>CM059576.1:101807491-103208797 GCA_030386875.1 Morinoia aosen | reverse complement strand
AGCAGATCGTCCACTTCTTCCATCTGGGTTAGGGCTTCAAAAGTATCCCAGTTGGCACGCCTCATGCAGTATCGAGGTTCCACTGGCACTGGAGCAAACTCCCTCACTTCCATAACAATGGGGAAGTGGTCACTGCCATGAGTATCATCCAGCACGCTCCACAGAATGTCGGGGAACATGTCTGGAGTGCTGAAACTAAGGTCAATGGCGGAGGTCGTCCCTGTTTGGACGTGAAAGTGAGTGGCGATCCCAGTGTTGAGTAAGCAGAAGTTGGCTCTCGTAATGAACTGGTTTATTTGCCTACCACGTTGGTCGCTTTGTACGTTGCCCCAAGCCATGTGCTTCGCGTTAAAATCGCCTACTACAAAAGAGGGCCCAGGCAATTGAGTACTGATATTCTCAAAATCTGGCAATGAGAAATGTTCAGCTGGGGAGATGTACATGTTACAGATGGTGGTCATTTTCTTGTTGAACCAGAAACGGATTGCCATTGCCTGGATCTGGGTGTTCATCGGCACTTTGGAATAACCCAAGTCCTTCCTTACAAGAACAGCCAGTCCAGATCCAGGGACAGGATTTGGTACGTGAGAGAAAGTTTCTATATTATAGTTGGCTGGTGGGGTCGGAGTTATGTCTCCCAGCATGGTCTCCTGGAGACATATGCACAGTGGTTGTTGTTGCTGGATGATGGTCAGGAGGTCACCGTAATTCCTACGGTATCCTCTACAATTCCACTGTAAAACACTTTGTGTCATGTTCCCTTCTCTGGAGGTAGTTCTTTAGGATCAGGCGGTCTTTGATTTGATGGTGATTTGGTTGGTACTGGTCTCTCACCCCACGCGTGCAAGGGCGCGGTTGGGAGAGGTTTTGGAGTAACCTTCGATGGTAGAGCCCACACTCGTGTAAAGTCAGGCGCAGTCTCCTCTGGCACTCTTCCTACGCGGTCCAACGAACGCACACGCTGTGCCACTGAGGGTTCCGGCTTTCTCACATTTCTGCGGCTCTCGTGTATAGTCCTTACATCTTGGGGAGGTGGCATCTCGGACTGTTTGTTCGTACTGTAGATGGTCGCAGGCTGCTTGTCGATTGGACGGGCCACTTTTATCGATGCTTCACCATGGCCATGGGTCAAGCCGGTATTCGCCTGGGCTTCCGCGTGCGTATCACCATGACGCTTTCCTGACTCAGCTTGGCGCTTCTTACTGTCAGATGCTACAGTTTCCGCAGTCCTAGCCACCTTTGACATGGCACCACCAACGGGTGGCGATCTCACACTCGGTATGCGTTTCCGCGATCCCGAGGAGACTGCCGAGCTCAGACACACAGGGACTGGGAGGTCCGCTTGAGCACGTGACACATCAGGAAGATCGCTTCGCTCAGGTCTATCAGCAGGTCGGGGTCCAGCAGCGGGAGTACGGCGTGCAACACGCGCGGCATCAGCACCTGCGGTGGGGTCCCGACCAGCAACACT
Source organism: Morinoia aosen (assembly GCA_030386875.1). Lineage (NCBI taxonomy): Eukaryota > Metazoa > Arthropoda > Malacostraca > Amphipoda > Talitridae > Morinoia > Morinoia aosen. The sequence continues at coordinate 103,207,326 of CM059576.1, read as the reverse complement.
GGGGGCTCCTGTAACTGCCGGGTGCACTGGCACAACAAAGCTAGGTCTCCTTGGAGGGGCCCGCACTGCAGTGGCATAAGACGTCTCTGATCTGACGTATCGGTTACTCACAGCACGCTTAGCTTCCCCGTAACTTATTCTCTGCGATGTTTGCGCGGCCAACACCTCTTCTTCCATTTTATAATAAAAACATTCTTTGGAGCCAGCAGGGTGTGGTTTATCGCAGTTAGCACATCTCGGGGGCTTATCACAGGGCAGTTCGTGCTGGTCCTCGGCACAATTTGGGCATGCTCCTCTTAAGGATCGACAGGTCTTAGCACCATGCCCATATTGCTGACACTTATAGCAGCGTCGTGGCCTTGGGACGTATTGTCGCACGTTGCACCTCGTCCATCCTATATTCACATGTGGCGGCAGGGAGCATCGGTCAAACGTCAGGATGTAGACAGAAGTGGGCACCAGGGCACCATTAACGTGTTTCTTGGTTCGGTACAGCGCCTTCACTTCATACTGCCGCAATTCCTCCAGGAGGCGCTCATCAGCGTAATCAGGATAATTGGTGTAGTAGATCGTTCCTTTGCTCTCATTGAGGCTTCCATGTGGGGTCACTTCCACACCCACGCCAGCCAGATGGCGAATGCTCAATATGTTACGGCTCTGCTCAGAATTACGGACCTCCACCAAGAGGCCACCACCGCGAGTCTCTGTGATCTTGGCGGGTCTACCTCCCAACCCACAACACAGGTCACGGTTTGCCGTGATCACATCAATGTGTGTCAGAGGTGAACTGTCGCTAGCTTTAATATTGAAGAACTTTTTGTACTCCGTGGGCAAATTCGGCTCCATCAGGTCGAAGGGCGCGGCCTCCTCAAGAAGATGCAATCTTCTGCCACGGCGTCGCCCACGACCTGGCCTGTTTGTTGGACGTTCAGGTGCGTAAGGTTCAAGAGTTATAACATTGTTTTGTCCGCGCTCTGTTTCCTCGCCCACAGGTTGGTGCGGCGGTGGTTGCAGAGGCGGCTCTTTAGAGGAGGAGGTAGGTTCAATGTCCTTGTTAGGTATCCGGGTCGTCAACGGGGGGTGAGCAGCCAGAGTTGTATCGGTGGAAGCAAGCACATTGCTTTAGGTCTCTCTTGTCAAGGAGGGTCTCCCCTCCCTATCCAGGCTGGCTCAGGCCGGAAAAGAGACCCACGAGCAGTCAGTAGCCATTTGATATATCATCTATATTTGAGGCGGGCACACACTGACCAATAGGGGGTGAATACCCCCTCCCACCGTCAACCCCGGCCCGTAGCAGCCCCTTGTTTGCTCGGGATAACGGGGGCTTTATCACCCGTAACTGCCGGGGTCCGGTTTTATTTACATGGGGGGCCTTCCATGGCCCCCCATTTTGTCTGGCTGCTCCGAGTGAGCCTGTCTGCAGCGGTTGTACCCACCAGGACCGAGGTCCCGACAGCATAGCCTCACTCCTCCTCACAACACACAAACCCTCCCACCACAATAAGGTAAGGGGGCGTTGGGAGGGAAAATAAAGCAAAGGGAAGCAAAGGGTGAGCCAACAGACCTAAATGAAATATTATGACATAAAAATGTCATAGAGAAGTGCTGGCTGCATGCACACCAAAATTTCGATTCCACCTATCATAATGACGAAGAATCATTGTTGTGCATTTTTATACATATTGTCTGGATGAAACTTTTTCCATTGTGTCGCAGACCCCCTGGGACTTTCTCAGGGCCCCAAGTTTGAGAACCACTGACATAAAACATTAGAGAAGGTTGCCAGAAATGTACATTTTCTCACAAACACAAAAAAAAAGAACAAGAAACAATTCAAGATTGTGACCGTCAATCCTGGATATAAACGAAAAAAAAAAGACTTTGCAATGCAAGTCTAAACAATATCACACGGATGCGACAAGAAACACTTCAAAATAGAATGTCAACGGCTGATTTTCATGCGTCATCCTAAAAAGCCACTCAGCAACTGAAAGAAAGTTCTCATTTCATTCGAAAAGACACATTATAAATTAAAGAAAATTGCGCAGAATAGCACGCAAAATGAAGAATGAATGTTGGGAAGGAAATAAAGTTTCACCTAAAACAACTTAACCGAGGCGTTACTTACTTTAAATAAGATAGTTCAGACATGTTTAATTATAAATGTGGTTTTAAAAGAGGAAGGAGAAGACATCATTGAGAAATCACTTATAGGAATGCAGGGTTTATGCACATGGTTTATAGAAACAGCACGTTTCACAGAAATATATGCAACAAGATGAAGTTGAAGGCGCAACGAATAATGAAAAACAGCACCGCAGTAAACAAAAAAAAAGATGGTCCTTAACAAAACTAAAAACATTTCCACAGAAACATGATCCCCTTAAATTTTGGTTCAGGACCTCACATATTCCTCTCGTGAGCACTAATTCCGATGGACACAAAAGTTACATTCTCCAGAGGGAGAAGCCCGTAAGATCTTTGACCACACGGAAGAGCTGCAATCTTTAATGAATGTGAATCGTGATGCAGTGATTAGACATTTGAACAGCCCATAAATCTGCATTTCACATCTTGCAAGACAACGCATTTTAATGTTTGCTTGCTAGGTGTTTTTCAACTTTACACTTTCGAGCGGAAGAATAGTTACATAATTCACACTTGAACAGCTGACCTTCACCATGTTTGCTGGCTAGGTGAAGTTTAAGACTACCCTTATGAGCAGAGGAAAATTCGCATAACTCACACTTGAAAAGCTGACCTTCACCATGTTTGCTGGCTAGGTGAAGTTTAATACTACCCTTATGAGCAGAGGAAAATTTGCATAACTCACACTTGAAAAGCTGACCTTCACCATGCTTACTGGCTAGGTGAAGTTTAAGATTACCCTTTCGAGAAGAAGAATAGTTACATAATTCACACATGAACAACTGACCTTCACCATGTTTGCTGGCTAGGTGTTGCTTAATAAGCCCCTTTTGAGAAGAGGTGTATGCGCATAATTCACACTTGAACAGCTGGCCTTCACCATGTTTGCCGGCTAGGTGTTGCTTAATATGACCCTTACGAGCAGAGGTATAGGCACATAATTCACACTTGAACAGCTGCCCTTCACCATGTTTGCTGGCTAGGTGACGTTTAAGATCACTCTTATGAGCAGAGGAATATTCGCAAAATTCACACTTGAACAGCTGACCTTCACCATGTTTGCCGGCTAGGTGTAGCTTAATATTAGTCTTATGAGCAGAGGTATATGCACATAATTCACACTGAAACAGCTGACCTTCACCGTGTTTGCCGGCTAGGTGTATCATAAAGTTACCTTTATGAGCAGAGGAATATTCGCAAAATTCACACTTGAACAGCTGACCTTCACCATGTTTGCCGGCTAGGTGAAGTTTAATACTACCCTTATGAGCAGAGGAATATTCGCATAACTCACACTTGAAAAGCTGACCTTCACCATGTTTGCCGGCTAGGTGAAGCTTGATATTACCCTTATGAGCAGAGGTATATGCACATAATTCACACTTGAACAGCTGACCTTCGCCATGTTTGGAGGCTAGGTGAAGTTTGAGCTTATTCTTTCCAGCAGAGGAATAGTCACATAACTCGCACTTGAAAAGCTGACCTTCACCATGTTTGCCGGCTAGGTGAAGCTTGATATTACCCTTATGAGCAGAGGTATATGCACATAATTCACACTTGAACAGCTGACCTTCGCCATGTTTGGAGGCTAGGTGAAGTTTGAGCTTCCGCTTTTCAGCAGAGGAATAATTACATAATTCACACTTGAACAGTTGTCCTTTCCTATCTTTGCTAGCTTGGTATGGTTCACGTTCGTTTCTACGAGCAGAGTCATTCAAGTTACGCCTGTGAAATCGACTTTGAACATGTCTGCTTATTTGAGGTCTTATTTTGCGTTTACCAGACAAACACTGCGTCAAATTTCCTTCATTTGCTGAAGAATGTTTGCATACTTCACACTTGTACCCCATACTATTGTTTAATGCACCTTTTTCAGGTGAATCAGGACTGGACTTGACGACAAAACAAGAGTAACATAAATCACATTTGCGCTCTTCCTGACCATGTTCAACACGTGGCTGTTCCATCGTCATTTTCACACCTGGATATTGGTTACCCCCGGATAGACCTTCGTACCGCCTTTCCTTGTCATGCTGCTCCACTACATGCCGCTTCAAAATACTTATGTAGATAGTGGAGTAATCACACAACCCACAATCGTAGTAACATCCTAATTTGTGCCTGACACGGAGATGCAGCTCCATAAAGTCCTTCCTACCAGTGATGTAATCACAATGTTCACACAGTAAGTGCCGTGACATGAGTCTGTCAGCAGGGGCGGCCTCAACACCAATGCCGCTACTTGACACATCTGATGGTAGCGAGTCAGCGCTCCCTTGAGATGATGCAGCTGGTCCCTGCTGAACAGCATTCGTGATGTACGCACCAGAGCTGCCTTCCCTCAACTCGTCCTCCGCTTCTGCGTGCCCTGAACGTGCCTCAGTGCAGTCATAGTCTACTTCCCTCTTGAAAGTAACTGCATGAGAGTCTGAACTTGAACTGGCCTGTGAGGAAGAAATTTAATCGATTATTACTGGTAAGTGTTCTCGGAAAAAAACACATTATTTGAAAAATTGCAATTAAAAGCAAATATGCACTTGGTAACCATGTACTTTAGAGACGAAGTTGTGCTCTTGAGCATATGTTCTTACTTTAATCTTAAGCAAATGCGCTCAACTGTTCAAAACAAAACAAACAATTTATGCAAATAATACAGGAAGCAAAAAATAAAGAATACACGAAAGAAATTTGAAAAGCACATTCTGCCTTCCCTGCCGGTAAATACTTGAATATGGAGCAAAAGTTTAACGAAGTATTCGTGCAATCGAAAATTACAAAACAAGACTCGATACAATACCGACAGTCAAAGATAGTCACTCTACGTGGTACAACAATTTTTGAAAATAAGATGTATTACACTAACCAGCAGTAAGCAATCAAATAGACAATAAATATCAATTTAACAGAATTGAAACTCGAGAATAATGGAGTGTGCAGTGAAATTATTTTCTGGAACCAGAGTAAAACATCGCTTAACAGCTAATGAGATATTATATTCTAGTGCCCCCTCAGTTACCCCTCAAATTATATTCTAGTCTCTTTTTGTGTACAGTTATCTTAATATGTCTCATTGTAAATTCATTCAATAAAAAGTTCCAACTCCTCCACTGCGTATCACCGATACCAACCGCAGGAGGAGCATATAAGTAAAGCTCATCAGCTTCAGACAATCTTCGCTGCAAATGGAACTCAACTGCTGAAGCAGCAACTTGGACTTACACTTGGTGACCCCAGACATTACATTTAAAATTGGTGACCCCAGTCAGCCTCTTTCAAATCGGCACCCTAGCTGCTCCAACAACTGGAGACCCCACAATCTTCAGCGGTTCCACCAACGGGCTGAGGCTTCAACATCGCTTGCCCCTTACAACTGGTGAAGCTAGCAGCTCTCCAGCAGTTTCACCATCGGGCCAGGCCGATGCTTCTAAAGTGCCTGCCCCTAACAACTGGTGACCCGAGCAGCACTCATCGCTGCTCTCCAACGAAGCATCCAATCGCAATTTCCGCTAAGTGTTTCTACCATCCGAGAACATTTAATGAAGCGCCAAAACGCACAACCGAGCCGCCAAACGCCTACACCACGGCCTCATTGCTCCGCCTTATCGCACGGTCTCTTCGCATCGCTCGGCCTCATCGCAACGCTCGTCCTCATCGCAAGGACGGTCCGCCTCATCCCTCAACACCAACGTTCTGCAGCATCATTACTTTAATTCACTAAATTGTATCATTCGGACTTCTTTCTCTCTAGGGGGAGGGTACTTGTAGTGCCCTACCTCAGTTACCCCTTAAATCGTTTCTAGTCTTTTTTGTGCTCAGTTAACTTAATATGTCTCAAAGTAAATTTATTCAACAAAAAGCTTAAACTCCTCCACTGCGTATCACCGATACCAACCGCAGGAGGAGCATATAAGTAAGGCCGCTGCTTCACTCGCCTCAAACGGAACTCAATGGCCAGAGCAACAACACCTGGCCTTACAATATTATTATTATGTAAGAAAGTTTTAGCTTCCCGTAACCATGACAAAGATGTTCTAAGAGAGGAAGGAGGAAGGCACAATTTGTATGGAGTAGAGGAACACAGAATCTATGCACAAAGTGCACAGAAACAGTAAGCCAAGAAAGAAGTTCATGAAACCGAAAAAAAGATTGTCTGTAACAGAAAAAAAAACCTATTCTATTTCAACAAAAAGGAAGCCTACCTAACCTTTAGCTTGGGCCCTCACACAGTCCCCCTGGGAGCGCTAATTCTTTTAAATACAACAGTTGTATCCCCCTGAGGAGTGATGAAATGGTTTAGCAATGAATTAAGCGTATCTAAAGTGAGATGCTTTAAATCATTCATAAAATAATTGGAATATAAAATCCACTAAATGACAAGTTTTGTCAATTATATCAGAAATGCTCAAAACAATAGAAGGTGAAAGCAGTAACAATGATATAAATGTCACAAAATAGGGGCCAAGAACAAGTAAAAACAGAAAACATGAATAAATTCAAATTTTCTGCAGAATGGTAAAAACTCCCCTGAAATCAAACGGAAGCATTCACGAAGAAAGTGAGTAACCAATTGGAAGCATCCAACACGAGTGTACGTAACCAATCGGAAACATTGAAGAGGTGAGTAAGCAATCCACAGAAAGCACTCAAAAAGTGAGTAAAGAACCAATCAGAAGCACTAAAGAGAGTAAGCAACCAATTAGAAGCACTCAAGAGAAGAGTAATCAACCAATTAGAAACACTCCATAGGATAGTTAGCAACCAATAAGAAACTCTCAAGAGGGGAGTGAACTATATTAAATACAGTGTGCTCACCTCGGTAACTAAGTCGTCTAGACATCGTTTCACCACACACTTGAGGTTTGGAGCACAAACAAAGGTGAGATTGTGAACTTGTCCCTAGTTTCAAGCATTTTTATTATTGTTTCTATTACCATCCATGCTTTTGCTTCTGAAAGTCAACCAGTGTTACCTGTGCCAGCGGAAATTACTCTTGGTGCAACGGACGAGTGTTGTGAAGTTTAGTTGGTACTGCCATCAAGGCCCACTGTTTAGCATGAGGACGAACATTTCTGTTCATCTTCTGCTGTCTTCACTTTTCTCTTCTACCTGCATTTCATTATTTTGTGACATTTTTTTCCCTTGGGTGTTCTTAATTATTAATGGGTAACCCAGTAATTATTAACTTACCTTAGCTGTCTTCTTTGAGAGGCAATTATTAACTTATCTTTGCTGTCTTCCTCGAGAGGCGATTATTATCTTACCTTTGCTGTCCTCTTCGAGAGGCAATTATTAACTCACCTTCGCAGTCCCCCTCGAGGGGCGATTATTAACTTACCTTTGCTGTCCTCCTCGAAGGTCGATTATTACGATAGTCATCAGATTGGCTGTCCGCAAGCTAGCTAGTATTAATTACTTCAAGTTAATATAAAGGCCAACGGGATTTTCTCTTCGTGTTCTTTAGCTTCATTTGAGCCTTTCACCTTACTTATCACTAAAAGAGAAGAAACCTTACTGAGAAAAAATTTTTCAGGTGAGTTTTGATGAACCGTTGAATCAAGACGGTTTCTGAATCACATTGACTCATTACTTAAACTCGCTTCTTGTTGTCCATTTTTACGATTAAACCTTTTACAATATAACTTTACCGCAGAGGCCCCTTCCCGTTGATCCTGCAAATTTTTTCCTTTTGTCTCGGAATGCAAAGCATTTCACACCAAACAAGCAGCGTTAATAGTGTAAGAGTGTTAATCCTAGATCTTTTGTGTATTTTTTTTCATTAACGTGTTATTTACCTTCATCCAGTTAACGTGACAAATTAATCATCTCGATTTTTTCTCTTCTTGCAGTAAACAGTAGTACATCTTCTTCCTTTTCTCAAGAACAGAGTCAAGATGTCTGGAAAACTTCTTTCCAATCCTTGCTGGCTGAAGGAGACGAGGACGCGAGAGCACTTAGAAGAGAAGCGCTCTTGCCTTTGGAGTACAACAAGGTTTCCAACGCTTGGGAACTACCGGCGTCTCGAGCTACGAGTCTAAACTATAGTTAAAGACTCACTTTGACGAGCATTATCAACCACCTTGTACAAGAGACTTGTATCGTACCTGTTCACGATTTTCCTTTTGACTTCGTTCCAGCTTATTTGAGTTTGTTTGTCTGCCCATTGCATTACAATTAAAAACCTAAACCTGCAGTGCGTGTTATTCGCACGCACCAATTTGAAGCATTCAAGAAAAGATCAAGCAACCAATTAGAAGCACTCAATACATAGAAGAGTAAGCAACCAATTCCAGCACCTGAGGTTCCTGATGCCAGTCAATGGGCTCGTCCTTCACAGTAACAGCCTCCAGCTCAGCGTCAGGCACTTCACTTTTGATGTGAATTTCTTTTAGATGGTTTCCAGAGCTCAGGCTATTACCTGCAAGTGACACAAGCTCATTGAGAAAAATTTCATTTGAGATAACAAATCTTGTAACAGCTCTTTATGTATTAAAATACAAATTTAATTTCATGATTTTGACAATGTTAACAATTTTGTTAGTATTTTAACACATGAAAACTGGAATGATCTTGTAGGTTAGGAAAAGAAATCTAGTAATACTTATAACAGAGAACACATTGCAATTCTTTCACCTAAAAGTTAAGACTTCACAAGCTTTGGAGATTAAATGAGCCTAATCATATTCTAGCTTACACCAGCATATTTAAATGACAATAAGAAGCAAGAAATAAAGTCTTCAGAATAAATAGTACTTACAATTCATAATAAACTAGCAAGCCCAATATAAATTTGCATTAAAAAATGTATTTCCCACTTCACTATATTTCTGACGGACAGCATGAAGTTAGCATTTAAAAGAAGGTAAACCAATTTTTAAATCATTAATGAGGCAATTAGAATAGAATGAAATCCAGTGAGTGACATGTTTTCTCAATTATGAACCATTTCTCAACCTTGTGGGAGGAAGTTTCACACTGAAAACAAAGAACAAAACTTGACACAACTCCTTCTACCACTGAAGTCCTTATCTTTAACAGAGCAATACCACAGTTTTTTTGAAAGTTTTCAACTTGGATTATATGAAAATTTAAGCCTATTTATCCAATTCAGGTGCTGCAAAGATAGGAAGGATGCAGGAACCATTTAATATGGTGTCGAGGAAATGGGGAATGTATGCAGAAGGTACATAGAAACAGCAAGTCAAGAAAGCAGTTGATGAAACTTGATGCAGAAAGTATTGAGGATTAAAAGGAAAAGTAATGTGGCCAAGAATATCATGATCAAAACAAACATTTCGGATTGTAGAAAATTAATCTTCAGTGTTCTGTAATACAATAAATCTAAGAATTAATACATTGTAATTTTATACTGTCTGACTCACTTGGATGTAAGACAATAAAATTTAAGACATGATAAAACAAAAAAATATGCAAAATTTTAACAAACAAAGGAAAGTTTCACTGCCGTATTACATTCATTTATTGATGGACGGTTTTTTAAAATGTATTACGACTCTAAAATGCGGAGATTGGACAAATTTGATGTTGAATCCAAACTTTTTTTTGCATTTGTGTTTTTAAAAATATGGTCTTTCTTAAAACAGTGTTCTCTTACAGATGAGTTGGATGGTTTGGTCAGGTTACAGCCGGTGCATAAGGAGATTCCCCTGTGTTGTGTACACCTCACAAACAATTGGACGGAAATTTCTCAAAGAATATTTCTACCACTGAATTACGGAAATTTTTGAGTAGAAAGTTCAGTGCAAAGCCAAGAATTCTTACTGTGCCCAAGCTAAGGTCGTATTTTCAGTTACCTTTCATAGGATCCCGCACAGAGGAAATGAAAAAGAAGTAGTGTCAACAGTTAAGAAAATTTTTCCACAAATAAATCCTTGCTCATATTTTGAAAACGATAGGAAACTTGAATCATATTTTAAGCAAAGGGATACTCCGGATGTGATGCTGCGCACCTCATTTGTACATCAATATACGTGTGACCGCTGCGAGCGCTCTTACATTGGTAGCACTGGGCTCCAATTGTTTGTGAGGTGTGCACAACACAGGGGAATCTCCTTTTGCAACGGCTGTAACTTAACCAAACCATCCAACCCATCTGTAAGAGAACACTGTTTTAAGAAAGACCATATTTTTAAAATTCAAATTTTAAAATTTTTGGATTCAACATCAAATTTGTCCGATCTCCGCATTTTAGAATCTATAAACATTTTAAAAAACCATCCGTCAATAAATGAATGTAATACGGTGGTGAAACTTTTCATTATTTGTTGACATTTTGTTGGGTTTTTGTTTTATCACGTCTTTTAAATTTCATTGTCTTACATCCAATTTATTCAGAAGATTTATAGTTAAAATGTTTTAGTACTTCAATTTATTGTATTACAGAACACTGAAGAGGGAATTTTTATGATCCGGAATGTTAGTTTTTTATTATGATATTCTTAGCCACGTTGGTTTTCTTTTTATCCTGAAAATGTGATTTCCCAGAAATTAATCTATTTCATTTAGAAAGTATTGAATAATGAAAAACCGGACAGCAGCAAACCACAAAAAAATGGTCCATGATAAAACAAAAATTGTACTCTATTTAAAAAAAAGGCCTACCTACTTCAGCACAGCACTTCACATATTTCCCCTGGGAGTGCTTATACCCATAGACACAATAATTGTTGTCCAATGAGGGGGTGATGGTCTTTAAATACTCAAAATTACACTCATAGCCTTGGTTCAGCAGACAGGAAGAATAGAAGTGTGATGAGGTTTACTCTGAGAGTAATCTATACTATAATAAGAGCTGCGTCCGTCCGTCCGTCTCTCTGTCTGTCCGAAGCCAGCCTGCAGTGTGTGATGAGCGTATCAGTGATACAAGCTCCAGCCTTATATATATTTTGACGGGCCGTGTCTACGTGGCCACATCAACTCTCGAGAGATTGTATTTTTTAATTTCTTACGGCCTTTCTCTCATTTCGCCCTCTGTTTTATTTCAAATATAGGGGGGTGGACTAGTTCTTATAAAAATCCATAGTGTGAATGCTCAGGTGGCAGAAACTCAAAACTGTGTCATGTGTCATGTAAAGGAGTAATAAATGTGGTACTCCAATGATCTACTCCAAACAGTGATTTACATGCAGTATTACACTCCCAAATATTCACACATCTACAAACATTACTGTACACCAAAATGGATGCAAAATGACAGCATAAACCCATAAACAAAAGTCGCAGATAATGTTGAGAACACTAAAATTATTTGTGTCTAGTGTTGCAATACCTCCACTCACAGCATGGGACTTTCAATTTGGCTATGCTCCTGATAATGACAAAACGTATGTACCAATTGCTTTATGTTCAAATTGCTTCATCTTCTGTATGACTCAAGAAATTCTATTCAAACCAGAATTGGCTATACAGACCATTGTAAAATAATGATTGGAGAGAAATATTTTTGGTGCAATTTGGTTTTACTTCTAAACAAAATTTTTGCAACATTATATCCTATTAGTGTTCATGACCAGTCAAGAATGAGGAGATGTGATATTTTTCTGACATAAATCTTCCAGATGTAAATGACAAACATCTATATTCATCCTGATAGTACCAGTGATTAAAATATTCTTATTATCACAAATACGGTCAAGTATCCGTAACTCTTTGACCGCAGTTGGTAAAACTGAAGCTCAATATTCAACTTAAATTGAATGTCAATAGTAATAGGCAATTTTGGAACAAGCAATCAACAACTAAATCATACCCTCATCTAGCTTTAACTAACTTATAATGAAAATTGAGTTTGCAACTATTGGTAAGTCAACAGCATTATGAAAATCTTATCCGAGGCCACCAGCAGCACATGTTGCAGTCAGAGTGTTAAGAGCATGACAGAGAGATGGACCAACCAAAAAAGTAACAACTGTGCATACATGAAGAAACTCTGCCAATTTTAATAACATAGGAGAAATTACAAACTAAAAACATAGAAATTCATTTATTTAAAGAGATACCTGGATCTTTATTACAGAAGGATAATTTAATTTCCATTGTGACATTTAATGATATCATAAGCAGCAGTCTCACCCTCAAACCAGTGGGGAGAGCTTCTATCTTAATACCATTTTAGTTTATTTCAACACTATCAAGGCTTGATTTTCTACTTTAAGAACAACTGTCTTTGTCTAACACCCAGACCAGAACTAAGTCTTACCTTGCGCCATGTTCTCCGCTGCAGCTTCTTGCTTGATGAAATCCTGCCTGCAGCACAGACTCTCCACTTCAGCATCCGTTAGCTTGTGCACCATAACCACTGCACGCTCCATGCTGGGTGCTGAGGTACCTGAGCAATGGGATGCTTCTTTGCTCTAACATTTGAGAAAATTGAAGTTATAACTTGAAAAAATTATAAACAAAATGCTGTTCTTCCATCATTAATGAAAATAATAAGTGCCCACACATTTCATTATTGCAAGATAACCATACATCTAGTGAATCGGACAATTCAAGATCATTTAATAAAAGAATAGAGTAGCATAATTTTTGCCTTGTGTTATAGTATGAACCACTGAAAGATTCTTTAGTGAGAAAAAGTGTGCAGTCAAAATAATTATTTCATTGAAGTGATACCTGTTTTTTCAATCCTTTGGTTTTTCAAATAAAACACGCACTATCGAATTACTTTGTGAGTTAATTCTTTAGTTTTTTGTTGTCTGGTTGCTTTATAACAATCAGCTAGCACAAGATGAGTATATTGTTTTTTGGGTCTCAAATGATCAATCAATAATGAATGGTTAACAGAAATCAAAGGTTCATATATCAACATGAACATCAAGTTGTAGAAATTACTGTCTTCATTAGGGTCTCCCATTGGTGGGACATCATCAAGTTAGAAGTGAATTAGTTGCAGGGCTGACTTCCTCAGAGACAAATTTCACCTAGATCAAATATTCCTAAATCAACAAGATTCAATGATTTTTGTCTTTTTTAGGTTTCATTCTTTGACTTCATAACATGAAGAGTATTTTGCATTGCACATTGCTCCACTGTAAAAACAATGCCAAAAATGTCATTTAATTCATTTACGTTAATACTTTGAAGGATGTTGTAGGACAAATTGATATTCATATTGGTGAATGTCTTGAGCCTGGTGGTGGTTATTTTGAAAGCCAAACAGAACAAAATGAAATGTTCAATTTTAGTCCTCTCTATGTAACCAATTTTATTCAATCTTTTCATAACAATTTAAAAATTGGAAGCATTTACAAACTGGCTACACTATTAACAGACTCCTTGTAATCACCAAGGTCAATCCCCTCCACAAAGATAGTCAACCAGCAGGAATCAGATTCACCCCTATAGTCAAACAACCCACAGATCGAATTATAAATTAGTTGAAGCCTCCCTAACCTCAAGAAAGGAAAGCCAAAAGGAGAAATGTAGAAAACACTGCTTAGTATAGCGTTAAAGTATTATACTAGATGTTAGTTTAAGCCTTCCTTTTCCCAACACAGGTGTTCTAATAGGAAGAAAGTTGGAGGCAGTGTTTAGTTTGAAGTTGAGGCAACAAGGAGTCTATACGTATGGTCTGCTGTCACACTGATTCCTCTGCATACAAGAACAGCAAGTATGGAAAAGAGTTCAAGACACAAAATTAAAGTTGAAGAAGAAAGTTATGGATACAAAAAAAAGGAGTAACTGAAAAAATGTGATCTGTAACAAAATGAAATTATTCTATTTTAATAAAAAGAATAGCTATTTACTTTATGCCTGAAATCTGAAAATTCCTCCAGGGAGTAATAAATACTAGACACAGAAGTTCTATCCTCCCGAGAGGACAATAACTTTTAACTGTTTACTCTATTACTAATACAAAAATTCCAGACCTAAAGAATTGACACAATTACACGTCCTCTTTACCAAACCTGGGTCACTCCAGCAGGCAAAGAACCTCCAGCCATACCCATCATGACAATCACAGTCAGGCACTCACAACCACTATCAACTCATCTTTAACTGTTGGTCATCTTCTAAAATACTGGTGCAATGCTCTTTCAACTCCATTCATTTATCTAGTTTTTGACTAACCTCTAACATTCCTTCACCTTGCTTCTGACTTCATTGCTTCCTTCACCAACAATTTCTTTTTAATTTCCCCACATGGCCAAACCACTCCAACAAACAGCAGTTTATACTTTTTGCCATCCTTTCCACATTTGTCATACTCCTCAGCTCATTGATTTACCTATCCCACAATGTCACCCTAGCCATACTCCTCGGACACTCCATCTGGAGTACATTCAACTGACTCCTATCAGCCACTTTTGAGCTCCAAGTTTCATACCCATCCAGCACATCAGCCTGACACTCTCACACTGTTAGAACATTTAAATGTCTTCCTTCTCAATACAGAAATGCTAAAGGTTCCAGAAGACCAGTATAGCAGCAACTACAGAGCCAATAATTTAGGAACACTGACAGCAAACCTTCCGAATGAGCAAAATATAACAGACGATCAAAGAAAACTACAAAATGGTGATATGGGTAACTTGTTAGCAATCCCAAAGGCTGCACATGAGAAGACTCAGGAATTTCAATCAACACTGGAAATCACAGCACAAAATTAAATCAATAAAAAGTAGTAAGTTGAATTATTAATTTTTGCAAAAAATTCAAGATGGCTAAACAAAAAACCTAGGATTTGATTAAAATTCTATAAATAAAATTAAAGAACTGAAAAAAACTCAAAGGTCTTGAATGATGTTACACATGCAATCAAATCTTGAACATAGTTGTCTAAAAATTGAAGACAAGTCAAAACTAAACAAAACTCCAACTATAGAAAAAAATGACTAAAAAAACCAATGAGTCACAGGATTAGAGAGGTATCAAAGAAGTAGAGCAGGCCATGAAGGCTCACCTGTCAGACTCCAGAAGGCAATCAGTGGCTCCTACACTGCAAGGCACTCCAGCCAGCACCAACTCGCTGGTCTTCACCTGATCCTTGCTGCTCTGAAGGTAAACAAGGACAAACAATCATAACCTTCAAAGTTGCAGTATGGCATCATCCTACTGTACAACTGCAGTAGCAATATAAGAGGTCACTCATAAATGTTCTTCTAAATTGAAGAGAAAATGTAACTCCTCTGATCTCGACTATATTTTTACATTATCACCACAAATAGTTTTATCCTGCAATACATGAGAACTATAGTAATTAGAGACTGGCATCAGAAGCTATCTTTGGATAAAGGATGAATGACTTACCTAATGAGAGTCCTGATCACACAGGATATCCTTTTTTACAGGAAGGCAGGTTTTATGAGGTTATTCAAGTATTATATATATTAATTAAAGTTATATTAAATAATTTTTCTTTATTGTAAGATAAAGCTGAAAAGAATTAAAAAATCATTCAATAGAGGAACAAAACTGAATACAATAGAATGAAATATAAATACAAAGTAGAATTAGCTCCATTCAATGAATGAAAGAACAAAATGCCATATTACCTTACAGTTCAATTTTCCTAGCATTTATAGTCAGGTAACTTTTCCTTACAGCTCCTTACAAACTTTCCCATGCTTGTTACCATCTTATAGTTTTCCCCTCATCTTATTCATTATTAGTCAAGTAGCCCATAGCACTCCCAAATACTACAACCAACTTTTGATAAGCAATTCTTATCTTAATTCATCTACAACCACCTGAAATCTTTCCATAAGAGACCCCTATAAACACTTACCAGTCTACAATTTCTATTGATCTTAGCTAATAATGCTAAAATATCAGCTCAGAGTAGCTGCAATGTATTGATGACTGTGCACCTAATACACCCCCCCCCTCCCCCCCCAAAAAAAGTCTTGCATTCATCTGACACAAAAACTCTATCTGGATACATATTTCACAAACATAACATCATTACACACGACTGATGCAAACCCACAAGCACTTCACACCATTCACTCATTATCCTTTCAGTCCCCACACATGCTCTACTTTCCTTATAATAGCTCATTGCTTTAACAAGAACATCCAAGCCAATTCTGGGTTTTTTATTGCTTTATTCGCTAGAGATATGCTTACTTCACAAGCTGTCAAATTTTCAGAATGATCTGAGCACTGTAAGAGGAGGAAATGGGGTTTAGAAGAGGGAGAGGGGTCCAATCAGCAGCCAGTGCCGACCAGCAAGTGCATGAGCCACGCCCCTGAAAAATTTTTTTTTATAGTTTTATTGCTCTATTCAATACAGAAGTCCTTACTTTACAAGATAGCAAAGGTTCAGAACGTTCTGGGCTTTGTGAGAGGGAGAAACGGGGGGGCAGGGGGGGTGGATTCAAATCAAAAAGTGCCGGACAGTAACTGCATTGGGTACAAACCAGAAATATTTGGATTTTGTTTTGTTTGTCTATATGACACAGAAATTCTTAGTTTACAATCTAGCAAAGCTGCACAACTTTCTTTGCTCTGTGAGATTGGAAAACATAGGCAAGAGAGGATGTTGTGCTTCGAAGATGTCACAGCGTGCGCACCTGGAGCTGTGGTTCATACCAGTGACGCCAGCTCCATGCATATCTGTGATGCCTGTGGTACCAGTTCATTCAAAGAACAACAAAAAACTTACATGAAAATAAATTCAAATGTTCAGATAGCTTTTAGAACATCAACCAAGTCAATTTTTTCAAGTAATATAGCTTGCAAAGGAAAAAATGAAAAATTGTAGAAAAATGCACATCCAGAACAGTTGAAGGAAAAAGTTCAAAATCTATCTCCTCTGAAAGTTATTATCGTAGAGTAATGATTCAAGTCTCATTGAATATGTGAAATGTTGTTCCATAACTATATGTGGGTCCCCATTGAAATTCACAGTAATTTTTTAGTTACATTCAAATATATAAAACAGCTAATTTCATAACAAGCCCACGTCCAGCTATGCAGCAACATTTTGGGCATTCAATGAGACATAAATCATTGCTCTACAATAATAACTTTTGAAGGAGATAGCTTTTGAAATTTATTTTTTCACTCATTTTTTCATATTGTCTCAGTAATTAATTTGAAAGTTGAAAAAAGTTTGGGATACGCATCTGTGACTCTAAAAAGAATACATACCTATGCCAAATTTTATAGAACTAGTTCCCATACAACAAACTTCAATCAAAAAAATGGCTGTCACTTTTGTTGTATGGGAACTAGATCTATGAAATTTTGCATACATGTGTATTTTTGATAGGGTTACAGGTGCGTATCCCAAAATTTTTTCAAGTTTTGAACTAATTACTGAGATAATGGGTAAAATGTGGTGAAAAAATTTGGTATTTTCCAAAGCTATCTCCTCTGAAAGTTTCCATTGTAGAGCAATGATTCAAGTCTCATTGAATGTGCAAAGAATTGCTGCATGGCTGGACAAAGAATGGATTCAAAATTTGTGAAAGTTTAGTTTTCATGATAATACAATTTTTCTCATGAAACGTTTTGGTTTTTCCAATAGATTTTTCAATGTTAATTAAAAAAGTACTATGAATTTCATATTGATTCTCTGTCCAGCTATGAAGACACTCTTTGCGCATTCAACGATATCTAAATCACATTGCTAAAGATAATAACTTTTGGAGATAACAGCTTTTGGAAATACCCTATTTTCCTATTTTCAACTGTTCAGAGAGAACATTTTTCTAAAATTTTACTTTTTCTTGAATGCAAGCTACATTGCTTGAAAAAATTGACACGGTTGATGTTCTGAAAGCTATCTGACTAGTTTTTCATGTGAGTTTTTTTGTTCCTTAAAGGAACTTGTACCAGAGGTATCAAGAGACATTTGGAACTGGTATCATAGATACGTATCACCGCTCCAGGAGGGCCCACACTGCGTCTTCCTTGGTGCACTCCTACCCTTCCCACCTTCGTTTTCCCTCTGACGCAGCAAAGAACGTTGTGAAGCTGTGCTAGATTGTAAACTAGGGAGTTTTGTGTCAAATAGACCAAAACCACATAATTAAGATATTTCTGGTTCATGTCTAACACAGTGACTGTCTGGCACTACCAGCTTGGATTCAAAACCACCCCTTTCCCCCCTCGTTTCTCCCTCTCACAAAGCACAAAATGTTCAGCACATGTGACAGCTAGTGAAGTAAGCATATATCTGACGAATAAAGTTATAAAACAAGAACCAGGAATTTTCCGGATTCTGGGTATACGTTCCCCTTCAGAGAATCGAACAATTTGACCCAATAAAATATTCGAAAATTTATGCAAATACTTCACGAGTGAAATAAGCTCTAATGTATTCACATGTTTATAACATTCGAATAGACATTTATAGCCATAAATTTTTTGGAATTTACCCATACCTCTTTTCTCCCACTGCCTCCCCCAGAGGAAAATTTCTTAAAATTTCTATTTTTCAGCCAAGTTTGTGCAGTGATTTTTTTTGTTAGATTTACAAAAGACATATCTACAAAATTAGGATTCAATGTTTTAATATTGCTTCAGAAATATTGTAGCATATTTTTTCATTTTTTAAACATTTTTTCCTGATTCAGCAAGAAAAAAATTAATAAAAAATTCCTAATCAACTGATCAAAAAACTACCTCTCAATTTTATAGTACTCTCCTTGATCTTTAGAATGCAAAAAAGATCCTTGATCTTTACAACTTTTTCTCCTAACCTTCAAAACTGTAGAAGAAAAAGTGGCAAAGTTGAAAGTGTTTCAGAGAAAATGGCATTCAAAGTTACCAAGCACCAGAACGCATATGACACTGTTTCATACCAGTGTTTTCTGCCAAAACTTACAAACTAAAAAACCACTAATAAGTCTGAAAGATTTTAGATAAGTCTTCCATAGTTATAATAAATCACTTGCACTAATGTCACTAATACTTGCTGTATCTGCAGAGGGATCTCAACAGTTTTTCTTTACGAAATCTTCAAGAATTTCTAAAAAATACTTCTTGAGTGATATAAACTCTGAGGTATTTACAGCATGTTTATAACATTTATAGCCGATAGAGTATTTGGAATTTCCCCCTGAGGCAAATTTCTTGAAATTTCAATTTCTCAGCCAATTTTGTATGCGAGACAATTTTTTTGGTTGATTCACAATGAACATATCTAAAAAAAATCAGAAACAGTTTTTAGATATTGCTTTAGACATAATTGAACAGAATTCTATTTTTAAAATCCAATTTTATTTTTCTCTGCAATAAACAAATTTTTAATAACCTAACCAATAAAGTACCCTTGAATTCATGTGATCACCTTCATCTTTACGATGTAGGAATGATCTCCATATATGAAAAACTATAGCTGGAATTGCCCCTTGAAGTTGAAAAGTGTCTTCAGCCAGATCGGACTGCTGCATTTGATATTCTAGGCATTTTACCACTGTTTCAAAAACTTCACCATTTGTTTCACTGCTAAAATCAGATCCATACACCCTCTATCCTACCAAAAACTGAACAGCTTGTCTCCTATTGGCCTTTCTGTTTTTTCTTTCATATGATTTAACAATACTCTGCCATACAGATTACCAACTATGCTCAATATACTTATACTTAATGAATTGGAGTTCTCATTCATACCCCCTCACATTTATATAATTGAATCACAACACACATTCTTCAAATAAATCAGCAATGTACCAACAACAACAAAAATGCAGCAACTACAATAATCTATCAATGTCACCCATCATTTCATTGAATGCTCAGATGTCACTCTGTATAATTCCAGTGCTTTATCCTAAAGTGTTTTTTCCAGTGTAGACTTCAACTTTTACTCTCTTGACCATTCATCTTTGGATGAATTGTTTTCTCTAATTTTCAATGGCATAATCCTACCTTTTTTGTAGATTAATTTCAGAAAAATAAAATTGTTCCAAATAATGCTTTCCAATTTTATTCAGCGTAAATCTGAAGACACTAAAACGCATAGTGCAAACAAACTACTTTTTTTTAGCAAAGATTATAAGTTTATACAGATATTCAAGTTCAAAGCCTTCTGTGACAATCAATTACTAACAAATAGTGCACACGATCTGTCAAAAAGCAACATCCTAAAAGTTTAAGTAAGCGCTGAGAAAAACTTTTACGAGGTATAAAAATATTAAATAATTTTACTTATAAAATCATTGTGTTCAAATGATGAGGTTGTGATGACTAATCACTTTTCAATTCTTCCCATCTAAACCCTACGCATGCCCAAATGAAACTACGATATTCATCTCGATGATACCCTCGATGAATATGATTCATATGGTAGTAAGGTAATGAAACTTATTTCAATAATAAGCTAATGAAATGTTATAACTTGTAACAGAAGAAAAATTTTCAGCTACACAACAATAATGATTACGAAATTCTCTATTTATACCACAAATGTCAAGTGTATGCATTTTGCTAACAGCATTCCCATTAAACTAGCAGGACCCGTGGAAATTCCACGGACAAAATAATCAATAAGCTTTGGGGACCCGTGAGAAAATTCTGTCAACATTACGCAAGAAATTTGAAGATAAGTTAGGTTAGGATAGGATGGTACAGGTTAGATTAGGATATGATAGGTTAGGATATGATTAGTGATGCAAAAAAACCGGTTGTTTTGACTGCGTTTTTTTTTGCAAAAGGAACGTGTTCTTTTTATGTTTTTTTTTTTTGCACACTTAAATTTTGTTAAGTATATGTCTGGGGTTTTTTTTGGACACCTAAAATATATTAATATCCATGTTTTTTAGTCATTTTATTGTTATAAAAACATCAAAATGAAACCATACAGCAAAAGTGGTGGCAGATAACCCACAATTACCTAGAGGCGTCTAAGAGGAACAGCAGGAGCCACAGAACTTATATTGATGGAGTCAAAATTCAGAGCTTACTATCTCTACTATGTCTGATTTTATTTTTATGTGACCAAAAAATCAGACTTTGCAGAAATAATAAGCTCTGAATTTTAACTCCATCAATACAAGTTCTGTGGCTCCTGCTGTACCTCTTCGACTCCTCTAGGTAATTGTGGGTTATCTGCCACCACTTTTACTATATGGTTTCTTTTTTATGTTTTCATTACAAAAAAATGACTAAAAACCATAGATATTAATATACTTTAGGTGACCAAAAATATATGCTGTTTTTTTAAGACATGTTTTTTCACAAGAAATTCTGACTAATAAAAATGAAGATTAATACATTTTCTGGTACAAATATAATCATGCTGTTTTTTTTACAAAGAATCATGACTAAAAAACAATATATTTTATGTGACCTAAAAAGCCCCATGCAGTTTTTTTTTTTTTAAACATGTTTTTTACTAAAAAATCATAACTGAAAAAACATGAATAACATATCTATGAGACCAAAAAAATGTTTTTGTACTAAAAATCATGACTAAAAAACATGAATATGTGTATGAGACCTATGGGAACTAGCGCTCCCAGGGGGACAATGTGAGGGCCCAAGCTGAGAGTTAGGTAGGCCTCTTTTTGTTGAAATAAAATGTTTTTGTTATGTTGAGGACCACCTTTTTTTGGTTCACTGCTGTCCTGTTTTTCAGCACCTACTACTGTCTTCTTCAACTTTGATCTTGTTTCATAATCTTCCTTCCTCTCTTTGGATTGCATTTGTAGCTGGGTAGGGGGAGGCTAAAACTAATGACTAATCTAATCTGTAAAAAAACATGGATATTAATTTATTTCATGTGACCATAAAACCATGCTTTTTGAAAAAAGGATTTTTTACAAAAACATGAGTGTTATTAAATTTTATCTGACCAAAAAAAACATGACCTTTTAAAAACCATGTTTTTTTCACAAAAAGTCATTAATATCTATGTTTTTTAGTCATGATTTTTTTGGTAAAGAAAACATGATATAAAGAAACCAGCATGGTTTTTTTTGGCACATAAAATATATTAATATCCATATTTTTTAATCGTGATTTTTCTGTAAAAAAGATGTTTTTCAAAAAAACAGCATGGTTGTTTATGGTAAAATAAAGTATATTAATATCCGTGTTTTTTAGTCATGATTTTTTGTAACAAAGATTAAGAATAAGATTATAACTTAGTTTAAGCCTCCCTAACCGCTACAAAAACAGAGCGTATCGAAGAGAGGAAGGAGGAAGACACCATTTAGTATGGAAATAAGAAAATAAGGAATCTATGCTGAAAGGGCATAGAAACAGTAAGATGAGAAAGAAGATCATGAAATAAGATAAAAGTTGAAGAAGAAAGTCAGAGGTGCTAAAAAACAGGACAGTAGTGAACCAAAAAAAAGGTGGTCTTCAACATAACAAAAAACATTATATTTCAACAAAAAGAAGGCCTACCTAACTCTCAGCTCAGGCCCTCACATTTTCCCCCTGGGAGTGCTAATTCCCATAGATACAATAGTTGTATCCCTTGAGGGGTTTGTAACAAAAACATTCAAAAAACAGCATGAATTATTTGGTTACATAAGATATATTTAATATCCATTAGAACCGTACCAGGTCTTGGAATAAAATATCCACAAAGAATCTATTCACTCTATAAAACCATTTGGAGACTAGCTCCATCCTCAGTAAGTCATTCAGTCAAATGTTTTTCAAAGGAACAGTGAAAATTCATTGTCCATTTCACCAAATTTTACTGAATGACTGGGGATGGAGCAGGTCTCCGAAAGGTTTTATGGAGTGAATAGATTCTTTGTAGATATTTTATTCTAAGACCTAGTACAGTTCTAATAAACATGATTTCAATATTAACAGCATTCTTTGTTTATAAGTTTCTAAAGACAATTCGATTAAAGAAAAATAACTTTCCTGATATTTATATCCGTGTTTTTAAAAAAAAAACAATTTTTTGGTCCCATATAATATAATAATCATGTTTTTTTAGTCAAGATTTTTCTGTTAAAAAACAATGTTTTAAAAAACAGCATTGGATTTTTAGGGTCACATAAATATATTAATATCCATGGTTTTTATTCATAATTTTGTAGAAATAACATGTTTTTTTTTTAAACAGCATGGTTTTTTAGTCACATTTCTATCAATGACCATAAGTAAAGATATGTTATTATAACACACCATTTTAGGAGTTGAAGGTCATTCACAAGTATTGTAAAATAAATGAAATATCAAAGCATGAAACCGCAGAAAATGAAAAATTTCATAAAACCATGGAAAACCATCAATTAAGAAGTATGCTGTTTTATTTTGTAATTTCACATGAAAACAAATAATGTAATGTAGTTCTTTTTCTTGCTGAGTTATTTTAAGACAAAATATTTAAAAAAAAAAAAAAATATTCACGTTTTTTTGGCCACGGTTTTTTTAGTGAAAAAAACGTGCTTTTAAAAAAAAAACGGCATGGTTTTTTTGAGTCACATCTCTAGATATGATAGGTTAGGATTTGGTAGGTTAGGATATGGTAGGTTAGGATATGGTAGGTTAGGATATGGTAGGTTAGGATATGGTAGGTTAGGATATGGTAGGTTAGGATATGGTAGGTTAGGATATGATAGGTTAGGATATGATAGGTTAGGATATGATGGGTTAGGATATGATAGGTTAGGATATGATAGGTTAGGATATGATAGGTTAGGATATGATAGGTTAGGATATGATAGGTTAGGATATGATTGGTTAGGATATGATTGGTTAGGATATGATTGGTTAGGATATGATAGGTTAGGATATGATAGGTTAGGATATGATAGGTTAGGATATGATAGGTTAGGATATGATAGGTTAGGATATGATAGGTTAGGATATGATAGGTTAGGATATGATAGGTTAGTATAGGATAGGCTGTGATAGGATAGGTTAGGATAGGATAGGTTGAGATATGTTAGGTTAGGGTAGGTTATGTAATGTTGACGGAACTTTTTCATGGGTCCACGTTTTTTATGTTTGACATTATCATGATAGGTTCAGTTAGCATAGGTCAGGAAGAGATAGGTTAGGAGAGCTTAGGTTATGATGGGTTATGGTTAAAAACCTATCAATGGCTTTTCTAACCTGTGGAATTTTCTCATCACTCAAATATAAATGAATTCATTCATGAAACCTCTGCTTTGATAATTGCCCGTGACAACCCACAATGCAAAAGAGGAAGCCAATGCATGTCAGTCAGCGAATGATGGTTGAGAGGCTAGGGTTAAGTTGCAAGGCAAGGGCTAAAAATTTATAGGGCCAAATATATATAAGGCTAAACAAGGAAGCCAGTAAAGTGGACTCAGTTATTAAATTCACTACAAAATTTCAATGCCTAATGTTTGATAAAGAATAAGCTTTTCCTAGAAAGCTCCTGCAATTTGAAGTCACAAAACAGAATACGACGGGAATGTTCAATGTTAGAATGGAAAATAGCATTTTAATATGCCAATCAATGACAACAGAATAATATAAAATTTTTATATTTCTATGACTGAATATTGTTAAACAGAGAAACTAGTAATCAGTAACAGAATTGATATTTTTCAGAACTAGTGATGCAACAAACGGTTTTATTTGATGGTAGTTTTTTTGCAAAAAAAAACGTTTTTTTTTGCACACACCCAAACTTTGTGAGGTATATGTTTTTTTTGTCACATAAAATATATTAATAGCCATGTTTTTCAAACATGATTTTTCAAAATAAAAACATCAAAAGTAAACCATACAGTAAAAGTGGTGGCAAATAACCCACAATTACCAAGAGGAGTCTAAGAGGAACAGAAGGGGCCATAGAACTTATACTGATGGAGTCAAAATTCAGAGCTTACTATCTCTACATGTCTGACTTTATTTTTATGTGCCAAAAAAATCAGACATAGAGATTGTAAGCTCTGAATTTTAACTCCATCAATATAAGTTCTATGGCTCCTGCTGTTCCTCTTAGACTTCTCTAGGTAATTGTGGGTTATCTGCCACCACGTTTACTGTATGGTTTCCTTTTGATGTTTTATTAAAAAAAATCATGACTAAAGAACATGGATATTACCATATTTTGTGACCAAAAAACCATGCTGTTTTATTTTAAATATTTTAGTTTTACAGAAAAATTTTGATTTTACAAAAATCTTGATTTTTTAAAATCATGTTTTTTTAAAAACTTATCAAAAGTAAAAAACATGAATATTAACATATTTCATAGGACAAAAAAACTTGCTGTTTTTTAAAAACATGATCTTTAGAAAAAAAATCATGACGAATAAACATGACTATTAATATATATTATAGGACCAAAAAAAACAATGCTGTTTTTTTCAACACGTATTATTTAAAAAAAATCATGACTAAAACAACCTGATAATATATTTCATGTTATCAAAAAATCATGTTTTTTAAAATAAATTTTTACAAAAAAATCATGGTCAAAAAGTTTAAAAAATGGACATTGCTATATTTTATGTGACCAAAAATTCATGCCATTTCTATAAAAAAATCTTTTTTAGGCAGGATTTTTTGTATGAATATGATTTTTAAAAAAACAGCATGATTTTATGGTCACATAAAATATATTAATATCCACTATTTTAGTCATGATTTTTTAGTGAAGAAAGAGGTTTTTTCAAAAAAACAGCATGGTTTTTTAGTCACAAAAAAATACATTAATATATGTACTTTTCAGTTATGATTTTCTGTGAATAATATGTTTTTTTGAAAAACAAGCATGATTTTTTTGGCACATAAAATATATTAATATGTGTTTTTAGATAATAAATTTTTCTCACATAAAACATGTTTTAAAAATAACAGCCTAGTTTTTTTGGTCCCATAAAATATATTAACCCATTAGGGCCGCTGCGTATATAAATATACGTAACAAAAAATTGTTTATAATGTTTAAAACATGATGTTAAACTTGCTTTTCTTTGAAGCAGCGTGTACTTTTAAGCCCAATACCCGTTCGATACGCGTATGGAACTGGTATGATCGACGTTTGTTCATGTTTAGAAGCAGTTCATCAGCAATGGCGATGGCACGTGCACGGAGACCTCGCACGTTAGTATTCTTTTGTTCATATTTTCGTGAATTGCTCTTATTAGTTTGAAATTTTTCAGTGAACATGTTCTTCTCAATTGTCTCTACAGGTTTATATATGTTTATTGTTAAAATTCTCATTTATTATTTGTTTTATGTAGCATTGAATAATGAACGTATGTAATCATACGCTCCGGCAATACAGGCATTTATATCGCATTGAACAAAAATTTTTGTTTACGTTCTCGATAACTTCTCTGGCATTTTTAATTGTAATTACGTTGTATATAGTGACGTTTAGAGCTTTTTATGTCAAATTTTATATAAAAATTTCTATCCTCAGAATGAATGCAGAGGAGATAGCGAGCATGCTAGAAGAATTTGAATAAGATGGGGATATCATTTTGGGACCCCCTGACGTTGACGAAAATGATAAATCTGAAGGTGACAGCGACAATTCCGACGATGAAGCAGAAGCGAATGTTGATCGTTTGAGCAGACTTCTCCTACAGGCCCCAGCTCATCTTGCTGGAAGTGAAGATCAACACGAAATGGAAACAAATGTCATACCTAATAAAAGAAAACAACATAGGAAATGGACAACAATGAGCAGAGAAAACCCAATTGAACAACCTATCATTTTATCACCGCCGTCTGATGAGGCTAATATGGCAGAGAATCCTCAAGATTATTTTCAACTGTTCTTCGATGAGCGACTACTTGAGCTAATTACAGAGCAAACTAATTTATATGCTGGTCAAAATAATAAAACTCTTGCCATAACTGTAGATGAACTAAAGGTCTTCTTCGGTGGCATGTTTCTCTCAGCAATATGCCCACTGCCTAACAAGAAAAAATATTGGAGTTCAGGAGAACACGTTCCAAAACTTCTTGCGAACAACATGAGACGAGATCGCTTCCTAGATATAATGCACAATCTACACTTTCGTGACAACACACTCCCTGTGGCTAATGATCGCGCTGCCAAATTGAGGCCTTTACTAGATCACCTTCAAAATAAATTTCTAGAACATGGTGGTTCCACAGAACATTATTCAATTGATGAAAGTATGATCCCATATTTCGGGAAACATTATGCCAAACAATTCATTCGTGGCAAACCGATTCGTTTCGGCTTCAAAATGTGGGCAATGTGTTCGGAAGGTAGATACCTACACTCATTTGACCTTTACATGGGTAAGAATGAGACTCGAGAACCAGACGCTATTCCAAATATTGGAGTAGGAGGTAATGTTGTCCTACATCTGATTGCAAATGGGAACCTTCTGCCAAAACGTGGGCACAAAATATTTTTTGATAATTATTTCATGAGCATTCTTCTCATGGAAGAGTTGACTTTGCGTGGATATCTTGCTACTGGAACTTGTAGAGACAACAGAACAGACAAATGCCCTGTATCTGAAAAGAATTTTTTGAAAAATAAACAACGTGGTGCTGTCGACTACAGGATGTGTGATGATACCGTGGTGATGAAATGGAGAGACAACAAAGAGGTAACCGTTGTATCCAATTTTGACTCAACCAAAATGTCAAAAGCCAAACGCTATGATCGAAATGGCAAGAAATTTGTGACAATTCCTCAACCAGAGAGCATTCAAAAGTATAATGCTCACATGGGTTACGTGGATGTTATGGATCAGGCTGTTAGCACTTATAGGATTCGAATGCGCCAAAGAAAATGGTGGTGGCCAATTTTTTCGTATATGCTCTCTGTGACGGTAAACAATGCTTATCAGCTAATGAAAAAGAAGAGACTTACAGTTTCACGCTATCAATTTGTTGAAGCCCTTGCAATATTTTATTGCAAGTCATACGGTAATCCTAGTAAACAAGGAAGAAAAGTGTCCTCCAAGCTGACAGACATCGTTCGTTACGATGAGAAGAGTCACTGGATTGTGCAATGTAATCAGTCTAGGGTATGCAGACAGTGTAAGCACAGAACATCGTATATGTGCAAGAAATGTGATGTTGGACTCCACCCTAATTGTTTTGAAACATATCATTCACCACAGTAAAAAAATCAATATATTTTGTCCAAATATTTTTTATAACAGTTACATTTTTTCATGTGATTGAGATGATATTCCTTATAAAAATATTAAGTTGATGTAATAAAGATGTTAATAAGTATTTTTTATATATAGATGCGGCTTTTTATTAATGGAAAGCGCTTATTATATTTTTTGGAATTTTCATATTTTCATGTCAGGAAGGCCTGAGCGTATGTAAATATACGTGCCAATATTTCACTTAATTCTCATGCTTTTTTTTTCAAAATTTTTGTGAATTATCAGTAAGTAATAAATACAATTTTCATCAATTTTTATTTCCCTAGCAGCATTTTTAAACTTTCGGCCATAATGGGTTAATATCCATCTTTTTTAGT
Source organism: Morinoia aosen (assembly GCA_030386875.1). Lineage (NCBI taxonomy): Eukaryota > Metazoa > Arthropoda > Malacostraca > Amphipoda > Talitridae > Morinoia > Morinoia aosen. The sequence goes on along the minus strand of CM059576.1, from coordinate 103,178,828 downwards.
CCTGATTTTTTGTAAAAATATTTTTTTTTAAGAAAGCAGCATGGTTTCTTGGTCACATCTCTATCAATGACCATAAGTAAAGATATATTATTACAACATACTATTTGGAAGTTGAAGGTGATTCACATGCATTGTAAAATAAATGAAATATCAAAACATGAGAGCACAGAAAATGAAAAATTTCATACAACCAAAGAAAACCATGAATTAAGAAGTATGCTGTTTTATTTTATAATCTGATATGAAAAACAATATAATATGGTTCTTTTCCTTGCTGAGTTATCTTCAAACAAAATATTTAAAAAAATCTAAAATATCCACATTTTTTTAGCCATGTTTTTTGTAAAATAATTTTGTTTAAAACAGCATGGTTTTCGAGTCACATCTCTATTCAGAACAAATTGAATATGGAAAAAGAAACTATTTTAATGATTGATTGGAAAACCTTAGAACTTTTTTTCCTGACATTATTACCCCATTAGTGCCTATGCATAGACTTTTCTACCCTCTATAAAAATGTTATAAATTTACTCAAACCTAATTTTAAGGTTTCCTACAAGTCAATGCATGCATTATAGACTTGTGATAGCTAAGAACGCAATTCAAACGCGTTCTGCAGATGTTTTTTACACAATCAAACAGTGCATGCAGCATAGCCGCTGCATGTTCCAGCACAACTCACTCATGAGTTATTTTAGGTATTTCTCACAATATGACCATTTTTTGTCTAAGTGTGTATAATCAAAAGAAATTTAAATGATTAGTTTACAAATCGGAATGCATCTTTACCGTAAAAAATAACGAAGTGAAGGGGAAATTTCTATTCAAAGTTTTCACATAAATTTTTCTACGCCCAGGCACTACGGCATTTTAATTTCAGCAGAATTGCAGCTCAGGTTGCTCTGAGCTAGTGTGTATTTACTTATCCTTAGCCATTACGCCATGATTAGCTTTATGTAGACATTTATGTTATTATTTATGTTTCTGTGTTAGGAAGTGCTTTTATGTCATGGATAGTTATTGAAATACTAACATATTTAGATGTTTAATTGGGCTTTTTTCCACTCAGAATGAATACAGATGAAGTATCAAGTTTTATGGATGAACTATATGTGTGACGATGGCCTTCCTCTAAGATGTTTCAAAGCATATCACACACCTTTATAAGCACTTAGCCTTGCATTCATTATATGTGATGGTGGTAAACATTCTATTCTGTATGCATCATTATATCTTCTTTTAGTAATGTCATTGTGCTTTAGTGAATGGAATATTGTTCAACATTGTTGTATCATAAATATCTATCTAGGACAGCTTTTGGATGTTTTTGCTATAAACAAATCCACTAATTTTTCTGTATACTTTAGGCAGATTTTTACCAGGAATACCAGTGAGTAGATTTTTTGACTTGACAATATCTCACCTTCTATCTGTACTAACATTATTATGAAATTTATAATGTATATCAGGTATAATATGTTAAGAATTTCTGCCAAGTTTTACTGTCCTACTTCTATTTCTCAATTTTTGGCCTTAAGGGCATCATCCAGGTTGCTGCTGCACCGATGAGCATTTTTCATGCTTTTCTTGAAAAAGGACCCTTAGGTGGTGGACTATTCAGTCCTAAAATTTTATGGTGCTACGGACAATAGATCTTCTCCAGGGGAGAGTGAGGAGACAGAAATCTTGAATTTTTGACCCCATTTTGACCCCATATAAAAACAAAACAGGAAATGGATAATTTTAAAACGTACTTTTGTTAGAAATGTTTCAAGAATTCTAAAACTGTCTTTAAATTTGTTCTAGCACAAAAACTCAATGACTAGTCCTCTTTGGAAATATTAATACATATGAACTAAAAACCCACTGTGTCCAATTTTTTTTAAAAACTAAGGCTTGAATCAAAAAAATGAATAGAAGAAATTGTGTTTTTTTTTTAAAAGTTACATTATATAGCCAAATTTTATAAGAATCAGACCAAAAATAAAAAATTTCAGAATTATTATCAAAAAAATTTCATTTTTTTTTAAATTACAATTCTCAGTATGCATATGAGGTTATGCATGGAGATTATCAAAATAAAAATGCAAACAGCATTCAATTACGTAAATTTTCATTATATTACACTTCAACCAAAATTTTGTTTTATGGCTTTTATCCAACACCTCTAACTTTCAACATTCAAAAGCCTAAAAGTCTTTGAGTTTTGATGCTAGAACAAAACCAAAGACAGTTTTAGAATCCTTGTAACATTTTCTAACAAATTTAAATTCTCTTTTCTCCACATTTGAGAAAAAAAATTATATAGCTCAAAACCCATAAATAATTTATTTGTGGTGTAATGCAAAATATCACTTATCAAAAAAGGTTTTTTCAAATGTTCAAAATTTACAATATAACTTTGTTAGAAATGCTTGAAGAATTCTAAAACTGTCTTTGGTTTGGTTCTAGCATCAAAACTCAATGAATTTTGGGCTTTTGAAATATCCATATAAATTTACCAAAAAACAATTTTCCATGAAACATAAGGCCTAAATCAAATAAGTTACATAAGTAAAAAAAGTTTACTTTAAAAAAATACATTTATTGGCCAATTTTCAAACGAATTGGACAAAAAAAGTTGAAAAATCTGGATGATCCCCTTAAAGGGTCAAAATAAATTAAATGTCACCCTGCTAAGAAGCACTTTTTTTCAATATCTTCAGAATAATCTTCAATATCATTTCATCCACTTTTAATGATAAAATTAAACCTGAAAAAACACCATTTCCTAGAGCATGCAAGGAATTATTGACAACAGTTTATACACCTCATGAAAATATTCTTTTGTTAATATTAAGAGTGAGAATTTATATTAAATCATTGTAACATTTCACTTATGGAAAAACGTGATTACTCCAGTATTCAAAAATTAATATAGTTGAATTTATCATTATTGCAATGAAAATTAAATGTTTTTCCACATATATTGACTTTTTTCATTTTGTATTTCAAACTCATTATATAAGCATTAAATAACACAGGCTAATGATCAAGTTTTATTAATAAAATAAACTCAAGCTTTCTTTCTAGTTATTAAATTTCAAGACTTCAAATAATATTCATTAACAAAGAACTAGTATCAAGAAAATAGCCTCTCCAGTCACCAGTGAAGAAATTCAAGAATAAAGTCACTACATTTGAGGTAAACTAAAATACAGTATTACTTATGTATACAGGAGATGATAAAAAAGCAGCAACTTAAAGTTTATGGGTAAAATCCAGTGGAATATTGAATTTCCTAGCCAAATTACTACGCTTATACAGTCATATCTCATCTTACAAAAGGCATAAAGAACAAAACAGTTACAAAACAGTTTTACATAAAATTTCTATCTCTTGAAATAAGATAAAAATCATGTTAGAAAATGCATATCTCAAAAATTCAAGCAATGCACACTCAGCTTTGTAGCCGCAAGAGTTCCCCCCCATAAGGTGAATACACTCGTAGCATCAAGCATTTTTTTATATTGGTTCAATAAGAGTAAATAGTAAATGATTTGCATGCTTTACTAATTTTAAAGGTTTAATAAACAATTTTCTTTTATTTTGAACACATGTTTCATACAAGATTGGTAAACTTCTAAAAAAAATTAGGGATTTTTGGAGGGAGTATTGGGGGCCTTGAACCAAATCAGGCCTACTACATGTAAAATGCAATGGTACTTATTAAAAATCATGTTACAAAACCACTTTGGGAACAAATTAATTTTGTTAGATGAGATATGACTGTAGAACCAAACTTGAAATAAAATTTATAAAAACAAGACAACAATCAAATGACAAAATGTATGAGCCCAACTCAGCCTTGAAGAAAAAGAGTGATCTAAAAACCAAAGATTACACGTGGTACAAAGATCTGGTCAATTGGAAAGGAATGCTCATCAGTCAATAGATATTTCTGCTAAGGTATTATGGAGAGTTTGATACAATCGAGAACCAGGGCACTAGTTATGCAAGTCTACTACAGAGATGGTCACTGTCTCACTAGTCTCTTCCTCAACTTGGTACTCTTTTACTTCCACTTTCTATGCATTACTTGTAGCTCACTATCTTCAACAAGGATAATATATCATAGCATCAAAGATTAGAACTACCACATTCTATCATTCTTTTCAATCAAAAGCCAATGGAACTAGTTTACAACCATGGACAGGCATCAATCAAACAGATATAAATTATTAATTATTTAAAAAAAGAAATTTAGATATAATAAAATCACACTAACAAAACATAGAGGAGAAAAAGAAAATAAATTACATTAATGACATTTAGAGTGAAAATATCTAAAGCTACAGATTGCTCTTCACCCTAGAGCAATTTTCTCATCATTCTTAACCATTATTACATGCATCAATTTCTCACCTGCTCCAGCATCAATACCTGTCAGTCAGCATACAAAAGTTGTGATAATATGGTGAGCTTGCTTTTTTTCTATTTGTATTCCTTGCCGACAACATTTTTCATTTTTTAAAAATAATGGAATTTAAAGTGTTTCCACCCCACAATGAAAATGCATCATCCATGAAATTGTGTTGCCTCTTGCAATTATATTTACATGTATCATCACATGTAGATTAAACTGGAACTTGAACTTGAAGGACAACAGCGTCGGGGCCTTTGTAACGACCTAGAATTCCCTCCACAATTTTCACACAGAGTTCAGCGCCTGGTACCAGACTCGTCCACTACACTAGTCAGGATCTACTAATCCTTGCCACAAGCTGCCATTGGACGGCATCACTGGGATAACCAGTATGTCAAAACACCATCCCCAAGCACATTGGGTCATTACTGCCCACTCTACCTGACTGGCTCATTCCAGTCACTGTCTCTTACTCCAGGCACGCACAAGAAACATTTTCATAGCTTCAATGATACTCAAATTACACTCCTGATCCAATCCAGCAAAACAGCTCATGCTGCAATCATCTTCAGCACATCTGGCATACCACTCATTCTCTCCATACTGCTCGAGCACCACATTCATGAAAGTTTCTCTCTCCTGCTCATACTTACTATATTCCAGCACAAAATGTTCAATTGTTGCCTCCACTCCACTAATACACTGCATACATAATCTGTTATTATTCTCATTCCACCTCCATGTATGTCTATTCACATTCAATGACTTACATCTCACAGCAAACAAGAGTTGACTTCCAAAACTACCATCATAGAACATCTCAAACTTAGGTGCTTCTTTTTTCACATATCAGTCATGTGTAGACTTCCACATCATGCTAAGCTTCAGCTTATTCAATCCATACTCCTTTGTTTGCCTCTCAATCTCTTTTTTCCACCTTTTGCAGTTCCACTCCGGCCCTCCACCTCCAATATTTATTAAACTCAAGTCATCCACAGGTCTCCCAATTCTATCATGAATAATCTTTTGCATACTAAATTTCCTTGCATGCCCCCAACATACTTTCTCCCAATAGCTTAAACTCAGATTCCATTCAAAAATTTGCTTTACCCACCTGCTATTCTGCATTCTTTCAACTCTTACCTTATAATTGAGCACGGCTTTCATCATTCTTTCTGAAAATAGGCTCCACCCCAGGTCACCTCTAATGGCTTCTCTAGCCTTATATTTTGGAGCACCCAATGCTAAACGTCCTACCTTATTTTGTATTATATCCAGCTTTTCAAGATCACTTCTATTCCAGGCAAGAGCACTCATACCATACATGACACTAGGTACAGCAACATACTTCCACATTCCTTACACACATTCACACTTGTTTGCTCTGTATCTGGCCACACTACTTAACCATCCACTCCACTGTATTGCTTTTGGCACTTTCTCACCCTTAGTTCTAGTGCATCCATCTTCACTTATCATACAACCTAGATATTTGTATTCTTTTGTTCTACCTATTCTGATTTCTCCAATATTTCCCAGTCTGTCTCTATCAGTCTCATCACTATTTATAACCATAACCTTAATTTTGTTGGCACCAAAGTTCATCTTGAAATCTGTACTATGTCCATTCACAATGTCAAGCATCCTTTGCAGTTCATGTCCACATTCACTAACCACAACCACATCATCAGCATACAACAAACAGCTCAGTCTCTCATTACCAACTTTCAGTCCTAAGCCACTCATTCTCAGTCGAACTGCTAATTCTTCTGTGTACAATCCAAACAAGAGGGGAGACAGAGTACAACCCTGTCTTAGTTACTCCTCTAACACTTCTTACTTTCCCTGTTTCCAAATTTCCAAACCTGTAGATAGCGCTTGTGTTCTCATACAGACTTAGCGCAATTTTTACTTTTTTTCTTCTAAACCCAACTTTTCTCAAAATTTCAAAGAGCCTAACCCGATCCACTCTGTCATAAGCCTTTTCAATATCCAGGAATGCTAAATATACCTTCCTATCATCCTTCCTCATTCGCTCAATTATTTCACTCACTACAAACAGATCATCCTCCCCACGTCTATACGGCCTAAAACCATTCTGTTCTTCACCTAAGACTCCTAATTCCTCAACTAAATTTTTCATTCTCTCATTCAAAATACCACAAAAGATCTTACATACAGTGTCAGCCAGTGCAATTGGTCTGTAATTTTTTAGTTCTTTCATACTCTTATGTCCAACCTTATGCAACAATACTATATTACACTTTTTCTAGTCATCCATTACTCTTTCACTCTTCCATATCTCATCAAATAAACATTTCAACATACTGACTACACTCTCTCCTTCACATTTATAGAACTCATATGGGATCTTATCAGGGCCACATGCCTTTCCATTTTTCACTTTCTTTAAAAAAGTTACAACCTCTTCACAAGTGATTTTGTCTTCCATGTGCACAGTTTACGTTCGTCAATCAGAAAATTTATGGTGTAATCACAAACTTGAACTTGAACTTGAACTTGAGGGCCGACAGTGTTGGGGCCTTTGTAACGGCCTACAATTCCCCCCACAATTTTCACACAGAGTTCAGCGCCTGGTACCAGACTTGTCCACTAAACTACTCAGGATCTACGATCCTTGTCACAAGCCTCCATTGGAAGGCATCACTGGGACAACCAGTGTGTCAAAACACCATCCCTGGCACATTGGGTCATTACAGCCCATCCTACCAGACTGGCTCATTCCAGTCACTGTCTCTTACTCCAGGCACGCACAAGAAACACTTTCATAGCCTCAGTGATACTCGCATTACACTCCTGATCCAATCCAGCAAGACAGCTCATACCGCAATCATCTTCCGCATATCTGGCATTCCACTTATTCTCTCCATACTGCTCAGACACCACATTCATAAAACTCTCTCTCTCTTGCTCATACTTACTACATTCCAGCACAAAATGCTCAATTGTTTCCTCTACTCCACTATTACACTGCTGACATAATCTGTTATTATTCTCATTCCATCTCCATGTACGTCTGTTCACACTCAATGACTTACATCTCACAGCAAACAAGAGTTGACTTTCAAAACTACCATCATAGAACAGCTCAAACTTAGGTGCTTTCTTTTTCATATACCAGTTAAGTGTAGGCTTCCGCATCATGCTAAACTTCCACTTATTCAATCCATACTCTTTTGTTTGTCTCTCAATCTCTTTCTTCCATCTCTTGCAGTCCCACTCAGGCCCTACACCTCCAACATTTATTAAACTCCAGTCATCCACAGGTCTCCCAATTCTAACATGAATAATCTTTTGCATACTGAGTTTCCTTGTATGCCCCCAACATACTTTCTCCCAATAGCTTACACTCAGATTCCATTCAAAGATTCGCCTTAACCACCTGCTATTCTGCATTCTTTCAATTCTCACCTTATAATTCAGCACAGCTTTCATCATTCTTTCTGAAAATAGGCTCCACCCTAGGTCACCTCTAATGGCTTCTATAGCTGTCCATTTTGGAGCACCCAATGCTACACGTCCTACCTTATTTTGTATCACATCCAGCTTTTCAAGATCACTTCCATTCCAAGCAAGAGCACTCATACCATACATGACTCTAGGTACAGCAACATACTTCCACATTCCTCTTACACATTCGTACTTGTTTGCTCTGTATCTGGCCACACTACCTAACCGTCCACTCCACTGCATTGCTTTAGCCACTTTCTCACCTTTAGTTCTAGTACATCCATCTTCACTTATCATACAACCTAGATATTTGTATTCTTTTGTTCTACCTATTCTGATTTCTCCAATATTCCACAGTCTGTCTCTATCAGTCTCATCACTATTTATAACCATGATCTTACTTTTATCGGCACAAATCACAACAATAAGTTTTCAAGTCTCCGTTGTCCGCTTATTCCGATCTTGAGACCTTTCCGCTCTGAAATTTTGAAAAATTGTGTCACAGTTTATTCCTATCGCAAAATTTACAAATACGTCATTTCGGGTAAATACGTTTTCTATGTATCAAGGATAAGCAAGGAAACGTAATACTATACATGATTTACAGGTATCTGTCGGCACATCTTCAAAATTAATTTAGACACGGCACAAATAATTCAAATTATTTTAATTAGCAACCAGCTCCATAGGTCGACTCCCCCAGTAACGTATTGGGAACTTTTACTGTAATGTTTAGCTAAGACTTTCTTACGTTTGCAACTTACACTCATGTAGCGAAAAAAGGCTCAACAGTTTAACTTTGTGTTGCTTATTACATACAAACCTGCATTGGCCATTCACGCTATCAATAATCGATATAATAAAAATTCTCTAATCTTGTTGTTAAACATGAAATCTGTTTTTGTATTAGTTTGATAACGAAATGATGAGCGTAATTGATTTAACATGTACTGTATATAATCATATAGAACACAAGTTTTGTTAGCTGGTAAATAACGGGTTATTTCGAACACTTTTTTGAACACCAGATAATTCACGTGACTCGATTTGTTTTCGTTACCTATGACCGTTAAAAAGAAAATCCCTTACCGCCAGAATGGTGCCCATACTGAATAACTCAACCTACTCACCCCCACTCACGCTCGGCCGACTAGCTCAACTTGAAGTAACAAAAGAAAAAGAAAGAAAGAAAGAAAAACTGTATATTTCCAATATAGATGGTACAAAAGTACCATCATTGGTTTTTAAAATCTCTTAAAATTAATACACTTAGATGATACACACACACGAGTATTGTAAAACTCGTGTCACTAGTCGAAAATAAATGATTGAGGGCAATGTACTCCTAATCTTGCTTAATCTACATTTGACAATACATGTAATGATAATTATAAGATACAACACAATTTCATGGACGATGCATTTTCATTGTGAGGTGAAAACACTTTTGACAGTTTACATGTATATGACATAAAACTTCGCAATTCTTGATGCCAGGAAATAATACATGAATCGCTTGTTTCGGCCAATGTTCAAAAGTGTCATTTTGAGGAAGCATGAAAAATATATATATATATATATATAAAGATACATCCGTATACATATACACACATATATATATATTCATACATATATATATATGTACATCTACACACATACATATACATGTATACACGTACACATAAGCATGAGGACCAAGAAGATAATAAGTTTTGTATTTCTAATCCAACAATTTTAACATAGCGGTCATTAGTTGATAAGCATTTTATTTAAACAAAAAGTGGATGATCGCACAACAAATGTACGATCATCCACTTTTTGTTTAAATAAAATGCTTATCAACTAATGACTAATGACAAACAACAAAACAACAACATCGGCATCTTTGGGATGCTTTATTTCCAATCAAGCCTGATACACATGATCTTAGCATTGAATTTTCAAATGTCTTATAACACGGGGGAACCATGACGGTTCCCCCGTAAAGCCGGTACCCATTTCCGACACATGGGTTGAGTGGGGTATTGTGCTTGAGCTTTCCTTTATACCCAACGAGGAAAATCGCAGCGCCAGCGCCGGGATACGAACCCTCGTCTCCAACGCACAAGGCCGATCCCTTAACCACTGTGCCACTGCGGGCACTTTTGAAGAACAGGAATATTCGCGCACATTGAACTTCCCTCCCTCCTTGCACTCTAGGAATTTGATGGCACTTAAATAACGCTTTATTCTACATAAGTAGTCGCAGGTGGCATCACTGGAAACGGAGTCGCCTATGTAAGGCATGGAAATCTTAAGTTCCCCCCCAGGTAGCAAAATTTATTGACCTAATATTGAGCCAATATACAGTCTCAATATTGACTGGATATTCAAATTGAACATTGGGGCAATATCTTATTTTGGAAAATTCTGTTGATATTAGAAAAATATATTGGCCCAATAACAATATTATCATCAACCCAATATCAATTAAGTATTGTGTCAATATTGACTTGATAATGAAGTGTTCCTTACAAAAACATTGGCTTAATACTCAATTCCTGATAGGTTGATATTTCGAAAACATATGCCACCGATAATGATACTATCACTAACCTAATGCTAAATATTCTGTCGCTATGGACTTCACATTGAAGTGTTCCTTAGAAATATATAGGCATGTAAGGCCTGGAGTTGTTGCTGCTTTCGCAACCGAGTTTCAACTGCGGCGAGTGTAACCACTACCTTAGTTGTAAGCTCGAACTTCTTCTGAAGTTTCTATACGGCATTTCTTAAATGTATTTAACCACTTTACTCTTCGTTAATTTTACATTTACACGTATTAGTATTACTGAACACAAATGAACTAGAACTGAGTTTGTAACTAAGGTAGGGTACTACAGGCCCAATACTTATTTTCTGACATCAAGTGGATATTGGTAGAATATATTGTCCCATTAATAACTTATTTTTAACCCTGTATCAGCTAATTACTGTGTCACTATTGACTTGATATTGAGGTGTTTCCTTTAAACAAATTACTCCGTATTATTGGCGTACAATATCAACCCAATATTTGGGCAATAAAAATTTACATTTTAACAAATTTTATTAAATTGCGAGATTTTTGGTTATTATGAGATAGTTTCCACTTATTTGAATATCGTACATATATATATATACACTGTTAGTTTAATATTAGAAATAAACTATTTACTACATTTTCCCAATAACAAGTTGATATCATGAATAAATATATATCTTTTCGATATTGTGTTGTTATTAGCCTAATATTGTAATCCAAGATTCCAATATCAGGTCAATAAAAAATTATCAACCCAATATTGGCCTAATAATTTCTTGCTACCTGGGCCACACCGCTCTTCTTATCTGCTCCTTGACCACAAGACTACCAGGCAGTAGATGGGCATTGGGGAATCGTTGTATTTCTTAATGTATAATTTCGTACCACGTGTGAAAATAAGAATTGATAATCCAGAACACGTCCAATGAAAAGGCCTCTATGAATTACTGGCTTTGATTGATCTGAGAATCATCAGTTTAGTTTTCAGGAAATGTTTGCGAAAAATAGAAAATCAACCTCTTAAAGTTTGTGTTCACGATCTCTTCCATTACTAGGAAGAGATAAAAATTTATTTGGACAAGCCTGGAAAAGAAGTATTTTAGAGGATCAGTTTTTGAACCTCCTTAGCTACGACAATGAGGTTTTCGAAAAAGAGGAGGGAAGAATTTAGTGAGAAATTAAAAAAAGGGAATCTGTGCACACACTGTGCGCATAGAAATGGCGAGATGAAAGAAGCTTTTCAAACAAATTAACCATCGGAAAAGTAATGGGTCCTGACATAAGAAGACAGCTATGAACTGAACAGATAGTCAGTAATTAAACTGTACAAGAACTCCTATTCAAACAGAGCCAATCTAAGATTAAGCACCTGAATTCACAACTCCAAGAGGGCGTTTACTGCCGTAGATACAATATTCGAATCCTTTGAGTTGGTATAGTGTCGTAATGGGCAGTGTGTACTGCATGTGTTGTGTTCACGGCAATTGTGGTATAGTTGTTAACTAACAATTATCCCCACCATGATGACTAAATGATGCAATTTTGAATGGGAGTAAGAAGCATACGAAAAAATAAAGGCGTGCTATCAGTAACTAAACACAGGTTTCTGCTCTGAAAATCAAGACTTTCAACTCAAAATAATTCGACTCGCCAGATTTTTTTTAAATAGCTCTTCTAAACTTAGCAAAGACCACTACTCTCGCTCGTCTGTTACTCGACCAGTGATGTATCCTTCGTTTTTCATATAAGTCAAATTTGGCGCACTATAATCAATTTAAATTAATTGTTTTCTTTTTGACACTTTACATTAGTCATTTAGTGCTAACGTTGACGCAGAGAAAAAATCACCAAATCTAATATCATGATATTGAATGATATGATCGAAAGATTCTGTAGTTATCGAAGTTCAAATTTAAAAAAAGATTATGAACCTATGATTTGTTTTAAATATTTGTCATTCATAATAAATCGTGCAAATTTCTAAACAAATTACATTCACGACAACGGAAACGATGCTCTCAATAACTTTTTTTTTGGTTGAGGGATTCGATCATGAGAAACCTGCGTAGTACAAAAAGCAACATTAATTTCGCTTCTTATGTATGTTTTAGGTTTTGTACAGGAATAAGCGTGGTTAAATTGCTGATTTGGGAATGAAAAAAAATTATCACCTAATAACTTAAGTTTCTCATATTGGACAATAATGGACGTTTCTAGTTACACAGTTTCAAACTGTATCTCGCAAAGGTCTACCTTCACAATCCACACACTGCTGCAGACGTTTTCTGAAATTCTCATGGTCTCCTTCAAGCATGTTCTCTGGTATTCTTGCAATTTCAGCCTCAATATTATTCAGTAGGTGTTCCAGGATGCTCGGACAATGGCAAAACTCCTTCGACTTCAAGTAATCCCAAAGAAAAAACTTACATCGGGCTAATCAGGCATCATCATGAACTTTTGAGGAAACGTTTCGTGGAATGTTTATCTCTCGGATAAACACCGATCTCAACTGCCTCGAACCCTCGGAAGTAGCCCCATGCGATTTTTTTGAGGGGTAACCTGAAGTTGAAGAAGTATCCTAAATACTCCGTCTGTGGTGTTGTTGCCTGCCACTAGTTACTGCGTCTGCAGGTGTTGTTGTCTGCCACTAGTTACTGTGTCTGCAGGTGTTGTTGTCTGCCACTAGTTACTGCGTCTGCAGGTGTTGTTGTCTGCCACTAGTTACTGCGTCTGCAGGTGTTGTTGTCTGCCACTAGTTACTGCGTCTGTAAGTGATGTTGTCTGCCACTAGTTACTGCGTCTGCAGGTGTTGTTGTCTGGCACTAGTTACTGCGTCTGCAAGTGTTTTATCTGCCACTAGATACTGCGTCTGCAGGTGTGTTCACAGCAATGTCCCCACCACCATCAGCTAATGTCTCATTACCTACGGCTAAACGATGCAATTTTGTATATTCAGGCAGTAAGCTGCTTAGTAAAAATGGCGGCGTGCTTACAAAGCTGACCTCAGGTGTGTGCTTGGAAGTCAATTATCTCAGATGACATAACGTAACTCAACCCTTGCAGGTATTGTTATGAAAATGAGCAATACAGAATGTAATAATTACTGCACATCCATACGTGACGTACGGAGTGTGGACACTATGAAGCACCGCGAACGGCTGTAAAGAGTTAATATTTTGATTTCGAAGTATAATTTTCCAGGCAGATACTGCGCGAATGCTCGATTCGTGTCTAGTTGCCGTATATTCATTTAATAAATGAAAATATTAACCTGACACTGTTATATAAAATCGTATATTTCAAAATTCTCAGCTTTGTGAGGCTGAAAAAGCTTGTTTCCGTCGAATAAATAAGCATATTCTGTTACATTCACACAAAATTAGTCGAAACTTTTACAGAATTGTCAAGGCTAACTAAATTATTTTTATGATCAGTCGTCTGGTACGCATGGAAGGAATTTTCACTTTACTTCTCAATTCCACTGAACAACAACATGCTGACTTCCACTGTTGATGTTATATCGCTTCTTACATTTACATAAAAGTAGGTATCAATACATTAAGGTTTTGTTCTTATTGTTACGTTATGGTATTTGTTGTTATGGTGCTGGTGTAGGTACGGTGCTGGTGTAGGTACGGTGCTGGTGTAGAAACGGTGCTGGTGTAGCTACGGTGCTGGTGTAGGTACGGTGCTGGTGTAGGTACGGTGCTGGTGTAGGTACGGTGCTGGTGTAGGTACGGTGCTGGTGTAGGTACGGTGCTGGTGTAGGTACGGTGCTGGTGTAGGTACGGTGCTGGTGTAGGTACGGTGCTGGTGTAGGTACGGTGTTGGTGTAGGTACGGTGCTGCTGTAGGTACGGTGCTGGTGTAGGTACGGTGCTGGTGTAGGTAGGGTGCTGGTGTACGTACGATGCTGGTGTAGGTACGGTGCTGGTGTAAGTACGGTGCTGGTGTAGGTACGGTGCTGGTGTAGGTACGGTGCTGGTGTAGGTACGGTGCTGGTGTAGGTACGGTGCTGGTGTAGGTACGGTGCTGGTGTAGGTACGGTGTTGGTGTAGGTACGGTGCTGGTGTAGGTACGGTGCTGGTGTAGGTACGGTGCTGGTGTAGGTACGGTGCTGGTGTAGGTACGGTGCTGGTGTAGGTACGGTGTTGGTGTAGGTACGGTGCTGGTGCAGGTACGGTGCTGGTGTAGGTACGGTGCTGGTGTAGGTACGGTGCTGGTGTAGGTACGGTGCTGGTGTAGGTACGGTGTTGGTGTAGGCATGGTGCTGGTGTAGGTACGGTACTGGTGTAGGTACGGTGCTGGTGTAGGTACGGTGCTGGTGTAGGTACGGTGCTGGTGTAGGCACGGTGCTGGTGTAGGTACGGTGCTGGTGTAAGTACGGGGCTGGTGTAGGTACGGTGCTGGTGTAGGTTCGGTGCTGGTGTACGTACGATGCTGGTGTAGGTACGGTGCTGGTGTAAGTACGGTGCTGGTGTGGGAACGGTGCTGGTGTAGGTACGGTGCTGGTGTAGGTACGGTGCTGGTGTAGGTACGGTGCTGGTGTAACACAACGTCGGACAGCACCCATCATTTTGATGATGTCAATTTCGAATGACCAAATTCAGATGACCCGCTTGTCAGATATCTATAATTATGAGTGATGTCAATAATTTTGGTGAGCAGATATCGGCTACTCTCATGTGCTCGAGCCAGGTAAGAGCGTTTCTTCTTGGTGTTGCGTCCTGGACCGGTGGGTGTTTGTCACTAGTTACTATGCTGCAGGTGTTGTTGTCTGCCACTAGTTACTGCGTCTGCAGGTGTGTTCACGGCAATTGTATCATAGTTAACTAATATTTTCATAATCAGCTAATTTGTCTCATTGCCTACGGATAAGCGATGCAATTTTGTATATTCATAGAGTAAGCTGTATAGGAAAATTTCGGCGTGCTGGCAGTAACTGACCACAGATTTGTGTTCGGAAAGTCAAGTTTCTTAACCCAAATTACTCTAACTCAAACGAATATCTTTTTAAAAGCTCCTTTAAGCCTAGCAGAGACCACTCCTCTCATAGGGCTAATGCTCAACAGGTAATGCTAACATCGTTCTTGTGAGTCAAACATGACTCTCAAAAATATTCTATGCAAATATTAGAGCTTCAACAACCCCACGTGCGCGTTATTTTGAAGAAGTTGACGATCGTACAAATTTACCAAATGTACTATCATAAGCTTGAATAACAGGAGTGAAAGATTGTGTTGTTAATGAAGTTCAACTTCCACAAGTAGGTGATGCATTTATAATTTGTTTTCGATATTTCTTATTCATTGCACATGCAGCAATTTTTTTAACAGATCCCTTACGTGTGTGTGACGAAGGTTCGGTAACTCATTTATTTTGCTGGTAAAGTTATTTGGCATTTCTCTCAGGATCTATTGTAATAACTTTGCCAAAAAATAAATAATGTACTGATTGAATTACTTTGAATCAAGTGAATGTGCTTTGCTAAGAAGTTTGCGCGATTTATAACGAATGCAAAATATTGAAAACAAATTATTCGTAAAAAATCTTCTTTTAGAATTCGAACTGCGGTAACCACAGCATCTCTCATCTATATTATTCAATTTCACGATACTACATTTGGTAAATTTTTTATCAGCGTCTGCTGTACCATTCGATTTATATCAGCTCACTCTCTAAATATAAGCATTTTCATTGTTCAGTGGTAGGTAATGAGAGCAATAGCTGTCCATGGTGGGGATAATTGTTAGTTAACAACTATAGTACAATTGCCGTGAACACAACACCTGCAGTGCACACTGCCCACCAAGACACCATTAACCCACTCAAGGGATTCAACTGTTGTATCTACGGCAATAAGCGCCCTCTCAGAGTTGTGAATTTCGGTGCTTAATGTTAGATTGGCCTTGTTTGAATTGAAGTTCTTTTATAGTTTTATTACTGACTATCTGTTCAGTTTACTGCTGTCTTTTATTTCAGTACCCGTTATTTTACGGACGGTTATTTGGTTTGAAAAGCATTTTCATCTCGCCATTTCTATGCGCACAGTGTGTGCATTGATTCCCCGTATTTAGATTCCTCACTAAATTCTCCCTCCTCTTTTTTGAAAACCTCATTGTCGTAGCTAAGGAGAATCAAAAAGTGATCCTCTAAAATACTTCTTTTTCAGGCTTGTCCGAATAAATTTCGATCTCTCCCTAGCAATGGCAGAGAGCGTGAAATTCTAGGAGGTTTATTTTCAGTTATTCGCGAGCATTTACTGCAAACTAAACTGATGATTCTCTGATCAATCAGGTCGAGTAATTCATAGAGGCTTTTTCGTTGGATGCGTTCTGGATTATCAGTTCTTGTTTTCATATGTGGCTCGAAGTTAAACTTGAACTTGAACAATTCTCCAATGCCCATCTAATGCCATGTAGTCTTGTGGTCAAGGACTTCTGTCTTAATAAAGCCTCCCAGATGTGGATGACAACAACTGTATACGTCCTCATGGTATCTGCGACTAGAATATTCTCTTAGATGTGCCCTGGTGGAACACGAACCGACTTAGTGCATCTAATTTGATAATTACGTAAAAAGATATATACATATATATATATATATATACATATTTTGTTTGGTAATCTAAGGAGACACTTGGCGTTTCATTTTATACTCATTGACGAGAAGTGAACAACAATTAAGACCTCAGTGAAAGTTGGTCACTTAGATAATATATCAATCAATCAAAGGAAACTATAATCCCATCCGTCTCATACATGTAACATGAATGCCTACAGTGAACGTAGCTGTTGTATGAAAATGTATGAGCTCCGTACCTACACCAGCACCGTACCTACACCAGCACCGTACCTACACCAGCACCGCACCTACAATAGCACCGTACCTACACCAGCACCGTACCTACACCAGCACCGCACCTACAATAGCACCGTACCTACACCAGCACCGTACCTACACCAGCACCGTACCTACGCCAGCACCATAACAACAAATACCACAACGTAACAATAAGAACAAAACGGTAATGTATTGATATTTACATTTATGTAAATGTAAGAAGTGATATAGCATCAACAGTGGAAGTCAGCATGTTGTTGTTCAGTGGAATTGAGAAGTTAAGTGAAAATTCCTTTCATTTAATTCCTAAAACTGATCATAAAAATAAATTAGTTAGCCTTCAAACTTACTTCAATTGTTTTAACTATTTTTGTGTGAATGTAACAGAATATGCTAATTTTTTCGAAGGAAACAAATTCATTTAGCCTTCCAAAGTTTAGAATTTAAGAATAATCGATATTACAAAACAATTTCAGAGTATTATTTTCACTTCTCAAATGATTACCCAGCAACAAGACTGGGTTCAAGCACAAGCGTTTATGTGCACAAAGTAAAATAAAGTTGTAAAACTATAAATAACTTTTTAGAGCCGCCCGCGGCGCCTGATACTGTCAACATTCTGTACGTTACGTGCGGCTGTGTAGTAATTATTATATTCTGAATTGCTGAGTATTGATGAAAATGTCTGCACGGTTAGTTACGTTATGTCATCTGAGGTAATTGACTTTCAAGCTCACACCTGAGGTCAGTTTTTGTAGCCACGCTACCATTTTTACTAAGCAGCTCACTGCCTGAATACAGAAAATTGTATCGTCTAGCTGATGGTGGTGGGGACATTGCTGTGAATGCATCTGCAGATGCAGTAACTAGTGGCAGACAACACCTACAGACGCAGTAACTAGTGGCAGACAACACCTACAGACGCAGTAACTAGTGGCAGACAAAACCTGCAGATGCAGTCACTAGTGGCAGACAACAAAACAATGGCAGATCCAATGGAATCAAAAGCTAAAGTTGAACTTGAACTTGAGGGCCGACAGCGGCGGGGCTTTTGTAACGGCCTACAATTCCCTCCACAATTTTCCCACAAAGAGTTCAGCGCCTGGTACCAGATTTGTTCCCTAAACTACTCAGGATCTACAATCCTTGTAATAAGCTGCCATTGGACGGCATCACTGGGATAACCAGTGTGTCAAAACACCATCCCCAGGCATATTGGGTCATTACTGCCCACTCTACCTGACTGGCTCATTCCAGTCACTGTCTCTTACTCCAGGCACGCACCAGAAACATTTTCATAGCTTCAATGATGCTCAAATTACACTCCTGATCCAATCCAGCAAGACAGCTCATACCGCAATCATCTTCAGCACATCTGGCATACCACTCATTATCTCCATACTGCTCAAACACCCCATTCATAAAACTCTCTCTCTCTCTTGTTCATACTTACTACATTCCAGCACAAAATGCACAATTGTTTCCTCCACTCCACTATTACACTGCCGACATAATCTGTTATTATTCTCATTCCACCTCCATATACGTCTGTTCACACTCAATGACTTACATCTCACAGCAAACAAGAGTTGACTTCCAGAACTACCATCATAGAACATCTCAAACTTAGGGGCTTCCTTTTTCATATACCAGTCAAGTGTAGGCTTCCGCATCATGCTAAGCTTCCACTTATTCAATCCATACTCTTTTGTTTGCCTCTCAATTTCTTTCTTCCACCTCTTGCTGTCCCATTCAGGCCCTACACCTCCAGGATTTATTAAACTCCAGTCATCTACAGGTCTCCCAAATCTAAGGTGAATAATCTTTTGCATACTAAGTTTCCTTGCATGCCCCCAACACACTTTCTCCCAATAGCTTACACTCAGATTCCACTCAAAAATTTGCTTTACCCATCTGCTCTTCTGCATTCTTTCAATTCTCACCTTATAATTCAGCACGGCTTTCATCATTCTTTCTGAAAATAGGCTCCACCCAAGGTCACCTCTAATGGCTTCTGTAGCTGTCCATTTCGGAGCACCCAATGCTAACCGTCCTACCTTATTTTGTATTACATCCAGCTTTTCAAGATCACTTCCATTCCAGGCAAGAGCACTCATACCATACATGACACTAGGTACAGCAACATACTTCCATATTCCTCTCACACATTCATACTTGTTTGCGCTGTATCTGGCCACACGACTTAACCGTCCACTCCACTGCATTGCTTTTGCCACTTACTCACCCTTAGTTCTAGTGCATCCATCTTCACTTACCATACAACCAAGATATTTGTATTCTTTTGTTCTACCTATTCTGATTTCTCCAATATTCCACAGTCTGCCTCTATCAGTCTCATCTCTTTTTATAACCATAACCTTACTTTTGTTGGCACCAAAGTTCATCTTGAAATCTGTACTATATCCGTTCACAACGTCAAGCATCCTTTGCAGTTCATGTCCACATTCACTAACCACAACCACATCATCAGCATACAACAAACAACTCAGTCTCTCATTACCAACTTTCAGTCCTAAGCCACTCATTCTCAGTCGAACTGCTAATTTTTCGGTGCACAATCCAAGGAGCGGCAGCCCTTCACCTAACCCCTACATCGCCTACATTACCGCCCCTCATTTTCAGCAGTAGAGTAGCTGCACGTAACATCAGGCACGCATGCTGAGCGTTATTTGAGTGTATCGGATTACTAACTTGCAGCCCCCAATGGCTATAAAAGTTATTAAATTTAGTCATTTATCTGAACTCAGTCTCCATGGTGATCAGAGTTTGAATTCGTATTAATATTACGACTGAAACTCCTCGGATTTAATGAATTTCATAATATCAGAGTAATTTACAGTTATAACTTAATTATCACTCATAATCGGAAATAATTTTTTTTTAATTGAAATCTGTACTTGTAACGTTTTTAATATAGTTTCAAGCGAATGTTAGCTCTTTTCAAGTTTCAGCGGTAACTAAAATATATTGATAAACGCTTGTCGGCCGTTACTTCTCCCACGTGTTATTGAATTGAAGAAAACATGTTATTGAATTGAAGAAAACATGTTTTTGAATTGAAGAAAACATGTTATTGAATTGAAGAAAACATGTTTTTGAATTGAAGAAAACATGTTATTGAATTGAAGAAAACATGTATTGAATTGAAGAAAACATGTTATTGAATTGAAGAAAACATGTATTGAATTGAAGAAAAATGTCATTGAATTGAAGAAAACATGTCATTGAATTGAAGAAAACATATTATTGAATTGAAGAAAACATGTTATTGAATTGAAGAAAACATGTTATTGAAATGATGAAAACATGTTATTGAATTGATGAAAACATGTTATTGATTTGAAGAAAACATGTTATTCAATTGAAGAAAACATGTTATTGAATTGAAGAAAACATGTTATTGAATTGAAGAAAACATGTTATTGATTTCAAGAAAACATGTTATTGAATTGAAGAAAACATGTTAGTGAATTGAAAATAACATGTTATTGAATTGAAGAAAACATGTTATTGAATTGAAGAAAACATGTTATTGAATTGAAGAAAACATGTTATTGAATTGAAGAAAACATGTTATTGAATTGAAGAAAACATGTTATTGAATTGAAGAAAACACGTTATTGGATTGAAGAAAACACGTTATTGAATTGAAGAAAACATGTTATTGAATTGAAGAAAACATGTTATTGAATTGAAGAAAACATGTTATTGAATTGAAGAAAACATGTTATTGAATTGAAGAAAACATGTTATTGAATTGAAGAAAACATGTTATTGAATTGAAGAAAACATGTTATTGAATTGAAGAAAACTGTCATAGTTCTACTATGGAAGACTCTCGTCGTGTTCAAATAACGTTAAGAAAGGGTTGTTTTGGCCAAGCAACCATCTTCTAAAAGACCCGACGTTGGATAATATGTTCTCGACAATAAGCACAGCATTTCTGAACTCTACAAACTACGCTTCGAGATTAGCTTCACCAACCGCCAAGCATCATTCGAATACCAGCCAGCGAACCTCACACCCTCTACGAAACCCACCATTGGACTTCGGACCCACTGCCACGTAGCCGACGCCTGTACCGGAGATTATTTCAAGATACTTCCATATATCTTCGTATATTTAAACTTCTTCCTGCGAGACCTAGAATGTTGTTCATTCTACATAAATTACCTGCTATTTAATTATAAAGCCTAATCCATTTGAATCATCTCCCAACGCTTGCTATTTTCTGTGATATTTTAACGTAAAGCTCCATGAAAGTGAACGTGTTTGTTCTCACTCGAAACGGCGTCGCACAGCCTCCTTCTGGGCAGTGTGCACAAGCATCATTAGGACTGGTGTCGCCAATTGAGCAAGACGTGTGATCCCCCGCTCTCGCCCTTGCGGGCAGAGTGGAGGAGGTGCTTTAGTCAAAGTTGTTTGAATTGTCAACAGCCAGTCAGAAGAATCACAGCTAAGTATCACGCCTTATACTCATCTATATTCTCGTCAATTCTCTGTTGTAACTTCATGTGTAGGGATAGATTAACCTCGTTCGATGTAACTCCAGACGATCTTCGCTTCTCAATTAATTACTCAGCTCCGAGGCTCCACCTCATATAAGATGTTCTTGTCAGACTTCTCAATGTATTAATAATCTATGTTTCGTCCGTTGTTCACGTTAAAAGGCTTCACCGATTTATCTCAATGTCATAATGTGAATTCTTATAATTGTGTCATCTTATGGATAGGAATTAACTCAATCACCGAGATCTGATATCATTGTAATCATTTAGAACCTCTAATATGCTATGTATATCGTGAGTCGCTTCTTATTTCCGAATGTGTCATCCTTTTTGCTAATTGAGTTTGAAGACGTCGTCCTTATAACATAAATTTGCGTTGCAGCCATCTCGTCATTTACCTTTATGATGTCCTACTTAACTCGTTACGATTATATGATTATTTACAACTAATGACATTGAAAGGTCAGAATCTTAATTAGATCTTTATTGAAATAACAAAATACAATAAGTGAGGCTTTCCGTCTTGACCATCAACTGAAAGAAAATGAAATCAAAGAGAAAATGACGATAAATAATGCAGAGAAAGAATTGCCTCCTGAAAATTGGCCAACGAATAATGCGGCATCGATGAGAGGAAATAGGAATATAAAAAATGGAGGCAGCGGTGATGGATCCCGTTTCCGCAAGGGACCGCTCGAAATACTTATCACGTTACCAAAAATACCAAAAACCATTTCAAATTATATCAAATCCGCCTAAAATACTTCATAAAAATTGCATTTGATCGGCCAGACGCAAATTCAACTAGTAAGGGATGACTATTCATAACACTCAATATTGTATCAGGGTGTTTAGTAATCTATGTCGTTGTATCCCGCTTACATTTGAATTGTTTCTATTTTATGTGCCCATTTACCCATTTACCAATGTCCTGCCATTTTATTTCAATTGTTTAAACCTATTTACATTTCATTTTATTATGTTTGTTTACTATAAAATTATTCCTGTGTCTAATCATGCTTTCTGTTTGATTTATTTCAATTGTGAACCTATCTACATTTCATTTATTGTGTTTGTTTACCATAAAATTATTCATATGTCTAATCATGCTTTCTGTTTGATTTATTAATTTCTCTCAATAATCATGCTTCAAGGTTAACCATTTCTAACCAAAAATTTTAATCCCAATTAAGAATCTATTCTGAATTTCTTATTTCATTATATCATTTTGTGTTGATTGTTCGTGTATTGAAACACCCAATATATGAAACAATTATTTACCAATGATTTTATAAATTAAAATCAAATCAAGCATCATTCGATTGATCATTGCACAGTTTCTGTGTGAGAATAATTAATTTGAGTTGGATGCTGTGGAAATTCATCTATACACCATGAAACTCTCGGCGCCATTTTCTTATCGACAAAGGAAGACGTCGGCGACCGCACAGCTCCGCACTCTTGATAGCGGCAGCCAGAGTCATATTCTGAAACTTACGTGGAGCATTCAGACTCTATCATCTTAGCTTCTCATTTGGAATCTTAAAACTCAAGAACTAAACTTCTAAAATTAACATCAACGAAATTTAATTTAAGAATCTCCTAGACATTTAAAAATTTTATTAAAAACTTTCAATTAAAGTGCTAATGAAAAATTTCTTTGTACTCTCATACGTCAACGGAGGCTCATTTAATAGGAAAATTCCATTCAATTAAAATATTTTCTACGGAATAACAATATCACATGCATTATGTACGCTCAAAAATTGATATTACATATAAAATTTACGGATGGAGAAATCCTAATCTACGGAATTGAAGAAAACATGTTATTGAATTGAAGAAAACATGTTATTGAATTGAAGAAAACATGTTATTGATTTCAAGAAAACATGTTATTGAATTGAAGAAAACATGTTATTGAATTGAAAAAAACACGTTATTGAATTGAAGAAAACATGTGATTGAATTGAAGAAAACATGTTATTGAATTGAAGAAAACATGTTATTGAATTGAAGAAAACATGTTATTGAATTGAAGAAAACATGTAATTGAATTGAAGAAAACATGCTATTGAATTGAAGAAAACATGTGATTGAATTGAAGAAAACATGTTATTGAATTGAAGAAAACATGTTATTGAATTGAAGAAAACATTTTATTGAATTGAAGAAAACATGTTATTGAATTGAAGAAAACATGTTATTGAATTGAAGAAAACATGTTATTGAATTGAAGAAAACATGTTATTGAATTGAAGAAAACATGTTATTGAATTGAAGAAAACATGTTTTTGAATTGAAGATTCAATAACAAAACATCGTTACAATATTTCATTAGAAATTGTAAGCAGCAACACATACGGTAAAAGTTGCCAAGAACTTCCTTTGCTGATTATCTTATGTTTCAGTACATCGCACAGCATTTTTGTAGAACGCGTATGTATTGTGATTGTCTTGGTGCATAGATATGTATTTGTGTATGTGTGAGTGTTAGATGTATGTGCGTAGGTATGTATGTATGTGCATTGTGCATGTATATGTGTATATATTTACATGTACATATGCACATAAGTGTGTACTAAACTGACACATAGCATT
This sequence comes from Morinoia aosen, assembly GCA_030386875.1. NCBI lineage: Eukaryota > Metazoa > Arthropoda > Malacostraca > Amphipoda > Talitridae > Morinoia > Morinoia aosen. The sequence continues at coordinate 103,154,417 of CM059576.1, read as the reverse complement.
TTAACTAAAGATACCGTTCTTTTTCTGTCCGCTCTCAACTTGTAACATTACCTAACTCGTCATCTCTTTATCTTTGTAAAGCATTCACTTAAAAAACGAAAAACATGTTATTGAATTGAAGATTCAATAACATGTGTGTAATGTCATAGAATTGCCTCATGTACCCCGCTGAAAGAGCAACATCGATGTATTGACGTTGCTTGTAGGTTGTCTCTCGCCACTTTTAGTTTATGGTTTTCTTTTTATGTTGAATTTAGGCTAAGTGAGGTGAGCCTAATTAATTTATTATTGACCAGATGGTGATTACGATGGTGATAATAAAAATTATTAATAATTCAATTGAGCTAACCTAACTTAACCTAGTCTAAATATCAAACGGAAACCATAAATAAAAAGTGGTGACAAACAATCCATATGTACCGTTTTGACTGTTATTGTCGTTACTAGCGTTCTTTTTTTGCATGATCTAATCTGTTACTATTCTCCCTATTTTCATTACTTATTATCATCGTTTTAGGTAACGATATTCAATCACTACCATCATTGTTAAAATACCAGTATAAACGATTCGTCAAAAAGACGAAATTGAATATTTTCCTTAAATAAACCTTCCATAAGTGAATGACAGACAAATAAATCCATTCGAATAGAACCCGCAATTTAAATATTATTCGTATCCCAGTTACAGACTTTACGCATCCCTGACACTCTGTCTACAATTGGTATAACTGAAGTTTGATATTCAACTCTAATTTGGAGAAAATTGTATTAAGGAATTTTGTAAACAGTTATCATCAAGTGCTTCATGCTCTCATTTAGCATTAGTTATGTATTTATGAAAATTGAGTTTGTGACTACTGGTCAGGTCAGCAGCATTGCGGAAAATCGGCTAAATAAGATGAAACGGAAATCAATTGTGACATTTCTTTTCACTCATAACCCAGGACATGGAGGTTGGTGATCCTAAACCTGGAGTAGCGGATGTCCTAAACCTGGAGTAGCGGATGTCCTAAACCTGGAGTAGCGGATGTCCTAAACCTGAAGTAGCGGATGTCCTAAACCTGGAGTAGCGGATGTCCTAAACCTGGAGTAGCGGATGTCCTAAACCTGGAGTAGCGGATGTCCTAAACCTGGAGTAGCGGATGTCCTAAACCTGAAGTAGCGGATGTCCTAAACCTGGAGTAGCGGATGTTCTAAACCTGGAGTAGCGGATGTCCTAAACCTGGAGTAGCGGATGTCCTAAACCTGAAGTAGCGGATGTCCTAAACCTGGAGTAGCGGATGTCCTAAACCTGGAGTAGCGGATGTCCTAAACCTGGAGTAGCGGATGTCCTAAACCTGGAGTAGCGGATGTCCTAAACCTGGAGTAGCGGATGTCCTAAACCTGGAGTAGCGGATGTCCTAAACCTGGAGTAGCGGATGTCCCAAACCTGGAGTAACGGATGTCCCAAACCTGGGTTAAGTATCACAAGGGCACCAATAAATACACCGCTAAACAACACTGATCATGATTGAGCGAAATGATAGGTTCGGGTGATGAGAAGGCAAACAAAGTTCTTTAAAATTTCATATTTTAAACACAAATCAAATTCCCATAGTTAGTCTTCGAAAACGTAAAACAGTTATTTCAATGCCGTATGGGCAATTTTGATGTCACATGACTCAAATTATCACTAAACGATATAATAAACATTAGGACAGCTATAATGAATCAATTTGATGACATTAATGCTTATGAGTTGTTAAATCAAGTGGTGCAAGATTTTGTATTTTGATGATGTCAATTTCGAATGACCAAATTCAGATGACCCGCTTGTCAGATATCTATAATTATGTGTGATGTCAATAATTTTGGTGAGCAGATATCGGCTACTCTCATGTGCTCTAGCCAGGTAAGAGCGTTTCTTCTTGGTGGTGCGTCCTGGACCGGTGGGTGTTTGTCACTAGTTACTATGCTGCAGGTGTTGTTGTCTGCCACTAGTTACTGCGTCTGCAGGTGTGTTCACGGCAATTGTATCAAAGCTAACTAATATTTTCATAATCAGCTAATTTGTCTCATTGCCTACGGCTAAACGATGCAATTTTGTGTATTCACAGAGTAAGCTGTATAGGAAAATTTCGGCGTGCTGGCAGTAACTGACCACAGATTTGTGTTCAGAAAGTCAAGTTTCTTAACCCAAATTTCTCAAACTCAAACGAATATCTTTTTAGAAGCTCCTTTAAGCCTAGCAGAGACCATTCTTCTCATAGACTCATAGGGCTAATGCTCATCAACTAACATCCCCTACGATAGAGTGAGTCGAACTCCTCTATCACACATTATACATTTTTCCTCAATGTCATTTCATTTCTTTTCCGAAACAAAACAGTTGACGCTCATACTAATTAACCGAGGATATTATTGTAAAGTTGAATAATGAACGTAAAACATTATTTTTTCAATTAAATTCAAATTTCACAATAAATGAATTCATTCATTATTTGTTTTCAATGCTATTTATTCAGTTCAAATTGAGCAAATTTCTTTTCAATGTGCATATGTTGTTTTGGCAACCAACGGTAACTATTTCATTTTCTGGTAGAGTCATTCGCCCACGCGAGAAATGCTCCGTAGGACAACATGCCGCCTCTCATTGTTGATGCTATTTGCTTTATTCTCACTTTTTCTGTTTTTTTTTTCTGTTTAAATCAGTTTTGTTACGTTTTTTACATGTTCATTGAAATTTTGGTGCCTGTGAATGTACAGAGATACATCCCTGTTCCTTCACCAGCACGATTACAACACCAGCACCATAACACCAGCACCATAACACCAGCACCATAACACCAGCACCGTAACACCAGCGCCATAACACCAGCACCATAACACCAGCACCGTTACACCAGCACCATAACACCAGCACCATAACACCAGCACCGTTACACCAGCACCATAACACCAGCACCATAACACCATCACCATAACACCAGCGCCATAACACAAGCACCATAACACCTGCCCTATAACACCAGCACCATAACACCAGCCCTATAACACCAGCACCATGACACCAGCCCAATAACACCAGCACCATAACACCAGCACCATAACACCAGCGCCATAACACCAGCGCCATAACACCAGCACCATAACACCTGCCCTATAACACCAGCACCATAACACCAGCCCTATAACACCAGCACCATGACACCAGCCCAATAACACCAGCACCATAACACCAGCACCATAACACCAGCGCCATAACACCAGCACCATAACACCAGCACCATAACACCAGCACCATAACAACAAATACCACAACGTAACAATAAGAACAAAACGGTAATGTATTGATATTTACATTTATGTAAATGTAAGGAGCGATATAGCATCAACAGTGGAAGTCAGCATGTTGTTGTTAAGTGGAATTGAGAAGTAAAGTGAAAATTCCTTCCATTTGATTACGACGACTGATCATGAAAATAAATTAGTTAGCCTAAAATTTCAAAACTTCAAGTACTGACTAATTTTGTGGGAACGTAAAAGAATATGCTTATAAATTTGCTGGAAACAAATTCGTTAAGCCTTCCAAAGATCAGAATTTCAGAAACATTGACAGTACAAAACATTGTCGGGTTAATATTTTCACTTCCCAAATAAATAAACAGCATTCAGACAAGGTTCAAACACTCGAGCGTTGCATCATCTCTGAGGAAGTTTTTTAACAAATGTAAAAATTTGTTCAGCCCCTCGCGGCGCCTCATTCTGTGGACTGTCTATATGGTACGTAAGTTTGTGCAGATGATATTACTGTTCTGAATTGCTCAATATTGATAAGAATATCTGTAAAGGTTGAGTTACGTAGTCATCTGAGATAATTGACCTCCAAGCACACACCTGAGGTCAGTTTTTGTAAACACGCCACCATTTTTACTAAGCAGCTACTGCCTGAATATACAAAATTGCATCTTTTAGCCGTAGGTAATGAGACATTAGCTGATAGTGGTGGGGACATTGCTGTGAACACATCTGCAGACGCAGTAACTAGTGGCAGACAACATCTGCAGACGCAGTAACTAGTGGCAGACAACACTTGCAGACGCAGAAACTAGTGGCAGACAACACCTGCAGACGCAGAAACTAGTGGCAGACAACACCTGCAGACGCAGTAACTAGTGGCAGACAACACCTGCAGACGCAGTAACTAGTGGCAGACAACACCTGCAGACGCAGTAACTACTGGCAGACAAGAAAACCTGCAGATGCAGTAACTAGTGGCAGACAACAACACATGCAGACGCAGTAACTAGTGGCAGACAACACCTGCAGACGCAGTAACTAGAAGCAGACAACACCTGCAGACGCAGTAACTAGTGGTAGACAACACCTGCAGACGCAGTAACTAGTGGCAGACAACACCTGCAGATGCAGTCACCAGTGGCAGACAACACCTGCAGACGCAGAAACTAGAAGTAGACAACATCTGCAGACGCAGTAACTAGAAGCAGACAACACCTGTAAACGCAGTAACTAGTGGCAGACAACACCTGCAGACGCAGTAACTAGTGGCAAACAACACCTGCAGACGCAGTAACTAGAAGCAGACAACACCTGCAGACGCAGTAACTAGTGGCAAATAACACCTGCAGACGCAGTAACTAGAAACAGACAACACCTGCAGACGCAGTAACTAGTGGCAGACAACACTTGCAGACGCAGTAACAAGTGGCAAACAACACCTGCAGACGCAGTAACTAGAAGCAGACAACACCTGCAGACGCAGTAACTAGTGGCAGACAACACTTGCAGACGCAGAAACTAGTGGCAGACAACACCTGCAGACGCAGAAACTAGTGGCAGACAACACCTGCAGACGCAGTAATTAGTGGCAGACAACACCTGCAGACGCAGTAACTAGTGGCAGACATCACCTGCAGACGCAGTAACTACTGGCAGACAAGAAAACCTGCAGATGCAGTTACTAGTGGCAGACAACAACACATGCAGACGCAGTAACTAGTGACAGACAACACCTGCAGACGCAGTAACTAGAAGCAGACAACACCTGCAGACGCAGTAACTAGTGGTAGACAACACCTGCAGACGCAGTAACTAGTGGCAGACAACACCTGCAGATGCAGTCACTAGTGGCAGGCAACACCTGCAGACGCAGAAACTAGAAGTAGACAACATCTGCAGACGCAGTAACTAGAAGCAGACAACACCTGTAAACGCAGTAACTAGTGGCAGACAACACCTGCAGACGCAGTAACTAGTGGCAAACAACACCTGCAGACGCAGTAACTAGTGGCAGACAACACCTGCAGACGCAGTAACTAGTGGCAAACAACACATGCAGACGCAGTAACTAGAAGCAGACAACACCTGCAGACGCAGTAACTAGTGGCAAACAACACCTGCAGACGCAGTAACTAGAAGCATACAACACCTGCACACGCAGTAACTAGTGGCAGACAACACCTGCAGACGCAGTAACTAGTGGCAAACAACACCTGCCGACGCAGTAACTAGTGGCAGACAACACCTGCAGACGCAGTAACTAGTGACAAACAACACCTGCAGACGCAGTAACTAGTGGCAAACAACACCTGCAGACACAGTAACTAGTGGCAGACAACACCTGCAGACGCAGTAACTAGTGGCAAACAACACCTGCAGACGCAGTAACTAGTGGCAAACAACACCTGCAGACGCAGTAACTAGTGGCAGACAACACCTGCAGACGCAGTAACTAGTGGCAAACAACACCTGCCGACGCAGTAACTAGTGGCAGACAACACCTGCAGACGCAGTAACTAGTGACAAACAACACCGGCAGACGCAGTAACTAGTGACAAACAACACCGGCAGACGCAGTAACTAGTGGCAAACAACACCTGCAGACACAGTAACTAGTGGCAAACAACACCTGCAGACGCAGTAACTAGAAGCAGACAACACCTGCAGACGCAGTAAGCTGTTTAGGAAAATTGCTGGCTGTAACTGACCACAGATTTGTGTTCGGAAAGTCAAGTTTCTTAACCCAAATTACTCTAACTCAAACGAATATCTTTTTAAAAGCTCCTTCAAGCCTAGCAGAGACCACTCTTCTCGTAGAGCTAATGCTCAGCAAGAAATCCACCCATCCTTCATGCGAGTCTAACCTGACTCCCAAAGATAGTTTATATCACACTAAAACTAGTCAACGAAGTAATCGAATCTCAGTAGCATATGACGCTCAGACTAATTTACTAGATGAAATATCGTGAGATTAAATAATGAAAATGAAAGATTCTTTATTTATTAAAGTTCAAATTTTACAAGTAGAAAATGCATGCCTAATTGGTTTTCGATGTTATTCATTCATTTCTAATTGGACAACTTTATTTACCAAAGTGTTTTCACTATGAAATGAATAGGTAACTAATTCATTTTCTTGTGGAGTTATTCGACCATAAGAGAAGTGTTCCGTAGCAAAACACGCGACCTCTTATTGAAAAGAAAAAAAAAAACAGTTTATTTCCAATAAAGATGGGGCAAACAAGATAGTACCATCATTGGTTGTAAAAATATCTTAAAGATAATACACTTAGATGATACACACACAGGAGTATTGTAATACCCATGTCACTAATCGAAAAGAAATGATTGAGGGCAATGTACTCCTAATCTTGCTTAATCTACATTTGATGATACATGTGATGATAATTATAAGAGACAATACAATTTCATAGACGTTGCATTTTCATTGTGGGGTGAGAACACTTTTGAAAGTTTACATGTACATGACATAAAACTTTGAAAATAACATTAGAATTGGTTGTTTCGGCAGATGTTTAAAAATGTAATTTCAAGGTAGCATGAAAAAATTAATATGTATAAGCATGAGGACCACGAAAATTACAAATTTTGTATTACTTAATTAAATTTTTTAACAAAACGGTCATTAGTTGACAAGAATTTTATTTAAGTATAAATGGATGATCATACGACATATTTATAGTTGTTTACGTAAATGCTTTACAATAATAAAGAGACGGCGAGTTGTAATGTTACAAGTTGAGAGTGAACAGAAAAAAAACGGTATCTCTAGTTAAACTGCTAGTTGTCAGTTTAGTATACACAATTGTGCATATGTGCATGTAAATATATACATATATACATGCACATACATACCTACGCATATACATACACCTAACACGCACACATACACAAATACATAACTATGCACCGAGACAATCACAATACATATGCATTCCACAAAAATGCTGTGGGATGAACTGAAATATAGGATAATGAGCAAAGGAAGTTCGTGACAACTTTTTCAGTGTGTTGCTGCTTACAATTTCTAATGAAATATTGTAGTAATGCTTAATGAAATATTGTAACGAGACAATCATTGGTTGATAAGCGTCTTATTCATCATATGTGGGTGACCGCACAACAAATATATATGTATATATACATGTGTTTATAAATGCTTTACAATAATGAAGTGAAATGAAGTATTACGTAGTGACACATTCACCTATCTACGCACACATAGCGTGCACACGTATACATATACACAAGTAAACATGTGCGCAAATATCAGCGTAAACTATTTAGTATAAACTAGCATTCCAATCGAGGGACTCGGAGAAAATATCTTTTATCACGGTATGAATTTCATGATATTTCTGTACTAAAAATCGTGGCACAAAACAGTCTACCTGAGTCAGAAACATGAAAACGATTGTTCTACAACTGTTCCCAAGTACAGAATATTTCCAGAAATACTTGAGGCTTAGGTGCGGTTGTTGTAATATACTCTAGAGCGTAAGAGATGATATAATAATTTGCACTACACTAGCCCAACAAGAGCATTTTTGGACGTGAATCCGAAATAAAATATGAATGTCCCATAAGGGTTTCATATTAGAAAAAAATCACATTCTTTTTGATATATGGTGCAGAATATCTGCAATTGATAAACACACATAGGTACCATGACGGCTAACATAGTTTAATGCTTGCACAAAAACGGAGAGGAAAGACTTAAAATGCATCCTGTGGCTGGTTTATTTAGTTTAAATAGAGCTCGTTAATTCATGAAAGCAATAAAGATACTGAACCTTGTGGTTTGAAAACATAACATTTTACATGTATAAGACATCGAATCATTGTTGATGCTATTTGCATTATAATCACTTCATGTGTTTTTTACTGTGTAAATCAGTTCTCTAACGTTTTTTGTCAATATATACATTAAAATTTTGGTGCTGGTGTAGGTACGGAGCTACAACCCTGTACCTACACGAGCACCATAACAACAAATACCACAACGTAACAATAAGAACAAAACGGTAACATGTTGATATTCACATTTATGTAAATGTGAGAAGCGGTGTAGTATCAATTGTAGAAGTAGCATGTTGTTGTTCAGTGGAATTGAAAAATCAAGTAAAAAAATCCTTCCATTCAATTCTGATGACTGATCATAAAAATAAATTAGTTTACCTTGAAAAATGTTTTGAATGATTTAACGAATTGTGTTTGAACGTAACAGAATATGCTTAGTTACTTGTTGGAAACAAATTTTCTTAGCTTCCCATAGTTTAAAATTTCAGAATAAACGATATTACAATACAATGTCAGGTTAATATTTTCACTTCTCAAATGAATATACGGCAACACAACTGGCTTCGAGCATTCGCGTTGCTCTAATATCGGGTAACCGAATATAGCGAAACAGTATAAGAACTTTTGACAGCCGCTCGCGGCGCGTCATACTATCGACATTCTGTACGTCATATATGGTTGGGTAGTTATTATTACACTCTGAATTGCTCAGTATTGATCAAAAATTTGCAAGGGTTGAGTTACGTTATGTCATTGAGATAATTGACTTCCAAGCACACACCTGAGGTCAGTTTTTGTAAGCAGGCCGCCATTTTTACTAAGCAGCTTACTGCCTGAATATACAAAATTACATCGTTTAGCCGTAGGTAATTAGACATTAGCTGATGGTGGTGGGGACATTGCTGTGAACACATCTGCAGACGCAGTAACTAGTGGCAGACAACACCTGCAGACGCAGTAACTAGTGGCAGACAACAACACCTGCAGACGCAGTAACTAGTGGCAGACAACACCTACAGACGCAGTAACTAGTGGCAGACAACACCTGCAGACGCAGTAACTAGTGGCAGACAAAACCTGCAGACACAGTAACTTCCGGCAGACAACAACACCTGCAGATACAGTAAATAGTGGCAGACAGCACACCTGCAGACGCAGTATACTAGTGGCATACGAGCTTCCTCATTGGGCCATGCCTCAATGTTACGAGCCTCCTCATTGGTTCATCACTCAATGTTACAAGCAACCTCATTGGGCCATTCCTTGATGTTACGAGCCTCCTCATTGGGCCATGCCTCAAAGTTACGAGCCTCCTCATTAGGCCATGCCTCAATGTTACGAGCTTCCTCATTGGGCCATGCCTCAATCTTACGAGCCTCCTCATTGGTTCATCACTCAGAGCTACAAGCCCCCTCATTGGGCCATTCCTCGATGTAACGAGCCATTTCATTGGGCCATGCCTAAATGTTATGAGCTTCCTCATTGGGCCATTCCTCGATGTAACGAGTCTCCTCATTGGGCAATTCCTTGATGTTACGAGCCTCCTCATTGGGCCATGCCTTAGTGTTACGAGCCTCCTCATTGGGTCATGACTCAAAGTTACGAGCCTCCTCATTGGGCCATGCCTCAAAGTTACGAGCCTCCTCATTGGGCCATGCCTCAAAGTTAGGAGCCTTTTCATTGGGCCATGCCTCAATGTTACGAGTTTCCTCATTAAGTCATCACTCAATGGTACAAGCCACCTCATTGGGCCATTCCTTGATGTTACGAGCCTCCTCATTGGACCATGCCTCAAAGTTACGAGCTTCCTCATTGTGCTGGTGTAGGTACGGTGCTGGTGTAGGTACGGTGCTGATGAAGGTACGGTGCTGGTGTAGGTACGGTGCTGGTGTAGGTACGGTGCGTGTGTAGGTACGGTGCTGGTGTAACACATCATCGGACAGGACCCATCATTTTGATGATGTCAATTTCGAATGACCAAATTCAGATCAGCCGCTTGTCAGATATCTATAATTATGTGTGATGTCAATAATTATAGAAGAGCGTTTCTTCTTGGTGGTGCGTCCTGGACCGGTGGGTGTTTGTCACTAGTTACTATGCTGCAGGTGTTGTTGTCTGCCACTAGTTACTGCGTCTGCAGGTGTGTTCACGGCAATTGTATCATAGTTAACTAATATTTTCATAATCAGCTAATATGTCTCATTGCCTACGGCTAAACGATGCAATTTTGTATATTCATAGAGTAAGCTGTATAGGAAAATTTCGGCGTGCTGGCAGTTACTGACCACAGTTTTGAGTTCAGAAAGTCAAGTTTCTTAACCTAAATTACTCTAACTCAAACGGAAATCTTTTTTAAAAGCTCCTTCAAGCCTAGAAGAGACCACTATTTTCATTGGGCAATGCTCAACAAGTGATATATCCATCGTTCATGCTAGTCTAACCTGACTCTCAAAAATATTTTATGCTGCATCAAAGCATAACAACAATGACTTCGAAACTTAGAAATGAATGACGCTCATACTAATTTACTGAATATAATATCGTAGGATTGAATAATAATAGTGAAAAATTATTTATTTGATAAAGTTCAAATCTACAAGAAGAGAATGCATTCATAATTCGTTTTCGATGTTATTCATTCATTTAAAATTAGGCGAATTTCTTTTCAAAGTGTAGTGATTGATTTCGAGTAAAACGGTTACCCATTCATTTTCTGGTAGAGTCATTCGACCACGAGAGAAATGCTCCGTAGGACAACATGCCACCTCTCGTTGTTGATGCTATTTGCATTATTTTCACTTCCTATGTTTTTGTTGCTGTATAATTCAGTTCTCTAAGGTTTTTGTCGATATATACATTGAAATTTTGGTGCTGGTGTATGTCTGGTGCTAAATCCCTATCATTACACCAGCAAAATTACACCAGCACCGTACCTGCACCAGCACAGTACCTACACCAGCACCGTACCTACACCAGCACCGTACCTACACCAGCACTGTTCCTACACCAGCACCGTACCTACACCAGCACCGTACCTACACCAGCACCGTACCTACACCAGCACCGTACCTACACCAGCACCGTACCTACACCAGCACCGTACCTACACCAGCACCGTACCTACACCAGCACTGTTCCTACACCAGCACCGTACCTACACCAGCACCGTACCTACACCAGCACCGTACCTACACCAGCACCGTACCTACACCAGCACCGTACCTACACCAGCACCGTACCTACACCAGCACTGTTCCTACACCAGCACCGTACCTACACCAGCACCGTACCTACACCAGCACCGTACCTACACCAGCACCGTACCTACACCAGCACCGTACCTACACCAGCACCATAACAACAAATACCACAACGTACCAATAAGAACAAAACGGTAATGTATTGATATTTACATTTATGCAAATGTAAGAAGCGATATAGCATCAACAGCGGAAGTCAGCATGTTGTTGTTCAGTGGAATTAAAAATTAAGGTGAAATTTTCCTCCATTTGATTAACGCCAGATCATCAAAATAAATTAGTTAGCCTTCAAAAACTTTTCAGTTGTCTTGACGAATTCTGTGCGAATGTAACAAAATATGATTATTTGTTTGATGGAAACGAATTGATTTAGCTTCCCAAAGTTTAAAATTTCGGAATAATTGGTATCGCAGAACAATGTAAGGTTATTATTTTCACTTCTCAAATGAATATACGGCAACTAGACTGGGTTCAAGCATTCGCATCAAGGTAAACAAAGTACAACCCTTAAACTACCTAACAAATGCCACCCATAAACTACCTACAAAAAATACCCTCAACATTAGCATCATATGCGCAAAGCGCATCTCTATCGCTTTCCACCTATCCTTTTCCGCTTCACCCCTTCTCTTCCCGACACACTCTGTGTCAAACTCTCTTTCCGTCTTCTCTATAAGCATCGCCAAGCCAAAGAATAATTTAACCACTTGCAAAGTACCTGTAAAAATTTATACAGCCGCTCGCGGCGCTTGAGACTGTTGACATTCGGTACGGCAGATATGGTTGTGTGATATTAACTCGACTCTGAATTGCACAGTATTCCGAAGAAAATATGCAAAGGTTGAGTTACGTTATGTCATTGAGATAATTGACTTCCAAGCACGCACCCGAGGTCAGTTTTTGTAAGCACGCTGCCACTTTTACTAAGCAGCTTACTGCCTGAATATACAAAATGGCATCGCTTAGCTGAAGGTGATGAGACATTAGCTGATGGTGGTGGGGACATTGCTGTGAACACATCTGCAGACGCAGTTACTAGTGGCAGACAACACCTGCAGACGCAGTAACTAGTGGCAGACAACACCTGCAAACGCAGTAACTAGTGGCAGACAACACCTGCAGACGCAGTAATTAGTGGCAAACAACACCTGCAGACGCAATAACTAGTGGCAGACAACACAACAATGGCGCATTCAATGGAATCAAAAGCTAAAGTTGAAAATTACTGCACAAATTTTTTGATGCAAAATTATTAAAATAATTTAGTCTGCCATTGAATTTTATACAATTTCCAACAGATTTCGTGTGTACCAATACTGAAATTCGATAATACATGTGAACATAAAATGAATTTGTTGAAACTTAAAGTCAAAGGAATTTCCAATTTTTTCCTTATTATAGCAACCTTACATATATTTTTAGCTGTAGAATTTGTATTCATAAAAGGTAGGTGGTGCGAAACCAATTACCTAAATTTGACACTAACTCTAAATTATCTCTGCTTGAGCTTAATATATTTTTGCAGCCTGAGCGGCTCATTGGAGTGTAATGCAACAACGAGACGGCAAAGGTGGGATAGTTGGGCCGCTTGGTTTTGGGAGCCGGGGGTAGCCGTCGTGGCGTCCTGGCAGGGTTGCCAGATTGGCCATTTCTTGGCCAATGTACACAGAATTGGCCATTTTGAACGCCTTGGTAATGAGATCTTCCCTTGGCCACTTTACCAACATCGCACGACCCAAGAAACAGAAGACCTGCAATATCTCGAGGAGGCGCTCTCGACACTTGCCAGCTAACACCGGCAGGGTAAATTATTTGCGGGTATCTGCAGGTCCATATGTCGTGAACATCCTATTCTCCAACCACACACTCAACATAGCGTTCAAAATTAATGTTTTGCTCGCATTCATATACCCTTTGGAATCATGTCCGCCCGGCTACTTCTCGTCATAACTGCCTAAACTGCTCTGTTTCTTTTTGTTATATCTGGGGTAGTTCCACCATCAGATGATTTGGTTACCATTCCCATCACCGCATTTGTGAAGCAAACATATCTTGCATATTTTAAAGCGAAACTCGGTGATCAAGACAAGAGTTTGTCGAGAGTAAACGAATGTACACCAAAGGAACACGTCATCAGTTGCCATTTGATAAGCCCATGGTTTGGCTTCAGCAAACTCAATGCACAAGCTCTTACTTCTGTTCAGGGAAAACTTCACGATCGAACGAGGTAAACAATAGAAATAGAGAACATCCTAATCCACCTGCATTAAATGCAAAGCCGCAATTCGCACGCCGTGTCCAGCGTTGAGTTGCATTTATATAGATTGTGAGCGTGAGGTGCGCTCAATATCCCACCGCTCAGGGGACTTGAGGCCGGTTGGAAAGCTCACCTTGGTTGCCAGCAGATATAATTCCATGAAGCTGATTCTCCTTCAGTCTTGGGAACAATCAACGGCTTAAATTTTCTTAAGATACGAAGCTCTCGTAGGAGTAAATCTTGCTGGATGAAGATAATATGGAAATAATCAGGACAAGTAATGATCAAAATTATTTATGGCCTCTGACCTGGACTAAGGTCGATCATTTGGGAGCTGTGTCCGGCCGTGAATCTCTCTCCCAGGTCCCCTCACTTCCAAACAACCAAGGCTTCTCAGTCAACCTCTCAACGAGCGAACAATCCAACAAACGATCGAACGCTTCCACCACATGAGTATACCGAAAATGAATTGAAATACATAACTTAACACTTTGACTGCGGCAGGTAAACTCAAGTTAATTATTCAGTTCAAATTTAAAGTCAGTAGAATTGAGCAATGTTGAAAATCGCAAACATTAACTGGATCGTGCCTTCATTTAGTTTTAATATAGTATTTAAGAAAATTTAGTTTGTAAAACTAGAGATTCAGCAGCATAATGAAAACTCCGTCAGTGACCACCGGTGGCTCACGTCGCAGCCAAAGTGCTAGGGATAGCCAACGGAGAACGAGAAGACAAAACTGGCGACGCTTGGTGGCTCCAGCGAGGCATTCCAGCTCACGAGATCACGTCGAGGACTGGGACGCGTCGCTGGTGAGGCGAGCACAGGAGGCTCTGTGAGCCCTGCTGGTAAGGTCACAAAATGCACTCCTTACTTTGCCAGTACAAACTTAGAGCCTACCCAGCCTCCTCGCCTCCGGCTTCACGTGAGCCTTGAGGTGCACACTGATGAGCAGGGCAAGTAGCGCTGATAGCGCGAGGTCGTTATCAGTAACTGCAAGGGTTCTGATGCCGTGCGTTGTGTCGCTGTTAAGGGAGCGGTAACGGCAGGCCAGGCATCGTCGTAAACACAGCAAATACCTACGTAAATAAAACGTTAGTTTGCAGTACCACAAAAACGTCGTGTTTGTAAAATATGTATTGGTAACCGTAGATTATAATGAGGAGTTGGGAGCTATCTTCAGTTCCCGATTGGGAATTATTTTAATCGCATTCACCCTGTTGTTCGGATCGCCCACGGCTAAATAAAGCTTTAATGTTTATTGAAAGCATCAGTTGCGAAGGAAACTCTTTGTGACTTAGAAGCAACTGGTAAAGTATTGATATCAGCATGTCTTTGGGAGAGGAAATCAGCATGTCTTTTGTAGTCTAAATCAGCGTCTATTGTAGTCTACACCACACCAGCAACATAACCAGCATAACCCACCTAAGCCGTCCACACAATCTCATTAGCCATTCATGGCTAGAAAATAAATTTATGAAAAATGATACGGCAATTTGACCACTACGATGGCACAGCACGAAAATTTGTTAATTAAATAATAGCTATATTTCTTTTAATTTCATTAGTGTTACTTCATTGCGTTCATTTTCTAGTCAAAACTTAAACTATTCGTCAAATATCGTTGAATAGAATTTATAATGATGTGTTTTTCATTCTACTTTGAAACAGTTTCAAAAATACTCGTATTTGATACCTCACTGAACAACAGCAAAAAAGAAACTCAAATACTTTGAGTAATATGTGATGAACGTAATTGGCTCAAGTGTTCCCCTTTAATGGAAGGAAGCTCTGACGTTGTACCCCCCTGTGAGCAACATTGATTTATTGACTGTTGTTGTTGTTACTCTGTATGGGCACATGTACGTGTATTTTCAGTGTATTATTTTATGAGTGCTAAATTTTAACCCAGTGTCAGATATGAGCAAATTTTCAATAATTACCATGGAGACAATAGCGAACATTTGACTGAACAATACTGACTGCAAATATAACGAACCTAACACTGATGACAATGAAACAAAATAACTTGCTATGTTTAAATAAAATAAATTACTTTATTTGATCATAAGATAGAAAAACATTCGAGAAAATGAATTATTGATATGTTTTTCATGACCAAACCAGTAAACTTTTTAGGACGAATGAACAAACTCATTTTCATCCATTTTGAAGAGCTAACAGGTTTTGTTTACAGGTATCAGGTGTTCATCCAATTTGTACAATTCATGATACAAATTGTTCACACGAATTACGATTGGCAACAGTGTAGTGGCAGCTGCCAGTAGTTACTGCGTCTGCAGGTATTCTTGTCTGCCACTAGTTACTGCGTCTGGAGGTGTTGTCGTCTACCACTAGTTACTGCGTCTGCAGGTGTTGTTGTCTGCCACTAGTTACTGCTCCTGCAGGTATTCTTGTCTGCCACTAGTTACTGCGTCTGGAGGTGTTGTCGTCTACCACTAGTTACTGCGTCTGCAGGTGTTGCCTGTCACTAGTTACTGCGGTTGCTGATGTTGTCTGCCACTAGTTACTGCGTCTGCAGGTGGTGTTGTCTGTCATAAGTTACTGCGTCTGCAGGTGTTGCCTGTCACTAGTTATTGCGGCTGTGCCGTATCTGTGCCTTACGTAAGGGTGGATATTGAGTAGACGATGTAGACTTTTTACTTGTACTTGTCGCAGAGAGGTAGTACAACCAAATGCGCTCTGCAGCGCTGAACACGCCCTATTTATAGCTATAATTCGCTGACTCAGCGGCGCACACTGTGCTCGAGTCGCACCAAGGAGTGGCATTACGTACTTACTGACATGGGTACGAAACAAGTACGTAACCATGTCGGCACACACCTCCCCCACCATGCCTGGTGAAATTCCCTTTTTGAATAAAACAATCAATTTGAAAAGACATAACTTCAAAATCAACAAGGGTATCTCAAGGCATCAGTGTTTAAAATTGAAAATTACTAATTCGTGACAATCAGTGAAGCAAACACATCAATGTAATTGGCATTTAGGTATGCAAGGTGAAAAAAACGCAATATACCCCCACCAACAAAAGAAGAAGGTGATATGCCGCAGGTTAGGAACCTGTGCCGTAAACAATAGTGAAACATATCTTCTTTTTTAAACGATAACCCGTATTGAAAGGCGTACAAGTACAACAACAATAATATATTTATCGAAATTGAAAAACATCCGTAAAATAAAAGTAAAACGCGTCTAAGTCAAGTCGGCAAGAACGCAACAGAACAATATCAGCGTACCGCAAAAATAGTGAAGACATTCCGAATTATCGTACCTAAAAAATCTACGGTACAAGGAACCAACATTTAACTATCTCTACTGGTGAAATACCCGTAAAGTACTCATCGAAGAAAAATAAACGCAACGACGTTAACGAACACAGCAATATCAAACTACGTAGGCATCATATTAAAAAATAAAAAAAACAACGAAATTCATTAAAAAAAAATTTTTCAACTTTTAATTAATTCTCAGCTTTAAGTTTCAACTTTTTAATTGAAATTATAATTTTCAACTGTTAATTTTAAAATTTAAGATTTATTACGCATGAAGAATGATAATCATTAAACATCGCATGTATTTTACATTTACATCAACATTCGCCATGAAAACACACTTACCGCAAACATTAATTCATGATGAACAGTGTAAATGCTACACAGTAAAAATAGAAAATCGCATCTTGAAACAACAATTAAAATACTTTTATTCAAACATAATGTAAGAAATAAAGAGTTTTACCTGTTATGAATTTGTGCTAAGAACAATACATTCGTGAAATATAAGAATAAACAAGCATGAAAAGAATTCCGACGCATTGTCTATTAAAATTATTTGAACAGAAAATCGCATTACGTTTACTGAATTCGGAAAACAATTAATACATACTGAGTTACGTTAACATCATATTATTTTTGAACATCAATACTAAAATTTAGAAGGAATTACCACAATTTCAAGACTTGATTCAACTTAATACCTTACAACTAATTCCTGAGATATATTTTAAACATAAAACTAGAATTCCGTTATATAACGCATGAGAAAAATAGTGTCGCTTAGAAGACACGCAAAAAAAATAAAGTCCACATATTTAAAAAAAACAAGAACAACACATGCTTCACTGACACCTAAACTTCGCTATTTGCTTGCAGGTGACGCAGTGGTTGCTCAGCGTTACTCGATCTGAGCTGCTGACGACGGAGTAGTGCATCTTCGGCGCGAAGGCGATCCGCCAGCAAGTTAAGTTCACGACGAAGATAGAAGAAGGAAACCCCTAATCCCAGAGTTAAAGGAAAGAGAAGGAGAATACCTAAATCTGATATTCGATCGGGAAGGATGTCGACGAGGGCATTTGCCTTAACCCAATCGGAGGACACTCTTCCCTGGTGTTGCTCCAGCGCATTTGTGAGTGCCTCCACCGACACATGGGTCATCCTATTTCCCATCTTGGAAGGCACGAACGCGAGCGTGCTCGGTCTGAAAATGAAACAACCACAGAGTTCAATTAGCATGGCCTCACAAAAAATTTTTCAATCAATTATTAGTACGTCGAATTAATTAAAGAAACCAAAATCACAGTTGGTGACAGCTGCTATGAGAAAAAAAAACAAACATCAAATCTCCACGTAGCTGATCCCACACGGCATCGACAGCTGCACACCTATTTGCAAAACAAATCGGGAGCCAGCCTTCGCTCCCACAGCAATGAGGGGCCGTATTTCTAAACACAGGATGTTATTGAACCGAGCAAGATGTTGTTGGACCGGGTAAGATGTTATTGGACTGAGCAAGAAGTTATTGGACTGAGCAAGGCTCTCGGGCAGATGTAAGCCTCGGTGGCTTAAGTGAACGGGTACAGACTCAATCACGCACGTAATAACACGGTACACTAAATACGAAACGAAAATATAAGGTAAATACATACGGTTATATAAGGAAAGTTCCAATAAAATATACGTAAAATTAACATCGAAACAAGCATCACACAATAGAATTATGAGCACCTAGTAACATCGTGAGTCGTAAGTCGCATAGTATTCATTCAACTCTTTTTACTTAAAGGTAGTACATGATTTTTATTACTCCGGAATGTTTTATTGCCTATTTTGATTTCTACGTAATTTCGGTTAATTTTTGTTATAATACCGGGTCCATTCCAAGCGATATCTAGCTTGTTTTTTCGCATGTGATTGCGCAATAAGACACGGTCATTTATTTCGAAATTTTTATCTTTGCGTCGAAGGTTGTGATACATGGTTCTTTCACTGGTATTATTTATTATTGTAGCTCTAACATTTTCAACAATGCGGGCAGCTTCCTGAGCTCGAAATCTTATCATATCGACGTTCGTGTCGTGACTGTAATTAGGTTCGAAAGTTACAGCGCTAAAGCTCGGACACGTATCGCGATTGAAAACAATGAACGAGGGTGTATCCCCCAATGTGGTATTTAAACTATTGTTTATCGCGTTCTCCGTGCTGTTGAGGCATTGATCCCATTCCGTATGCGCCAAAGAATTTATGTATAATTTTAATAAATTCGTAATTTTGCGATTATTACGTTCAACAATAGCGTTACTGTGAGGACTCCAAGGGAGGACCTCTTTTTTTTCAATACAATGAATTTGAGAGAATTTTTTAACTGCCGTAGACTTAAATTCAAGAGCTTGGTCACTTAGAAGTGTTTTAGGATAGCCAAAGGTTGAGAAGCAGCTGTCCAGACAAGAGACAACTGTATCTGCTAATCGATCTGCTGTCGCGTAGAGCTTACAGTAACGCGAAAATAAATCAATCAAAATTAGAATATATTTATTCTGCTGATCTGTGACAGGTAACGGGCCAAGGAAATCCATTGATACCACCTCAAACGGTTCTTTAGCGATGGGAGCGTCTAATATTTTAATAGGTACAGTACTGGGGGCTTTCAAAATCTTACATACATCACACATTTTGACAAATTTACGGATGATACTCTTCTCCAATAAATGAAAATAACGCAACTTAAATTTAAACAACGTATGCGTGGCATCAGTATGATATAAGGAATGGATACTCAGCACCGCTTTGTGCATTAGCGATGTTGGTATTACCGAAGTTAGAATAGTACTTTCCCTAGAGTCTATTTGTCGTCGTCTATAAAGTATGTCGTTCAGAATTAAGTATTTTTGTAAGTCAGGGATCGTAGATTGTCTACTAGATAGTAATGCGTCCTTAACCTCAGAACAGAATGGGTCTAGTCGTTGCTCATTTCTGAATTCGTCTAAAGTCCATGATACGTCTTTTAACTTGGGCACGTAGTCAGTCAGTCGGGGTTTTTCAGTCGGCTCAGGCGCCACTTGGTTTGAGGGCGTCGCGTCTGTATCGTCTACGCCGGCGGTCAGTGCACCACGGCGAGTAGTTACTGCCAACACGTCGACCTCATCGAACTCTGAGCATTCTTCAAGATCAGAAATAGTTAAATGCTCGGGTAGTCTACTTAGGCAATCTGCAACTAGATTCTTTTTTCCTGGAAAATACTTTACTATTGGTTCGAAACATTGCACTGTTAGACACCATCGAGACATAGCCGAATCGTCAGGAAGCTTTTTGAAAAACAAGGGCTGTAAGGGCTTGTGATCAGTGTATAAATAGATCGGATATCCAAGAATGAGATATTTAAATGCTTTAAGTGCGCTCACAATGGCGTAGAATTCTTTTTTCGTCGTTGAATAGCGCTTTTGTGTTGAATTTAAACTTTTACTGTAATATGCTATAGCCTTCATGGATTTTTTTGAATCATTATCTTGTTGCAAAAGTACTGCCCCAATGCCATAGTTTGAAGCATCTGTAAATACATGAAAAGGCTTGGAAAAATCAGGGTGCTTTAAAACGGTATCTGATGTTAAGACAGATTTAATCTTTTCAAAAGCTTTCTGACATTCAGGCGTCCAGATAAATTCAACGTTTTTTCGTAACAATTGATAGAGAGGATACGAAATGGAACCAAACATCGGAATGTGATTGCGGAAATAGTTCGCCACACCTAGAAAACTTTGTAGTTCTTTCACATTTTTTGGAATCGGGAATTTTTGTAATTTTTCCGATTCCTTGCAACGGATTCCGTCTGCCGACACAATGTGTCCAAGATATTCAATGGAGCTTTTGAGAAAATGACATTTTTCAAGTTTAAGGGACAGATTTCCACTACGTAGCTTCTCAAAAACACTCTGTAAATCTTTCAGATGTTGATTCATGGATTTGGAAAATACTAGTATATCATCAAGGAATACAAAACACAATTTACCGATGATATTTGCAAGAACAGAAGAAATGATTCTTTGGAAAACTGATGGACTCGAGGATAACCCGAAGGGCAACCTCTTAAATTGAAATTTCTCGTAACCGATACTGAACGCGGTGAATTTACGGCATTTCTTTTCCAACTCGACCTGATGAAAGGCTGAGCGGAGATCAAGACTTGAAAAAATACAATTACCACCTAAAGAATAAAGAACCTCGTCAATTCGTGGGATTGGGTAACTTTCCTTGATAATTATTTTATTGAGTTCACGAAAATCTATGACGGGTCGAATCTCGCCCGACTTCTTTTTCACCACGATTAAAGGAAAATTGTATTCGGAGCTTGAAGGTTCAATTATTCCTTGATTCAACATCTGTTTATTGGCTTCCAATAATTCATTTTGATACTTATGTGGAATTCGATATGGAGGGATGTTAAGTACTGGAGCATCAGGTTTTAATACAATATCATGTCGCATTACATTCGTGACTGCAATATTTTCGCCTTCGAGAGTAATTACGTCTCTAAAATTGTTTAATAAATTCATCAATAATGGTTTAGCATCATCATTTTCACAATTTACATCGTTACACGTCAGAGGACGTCTCTCGTTACTGCCTCCTTCTGGGACAACATCTTTGTCTGTATTAATTCCCACTTCATCAACACGATTTTCGTTACCACAATGCCTCGTTTTTGCAGATACCAAACCAACGTCTTTACCAGAGATGGCATTGAACTTTCCACCATTAACACTGTCGACTTTGGGTAGATCCGCATTATCTCGGGCATCGCATAAATTTGCATCTCGCACAGCTTCGTGCACGGTAGACATGTAACTCTCGTGTTCAATTTCCATGTCGTTAATTTCTTCAATCGTACTTAACATCGTATTGTCACTCAAATATACCACGTCTTCCGAGACGTTCAAAAGCATTACAGGGACAAACCCATTTGACTTGATATCCACAACAGATTCGGCGACATAAATACCATTCGCGAGAATTGTCTTATTCATAATATACCTTCCGGGCTTTGCCTTTTTGACATACCCATTAATAACACGTAAGCAGTTTCTGGGCATTTCCACTGCTCCACAATGAACAACTATTTCTCGTTTTTTACTACATTTCAAACCTCTCGCATGTTCCTTAGTTTCTCTTATTTTCTTCGCATGCTGTTTATTTTTTACTTTCCCATTATTCTCTCGCCCTGTCTTTGGGCCTGGGATACCCTTCTCTTCTGCAGTATTTATCTCTATACCATTAGTATCGCCACTTTCCTGGCTCGCAATTTTTGATTCTCTTTGTTTCAGCTGATATCTCCTTATTTTCCTCCTATTCGTAAGCATGTCCGCCATCAGACATTCTGGATTACTTACAGTGTTCAAGAATATCTCCTTCCTACTTTGCTCGTGCAATTCCTGCACATCATGAAACGGTACTTTTACGCCGTCGAGAACAATGAATCCTTCTTTGAAATTAATCACAGCGTCTTGTAAAATATCCCTACCAAGGATTACATCATATTTGAATTCGGCATCTTTCAGAATCAAAGCACTGGTATTGATTTCCTTACTATTAGGCAATGTAATACAAAGATCTAGTTCTCCTGATACCTGGCTTTTGGAATTTACACCTCTGATACTCAGAGCACTGGCCTTAATTTGCTCGTTTAGACCTTTCAAATTCCGGTAACTCACTAAACATCTGTCGCTACCGCTATCGATTAGAGCGCTCATCAATTTGTTATCATTACGTAATATAATTGTAGGCTTCTTAGAACGCCGTAATGAAAATAATCCATCACTTTCTTTCCTTAGACGACCTTCTTTCATTATCGTCGCTGACAAACAAACTTCTACAGGTAGTTCAGAATTTGCACCTACATCAAGTTCTTGTTCACCTAGTAATTCAAATTTATTTTTACACAAGAAAAGCGGATCCACCACAGTCGTCGACTTATTAATAGTATCTGGTTTCAACACCACATTTTTATTGACGAGGATAGCAGCTCCAACCCCGGGCATTGGCAACTCCTTCTCTACTACAAGACACTCTGAATTTTCCGATTTTTCTTTGTCTACTCTAAAAAATTTTCACCCTCGCAAGATGCAGCGTAGAACGCTTCACCTCGTCCTCTACTCCGACCACGCGAAAGACACTCACGTGCAAAATGACCCGTCTTCCCACAAGCGTAACAAGCATGGCCTCGGAAATTTGATTTGCTTTGGCCTCTTTTACTCGTGCACATACTCTGAATATGACCTGCGGAATTGCACAGTGAACAAAACGACTTAGATTTATCATTATTAGTCTGTTGTGGGTTTACCACCTGAGCCTCATGGCACTCCAAGGAACCTAAAGGTCGATCTCCGAAGTAAGCATGCTGTCTCCCCCTTGGAAATCTAGCAGCTCTCCAATTGTTTCTGAAAAATGGTCTTCGACCTTGAAATCGTCGGCTGGTATTTTGTGATGCATAGAAGACCTCGGGGGACGAATCTTTCTCATCCCATTCTCCCTCTTCGGGCACGACCGCAAGATAAGTCTCTCTGGTTTGATAAGGGTACTGGGTATTATTTTTGCGCGCAAGTATTTCTCTTCCCTCAGGGTTATTACGCACAGCGGAAACGAGGCGAGCTAACAATTCTTCAGAGGTATTGAACGGTTTCGAGAAGATTTTTTTACAAAAGTTCTCTTCCAATAATGGTGCAAGAATGGCTGTAGCAAGGCTGAAAACAACTAGATCTCCAGAGAACTTTTTCAATTCAGCTTGATTTGTACTAGCAGTAACAAATGGATGTCTTTGTATTCCTACCTCATTACTATTAAGAATGTGGTCACTCAAATTTCTAATTTTTGACATTGCCATAACCAATTGGGCAGACAACCCTTCGTTTCGTAACAGCCGTAGCTGGTTAAGGTCGCAAGCTAAAGCATGTACAGATCGTTCACCTTTCGAGACATAGATGTCGTCGAGAATATCGATAACCTGATCAAATGAATAATTAATAGCAGGGTCTACTAATTTTGTGACGACGCCATTAAAGTCACCCACGCTTTTGTGAGCGCTGCGCACAAGTAACTCTTTTTTCGCCTCATCTGAAGTGACGTCGGGCAACAAACACATGTACGATTTAAGATTGGCTACATGCGTTCGAAAACTTTTCGTTTCACTGAAAATCGGATCTCTGACTCTCTGACGGCCCTTAAACAAAGGTAGCTCTGCACTTGACAAAATAGTACTGCCTCTTTGTAACGTGGTTGTTACACCACCACCTGTCATCGGTCCGCTAGAGGACGTCATTGTACTAACGCTCGGCGTACTGAAAGACACAGTCTGTGTGCTAACAGTGGTCGTAATTACTGTCGTGGTCTGTGGTCCAGACATTATCACACTAGATGGAGTATGTATACACGTACCAGGTAACGTACCACTAAATGCTGGAACAGAAACCCTTCCACTACCAGTTATGGTGCTCGTAGAACGGATAAATTCTGGATCTGAATCCGAGTCACACATCAGTTATCGTAACAAGAAAACAATTTTTTCGCACAAATCTAAAAATGAATAATGCCACCGACCAACGCAATATTCCAACGCCACAAAAAAATAAGACTGTAGGACCTCAAAAAAAATTACTTTACCTCGCAAAAAATTAATCACATAACGTAACGCTAAAGACACACGTTACACCAATCGTGGAGATAGTACACGGTGAAATCTCCAATTACATATCATTGAAAATTTAAATCCCAAAATTTTTTCTTGCTACTTGCAAACCGAACCTAAATCAATTACTAACAAGGAACTCGTTACACGAATTCAAAGGTATCGATCCCAACAATTTCTGAAACAATAAAAATTAACAAAATAAAAACTGACGAAGTCACGGAAAATTACCTAACAATCCCAACAACAACAATATAGTTACGGAACACTCAACTGGGAATCAGCAACGCAGCTGTCGGCAAGGCAGCTCCTGCAGTCAGTGAGTAGCCACAGCTGTCGGTCTGGCAGACAGCCCAGGAACAGTAACAGCGGATGCCGTGCAGCCTGGCTCAAGGTCGTCTGCGTAGCGCAGTCACAGCACGGCCAGACGTCGAGAGTGCCAGATGCCAAGCTCGTACACGAAGCGCCGACACACAGCGGGGTAGCGATGGAAGCACGAGCACGCTCTCCGAGTCTCTACGTATATTCACGGTTCCAGACTGCGTGTAATATCACAGTCTACAGTTTATGTACACGTATGGATAACTTTAACACAGTTTCTTTATAGACTTTAAATAAGCGCACTTGGGTATGCAATCTATTTATCACATACACGTGTCACAAATGTTCTCGAAGATGTAGTATCACAGGAAAATGTTCGTAGAAATTAATGAACACAATCACTTATGCATTCAACTGATAAATTACCACGTTATTCTTTCCGATGGAAATTTACGCACAATTTAATCACACAGTGATCACCGTCCTGCTCCAGATCTACACGCGCTTTGTAGGGCACTCCTACGGGAATCTGCAGGTCCAATTTGTAGGAATCGACCATATCTTTCTCAGGAACCCTTTTCACAATAAATTTGAACACATTATTATATACTTTCGGCGCTTCTTTTATTTCTCGTCCCGTTACCGCAGTCTTCTCCATAGCACAGTTGTTGATTGCACCAAAAATTTTCACGTTACACGAAGTGAAGCGTAGATCACCAACGTAGGACTTCCTCCAACCTCTGTAGACACGCGATCTCCAAATCGTCGTCGACAAAACAGATGGAAATTCCCGATATCTTCAATCACCGTACTTGCACCATCCAAATCACGGCACAAGTACCAAGTTAATCTCACGTCGTGGTTACGCACCAACTGATCCACCAGTGTGCCGTATCTGTGCCTTACGTAAGGGTGGATATTGAGTAGACGATGTAGACTTTTTACTTGTACTTGTCGCAGAGAGGTAGTACAACCAAATGCGCTCTGCAGCGCTGAACACGCCCTATTTATAGCTATAATTCGCTGACTCAGCGGCGCACACTGTGCTCGAGTCGCACCAAGGAGTGGCATTACGTACTTACTGACATGGGTACGAAACAAGTACGTAACCATGTCGGCACACGGCTGCAGATGTTGTCTGCCACTAGTTACTGCGTCTGCAGGTGGTGTTGTCTGCCATTAGTTACTGCGTCTGCAGATGTTGCCTGTCACTAGTTACTGCGTATGCAGGTGTTGCCTGTCACTAGTTACTGCGGCTGCAGATGCTGTCTACCACTAGATAATGCGTCTGCAGATGTGTGCACAGCAATGTCCCCACCACCATCAGCTAATGTCTCATTACCTGCGGCTAAACGATGCAATTTTGTATATTCAGGCAGTAAGCTGCTTAGTACAAATGGCGGCGTGCTTACAAAAACTGACCTCAGCTGTGTGCTTGGAAGTCAATAATCTCAGATGACATAACCTTGTGATGATTT
Organism: Morinoia aosen; assembly: GCA_030386875.1. Taxonomy (NCBI): domain Eukaryota; kingdom Metazoa; phylum Arthropoda; class Malacostraca; order Amphipoda; family Talitridae; genus Morinoia; species Morinoia aosen. Next base: position 103,128,027 of record CM059576.1, on the reverse strand, counting down.
CCTCACAAAATTGGTGCAAGTCTGCTAATCACATAAAGTAGCAACCTATAGTGACCTATTCGCAAGCTAGTCCGGGAGCAGTGGAGCTGAGAGGTCAGAATGGCCTTAGACTTGCTACCGGGTAGTCCTTCATTGCGCTCTGCTACCAATCGTAAACTGCAGTTCCCGGTTACCACTACCCGTGACGAAGGCGGAGCTGGAAGTCGTTGCGTGGAGACAAACCGTGCTGGCTAAATTTCTTGGCGCTTAGCTCACCTAAGTTCTTCTCCCTATGTTTATCTTAAATTTTCATGAATGAATGGTTGAATGTGTGTGCTTAATGAATTCTTTAAACCAGTCTCTACTAAACTTTGAGCTGGTCTTTCCATTTTTTTGGAACCTTTAAATTAACCTTGAATTAACCTTGAATTAACCCTAAAAAAAATTGCATGCTTCAAACTTAACCTGGAAAAGGGGCCTTCTACTACTGGGTTGAATTCCTCCCCACGTAGCCTTCCTTTTCATTTACTTTTCTTGCGCTTACCGGTTCTTCCGGTGCCTCTCTTAATTAACTTCGCGCCTTAAAGTGAGAATCACACTGGACGACCTAATAAGTTCAGGTGCGCTACTTTTTGCTATTCATCCGATTTTTTATTGCTGTGATTCCGACTTGAAACTTAACACCAGTCGTTGGGAAGAATTATTCTCATGTTCAATATTTTCTCCACTCTACAGTATTAGCTGAGCCAGCGCGCGCCTTCTTGTCTTCCTTGTCTGTAACTGCGGTTCTTCCAAGCAATGTCTAACGGCGTCTTTTTATTGATGGTGAATGATGAGTTTCTTACGGTAGTCAATTTATTAATACTGTGAACAATTGCTTCATTGCCACCTTTTCGCATACCTGTTTGTACATTAATTATTATTCATCTGTTTTCCATCTTGATCGTTTAACATCGCTCTTTTTAACCCGAACAGTAGCCTGGCGACGTCTGTTCTTGCCTTACCTGAAGCCTGGCGACGTCTGTTGTTGCCTTACCTGGAGCCTGGCGACGTCTGTTCTTGTCTTACCTAGAGCCTGGCGACGTCTGTTCTTGCCTTACCTGGAGCCTGGCGACGTCTGTTGTTGCCTTACCTGGAGCCTGGCGACGTCTGTTGTTGCCTTACCTCGAGCCTGGCGACCGTTCGTCAATTTACTTGGAGCAGTAGTTTTTGCTGCTTATTAACTTTCATGTATATTCTTAATTATACGTAATCCTTCTAGTTCGTTCGCAACCCATTTGAGTTGCCGTATATTCATTTGAGAGGTGAAAATATTAACAGGAAGTTGTTTTGTTCCATCGATTTTTCTGAATTTCTACACTTTCGGAGGCTGAAAGAATTTGCATCATTGTAATAAATAAGCGTATTTCGTTACATTCACCCAAAATTAGTCGAAACAGAATTCTATTGTAGGCTAACTAATTTATTTATATGATTAGTTTTCAGTATTAAATGGAAAGAATTTTCACTCTACTATTCAACTCCACTGAACAACAACATGCCGACTTCCACTGTTGATGCTATATCGCTTCTTACATTTACATAAATGTAAATATCAATACATTACCGTTTTGTTCTTATTGTTACTTTGTGGTATTTGTTGTTATGGTGCTGGTGTAGGTACGGTGCTGGTGTAGGTACGGTGCTGGTGTAGGTACTGTGCTGGTGTAGGTACGGTGCTGGTGTAGGTACGGTGCTGGTGTAGGTACGGTGCTGGTGTAGGTACGGTGCTGGTGTAGGTACGGTGCTGGTGTAGGTACGGTGCTGGTGTAGGTACGGTGCTGGTGTAGGTACGGTGCTGGTGTAGGTACGGTGCTGGTGTAGGTACGGTGCTGGTGTAGGTTCGGTGCTGGTGTAGGTACGGTGCTGGTGTAGGTACGGTGCTGGTGTAGGTACGGTGCTGGTGTACGGTGCTGGTGTAGGTACGGTGGTGGTGTAGGTACGGTGCTGGTGTACGGTGCTGGTGTAGGTACGGTGGTGGTGTAGGTGCATGACCTACACCAGCACCAAAATTTCAATATACAGTATATATCGACAATTAACGTTAGAGAACTGATTTATACAGTAATAAAAACATAGGAAGTGAAAATAATATGAATAGAATAGCATCAACAATGAGAAGTGGCATGTTGTCCTACGCAGCATTCCTCGCGTGATCGAATAACTCTACCAAAAAATGTATCAGGCACCGATTGATTGCCCAATAATGAACACACATTGTAAAGAGAAATTGCCTAATTTGAAATTAATAAGAAATATCTAAAAAAGTTATAAATGTATCACCTACATGTGGAATTAGGCCTTCATAATCTACAGAATATTTACTCATGTTATTAACACGCCTTCGATATTACATATAGTAAATTCTTATGAGCGTCAACTTTTTCCATGTTAGAAATAATATCCTTATACAATATTATTTCTATTCACAGTAGTGGATCTATGTTTGTGAGTCGGGTTTGGCTCTTTATAAGAACGTTGGAAGCGACATTAATTCTTCATTAAACGCACAAGAGTAGTAGACTAGCCAACATTCACTGTAGCTATTTGACGAATTCAGTTGACTTGGACTATTTTTTGTCAAGAAACTTCACTTATGGAACCTTATCTCTCGAAAGTAACATTTCGCTCAATAATGATGAAAGTTGTTTAGCAGTGTATCTGTTGTGCCAGTGTAATACCTGAACCAACGTGTGGAGCATCCGCTACTCCAAATTTCCAGGTTTAGAACAAAAACATTCGTGTTTTGGGTGACTGCAAGAAAAGAATTACAGGAAAATTAATCTGCATGGCTAGCGGAGACTATACCATGTTTTACGCAGTTCCCAGTTTCGTGCCAACAACTTGACCATCCAACAAGGCCCTGGACTCGAGCATGGAGAGGCAGTCCAGGTCTATTTGTGCCACAACTGCTCGTTATCACCTCAAATATAGTAAACTCATGCTTTCATGCACTGATTTTATCAAGTTGGAACATAATATCCAACACCATCATTGTAAGTCCCCTAGAAAACAGTGATGATATTGTACGCCTATGGTGAAACTCGAATATATCGCCTGCCTTTGTTCTATATCGCAATCTTGCACATCTAAGGAGATCAGTAAAACTATTCTTTCATAGTTCTTTTCCATGACAATGTGTTCTACCTATTTTCTTCTTTGTCTTGAATGTAATGCTACCTAACATTTAGCAACAATGGACAATGGTAGTACAAAAATAATACCTTCTTGATGAGAAGTGTGGAGACACGCACCAGCCCCGTCAGTAAAATGCTGCGCATGTCTTCCGCACAAAAATTTTCGTTAGAAAAACATCCGTGTGATGTGCCGTATTTGTTTAAGGCCTATTTCTATTTTAAAGCAAGGCAGAAATCGTAAGGTAAAGGAGAGTTAGAATGGAGAGTTTAAAAAACTTTAATTGATCTGGGTTCTGATAAGTACACGGAAATTTCGTATACGAAGTTATTTTAGGAGTAAGTTAGAAGTTGGAGTTAAGGGGACCGGTCACAGCCTGGCCTAGTTTTGGGTGGGTAGGTTTAGGTTAGGCAGCGAATCGTTCTGTGATGTCGGCAGCGAGGGAAATTATTGAAAGGCTCTTTGAAAAACAGGAAAATTGAGGTGGAAGCCTAATTTGATGTTTGGATTGCAATTTTTGTAGCTATATTCACTATTTTATACATCCTAATGGTTTTGAGAGTAATTGTAAAACCGTTACCATGTACGATGACAATATGCAATGACAATACAATAAACAGTCCTGCATTACATCATACACAGAAGTAACGATAGCAGCAACGGCATAAAAACACTCAATACATCGATGGGGCTCACAATACGAGTTAACGTGAAAGATTTTTTGTATCCCGTAGAAACACGGAGGGAAAAACATACAATGTTTTTGTAAATATTTAAGTTGCCGTTGAACTTATTATTTTCGACGTATCGACGTGATTATTTCGGAAACTATTTTAAATAAAAATAAAGAAAAATTTAGGCGAATAAATTCATACGTACATAGTTGCTAATATTTTACATTTGAATATCATTGTTTTATTTGATATTATATTTATTTATATCAAAATGAATTTATGACATGCCTGGGTTTTGATATTACATGCCTGGGCATGGTTAGCATCTCGAGTCACGAAAGCGGCACCAATACTTCTCGCCAAGTCTCCGACGCAACCTTCTTTCGAACCAAAACCATCGCTCATCACCACCCACTTTATTTTCTTTGGATCGGCTAATTTTCTCTATAGACCTTGTCAAATATTTGATCATGTTAATATATTTTGATATATTGTATTTTCACGTCGGTCGGAACATGAAGCTACTTGTTTAATGCCATATTTCCACGACCATCAGCTAATGTCTCATTACCTACCGCTAAACGATGCAATTTTGTATATTCAGGCAGTAAGTAGCTTAGTCAAAATGGCGGCGTGCCTACAAAAACTGACAGGTGTGTGCTTGGAAGTCAGTTATCATGACATACCGTAACTCAACACTTCCTGATTTTTTTTACAATACTAAGAATTTCAGAATGCTCAAATACTATACAACCATGTATGAAGTCCAGAATGTTGAGTGTGAGGCCCCGCTTGCGACTGTAAAAATGTAAGAAAAATTGTATGATACTTTCCACGAATTATGCTTAACTCTGCGAATGCTCGAACCCAGTCTAGTTGCCGTATATTCATTTGAGAAGTGAAAATATTAACCTGACAATGTTCTGTAATATCGATTATTCTGAAATTCTAAACTTTGAGAATCTAAAAGAATTTTTATCTATTGAATAAATAAGCATATTCTGTTATATTCACACAATATTAGTCACCAGATTTGAAACGTAGAAGCTAACTAATTTATATTTATGACCAGTCTATGTAATCAAATGGAAGGAATTTTCACTTTACTTTTCAATTCCACTGAACAACAACATGCTGACCTCCACTGTTGATGCTATATCGCTTCTTACATTTACATAAATGTAAATATCAACACATTACCGTTTTGTTCTTATTTTTACGTTGTGGTATTTGTTGTTATGGTGCTGGTGTAGGTACCAAGATGTAGCTCCGTACATACACCAGCACAAAAATTTTAATGTATATGAAAAACGTTAGAGAATTGATTTATAAAGTAAAAAAACATAGGAAGTGAAAATAATGCAAATAGCATCAACAATAAGAGGTGGCATGTTGTCCTACGGAGCATTTCTCTCATGACCGAATAACTCTACTAGATAATGAATTAGTTACCAAATAATTGCAGAATCAATCGGAGAACTTTGAAAAAAAATTGCCCAATTTGAAATGAATGAATACCATCGAAAACATATTATGAATGCATTTTCTGCTTGTAGATTTGAACTTTATTGAATGAATAATCTTTCACTTTTATTATTCAATCTTACGATATTACATTTAGTAAATTAGTATGAGAGTCAACTATTTATAATTTCCGAAGTTAATTTCATTATTCTTCAGAGTAGCATGAAATATTTTTGAGAGTCAGGTTAGACTCCCACGAACGATGTCAGCATTACCTGTTCAGCATTAGCCCTATGAGAGGAGTGGTCTCTGCTAGGCTTAAAGGAGCTTTTAAAAAGATATTCGTTTGAGTTAGAGTAATTTGGGTTAAGAAACTTGACTTTCTGAACACAAATCTGTGGTCAGTTACTGCCAGCACGCCGAAATTTTCCTATACAGCTTACTCTATGAATATACAAATTGTATCGTTTAGCCGTAGGCAATGAGACATAAAGCTGAGTATGAAAATATTAGTTAACCATGATACAATTGCCGTGAACACACCTGCAGACGCAGTAACTAGTGGCAGACAACAACACCTGCCGCATAGTAACTAGTGACAAACACCCACCGGTCCTGGACGTACAACCAAGAAGAAACGCTCTTACCTGGCTAGAGCACATGAGAGTAGCCGATATCAGCTCACCAAAATTGTTGACATCATACATAATTATAGATATCTGACAAGCGGCTCATCTGAATTTGGTCATTCGAAATTGACATCATCAAATTGATGGATCCTGTCCGACGTTGTGTTACACCAGCACCGTACCTACACCAGCACCGTACCTACACCAGCACCGTACCTACAGCAGCACCGTACCTACATCAGCACCAGCACCGTACCTACACCAGCACCGTACCTACACCAGCACCGTACCTACAGCAGCACCGTACCTACACCAGCACCGTACCTACACCAGCACGTACCTACACATGCACCGTACCTACACCAGCACCGTACCTACACCAGCACCGTACCTACACCAGCACCGTACCTACACCAGCATCGTACCTACACCAGCACCGTACCTACACCAGCACCGTACTTACACCAGCACCGTACCTACACCAGCTCCGTACGTACACCAGCACCGTACCTACACCAGCACCGTACCTACACCAGCTCCGTACCTACTCCAGCACCGTACCTTCACCAGCACCGTACCTACACCAGCTCCGTACCTACTCCAGCACTGTACCTACACCAGCACCGTACCTACACCAGCACAGTATCTACACCAGCACCAGCACTGTACCTACACCAGCACCGTACCTACACCAGCTCCGTACCTACACCAGCACCGTACCTACACCAGCACCCTCCCTACACCAGTACCCTCCCTACACCAGCACCGTACCTACACCAGCTCCGTACCTACTCCAGCACTGTACCTACACCAGCACCGTACCTACACCAGCACCGTATCTACACCAGCACCAGCACTGTACCTACACCAGCACCGTACCTACACCAGCACCGTACCTACACCAGCACCGTACCTACACCAGCACCATAACAACTGATGTCTTAACGTATATAGTAACAAGGAAACGGTGATGTATTGACTTCGACCCACTATGAAAATTTAACAACGAGAACAATGCCAGTAGTGCAACAATGGGGGTTAACATATTGATTTCTATGGAATTAAAACCTAGAGTTAAAAATTCCTTGATTCCTATTTTGATGACCTAATAATGAAATAATTGAGTCAGCCATCAAAATTTAACCTGTTCTCCCCCAGATTTCGTGGGAATTGATATTAAAATGGGATGGAAAATGTGAACAAAATCAATTTTTACTCACTCTACGAAGAAGAAATTTTCAAATTTTGCAATTTTTCATATCAACCATGCATTTATTTTACGCCATCGAAATTATAATTAACAAAGTCGTATGGATTAGAACAAATTGCCGTTGAAGCTGAAGGCCGAAAACCACTTCTTTGTCACCTATCCTTGCAGCCGTTAGCGGCGTATTAGCGTGTAAATAAACATTTATGATGTATTGGTGGGTGTGTTGAGTTGCATGCTAGAGGGAGGCCTTTGCTTGGCTACCTGACGTCCCGAATACAAAGCTGGGGTCGGTCTCTGCCAGCGCGCCGCCGTGTTCTGTGCAGCTGCTGCCTAGATGTGCCACATGCGGCGTTTGGCCGTAGGCAGTGAGACGTGTGAGCTGATGGTTTGTCTACATGTTAGTTGACTGTGATACTATTGTTGCGAACACACCACCTGCAGACGCTGTAACTAGTGGCAGACAACACCTGCAGACGCTGTAACTAGTGGCAGACAACACCTGCAGACGCTGTAACTAGTGGCAGACAACACCTGCAGACGCTGTAACTAGTGGCAGACAACACCTGCAGACGCTGTAACTAGTGGTAGACAACACATGCAGACGCTGTAACTAATGACAGACAACACCTGCAGACACTGTAAATAGTGACAGACAACACCTGCAGACGCAGGAACTAGTGGCAGACAACAACACCTGCAGACGCAGTAACTAGTGGCAGACAACACCTGCAGACTCTGTAACTAGAGGCAGACAATACCTGTAGACGCAGTAACTAGTGGCAGACAGCACCTGTAGACACAGTACCTAGTGGCAGAAGACACACCTGCAGACGCAGTATCTAGTGTCAGACAACACCTGCAGACGCAGTGACTAGTGGCAGACAACACCTGCAAACACAGTGACTAGTGGTAGACAACACCTGCAGACACAGTGACTTATGGTAGACAACACCTGCAGACGCAGTAACTAGTGGCAGAGAACACCTGCAGACGCAGTAACTAGAGTCAGACAACACCTACAGACGCAGTAACTAGTGGCAGGCAACAACATCTACAGACGCAGTAACTAGTGACAGACAACACCTGCAGACGCAATAACTAGTGGCAGACAACACCTGCAGACGGAGCAACTAGTGGCAGACAAAACCTGCAGACGCAGTAACTAGTGGTAGACAACAACACTTGCAGACGCAGTAACTAGTTGCAGACAACACATGCAGACGCAGTAACTAGCGGCAGACAACACGTGCAGACGCAGTAACTAGTGGCAGACAACATCTGCACACGCAGTAGATAGGGGCAGACCTCACCTGCAGACGCAGTAACTAGTGGCAGACAACATCCGTACACGCAGTAGCTAGTGGCAGCCAATACCTGCAGACGCAGTAACTAGTGGCAGGCAACAACACCTGCAGACGCAGTAACTAGTGGCAGACAACACCTGCAGACGCAGTAACTAATGGCAGGCAACACGTGCAGACGCAGTAACTAGTGGCAGACAACACGTGCAGACGCAGTAAGTAGTGGCAGACAACACCTGCAGACGCAGTAAGTAGTGGCAGACAACACCTGCAGACGCAGTAAATAGTGGCAGACTGTTAGGGTAGTTTTCATTGCACAAATGCCACTCTATTGTAATTTGTAATGAATTCCTCTTGATAATCGTACTGAAGTCGAATTATTGACAAGGGCTCTCCGTAAGTTATCTCAATGGGATGTATCGTATATCGGTATTGATGTTCATTCCACCGTATAATATTCTTTTTGGGATTATGTGGCTTCCATCAGCCCAATGTTAGGGCAAAACAATGTTTTGTTTCATATAAATCAATTTTTTAATAACTGTCATTATGCTCAATTGATAATCTTATAATGGCATTGAAATTAAAAAGGAGCTCTCAAAAAGATGTTCATTTGAGTTAGAGTAATTTGGGTTAAGAAACTTGACTTTCTGAACACAAATCTGTGGTCAGTTACTGCCAGCACGCCGAAATTTTCCTATTCAGCTTACTCTTTGAAGATACAAAATTGCATCGTTTAGCCGTAGGCAATGAGACAAATTAGCTGATTATGAAAATATTAGTTAACTATGATACAATTGCCGTGAACACACCTACAGACGCAGTAACTAGTGGCAGACAACAACGCCTGCAGCATAGTAACTAGTGACAAACACCCACCGGTCCAGGACGCACCACCAAGAAGAAACGCTCTTACCTGGCTAGAGCACATGAGAGTAGCCGATATCTGCTCACCAAAATTATTGACATCACACATAATTATAGATATCTGACAAGCGGGTCATCTGAATTTGGTCATTAGAAATTGACATCATCAAAATGATGGGTCCTGTCCGACGTTGTGTTACACCAGCACCGTACCAACACCAGCACCGTACCTACACCAGCACCGTACCTACACCAGCACCGTACCTACACCAGCACCATAACAACAATACCACAACGTAACAATAAGAACAAAACGGTAATGTATCGATATTTACATTAATGCAAATGTAAGAAGCGATATAGCATCAACAGTGGAAGTCAGCATGTTGTAGTTAAGTGGAATTGAGAAGTAAGTAAATATTTCCTCCATCCGATTCAAAGCCAGATCATCAAAATAAATTAGTTAGCCTACAATAGAATTTATTCATTTTGACGAATTCTGTGTGAATGTAACAAAATATGCTTATTTATTCGATGGAAACAAATTGGTTTTGCGTCCCAAAGTTTTAAATTTCGGAATAATCGATATTGCAGAACAATGTCAGGTTATTAGTTGAGTTCGCAAATGATTACACGGCAACTACACTGGGTTCGACCATTCGTGGTGACAATTTCGAGGTTTGCAATTTAAAAATGATCTTACCTGAAACTTTTTACAGCCGCTCGTGGCCCAACAGGCTGGAGGCTTTCTTTCCGTGGTATGTAGTTGTGTTGTAATTTGTTCATTCTAATTTGCTCAGCATTGTTTAGAGTATTTGGTTGTTTTGAGTTAGGATATGTCATCAGAGATAATTGACTTCCAAGCAAACCCCTGAGCAATGTTCATCGTGAAGTTTTCACTGAACAGAAGTAAGAGCTTGTGCAATGAGTTAAAGACATTGCTGTGAACACATCTGCAGACGCAGTTACTAGTGGCAGACAACACCTGCAGACGCAGTTACTAGTGGCAGACAACACCTGCAGACGCTGTAACTAGTGGTAGACAACACCTGCAGACGCTGTAACTAGTGACAGACCACACCTGCTGACGCAGTAACTAGTGGCAGACAACAACAGCTGCAGACGCAGTAACTAGTGGCAAACAACACCTGCAGGCGCAGTAACTAGTGGCAGACAACAACACCTGCATACGCAGTAACTAGTGGCAGACAACACCTGCAGACGCAGTAACTAGTGGCAGACAACAACACCTGCAGACGCAGTAACTAGTGGCAGACAACATCTGCAGACGCAGTAACTAGTGGCAGACAACAACACCCGCAGACGCAGTAACTAGTGGCAGACAATAACACCACCAGTCCAGGACACACCAACACACACGCTACACTCCCCCCTCGCTGTAGCGCGTGTGAACTGGTTTTTGATTAGCCGTCATCGGCTAACAAAATTAATATTAATTTTGCACATACTCTGTTTGGCGTGTGTTGCACTTTTATCGCGTAATCAAAATTTCTTCATTCATATATAACGTAGTTTAATTTGAGGAGAATCTTTCATTCCTAATTACACGACTGAAAAAATAATGATATTATTAAATTGAATATAAGGCTATCATTATGCATTAGTTTTCTATTTATAAAAAATTTATCTATGTGACACTGAAATTAAGCACACGGTACTGAAATTACTGATGCACGTTTTCGAAGGATAAATATGGAAATTTGAAATTCGCATTGAAATGATATCGTGTTACTTTAGTTCTCCTCTCATCGCCCGTCACTTCGCTCTATAATGATTGGTGTTATTATCATTGTATTTTTGGTGTCATTGTAATACATGAACTCATGTTTAGGACATCCCATACGCCCAATTTCCCCTCTTAGGATCCCCAACCTCCTGTTTAGGTGCACCGGTCTCAGGACGACTGTAATATCTTGGAATTTCAGCAAGATATAAGGTTTACTGGACAGCACTTGTAGATCGGTTAGCCTAGCCGTAAACTAGGCAAGATGATAGCAAAACGAAAAGCAGGACTACTGGTATTGTACTGATCTCAAGTTCACACAGCTTGCTCTTAAGTCTAGTTCGAACAATGAACTTCCGCACGGCAGTAGGCGCGCTTCCGACCCATCCGGCGCTTGTAAATACCAGGCGCGCATCGGCGGTTCCGCCGGAAACTCCGAGCGAGCGAGACTCATAAATCTCCGCAGCCGGAACCTCCATAAATATCCCAAGAGCGTCACTATACAACAACTTCCCTCCCTTTAGATGAATATGTGACAAAGGGAAGGAGGAACTCAACAACCTATTCGTATTACAGGTTTGGTTATTCTGCCTGATCTACGAGGTTCATTTTGCTCAGGAGAGCTGTTAACAGGCTGAAAAGCAGGAGTCTCTGCTGCTCCACTCCCGGTAGATTCCAAACTACTGTGCAACAGCTGATTTGAATGTCTCTTCCAGATTACATTTAATGCTAATATTTGAACATGAAAGATATTAACGGCAACTTTACTAACAATAATTCCCTTCAACCACTTGGGACCATTTCTTAAATTCAGAGCGAGAACATGATCCCCGACATCAAATTGAGTTACATACATAGGCTTAGACCTGGACACAGAAAATTTAGGATGAACTCTATCTTTGGAAGTAACAAATTTACGATTGTTCAGCGCAACAGAGGGAACAATTTTTGTAACACTATGCGGAATACAATGCGATTGAAATAATGCTTTCGCTAGACGGGATTTGAACGATTCGGAAGAAGATAGTTTTTTCAACAAGTCTTTAATGACTCTTACCCCCCTCTCAGCTTGACCATTGCTTGCTGGAGAGTAGGGCGGAGGTGTGAGGTGCTCAATGCCGTTGGAAATAAGAAAATCTTTGAAGTCTTGAGACGAAAAGTTAGAAGCATTGTCACTTACGAGCACATCACACAACCCGTTTCTGCTGAAAATCATTCTCAACGCATCGACAGTATCTGACACACTCGTGGATGGTACCACTTCACATTCAATATATTTAGATAATGCATCTACAGCAATGAAAACAATTTTATTCTCGTAGAAAAAGTGATCGACATGAATGCGTTCAAAAGGACGAGAAGGAGTAGGCCATTCTACATTTCTAGACTTAGGTTTTGCTCGATTTAATTGACATTGGGGACAACATTTTACGATGTCTTCAATAGTTTTGTCCATTCCGGGAAACCAAATAACAGATCTGGCCAACGATTTCATGCCACAAATGCCAGGATGTCCATCATGAAATGTTTCAAGGACTAAACTACGCAGTGACTTGGGAATAAAAACCCGTTCTTTATAAAGTATGCAACCCTTCATGATGGTCATCTGAGGTAGCAGGTTCTTAAATTTTGAAAAATTGGGATCAGGTTTAGGAGGCATGCCAAACTTTATGTATTGTTTAAGTTGGCATAGTTCGCTATCCATATCAGTATGAGTTTTTATATTTTCACACGTGACAGGAGTTTTATCAAGAGTGTTCACAGCAAAAATCATTTCGTACGGTTCTAGCTCCCTTACAGTCGTAGGTAGTGGCAGCCTACTGAGACAATCGCTATTTACGTTACATTTGCCTTTCGAATATCTGAAAACATAGTCAAACTGGGAGAGTCTAAGAGCCCATCTCTGAATTCGAGCGGAACAGTTGAGAGGTACACCCTTGTCATGTGCAAAAAGTTTACAAAGAGGTTTCTGATCATTATGGATAATGAACTTAGCACCAAGTAGAAATTTCTTGAATTTCTCCACGCCAAAAACCACACTAAGGCTCTCCCTTTCAATGTTAGAGTAGTTTTGTTCCGCACTATTCAGAGATCTCGAAGCAAATTGAACCGGAGACCAATCATGAGAAGGACTAACGCGTTGCATGAGTATGGCAGCAACTCCATAACCCGAACTATCAGTTTCAAGAAGAGTTTCATGGTTGGGATCAAACAACTTTAGAGGTTTATGCGAACGAAAGATGTTCTTGATTTTCTGGACACTCTCGTCCTGTTCTGGAGTCCACCGAAACTGTACATTTTTCTTAAGCAGCGAATACAGAGGATGCATGAAATTAGAAAAGTTGGGTACAAAACGACTGTAGAAGTTACACAATCCGATGAAAGCTTGCAACTGTTTGAGGTTTTTAGGAACAGGAGCATTGAGAATAGCTTCTACTTTCTCAGAGTTAGGGTGAACACCCTTGTTATCGAAAACGTACCCTAGATAAGACACACGATCAGTTAGAAAGGCACATTTAGACAGATTTAAGCGAATTCCCGCGTTTTTTAGGACAGACAGGACCCTGTCAAGAACTTCCAAATGAGCATCATATGACGAGGTCAAAATGAGGAGGTCATCCTGGTACACAATGATGTTATCGATGCCAGACAGAGTCCTATTCATGAATGCTTGAAAAATGCCGGGGCTTGCACGTAGACCATAAGGTAAGTAATTGTACATGAATAGACCTTCAGAGGTGTTAATGGTCGTAACTTTCTTTGATTCTTCGTCCAACGTAATTTGCAAAAACGCGTTAGACAAACCAATTTTTGAGAAAAACTTAGCGTCTCCGATTTGAGAAATGACATCATCAATAACAGGTAGTACAGATTGAACTGGATTCAGAAAATTATTAATGAAGCTGAAAAATCTCCACAGATTCTCACACTGCCGTCAGACTTTAGAACATTAACGGTAGGAGATGCCCATTGGCTATCATACACTTTTGTGATTTTGCCCATACTCTGCAAGCGTTCCAGTTCGGTTTTGACAGAGTCTCTTAGTCTTACAGGAACCGGGCGTGCTTTACAAAATACAGGAACTGCATTAGGCAACACATCAAGATGAACTGTCTCTTTAACGTTAGACTGTGAATCAGATGACAAATATTCGTCATATTTTAACGACAAACTTTTCGGCAAGCTATGACAATCCGTTTTATTTATGGAGTCGTATTTATCAGGAATGACAATGTTTACGTTTAGTTTAGAACAAATATCTCGGCCCAGTAAGTTGATTCTATCATCCTCCACAATGAGAAACTTATGATTAAAACTAACATTATGGTACATGACAGTTATTGAAGCTTGACCAAGCAGGTTTACCAAGACACCACTGTACCCGAGAATTTTGCTGCATGTAGGATTTACCACAGCACCAACTTTGATTGCATCTCTTTTACGTATAGTTGACACGGCACTGCCGTTATCCAACAGGAATTCAACAGGTTTACTATTTAAGTTGCATGCAATCATAGTGGGCTCTTTAGTGACGGGAATTACAGTGGTGTTTACTCTAAAAAATTAGAATCATTTGGGGAATAATCAGAACACTCATGTAGATGATTACCGTCACCACCTTCGTTCCCAGGTTTTTGCAACACAGCTTCGTTCTTCTGTAGCGGCATCCGTGAATTCTTCATTAACACGTCTTCTCTCCCAACGTTGCCACAGCAACCGCTTCTTCCCGACTGCACTGTGTAAGTGCGAGCTGCGTCAAATTTTCCTTGTGTAGGTCCCCTTCGTGTAGGCATAGCAGGAGGAGGCCGAGCTGCAGTTGTAGATTTGCAAATCTTAGAGATGTGGCCTAATTTTCCACATGTGTGACATTTCAATTTCAAAGCATAGCAATTCTTTGCAAGATGCTTTTGCTTTGTTCCGCAGCGAATGCATATGTAGTTCGGCGGGAGTTTTTCTGTAGTGAAATACGATGAAGATGAATCCTCACGAATGATATCTTGAGCGTCGGAGCTTAATTGTTCGATAAGTTTTGCGTGTTCAACGCATTCGTTGAAGGACTTGCTATCGCACTTCTGTAGAGCCGCGCTGAGAATTTGCGCTGAGTGTAGCCCAGCCACGAAGGCATCTCTTAATAAACGATCACGACAGCAATTACCATAATTGCATGCAGATGCTAAGTCATTTAACATTTTAGCATAACTTTCTATGGATTCATTAGCACCTTGTTTTCTATTTAGAAATGTAACCGATGCACCGACGATGGATTTTTTAATTTCAAATTGCTGTGTTAATTTTTCTTCAAGTTCCTCATATGTAGCCTCAGTGAGTAACGTAGGTTTAATTCTTCGTTGTAGATCAGTAATTATGTTTACAGGCAAAGCTTTGATTAAAATACTAGCTTTTTTACCGCCATTATTTCCTGCTTTCTGAAGAGCGTCTGCACTTTGTACTTTCCAGCGCTACAAGAATTCACTCACTGTTTCTACTTCCACGTCGAACGGAGGGCAGCTGACTGTAGAATACGCCATCTTAATTTCAGAGCACTTTTAAAGTTCAAATTCACTTCGCAAGTTCGAAGCCTCGTCGCCAATTGTAATATCTTGGAATTTCAGCAAGATATAAGGTTTACTGGACAGCACTTGTAGATCGGTTAGCCTAGCCGTAAACTAGGCAAGAGGATAGCAAAACGAATAGCAGGACTACTGGTATTGTACTGATCTCAAGTTCACACAGCTTGCTCTTAAGTCTAGTTCGAACAATGAACTTCCGCCCGGCAGTAGGCGCGCTTCCGACCTATCCGGCGCTTGTAAATACCAGGCGCACATCGGCGGTTCCGCCGGAAACTCCGAGCGAGCGAGACTCATAAATCTCCGCAGCCGGAACCTCCATAAATATCCCAAGAGCGTCACTATACAACAACGACCTATAACGAGATACTAAATATTAAGTTGTTGGCTAGGGCAACTATAAGGGAGGAATTTTGGGGCAAATTTGTGTACATTGCTACTGATGATAGTAATTATTAAATCGTTACTTACACGATGATGTTAAAGGCTATAGGGAAGCCAGTAACGCACCATAATAGATATACAAAGTGACATTAGCAACAACAACAACAAAACAGTCAAGACATCAACATTCCCCACAACGGAACCCAAGTCAACATGAAAGCTTCCTTCCATTCAATAACAACACAGATGAACACACAGCGAACTCACTTAGTCTGATAAATAGTAGAGTTGCTCTCGCGAGTTTTTTTTAAGTTAACTGACCAAATTTTGTTGGAAGTGACAATAAAAAATTTATATCATTAGAATTGTAATATTTTAAATGTGTTATACTCAATTTTAGACACTGTAAAAAAACACTATAAAAAATACTAGAACGCTAAAATAAAAACACTATAAAACCAATAGTGAAATCTGAAATGTGTTTTACATAGTTATTTTTTATAAATAAAGTTTTAAATAATCACTGAGTACATTAAAACCCCTGAATATTTTCTGATGAATGTAATTCCAGATTTCTTATCTATTGTCATATGATGTTTTTGTTACAGCATGAATTTTTAAATCGTAAAATTAGTTTATAATTCTGCATCCAAACTCGGCCGTGAAGTAGAAGAAAGGTTACAGCGATGGTGTTGGAAAACTGAGGGACTTTCACTTAGTCACGTGTGTGTGCATCTCTCAGACGGCGTTTTCATAAATTTACCAAAAGTTATATGTTTACACACAAAGTTGCGTTCATTGCAGGCATTCATGTTACATTACGTTACAAATGTGGTGATAGTCTCCTTTGGTTGGTTGAAGTTTTATCGCAGTGGTCAACTTTCACTGAGGGAATGTCGATAGTTCACTTGTCATCAATTACTATGAAAAGAAACGCTAGGTGCCTCTTTAAATTATTGAATAAATTAGCCGTCAATTTCTCTTATGTTGTTACAATAATAATTTCAGTGAACACATTCAATTGGTTGGTCCGTCTCTCTTTCACGCTCTTGAAGAATGTTCAATGACCGTATCTGTGATACGAGCTCCACAAGAGCACTTGTGAGACAATATTTTAATCACAGGGACAATGAGAATATAAATATTTGGTGTTATTCACATCTGGACGCTTTATTTACGACAAGTGTCGAATCCCGTCTGTTTTGACGGCTGTGTGCTCAAACAAATAATATTCCATTGGAAAGCACATTCGTATTGCCTAAAATTATATTGTATTCGTCTCCATTTTCTTTCACAGAATTGATCAATCAATTCCCGCACTGCCGACGCAATGTAATAATTAATCAGTCACTTTAAAAATTGTATTCTATACTCATAGAAAATGTTGACCCACGTGGTCAACTCAAATAATTGAGTTCAACGCCGTCCCAGCCCACACACGGTCGATGTACTAGATATCATAATTGGACTTTGCACGGCATCCTAAATTACTGGTTTATTAGAGCAGGTAAATTAATGGCTCATTGAAACAGATTTATAAAGCAGAGACGGTAATACATGCACCGAGGGATTTTTTTTTATTTCTAATGAAACATTGAATTACTGCCAATGATTTCGAATCGCCGAATGCGATGGAGAGGAAAGCACGTGACCAGTTCTACGGGAAATTCCTGAATGTTGGCTGTGTCTAATGAATTGTTGAAGTTTGGTACTACCAACACAAGTCTGAAGGCAGCAGTCACGCACAGACACATCCTCTCCACAGGCACTTATTCAGTCTTTCTTCCTCGTAAAAAATGAATAGATTTTTGAAAAATGAGCCGCGGCGTTCAATCAACAAAAAAGCTTCACATAACCGCAGGCAATACGAACAATACGCTGAATACAATTAGAATGATTAGAAACTGATAATAGTTGTCAGCTCTTCATTACAGTTTACGGTTACAAAAGACATTCTACAAACACGGCGTGTGCATAGTACTCGACACACAGGCTTTATTTACGTAGGCATTTGCTTTGTTTGAGATCATGCCTGGCCTGCCGTTACCGCTTCCTTATTGGCGATGTCCCACGGATGTAGGAGCGATGTGTTGATATGCAGCGTAGATATCTGGATAATGCGTTGGTTTCATGCCGCTCGGAACATGAAGCAACTTGTTATGACGAATATATCAATGCATCTCTTCCTAATATTAAATTTACTTTAGAAATAGAGCAATCTAGTCCTATATTAAATTTAGAATTAGGGTAGATCTAAATGGGCAAATTCTGTACGTTGATGCACTCGAGGAAAAGTCCAACTCCAGGCTCATTACCTCTGTCTTCAGGAGGCCAACGTTCACTGGTCTTGGTACGAACTGCTTCAGTTATAGTTACTAGGGATGTGTCAAATTTTGTGCTAATACTCTACTTCATTGCGTATACCTTGTGTCTAGGACTTCCGAAATATTCCTTATTGAAAATTAACTGATTAGAAAATTACCGGTTAACAATGAGTTCGCTAAACTTATCAATGAAAATTTCTTTCAAATAGTTCTGGGTAAAAAATACTCTTCCTCTATTGTCACCTGGAGCAAGCCAAGCAGAAAAATTACATAGAATTACAGTTTTTGATTTATTTGAACTCTGAACTAGAAAGGGAAGTCGTATCTCTGAGCAGTTAATTTTTTATTCAGTTGATTTCATAGTGTTTTGTAGAATTAGTTTTAATATTGGTTCATTTTTAGAAAGAAAGAAAGACTGGATAAGTGCCTCTATCTGAGCATGTCTATTATAGCATAAATCAGCATGTCTATTGTAGCATAAATCAGCATGTCAATTGTAGCATAAATCAGCATGTCTATTTTAACATAAATCAGCATGACTACTGTAGCATAAATTAGCATGTCACTTGCTTTCCTCTCCTTCTCATTCGGTGATTCGAAATTAATTGTCAGTAATTCAATGTTCCATTAAAAATGAAAATAAATTCCACTCGGTGCATGTAGTACCGTCGCTCTTTCATTAACCTGTTTTATTAAGCCATTAATTTATCTGTTCTAATAAGCCAGTAATTTACGATGCTGAACAAAGTCCAATAATGATATTTAATACATTGACCGTGTGTGGTGCGGGGACGGCATTGTACTCAATTATTTGAGTTGGTCACGTTCGTGAAACATTTTCTATGATGATAGAAAATAATTTTTACGGTGCCTAATTAATTATTACATTGCATCGGTAGTATGGGAATGGATTGATCAATTATGCGAAAGAAAATGGAGACGTATACAATATAATTTTAGGAAATACGAATGTGTTTTCCAATGGAATATAATTTTTTTAGCACACAGCCTTCAAAATAACCGGGATTCTACATTTTTCTTAAATTAAACTTCCAGATGTGGGTGAAATCAAATGCATATAAAAGATACAGTTATTAACCATCCTTCATGAGCGGGACAAAAAGACGGACCAGCCAGGCGTCTTTAGGTGTTATTGTCTGCCTCTAGTTACTGCGTCTGCAGGTGTTGTTGTCTGCCTCTAGTTACTGCGTCTGCATGTGTTGTTGTCTGCCACTAGTTAATGCGTCTGCAGGTGTTGTTGTCTGCCTCTAGTTACTGCGTCTGCATGTGTTGTTGTCTGCCTCTAGTTAATGCGTCTGCAGGTGTTGTTGTCTGCCTCTAGTTACTGCGTCTGCAGGTGTTGTTGTCTGCCTCTAGTTACTGTGTCTGCAGGTGTTGTTGTCTGCCTCTAGTTACTGCGTCTGCAGGTGTTGTTGTCTGCCTCTAATTACTGCGTCTGCAGGTGTTGTTATCTGCCTCTAGTTACTGCGTCTGCATGTGTTGTTGTCTGCCACTAGTTACTGCGTCTGCAGGTGTTGTTGTCTGCCACTAACTACTGCGTCTGCAGGTGTTGTTGTCTGCCACTTGTTACTGCGTCTGAAGGTGTTGTCTGCCACTAGTTACTGCGTATGCAGATGTTGTCTGCCACTAGTTACTGCGTCTGCAGGTGTTGTTATCTGCCACTATTTACTGCGTCTGCAGGTGTTGTTGTCTGCCACTAGTTACTGCGTCTGCAGGTGTTGTCTGCCACTAGTTACTGCGTCTGTAAATGTTGTTGTCTGTCACTATTTACTGCGTCTGCAGATGTGTTCACAGCAATGTCCCCACCACCATCAGCTAATGTCTCATTACCTACGGCTAAACGATGCAATTTTGTATATTCAGGCAGTAAGCTGCTTAGTAAAAATCGCGGCGTGCATGCAAAAACTGACCTCAGGTGTGTGCTTGGAAGTCAGTTATCTCCCAGATGACATGACGTGACTCAACCGTGCTAATTTTTGTACACGAACTATTCTGCATGTGATAACTGCTGGAACCAGCTGTCTCATACAAGATAATTCCGATTTGCGCCGTAAGCGGCTGGAAAATGTCCTTAGAGTACAACGGAGTACGACAATTATTTCCTAACTGATTTTGAAAACGGTGAAATCCAGCCTGATTATAATGAGTTCCTTAAACAGAGTAAAATATTTCTCTGAAACTGTTTAGTAATAACTCATAACTGAAAACTTAAACGATGAAATGTTTTAAAAATATGTATTGGGTGAAATTGATAGTTTTTTTTGTAAGCAATGGATATTATTTACATGACAATAGACGCAAAATGGGTAAAATGTTGAAGGCTAACTAATTCATTTTTTTTCCAGTTCCCAATTATGACAAGTAAGTATTTATCACTTAAGTTTCCAATTCCACTGAACAACAACATGCTGACTTCCACTGTTGATGCTATATCGTATCTTACAATAGCATAAATGTAAATATCAACACATTTAATTTTCTTTCTTATTATTACATTGTGGCATGAGTTGTGCACGTCGTAGCCGCGCGACCATCGAACTTGCCTCCGTCCAGGCAGACCCTGGTTCGAGTCCCGGCGCTGGTGGCGATTTTCTCTGTTGGGTATAGGAGAAAAATTCCAAGCACAATACCCCACTCTACCCAGGTGTCTGAAATGGGTACCGGTCTTGACTGGGGGAAAGCGTAATGGCGTCCTGGCGTTAGTTATAAGGCATTTGAAAAAAAATCCAATGTTATGGTGCTGGTGTAGGTACAAGGTTGTAGCACCGTACCAACTCAAGCACTAAAATTTCAACGTATACACTGACAAAAAACATTAGAGAACTGATTTATAAAGTAGAAAACATAGGAAGTGAAAATAATACAAATAGCATCAACAATGAGAGGTGGCATGTTGTCCTACGGAGCATTTCTCTCGTGGTCGAATAACTCTTCCAGAAAATGAGTTAGTTACCGTTGTTTGCTGCAACATATATGCACATGGAAAATAAATCTGCCCTATTTGAAATGAATGAATAACATCGAAAACAAATTCGAAATGCATTCTCTTCTTGTAGATTTGATCTTTCACTTTTTTTTTCAATCTTACGATATTACATTTGGTAAATTAGCCTGAGCGTCAACCGTTTCTAATTTGGTGGAAATGATGCCATAATCTAGCGGATATATAAATTTTTTTGAGAGTCAGGTTTGACTCCTAAGAGCGATGGATGCATCACTAGTTGAGCATTAGCCCTAAGAGAGGAGTGGTCTCTGTTAGGCTTAAAGGAGCTTTTAAAAAGATATTCTTTTGAGTTAGAGTATTTTGGGTTAAGAAACTTGACTTTCTGAACACAAATCTGTGATCAGTTTTGCATTTTTTTGCATTTGTTACCTTATTTTAGGATTATCTGGCACAAAATCTGTCGAAAATGTTTTACTTAATTAATGGTTTAGTGAATTATTTTAATATTGGGTCATTTAAGGTTTATATTTCCCTTAATAACAACATAACAACACGCCGGCTACCATTGTTGATGCTATTGGTATTATTATGGTTCCATAATTTTCATAGCTGTAGAAATCAATACATACCATTTTCTACTTGTATATACGCGAAAAATTCAGTTGTTACTGTGCTGGTGAGGTAATTCTAGTAATTCACCCATCTTTCAAGCGAGTCTAACCAGACTCTCAAAAATATTTTTCAGTTGATACAGATTTGAAGTACGTCGATTTTCGGTAGCAGTTGACCATCATACTAATTTACCAAATGTAAAAACGTAAGATTGAATAATACAATTAAAAATTCTTTATTTATTGAAGTTCAAATTCCACAAGAAAGGAGAGCATTCCTAATTTGTTTTCGATGTTATGCGTTCATTTCAGATGGGGCAGATTTTTTTCAATGTGCGGTTCCATGAGGAGGCAACCAACGGTAACTAATTCATTTTCTGGTGGAGGCATACGACCACGCGAGAAATGCTCCGTAGGACAACATGCCACCTCTCATTGTTGATGCTATTCGCATTATTTTCACTTCCTATGTTTTTTTCAGTATAAATCAGTTCTCTAACGCATTTTCGTCAATATGTACATTGAAATTTTGGTGCTGTTGTGGGTACGGTGCTACATGAGCACCGTACCTACACCAGCATCGTACCTACACCAGCACCGTACCTACACCAGCACCATAACAACTAATACCACAACGTAATAATAAGAAAGAAAGTTAAATGTGTTGATATTTACATTTATGCTATTGTAAGAAGCAATATAGCATCAGCAGTGGAAGTCAGCATGTTGTTGTTCAGTAAAATTGAGAACTAGAGTAAAAAATTCCTCCCATTGAATTCTGATGACTGATCATAAAAATAAATTAGTTTACCTTCAAAAAAGTTTTAAATTTTACCAGTAATTATGTGTGAACGTAGCAGAATAAGCTTATTTATTTGTTGGAAACAAATTTTCTAAGCCTCCCAAACTTTAAAATTTCAGAATGAACGATATTATGAAGCAATATCAGGTTCATATTTTCACTTCCTAAATTAGTATACGGCAACAAGACTAGGTTCGAGCATTCGCAAAAATAGTTAATACAGGGGCTAATTTTGCAAGAAATATAAAATTTTTTTACAGCTGCTCGCGGCGCCTTATACTGTCGATATTCTCTACGTCACGTATGGTTGTGTAGTTATTGCTACATTCTAAATTGCTCAGTATTCATGAGAATACCTGCAAAGGTTGAGTTACGTTGTGTCATCTGAGATAATTTTACAAACCTGAGGTCAATTTTTGTAAGCACGCCGCCATGTTTCCTATGACACCTGGGTAGAGTGGGGTATTGTGCTTTGAATTTTTCCCCTTTACCCAACGGAGAAAATTGCCACCTAGCGCAGGGATTCGAACCCCTGATGCCCGCACGGAGGCAGGTCCTTAAACCTCTCGGCTATGACGAGCAATCTCAAAGAAAGAAAGACTGGATAAGTGCCTGTGGAGTGGATGTGTCTATGCGTGACTGCTGCATGCAGACTTGTGTTGGTAGTACCAAACTTCAACAATTCATTAGACACAGCCAACATTCAGGAATTTCCCCTAGAACTGGTCACGTGCTTTCCTCTCCTTCTCATTCGGCGATTCGAGATCAGTGTCAACAATTGAATCATCCTTTCCAAATAAATAAATTTTTCACTGTACGGTGTAGTACCGTCACTGTTATATATACAGGGTGTTTCAGCACAAGAGGTTTGGAATTGCACACAGAGTAGAAAATTACCAAAGAAACACATGTTTTCTGTGATATTTTCGGGAAAAATTTGGGTTTCTGAGATATTAGTTGTTTAATGTTTTAAAGGATGAAATTTAATTGCACAATTACTCGCCATATTTACTTTGAATGCTCGTTACAAACACTTCTATTCTAGGAGCGTTTACTGTTATAAAATTTAATTTTAGTGATATTTCATAACAAAGTTTTACCAATAAGGACCCATTGCTACACCCATTGAAGCTGAGGAAGATCTCGTGGCCAGAATTGCAGCGGCTGCTGGTGAGATTTGTGCAATGCCAGACGTGTTTCCTAATATCCGGCAGTCGTCAAGGCCAAGATGTCATAAGTGCACTGATGTTGGTGGAACACATTTCGAACAGTTTTTGTGAGGTAAATTCCATATCAATATTGCGAGTATTTGTGTCATTAAATTTCATCGTTTAAAGCAATAAACAGCTAATAACTAATTCAGCCGATTTATGTTTAAATTTCACGGAAGAAATTGCGTTTATTTGGTCATTTTCTCCTATTGTGCAATTACCTCTTGTTTTGAAACACCCTGCATACACGTTAATTACGCCAGTAATTTGGGAAGCTGTGCTAAGTCCAGTAATGATACTTAATACATCAACTGTGTGTCTTGCAGGGGCAACTCAATAGGCAAAATAAACAAAATTAAATGTTAAACAATATGACTATGACTAGGCCTATCGAATTATTTCGGTTTATCACGTACGTCCTACACCATTCCATGCAGAACATTTTCTTCGTCTGTAGAAAATATTTCCTATGGTAACTAATTTATTATTATATTGATCCGGCAATGTTGGAATTGACGGATCAATTCTGTGAAAGAAAATGGAGATGGATACAAGATAATTTAAGGCGACAAGATTGTGATATCTGAACAAACATCATTCACTACAGCAAACAGCCGTCAAAAATGACGGGATAAGACACTTATCTTAAATAAAGCATACAGATTTGGATGGCACCAAATATATATCTCACTATTGTGCTTGTGTTAATATTCTTTCACAAGAGCCCTGGTGGAACTCGTATCACAAATACGGTCATTGAGCATCCTCAAGAGCGTGAAGAGAGAGACGGACCAAACAATTTAATTTATTCACCGAAATTCTCATTGTAATAAAATAAGAGAAATTGCGCACAGAAAATGACATAAATACATTCATTTATTTAACAATTTGAAGAGACCAAGGAAGTTGGATACATGGAACCGGCATCGCTATCTTTTGCCAGTCAAGCGCGTGAAGCCACTTTTGCCGACCCAAGCCCCGCCCACCCGGCATTGGGTCCCAGTGTGGAGGTGGTGTTGCAGTGGAGGGGTAGCACCACCTCCATCATCAGCGACTGAACACCGCGCTGTTAAATGGCAGGCTTGCGCTACTCTGTGCCATACGTTTTTTTCTTAGGCATATATTTCAATTGCGTCCTCGCTGAATGATAAAGAAACTCATATTGAGGAAACTCGTCCTTGACCGCAGCGTGGATAGCGGCGCCCTGTCACGCTGAGTGTCTGACACGCACTGAGCCCCATCTCCGTGTGTGTGCCCGTGTACCCTACAGCTTCCGAAAATTGGCTTCACTTTAGAGCGCTGATGCCGCCTCCATTCTTAAACCTCCTTGGAAGAGACACCTTGAGTTTTATTTTATATCAATTGATGACAAGTGAACTATCGACATTATCTCAGTGAAAGTTGACCACTCCGATAATATTTCAATCAATGAAAGGAAACTATTGTCACATTTGTGACAAATAGTGCCTTATCTGCATGTGTTGTAGTCATCTACTTAGTAGTTACTGCGTCTGCAGGTGTTGCCTGCCTCTAGTTACATCGTCTGCAGGTGTTGTCTGCCACTAGCTACTGCGTCTGCAGGTGTTGTCTGCCACTAGTTACTGCGTCTGCAGGTGTTATCTGCCATTAGTTAATGCGTCTGCAGGTGTTGTCTGCCACTAGTTACTGCGTCTGTAGGTGTTGTCTGCCACTAGTTACTGCGTCTGTAGGTGTTGTCTGCCACTAGTTACTGCGTCTGTAGGTGTTGTCTGCCACTAGTTACTGCGTCTGCAGGTGTTGTCTGCCACTAGTTAATGCGTCTGCAGGTGTTGTCTGCCACTAGTTACTGCGTCTGCAGGTGTTGTCTGCCACTAGTTACATCGTCTGCAGGTGTTGTCTGCCACTAGTTACTGCGTCTGTAGGTGTTGTCTGCCACTAGTTACTGCATCTGCAGGTGTTGTCTGCCATTAGTTAATGCGTCTGCAGGTGTTGTCTGCCACTAGTTACTGCGTCTGCAGGTGTTGTCTGCCACTAGTTACTGCGTCTGCAGGTGTTGTCTGCCACTAGTTACTGCGTCTTCAGGTGTGGTTGTCTTCCACTAGTTACTGCGTCTGCAGATGATGTCTGCCACTAGTTATTGCGTCTGCAGGTGTTGTCTGTCACTAGTTACTGCGTCTGTAGATGTTGTTGCCTGCCACTAGTTACTGCGTCTGTAGGTGTTGCCTGACACTAGTTACTGCGTCTGCTGGTGTTGTCTATCACTAGTTACTGCGTCTGTAGATGTTGTTGCCTGCCACTAGTTACTGCGTCTGCAGGTGCTGTTTTCTGCCACTAGGTACTGTGTCTACAGGTGTTGTCTGCCACTAGTTACAGCGTCTGCAGGTGTTGTATGCCACTAGTTACAGCGTCTGCAGGTGTTGTCTGCCACTAGTTACAGCGTCTGCAGGTGTTGTCCATCACTAGTTACTGCGTCTGTAGATGTTGTTGCCTGCCACTAGTTACTGCGTCTGCAGGTGTTGTTTTCTGCCACTAGGTACTGTGTCTACAGGTGTTGTCTGCCACTAGTTACAGCGTCTGCAGGTGTTGTCTGCCACTAGTTACAGCGTCTGCAGGTGTTGTCTGCCACTAGTTACTGCGTCTGCAGGTGTTGTCTGCCACTAGTTACAGCGTCTGCAGGTGTTGTCGCCACTAGTTACAGCGTCTGCAGGTGCTGTCTGCCACTAGTTACTGCGTCTGCAGGTGTTGTCTGCCACTAGTTACAGCGTCTGCAGGCGTTGTGTTCACAGCAATAGTATCACAGTCAACTAACATGTAGACAAACCATCAGCTCACACGCCTCACTGCCTACGGCCAAACGCTGCATGTGGCACATCTAGGCAGCAGCTGCACAGAACACGGCGATGCGCTGGCAGAGACCGACCCCAGCTTTGTATTCGGGACGTCAGGTAGCCAAGCAAAGGCCTCCCTCTAGCATGCAACTCAACTCACCCACCTATACTTCATAGATTTCTTATTACACTCTAATATGCCGCTAACGGCAACAAAAATAGTTTACAAAGAAGTGGTTTCCGGCCTTGAGCTTTAATGGCAATTTGTTTCAATCCGTAAACTTTGTTAATTATAAATTCGATGGCTGAAAATAAATGCATGGTTGATATGAAAAACTGTAAAATTAGAAAATTTCTTCTTCGTAGAGTAAGTAAAAATTTATTTTGTTCACATTTTCCATCCCATTTCAATATCAAGACCCACGAAATCTGGGTGAGAACAGCGAAATTTTGATGGCTGACTCAATTATTTCATTATTTGAACATCAAAATAGGAATCGAGGAATTTTTAACTCTAGGTTTTAATTCCAAAAGAAATCAATATGTTAACCCACATTGTTGCACTACTGGCATTGTTCTCGTTGTTAAATTTTCATAGTGGGTCGAAATCAATACATCACCGTTTCCTTGTTACTATATACGTTAAGACATCAGTTGTTATGGTACTGGTGTAGGTACGGTGCTGGTGTGGGTGCGGTGCTGGTGTAGGTAAGGTGCTGGTGTAGGTACGGTGCTGGTGTAGGTACGGTGCTGGTGTAGGTACGGTGCTGGTGTAGGTACGGTGCTGGTGTAGGTGCGGTACTGGTGTGGGTACGCTGCTGGTGTGGGTACGGTGCTGGTGTAGGTACGGTGGTGGTGTAGGTACGGTGGTGGTGTAGGTACGGTGCTGGTGTAGGTACCGGGCTAGTGTAGGTACGGCGCTGGTGTAGGTACGGTGCTGGTTTAGGTACGGTGCTGGTGTAGGTGCGGTACTGGTGTGGGTACGGTGCTGGTGTAGGTACGGTGCTGGTGTAGGTACGGTGCTGGTGTAGGTACGGTGCTGGTGAAGGCGCGGTGCTGGGGTAGGCACGGTGCTGGTGCCGGTGTAGGTACGGTGCTGGTGTAGGTACGGTGCTGGTGCTGGTGTAGGTACAGTGCTGGTGTAGGTACGGTGCTGGTTCAGGTACGGTGCTGGTGTAGGTACGGTGCTGGTGTAGGTACGGTGCTGGTGTAGGTGCGGTACTGGTGTGGGTACGGTGCTGGTGTAGGTACGGTGCTGGTGTAGGTACGGTGCTGGTGTAGGTACGGTGCTGGTGTAGGTACGGTGCTGGTGAAGGCACGGTTCTGGGGTAGGCACGGTGCTGGTGCCGGTGTAGGTACGGTGCTGGTGTAGGTACGGTGCTGGTGCTGTTGTAGGTACAGTGCTGGTGTAGGTACGGTGCTGGTCCAGGTACGGTGCTGGTGTAGGTACGGTGCTGGTGTAGGTACGGTGCTGGTGTAGGTACGGTGCTGCTGTAGGTACCGTGCTGGTGTAGGTACGGTGCCGGTGTAGGTACGGTGCTGGTGTAGGTACGGTGCTGGTGTAGGTACGTTGCTGGTGTAGGTACGGTGCTGGTTTAGGTACTGTGCTGGTGTAGGTACGGTGCTGGTGTAGGTACGGTGCTGGTGTAACACAACGTCGGACAGCACCCATCATTTTGATGATGTCAATTTCGAATGACCAAATTCACATGAGCCGCTTGTCAGATATCTATAATTATGTGTGATGTCAATAATTTTGGTGAGCAGATATCGGCTACTCTTATGTGCTCTGGCCAGGTAAGAGCGTTTCTTCTTGGTGGTGCGTCCTGGCCCGGTGGGTGTTTGTCACTAGTTACTATGCTGCAGGTGTTGTTGTCTGCCACTAGTTACTGCGTCTGCAGGTGTGTTCACGTCAATTGTAACATAGTTAACTAATATTTTCATAATCAGCTAATATGTCTCATTGCCTACGGCTAAACGATGCAATTTTGTATATTCATAGAGTAAGCTGTATAGGAAAATTTCGGCATGCTGGCAGAGACTGACCACAGATTTGTGTTCAGAAAGGCAAGTTTCTTAACCCAAATTACTCTAACTCAAACGAATATCTTTTTAAAAGCTCCTTTAAGCTTAGCAGAGACCACTCCTCTCATAGGGCTATAATGCTCAACAGGTAATGCTGACATCGTTCGTGGGAGTCTAGCCTGACTCCCAGAAATAGCTTATTTCATACTAACACCAGTGAACGATGGCATCGAAATTTTGTACCAGTTAACGCTCAGTCTAATTTACCAAATGTATTATCGTAATATCGCATAATAAAAGTGAAAGATTATTTATTTCATAAAGTTCAAATCTACAAGAAGAGAATGAATTCATAATATGTTGTCGATGGTATTCATTCCTTACAAATTGGGCAATTTTTTTTCAAAGTGCTCCGATTGATTCTGCAATTATTTGGTAACTAATTCATTATCTAGTAGAGTTATTCGGTCATGAGAGAAATGCTCCGTAGGACAACATGCCACCTCTCATTGTTGATGCTATTTGCATTATTTTCACTTCCTATGTTTTTTTACTTTCTAAATCAATTCTCTAACGTTTTTCATGTACATTAAAATTTTTGTGCTGGTGTATGTACGGAGCTACATCTTGGGACCTACACCAGCACCGTACCTACAACAGCACCATAGCAACAAATACCACAACGTAACAATAAGAACAAAACGGTAATGTATTGATATTTACATTTATGTAAATGTAAGAAGCGATATAGCATCAACAGTGGAAGTCAGCATGTTGTCGTCCAGTGGAATTGAAAAGTAAAGTGAAAATTCCTTCCATTTGATTACATAGACTGGTCATAAATATAAATTAGTTAGCTTTTACTTTACAATTCTGGTGACTAAAGGGCCGTTTACACTGGTCTACATTTTGCTGCAGGCTCACGTGTAGACGCCTCGTGTGGAGCTTCACAAGAGCCATGTGCGTTTAGACTACACCATTGGAGCGAGCCATGGAGCGCGCGCTGCTCAACAGGGCTGCCACGCTAGATATTATATAGCTAGATCTAGGTGTTTTTGCTGAAGCTTAGATGTAAAATTTCGAACCTAGATATTAGCTATAAAATCCATATATTTTTTTCAGCGTGATAGAAATTTTCTAGCTAGAATTACAATTAAGCTATGTATATGATAGATTACTGTAAATTCGAATTAGGAAGTCACCATAATGGTTGGTTACTGCTTCATTCTTATTATATTTGTTAATTTACTTAAGCAAATTGTCTGAATAGTGAAGCAACCATATTCTGATCATGTTATGTTCAGATTATGAACGACACCAAGACGGCTATTTCACGGTTCATAAGCTACAGCACACTATCTCCAATTGCAAAACTAGTGATGATATCAGAAAATCATGGAATAAAATGCACATCCATTATCAATAATGTAATGTGGCCTCATTTTGACGAAAGACCGACCAATGATATTGGTAACAAGGAGTTCAGTTTATTGTTGGATGGAGCAATGATATTTCTATCATGAAACTACTTGGTGTATCAGTTATATACTAAAGTAATGCATCTAATAAAGTAGAATCAACTTACTTTGTAATTGCAAAATTATTAAAAGTGATGAAGATAGCGGTGTGAAAGCATTAAAACAATTGTTGATAAGTAGGAATCTGAGCATTGATAATATGCAATGCAATAGAGACTGACCTTTCTACTCGCAACACGTGTAAAATTGAAGAATATTTGGATACCAAGCTTTATTAGGGTAAATATCAGGATACTAGATAATTTATATAAAGATAAATTGCCTAAAATAAAGCAATTTATGAAATAAATATCCTTATATGCTATTGTTCAACTAATTTATTATAGTAGATAATTAATTTATTTCTAGATAAATTTTTGAATGTTTTATTATTAAATCTATATGTTTCTCGATATTTTTTGAGGTCACACTAGATATTTTGGTCAAACACAAGTGGCAGCCATGCAGCACAAAACCAAGTGGCAGCCATGCAGCTGTAGACGAGCTTGTGTGAATATTGTTGCTGCATCGTAGCTACGTAATCTCTTTTTTATTTGCATGAGTGAAATGTTACTATATTCGTTCATCTTCATTAAAATATAATGGAAAGCAGCCTCTTTATATTCACAGCTTTTAGTCTGCCAAAGGCATTGATGGGCTTAGTACATTTCAATTAGAAGCAGTTTAGTTTCTCGCGGTAGTGTTGAGTCAGCCATGACGGGTGAGAGAGAGGCGCTACCTCACTTGATGACTGCCATCCGCACACTGACCGTCTAGAGCTGCGCCTCGCACTCGTGTAGCCGCTGCACGGATTCAACCAAAGCGAATCGGGAAATTCGGGCTCACACACACAAATTTGAGCCTCAGTGGCGAGCTTCGGCTACACGAGTCGCGCCTCACAGCCGAAATGTCCCCTAGTGTAAACACCCCTTAACATTGTGTGAATATAACAGAATATGCTTATTTATTCAATAGATGCAAATTCTTTTAGATTCTCAAAGTTTAGAATTTCAGAATAATCGATGATACAGAACATTTTCAGGTTAATATTTTCACTTCTCAAATGAATATACGGCAACTAGACTGGGTTCGAGCATTCGCAGAGTTAAGCATAAGTCGTAAAAAGTATCATACAATTTTCTTACATTTGTACAGCCGCAAGCGGGGCCTCACTCTCAACATTCTGGACGACATATATGGTTGTATAGTAATTTGTGCATTCTGAAATTCTTAGGATTGTAAAACAAATCAGGAAGTGTTGAGTTACGTTATGTCATGGTAACTGACTTCCAAGCACACACCTGAGGTCAGTTTATGTAAGCACGCCGCCATTTTTCCAAGCAGCTTACTGCCTGAATATACAAAATTGCATCGTTTAGCCGCAGGTAATGAGACATTAGCTGATGGTGGTGGAAATATGGCATTAAACAAGTAGTTTCATGTTCCGACCGACGTGAAAATACAATGTATTAAAATATATTGAGATGATCAAATATTTGACAAGGTCTATAGAGAAAATTAGCTGATCCAAAGAAAATAAAGTGGTGGTGATGAGCGATGTTTTGGTTCGAAAGAAAGTTGCGTCGGAGACTTGGCGAGAAGTATTGGTGCGGCTTTCGTGACTCGACCTGCTAACCATGCCCAGGCATGTAATATCATAACCCACACATGTCATAAATTCAATTTGATAAATAAATATTATAATAAATAAAACAATGATATTCAATTTTAAAATATTACCAATTATGTACGTATGAATTGATTCGCCTACATTTTTCTTAATTTTATTTAGAACACTTTCCAAAATATTGTCAATACGTAGAAATTGAAATGTTCAACGGTAACTTAAATATTTACCAAAATGTTGTATGTTTTTCCCTCCGGGTTTCTATGGGATACAAAAATTCTTTCACGTTGACTCGCATTGTGAGCCCCATCGATGTATTGAGTGTTTTTATACCGCTGCTGCAATCGTTAATTCTGTGTATGATGTAATGCAGGGCTGTTTATTGTACGAGTATCATCATTACCTATTGTCATTAACTATTGTCCAAGAAAGTTTTTAGTCAACGATTTTACAATTACTCTTAAAATCATTATGATGGTTAGAATAATGAATATAACTACAATAATTGCAATCCAAACTTCAGTTTATGCTTCCACCTCAATTTTCCTGTTTTTCCAAGAGCTTTTCAATAATTACGTTCGCTGTCGACATCACAGGACCATACGCTGCCTAACCTAAACCTACGCCCGCATACTTCGCCAGACTGTTACCGATCCCCTTAACTGCAACTTCTTATTCCTCAATTGTTTCTTTGTATAAGAAATTTCCTTGTACTTATTACACACAAGACCTGTTCAAGCTCTTTACCCACTCTATTCAAACCTTCCCTCACCTCACGATTTTTGCCCTGCTCTAAAATAGAAATGGGCATTAAACAAATTCGACATACCACACGGATGACTTTCGAACGGAAATTTCTGTACGGAAGACATGCACAGCATTTACTGACGGGGCTGGTGCGTGTCTCCACATTTCTCATCATACAGGTAACATTTTTGAACAACCATTGCTAATTGTTGCTTAATGTTAGGTAGCATAACATTCAGGACAAAGAAGAAAATAAGTAATGAGAAGAGAAGGCATTATGGGTGAAAAGTTTTTACTATCAATTTTCGTTTCATCTTTTTTACAGCAGTAATGCAGTAATTGCTGTTATTTTTATTTGTACGATATTTTCGTGATTACCATTCCCCAAGCAACTCATAGCTTCCCCAACCCCAACCTCCCCAGTGCGTGTGCAGCGGGTGAGTGTTGGGGAGGTGGGGGGGTAGGTGGTGGGTCCGGTCCGACGTGGTGTTACCCCAGCTCCGTACCTCCACCAGCACCGTACCTACACCAGCACCGTACCTACACCAGCACCGTACCTACGCCAGCACCGTACCAACACCAGCACCGTACCTACACCAGCACCGTACCTACAGCAGCACTGTACCTACACCAGCACAGTACCTACGCCAGTTCCGTACCTACACCAGCACCGTACCTACACCAGCACCGTACCTACACCAGCACCGTACCTACACCAGCACCGTACCTACATCAGCACCGTACCTTCACCAGCACCGTACCTACACCAGCACCGTACCTACACCAGCACAATGAGGAGGCTCGTCACTTTGAGGCGTGGTCCAATGATGAGGCTCGTAACATCAAGGAATGGCCCAATGAGGTGGCTTGTAACATTGAGTGATGACCCAATGAGGAAGCTCGTACCATCGATGCATGGCCCAATGAGGAAGCTCGTAACATTTTGGCATGGCCCAATGAGGAGGCTCGTAACATTGAGTCATGGCCCAATGAGGAGGCTCGTAACATTGAAGCATGGCCCAATGAGGAGGCTCGTAGCATCAAAGAATGGCCCAATGAGGAGGCTCGTTACATCGAGGAATGGATCAATGAGGTGGCTTGTAACATTTAGTGATGAACCAATGAGGAGGCTCGTAACATTAAGGCATTGCCCAATGAGGAGGTTCGTAACTTTGAGGCATGGCCCAATGAGGAGGCTCGTCACTTTGAGGCGTGGCCCAATGAGGAGGCTCGTAACATCAAGGAATGGCCCAATGAGGTGGCTTGTAACATTGAGTGATGACCCAATGAGGAGGCTCGTAACATCGAGGCATGGCCTAATGAGGACACTCGTAATATTTAGGCATAGCCCAATGAGGAGGCTCGTAACATTGAGTCATGGCCCAATGAGGAGGCTCGTAACTTTGAGGCATGACCCAATGAGGAGGCTTGTAACATCAAGGAATAACCCAATGAGGTGGCTTGTAACATTGAGTGATGACCTAATGAGGAGGCTCGTAACATCGAGGCAGACCCAATGAGGAAGCTCGTAGCATTCAGGCATGGCCCAATGAGGAGGCTCGTTACATCGAGGAATGGCATAATGAAGTGGCTTGTCGCACTGAGTGATGAACCAATGAGGAGGCTCGTAAAATTGAGGCATGGCCCAATGAGGAGGCTCGTAACATCAAGGAATGGCCCAATGAGGCTGCTTGTAACATTCAGTGATGAACCAATGAGGAGGCTCGTAACATTGAGGCATGGCCCAATGAGGAAGCTCGTATGCCACTAGTATACTGCGTCTGCAGGTGTTGCTGTCTGCCGCTAGTTACTGCGTCTGCAGGTGTAGTCTGCAACTAGTTACTGCGTCTGCAGGTGTTGTCTTCCACTAGTTACTGCGTCTGCAGGTGTTGTCTGCCACTAGTTACTGCATCTGCAGGTGTTGTTGTCTGCCGCTAGTTACTGCGTCTGCAGGTGTTGTCTGCCACTAGTTACTGCGTCTGCAGAAGTTGTCTGCCACTAGTTACTGCGTCTGCAGGTGTTGTCTGCCACTAGTTACTGCGTCTGCAGGTGTTGTTGTCTGCCACTAGTTACTGCCTCTGCAGGTGTTGTCTGCCACTAGTTACTTCGTCTGCAGGTGTTGTCTGCCACTAGTTACTGCGTCTGCAGGTGTTGTCTGCCACTAGTTACTGCGTCTGCAGGTGTTGTTGTCTGCCACTAGTTACTGCGTCTGCAGGCGTTGTCTATCACTAGTTACTGCGTGCAGGTGTTGTCTGCCACTAGTTACTGCATCTGCAAGTGTTGTTGTCTGCCGCTAGTTACTGCGTCTGCAGGTGTTGTCTGCCACTAGTTACTGCGTCTGCAGGTGTTGTCTGCCACTAGTTACTGCGTCTGCAGGTGTTGTTGTCTGCCACTAGTTACTGCCTCTGCAGGTGTTGTCTGCCACTAGTTACTTCGTCTGCAGGTGTTGTCTGCCACTAGTTACTGCGTCTGCAGGTGTTGTCTGCCACTAGTTACTGCGTCTGCAGGTGTTGTCTGCCACTAGTTACTGCGTCTGCAGGTGTTGTTTGCCACTAGTTACTGCATCTGCAGGTGTTGTTGTCTGCCGCTAGTTACTGCGTCTGCAGGTGTTGTCTGCCACTAGTTACTGCGTCTGCAGGTGTTGTCTGCCACTAGTTACTGCGTCTGCAGGTGTTGTCTGCCACTAGTTACTGCGTCTGCAGATGTGTTCACAGCAATGTCCCCACCACCATCAGCTAATGTCTAATTTTGTATATTCAGGCAGAAGCTGCTTAGTAAAAATGACGGCGTGCTTACAAAAACTGACCTCAGGTGTGTGCTTGGAGGTCAATTATCTCAGATGACTACGTAACTCAACCTTTACAGATATTCTTATCAATATTGAGCAATTCAGAACAGTAATATCAACTGCACAAACTTACGTACCATATAGACAGTCCACAGAATGAGGCGCCGCGAGGGGCTGAAAAAATTTTTACGTTTTTTAAAAAACTTCCTCAGAGATGATGAAACGCGCGAGTGCTCGAATTCTGTCTAAATGCCGTATATTTATTTGAGAAGTGAAAATATTAATCCGACAATGTTTTGTACTATCAAGTTTTCTGAAATTCTGATCTTTGGAAGGCTTAACGAATTTGTTTCCAGCAAATTTATAAGCATATCCTTTTACGTTCCCACAAAAATAGTCAAATTCAAAATTTTTCAAATCGAGGCTAACTGATTTATTTACATGATCAGTCGTCGGAATTAAATGGAAGGAATTTTCATGGTACTTTTCAATTCCACTGATCAGCAACATGCTGACTTCCACCGTTGACGCTATATCGCTTCTTACATTTACATAAATGTAAATATCAATACATTACCGTTTTGTTCTTATTGTTACGTTGTGGTATTTGTTGTTATGGTGCTGGTGTTATGATGCTGGTGTTATGGTGCGGTGTTATGGTGCTGGTGTTATGGTGCTGGTGTTATGATACTGGTGTTATGGTGGTGGTATTATGATGCTGGTGTTATAGAGCAGGTGTTATGGTGCTGGTGTTATGGTGCTGGTGTTATGGTGCTGGTGTTATGGCGCTGGTGTTTTGGTGCTGGTGTTAT
Organism: Morinoia aosen; assembly: GCA_030386875.1. Lineage (NCBI taxonomy): Eukaryota > Metazoa > Arthropoda > Malacostraca > Amphipoda > Talitridae > Morinoia > Morinoia aosen. The sequence goes on along the minus strand of CM059576.1, from coordinate 103,091,797 downwards.
GATACTGGTGTTATGGTGCTGGTATTATGATGCTGGTGTTATAGGGCAGGTGTTATGGTGCTGGTGTTATGGCGCTGGTGTTATGGTTCTGGTGTTATGGCGCTGGTGTTATAGTGCTGGTGTTATGGTGCTGGTGTTAATGGGCTGGTGTTATGGTGCTGGTGTTATAGGGCTGGTATTATGGTGCTGGTGTTATGGTGCTGGTGTTATGGTGCCGGTGTTATGGTGCTGGTGTTATGGTGCTGGTGTTATGGTGCTGGTGTTATGGTGCTGGTGTTATGGTGCTGGTGTTATGGTGCTGGTGTTATGGCGCTGGTGTTATGGTGCTGGTGTTATGGTGCTGGTGTTATGGTGCTGGTGTTATGGTGCTGGTGTTATGGCGCTGGTGTTATGGCGCTGGTGTTGTGGCGCTGGTGTTGTGGTGCTGGTGTTATGGTGCTGGTGTTATGGTGCTGGTGTTATGGTGCTGGTGTTATGGTGCTGGTGTTATGGTGCTGGTGTTATGGTGCAGGTGTTATGGTGCTGGTGTTATGGCGTTGGTGTTATGGTGCTGGTGTTTTGGTGCTGGTGTTATGGTGCTGGTGTTATGGTGCTGGTGTTTTGGTGCTGGTGTTATGGTGCTGGTGTTATGGTGCTGGTGTTTTGGTGCTGGTGTTATGGCGCTGGTGCTATGGTGCTGGTGGTATGGTGCTGGTGTTATGGTGCTGGTGCTATGGTGCTGGTGTTATGGTGCTGGTGTTATGGTGCTGGTGTTATGGTGCTGGTGTTATGGTGCTGGTGTTATGGTGCTGGTGTTATGGTGTTATGGTGCTGGTGTTATGGTGCTGGTGTTATGGTGTTACGGTGCTGGTGTTATGGTTCTGGTGTTATGGTGCTGGTGTTATGGTGCTGGTGCTATGGTGCTGGTGTTATGGTGCTGGTGTTATGGTGCTGGTGTTATGGTGCTGGTGTTATGGTGCTGGTGTTATGGTGCTGGTGTTATGGTGCTGGTGTTATGGTGCTGGTGTTATGGTGTTATGGTGCTGGTGTTATGGTGCTGGTGTTATGGTGTTACGGTGCTGGTGTTATGGTGCTGGTGTTGTAATCGTGCTGAGGAAGGAACAGGGATGTAGCTCTGTACATTCACAAGCACCAAAATTTAATTGTACATGTAAAAAAGCACAAGAAAACTGATTTAAAACGAAAAGCCAAAAAAGAGAAATATGCAAATATCATCAACAATGAGAGGCGGCATGTTGTCCTTCAGAGCATTTCTCGCGTGGTCGAACGACTCTACCAGAAAATGAATTAGTTACCGTTGTTAGCCAACACAACATCTGCACATTGATAAGAAATTTGCTCAATTTGAAATGAATAAATTGCATTGAAAACAAATAATGAATGAATTTATTTCTTGTGAAATTTGAATTTCATTGAATAAATAATGTTTTACGCTCATTATATGACTTTACAATATTATACTAGGTTAATTAGTACGACTGTCAACTGTTTAAAGTTTCGGTAATGTGTTGAAAAAAACTTAATTGCATTTGCTTGAATTTGAGAGATAAGTGAGGCCAAATCGATGAAGGTGTAAGTCAGGTCTTGAGAATTAGCTCTACGAGAGTAGAGGTCTCTGCAAGGATTCAAGGAGCTTTTAAAAAGTTATTCGTTTGAGTTAGAGTAATTTGGGTTAAGAAACTTGACTTTCTGAACACAAATCTGTGGTCAGTTACTGCCAGCACGCCGAAATTTTCCTATACAGCTTACTCTATGAATATACAAAATTGCATCGTTTAGCCGTAGGCAATGAGACACATTAGCTGATTATGAAAATATTAGTTAACTATGATACAATTGCCGTGAACACACCTGCAGACGCAGTAACTAGTGGCAGACAACAACACCTGCAGCATAGTAACTAGTGACAAACACCCACCGGTCCAGGACGCACCACCAAGAAGAAACGCTCTTACCCTGGCTAGAGCACATGAGAGTAGCCGATATCTGCTCACCAAAATTATTGACATCACACATATTTATAGATATCTGACAAGCGGCTGATCTGAATTTGGTCATTCGAAATTGACATCAAAATGATGGGTCCTGTCCGACGTTGTGTTACACCAGCACCGTACCTACACCAGCACCGTACCTACACCAGCACCGTAACTACACCAGCACCGTACCTCCACCAGCACCGTACCTACACCAGCACCGTACCTACACCAGCATCGTACCTCCACCAGCACCGTACCTCCACCAGCACCGTACCTACACCAGCACCGTACCTACACCAGCACCGTACCTACACCAGCACCGTACCTACACGAGCACCGTACCTACACCAGCACCGCACCTACACGAGCACCGTACCTACACCAGCACCGTGCCAACACCAGCACCGTACCTACACCAGCACCGTACCTACACCAGCACCATACCTACACCAGCACCGTACCTACACCAGCACCATACCTACACGAGCACCGTACCTACACCAGCACCGTACCTACACCAGCACCGTACCTACACGAGCACCGCACCTACACCAGCACCGTACCTACACCAGCACCGTACCAACACCAGCACCGTACCTACACCAGCACCGCACCTACACGAGCACCGCACCTACACCAGCACCGTCCCTACACCAGCACCGTACCTACACCAGCACCATAACAACAAATACCACAACGTAACAATAAGAACAAAACGGTAATGCATTGATATTTACATTTATGTAAATGTAAGAAACGATATAGCATCAACAGTGGAAGTCAGCATGTTGTTGTTCAGTGGAATTGAAAAGTGAAGTGGAAATTCCTTCCTTTTAATTCCAACGGCTAATCATAAAAATAAATCAGTCAGCCTTAAAACATGGTTTGATCGTTATGACTGATTTTGTGTGAATGTAACAGAATATATTTATTTCTTTGATGGAAAAAATTTTCTGCCTCCCAAAGTTTAGAAATTCAGAATGATCGATATTACAAAACAATGTCAAGTTATTAGTCTTTCTTTTCAAATCAATATACGGCAACTGCAGTTGTCTGCCACTAGTTACTGCGTCTGCAGGTGTCTGCCACTAGCTACAGCCTCTGCAGGTGTTGTTGTCTGCCACTAGTTACTGCGTCTGCAGGTGTTGTCTGCCACTAGTTACTGCGTCTGCAGGTATTGTTGTCTGCCACTAGTTACTGCGTCTGCAGGTGTTGTTGTCTGCCACTAATTACTGCGTCTGCAGGTGTTGTTGTCTGCCACTAGTTACAGCGTCTGCAGGTGTTGTTGAGTGACACTAGTTACTGCGTCTGCAGGTGTTGTTGTCTGCCACTAGTTACTGCGTCTGCAGGTGTTGTCTCTCATTAGTTACTGAGTCTGCAGATGTTTTCTGCCACTAGTTGCATCATCAGTTGTCTGGCACTAGTTACTGCGTCTGCAGGTGTTGTCTGCCACTAGTTGCATCATCAGTTGTCTGTCACTAGTTACTGCGTCTGCAGGTGTTGTCTGCCACTAGTTGCATCATCAGTTGTCTCTCACTAGTTACTGCGTCTGCAGGTGTTTTCTGCCACTAGTTGCATCACAAGTCGTCTGCCACTAGTTACTGCATCAGCAGGTGTTGTGTTCACGGCAGTTGCATTATAATTAACTAACAATTATCCCCACTATCATCACATTCATCAGCCAATATGTCGTATTGCCTATAACTTAACGATGCAATTATGAATTATCATGTAGTAAGTTGCCTCAGAAAACTGTCGGTGTGCTAGCAGAAACTGACAACGGTTTTGTGTTCAGGAAGTCAATCATCGTGGATGACGAAAAGGCTTACTTAGTTAAATATATTTCTAATATTTCAACAGTCATAAATATGTTTCATAACTAAACTTACGGTCATCTAAAGACGGCTAATTAGTTCTTGCACATCAAATGGCTTAGGATTTTCAACTCCTGACGAAGGTTAATTATTCAAATCGGCTGCCGGGGCGAGTCTCCGGTGCTACTATAGCGTGATGTCTACCCCACTTTAGCAAGAGATCTACCTCTAGCTAACACTATAGCGTGAGGTTAGGTTACTAATGGATAAACTTATTTAGATACATTTAATGTAGAGATAAACACTGAATTTGCACATCCCAAACTGCACCTGGGTAGGCGATACCTAGCGGTAGACCTCACGCTACAGTAGCACCGAGCCCCTGTAGTTGTCACCGGGGTGTGTAAGGAGGGCAGTTTCTTCCGAGACATCGAGGTTGCCATTGTATGCATAACCCGCTACTTATAATGAAGGTTTATCATTGTAGGTTATTTTTTAGATCGCGTTTCATGAGTTTCTAGTGAACTTCGTTTCAATATTCATTCTTCCGTTTTCATGCTGAAGAGTTCTGACCTTTACCTATTTGAATGCGGTTTCTTCTTACGAGTGAAAATTTCACGATTTACCTCAGTCTGGGAGCACTTTTTCCACTTCCACGTTTCCTCTTGACGACGACGTCTCTGTTGTAGTTCACTTCCGTGCTGGTGCTGAATGGACGAAATAAATGCGATGGAACCCGGTGTAAATGGAACCGATCATTGGAGGTGTCCTTGTCTGCTTCCTACTTGAGGCCCATTATTTATTACTTGACTCGGTTCTTTACCTGAACTCAAAAGAAAAAAACGGGCGACTGGCTTACCACAATTCCTGAAGATGACCATCTCACGATTTTTTCTCTTAGGGATGCTTTATCTCCAAAATTAATTGGATCTTTCCATCTAAGCCCTGCCACTAATCCAACACATAAGTTCACCCACTTGTAACTTACGAAAAAATGCACCTATCGACTTAAAATTACTCTCAAACGAAAGAATGTTTTTTTCTTTCGTTTGAGAGGAATTTGAAGTCGATAGATGCAATATTTCGAAAGTTACAAGTGGGTGAACTCATGTGTTGCATTAGTGGCTGGGCTTATATATCTGAAAAAAGATCCAATAAATCCAAATCAGGGTAGAAACTTGTGGTTTTCCTCTACTGCTCAAGCAAGACCCTGTTGTGCTCACGAATAAATCCAATGATTGTAAAGTACACTATTAACTTCATAACTTTAAAAGTCTTCTTGCCCGTCTGGCAACATTTTCTCAAACATCCGATCATGCCTCTTATCCGGTTAAACCCTACATCCCTTCTCGTATCTCTATACTTAGCGCTCGAACAGCACTTGCAGCACACTCTTAAAAGTCAAAGATTGTCTGGGTTTCACCTCTCGGAACCTATCGATCCTATACACATGAACCCTAAAAAACGTACAACGCCAGAAGACAATTGTTGTCCCCCCCCACCCCAAGTGTTTGAACAGTTGTAAGCAGTGAAAGGATGAAGATACCACACCTCAATCAAATAATTTCATAAATCTATCCGTACGAGATTAGTTCTTACTCGAGGTTAGTTTCTGTAAACTCTCTCTGCGGAATTTTCCTTAATATCTATCATTAGTTAAATAACTTTTTGGTCTATCAACTCACGAATAATCACATCGGTGACACAGCGCTCACGTTTTGCTTGAGGCGTTATTGATAATTGTTGCGTGCCATTGCCATAGTGTCGCTTTGCACGACCTAAGGAGTGAATTTCAGTTCCCTATTGATAATTTGCTCGCAATGCTAATCAAAATCTTGCAATATAGAAATTAACGTATATTTCTGGCTAAATTTGTAACGGCCAAGCTAATCCAATAACAGTTGTCAACAGTGGTAGTTGACCTCGTTAATTCTGGAAGCTCAAAATCCGTATTTTTGCCGACTAAAACACTAAAAAAGGAAAGCACGTTCTCTATTACGATTTCGATACAGCGGACTGAAATATGAATTATTTCTTCATACTAGATCCTTTACAAGTAAAATTTTCACGAGATCCTTTCGCATATCACAGCAGTTTTTAAAGCGCTATCTATTTTGGGAAATGATAGCGAATTTCAGAGTGAAACAGTTCTTTAGAAAAGAACTGACACAACAAACGTTGGAATTGATCTTAGTTTAAGGAGATCATCCCAGGTGGAGAACTTTTTTCGTCCGATTCGTTTGAAACTTGGCCAGCGTATGTCTTTTGTGAAAGTAAACCTTTTTTACTCGTGTCAATTTCTCGATTTAGGCCTTATTTTTTGACAAAAAATGTGTTTTTTGGTTTATTTTAATGAAATTTCAACCTGAAACTCCTTCAGTTTTGATGCTAGAACAAAAACAAAAACAGTTTTAGAATCCTTGAAAGATTTCTAACAAGCTCAAGTTCGGCCTTTTTTCATATTCAAAATTTTTTTTTCAAATTTTTGAAAAATTGCTAACCCAACAACAATTTTTTGGGTTTAGAGCTATAAATTTTTTCCAAGAATTCGAATTTGGAAAAAAGCCGAATTTGAGTTTGTTAGAAATTTTTCAAGGATTCTAAAACTGTCTTTGGATTTGTTCTAGCATCAAAACTCGAGGACTAGTTTCAGGTTGAACGTTAAAAGTTAGAAGTGTTGGGTATAAGCAGAAAACGAAATTTTTTGTTGAAGTGTAATATAATGAACAATTTGTGTAAATGAATGCAGTTTTAATTTTTATTTCGATAAGTTCCATACATAACTTCATATTCACACTGAAAATTGTGATTTCCAAAATAAATAAATAAATGAAATTTTTTTTCTTCCATAAATGAAATTTATGTTCTTGCAATGGTGAAGTTGAATGGTTGAATGGTGAAGTTTTAGAGGAGGTAGAGCATTTTAGGTACCTCGGGTCGGATGTGACTGTTAAGGATAGTATGGAAGTAGAAGTGAGGCATCGAGTGAGTGAAGGCTGTAAGACATTGGGTGCAATGAGGAAAGTTTTTGAATGCAGGAGTTTGAGTATGAATGCTAAGAGGGGACTGTATGAAAGCTTGATTGTGCCAGTTTTGTTGTATGGAGCAGAGTCCTGGGGGTTGAGAGCAGCTGAGAGGAGGAAGTTGGATGTGTTTGAGATGAAGTGTCTGAGGAGCATGTATGGAGTAACTAGAAGAGATAAGATCAGGAATGAGTTGGTTAGGGGACAGACGGGTGTTATCAAAAAGTTGAGCAGGCGAGAGGATGAAAGAGTGCTTGGATGGTTTGGGCATGTTGAGAGAATGAATGTTGAGCGGCTCGTGAAGAAGATATATATGTCGGAAGTGAGTGGTCTTCGAGCGCGAGGTAGACCACGGATGAGTTGGATGGATGGGGTGAGACGTGCTTTGTATGAGAGGGGTCTGACTGAGGACGTGGCGAGAGGGATGGTTGCGGACAGAAGTGAGTGGGGGCAGTGTCTAAGAAGGTAATTTTATTTTTTGACGCGTTACTGGAAGCTGCCCGCGTGTGATGGGGTTGACCAGTCCTGTGCGGGGGGAGGGGCTGCACTCAATGAAGCGGTCGGGGTAAACCAGCTATGGCTGTCGGGCCTGACTGTGGAAGGTGGTTGTGCTGGGCTGCTGCTGATCCTGGCAGTTCAGGTGCGGCCAGTGCTGCCTCTCTCGCCTCCTAGTGACTAAGTGTGGTGATTGTGGCCTGCTGTCGGCTACCCTCCCATAGGGAGGATAAGCCCGGTATATGTATGTATGTATATATGAAATTTATTTTTTTCAGTTTGATTCTTATGAAATTTGACTATGATATGTAACCTTTGAAAAGAAATACAATTTATTCTTTTCATTTTTTGATTTAGTCTTTAGTTTTTGAAAAAATTGACATATTGGTTTTTAGGTATTGATATTTCAATGGTATTGATACTTCAAGATGTATCTCCTCATTCAGTTTTGATGCTAGAACAAAAACAAAGACAGTTTTAGAATCCTTGAAACATTTCTAACAAACTCAAATCGGGCTTTTTTTTCATTTCCCATTTGTTCTTTTTTATATGGGGTCAAAATCGGGAAAAAATTAAAAGTTTTGGGTGCTTTTCACTGATGTTGATATTTCAACCAGAAACTCCTCCTTCAGTTTTGATGCTAGAACAAAAACAAAGACAGTTTTAGAATCCTTGAAACAATTCTAACAAACTCATATTGGGCTTTTTTCCATTTTTCATTTGTTCTCTCTTTATATGGGGTCAAAATCGGGAAAAAATGGAAAATTCTGGTTCAAACTATATCGCACCGAAGGTCACATGGTTTAATTTGTATCTGACTCTTCCAAGTAAGCACACAAGATGAACATCACCACTATTTGAAACATCAAAATTATATGCGCATCATGATCATAATTACAACTCAAGATTACAAGTGTCTCCCCATTAAAGTTTGTACACAACACAGTACATTCGAACGCACTGAGCAGCCAAACCCCGTAGGGGGTTTCAGCTGCCCACCCATTTATGGCCGGACGCCTTACCCACGCTGAAACCCCTGAGGTACCAACGCAGCGCGCCCGGCCATATTACAGTTTCGACATCTTCAAATTTCCAAGCCGAAATCACTGTAAAGCGTTACAGCGCGGCTTCCCGTTAAATCACTTCCAGCAGTACAACAAGGAAAACATACATTTCCGAGCTCTTGAAAGTATAGATAACAAATACAAAAACGATAGGGATGGTCATGTGTGATCTTCGATCAGATTTCCGACAGCAATTTGCATTTCTCAAGAAACAACACCAGTGCATTCACATTAAACGTTACACGATTGATCTCCGCGAGCATTTTGGTCAACACCTCACCCACGGCAAAAGGACGGAGGTTTGGAAAGCATACATTTCGGTCAGCAGCGTATCTCGGGCACTCAGCAAGGATGTGTTTGACGGTCAGAGGAACGTGACACCGCTTGCATCGCGGCGGAGGTTGTCGCTCCATTAGATAACGGTGGGTCAGTCAGGTATGTCCACTGCGAAGACGGCAGAGCAGCACCTCCACCCGGCGGACGCGACACCTCGGCGAGGGTCATTCCAGAACTGTTTGTTAAATAGTTCTCAGTTTGTTTTCCGTTCTGTTGTCCCATTCCTGTTGCCACAGACGCCTTACAGCGGCCCTGATCACGGGAAAGTAGTCCCGAAAGGGTACCATTTGATTTAGAGCTTCCTCATCACTATCCGCAACTCGCTCCGCCTCCTGGTCAGCTCTTTCATTGCCTGACACCCCCACGTGTCCGGGCAGCACAGGGTCCAGTCTCGCGAATTTCTACACCGCCCAACCCTCTCCCTCCACCTACAAGCAGCCACATAAAGTTGCCATTCGCGCCAATAATCGAACTAGGTAGTACTACTGAGGTTTATTAACCTATCTGTTCGTCATACATTTATTATTAATCACTGCATTATAACCACTACAAGTACTTAGTAAGTGGATACTTGAGCGGAATGCCAAAGTTAACCTGTATAAAACAAGGTGTCTACTAAAATGTCCATCCTTCATTTTAGCACTTTTTAGCACCTTTTAGCACATTTGAAGATGAAATTTTAGCACCCTTTTCCTTCAATAATCTCCAATGATAACCATACATAAATTCGATAAATATGAAGATCATTGTTATATTATATGTTTATACACGAAATATATAACCAACACATTCATGACAAATGCCAGGTATCAGACAACAGAGATTTCCAGCAGCAAAAATACATGTATATTCAGAACAATTCCATTTTTATTATAAAAGGATATAGGGATGGCTTTGAACAACAAAGAAAACCTGAAAAATAAACAAATTTAGTAATTTAAAATAATAGTAATTAATATATTTTTTATTAAATAGCCCCTACCAGCCAGTTGAAGAAAGATGTTGACTTTTTATGACTCTAATAATTAGATATTTGTAATTAAGAATTACGGAATAATTTGAAACTTAGATTTCACTTAATGTGAAATAAAATGATAAAAATAAATAATTATTATTATTCAATAGGTGAACATCCTCCTTTGGATGGGGCATGGCTTTTTTCAGTTTATAAATCAAAATAAACATAAAACAAAACTTGGAAAATAATGAACTAAAAAATTGAAAGATAATAAAAAACACATCTCTTAACATAAAATATGTATTCCTCTCTGTTGTAACTGAAATAAAATAGTAGCTACATTAATACTGATGCTGGGTAGACTAGAATAAAATTATAAGTACATTAGATTAGATTATAAGTTAGTTTAAGCCTCCCTAACCGCTGCAAAAATAGAGCGTATCGAAGAGAGGAAGGAGGAAGGCACCATTTAGTATGGAGATAAGAAAATGAGGAATCTATGCAGAAAGGGCATAGAAACAGTAAGATGGGAAAGAAGTTCATGAAATAAGATGAAAGTTGAAGAAGAAAGTCAGAGGTGCTGAAAAACAGGACAGTAGTGAACCGAAAAAAGGTGGTCCTTAACATAACAAAAAACATTTTATTTCAACAAAAAGAAGGCCTACCTAACTCTCAGCTCGGGCCCTCACATTTTTCCCCTGGGAGCGCTAATTCCCATAGATACAATAGTTGTATCCCCCTGAGGGGTAATTATAAGTACATATCACAAATTGAGATTCAAACAAAAAAATAAGAGATCCGTCTTAGCATAAAACTGGTGTACAGGACACTACCCCAGTCGGCCACTTCATTTATTGAGCAAGAGTATTTCTTCATCAATGTGACTTGTAGCTGCTTCACAGTCAGACGCCAGTTTCTTCTTCTTTTCTTGCAGCTCTCTGATCTCTTGGAGTTTCCTCTTCTCAGTGATACGCCGGACGTGCTCCTCAGCAGAATTGCGTTCCATATTCTTAAGGTACTGACAGCGTCTTTGGGCCGATAACCGTGCAGCAACCACCATTTCTTTGCTTATAACTATGTTCATACTTCCTTTGGCCTGGCAGATTGCCTGGTGAATCAGCCTTTGGGCCACTAATGACCTTTCACTAAGGTTAGGTTGCAACAAGTTTTTGTTCGTAGAAAACCCTCGTTCTACTTCAGCATTGCCATGGGATAGCATTAAGACAGTCTGAATAACCTTAAACAGTGGTGAGTACTTTGATGTGTTCCCAACAAAATCTTTGTAGAAGACATCAAGGCGGTGGTGATTGACAGTTTCCAGTTCTTGCTGCTTGGGTGATCTTGAAAATTCAGAGGCACTCTTAACAAATGATGAGTCTGCCAATAACTCTGTCCACATGCTACTGACAGCATCAGCAGTGGCAGCAGGCAACCGGCCTGCATCGATCAACTTCTCACACATTACTTTGAAGCGGGCTTCACTCACTGTAGTTGATGAGGAGATGACTTCAGGGTCCAGAGCACTAATACCTCGTGTTAAGGCATACTTCAATGGGCTCTTCTCTGCCAGCTTCATGATGATGTTCTTAAGAATACAGCGGCAGTCATTTCTGAATTCAATGAGAACTTTCTGAGGTTGTTTGGATTGAGATGTGTCATGAAGTCCTCTCTTTGCTCCAAACCTGATGTCAATGTTAAAAGGTGATCTCAAATTTGAATTTTTCTCCAGGTCAATTTTCAGGAGGTCCTTGCCAGTCCTCGCACTCTTCAGAACATTGGGAGCTACAAACCTCTTCATGAGCTTTCTGAAAAGTGCCTGCAGCTTCTCATACAACATAGGTGCCAGAGGTGCATTATTCTGGAACTCTCGAAGGAAAGGCTCCAGCTCTGTTGCAATTAATAAGAAAAATTCTAATCTTGCTCGCAGAAGAGGAAGGTTCTCAAATGACTTAACTAGAATTGACAAACTGTTAGAAGTTGTGGTCTTGATTTCCTTGGATCTCACAGCATTAGCAAACTTCTCAAAGGATACAGAATTGCAATAGCTCTCGCTACCACAACTTTATTCTCTAGCCAGCGAATCCCAACAAACTTCATAGGAAATGTGTGTGAGCCCGTTACTCTAATGAATTCGGCACGACGAGCAGGAGAGTCTTTGAAGGTGTAGTAGCAGGCCCGAAGGAATTTCTGCATGTTCCATTCTGACTTCTTGCTGAAGCCAGTTTTGAATGCATTATGTACTACATGGAGGCCACACGATCCAATATCTAACAACTTTTTGTCTTTCTCTAAGAGCTCTTCCTCAATAAGAGTGAACAACTTCCAGTTTACAGAAGGACCATCCATTCCAAGTTGAATAATATTATGTAATGGAGCACCAATAGGCAGGCTATCATTCAAAGCCTTTGCCATGTTGACAGCAGTTGCGTGACCAAGAAATTGGGAGCCGATGTATTTTGTGGCAACTAAACCATCACCATCAATATAACGAGCATGAACATCCATCTGACAACGCTGAGCTACTTTGTTGAGTGACTCGTCAAACTGTAACACAAACTGATCTGCCTTGCGAACAATCTCCATTGCCTGTTCTTTGTAGTATTCACCTAAACCAAAGCATATGATGTAGCCTACTTTGTCTTTTGCCATTGTAAAACCCTTCGCTATTTCACTGTCGGGAAACATGACTCTAAACATTTCAGTGCAGTTGTCTGTTGATCTCATAGAGCTATGAGTTTCAACTACATGTAAGCAGTACGTAATCTCTGCCTTGGTAATTGCATCTCTCACTTCCTGAGAGTGAGCACATACTAATGGCCGATGGTTTTTCCTTACTTCATCTTCAATGGCACATTCTTCATTTAAGAGCACAACAGGAGGTATGGATGAACTTGACTCGCGCATGCTACACATGTTGCGAATGTCAAGTTGACGCCCTTTGGATAGTTCCTTCATAGCTGCCAAATGAGTCTTCGATTTTGCGTGGGATTGCACTTGTGCTATTCCACCACCCTCAACACTGAACTCCTTCATACACACACATTACATTTGGCGCTGAACTTAGTGTGTCCTGGGGCCAACCATTCTCTCATATCTAATAATGAACACCATGCAGGGTTAAAGTGATTCTTTCCTCCTGGCATAATTAGTAAATTTAATCATTTAAATCAATTATTTAAAATTTAATTTTAATTTTTTAAAACAGAAAAGAGAAAGCCAATCTGAAAAACAAACAAAAATTTTGCATTTAGTAAGTAATAAAAGCAAAAGAAAACATTCATTAGGAAAAAACTTAAGAAATAATACAAAAACTCTGCAATTGTACTAATAAAAAAATACTGCTCAAGTATGGGGGAATGCAGAAACTTCCCCTATTAGGAATGGCCAGGTACCAATCCTAACCCTTGCATTTTTTCTTATACATATTAAAATCTAAGCGATTTAACATTTTCATAAATTTTTAGCACCTGTCCTTCGATTTTAGCACTTTTTAGCACATTTTTTAGCACCTAGCTGATTTTAGCACTTTTTAGCACCTTTAGCACCCAGTAGACACCCTGTAAAATCATTATAATAAGTTTTGACAACGACCGCTGGTGTTTGGCTATTCGACCCTCCATCTCGGCACGCAAAAACAGGCATTTTTAAACTTTTCTAAGTTAACCTTAAACTAACTTAACTTAATCTAACCTAAACTAATTCAACCTGACATTTCTGTAGCTGTTTGAAGGTGGTGTTGTAGCTGCTTGGAGGAGGGAGAGGGTTGGGCGGTGTAGAAATTCGCGAGATTGGACCCTGTGCGTCCGGGCACCCAGCAAAATTTCACATATTTGTGCTCACTCACAAGCTGCACCAGCATCATGACGATCTCGCCGATGAGGAGTGAGTGCTATCATAAGCCTGAGCAGAGTCAATGACGCTTTTCGAGTCAATAAAAACAGTGAATTTATCATGCGGGTGCTCCTTAACTAGTTGAAGTGCCTCCAAGACACCATAGAGCTCCGCGGTGAAGCTCGAGGTCTCGGGTAGCAATCTTCTAGCCCTCAACCTCACCCCGGAAACAGCAGTACAACCTACAGCTCTTCCTGTTTCGGAACCATCTGTGTAGATCTTAAAAGACTCCCCATGCACCTCCAACATGCTCTATAAAAATATGCTTGAGAAAGTTAGCTGGCATCGACTCCATCGACTCTTTGGCATCCTGCACCCGGGGCAGAAAGTCTTCATTGGTAGGCGCCATGTTGGAGAGTTGTCATAGAGTACCTGAAGGACTCTCGTGGGTCTTAGTTGCATCGTGGCTACTAATGTCGGGTAATCTCTAGACGAAGGTAGAAAATATGGGAAAGGAAGGTGCCGTCCAAGGGGTGCGTGTACGCTAACCCACGTCGGAGACAGAGGCAGCTGGTCAAGTCGGGCTAGGTATTGCAGGCTCAGCTGTACACGGCGGAGCCAGAGAGGAGGTTCACCAATTTCCACACACAAACTCTCCGTAGGGAAGGTTCGGAAAGCACCAGTGCAGAGTGCGATAGCGGCATTATGTACGGGGTCCAGAGTTTTTAGCGCAGTTTCTTTTGCATGTTGGTAAATTATACAGCCATAATCCAGCTCACTCCTAATTAGCGTTCGGTATAGTCGGAGCAGAGTGGCACTATCCGCTCCCCAAGATAGACCAGAGACACATTTGTGAAGGTTCATCCTCCTGGTACAGTTCGCCTTGAGGGTAGCCAAGTGAGGCTTCCACGATAGCTTGTCGTCAAAAATCATTCCGAGGTGCTTTGCACTGTGCACAAAATTAAGCGGCTCCCCACGAAGCAACAACTGCGGAGGGTCGTGCCGACAGCAGCCTTAAAAAAGAAGAGCAGCGGCTTTGTCAGGAGAAAACCTAAAACCGTTCTGGCCAGCCCAGTTGTTCACACTGTTTATTGCTAGCTGCATCCGACGTGTCAACGCCGGCAAGAGTTGAAGAGGAGTATATTATGAAGTCACCAACATAGAGCGACGGAGCCACACCGGCTGGCAAGTTAGAAGTGATTCCATTGAGGGCGAGGGAGATTAGCGTACAACTCATCACATTCCCTTGTGGATGCCCTCCTCTTGGATTTGCAGCGGGGATAGGGCATCTCCCAATTTGACACCGAAAGTTCTCTCCCTCAGAAACTGCTGAAGATATACCGCCATATTACCCCGAGGGCCGCATTCTTGCACACGCTGCAGGATCCCGTGCCTCCAGACAGTGTCGTAAGCTTTATAAAGATAAAAAAAAGACAGTCAGAGTCTGTTTCCGGGCCGCTGCTAACCAGATGGTTCTGAAAACGTACAAGAGTGTCTGTAGTCCCTCGCAGTTGCCTGTAGCCAAACTGAAACGGGTTTAAAATTTCTTCAGACTCCAACTACCTGACCAGGCGTACATTTACAATTTTCTCTCCATCAGTTTCCCAACGCAGCTTGTGAGGGCGATGGGGCGATAGCTATCAGTGCGAGCAGGAGGTTTCTGGGGCTTTGCAAAAGCGAGAACCGTTGCAGTGCGCCATAGAGTTGGGTACTCATGAGTGCTCCAGACTTGATTGAAGATGAAGAGTAGTTGACGGAAAGCTGAGGAGTGCATTTTTCTTAAGCATTTTGTAATGGATTCCATCAGGCCCAGGGCACGATGTTTTTACATTTCTTCAGGGCACGGTAGATTTCACGGATGGTGAGGGGTTCGTTATAGGAGACAACCTCTTCAACTGTAATGATCGGTCTCAGCTGTTCCTGTCTCCTTTTATACACACGTAAAGCAAGAGGGTAGTGTGCGTCACTGCATACGGAAAAAAAATTCTCGGCCAGAGCATCCGCCACTCGCTGCGGATCCGCCGTAAGGGAACCCTCCAGTTCTAGGCAAGGCTTGCTGACACTATAATGCCCCTTCATTTTTGTAACCCGTTGCCAAATCTTGGACATGGGCGTGTCTGCATTAAGACTGGTGACATACTTGCGCCAAGAGGCTTTGCGAGCTTCACCCTTTACGTATTGCGCCCTGGCTCTAGCCCTATTGTAGGCTATCTTGTACGCTAGCTCACCGCTACGCTGGTATCGCCTCAGTGCTCGCTTCCGTTCAACATTGGCCACAGCGCAGCTGTTGGTCCACCAAGGGATTCGGTGTTTGGGAACACCCCGCGCGACACCGGGATAGCTAAGTTCGCAGCACTTCTCAGGGTTCTGTTGAACTGTTCTACATGCTCATCCACACTCCCATACTCAGCATCCTCGTCCATCTGCGTCCTATCCTCATAGGTTTTCCAATTTGCTCGCTTCATCATACGAGGCCTGTCTAAAAAGTATCCGACCTTTGGCCAGAAAAAATATTTCGAATACCTGTCGGAGTTGGGACCCTAATCCCCTTCAAAGTATGCCCCTTGTGCTTGCAAACACTTAGCCCACCGATCCTTCCACTGCTGGAAACACCTCTGGTAGTCTTTTTTTAGAATGGTGTTCAGCTCCATCGTCGCGTTGCCTGTTTGACTCCGTCGATGCTGACTGTTTTCTTTGATGTCCGTGGAATTGTGCATCACGAATACGCACCGGAAGGACAAACAGTGACAAAGGAGTACTATCAGGATGTTCTCCGGCGACTTCGTGATGCAGTTCGGCGCAAAAGACCAGACATGTGGACTGCGAACAACTGGCACTTGCATCACGACAACGCGCCCGCACATTCATCCCATTTGATCCGCAATTTCTTGGCCAAACATGGAATTACGACCGTTCGCCAACCTCCCTACTCTCCAGACCTGGCTCCTTGCGACTTCTGGTTGTTTCCAAAATTGAAGACACCACTGAAAGGATCCCGTTTTGAGAGTAGAGAAGAGATAATGCGGAACGCGACGACAGAGCTGAACACCATTCCAAAAGAAGACTTCCAGAGGTGTTTCCGGCAGTGGAAGGATCGGTGGGCTAAGTGTGTGGAAGCACAAGGAGCCTACTTTGAAGGGGATTAGGGTCCCAACCCCGTCAGGTTGTTGAAGTATTTTTTCTGGCCAAAGGTCGGATACTTTTTCGACAGGCCTCGTATATCGTGGCTCCGTAGGTATTGGCTCATACTGCTCCAAATGAATGACTATTGGGAAATGGTCACTGCCGTGAGCATCCTCCAGCACGCTCCATCTTAAGTCCGGGAAGACATCGGGGGTGCACAGGCTCAATTTATTGCAGTCGTAGTGCCAGTTTGGACATGAAAGCGTGTGGCCGCCCCGTTTTTCAGCAGGCAGGAGTTTGTATTAACAATGAAAGAGCCCATCGTTCTACCATGTTGATCACTCTGTACATTGCCCCAAGTTGGATGCTTTGCGTTGAAGTCCTCAACGACAAGGGATTGTTCAGGCAGATGAATATACAGGTTTATCTGGTCTGGCAAGAAAACTGGCTCTGCTGGCGAGATGTATGCGTAACAAATTGTTAGACGTTTGTTCCCAAACCAAAGGCGAAGCGCCATAGCCTGGATTTGGGTATTCAGTGCTAGCCTTGCATAGCCCAGATCCCTCCGGATGAGGACGGTCAGTCCTGATCCGGGAACCGGGTCGGGCACATGGGAGAAAGTTTCTATATTGTTAACCCCAGGAGGTGATGGGGTTAGGTCTCCCAGCATTGTTTCCTGGAGACATATGCACAGTGGCTGATATTGTTCCATAAGGGTCTGCAAGTCGCCGTAGTTACTCCGGTACCCCTAACATTTCACTGAATAATGGTTTGCATCAAATGTCACTATTAGGTTTTATCTTCCGTGTATTTATTTTTGGGATATGGTAATTTTTGCAAAGATGCGGATTATGTTGGCCAGGTTTATTGCCCAATACATGCAAAGGCACTTTGGGAGGGGGCATTGAGGTTGGTTTTGATGGTGGACATACATTTGACAAGTGGGAACAAACGGCCTCGGGTTCGGTGATCACGCGATCCAGCGAACGTACGCGCTGAGCTACGGAGTCGCGCTTCACGATGGCATCACGGCTCGGTCGGGTGCTATCCGTACCACGACAGGTCAGTGAGTCGCGTCTTACATCAGAATGTCGCGGAGCAGCAGGATCCTCATCAGTCCGAGCCACCACCGGGTCCGGGGCACAACCCATGCCGCTAGATGGCTGCCCGTCCTCCCCAGGCATCGGCGACAGGTCACCGGTCCTGCCGCTTACCATGCTGTTTCGTTTGCACTGTGGTCGATCTCTATTCCAGACTTTCCCCGTCAAAGCTCTCGCAACTTTTGCTGAGGCAGCGCCAGTAAGAGGTGACGTTGCGCTCCGGACACGTTTTCTCGAGACAGTAGGGGCAACAGCGCCCGTGGAAAATTCAACATTCGGAAGGCTTGGCTGCAAATCGATCAGAGCATCAGCAAAAGAGGATCTGGGAGTCTGCGCAGGTTTAGTGCCATGCTGTGATCTATTCATATCAGAGCGGCCCGCAGAACGCAACGAACTGCCCGCAACGGCAGTGGGCTCTCGGCTAGCTGCACCTGTTTCCATATGGTCCCACTGGGCGCACAGTTGTCAGAACACTTGGTCTTCTCTGAGGAGCCTGCACTCTTTCAGCGTTTGATGTACCACTGGTGATGTACCTGGTGCTAACTAATCGCTCCGCTTCTCCATAACTTAGCCTTTGAGTCGTCTGCGTGACAAGCACCTCCTCTTCCATTTTGCAATAGAAGCAGTCCCGGGATCCAGCAGAGTGCTGCATATCACAGTTTGGGCACATTGGAGGTCGGTCGCATGGCGGCTCGTGCTGATCTTGAGCACAGTTAGCAGATACGCTCCTCAGAGATCGGCACGTCTTTGCTCCGTGACCATATTTTTGGCACTTAAAACAACGGCGTGGCTTTGGGACGTACTGCCGTACACTAAACCTCGTGCAACCAATGTCAACGACGGAAGGAGAGAGCACCGGTCGAAAGTGAGAATGTATATGGGAGTGGGAACTAAAATGCCATTTTCCAGTCTCTTCATTCGGTACAGGGCCTTTACTCCACACTGCTACAACTTTTCTTAAAGGCGCTCATCCGTGTATTGTGGGTGGTTTGCATACCAGATGGTGCCTTTACTTTCATTTAGGCTACCATATGCAGTAACCTCAATACTCACACCAGCCAATTGACGGATGCACAAGATGGCACGGCTTTGATCCTGGTTGCGCACCTCCACCAAGAGGCCACCTCCATGAGTCTCCGTGATCTTGGCCGGTCTTCCTCCCAGCCCTCGGCACAGATCACGGTGGGCTACAATAACATCTATATGGGTCAAGGGCGAGCCGTCGTTAGCTTTGATGTTGAAAAACAGTTTGTATTCTGTCGGAGGAATCGGATCATGGGTGTCAGCAGCCAAGAGGTGCAGTTGCCTGCTGCGGCGGCCTCCACGGCGAGGCTGGTTTCCCCATCTCCCACCAGGAACATTGGCTGCGTCAGTTTTCATGGTTGGGCGTTGGTACGGTTCCATTGTAAGTTCAGTGGCATATTGATGTCCGCCTGCAGCCCCTGCACTCGCAGGGGGAACCTGCGATGGCAGCTGCGATAACGGCTCTTGAGAGGGAATTTCGATAGTAAGGTACATTTGAATCCGGGTCGTCAGTGGCGCAGTTTGAGGGGGTTCCGTGGAAAAGGTTGTTTAGGTTTCATTCGCACCTCATGCAGGCAGTCATGTTAGGCCTACAACAAGGGGATCTTTGAAGGCAGGCTCACGCAGTCTCAGCGGAACCACTCTTTCATGCGAATATTGCTTCAAAAGCCCAAGAATCTAAATCGGATGCTGCGCTGACTAATAGCAGGAACGGACGCCACTCCGCACTACCACGTTTAAACAGCCACCAACCGACCCCGGGGCTCCGTCGGCTATCCCTCGCCGCAATTGACTCGACCGAAACTGAAGAAGCCGAGACTAGGTCTCCTCCAGAGTTGTAGTCATTATTGGGGGTGGTCAAAGGAAGATCCAGTCGGGGTCCAAATCAAAGCCATTTCAACCGATGTCACCTCCGTTAGTCAGGTCCCTCGGTGCAGGCCCGCCTGACATGGTTGCACCTGGTCAGTTTGGCCCTGCACTTCACAGGGATGCGCAATCCCTCCCCCCACGACAAGGACAGGGTGTACAGGGAGGGTAAGTTCTTTTGATTTGTTGAGTTTTGGGTGAGGGAGGACCTTGCACGGTGTTGAGTTTATGTGTGTGATGGTCATGAGTGTTTGGCCTTGACTCTCGTTTCTTACCTCAAGGGTGAAGCTGTCTTTGCCGCTAGTGGTTATGGACTTCGGTGGCGAATTTGTCAGAGCCACAATTGACTTTTTAATCGAGTAAGGGTCGATTGCACGCTTTGTTTCTGGTGCAAAATTCATGCTGTAAAAGCGCGTGAATATTGGCGGTGGTGGCTGTTTTGCAAAACCCAAAGGAAAGAACTTGTTTTATCTTTCTGTCTTGGAGAGTTGATTGAGCTCTTCAGTCCTCCAGAGGAAGATAGGGAGGATAGTACATTTGTTATTTCTTTAATAGCATTTTCTAGCTTCTCGATTCTTTCTTCATTGGAGATTAGGTTGGGTGCACCAGAGGCATGGCTCGTTGTATTTACCCGAGCGACATAACGCTCTGGCAGCACCCCATCCAGGCACTTCATGACTTGATCAATTGTCCCGCCGTCCGACAACACGGCGAAACTTCCAGAATTAACTGGCCCAGAAGACATAGTCTTACCAACTGGCCTTAAGAAGGTCAGGGGACGCTGCAAGTAAAACGCTTTTTATGACAAAGGGAACAAAATATAGGAGGCTCACCTGAAGATCTTCGAAGATAATGTTTCAGGCGACACCTCTTCAATTAAGCCGGCTGTCGAGGGCAGAAGGCCCCGGATGCAGGGGTCGGATTAGGTCAGAGCGCGCAGAAGCACGTGCGCTCGCGACCAAGTCTTGTCGAGGTCTGAGGTGCCGGCCAGGCGCAGCCCACACCTCATCTTGCTCAAATCCGTCGATAGGGGTTTGGATTCGATCAAGAAAACAAGATGAACAAATTATTTATGTTCATGATGTATGTCGCCAGGAGAAGTGAAGCACTCCCACCATTGCCCTGCTTTGTCATAAATTAGCAGCGTTTTACTATTTAGGCTTGTTTTAAAGTCACAAAGCCTTAGTCCTTTATTATGCAAGATGTTGGTTGACTTGCAGGACTTTAGTTATGAGCAACGGCTGGATTTGCGACACAATATTGCTCTCGATATTGGTGATTCAAGCAGACGTGTCCTCCTGTTGCTCCCGTTCTCCAATCTGACCGCCCGCGACTGCTGCAGAGGTCGAACAAAGCGCTGTGCTGCTTTTTGGTCCACTTGCATGTTCAGCAACCGGCGTCCTGATCGATTTTATCTCATTGAGTTTGGCGGATGACTTCTTTTGCTACCTTGCAGACGTCTTCCGATCCCCCGTAGTTTCTCTGGCTGGGTCGCGATCCTTTGCCTCCCCTCGCAATTTTGCCTGGTCCTCGGAGCACTGAGCTCCCTGGACCAGGGTCGTGTGCTTCATTTATAATACTTTATTAGTTTTAGTTTACTTTTTTCTTACAAGATACAGAATGAAAATAAATACGCAAAGCTAAAAAAACGACCCAGATGTTAGTGAGCGCCCCCCCCCCCCCCCGTTGGTTTTAACCACTGACAACATTGTAATAAATAATCCTATGAACATTTAGTTATCAATTTTACAGAAACTATTTGTAACGAGGAGACAACTCTAAGTGGGTGACTTGCTGAGAGCAAGTAATCTTTATAAAATCCTTGTCTATTAGATATTCCCTTCACGACGCACAATTCACACAAAGATAATTCAGTTCGGCACCAGTAAAAATATTAAAGGGAACAGTAAAATTTCCCTTTTGTTGTAAATGTTTTGATAGTTTCGATGGTTTCATACCTTCATTGGAGAGTATATCTTGACAGATGACATACTTCGGGTACTCCACTCCAACGTTAATTTTACCACAAAGGTAAGCCCATATGCAATACATTAGGAATTATTCTTTCTCAGTTTTGATTTTCTTTCTTTTGTACCCAAACTACTTCCTTCACTTTGTCTTGATGAAGTAGCAGTGGCAAGCTTATCTGTCGATTTTATTTTTAAAACTTCTGCATCTTCAATTCTCACTTTCTGTGAGCGTAAAATAAAGCATATTTGAATATAATCAGTAATTAAAAAGAAACAGAGCAGCCTACAGTTACAGGATATTTAGGTAAACTTGCCAAATACAGTTTTGTCAATTATCAATAACTCATTAAAAATATACTACCATTTTTAATATAATAGCAACATATAGCGAACGTCATCCGCGTACAATGCGAATGTGTAGCAGCCAGACGGATCAGACAGCCAGAGCCCAAACGGACTTGGGGCCAGACTGCCGGTCACAAGACTCACGATCGTGACAGTTGGACTGACGGAGGATCGATGCTGCTACGTCGTAATAAATTCAAATTAAGCTTATGATATTGATTTGAAAATAAGGTACAGAAAAACCTACCAATACATGAGCTTTCTTCAACACTTTCACACATACCAAAAACCCACCACACACATTCTGGAAAACATATCACACACACCACAGAAGTAAAAACAGTTCTCCAATAAAGCCGGAAGCAAAGGGTGAGCCAACAGACCTAAATGAAATATTATGACAAATCAAAATTTTATAGAGAAGTGCTGGCTGCATGCACACCAAAATTTCGATTCCACCTATTATAATGACGAAGAATCAGTGTTGTGCATTTTTATAAACGTATTGTCTGGATGTAATTTTTTTCCATTGTGTCGCAGACCCCCTAGGACCTTCTCAGGGACGCAAGTTTGAGAACCACTGACATAAAACATTAGAGAAGATTGCCAAAAATGTACATGTTCTTACAAACACAAAAAAAAGAACAAGAAACAATTCAAGATTGTGACCGTCAATCCTGGAATATAAACGAAAAAAAAAATAATTTGCAATGCTAGTCTGAAAAATGTCACAAGGATGAGACAAGAAACACTTGGAAATAGAATGTCAACGGCTGATTTTCATGCGTCATCCTAAAAAGCCACTCAGCAACTGAAAGAAAGTTCTCTTTTCATTCGAAAAGACACATTATAAATTAAAGAAAAATGCGCAGAATAGCACGCAAAATGACGAATGAATGTTAGCAAGGAAATAAAATTTCACCTAAAACAACTCATCCGAGGCGTTACTTACGTTAAATATGATAGTTCAGACATGTTTAATTATAAAAGAGGTTTTGAAAGAGGAAGGAGAAGACATCATTAAGTAATCACTTATGGGAATGCAGGGTTTATGCACATGGTTTATAGAAACAGCACGTTTCACAGAAATTTATGCAACAAGATGAAGTTGAAGGCGCAACGAATAATGAAACACAGGACTGCAGTAAACCAAAAAAAGATGGTCCTTAACAAAACTAAAAACATTTCCACAGAAACATGATCCCCTTAAATTTTGGTTCAGGGCCTCACATATTTCTCTCGTGAGGACTAATTCCAATGGACACAAAAGTTACATTCTCCAGAGGGAGAAGCCAGTAAGATCTTTGACCACACGGAAGAGCTACAATCTTTAAAGAATGTGAATCGTGATGCAGTGATTAGACATTTGAATAGCCCATGAATCTGCATTTCACATCTTGCAAGAAAACGCATTAATGTTTGCTTGCTATGTGTTTTTCAACTCTACCCTTTCGAGCGGAAGAATAGTTACATAATTCACACTTGAACAGCTGACCTTCACCATGTTTGCTGGCTAGGTGTTGCTTAATATTACTCTTTTGTGCAGAGGTATATGCACATAATTCACATTTGAACAGCTGACCCTCACCATGTTTGCTGGCTAGGTGACTCTTAATATTACTCTTTCGTGCAGAGGTATATGCACATAATTCACACTTGAACAGCTGACCTTCACCATGTTTGCTGGCTAGGTGAAGTTCAACATTATTCTTTCGAGCAGAGGAATAATTACATAATTCACACTTGAACAGCTGACCTTCACCATGTTTGCTGGCTAGGTGACGTTTAAGATGACCCCTTTCAGCAGAGAAATATTCACACAATCTGCACTTGAACAGCTGACCTTTACCATGTTTGTTGGCTAGGTGCAGTTTAACATTCCTCTTCCGAGCCGAAGAATAGTCACATAATTCACACTTGAACAGCTGACCTTCACCATGTTTGCCGGCTAGGTGTTGCTTAATATTACCCTTATGAGCAGAGGTATATGCACATAATTCACATTTGAACAGCTGACCTTCACCATGTTTGCTGGCTAGGTGACGCTTAACATTTCTAAAACGAGCAGAGGTATATGCACATAATTCACACTTGAACAGCTGACCTTTACCATGTTTGCAGGCTAGGTGCCTTTTAGCATAATCCTTACGAGTAGAGGAATAGTCACAGAACCCAGATTTGAACAGTTGTCCTTTACTAGCTTGGTATGGTTCACGTTCGATTCTACGAGCAGAGTCATTCAAGTTACGCCTGTAAAATCGACTTTGAACATGTCTGCTCATTTGAGGTCTTATTTTGCATTTACCAGACAAAAACTGTGTCAAGTTTCCTTCATTTGCTGAAGAATATTCGCATACTTCACACTTGTACACCATACTATTGTTTAATGCACCTATTTTAGGTGAAGCAGGACTGGACTTGACGACAAAACAAGAGTTACATAAATCACATTTGCGCTCTTCCTTACCATGTTTATTACGTGGCTGTTCCCCCGTTATTTTCACAATTGGATATTGGCTACCCCCGGGTAGACCTTCGTTCCGGCTTTCCTTGTCATGCTGCTCCACTACATGCCGCTTCAAAATACTTATGTACATAGTGGAGTAATCACACAACCCACAATCGTAGTAACATCCTAATTTGTGCCTGACACGGAGATGCAGCTCCATAAAGTCCTTCCTACCCGTGATGTAATCACAATGTTCACACAGTAAGTGCCGTGACATGAGTCTGTCAGCAGGTGCGGCCTCAATACCACTGCCGCTCCTTGACACATCTGATGGTAGCGAGTCAGCGCTCCCTTGAGATGCTGCAGCTGGTCCCTGCTGAACAGTACTTGTGATGCACGCACCAGAGCTGCCTTCCCTCAACTCGTCCTCCGCTTCTGCGTGCCCTGAACGTGCCTCAGTGCATTCATAGTCTACTTCCCTCTTGAAAGTAACTCCATGAGAGCCTGAACTTGAACTGGCCTGTGAGGAAGAACTTTACTCGATTATTACTGGTGAGTGTTCTCGGAAAAAAAAACACATACGAAAAATTGCAATTAAAAGCAAATATGCACTTGATAACCATGTACTTTAGAGACAAAGTTGTGCTCTTGAGCATATGTTCTTACTTTAATCTTGAGCAAATGCGCTCAACTGTTCGAAACAAAACAAAAAATTTATGAAAATAATACAGGAAGCAAAAAATAAAGAACACACAATAGAAATTTGAAAAGCACATTCTGCCTTCCCTGCCGGTTAATACTTAAATATAGAGCAAAAGTTTAATGAAGTATTCCTGCAAACGGAAATTACAAAACAAGACTCAATACAATACCGACAGTCAAAGATAGTCACTCTACGTGGTACAACAATTTTTAAAAAAAAGATGTATTACACTAACCACCAATAAGCAATCAAATTGACAATAAATATCAATTTAACAGAATTGAAACTCGAGAATAATGAAGTGTGCAGCGAAATTATTTTCTGGAACCAGAGTAAAACATCGCTTAACAGCTGACGAGATATTATATTCTAGTGCCCTACCTCAGTTACCCCTCAAATCATATACTAGTCTTTTTTGTGTTCAGTTATCTTAAAATCTCAATGTAAATTTATTCACCAAAAAGTTCCAACTCCTCCAATGCGTATCACCGATACCAACCGCAGGAGGAGCATATAAGTAAGGCTCATCAGCCTCAGCGAATCTTCGCCGCAAATGGAACTCAACTGCTGAAGCAGCAACACCTGGCCTTACTATTGGTGACCCCAGACGAATCGCAAGCCTCTTTCAAATGGGCACCCTAGCTGCTCCATCAACTGGAGACCCAATAGACTGAGGCTTCAACATCGCTTGCCCCTTACAACTGGTGAAGCTAGCAGCTCTCCAGCGGTTTCACCATCGGGCCGGGCCGATGCTTCTAAAGTGCGTGCCCCTAACATCTGGTGACCCGACCAGCACTCATCGCTGCTCTCCAACGAAGCATCCAATTGCAATTTCCGCTAAGTGTTTCTACCATCCAAGAACATTTAATGAAGCGCCAAAACGCACAGCCGAGCCGCCAAACGCCTACAGCACGGCCTCATAGCTCCGCCTTATTGCACCTTCTCTTCGCATCGCTCGGCCTCATCGCAAAGTTCGACCTCATCGCACGGACGGCCTCATCGCTCAACACCAACGTTCTGCAGCATCAATAATTTAATTTAATTTACTAAATTGTATCATTCGGACTTCTTTCTCTCTAGGGGGAGGGTACTCGTAGTGCACTACCTCAGTTACCCCTCAAATCATTTCTAGTCTTTTTTGTGCTCAGTTATCTTAATATGTCTCAATGTTAATTTATTCAACAAAAAGCTCCAACTCCTCCACTGCGTATCACCGATACCAACCGCAGGAGCATATAAGTAAGGCCGCTGCTTCACTCGCCTCAAACGGAACTCAATGGCCAGAGCAACAACACCTTGCCTTACAATATTATTGTTATGTAAGAAAGTTTTAGCCTCCCTTAACCATGACAAAGATGTTCTAAGAAAGGAAGGAGGAAGGCACAATTTAGTATGGAGTAGAGGAACACAGAATCTGTGCACAAAGTGCACAGAAACAGTAAGCCAAGAAAGTTCATGAAACAAAAAAAAGTTGAAGAAGAAAGTAGAAGATGAAAAACAGGACAGCGGTGAACCGAAAAAAGATGATCCGTGACAGAAAAAACCTATTCTATTTCAACAAAATGGAAGCCTACCTAACCTTTAGCTTGGGCCCTCACACAGTCCCCCTGGGAGCGCTAACTCCCTTCGATACAACAGTTGTATCCCCCTGAGGGGTGATGAAATGGTTTAGCAATGAATTAAGCGTATCTAAAGTGAGACGCTTTAAATCATTCATAAAGTAATTTTATATATAAACCCATTGAATGACGAGTTTTGTCAATTATGTCAGAAATGCTCAAAACAATAAGAGGTGAAAGTAACAATGATATAAATGTCACAAAATAGGGGCCAAGAACAAGTAAAAACAGACAACATATGAATAAATTTAAATTTTCTGCAGGATGATAAAACTACACTGAAATCAAACGGAAGCATTCAAGAAGAAAGTGATTAACCAATTGGAAGCAACCAAAAGAAGTGTTTGTAACCAATCGGAAACATTGAAGAGGTGAGTAAGCAATCCACAGAGAGCACTCAAAAAGAGTAAAGAACCAATCAGAAGCACTAAAGAGAGTAAGCAACCAATTAGAAGCACTCAAGAGAAGAGTAATCAACCAATTAGAAATACTCCATAGGATAGTTAGCAACCAATAAGAAACTCTCAAGAGGGGAGTGAACTATAAAAAATACAGTGTGTTCACCTCGGTAACAAAGTCGTCTTGACATCGTTTCACCACACACTTGAGGTTTGGAGCACGAACGAAGGTGAGATTGTGAACTTGTCCCTAGTTTCAAGCATTATTATTATTGTTACTATTACCATCCATGCTTTTGCTTCTGAAAGTCAACCAGTGTTACCTGTGCCAGCGGAAGTTACTCTTGGTGCAACGGACGAGTGTTGTGAAGTTTCGTTGGTACTGCCATCAAGGCCCACTGTTTAGCATGAGGACGAACATTTCTGTTCATCTTCTGCTGTCTTCACTTTTCTCTTCTACCTGCATTTCATTATTCTGTGACACTTTTTTCCCTTGGGTGTTCTTAATTATTAATGGGTAACCCAGTAATTATTAACTTACCTTAGCTGTCTTCTTTGAGAGGCAATTATTAACTTACCTTTGCTGTCTTCCTCGAGAGGCGATTATATTATCTTACCTTTGCTGTCCTCTTCGAGAGGCAATTATTAACTCACCTTCGCAGTCCCCCTCGAGAGGTGATTATTAACTTACCTTTGCTGTCCTCTTCGAGAGGCAATTATTAACTCACCTTCGCAGTCCCCCTCGAGAGGCGATTATTATCTTACCTTTGCTATCCTCTTCAAGAGGCGATTATTAACTCACCTTCGCAGTCCCCCTAGAGGGGCGATTCTTAACTTACCCTTGCTGTCCTCCTCGAGGGGCGATTATTACGATACAGTCATCAGATTGGCTGTCCGCAATCTAGCTAGTATTAATTACTTCAAGTTAATATTAAGGCCAACGGGATTTTCTCTTCCGTGTTCTGTATCTTCATTTGAGCCTTTCACCTTACTTATCACTAAAAGAGGAGAAACCTTACTGAGGAAAAATTTTTCAGGTGAGTTGTGATGAACCGTTGAATTAAGACAGTTTCTGAATCACATTGACTTCATTACTTCAACTCGCTTCTTGTTATCCATTTTTACGATTGAATCTTTTACAGTATAACTTTACAGTAGAGGCCCGTTGATCCTGCACATTCTTTCCTTTTGTCTCGTAATGCAAAGCATTTCGCACCAAACAAGCAGCGTTAATAGTGTAAGAGTGCTAATCTCAGATCTTTAGTGTATTTCTTTTCTTTAACGTGTAATTTACCTTCATCCAGTTAACGTGACAAATTAATCTTGATTTTTTTCTCCTCTTGCAGTAAACAGTAGTACATCTTCTTCCTTTTCTAAAAAACAGAGTCAAGACGTCTGGAAAACTTCTTTTCAATCCTTGCTGGCTGAAGGAGACGAGGACGCGAGAGCACTTAGAAGAGAAGCGCTCTTGCCTTTGGAGTACAACAAGGTTTCCAACGCTGAGGAACTACCAGCGTCTCGAGCTACGAGTCTAAACTGTAGCTAAAGACTAACTTTGACGAGCATTATCAACCCCCTTGTACTAGAGACTTGTATCGTACCTGTTCACGATTTTCCTTTTGACTTCGTTCCAGTTTATTTTAGTTTGTTTGTCTGCCCAGTGCATTACAATTAAAAACCTAAACCTGCAGTGTGTGTTATTCGCACGCACCAATTAGAAGCATTCAAGAAAAGATCAAGCAACCAATTAGAAGCACTCAATACATAGAAGAGTAAGCAACAAATTCCAGCACCTGGGGTTCCTGATGCCAGTCAATGGGCTCGTCCTTCACAGTAACAGCCTCCGGCTCAGCGTCAGGCACTTCACTTTTGATGCGAATTTCTTTTACATGGCTTCCAGAGCTCAGGCTATTACCTGCAAGTGACACAAGCTCATTGAGAAAAATTTCACTTGCAATAACAAATCTTGTAACAGCTCTTTATGTATTAAAATACAAATTTAATTTCATGATTTCGACAATGTTAACAATTTTGTTAGTATTTTAACACATGAAAACTGGAATGATCTTGTAGGTTAGGAAAAGAAATCTAGTAATACTTATAACAGAGAACACATTGCAATTCTTTCCCCTAAAAGTTAAGACTTCACAAGCTTTGGAGATTAAATGAGCTTAATCATATTTTAGCTTACACCAGCATATTTAAATGACAATAAGAAGCAAGAAATAAAGTCTTCAGAAAAATAGAACTTACAATTCATAATAAACTAGCAAGCCCAATAAAAATTTGCATTAAAAAATGTATTTCCCACTTCACTATATTTCTGAAGGACATCATTAAGTTTGAATTTAAAATAACGTAAAGCAATTTTTAAATCATTAATGAGGCAATTAGAATAGAATGAAATCCAGTGAGTGACATGTTTTCTCAAGTATGAACCATTTCTCAACCTTGTAGGAGGAAGTTTCACACTGAAAACAAAGAACAAAACTTGACACAACTCCTTCTACCACTGAAGTCCTTATCTTTAACAGAGCAATACCAAAATTTTTTTGAAAATTTTAAACTTGGATTATATGAAAATTTGAGCCTACTTATCCAACTCAGGTGCTGCAAAGATAGGAAGGATGCAGGAACCATTTAACATGGTGTTGAGGAAATGGGGAATGTATGCAGAAGGTACATAGAAACAGCAAGTCAAGAAAGCAGTTTATGAAACTTGATGCAGAAAGTATTGAGGATTAAAAGGAAAAGTAATGTGGCCAAGAATATCATGATCAAAACAAACATTTCGGATTGTCGAAAATTAATCTTCAGTGTTCTGTAATACAATAAATTGAAGAATTAACACATTGTAACTTTATATCTTCTGACTCACTTGGATGTAAGACAATGAAATTTAAGACATGATAAAACAAAAAAATATGCAAAATTTTAACAAACAAAGGAAAGTTTCACTGCCCTATTACATTCATTTATTGATGGACGGTTTTTTAAAATGTATTACGACTCTAAAATGCGGAGATTGGACAAATTTGATGTTGAATCCAAATTTTTTTTGCACTTGTGTTTTTAAAAATATGGTCTTTCTTAAAACAGTGTTCTCTTACAGATGAGTTGGATGGTTTGGTCAGGTTACAGCCGGTGCATTAGGAGATTCCCCTGTGTTGTGCACACCTCACAAACAATTGGACGGAAATTTCTCAAAGAATATTTTTACCACTGAATTACGGAAATTTTTGAGAAGAAAGTTCAGTGCAAAGCCAAGAATTCTTACTGTGCCAAAGCTAAGGTCGTATTTTCAGTTACCTTTCATCGGATCCCGCACAGAGGAAATGAAAAAGAAGTAGTGTCAACAGTTACGAATATTTTTCCACAAATAAATCCTTGCTCATATTTTGAAAACGATAGGAAACTTGAATCATATTTTAAGCAAAGGGATACTCCGGATGTGATGCTGCGCACCTCATTTGTACATCAATATACGTGTGACCGCTGCGAGCGGTTTTACATTGGTAGCACTCGGCTCCAATTGTTTGTGAGGTGTGCACAACACATGGGAATCTCCTTTTGCACCGGCTGTAACTTGACCAAACCATCCAACCCATTTATAAGAGAACATTGCTTTAAGAAAGACCAAATTTTGAAAATTCAAATTTTAAAATTTTTGGATTCAACATCAAATTTGTCCGAACTCTGCATTTTAGAATCTATACACATTTTAAAAACCATCCGTCAATAAATGAATGTGATGCGGTGGTAAAACTTCTCATTATTTGTTGACATTTTGTTGGGTTTTTGTTTTATCACGTCTTTTAAATTTCATTGTCTTACATCCAATTTATTCAGAAGATTTATAGTTAAAATGTTTTAGTACTTCAATTTATTGTATTACAGAACACTGAAGAGGGAATTTTTATGATCCAGAATGTTCGTTTTTTATGATGATATTCTTAGCCACGTTGGTTTTCTTTTTATCCTGAAAATGTGATTTCCCAGAAATTAACCTATTTCATTTAGAAAGTATTGAATAATGAAAAACTGGACAACAGCATACCACAAAAAAATGGTCCATGATAAAACAAAAATTGTACTCTATTTAAAAAAGGCCTACCTACTTCAGCACAGCACTTCACATATTTTCCCTGGGAGTGCTTATACCCATAGACACAATAATTGTTGTCCAATGAGGGGGTGATGGTTTTTAAATACTCAAAATTACACTCACAGCCATGGTTCAGCAGACAGGAAGAATAGAAGTGTGATGAGGTTTACTCTGAGAGTAATTCTTATGAAAATCCATAGTGTGAATGCTCAGGTGGCAGACACTCAAAACTGTGTCATGTGTCATGTAAAGGAGTAATAAATGTGGTACTCCAGTGATCTACTCCAAACAGTGATTTACATGCAGTATTACACTCCCAAATATTCACACATCTACAAACATGACTGTGTACACCAAAATGCATGCAAAATGACAGCATAAACCCATAAACAAAAGTGGCAGATAATGTTGAGAACACTAAAATTATTTGTGTCTAGTGTTGCAATACCTCCACTCACAGCATGGGACTTTCAATTTGGCTATGCTCCTGATAATGACAAAATGTGTGTACCAATTGCATTATGTTCAAATTGCTTCATCTTCTGTATGACTCAAGAAATTCTATTCAAACCAGAATTGGCTATACAGACCGTGGTAAAATAATAATTGGAGAGAAATATTTTTTGTGCAATTTGGTTTTACTTCTAAACAAAATTTTTGAAACATTATATTCTATTAGTGTTCATGACCAGTCAAGAATGAGATGTGATATTTTTCCTACATAAATCTTCCAGATATAAATGACAAACATCTATATTCATCCTGATAGTACCAGTGATTAAAATATTCTTAGCATCACAAATACGGTCAAGTATCCGTAACTCTTTGACCGCAGTTGGTAAAACTGAAGCTCAATATTTAACTCAAATTTAATGTCAATAGTAATAGGCAATTTTGGAACAAGCAATCATTAACTAAATCATACCCTCATCTAGCTTTAACTAACTTATAATGAAAATTGAGTTTGCAACTACTGGTAAGTCATCAGCATTATGAAAATCTTATCCGAGGCCACCAGCAGCACATGTTGCAGTCAGAGTGTTAAGAGCATGATGGAGAGATGGACCAACCAAAAAAGCAAACAACTGTGCATACATGTAGAAACTCTGCCAATTTTAATAACATAGTAGAAATTACAAACTAAAAACATAGAAATTCATTTATTTAAAGAGATACCTGGATCTTTATTACACAAGGATAATTTATTTTCCTTTATGACATTTAATGATATCATAAGCAGCAGGTCTCACCCTCAAACCAGTGGGGAGAGTTTCTATCTTAATACCATTTTAGTTTATTTCAACACTATTTTGGCTTAATGTGCGGCATCTCCGCACATGTCTATCTGTAGTAGCATTGTCTGTATCTGGACGACACCTATAAAAGGCCGCCCTTGTCGAGGCCAGGTGCTCATTCATACAATTACCTGCCTTCAACCAAAACCTAGACAGTAAACTTCCCAAGCCACTCGTGTTTTATCCTGCCCTGCACATTGTGGTGGCCTAAGTATGTGGTGAACAGAACTCGCACTAGCATAATCGTGCATAAGTGTTAAGTGGATATCAAGTGTCCAATTACTGGAAATTTTGAACACTATTAAATCCCGATGTGTACCGGCGGGAACAATCAACTCTGGCAGCCGCAAGAAACTACTATCGTATTTGGAATTGGAGTACCGAAAGAATTATTACAGGAAGCATACGCCCAAATTAGCATTTTTCTACACCACGATTTACCATTGCGGACAAGAATTCTTGTATACGAGTCCGGAGACGAAATAGAGATTGTCTTCGAGGTCAGAATCTGCGCATTTCCAGCTACAAGTATCCAGTAAAGGCACAATTTATTAAATCTACAAGTGCTACAAACAATTAAGTGATCAACAACTGGTTTTAAATGGTTTTGAGATACTTTGCTACAAACTTGTGGTGTTATAAACCGTGCCAATAACTGTACCTGTTCTGTGCTGAGTGAGACGTGCTACGATTAATAAGTATCAATTCATCATTACCAGCGTGTATCTTCATCCACGTGATACACCGCCTCGACGTGCCATAAAACATCGAGTACCAGCGGCTGCATTCCTTCAACGTCCAGCGACGTGAGCTGCAGCCATCATCTTTGTTTCAGTTAAGTTTTGTTGATAATTTTTTTTGCTATCTCGGTACGACTGTACCCGAGCCTCTGAGAGCTGTCGCTAAGCAGGCTATATTTTTTGTGCGCAATTACTGCATCATTTTTTTTGCCGTGTTCGTGTGAGAAGCGCCTTGCAGTAGCAGGCTACCAGCAAGCAGGCAGTCGCATAGTGACAGTGATAGACGACACAGCTGCACTCTACGTATCTGGATATAGCTGATTTGCCACCATTTTAACTTCAATACCTATTGTAAGTTTGATAGTTTATTGTTTTTGAATAGTAGGTTTAGTAGGAGTCATTGCGAACATTAATTTTGATTGTTCGGAGCTGTAATTTTGATAGGAAATTCTTTTGCTGCGCAGCGGCTGTAAATTTTTTTTTGAAGCTCAGAGCTCTTGCCTTAGAAGCGGTGTCACGTGAACAGCAGTTCACGTGTAAAACAGCAACAATAGAACAGCAACAATAGTGCTAGCTGTGGTGTTTGAAAAGTTAAACCCTTCGGACGCTATTAATAGTGACGTTAGTTTTTATTTTCATTGAGATTATTGGTGATGTGTCTTATTATTTCTTTGCTACTATTTTGTGATTATTAATTCAGGTGGAGTTATTAATTTTCCGGGTATTGATTGAAGTTAGGCAAAATATTTTCATTTATGTTCCGAAGTGATGCATTAATTTTTGATTGATCTTTGATAGTGAATTTTGACGTTTTATTGAGCATAGGGAAATTTTGGAATTGATTGAGGAAATAGGTTTGATTTATGTCTGATTACTTTGATAGTGAAGACGAGGTGATACGGACAGACCCTACTGTAACTAGATACGGACGAGTGAGTACCCCAAGAGTGACTAGTGCGACAGTAGTTAGCAAAATGACAACTCCGACCACAGCGAGCGCTGGACCTAGTACTAGTAGTGGTAATGTAAACCCGACGCAACTTGCACGCGATATTGCTGCAAACATAAATGTTCCCAATGTAGGTACCATTATGACAAATGCAGAGCTTCCAATCTTCCGCGGTAGACGGAGGGCTCACGATGCTGAGTTCCTCGAAAACAAATCATTCCATACACACATACAGAATCTAAAAGCGTATCTATCGCTACTTCCAGACGCCCAAAGTGATCAGAGGCGCAAGGAATTTCTTATAAGATCTGCGAATAAAAACATAGGTGACTTCAATACGGTTGTCACGAAACTTGTAAATGCTGATTTAAATTACACGTTCGATCAAGTAGTTCAGATTCTTGAGGATATTTACGTTTCACGTGGTGAGAAAAGTATTCATGCCTTAGCCTGTGACTTAAATGAGTTACAATTAGTGAAGAATGACGCATTGGCCGCGCAGCTCGTTACGGCGTTTTCAAAGATAAGAAAGCTTTCTGAAAGCATTTTAACTTCAACTTCACTAGGGTGGCAGAGACACACGTATTTCCAAAATTGCACAACCCAGGCAGAGTTAAAAAAATTTGTTGGTGACAGCATGTCGTACAGTTTGGCATTGGCTACTTTAGGTCCCTTGCTCAATGAGTCTTTCGCGAGGAAAATTTTCGAACCTCAGTTCAGTACGGCTGAAGAGCTTTTAGCTAGATTAATTTCCGCAGTACGAAGTCAGGCCGAAAGTAAACAGATACTTGCTCGTAAGTACCAAGTCAGGCACGAGAGTGAAGCTTACATAGGAGAAGTGACCAGTGAAATTGAGGAGAGTTTTGATGAGCCAGATCAATTTCCGCAAAATGAGGTGTTCTACGGAACTAGTTACCGTAGGAATTTTCGATCAGGCGTACGTAGGATTGTTCCTAGGCCCTGGCTCGCACGAAATCCTCGCACAAGAGGTAGAGAGTTTAACAGTTATGTAGGAGATAGAGGAAATGGTTCCTTAGAGTGTAACACGATGAAAACAGATGGAAATTCAGGAGGAAACTTTGAGTACAGATCTCAAAGAGGTCAATTTCCGCGAGGATGTTTTGCGTGCGGTGGAACTCACGTAGTAAAGAATTGTCGAGCGACAGGTACGGAAGTCAGAAATTATAAGGCGTATCTGCGTGGTAGAGGTAGCACAAATCGTAGTAAAAATGAAGAGCATTGGGCTGAAACCGAGTCAGGTGATTTTTTAAGCTAGGTGAAGGTAGTAAGGAGGAATTGAAATTGTTTGAGCCCGAGGTGATCAGCGGCGACGACCTCGTTAATCTTGCGACCGTGGCAAAAATACCAGATACCTGCGAGACAACTGAATCGTTTATTGATCCCTTATTTAAGTGTAAAAATAGATATAATTTATTGCAAGACGAAGAGCTAGAAAATACTAATGATCGAAGCAAGTCTGTCGAATCCTATTTCTCTGTGAGCGTTGTAAATAATGTTAATAAGAATGCTGGTTTAGTCGCGTTCAAAGACTGTAATAAACCGACAATTATCATCAAAAATAATGACCAGTATTTAAATGCTTTAGTGGATAGTGGCTCAGAGAAATGTCTGATCAGTTACAGGCCAGTTAAAAATTTGAGTGATGAAGTTAAGCCGAGTAATCTCACAGTTAAAGGAATAAACGGCAAGAGTCACGTAACAGGGGAAGTTGAATTATATATTACAATTCCCGGTTCTAATAAAGTGATTAAAACAAATGCTCTTATTGTAAAAGAAGCTAATTTCAACTATGACCTGATTTTGGGCCGTGACGTTTTGAAGAAGCGGTCATTAATTTTAAAGATCAAACACTTCTTTGGAATGGCATTTCAATTCCATTTTGTAAATTAAATATGGAGCCGTTGTTAAGCAGAGAAGTAGTCATGAGAAAAATAGTGAATAGCGACTGTCTAGTGTCAGAGATTGCTGTCGCGAGAAAAAGTAATAGAGGTGTAAAAAATGATGACTGCAGAAAAAAGAAAGTCCAACGGTGGCTGAGACGTCGAAGAGTCCGAAGCAGTTAATTGTGCACTGCAATCAGATTGAAGTTCCTGGTAACTCAGTAAATATTGTTTATGGCTTCCTTAAGAACCCAACGCCAGGAGAGTATATAATTACAAAAAGATGTCTCGATAATGGTGCTATGATAGCAGATTCAATTGTTCAGGTGGACAGTGACGGCGTGGTGCCGATTATGGTAATGAATTCAAGTGAAGAGACAGTGTATCTGTCTGAGAATACTATGCTGTGTAATGTTGAATTAATAGAAGCAGAGGATATCGAGAGCGAAGTATATTTAACAAGTGTTGACACAGCACTAAGAGACGCTCATAATGTTGAAGTAAATTCGATCGCGGGGTCAGATAAAATGAAAGTTGTCTCGGCAGGTGGCGGAATGAATGCCATGGTCAATAGAAAACTTGAGTTGGATGCTGACACTCGTGGCGGAAGTGAAATTCTCGTTGATAACGAGGAGCTAGAATTTAATGCAGAAGTAAATGCAGATTTAGAAGCAGAAGTAATTGTGTCAGAAAGTGAAAAGCAGGAGTTAAGACGTGTTTTGTCGGAAAAGGACATTTCATGCAATGAAGTAGACATTCAATTACCTTTAGTTAATTTGTTAAATAAATATCGTGATGTAGTAACACTCGAAGGTGAAACCATAGGCGTTACTAATATTTTGAAGCATGAAATTCATTTAAAACCCGAAGCACCGGTACTAAATTTAGCTCCCTGTCGCATACCTCACAAATATCAAGAAGAGGTAATGCGAATAACTAATGATATGCTCGATCAGGGAATAATAGAAGAGTCAAACTCTGATTTTAATTTTCCTGTCATTGTAGTTAAAAAGAAATCGGGAGATCTTCGTCCCGTAATAGATTTTCGTTCCTTGAATAAAGTTTTGATTAAACACTCTTATCCCATTCCCCGCATTGATGATATTTTATCGACTTTAGACGGTAACGCGTGGTTTTCTAACCTTGATCTTCGCTCGGCATTCCATCAAATTGAATTAGAACAGGAGAGTAGAAAATACACGGCATTTAGTATAAATTACCGTAAATTTCATTTCTGTCGCGTACCATTCGGTCTTTCAATTTCTCCGGGAGTATTTCAAAGAGTAATGACCTCTGCTCTAGCACCCATTCTGGGTAAACTTGCATTTGTCTTCCTAGGTGACATTTTGGTATTTTCCAAAGATAAAATTCAACATTCAACGGATATAGAAAGCGTCCTTACGATGCTTCGATCCGGAAATTTGTCATTAAAGCTCGAGAAATGTAATTTTTTTAAGAGAGAGTTAGAATATTTGGGCCATATCATTGCCGCCGATGGTATTAAGTGTAAATATTCACAGAAATTACAAAACTGCCGAGCGCCGACCAATGTTAAGGAACTACAACAGTTTTTAGGGTTAGCCAATTATTTTCGAAATTTTTTACCCAACTTTGCGGAGGTAGCTTACCCTTTGTACAACCTTTTGAGAAAGAATGTTGTTTATGCTTGGACAGACCAGTGTCAAAAAAGTTTTGATTTTATGAAGTCGTTGTTAACTTCTGACACAGTTTTAAGACATCCTGACTATACTAAAGACTTCCATGTTTTTACTGACGCTTCAAATTCAGGCGTTGGAGCTGTACTAATGCAGGCGGATGATTCAAGCGACAAAATTCTAAGACCTATAGTTTATTATAGTAAAAATTTAAATTCGAGCCAGCGAAGGTATTCTACTACCAAAAAAGAATTCTTCGCAATTCATTCAGCATTAAAATATTTCAAGTATTTAATAACTGGGTACCCCGTCCGGGTATATTCAGATCATAAACCTTTAGCGCCACTTTTTAATAAAAAATTGCCTGACGACACCAATATGGCGCGGTGGTGCATAAATGTCCATTCATTTGATCCTGTAGTCAAATATCTACCTGGTAAGGAAAATGTTGTAGCAGATTATTTAAGCAGATTACCTATAAATAACGAGAAATTAAATCTTAAAGAACTAAATTGTTGTGATGATTTGGAATCCGCAATTGAATCGGAAGTTTGTATTGTGGAGACACGAGCACGAAAAAAAGGACTGCACGTGACAAGGGACGAAGTGGTTGACCCGCCGCATAGCGACAATGCTGACAACGCAGCAGACAAAGAGGCGCGACCACCGCTTCTAGACTATGTACCGAAAGAAACAGAGGTTTCTTGGACTATTAAAGAATTTATAGACGAGCAGAACAAAGACCCTTTCTGCATAGAAATTAAGAATGCTTTATTACATGACAGTATTTCGACTATCCCAGACTTGCAAAATTTTTTAATTCTGAATGATATTCTTTACCGACGTAGGGAGATTGATAATAGACCTAGTACAATTCTAACAGCAGTCGTACCTAATTCCTTGATGGGTAAAGCTATGTTAGCAATCCATACAATGTACCATACGGACGACGTTCATACGTTGTTTAAGTTTAAGTATTATAATCAATTGGAAAAAACTATTGTTAGGAAATTTGTTAAAGATTGTGAAGTTTGTAAAACTATTAAAGCAAGACCATCTGTGCCAATTAAAATTTTGACAGCTCCGATTGCTAAAGAGCCATTTGAAGTTGTGTCAATGGACCTACTAGGACCGCTTAAAATTACCGATAATGGGAATAAGTATATACTAGTAGTAATCGACCTTTTTTCCAGATTCTGCAGGTTGTATGCTATTTCCAATCGCCGTACTGAAACAATAATTGCTTGTCTAAGTAATTGCTTTTCGCTTTTAGGTTACCCTAAAACTCTCATATCGGATAACGCCCTAGAATTTAAATCAGTGGCGGTGAAACAATTTGCCAAAATGCACGCTATTGCTAAGAGAGAAGTTTTAGCGTACAGTCCACATTCTAACGCTGTTGTAGAGCGCAATAATAAAAAAATTACTAACCTATTAAAATTGTATGTCAATACACTCGCTAATGCCGAGTGGGATCAATTATTAGAAGTTGTTGAGAATGCATTGAATAACTCTTTGAATTCTACTATAGGTGAAACACCTAGCTACGTTGTATTTAATCGTGACACATGTGCATACTACCAGTCAGAATCCTTCGATTCAGTCATTTACAGTTTTGATGAAGAATTAGATTTAGTGAATATTAGAGCTAGAGAAGCCGTTCGAACCGTGGAAAATATTAGAAATTTAATTATAAACACAACAGAGCGAAATCTCTATAGAAATCTCAAGCGGCGCAACAAGGACATAAACGTAGGCGATCGCGTTCTTTTGAAAAATCACGATAAGAAACATAAGCTTCAACTGACCTGGGTGGGTCCAGGAGTAGTCCAAAAAGTGAAACGTAATTACGCTGATATTAAAATTGGATCAAAAATTATTAGGAGTAATCTAAATCATGTGTTACCACTGAAAAAGAGTAAAACTGTGAGTTAAAAAGACGAGTTCATTAGACTGTATGACGTTTTAAACATCGACGAGTAACGAATTACCTTTTATCGTTGTGTTAACGGTTTATCAATAATGTTAAGGGTCATAATCATAATTTTAGGAGTTTATTTTTTTGCTCTGTGCAATATGCTTTGCGTTCATATTAATCTCAGTAATCAATGCGTTGTATTTTTATATGTTAGTCTTACTGTTGTTTTATTCTCAAGTCAATTGAGGTAATGTTAGGTATTTACCCCAGAGGAATTTATATTGTCTAGCTTTTTGCTGTCGCTAAGACGTTTCATTAAATTTTTTCTCGAATTCACTCAGACATTCGTTTTGCTAAATTGACATTTTTATTCGTGAACGTTTGAGCAGGCGGTGAATTGAATTCGCTGAGCATGTAAATCATGCTGCGAGAGGCTATTGCGATCTTGCTGAGCTATTTTTATCTGATCCGGAATGTCGCTGATCTAGAATCTAGGTCTAGAAGGTCGATGATCCAGAATGTTCGACGATCAGCAAGAATTTAAGTTAAATTTATAAGACAGGTGTCTTGTCACCTGACATTTTTCGATACGTTCAGCGTTTATATTTTTTTTTATGCGAGACTATCGTGGTTGTTAAATGACTATTGTCAGTCAACCTAGATTTGATACCAAATTATATGTTGTATTTATTTTATTTTATAACGGCCATGCTAATTTTTCTGTATCTTTTCCTTGCAGGAGCGAGAGCTCAATGGGCAACGCCCAGTCGAATATCGATGTGGACACGCTCGTCGCTGCACTTTCGACGCACTCAACAACCATAAATGAAGCGTGGATAAACGAAAATTCCACAATGGAGCTTTTACCTGATAAGGTGACTGATGTCATCATTATGTTCTTAATCCTTATAACCATGGGGATGGGAACAATCCTTTATCACGTGAAAAAGGAGGTAAAGGTGCTTGCGCGGATGCAGCGTGAGGATTTTTCAAGAAGTTTTTCCAGGGGGAGGCCTCCACGCATCCTCCAGCAGGAGCAGTAGTAATGAACGTTGCGCGTGACGTGGTAGTTATTAATATACCTCACGTGAAGCGGGCAGGACGTCCCCGAGATGCAGGACGCCAGAGCCGTCCCTGTAACGCTGCAGGGGCGCGACGCGTCTAAAGTGTTTGAAATTTGGTAGGATGAATAATTTATTTGAAACGAAATTAGAAAATAGGCGGAAAATTTTGGAAAAAGTGTTGGGCTAAAGTGCCTAACTCACTGGCGCAGTGAGTTAGGAAAAATGCTAATCGCAAGAAATATGCGATAAAATGCGCGCAGTGTTCTATTTAATCAATGCTTTTAATTTAAGTTTTTTTAATATTGACGCGTTAATTCTCAAGAATTAATTCGTAATTTCGTTATTAATTTTGACTTTAGAAGTTTGACATTTCTAATTTAATAATGTTGACTTTGGGTTGCATTATTTCTTTTTGGTGTGTTTCCGATTTCTTACGAAAATTTTTTTTTCACAAGGTGTTATTGCGATTTATTTTTGTTTAATGTTTCAATTGTTCTAATAGGTGCGAAAACACTAAGGTATTTGTGATCGTGCAAATGGTTTTTTATATTCGGTGGATTATTTCTATCAATATGAAATGGCGTTTCAATATTTGATTCCTTTACATCGTTCTACATGGCTGTCGTCGTGCTGAAATTATTTAAGCACGGTAAGTCAGTTGCTTTGCTTTTTGCGTGTTTTCCTTGCTTTGCTTTTATGCTTTTTAATTATTAAGTTTTTTTAATATTCTCCTATGCGGTAAAATTTTATTTCTGAGAATGTATTAATATTATCTTCTGTTGTGGTTGGTTGCGGAAAATGTTAACTTAAACGGAACAAGGGTCTAAACATCTATTTCGAATGCTGTGGTTGTGTTAGTGATTTTTCCCGGTGCGTAAATTTTATTTTGTTGTATTTCTGAAAATTTACTTAACCGTATTGTTGTTTTGGCATTTGATTTTTTTAACTATAATGATAACCATGCTGTTTTAACGGCGAGGGGTAGAGTATTAATAGGGAATGTTTTCTTTGGAGTTCTGACATGTTTTCTTGCGTTCTATTTTCAAATGCGTTTTATCTATAATCTATTTGCTTTGCGTTTAACCTTTAATCATACAAGTGATGTAACGATTCTTCTTTAACAGTTTTTTAACCTGTGCGTTGTTTTAATAAAGGCTATTAACCATGGTATAAGTTTTTTTGTTTTCAAACGAACGGGTACATATTATGTGTTTGCTAAAGATACCCTCGTGATTGCTTGTTTTTCTTGAAGCATAATAGTGCTTGGTTGAAGTAACGATAAAATTTGTTCAGTTTCTTTTTGATTTTTGGTAGTACGATTTGCGATAGATTTAACGTAATTTCATATTAAAAACGGTTTACGATCTGTGTGGTTGAATTAATTTCATAAGCGTTATCTTTCATTTGGAATTGTCATTTAATTGTTTAATTATTTGTCATTTCATTAATTAACATTTTGTTGTGGTTGAGCACGCTGGTATTGCGTGGTTACTATGCGTTAAATTAATTATGCCGATGTTTGAAGTTTAAGTTAACCGTTTTTATTATATTTTTTTTTTGGAGTGTGGTACTCTCTCAATATTCGGGAGGGGGACCAATGTGCGGCATCTCCGCACATGTCTATCTGTAGTAGCATTGTCTGTATCTGGACGACACCTATAAAAGGCCGCCCTTGTCGAGGCCAGGTGCTCATTCATACAATTACCTGCCTTCAACCAACACCTAGATAGTAAACTTCCCAAGCCACTCATGTTTTATCCTGCCCTGCACATTAATTTTCTACTTTAAGAACAACTGTCTTTGTCTAACACCCAGACCAGAACTAAGTCTTACCTGGTGTCATGTTTTCTGCTGCAGCTTCTTGCTTGATGAAATCCTGCCTGCAGCACAGCCTCTCCACTTCAGCATCCGTTAGCTTGTGCACCATAACCACTGCACGCTCCATGCTGGGTGCTGAGGTACCTGAGCAAAGGGATGCTTCTTTGCTCTAACATTTAAGAATTTTGAAGTTATAACTTGAGAAAATTTTTAAAAAAATGC
Source organism: Morinoia aosen (assembly GCA_030386875.1). Taxonomy (NCBI): domain Eukaryota; kingdom Metazoa; phylum Arthropoda; class Malacostraca; order Amphipoda; family Talitridae; genus Morinoia; species Morinoia aosen. Next base: position 103,049,033 of record CM059576.1, on the reverse strand, counting down.
TGTTCTTCCATCATTAATGAAAATAATAAGTGCCCACACATTTCATTAATGCAAGATAACCATACATCAAGTGGATCGGACAATTCAAGATCATTTAATAAAAGAATAGAGTAACATAATTTTTGCCTTGTGTTATAGTGTGAACCACTCAAAGATTCTTTAGTGAGAAAAGAGTGCAGTCAAAATAATTATTTCATTGAATTGATACCTGTTTTTTTAATCCTTTGGTTTTTCAAATGAAACACGCACTATCGAATTACTTTGTAAGTTAATTCTTTAGTTTTTTGTTGTCTGGTTGCTTTAGAACAATCAGCTAGCACAAGATGAGTATATTGTTTTTTGGGTCTCAAATGATCAATCAATAATGAATGGTTAAGAGAAATCAAAGGTTCATATGTCAACATGAACATCAAGTTGTAGAAATTACTGTCTTCATTAGGGTCTCCCATTGGTGGGACATCATCAAGTTAGAAGTGAATTAGTTGAAGGGCTGACTTCCTCAGAGACGAATTTCACCCGGATCAAATATTCCTAAATCAAGAAGATTTAATGATTTTTGTCTTTTTTAGGTTTCATTCTTTGACTTCATAACATGAAGAGTATTTTGTATTGCACATTGCTCCACTGTAAAAACAATGCCAAAAAAGTCATTTAATTCATTCATGTTAATACTTTGAAGGATGTTGTAGCACAAATTGATATTCATATTGGTGAATGTCTTGAGCCTGGTGGTGGTTATTTTGAAAGCCAAACAGAACAAAATGAAATGTTCAATTTTAGTCCTCTCTATGTAACCAATTTTATTCCATCTTTTCATAACAATTTAAAAATTGGAAGCATTTACAAACTGGCTACACTATTAACAGACTCCTTGTAATCACCAAGGTCAATCCCCTCCACAAAGATAGTCAACCAGCAGGAATCAGATTCACCCCTATAGTCAAACAACCCACAGATCGAATTATAAATTAGTTGAAGCCTCCCTAACCCCAACACAGGAAAGCCAAAAGGAGAAATGAAGAAAACACTGCTTAGTATAGAGTAAAAGTATTATACTAGATGTTAGTTTAAGCCTTCCTTTTCCCAACATAGATGTTCTAATAGGAAGAAAGTTGGAGGCAGTGTTTAGTTTGAAGTTGAGGCAACAAGGAGTCTATACGTATGGTCTGTTGTCACACTGATTCCTCTGCATACAAGAACAGCAAGTAAGGAAAAGAGTTCAAGACACAAAATCAAAGTTGAAGAATAAAGTTATGGATACAGAAAAAAGGAGTAACTGAAAAAATGTGATCTGTAACAAAATGAAATTATTCTATTTTAATCAAAAGAATAGGTATTTCCTTTAAGCCTGAAATCTGAAAATTAATCCAGGGAGTAATAAATACTAGACACAGAAGTTCTATCCACCCGAGAGGACAATAACTTTCAACTGTTTACTCTATTACATATACAAAAATTCCAGACCTAAAGAATTGACACAATTACACGTCCTCTTTACCAAACCTGGGTCACTCCAGCAGGCAAATTAGCTCCAGCCATACCCATCATGACAATCACAGTCAGGCACTCACAACCACTATCAACTCATCTTTAACTGTTGGTCATCTTCTAAAATACTGGTGCAATGCTCTTTCAACTCCTTTCATTTATCTAGTTTTTGACTAACCTCTAACATTCCTTCACCTTGCTTCTGACTTCATTGCTTCCTTCACTAACAATTTCTTTTTTATTTCCCCATATGGCCAAACCACTCCAACAAACAGCAGTTCATACTTTTTGCCATCCTTTCCACATTTGTCATACTCCTCAGCTCATTGATTTACCTATCCCACAATGTCACCCTAGCCATACTCCTCGGACACTCCATCTGGAGTACATTCAACTGACTCCTATCAGCCACTTTTGAGCTCCAAGTTTCATATCCATCCAGCACATCAGCCTGACACTCTCACACTGTTAGAACATTTAAATGTCTTCCTTCTCAATACAGAAATGCTAAAGGTTCCAGAAGACCAGTACAGCAGCAACTACAGAGCCAATAATTTAGGAACACTGACAGCAAACCTAATGAATGAGCAAAATATATCAGACAATCAAAGAAAACTACGAAATGGTGATATGGGTAACTTGTTAGCAATCCCAAAGGCTGCACATGAGAAGACTCAGGAATTTCAATCAACACTGGAAATCATAGCACAAAATTAAATCCATAAAAAGTAGTAAGTTGAATTATTAATTTTTGCAAAAAATTCAAGATGGCTAAACAAAAAACCTAGGATTCGATTAAAATTCTATAAATAAAATTAAAGAACTGAAAATAACTCGAAGGTCTTGAATGATGTTACACATGCAATCAAATCTTGAACATAGTTGTCTAAAAATTGAAGACAAGTCAAAACTAAACAAAACTCCAACTATAGAAACAAATGACTAAAAAACCAACAAGTCACAGGATTAGAGAGGTATCAAAGAAGTAGAGCAGGCCATGAAGGCTCACCTGTCAGACTCCAGAAGGCAATCAGTGGCTCCTACACTGCAAGGCACTCCAGCCAGCACCAACTCGCTGGTCTTCACCTGATCCTCGCTGCTCTGAAGGTAAACAAGGACAAACAATCATAACCTTCAAAGTTGCAGTATGGCATCATCCTACTGTACAACTGCAGTAGCAATATAAGAGGTCACTCATAAATGTTTTTCTAAATTGAAGAGAAAATGTAACTCCTCTGATCTTGACTACATTTTTACATTATCACAACAAATAGTTTTATCCTGCAATACATAAGAACTATAGTAATTAGAGACTGGCATCAGAAGCTATCTTTGGATAAAGGATGAATGACTTACCTAATGAGAGTCCTGATCACACAGGATATCCTTTTTTACAGGAAGGCAGGTTTTATGAGGTTATTCCAAGTATTATATATATTAATTAAAGTTACATTAAATAATTTTTCTTTATTGTAAGATAAAGCTGGAAAGAATTAAAAAAGCATTCAATAGAGGAACAAAACTGAATACAATAGAATGAAATATAAATACAAAGGAGAATTAGCTCCATTCAATGAATGAAACAACAAAATGCCATATTACCTTACAGTTCAATTTTTCTAGCATTTGAAGTCAGGTAACTTTTCCTTATAGCTCCTTACAAACTTTCCCATGCTTGTTACCATCTTTTAGTTTTCCCCTCATCTTATTCATAGTTAGTTAAATAGCCCATAGCACTCCCAAATACTACAACCAACTTTTGATAAGCAATTCTTATCTTAATTCTTCTACAACCACCTGAAATCTTTCCATAAGAGACCCCTATAAACACTTACCCGTCTACAATTTCTATTGATCTTAGCTAATAATGCTAAAATATCAGCACAGAGTAGCAGCAATGTATTGATGACTGTGCACCTAATACACCCCCCCCCCGTCAAAAAAAAGGCTTGCATTCATCTGACACAAAAACTTTATCTGTATACATATTTAACAAACATAACATCATTACACACGACTAATGCAAACCCACAAGCACTTCACACCATTCACTCATTATCCTTTCAGTCCCCACACATGCTCTACTTTCATTATAATAGCTCATTGCTTTAACGTGAACAACCAAGCCAAATCCGGGTTTTTTATTGCTCTATTCGCTAGAGATGTGCTTACTTCACAAGCTGTCAAATTTGCTGAACGATCTGAGCATCGTAAGAGGAGGAAATGGGGTTTAGAAGAGGGAGAGGGGTCCAATCAGCAGCCAGTGCCGACCAGCAAGTGCATGTGCCACGCCCCTGAAAATTCTTTTTTTATAGTTTTATTGCTCTATTCAATACAGAAGTCCTTACTTTACAAGATAGCAAAGGTTCAGAACGTTCTGGGCTTTGTGAGAGAGAGAAACGGGGGGCAGGGGGGGTGGATTCAAATCAAAAAGTGCCGGACAGTAACTGCATTAGGCACAAACCAGAAATATTTGGATTTTGTTTTGTTTGTCTATATGACACAGAAATTCTTAGTTTAGAATCTAGCAAAGCTGCACAACTTTCTTTGCTCTATGAGATTGGAAAACATAGGCGAGAGCGGGTGTTGCGCTTCGAAGATGCCGCAGCGTGCGCACTTGGAGCTGTGGTGCATATCAGTGATGCCAGCTCCATGCATATCTGTGATGCCTGTGGTACCAGTTCATTCAAAGAACAACTAAAAAATAACATGAAAATAAATTCAAATGTTCAGATAGCTTTTAGAACATCAACCAAGTCAATTTTTTCAAGTAATATAGCTTGCAAAGGAAAAAATGAAAAATTGTAGAAAAATGCACATCCAGAACAGTTGAAGGAAAAAATTTAAAATCTATCTCCTCTGAAAGTTATCAGGAACTTGAAAACGAAGAACACAGCACGTAGTGAAATCATTTTAATTTCACTTCTTTCTTTACACACCTAATCTATAAAAGTGAAGAAACTAAAAACTAGTAGTCCTATTTTTCTTAAACGTTTCGGAGTCCAGCTCCATCATCAGTAAGTCATATCTGAAATTTACAATGAGAATGGTTAAAAAAGCACAAACCAGAAATTTCTGACCTTAATAATGCCACCAGTTCATTCCCTTTGCAAATTTATATTTAGTTCATTTACTTGTAGAGTAGGAAAAAATCTAAAATAACTTTGCTTTTTTAACCATTCTCATTGTAAATTTCAGATATGACTTACTGATGATGGAGCTGGACTCCAAAACGTTTAAGAAAAATAGGACTAATAGTTTTTAGTTTCTTCACTTTTATAGATTAGGTGTGTAAAGAAAGAAGTAAAATTAAAATGATTTCACTACGTGCTGTGTTCTTCGTTTTCAAGTTCCTGATGAACATTCGTCTGAAGAATTATGAATTTCCTGAATCTCTGAAAGTTGTTATCGTAGAGTAATGATTCAAGTCTCATTGAATACGTGAAATGTTGTTCCATAACTATATGTGGGTCCCCATTGAAATTCACAGTAATTTTTTAGTTACATAGAAAAATCTACAGAAAAATGAAAGATTTAAAAAAAAGTAATTTCAAATATAAAAAAAAGCTAATTTCATAAAAGCCCACGTCCAGCTATGCAGCAACATTTTGCGCATTCAATGAGACATAAATCATTGCTCTACAATAATAAATTTTGAAGGAGATAGCTTTTGAAATTATCTCTTTTTTTCACTCATTTTTTCCTATTATTTCAGTAATTAATTTGAAAGTTGAAAAAAGTTAGGGATACACACCTATGTCTCTAAGAAGAATACATACCTATGCCAAATTTTATAAAACTAGTTCTCATACAACAAACTTCAATCAAAACAATGGCTGTCACTTTTGTTGTATGGGAACTAGATCTATGAAATTTTGCATACATGTGTATTTTTGATAGGGTTACAGGTGCGTATCCCAAAAATTTTTCAAGTTTTGAACTAATTACTGAGATAATGGGTAAAATGTGGTGAAAAAATTTAGTATTTTCCATAGCTATCTCCTCTGAAAGTTTCCATTGTAGAGCAATGATTCAAGTCTCATTGAATGAGCAAAGAATTGCTGCATGGCTGGACAAAGAATGGATTAAAAATTTGTGAAAGCTTAGTTTTCACGATAATACAATTTTTCGTTTCAAAGGTTATGGTTATGGTTTTTCCATAGATTTTTCAATGTAACTAAAGAAGTACAATGAATTTCATATTGACTAGCAGGACCCGTGGAAATTCCACGGACAATTCGTTTGACGTTCTTGAACATGATTCATATTGATGTGCCAGCCTTGTTCTCCATGAGGAAATAATAAGGGATACACCATAGGGTCTAAGTGGCACGATAAATACGATATGCGACGCTTTTGTTGCTGGTGGGGATACACAATATTATCTCTTTGCGCTAGAGGGGCACCATCGTCACCAACGAAAATAGCTGCTACATCATTGTTACTTGGAAGATTGAATCGTCTCATGTCTGGGCCTGACATGAAATGCATCGAAATTGTTCTTGCTTTTTCACTAAATGCTCTAGCATTTTCTTCTGTTTCAACCATTTTCATAGTTTTATACACCTGAGCGTAGGGATTTTGGTCCATAATTGCTGAAATGGAAGCAAAAACAGATTGGAGGCAAGCAATGTTTTTGGGTGCTTCTGATCTTGTTTGTAATGCTTCAGCTGAATCAAGAATATATACCTGTCCGTATTTTCTTCTTTTATCATTGTTTGGATGCAAACCAGACATGAAATGATAAGTCTGACCCTGCAAGCGGAAACAGTAAGGTCCCCTTCCAGGTGGCATAATTACATCTGCACCAAAAGAAGCAAATGAAAATGCTGCATTGTAATTTCTAATGTTGTCTCGGTAATTTTTAGCTTCATTATTATCACACTCCAACAATCTTCGAAGTAGTGGAGGGCATTCTTGTAAAGAGGGCAAGCGAACTTTTCCATTGTGACAGCAATTTAGGAGCTCTCCTTGAAACCGAAAAGCAGAACAAAAGCGACATTTGACATTCATGAGACCTATATTAAATTATTCATTAACTATTTGAATTGTATTCCCCCGTCGTTATTGGTTCCGTGCTCTTATATTTAAAATATGCTGAATTAGCTCTTCTTCGCTCATATTAGCTCTTCTTTCGTGGTAACGATTTCTTAAATCGTTCAAGTATACATCTCTTTCCTCTTCAGTCCTACGAGTTATTCTTAGAGCTGCTCTATTCCTAGCTTCAACCAATTATTGCTCTCTATCCGTGGCATTCAAATTTTGTCTTCTTCGTTGCATAAAATTTCTGTTCACATCTCGAATAGACTGCCGTTATTCCGTTCTTAATCCAGCTCGAAATCTTCGTTGTCTCTCTCTTGATAATTGTCTCCTACGCTCCATTTTGAAGGGCGATCTCAGTGTGAGTAGCTTCAAGAGACCCTTATAGATGGTATCTTCGAAGACACGATACCGCGAGTCACGTTGACTTCAAAATAATGAGTAGAAGCCCGTGTAGATTACACGGTTTCCATAATTAACTCACTTCCAAGCATATAAGGGGAAAGTTTGATGGAAATGTATTTTATTGGAATTCCTCAATATGGAAAATTCCTGAAATAATTAGCAATTTAAAATCAAATCAAAGTTTTAAAAAAATGAAACAAAAAATACAAGAAAAAATATGAATATTTAGAACAAAATTGAAATAAATAGACAATTGAAATAAGAAAGTAGAACAAATAATAAAATTATGAAAATAATAATTAAAAAAATAAGTAAACTAGATAAAAAAAATGAACAATGTATACCTGAAAAATGAATAAATGAAAATAAAAACATCAGAAAAAAATATAAAATATAAATATTCCATAGCTTTTCAATGTAACTAAAGAAGTACAATGAATTTCACATTGATTCTCCGTCCAGCCATTCAGCCACTCTTTGCGCATCCAATATCTAAATCACATTGCTCTAAGATAATAACTTCCGGAGATAATAGCTTTTGGAAATACCCTATTTTCCTATTTTAAACTGTTCAAAGAGAACATTTTTCTAAAATTTTACTTTTTTTTTCATATGCAAGCTATATTGCTTGGAAAAATTGACACGGTTGATGTTCTGAAAGCTATCTGAATATATGAATAGTTTTTCATGAAAGATTTTTTTGTTCCTTGAAGGAACTTGTACCAGAGGTATGAAGAGACATTTAGAACTGGTATCATAGATTCATGTCACCGCCCCAGGAGCGCCCATGCTGCATCTTCCTCGATGCACTTCTACCCTTCCCACCTTCGTTTTCCCCTCTCACGCAGCAAAGAACGTTGTAAAGCTTTGCTGGATTGTAAACTAGGGAGTTCTTTGTCAAATAGACCAAAAAAACAACATAATCCAGATATTTCTAGTTCATGTCTAATGCATTGACTGTCTGGCACTACCAGCTGGATTCAAAACCACCCCCTTCCCCCCTTGTTTCCCCCTCTCACAAAGCACAAAACGTTCAGCATATTTGACAGCTGGTGAAGTAAGCATGTCTCTGATGAATAAAGTTATAAAACAAAAACCAGGAATTTCCGGATTCTGGGTATACGTTCCCCTTCAGAGAATCGAACAATTTGACTAAATAAAATATTCGAAAATTTATGCAAATACTTCACGAGTGAAATAAGCTCTAATGTATTCACATGTTTATTACATTCAAATAGACATTTAAAGCTATAAATTTTTTGGAATTTACCCAATCTCTTTTCTCCCACTTCCTTCCCCAGAGGAAAATTTCTTTAAATTGCTAATTTTCAGCCGAGATTGTGCAGAGATTTTTTTTGTTAGATTTACAATAGACATATCTACAAAATTAGGATTCAATGTTTTTATATTGCTTCAGAAATATTGTAGCATATTTTTTCATTTTTCAAACATTTTTCCTGATTCAGCAAGAAAAAATTAATAAAAAAATTCAGAATCAACTGATCAAAAAACTACCTCTCAATTTTATAGTACTCTACTTGATCTTTACAATGCAAAAAAGATCCTTGATCTTTACAACTTTTTCTTCTAACCTTCAAAACTGTGGAAGAAATAAAGTGGCTAAGTTGGAAGTGCTTCAGAGAAAAGGGCATTTAAAGTTACCGAGCACCAGAGCGCATATGACACTGTTTCATACCATTGTTTTCTGCCAAAACTTACAAACTAAAAAACCACTAATAAGTCTGAAAGATTTTAGATAAGTCTTCCATAGTTAAAATAAATCACTTCCACTAATGTCACTAATACTTGCTGCATCTGCAGAGGAATCTCAACAGTTTTTCTTTATGAAATCTTCAAGAATTTCTAAAAAATAATTCTTGAGTGATATAAACTCTGAGGTATTCACAGCATGTTTACAACATTTAGAGCCGATAAAGTATTTGGAATTTCCCCCTGAAGCAAATTTTTTGAAATTTTAATTTATCAGCAAGTTTTGTATTAGAGACAATTTTTTTGTTTGATTCACAATGAACAAATCTAAAAAAATCAGAAACAGTTTTTTGATATTGCTTCAGACATAATTGAAAAGAATTCTATTTTTAAAATCCAATTTTATTTTTCTCTGCAATAAACAAATTTTTAATAACCTAACCAAAAAAGTACCCTTAAATTTATGGTGATCACCTTGATCTTTACAATGTAGGAATGATCTCAATGTATGAAAAACTGTAGCTGGAACTGACCCTTGAAGTTGAAAAAGCGTCTTCAACCAGAGCGGACTGCTGCATTTGATATTCTAGGAATTTTACAGGATGCACAAGCACAAAATCACTCACTAAGGTCAAAAGACTACTAAACCTTTCTAATGAATGGACAGTTGTGTAAAAAGAAAGAAAAAATTTTGGAGCAACTAACCAGGGTAAGCAGAGCCACAGCTGGTCACTATGAGCACGTCAGCAGGGAAGCAGGCAATTTGGAGGTGATCATGAATGTTTGGGTTGCCAATACGAGTCAAATGACGTTTCTATGTAATAGAAGAAGGGCTTAGGAGCATTTTCATACAATTATCACATTTTCGGTTTTTGGCCCCCAAAAAATGTTTGATTTCTTTAGCACCTTGCTTTTTACACCATACACTCAAAGCACTTCAAACAACACTCCCTGATCAACTGTTTCAACCACTTCACCATTTGTTTCACTGCTAAAATTAGATCCATACACCCTCTATCATACCAAAAACTGAACAGCTTGTCTCCTATTGCCCTTTCTGTTTCGTCTTTCATATGATTTAATAATACTCTGCCATACAGATTACCAACTATGCTCAATATACTTATACTTAATGAATTGGAGTTCTCATACCTACCCCCTTACATTTATAAAATTGAATCACAACACACATTCTTCAAATAAATCAGCAATGTACCGACAACAACAAGAATTCACCAACTACAACAATCTATCAATGTCATCCATCATTTCATTGAATGCTCAGATGCCACTCTGTATAATTCCAGTGCTTTATCCTAATTTTTTTTTCCAGTGTAGACTTCAACTTTTACTCTCTTGACCATTCATCTTTGGATGAATTGTTTTCTCTAATTTTCACTGGCATAATCCTACCTTTTTTGTAGTTTAATTTTGGAAAAATAAAATTGTTCCAAATGATGCTTTCCAATTTTATTCAGCGTAAATCTGAAGACACTAAAATGCACAGCGCAAACAAAATACTTTTTTTTAGCCAATATTATAAGTTTATTCAGATATTCAAGTTCAAAGCCTTCTGTGACAATCAATTACTAACAAATAGTGGACACGATCTGTCAAAAAGCAACATCCTAAAAGTTTAAGTAAGCGCTGAGAAAAACTTTTACAAGGTATAAAAAATATATTAAATAATTTTACTTATAAAATCATTGTGTTCAAATGATGAGCTTGTAATGACTAATCATTTTTCAATTCTTCCCATCTAAACCCTACGCATACCCAAATGAAACTATGATATTCATCTCGATGATACCCTCGATGAAAATGATTCATATGGTAGTAAGGTAATGGAACTTATTTCAATATTAAGCTAATGAAATGTTATAACTTGTAACAGAAGAAAAATTTTCAGCTACACAACAATAATGATTACGAAATTCTCTATTTATACCACAAATGTCAAGTGTATGCATTTTGCTAACAGCTTTCCCATTAAACTAGCAGGACCTGTGGAAATTCCACGGACAAAATAATCAATAAGCTTTGGGGACCGGTGAGAAAATTCTGTCAGCATTACATAAGAAATTGGAAGATACGTTAGGTTAGGATAGGATGGTATAGGTTAGATTAGAATATGATAGGTTAGGATATAGGTTAGGATATGATAGGTTAGGAAACGATAGGTCAGGATATGATACGTCAGGATATGATAGGTCAGGATATGGTAGGTTAGGATATGATAGGTTAGGATATGATAGGTTAGGATATGATAGGTTAGGATATGATAGGTTAGGATAGGATAGGTTAGGATAGGATAGGTTAGGAAATGATAGGTTAGGAAATGATAGGTTAGGAAATGATAGGTTAGGATATGATAGGTTAGGATATGGTAGGTCAGGATATGGTAGGTTAGGACATGGTAGGTTAGGATTTGATAGGTTAGGATATGATAGATTAGGATATGATAGGTTAGTATAGGATAGGATAGACTGTGATAGGATAGGTTAGGATAGGTTGAGATATGTTAGTTAGGATAGGTTATGCAATATTGACAGAATTTTATCATGGGTCCACGTTTTTTATGCTTGACATTATCATGATAGGTTCAGTTAGCATAGGTCAGGAAGAGATAGGTTAGGATAGCTTAGGTTACGATGGGTTATGGTTAAAAACCTATCAATTGTTTTTCTAACCTGTGCAATTTTCTCATAACTAAAATATAACTGAATTCATTGATGAAACCTTGGCTTTAAAAATTGCCCCAGTGACAACCCACAATGCAATAGAGGAAGCCAATGTGTGTCAATCAGCGAATGATGGTGTAGAGGCTAGGGTTAAGTAGCAAGGCAAGGGCTAAAAATTTATAGGGCCAAATATATATAGGGTTGAACAAGGAAGCCAGTAAAGTGGACTCGATTATTAAATTCACTGCAAAATTTCAATGCCTAATGTTTAATAATAAATAAGCTTTTCCTAGAAAGCTCCTGCAATTTGAAGTCACAAAACAAAACAATAAGACAGGAGTGTTCAATGTTAGAATGGAAAATAGCCATTTAATTTGCCAATCAATAAGAGAATACTATAAAATTTATAAATTTCTATGACAGAATATTGTTAAACATAAGAACTAGTAATCAGCAACAGAATTGATATCTTCCAGAACTAGTGATGCAGAAAAACAGTTTTATTTGATGGCAGTTTTTTTGCAAAAAAACATGTTTTTTGCACACACCCAAATTTTGTGAAGTATATGTTTTTTTGTCACATAAAATATATTAATATCCATGCCTTTACAACATGATTTTTTATAATAAAAACATCAAAAGTAAACCATACAGTAAAAGTGGTGGCAGATAACCCACATTTACCTAGAGGAGTCTAAGAGGAACAGTAGGGGCCACAGAACTTATATTGTTGGAGTCAAAATTCAGAGCTTACTATCTCTACTGTTGGACTTTATTTTTATGTGCCAAAAAAAATCAGACAGAGATTGTAAGCTCTAAATTTTAACTCCATCAATATAAATTCTATGGCTCCTGCTGTTTCTCTTAGACTCCTCTAGGCAAATGTGGGTTTTCTGCCACCACTTTTACTGTATGGTTTACTTTTTATGTTTTTATTATAAAAAATCATGACTAAAGAACATGGATATTACTATATCTTGTGACCAAAACAAAACAATGATGTTTTTTAAAACATTTTTTACTAAAAATTCATGACTAAAAAAACTGGATAGCATATTTTATATGACCAAAAAACCATGCAGGTTTATTTTACATGTTTTTTAAAAAAAAAAATCTTTATTTTATAAAAAAATCTTGATTTTATAAAAAATCTCGATTTTATAAAAAATCTCGATTTTATAAAAAATCTTGATTTTATAAAAAATCTTGATTTTACAAAAAACTTGATTTTTTAAAATCATGTTTTTTTACAAAAACTTATCAGAAGTAAAAAACATGAATATTAATACATTTCATATGATGGAAAACAACTCACTGTGTTTTAAGAACATGTTTTTTACAAAAAATTATGATCAATAAACATGACTATCAATATATTTTATGGGAACCAAAACAACCAATGCTGTTTTTTTAAAAACATGTATTATTAAAAAAAAATCATGACTAAAAAACCTGATAATATATTTTATGTTACCAAACAACCACTTTATTTAAAAAAAAAATTACAAAAATATCATGGTCAACAAGTTAAAAAACATGCACATTTTTATATTTTATGTGACCAAAAATTCAGGCAATTTAAGAAAAAATATAAGTTTTTTAGGCATGATTTTTTTTGTATAAAAATGGTTTTTAAAAAAATAGCATGATTTTATGGTCACATAAAATATATTAATATCCACTATTTTAGTAATGATTTTTTAGTGAAAATGATGTTTTTTTAAAAAAACAGCATGGTTTTTCAGTCACAAAAAATACATTAATACGTGTACTTTTTAGTCATGATTTTATTGTGAAAAATATGTTTTTTGAAAAACAAGCATGATTTTTTTGGCACATAATATATATTAATATCTGTGTTTTTTAGTAATAAATTTTTCTTACATGAAACATGTTTAAAAAATAATAGCATATTTTTTTGGTCCCATAAAATATATTAATATCCACATTTTTTAGTCCAGATTTTTTGTAAAAATAACGTTTTTTTTAAGAAAGCAGCATGGTTTCTTGGTCACATCTCTATCAATGACCACATGCATGACCTTCAAGAAGTTGAAGGTGATTCACATGCATTGTAAATAAATGAAATATCAAAACATGAGAGCACAGAAAATGACAAATTTCATCCAACCAAAGAAAACAATGAATTAAGAAGTATGCTGTTTTATCTTATAATTTGATATGAAAAACAAGGTAATGTGGTTCTTTTCCTTGCTGAGTTATCTTCAAACAAAATATTTAAAAAAATCCAAAATATCCACATTTTTTAGCCATGTTTTTTGTAAAAAATTTTTTTTTACAGCATGGTTTTCGAGTCACATCTCTATTCAGAACAAATTGAACATGGAAAAAGGAACTATTTTAATGATTGATTAGTAAAAAATCTTACAACTTTTTAATCCTGAAATATTTATTAACCCATTAGTGCCTATGCATAGACTTTTCTACCCTCTATAAAAATGTTATAAATTTACTCAAACCTAATTTTAAGGTTTCCTACAAGTCTATGCATGCATTATTGACTTGTGCTAGCTAAGAACGCATTTCAAACGCGTTCTGCAGATGTTTTTTACACAATCAAACAGTGCATGAAACATAGCCGCTGCACGTTCCAGCACAACTCACTCGTGAGTTATTTTAGGTATTTCTCACAATGTGACCATTTTTTGTCTAAGTGTGTATAATCAAAAGAAAGTTAAATGATTAGTTTACAAATCGGAATCCATCTTTACCATAAAAAATTACAAAGTGAAGGGGAAATTTCTATTCAAAGTTTTCACATAGATTTTTCTACGCCCAAGCACTACGGCATGTTAAGTTCAGCAGAATTGCAGCTCGGAATGCTCTGAGCTAGTGTGTATTTAATTACTCCAAGCTATTACGCCATGATTAGCTTTATGTAGACATTTATGTTAATATTTATGTTTCTGTGTTAGGAATTGCTTTTATGTCATGGATAGTTATTGAAATACTAACATATTTAGATGTTTAACTGGGCTTTTTCTCCTCAGGATGAATACGGATGAAGTATAAAGTTTTATGGAAGAACTACATGCGTGATGATGGCCTTCCTCTAAGATGTTTCAAAGCATATTACACACCTTTATAAGCACTTAGCCTTGCTTTCATTATGTGTGATGGTGGTAAACATTCTATTCTGTATGCATCATTATATCTTCTTTTAGTAATGTCACAGTGCTTTAGTGAATGGAATATTGTTCAACATTGTTGTATCATAAAAATCTATCTAGGACAGCTTTTGGATGTTTTGCTATAAATAAATCCACTGATTTTTCTGTATGCTTTAGGCAGATTTTTACCTGGAATACCAGTAAGTAGATTTTTTGACTTGACAATATCTCACCTTCTATCTGTACTAACTTTATTATGAAATTTATAATGTATATCAGGCATAATATCTAAAGAATTTCTGCCAAGTTTTACTGTCCTACTACTATTTCTCAACTTTCAACCTTAAGAACACCATCTAGGTAGAAATCAGGATATGTGTTGATTTTCTGCTTTTATATGCATCTTATAGAGGATTTTCTTGCGCTTCCATTGGTACTTTCTGTTTACGTCTTCTCCGAATAGTGCGCCCACCAGAGGGGGGGAAAGCGATGGGGGTGGAGTGACCTTGAACCCTTCCCCCTCATTATTGGGGGTCAATTGAGCGTGTTTCTCTGCGGGAATGGCATTATAGTTCGTTAATGGGCTACTCAAAGTGCTTCCATTATTCAAACGAAACATTCTAACGCTGAATAAATATTTTTTTATAATTTTTGACAATTTCAGAATTCAGCTGTTCTGCCGTATCTATGATACCGCAGCTTTCATTCATAGCTCAATGACAGCTGCAGTATCATAGCTACAGCTATGGCGACCACACCAATCCAAAGGGCTTGAAAAGAGCTATAAAACAAAGTTGACTTGACAAAAAAACGTATTTTGGTCAAAAAAAAATGAAAAATTAAAAAAATTAGTTGCTTTCAAGAATAACACCTATTCTCTTTTGTTGTATATTTTTTCCCAGAGTTACAGAGCTACAGCAATGTAAATTGTATCAATCGATAGGGCTTGAAAAGAGCTACAAACGCTGAAGAGTTCATTATAGAAAACCCTGTAGTTCAAAAGATAAAAAGAAAAGAATTTTCTTTAGTGAAAAACACATTTTTCTGGAAACTTGATAATCGGTTTCTCAAATGTATCTCTTTCCACAATTTTAGAGCTACAAGAATGGTTTACATACCATTCAATAGGGCTTAGCAAGGTGTATCCATGCGCAATAGCATTTTTTGATACATTTATTATTTTGAAAATTACACGACATGAAAAAAAAATGAAAAAAAGTTCATTTTTTTTTAATTCCCAAAATCCACAAAAAAAGTTATCGAAATTCCCTATTGCAAGTGGTTATATAGACATCTAAGCAATCTAAAAACGAAGTACTGGTTCTGTAACTTCAAAATTGTAAAAGAAGATAGATTTTAAAAAACCCCTATTTTATCATATTTTTCGAAAATAAAAAAAATCCAGTGCAGATACAAAAATTTTGTCGAAATAACAAATGATCTTTGCATCATTTCACACCTACTGTGAAAATTTCAGAGAAATCCATCTATAAATAACGGACTTTTTTTTTTACCTAGACGGTGTCCTTAAGGGCATCACCTAGGCCCCGCCCCTGCTGCTCCGATGAGCATTTTTCATGCTTTCGTTGAAAAAGGACCCTAAGGTGGTGGACTATTCAGTCCTTAAATTTTATGGCGCTACAGACAATAGATCTTCTACAGGGGAGAGTGAGGAGACAAAAATCTTGAATTTTTGACCCCATTTTGATCCCATATAAAAAACAAAACAGGAAATGGATAATTTGAAAATGTACTTTTGTTAGAATTGTTTCAAGATTTCTAAAACTGTCTTCGGTTTTGTTCTAGCACAAAAACTCAATGACTAGTCCTCTTTTGAAATTTTTAAAATATTAATTCAAATGAACTAAATAACCCAATATGTCCAATTTTTTTTAAAAACTAAGGCTTGAATAAAAAAATAAATAAAAAATTGTGTTTTTTTTTAAAGTTACATTATATAGCCAAATTTCATAAGAAAATCAGACCAAAAATTAAAAATTTCAGAATTTTGATGAAATAAAAAATTTCATTTTTTTTTTAAATTACAATTCTCAGTGTGCATATGAAGTTATGCATGGAGATTATCAAAATAAAAAATGCAAACAGCATTCAATTACATAAATTTTCCATTATATTACACTTCAACCATAAATTTTGTTTTATGACTTATATCCAACACCTCTAACTTTCAACATTCAAAAGCCTAAAAGTCTTTGAGTTTTGATGCTAGAACAAAACCAAAGACAGTTTAAGAATCCTTGTAACATTTTCTAACAGTTACATTCTCTTTCCCCCAAATTTGAGAAAAAAAGTTATACAGCTCAAAACCCATATATAATTTATTTATGATGTAATGACACAATATCGCTTATCACAAAATAAGTTTTTTCAAATGTTAAAATTTTACAATATAACTTTGTTAGAAATGCTTGAAGGATTCTAAAACTGGCTTTTGTTTGGTTCTAGCATCAAAACTCAATGAATTTTAGGATTTTGAAATATCCATATAAATTTACCAAAAAACAATTTTCCATAAAAACATAAGGTCTAAATCAAAAAAATTACATAAGTAAAAAAAGTTTACTTTAAAAAAATACATTGATTGGCCAATTTTCAAACGAATTGGACAAAAAAGTTGAAAAATCTGGATGATCCCCTTAAAGGGTCAAAATAAATTAAATGTCACCCTGCTAAGATGCAGTTTTTTTCAATATCTTCAGAATAATCTTCAGTATCATTTCATCCACTTTTAATGATAAAATTAAACCTGAAAAAAAAAACTATTTCCTAAAGCATGCAAGGAATTACTGACAACAGTTTATACACCTCATGAAAATATTCTTTTGTTAATATTAAGAATGAGAATTTATATTAAATCATTGTAACATTTCACTCATGGAAAAACGTGATTACTCCAGTATTCAAAAATTAATATAGTTGAATTTATCATTATTGCAATGAAGATTAAATGTTTTTCCACATATATTGACTTTTTTCATTTTGTATTTCAAACTCATTATATAAGCATTAAATAACACAGGCTAATGATAAAGTTTTATTAATAAAATAAACTCAAGCTTTCTTTCTAGTTATTAAATTTCAAGACTTCAAATAATAGCCATTAACAAAGAACTAGTATCTAGAAAATAGCCTCTCCAGTCACCAGTGAAGAAATTCAAGAATAAAGTCACTACATTTTAGGTAAACTAAAATACAGTATTACTTATGCATACAGAAGATGATAAAAAAGCAGCAACTCAAAGTTTATGGGTAAAATCCAGTGGAATATTGAATTTCCTAGCCAAATTACTAAGCTTTTACAGTCATACCTCATCTTACAATAGGCATAACGAACAAAACAGTTACGAAACAGTTTTACATAAAATTTCTATCCCTGAAAATAAGAGAAAAATCATGTTAGAAAATGCATATCTCAAAAATTCAAGCAATGCACACTCGGCTTTGCAGCCGCAAGAGTTCCCCCCCCATAACGTGAATACACTTGTAGCACTCAAGCATTTTTTTTATATTGGTTCAATAGGAGTAAATAGTAAATGATTTGCACGCTTTATTAATTTGAATGGTTTAATAAACAATTTTCTTTTATTTTGAACACATGTTTCACACAAGATTGGTAAAATTCTAAAAAAATTAGGGATTTTAGGAGAGAGTATTGGGGGCCTTGAACCAAATCAGGCCTACTACATGTAAAATGCAATGGTACTTATTAAAAATCATGTTACAAAACCACTTTGGGAACAAATTAATTTTGTTAGATGAGATATGACTGTAGAACCAAACTTGAAATAAAATTTATAAAAACAAGACATCAATAAAATGACAATATGTATGAGCCCAACTCAGCCTTGAAGAAAAAGAGTAATCTAAAAACCAAAGATTACATGTGGTACAAAGATCTGGTCAATTGGAAAGGAATGCTCATCAGTCAATAGAAATTTCTGCTAAGGTATTATGGAGAGTTTGATACAATAGAGAAACAGGGCACTAGTTATGCAAGTCTACTACAGAGATGGTCACTGTCTCACTAATCTCTTCCTCAATTTGGTACTCTTTTACTTCCACTTTCTATGCATTACTTGTAGCTCACTATCTTCAAAAAGGATAATATATCATAGTATCAAAAATTAGAACTTCAACATTCTAACATTCTTTTCAATAAAAAGCCAATGGAACTAGTTTACAACCATGGACAGGCATCAATCAAACAGACATAAATTATTAATTATTTAAACAAAGAAATTTAGATATAATACAATCACACTAACAAAACATAAAAAAGAAAATAAATTACATTAATGACATTTAGAGTGAAAATATCTAAAGCTACAGATTGCTCTTCACCCTAGAGCAATTTTTTCATCATTCTTAACCATTATTACATGCATCAATTTCTCACCTGCTCCAACATCAATACCTAACAGTCAGCATTCAAAAGTTGTGATAATATGGTGAGCTTGCTTTTTTCTATTTGTATTTCTTGCCGACAAAATTTTTCATTTGTCAAAAATAATGGCATTTAAAGTATTTCCACCCCACAATGAAAATGCATCATCCATGAAATTGTGTTGCCTCTTGCAATTATATTTACATGTATCATCACATGTAGATTAAGCTGGAACTTGAACTTGAGGGATGACAGCGTCGGGGCCTTTGTAACGACCTAGAATTCCCTCCACAATTTTCACATAGAGAGTTCAGCGCCTGGTACCAGACTCAACCACTAAACTAGTCAGGATCTACCAATCCTTGTCACAAGCTGCCATTGGACGGCATCACTGGGATAACCAGTGTGTCAAAACACCATCCCCAAGCACATTGGGTCATTACTGCCCACTCTACCTGACTGGCTCATTCCAGTCACTGTCTCTTACTCCAGGCATGCACAAGAAACATTTTCATAGCTTCAATGATACTCAAATTACACTCCTGATCCAATCCAGCTAGACAGCTCATGCTGCAATTATCTTCAGTACATCTGGCATGCCACTCATTCTCTCCATACTGCTCGAGCACCACATTCATGAAAGTTTCTCTCTCCTGCTCATACTTACTATATTCCAGCACAAAATGCTCAATTGTTTCCTCCACTCCACTATTATACCGCCGACATAATCTGTTATTGTTCTCATTCCACCTCCATGTACGTTTGTTCACACTCAATGACTTGCATCTCACTGCAAACAAGAGTTGACTTCCAAAACTACCATCATAGAACATCTCAAACTTAGGTGCTTCTTTTTTCACATACCAGTTAAGTGTATTCTTCCACATCATGCTAAGCTTCCACTTATTCAATCCATACTCCTTAGTTTGCCTCTCAATCTCTTTTTTCCACCTTTTGCAGTCCCACTCCGGCCCTCCACCTCCAACATTTATTAAACTCCAGTCATCCACAGGTTTCCCAATTCTAACATGAATAATCTTTTGCATACTAAGTTTCCTTGCATGCCCCCAACATACTTTCTCCCAATAGCTTAGACTCAGATTCCGTTCAAAAATTTGCTTTACCCACCTGCTATTCTGCATTCTTTCAACTCTTACCTTATAATTCAGCACCGCTTTCATCATTCTTTCTGAAAATAGGCTCAACACCTGGTCACCTCTAATGGCTTCTGTAGCCGTCCATTTTGGAGCACCCAATGCTAAACGTCCTATTTTATTTCGTATTACATCCAGCTTTTCAAGATCACTTCCATTCCAGGCAAGAACACTCATACCATACATGACACTAGGTACAGCAACATACTTCCACATTCCTCTCACACATTCATACTTGTTTGCTCTGTATCTGGCTACACTACTTAACCATCCACTCCACTGCATTGCTTTTGCCGCTTTCTCACTCTTAGTTCTAGTGCATCCATCTTCACTTATCATACAACCTAGATATTTGTATTA
Source organism: Morinoia aosen (assembly GCA_030386875.1). Lineage (NCBI taxonomy): Eukaryota > Metazoa > Arthropoda > Malacostraca > Amphipoda > Talitridae > Morinoia > Morinoia aosen. The sequence continues at coordinate 103,028,659 of CM059576.1, read as the reverse complement.
TTTGTTCTACCTATTCTGATTTCTCCAATATTCCACAGTCTGTCTCTATCAGTCTCATCACTATTTATAACCTAACCTTAATTTTGTCGGCACCAAAGTTCATCTTGAAATCTGTACTATATCCATTCACAATGTCAAGCATCCCTTGCAGTTCATGTCCACATTCACTAACCACAACCACATCATCAGCATACAACAAACAGCTCAGTCTTTCATTACCAACTTTCAGTCCTAAGCCACTCATTCTCAGTCAAACTGCTAATTCTTCTGTGTAGGCCTACAATCCAAACAAGAGGGGAGACAGAGTACAACCCTGTCTTACTCCTCTAACACTCTTTACTTGCCCTGTTTCCAAATTTCCTAACCTGTAGATAGCGCTTGTCAGGGTGTAATTTGAGGATTGGATGGCACAAATTAGCAAAAAGTTCAAAAAATTTTTTGAATGACCGTAAAAATAGTTCACTTTTTTCCCCATTTTATGATGGATGGTTAATATGAACAATAATATTTAGAGTCATTTGCATGTTTTAAATTTTTTACTGTGATTTGATCAATGTTTTCACTGTCATTTGGTGAATTTTCAGACTATTTATCAGTAAATAATCAAGGATTTCAAACTTTCAAAAATTGAATTCAGTTTAGTTAGTGCTTGAGTTCTTAAACAACTTCAAGTTTCCATTGCTCTCTGTAAAATTCAACATTCTTGTCTTTTAAGGATATTCTTTGAATAAACCCAATTGCGTTACCTTCGAAGTAAAACACACCCTTCATCATTGAAAGAGCATTTAAATGTCCTCACTCTGAGTTTAATACTAGCACTTCTCTCAAATTATCGCATCATATAACTATACCTCAAAAATATGAACATAAAATATAAGCAGTGACAAACCTAGTGAATCACAACACAAATGTTGAAAAACCCTTGCAAGCTCAATCGCTTGAACTTGAAGTCGAGTGGCGACAGCGTCAGAGCTTTTGTATCGGCCTTCGCACCTCACAACTTTCGAGATCGGACTGTCCGAAATCCGAATGTCTGAGAGACGCATACCATTATACGCTTTGAATAATCACTAAAATAATAATCATCCAGAGGAGGTATAAATTCAAGGCGTTAATATTTATGAGTGTTGAGGAAATTACCAAATGAAGCAATGAATTTGAACAACTTGGATGGATTGATATAGAGGTGCAAAACTTATATTTTACATTTCTAATTATTTCTAATTAATACGAGAACCTGTAAAAAAGAGCGCATTTCAGAATTGCGCAAAAAATACAATATTTCCCTCATAGTCTCGCTGCTAACTCAATTCTATATATGCATGTTATTTGGAGTATTTAGCTATAATGTTCATAGCATTTTGCAAACACTTTAATTTTATGAAAAGAATAGAGACATCCCTTTTCGCTAAGCCCGTGTAGCTAAAATATAATTTTCCTCAGGTGCCGGTGACAGTACTAATGAGTGTAAAAAAGTTGTATAATCTCACTGTTTGAAGTATATTGAAAATGAGGTATCATTGTAGTAGAAATAAAAATTTTTTATGGGCACACACAAGATCTAGATGGGTAAATTCACAAGGTGGTGCATCCTGCATTGCAGGTAATTATTACATGCTCATAATCGAAACATGATTGTTCAGAAAGATATGCTATTTGATAATATTTTCCACCAATTAAAATCTTTACGTGCTCTGTCAAACTATTCGAGCATCCATTGCCTTCAGTTTTGATGGGCTCTGCACACAAATCTTCAATTATTTCTGTAATATCGCAAAAGTCTTCGAACCTGATTTAGTTGGACGAACGTGCAACGTATGCTATAAAGTATCTCGCTCTCAACATGAATTTGCATTTATTCATATGTATACCAAATGAAATTGGAAAGCGTCATTTGAAAAAACTTATTTCCGATCTTAGAAAACAAAAAATAGGAAAATAAAATGTTATTTGCAGGCCATTACTTGCAAGGCACTCTTCTATTTTTGTAACTTGTGAATATAATGTGAGACAAAAAAATAATTCTGAGCAGTTTGTTTCCAAAAAAATGTACAAAACGATCATTTTGTTTATAAAATATCATGCAATAAAGATACATAGTAGATGAGCATGCTTGTATCTTAATACTCATTTCAATTATCGAAAACAATTATTGAGAGAAAAGAGTAAAAAAAGCTTTAGCTCTCATGCAGTAGTCGAGGTTTCATAATTCGTATAGCTACAAATTAAAATAATATAATACCAGTGACGATGCATAGTTGACAACATTTTTATTAGTGCGCACTTACGTTGAAATATGAGCTTAGGAACTTGGATATCAGGGGTTAATAATGAAAATAGTATATCGATTGAAAAATTCTGCGCTTATGAGTATGAGGTCGTCATTCGACATCTTTTATTCCTACGTATCAAATATGCATGTAAACGATTTGAAAAAATGAAATAGCCTAGCTACAGATTTTTCGTGGAAGTTTATCAAGTGGCTTTGATTAAAATATGTTTGTCAAATCAAACCATTTATATTTTATGGCAAATCAAGATTTTTTTAATGTAAAACATCATGTGAACTTATTCTTTTGTAGTTAATAAATAAAAATCTAGCCAAAATTGTCTAATAGGTAGTCGTATTTATCACAAAATAATTATTACACTTTATTAGACTTTGTCTTAAGTAAATGCAGTAGCCCGTGGGATATATAGCATTGATGACCTTATTGTTTTTGTGCTCATGTCACTAGAAAATTAGAGTATTTCATTCACAAATGTGAGCACAGAAATTAAATGGTTTTAATTTGTCTTACAGACTTTTGTAGCTATTTTAGATGAATGAGTCGCGAATCGAACTTTTTACATTTCTATTCCCGATGAATGATGTTAAAACATAGTCATTTATTTGGCTGGCAAAATCTTGATTATCATTAACTTGATATAACGAATTTCTATTCATAAATAAAAATTCGCAATCTAAGCACTTCAATGCAAACATATATATTATGGGATTTTACGAACAATATAACTGTAAAAATTGATTTACATTTCAACTATTTCGTACCACGTTCATGGGATTCAAATTTTATATATCTCATTACAATGCAATACATCATTATATCCTTAATTTAACGTCAGTACATTACACCGCATACACACTGAAAAATTGTTGCTGCAGGATAGAAACATCGGAATGATGTCAAAGGAACTTCTCCGCACTCCGTAGTTCATTTACATTCAGCAAGTGGTTTTTATGCCCTGAACTTGATCGCAAGGCTAATTTCTTCCTTTGAAAAGACTGGAGTTTATTCTGTCTGCTACGGTGTGCAGGGAACAATAACGAATAAAAGTACTTATAAATATTTTTTTTCCATGAAAAATTACCTCTTCGTAAAGCTGAAAGTTTTTTCTTTCCAATGACATTAGGATACGCCCAAATACTGAAAGAATTATGGTGTAAAAATGCATTTTAATACGATGTGTAATCATTTGAACGAACGTAAGTTCATTTCACGTTCGTTTTGACGTCACGGACTCACACGGGCTCACAGGCCACAGCGATTCAGTTACCTTCAAACTGTCGTACGGGGATTATGTCGACGCTCTGTCTTATCGTAGTTTATTCTTCGACTTTTCATGGGAAAGCTGCATGAAATTAGCGTTTTCATGATTTGTCCCGTATTATAACATGTTAATTACCTATTTGTGGTCACTATTGATCGAAAATAGGGTGCCGATTGAAATTTTCAGGAAGGATAGAAATAGTTCACAAAAGTTCGTGTGACTGCTACTCATAGTTCAGATGTGCCATTGTGTCTGGTCATAATAAAGTTCCCTGATATTCCACCTTGGCGCTTGTGTTCTCATACAGACTTAGTACAATTTTTACTTTTTTTCTGCTAAACCCAACTTTTCTCAAAATTTCAAAGAGCCTAACCCAATCCACTCTGTCATAAGCCTTTTCAATATCCAGGAATGCTAAATATACCTTCCTATCATCCTTCCTCATTTGCTCAATTATTTCACTCACTACAAACAGATTATCCTCCCCACGTCTATCCTGCCTAAAACCATTCGGTTCTTTACCTAGGACTCCTAATTTCTCAACTAAATTTTTCATTCTCTCATTCAAAATACCACAAAAGATCTTACATACAGTGTCAGCCGTAATTCTGCGTAATTTTTTAGTTCTTTCATACTCTTATGTCCAACCTTATGCAACAATACTACATTACACTTGTTCCAGTCATCCGGTACTCTTTCACTCTTCCATATCTCATCAAATAAACATTTCAACATACTGACTACACTCTCTCCTCCACATTTATAGAACTGTTATGGGATCTTATCAGGGCCACATGCCTTTCCATTTTTCACTTTCTTCAAAAAACTTACAACCTCTTCACAAGTGATTTTGTCTTCCATGTGCACAGTTCACGTTCATCAATCAGAAAATTTATGGTTTAATCACAAATCACAACAATAAGTTTTCAAGTCTCCGTTGTCTGCTTATTACGATCTTGAGACCTTTCCGCTCTGAAATTTTGAAAAATTGTGTCACAGTTTATTCCTATCGCAACATTTAAAAATACGTCATTTCGGGTAAATACGTTTTTTATGTATCAAGGATAAGCAAGGAAACGTAATACTATACATGATTTACAGGTATTTTTTGGCACATCGTCAAACTTAATTTAGAAACGGCACAAATAATTCAAATTATCTTAATTAGCAATCAGCTCCATAGGTCGACTCCCCCAGTTACGTATTGGGAACTTTTACTGCAATATTTAGCTAAGACTTTCTTACGTTTGCAACTTACACTCATGTAGCGAAAAAAGGCTCAACTGTTTAACTTTTTGTTGCTTATTACATACATACCTGCATTGGCCATGGTTACTCATTCACGCTATCAATAATCAATATAATAAAAATACTCTAATCTTGTTGTTAAACATGAAATCTGTTTTTGTATGAGTTTTATAACAAGATGATGAGCGTAATTGATTGAACATGTACTGCATATAATCATATAGAACACAAGTTTTGTTAGCTAGTAAATGATGGGTTATTTCGAACACGTTTTTGAACACCAGATAATTCACATGACTCGATTTGTTTTCTTTACCTATGACCGTTAAAAATAAAAAATCCTTTACCGCCAGAATGGTGCCCGTACTGAATAACTCAACCTACGTGAGGTTCTCACACCGGCGTGCCAAATTGCGACCAGTCGCGCGAACGGAAACTCGAACGCACTCTTTCTCCCTAAAAACAGGGTAAAGAAGACCGGCAGGCGGCAGCAGAGGGACTTCATAACGCCGTTAGGTACAGAATTTCTGGAGATTTCTTGAGTTTACCTCGTGCGACTTTACACTTAAGTTTACCGACTCGTAACTTTGGAACGGATGCACCCATCGACTTCAAATTACTCTCAAATGAAAAAGTGAAACATTTCCAGTAGTACGGTGTCCTACACACGACCACGGCCTCAACGGTTTTCGAAAAAATAGAGAAATTCTGCGTTGAGCCTATCCGACTCGCGCGCCCTCAAAAAACTTAAGTTTACCGACTCGTAACTTTCGAATGGATGCACCCATCGACTTCAAATTACTCTCAAATGAAAGAGTGAAACATTTCCAGTAGTACGGTGTCCTACACACGACCACGGCCTCAACGGTTTTCGAAAAAATAGAGAAATTCTGCGTTGAGCCTATCCGACTCGCGCGCCCTCAAAAAACTTAAGTTTACCGACTCGTAACTTTCGAACGGATGCACCCATCGACTTCAAATTACTCTCAAATGAAAGAGTGAAACATTTCCAGTAGTACGGTGTCCTACACACGACAACGGCCTCAACGGTTTTCGAAAAAATAGAGAAATTCTGCGTTGAGCCTATCCGACTCGCGCGCCCTCAAAAAACTTAAGTTTACCGACTCGTAACTTTCGAACGGATGCACCCATCGACTTAAAATTACTCTCAAATGAAAGAGTGAAACATTTCCAGTAGTACGGTGTCCTACACACGACCACGGCCTCAACGGTTTTCGAAAAAATAGAGAAATTCTGCGTTGAGCCTATCCGACTCGCGCGCCCTCAAAAAACTTAAGTTTACCGACTCGTCACTTTCGAACGGATGCACCCATCGACTTAAAATTACTCTCAAATGAAAGAATGAAACATTTCCAGTAGTACGGTGTCCTACACACGACCACGGCCTCAACGGTTTTCGAAAAAATAGAGAAATTCTACGTTGAGCCTATCCGACTCGCGCGCCCTCAAAAAACTTAAGTTTACCGACTCGTAACTTTCGAACGGATGCACCCATCGACTTAAAATTACTCTTAAATGAAAGAGTGAAACATTACCAGTAGTACGGTGTCCTACACACGACAACGGCCTCAACGGTTTTCGAAAAAATAGAGAAATTCTGCGTTGAGCCTATCCGACTTGCGCGCCCTCAAAAAACTTAAGTTTACCAACTCGTAACTTTCGAACGGATGCACCCATCGACTTCAAATTACTCTCAAATGAAAGAGTAAGACATTTCCAGTAGTACGGTGTCCTACACACGAGCACGGCCTCAACGGTTTTCGGGAAAATAGAGAAATTATGCGTTGAGCCTATCCGACTCGCACGCCCTCAAAAAAACTTAAGTTTACCGACTCGTAACTTTCGAACGTATGCACCCATCGACTTCAAATTACTCTCAAATGAAAGAGTGAAACATTTCCAGTAGTACGGTGTCCTACACACGACCACGGCCTCAACGGTTTTTGAAAAAATAGAGAAATTCTGCGTTAAGCCAATCCGACTCGCGCGCCCTCAAAAAAACTTGAATTTACCGACTCGTATCTCGCGCGTTGTCAAAACATCCTATCCTAAGAATTCGAAATAATAATATCCTCAACTTCACTTACAATGAACAGACCCTTTCATGACAAAAGAAGGCATGGGAAATTGAAAACAAATAAAATTAACCTCAGAGTCATATCATTTTCTATATCAATATTTCCCGAGAATCAAAGCTTACGTTTTTTCTGTTCTATCGAGCTATATTTTGATCGCTATTCAAGCCTTTTTAATGGATATTTAATTTGTCCTGTGCTTATGCACTATCGTTGAACCCTAGAAAACCTATAACATAATTTCTACTTCTTTTTCAAGAATTTGTTGAACCCTGAACGCATTGTTTGTTTCTCCTCGCGGTTACTGTGTCGATTTAAGTTGTGTAACCTTGTTTTTTCTTTTGTTTTCATTTTATTTAAAAGTTAAACCAATCAAATGGTCTTTCACACAATTGGTTTGGTTTTTATATTTTCCAAAATTAGATTGAATGACTATTACGAGGAAATATTTATGATAAAGTAATTTATGGCAGTGCATAACAAATCATTATTGACTGCCTGTTTTTTTCATATGTCTTTGAATCAGGTGATTTAGGCGTTTATGCATATACATCCGCTTCGATTTTTGTGTTTCGTTTTCCGTACAGGCTAATACGTTTTTTTTATTTACGTCATTCTTAACGTATCTGTTTCGCTACCTCCACGCCTTATTTGAGGATGTATGCTCAGGTATTTTTGGGGTACTTTTTCCAACATTTATTTCACTTCAACAGCCCGTTTACGATGCGTCTAGTTCAATATTGACGGGTTTTTTGCATTTGTTATTACAAATTAATAGCTTTACGTAAGAAAATTTGGCCATTGTATTGTTTTTTAAAGAGTCAAATTGATGGATGAATGAAATAAAAAAGTTCTGAACGTTTCAAGAATACATTCTTAGGAGGGAGAACCATGCTTTGAACCGCAAATTTTTATGAACCGCAAATTTTTACAGGCTCACTCGCCGTATGTATAAAACTGCCGAATTAATTTTTATGTTTTGAATAAATTTATTTCAAATTCTACTCTAAGCACTTTAATGTACTATTCAATCTTTCTCACAGCCCAATGTATAGATCCATCGTATCAGCATTTTGGAGATACAGATTTTTCAGTTTAACGTTTTCTTTGGTATGTGTAAGTTTCGTTGAAGTTTTTAACTTCTAAGAAACAACGGATGGGTTACAGATTTCAGTTTTCGCATATGAAGCTGTACAACTTATATTGGAAAGAAACAATTCTGTTCTTTACTTCATATTTAAAGTGAGACTCTTAATCTGACTCAAAACAAATGTTTGTGAGTGGACGGCGTCTAGCTGTCCACTTTGCTGACACTACAAATGTCTGCTGACCAAGCCCCGAAATGTTTTTGAGACTCAGAGGCCTGCGCTCGGTTTGTTTTGAGATCCCTCCTGCATTTGCGCTTTGGATTAGGATGTCTTGTTGCTCCATGCATACTGCGTTAGTTTTATGACTAGCGTTTTGGTGTCAGGTTGTCCTTTCCATTAGTGACAGCAGATCATCATCTAAAATTTGACTCATCAAAGATCAAAACTTGTGGGTATTCAGTAAATAGAAAAGTGTTCCTTGACATTTTGTGAATTATTTCTTTTCTAAAAATGGAGAGTGTTATCGACCATATGAAATCGTTTCCGAGCAAGAGCATTAACAGCAAACAAAAACTTTATAGAATTCTGTCTAGAAAGTTAGGAACTCATAGGCATGAAAGACCAAGAAATCGTTTCAGAAAACTCGAATTGTCAAGTCCAGCGTTCAACTTCCAAGTGGTCAGAATAGTTCAGGTAAATTTATAAACTTAAATTAGTTTGTGCGAGTGTGACTCCGATTACATTTATGCTATTTTAATTCTTCTCGTGGGCTTTCGGACCGCCATAGCCGTGTGGCTTTCGGACCCGCCTCCGTGCGGGCAAACCCGGGTTCGAGTCCCGGCGGCGCTGGTGGCGATTTTCTCTGTTGGGTATAGGGGTACATAGGGGAAAGTCCTATCTTTAGTTCTCTAAGTGATTAGTCATATTAAGCAGCAAGATTTTGAATTATTTTCTCGCTAATATCTTTAAATATATATGTTTTGTCCCGGGAATTTCCGGGAAAGTAGGAATTCCCGGACAGGGAAATTTCAGCCAAAAATCATCCCGGATCTCGGGATCCCTGGATGCAAATCCTAGTGGTATCCTACTTTGAGTTTTAAAGTTTTTTAAGTCCCTGTAACTCGAAAGCTAAGTAGTTTTTGTCATTTTATCCTTCGCAAAAACCGATTTTTTTTACTTTATAGACTTATAGTCGAATTTTGTCCGTACAAAAAAACACCCTTTATAGTGTAGATTATTCTTATACAGTAAAATACAAAGTTCCTGCGCATAATTTTTCTTTCGTTATTACAATATTCAATTTAGTATTGAAGAAATTAAATTGGTTGGTCTGTCTTTTTTGGTTGGTCTGTCTCCATTTCACGCTCTTGATAGGATACTTAATGTTAGGATTGGCCGTGGGTATAGCCAAAACCTAAACGTAAAGCGATAAGTGTTTTTCAAACCATGAGAAAGGGTAATGATTGGCGTGGAAACTCAGCTTTGTCTCTGGTTTATTTGAAGGAGCCGGAAGGGACCGCAGAGCCTTGAGATACTGAAGAACTTGGCTGACGATGGTTCGCAGTCCGTGCAGGCGAAGAAACTCCGGCTAGTGACGAAGTCGACAGTGTGGGGGTGTGTTTGGAATTTATAGGAACCCAATTTATAAGACGTGGGAAGACCCGTGACGTCGGTAGTCTCAATTTAAGGTATCGGCTTATTTAATTCCAAGTTGGCAAAAAAGTTGTTGTAGGGGAAGCAGGTAGTTTAGCTAGCCGGTGAGTGTAATCTTAGGCTTCTAGCTTCCAAAAATAACCCATGTGAATTTGCCAGGGAATTATTTGTAAATGAGATCTCTCAGGCCCAAAATCAGGTAAGCTTTCTTTAAGACAAAACAAATCCTAACAAGGGAAGGAAGGCCCAAAACTAGTTCCAGAAAAGGTAATCCCATGAAAGGCCCAGGGAACTGGTTGTGTGGTGGCGTTTGGCGATGTCGTTGAGGTCCTGCAAAGAGTCCAAACGCGGGATGAGCAGTCCAAGGAGACATCAAGGAAAATTCCACCACTGGCAGTCCCCAACATCGTAATTGATAAAACTCCCACAAAGTAGATTCTTCCGAGAAAATCCTACAGATTCAACACGAGCTAACTTCAGAAATCTCTCTTTTGTCAAGCTCAAAAGTAGGATAGAATCAATTTAGAAACTCGTGTACCACTGCTCTTGCTTTAAATGCAAGGGCATGAAATATTTAAAAGGAGACTTGTAAAGAACCACTGGTGATTCTTTTTAGAGCAATTAATCAGTGATTCCATTTGTGGAATGATAGCAAATTCGTGAGACTGAATAAAACATGATTTATGCAGCATGAAGGAATATATAAGAAAGTAGCTAAAATGCATATGATGAGAATTAATAACTTTTTGTGTACTCTAAAACATCTCTATGTCCGTACGAGAAATAACAGGGAAAACATCCTAACTTTCATACTGAAAAGCACTGACAAACATCATTGATAAAAAAAAAATAAGGAATAATATCTACACTGAGAAAAGAAACACTAAACGTGTTTTGTTTGCACAGAAAGAAAATATGCGCAAAACGAAACATGAAAATCAAGGTGACGATGACCCGGCGGTTTTTACGTTACGCCATTTGCAATAAACCGCCGGCATAACATCGTTCACGAAGTATGTTGTACGCGAAGAGTACGCGTTTACGATGACAGATGCTAGTATGTATTTCTGCCGCAAGAGTAGAGATTTGATTTAATATGTTGATAGTGATTTATATTGAAATAAGTGCGATTAAACGCAAGATTTGAGGAGTATAAAAAATTAAGAAAAACTAAAACTTTAGCAGGCAGGCATAGACATGATTGAAAATTAAGAAAAACTAAAACTTTAGCAGGCAGGCATAGACATGAATGATCTTCGTAATCTATAATCTATACGAAATTCTTAAAAGACATTTTTAATTATATTTCACGTCGAAACACATTTAAGAACAACTACTGCAAGTATGTTTATAAAAAGAATATTATTCCACGTACATAAGTACGATTTAAATTGACATGAGTCGGCGGCTTGGGCTTCGCCATCTTGGAAAACAAAGACACCGAGAACAAAGACGCCAGCAGTTCTGTCGTGCTCTCTCACAAGTATTTTATGAACGAATTTTAATATCAATATGACCGCTGCAAAATGTATAACTTGTAGTACGGCACAACTTAGTTGATTTAATATAATGTCTCAACACAGAAATGAATCGTGACACGCAAAATTTATACGCTTTGTCACATCGAGGTAGCCTCGAAAATGAACATGTTAGTCTAAGAATTTCAACACTATTTGAGAGTTTATCCCTACTCACGACGATGAACAAATCCTTAAGTTTATCACCATGCACATGGAGAATTTCACACTGTATACTTTACCGAGTTTTTTTCCTATTCTCACACTTAATTTCTTTTAACTTACGAGAGATGTACGCACGCTAACAAGCCACAAGAGAGAGTGAGTCAGTTCAAGCGACGCGCTTGGATGTTGCCACTTCGGGCTGCTTTAAAACTCGAAATGTCGATTGATTATTTTATCTCTCATGTATTTACACACAAACTTCAATGATTACGAATTAGAAGTAGAAAATAATTAATAATAAATTAGAGTAAGATTTTTAATGCTAATAATTATTTTATTTAAGTGCGAATGGGAAAGTTTATAATTTTTACGCTTTGTAGCGAATTGCTACATTACCCCCCAAGGCGCAGACCGAAAGGTCCACCCGCTGCAATCATTTGTAGCGGGAAGGAGGTCGAACTACGCGACCATGCCGGGTTCGGCAGTTGGCAAATGTTACTGAGCGGGGAAGTTTCACCAAACGGGTCTGCAAATTTAGATCGGCAAAAGTTCTAGGAACAGGAGTTACTGCAGCGGGCTCGTCTGGTCTCTCCAGACTTGTCGCTGTTTCAGTAAGAGGGCTAGAATTAGAATCTACGATAGGCTTAGGGATAGGGTTTGAATGTACAGGCACATAGAAAGGATTACACTCAAGTTGACTAGGCAACAATGCAGCCAACTGAGGAAGCTGAGATGGTAGATATGCTCGAGTCTCAGTGGAAAGGAAATTCTGTGGAGAGAATGAAGAGTTAGAAGTTACACTATGATCGGCGGTATATGCTGCCTTTAATCTATCTATGCTCACAGGGTCGTGTGAACCAGATCTTTCGAGGATGAAATATTTTGGCTTGCGTTTAAGTACTTTGAATGGGCCATCATAAGGGCGTGTGAGAGTTGGCTTAATAGCGTCTATGCGAACATACACGTGTGTGCACTCTTGCAAAGCAGGATCAAGTTTGTCTTTAGTCTGAGGCATTCGTGGAGCAACATACTTGATCTGACGCATGCAATCTTTGAGACAGGTTACATATGCGGAACGATCAGCAGATGAGAATTCAGGCAGAGGTTTTGGGTCAACAATGTCGCCGGGGAGACGAAGTGTTTGCCCATAGAGCATCTCTGCTGCTGTGCACTGCTGATCTTGTCGATACAAATTGCGGATGCTCAACAATACTACTGGAAGTCTGTGAGTCCAATCGTGGCTGCAGTCCAGGCAACGTAATACCGACTTTAAGTCTCTGTGGACTCTCTCAATAAGTCCATTTGACTGCGGATGGTACGCGGTAGTTGATGTATTTGCACACCCTAAAGCGGCGCTAAGTTCACTCCAAAATTTGGAGGTAAATTGTGATCCCCGGTCATGCGTGACACTTAAGGGAACACCAAATCTGGAAATCCAGGTGGTCATGAAGGCGCGCGCTACAGTCTCAGTTTGGGTATCAGGAAGAGGCACGGCCTCAACCCATCGCGTGAACCTATCAATGATTGTTAACAAATAAGAATGACCGCGCGACAAAGGCAACGGGCCCACCAAATCTAGGTGTACAGAGTCGAATTTGTGACCTGTGAATGCACAACTCTGCAGCGCAGCACGATTATGTTTCACCACTTTACTACTCTGACATGCATGGCAATTTTGCACAATTTGCTTGACCTCCTTACGCATCGCTGGCCAGACGAAACGATCGGAAATCAAACGCAATGTACGGTTAATACCAGGATGAGAGAAGGAATGATAGTTGTAATATAGCGAGTAGTGTAAGTTCTAGTTAGAGAGACCAATAGTTGGCAACGCTCGAGACAGCAACACTCGCAGTCAGTCTACCAGTGAACTCGGGTTCGACAACAAGTAAATGTTGACCGAGTGTGTACATAATATTACCTACTGTGGTTGGTATCTAACTTCTTAATTTCTAAACTAATGTACTAATTCTATGCTACCCTATTCTATATATTCCCGTCTATCTCCGCTCTACTCTTGCTAACCACAGTACTTCTAATTGAGTATTAAGTTAACTAAGGTATCCAAGAGGTGAGTAAACTATTTTACCTAACTTGATGTCTATTACTATGTTGTGTCTATGTCTATGTGAAACCTATACTGTGCTATAGTGTAGGATGTGATATTGGCGACGAGGATTTGGTAGAACTGCTGGAAGTGACTAAGTGGTAGTGACTACTGACTAGTGAGGGAACATAAAATTTGCCTAGTGAAATTTTTTGTTATTGTTTTTCTGCTCACTGGTGTTGCTAGACTGGCTAGACTAGTGGAGAAAATTAAAATTGATCAAGTGATTGTACTATTTGTGCTGTGAAAATTTTTTTTACAGTGTGTTTTTGACTTACTAAAAATTCAATATGCCATTGATAGGTTCAGTGGGAGAATTTAATCCTGGAGAGGAAGAATTTGGAGACTATGAAACTAGATTACACTGCTATTTTTTAATAAACAAAATAGAGGAAAATAAAAAAGCCCCCACCATAATTTCACTAGTGGGTCCTAAAATTGCTAGGTTGATCAAGGACCTTGTGTCTCCAAAGAAAGTACTTGATGCTACTTATGACGAGATTGTGGAAGCGTTGAGACGGCATTTTAAGCCAACAAGAAATCAAATCTTTGAGAGATTTAGGTTCCATAAGCGGAACCAGAGACAAGGGGAAAGCATTGCTTATTTTGTGGCTAGCTTGAAAGCACTTTCTAATACCTGTAATTTCAAACAGGAAGTGCTAGAAGAGACCCTGCTGGATCGTTTCATTTTGGGTGTGTCCAGTAATGAAATTCAAAATTGCTTGCTAAATGAGGCTGGCCTGACATGGCAAAAGGCCATGGATCTAGCTACTGCTAAAGAAACCACACTGAGAGAAACAGTGGGGTTGAGGCAACCAAATTCAATTCTAAATGTAGGTCAGAGCAGAGTTCAGCAAACTGCGTACAAGCCTCAGGGCAAGACTCAGGCCCAAGCTAGCCCCAAATCAGCATGCAGCGGCTGTGGTAATCTGCACTGGCGTAGAGATTGCCCCTACAAAGACAGTGTTTGTCATGGTTGTGGCCAAAAAGGTCATCTAAAAAATGTTGTTTCAAACTAACAAAAAGAACAAAAGGGCAGAAATCTGATAAAGGCAACAAAAATAATTTTGTGCATGCTATGCATGAAAAAAGGGGGAGGGAAAACCACCCTAACCCTAATGGAACTAGCAATGGAACCAATGCAGACTACCCAGCCCCCAATCATGGGTGTTATGGGGAAATATTTGCTTTAGCCGAGGAAATGAAACCCCCAATCAAAATAAAATTGTTACTAAATGGTGTGCCATTAGAGATGGAGGTAGATACAGGTGCTGCCAGGTCTATCCTTTCAATGGCCACCTACTCTAAAATACCAGCTAAGTCAAGACCCGAGCTGAGACCTTCTGATGTTAAGCTTAGGACTTATGGGGGAGCTGAGCTGGTAGTTTGTGGGGAGATAAGGGCTAACATCCAGCGTGAATCTAGTGGTATGGTTCCTCAGCTAGCAACTATTGTGGTTGTAGACAGGGAGGGGCCAGCCTTGCTGGGTAGGGACCTGATTGATTTCCTTGGGCTAACTATAGTTTCAAATAATGTCAACAAATTGATCACTTGCCCTGAAGAGTTAGCAAATAAATTCCCCGACCTTTTTCAACCAGGTCTAGGTTGCTTTAAGGGAAGGAAATTCAAAATAGAAGTGGATCCAGCCATACCACCAAAGTTCTGTAAGGCCAGGAACGTGCCTTACACACTTAGACCTAAGGTGGAGGCTGAACTTGATAGACTGGTGCAGGAAGGTATCCTCACCCCTGTACAGTATTCAAGATGGGCGGCGGCGATCGTCCCTGTGCTCAAGGCTGATCAAAGCATCCGCATATGTGGGGATTACAAACTCACAGTCAACAGAGCCACTAGGCTTGATACCTACCCCATACCCCGAGTGGAGGATCTATTTAGCGGGTTAGCAGGAGGAGTTATATACTCCAAGCTAGATATGTCTCAGGCATACGCTCAACTACCCTTGGATGAAGACTCCAAGGAACTCACGGTAATAAACACCCACAGAGGTTTATTTGCCTACAACCGCCTCAGCTTTGGAATTGCGTCCGCACCTGGAATCTTTCAGCGTGCCATGGAAGGACTATTGCAGGGCCTCCCAGGAGTGTTCTGCTACCTGGATGACGTCCTGGTGAGTGCCACTAATGAGCAAGAGCACAACAAGCGTCTCTATCAAGTCCTATCTAAACTTCAGGAGGCAGGGCTAAAGCTGAAAATAGATAAATGCCAAATTGGAGTGCCACAGGTATCCTACCTTGGATACCAAATTGACAAGGATGGATTGCACCCCACTGCCGAGAAGGTAGCAGAAATCCAGAAGGCACCAGCTCCTACTAATGTGACTCAACTGAGAGCCTACCTGGGGCTGTTAAATTTCTATAGGAAATTTCTAAAATCATCTGCAACCATGCTGGAGCCCCTAAATACCTTACTGAGGGATAAAACCCCTTGGAAATGGGATGCAAGTCAGGAGAGAGCCTTCCAGAAATCTAAACAAGCCCTCCTGGACTCTCAGACTCTAGTCCACTTTGACCCTCAGAAACCCATAGTGGTAGTGGCTGACAGTAGTGCGTATGGTGTGGGAGCGGTGCTGTGTCACCTTATTGATGGGATTGAACGCCCCGCCTATTTTGCCTCCCGAACTCTAACAGCAACAGAACGCAACTACTCTCAAACTGAGAAAGAAGCCCTAGCTATGGTGTTCGCACTTCGAAAATTTCATTGCTACCTGTGGGGACAGGATTTCGCTGTGGTTACGGACCACAAACCTTTGTTAGGACTATTTGATCCGGGTAGAAGCATTCCTCCGATGGCATCCGGGCGCATCCAAAGGTGGGCTTTACTACTGCAGTCCTACAAGTTCACCTTGCGTCACCGGTCTGGCGTGCTGTTGGGTACGGCTGATGCTCTCAGTCGTCTACCCTTGACAACTCCCGAGGAAGCCACACCTATTCCTGCGGAATGGACGTCCTTAGTAAACTTCCTCGAGTCGGCTCCAGTCACCAGCACCCACATCCGCGACAGCACCCTAAGGGACCCAGTACTTTCAAAGGTATACAAATACTGCCAAGTAGGCTGGCCTTCGATGGTAATTGGTGACCCTGATCTCGCTCCGTATACTAGGAGGCGAGACGAATTGTCCACACAAAATGGCTGTGTGCTCTGGGGAGCAAGAATTATTGTACCCCAAGCTCTCAGACAAGCCATTGTGGATGAACTTCACTCTGGTCATGCTGGATCATCCAGGGTGAAGGAGTTAGCTCGCAGCTACGTGTGGTGGCCCCTTCTGGATAAAGATCTAGAAGAAACAACTAAGTCATGCAGCGAGTGCCTGAGCACTCGAGCCGCACCGACGAAAGCTGAACTCCATCCGTGGGAGTGGCCTGCGAAGCCTTGGCATCGCATACACATTGACTACGCGGGCCCAATGGATGGAAAATACTATCTAGTGATCGTGGATGCACACTCTAAGTGGGTTGAAATTTTTCCCACATCTACTACAACCTCTAGCGAAACGATCTTGTGCCTGAAACACACTTTTGCGACATTTGGATTCCCAGTAACAATTGTTTCAGACAACGCAACGTGTTTCACATCGGCTGAATTCCAAGAATTTGTGAAGGCATGTGGTATGCGACATATTACAAGCGCACCATACCACCCTTCAACTAATGGACTGGCAGAGCGTATGGTACAAACTTTCAAGAAGAATATACGGAAGTCAACGGAACCCCTACGCCTAGCACTAGACAGGTTACTGTTCAACTATCGGCTAACACCTCACACGACAACAGGTGTTACGCCTGCCGAACTGATGTTAGGCAGGAAAGTTCGCTCTCGTCTTGATCTGCTTTGGCCGTCAGAAGCAATCGCGTCCAAAGTTGCTCAACGCCAGGACGCTCAGAAGAGATACCACCCAGGGTCTCGCGCCGTTGACATTCCGCTGGAGTCACCTGTGACGGTCCGTCAATACACGCCGGGTTCCCCAAAATGGACCCCTGCTACCACCATTGAGAAAACAGGCCCGGTATCCTACAAGTGCCAACTGAAGGGGGGAAAGGTCGTTCGTCGACACCAGGACCAAGTTATTACCTGCTCGAACACCATCCCTGAACCCTTGGAACAACCTACGGAGGAAACGGTTGTGTTTCCACAACCTGCTCAAAATTCATACCCACCACCTCCGACCCATGAACCTGACTCCGAAACACCTGATTACCCGATTCCCACCCAGGAGGCTAGGATGCACGAGCCTCCAAGCGCTAGCATCTCGCGCAGGTCTACCCGAGCTCGGAAGCCTGTGGTGAGAATGGACCTTTAGGATTGACTATATTGAATAAGGGGACTGGGGATACAGGGGGGGTTTCTAATTAAGGAGGGAGGGGTGTAATATAGCGAGTAGTGTAAGTTCTAGTTAGAGAGACCAATAGTTGGCAACGCTCGAGACAGCAACACTCGCAGTCAGTCTACCAGTGAACTCGGGTTCGACAACAAGTAAATGTTGACCGAGTGTGTACATAATATTACCTACTGTGGTTGGTATCTAACTTCTTAATTTCTAAACTAATGTACTAATTCTATGCTACCCTATTCTATATATTCCCGTCTATCTCCGCTCTACTCTTGCTAACCACAGTACTTCTAATTGAGTATTAAGTTAACTAAGGTATCCAAGAGGTGAGTAAACTATTTTACCTAACTTGATGTCTATTACTATGTTGTGTCTATGTCTATGTGAAACCTATACTGTGCTATAGTGTAGGTGAGGCTACGTTCAAACGTGGGGTTTCGTTTGGAACTGCCTACGAGTAGATTATTCGTATAGCGACTAGTGAGGGATAAAGACTAGTCGAACGGGTAAATATTTATTTTTGGCCCACGGGATTATTCAGGAGAAAAGACTGGGGAACTTCGCAATGTACTATAATCCGAATAGTAATGGAATATTCTAATGGTGTAAGGATTCTAGGTACGGTTAATTACAACAAGCTTGAATAACGAATAATCACTTGATCAAAAGAGGTAAAGGTAGGGGAGGTAGCTTTGTTTTGTAGATCCTGCAATTACACAAATAAAACAAAGGTTAGCATGGCGATATGAGGATCTCGAAATTACATAATGACAACAGTTAAAAATGACATAAATTATTCAACTACCAACCTATATTTTCTACTATCAGGTTGTAATTTGAATATTAAATTAATTAATCCTCTCGACTCGAAATTCCCTAATCGTGGGCACAATCCACACTAGAAACTAAGTTATACTTTAAACTAACTTCTAAGCTCTCACTCCTAAAGTCTCGCATGACGAACTACGTTAAAACACTTCCAACTTAACGACCGGGTCTTTTCAAAGTTACCGGGCCGCTACGTAACCGCCTCCATGGCGGCACGCTCCGGCCGGTCACACGTCACTCTACTTAAGGCGTAAATTCTAGTCTCATTTTCTACTTCACATGATCTTACAAAACTCATCAATATCTAATAAACTTCTTTCACTTATTAAATCACATTTCCCAAAATTAGTTTTATCAATTACATCACAAAATAAACCTCCTGTTCACGTCTATTACATCTTAACTTTTAAACACGAAAATTGTCACTTCGAGAATAGCGAGACTCACCAGGTTGATCAGAGCACTTGTTTACACTACGAGGTTTAGCGGAGGAATGGGCTGCTGAGCAGCGAACCATGCTTGAAGAGCGTGAATGTTGCCATAAAACGGCGCTGAACTCGTCTCATAAGACGGTGTAGATTTTATCTATTTTAATATTTATTTATCTTTTAAATAAAAGACTTTTAAAGGTACAAAATTACTTTTAATATAAAATTCTAAATTTGTATTAATTATTCAGTAATTTTTCCGGGCACCACAGCACTACTCCGGCCAGACGCGGAGCGCCCTCAGACACCAAAATAGTGGTAGTCCGCTGAGGGTTTGAAACGAACGGTACGACCCGATCTAGTGCGAGGAGGAGGTAGCGAGGGTGCTGAAATGACCTCAGGACACCGCCGAGAAGGCTGAGGAGGAGGAGGTTCAGGAGGAGTCGGAGATGAGGGTGTAGAAGAGGGTTTAGAAGAGGTAGGGGTACGACTATAGGCGGGTTTCAAACGATCAATCGATACGTTTGAATCACCCTGAGGAAGTTTAGCTTAAAAAATTTTGGGTTACGTTCTAGGACTTCGTAAGGACCTGAATAAGGGGCTTCTAAGCTCCTCTTGATCCGGTCGACTCGCAACCAAACTTTTTCGCAATTCTGCAAGTCAACGGGCACGTAAACAGGTGGTGAATCATGGCACGAACCTTCGGAAAGGCGTCGGAAATCGAACTTATGCATTTCGTTGACAAAGGTTTGGATAACGTCCGAAGAAAATGTTCTAGGCCTTGTATCGGCAACTAAAGGTTGAGGACAAAGCATATAGGCGCCAGTCACGGCGGTGAAAGGAGAAAAACCAGAAGAGTTTGGAGTCATGTGCAAGCCTAGCAGAACGATAGGAAGGGAGAAATACCAATTTTCTCTACGGGCCATAATGGCCGCTTTAAGAGTTCGGTGCAATCTTTCAACTAGGCCATTGGACTGAGGCCTGTAGCTGCACGTACGAACATGGTGAAAACCTAGGAGGTTCGCTAATTCACTGAAAAGTTCTCCCTCAAACTGTGCACCTCTGTCGGTCACCACTTCCAACGGGACACCAAAGCGTGATATCCATCCGGATACGAAGGCAATGGCGACCGAGGAAGCAGTGGTATCAACCAGAGGAACAGCTTCGCACCATCTAGTAGCGCGATCAATGCAAGTCAATAGGTACTTGAAGGGTAAAGAAGTTGTAGAAGTAGGTAAGGAAGCAGGAGGAAGAGGGCCCACAATGTCGATGTGGACAGTGTGGAAACGATCAGATTGCGGAGCGATAGGGCTAACAGGAGATTTGGTGTGTTTATGCACTTTTGCCTGCTGACAATTTTCACAATATCGGACGAAACGATGGACATCTTTGTCCATATTGGGCCAGAAAAACCGGGCTTTCACATTTTTGGTAGTATTTTTATAGCCCGGATGTGCGAGATTGTGCAAGAATGCCATGATCTGCTCGCGACAAGCGAGGGGAACATAGGGTCGAGGACAATCGGTAGAGGAATCGCACCATAGTTTAAGATCAGGGGCAATATCGAAGGGTGTCAGCCTTTCTTTCAAAACACTCGTTTCAGGGTCGTCAGCTTGGGCTATAGCCAGCTTTTTTAGATCGAAAACGTCCACCGATGTTGCGCACACGGGGCGCGACAAGCAGTCTGCTACTACGTTCAGATCTCCTTTAATATACTCTATTGATGTCACGTATTCCGACAGGAAAGACAACTGTCTTTGCTGCCTATCTGATTTAGCAAGAGTTTTGGAGTAAAAAGCCGACACGAGTGGCTTGTGGTCAGTGAACAATGTCACTGAGTGACCGTCAACGAGTGATTTGAAATGCAGCACCGCTAGGAATGCGGCAAGTAGCTCACGATCGTACGTCGAGTACGTCTTTTGAACATCGGAAAGTTTCTTAGAAAAGAAAGCGACAGGTGCAGGTTGGGAGTCAATCAGTTGGTACAGTGCTGCTCCAACAGCGAAGTTCGAACTATCGGAAACAAGATGATATTCAGAAGCTTCAGGAGAAGGAAAATGAAGAGTTGGACAGTCGGCGAGAGCCTGTTTTAGGTCACTAAAAGATTGCTCTGCTGCCTCAGTCCAAGGCAATTGTTTAGTTGACGGATAGTTACGCAAGAGTTCGGTTAGACCGAGAGCTTTGGTGGCAAAAGAAGGGATCATGGGGCGAAAAAAATTAAGCATGCCCATAAAACGTCTTAAGTCTCGAGAACATTGAGGACGGGCGCAGTCGGCAATCGCAGCCACTCTGTCAGCGGGAGGTCGTATGCCGTCCGCGCTCACCTCATAGCCAAGGAAGGTCAGTTTAGATTGGAAGAAACTGCACTTGTCAATCGACAATCGCAATTTATGTTGAGCGAGAAGGGTAAGAACAGTGGACACATCATTTAAGTGCTCTTCCTCGGTTTCGGAGGCAATGAGAATATCATCCAAATAGACGATGACGTTTTTTACGTTAACGAATAGGGCATCTATGTACCTCTGAAACGTCGGACCGGCATTCTTTAATCCAAAAGGCATGTACAAAAATTCATACAAGCCAAATGGAGTCGTTACAGCAGTTTTAGGGATAGATTCAGGAGCAACAGGAATTTGTAGGTAAGCGCGCTCTAGATCGAGCTTAGAAAAGATTTTTTTTGAGTGCAAGGACATTGTCAGAGAGCGAAGGTGAGGAATAGGGTATCTATCACATACAGTGAGAGAGTTAAGTACACGGTAATCTCCACAAGGTCTCCATTTACCAGGTTCCTTCTTTGGAACGAGGTGCAACGGCGATGCCCAAGGAGAATTGGACCTTCTAATGATGCCTGCATTCAACAGAAATTCAAATTCTTTTCGAGCTGCTTCAAGTTTAGAACCCGTTAACGGTCGTGGCTTGAAGTGAACGGGGGAGCAAGAACCAGTATCAATTGAGTGCTGCACGGGGCAGTCGGTTGATGCATCGTTTGAACCGAGTCGTAAGGGAGAGGTCAAAATCGGGTGGTCGGCCAAGATTTTGCGTACACGGGGATCTATTTGGGTCAAATCAGCGGAGTACGCGGTTAAGGGATCCTTCGAAAAATGAAGGGGAATTTTCCTACCTGTCAAGGTATCTATTAGATTACTGTTCTGGCAGTCAACAAGTATCGAGTGCGCGGCCAAGAAATCAATTCCCAGAATCGGTTGAACTACCTCCGCAATGACGAATGTCCATTGCAAAGATCTTCCCAGCCCTTTAATGTCCACTACAAGATCGGCCTCGCCTCTGCAATTAATTCTTTCCCCTGACGCTGTAGAGAGTGTTACTGCAGTGGGACGTAGGTATCCTACCTCACAGGAGGGTGGTAAAATGCTAATCCCCGCCCCTGTATCGATGAGCAGATTAAGCTCACTGCGACCTATACGTGCGCTTACTGAAAGCGGTCGTCCGACGGTCACAGCTTGAACAGACGACCGATCTAGTTTTCCGACCTACGGAACGGGCTAGCAGGTCTAGCGGGAGAAGAAGCTCTACTTGATGGTCGAGAGACCGGCAAACCGGGTTTGTAATTAGAGCACCAGCGCCGGCATGATCTAGCTTCATCCCCATAGTAAAGGTGTGCTCTACAGACCCTAGGACGCTGGTTTGAACGAAAAGCTCTGACACCTATTGGTATGTTAGGGCTATTGTACTGCCCCGCTCTCTCCTCGTTTGCGCTCCGGGCGTTACTTCGGTAATTCGTGTGTGCTCCCGCGTCAGGTGCCCTTTCTCTAAAAATTGGGTCTACCGCAGCTATCTGATGTTTCGGCAAATATTCCATATAGGTTTCTGCAATGGACGCCATAGTGTCCAAGTCGTGCTCCTGGCGCGCGGCTATCCAGGGGCGTATGGCTTCAGGCAAACTGCTCACGAACTTGAGTCGGAGGAAATCCTCCGACAGGCCTAAGTTGCTTTCAGCGGCTAAAGTGCGTAGCTTTGATAGAAATTCCCTAGGTCTGTCATGGCAATACAACCCCTTCTGTGAAAGGAGCTCATCAAAGAGTTCCTTTTCGGATCGGGAGTACCGTGCACGCACAAACTCTTTTAACCCCTCATAATCAGCTGCCTCTATGAGCGTTTGTGGTATATGACGAGCTATGCGGCTACTCAACGCGCCTAATGCGTGGTGGAACTTTAACGATGAGCGACGCACCCCGGCGACAATAAACTGGCTTTCGAGAATGTTGAAAAACATGTGAGGATAAGCCTCATCAAAGTCGGGGGGACGTACCAATGCTGTGTTTGTGGGAATGTGCGGCTCATTGTCGTCTACGGTTTCTTGACCGTTACTGTTTGGTGGTGGGGGTTCCATTTCTTTGCTCCCCCAATGAAAATAGGAAAAGGAGAAATATATATATAGCGGAAGAATTTGAAAAATTGAAATAAATGCGATGCGTAAATACAGGAAACGTCGAAAATAGGATACGTTCGCGGAAAAGGGAGAAAAAAAATAATGTGGAATATAATAGTTATAGCGATAGAAGTTGGAGGAAAAATGTAGTGCGGGAAATAGAGAAAACGTCGCAATAGGGGAAACTCGTTGGAAAAAGCAATCAATAAAAGAAAAAAAAAAAAGGAATAGGAAATATAGAAAAGAGCTCGCTTGCGAAATATACTATGGTGCACCGGAATGGACTCACTACTTATGCAATGAAAAGCAAATCAATAAAACACAAAATATTCAAAATAAAAAAAAATATGTGCTCGATCACTGGTGAATTCGCTACTCACGATAGTTTTGCAGTCTTCGGCTTTTGTATGCCACTGCGGTCTTCTTTCTCGGTTCTTGGTGTCGGCGTCCAACCGGCAGCTTCAGCGGCTGGAGTTTGCTACCTCCCCTGAACCATTATAGTGTGCTTCCTTTGTTTAGTATGGATGATGTGTAATTGTAAAGAAGGAGGGTGTATTTATATTTATCACGATTGGGTCACCAAATGAGGCTACGTTCAAACGTGGGGTTTCGTTTGGAACTGCCTACGAGTAGATTATTCGTATAGCGACTAGTGAGGGATAAAGACTAGTCGAACGGGTAAATATTTATTTTTGGCCCACGGGATTATTCAGGAGAAAAGACTGGGGAACTTCGCAATGTACTATAATCCGAATAGTAATGGAATATTCTAATGGTGTAAGGATTCTAGGTACGGTTAATTACAACAAGCTTGAATAACGAATAATCACTTGATCAAAAGAGGTAAAGGTAGGGGAGGTAGCTTTGTTTTGTAGATCCTGCAATTACACAAATAAAACAAAGGTTAGCATGGCGATATGAGGATCTCGAAATTACATAATGACAACAGTTAAAAATGACATAAATTATTCAACTACCAACCTATATTTTCTACTATCAGGTTGTAATTTGAATATTAAATTAATTAATCCTCTCGACTCGAAATTCCCTAATCGTGGGCACAATCCACACTAGAAACTAAGTTATACTTTAAACTAACTTCTAAGCTCTCACTCCTAAAGTCTCGCATGACGAACTACGTTAAAACACTTCCAACTTAACGACCAGGTCTTTTCAAAGTTACCGGGCCGCTACCTTACCGCCTCCATGGTGGCACGCTCCGGCCGGTCACACGTCACTCTACTTAAGGCGTAAATTCTAGTCTCATTTTCTACTTCACATGATCTTACAAAACTCATCAATATCTAATAAACTTCTTTCACTTATTAAATCACATTTCCCAAAATTAGTTTTATCAATTACATCACAAAATAAACCTCCTGTTCACGTCTATTACATCTTAACTTTTAAACACGAAAATTGTCACTTCGAGAATAGCGAGACTCACCAGGTTGATCAGAGCACTTGTTTACACTACGAGGTTTAGCGGAGGAATGGGCTGCTGAGCAGCGAACCATGCTTGAAGAGCGTGAATGTTGCCATAAAACGGCGCTGAACTCGTCTCATAAGACGGTGTAGATTTTATCTATTTTAATATTTATTTATCTTTTAAATAAAAGACTTTTAAAGGTACAAAATTACTTTTAATATAAAATTCTAAATTTGTATTAATTATTCAGTAATTTTTCCGGGCACCACATAGGATGTGATAATAGTGGAGAATAGCTACTCTGCGGAGAGTCGCAGAAGATACAAACTCGAAAGTCGCTCGGCGTCACGGTACACGCCGTCAACCAAGGTTAATTTCAGAGAGGAAGTGTTAGAAGGTTTGAGAAGATCCTGGAGTTCAGGATCCTCCTTTCGAGTCTTGGAAATATTACCGAAGGTGATTTCACCACCGGTTTGGACAGAGTTGATACGGGATAAGCAGTCAGCGACAGTATTGTCGAGACCTTTGATATATCGGATATCAGTGGTGAATTGACTAATGAAGGAAAGGTGTCGAGCTTCTCTCGGGGAATGTCTTTCCGAAGGCATCTTAATCGCTGAGGTCAAAGGTTTGTGGTCTGTGTAGATCACGAACTCCCTTGCCTCTAGAGCATAGCGAAAGTGTCTCACAGACAGATAGATAGCAAGGAGTTCCCTACCGAACGCACTATACGCACGCTCAGTGGGAGACAGCTTTTTGGAAAAGAAGGCAAGAGGAGAGATATTAGTACCTACTTGTTGTTGCAAAACAGCACCTACAGCAGTACTCGAGGCGTCCACTACAAGACTGAACTCGGCATTAGCAATAGGGTAGGACAATTCAGTCGCGGTAGCTAACTTATGCTTAATTTCCTCAAACGCTCTTCGCGCATCCTCTGTCCATTTTACCTCAATAGATTTACCTTTTCGCTTAGGTTCGAGCAAATCTGACAAAGGAGCTAAGGTTTGAGCACAGTTGCGTATGAAGCGATGATAGAAGTTAACAGAACCTAGGAATCTTCTTAGTTCCTTCTGGGTCTGTGGAAGAGGAAAGTTTTTGATCACTTCTACTTTGGAAGGCAAAGGTTTTAGACCTAGGCTAGAGATTTCATGACCTAAGTAAATCAGTGATGGCTGTCCGAGCTCACATTTTGCAGGATTTACGAGGAGTCCATTGTCGGACAATCTTTGAAACACGACCCTAAGATGGTCTTTGTGCAACTCCGGGGTTGTGGATGCCACTAGGATGTCGTCTAGATAGACATAGGCGAAAGTGAGATCTGAGAAAATTTCAGCCATGTGTCTCTGGAACGTTTGAGGTGCGTTCCGGAGACCGTATGGCATCTTTAAAAACTCAAAGAGACCAAACGGAGTGATTACCGCGGTCTTAGCAATTGCGCTCTCCTCAAGTGGAATTTGATGGAAGGCGTGCTGCAAGTCAATTTTTGAGAAAATTTGTGCTCCCTCTAAATTTGCACTGAAATCATGAAGGTAAGGAATAGGGTAGCGATCAGGTAGAGTAACGGCATTCAACCTGCGGAAATCCCCGCACGGTCTGAATTCACCGTTAGCCTTAGGTACTAGCAAAAGAGGGCTAGCCCAAGGACTTTTGGAACTGCGGATGATGCCGCATTCTTGCATGCGCGCAAATTCTTTCTTGGCTAAAGCCAATCGATCAGGCGGTAAACGCCTTGCTCGGGAATAGACTGGCGGTCCAGTGGTTTCAATATGATGTTTCGTGCTAGTCTGCATTTGTTTTGAAGCTAAGTTAGAGTTTGTTAGTGCAGGGTAATCTGC
Organism: Morinoia aosen; assembly: GCA_030386875.1. Taxonomy (NCBI): domain Eukaryota; kingdom Metazoa; phylum Arthropoda; class Malacostraca; order Amphipoda; family Talitridae; genus Morinoia; species Morinoia aosen. Next base: position 103,001,975 of record CM059576.1, on the reverse strand, counting down.
GAGCAACTGCTCGAACATGCACTCTTGTTTGAAAGCGATTGAGAAGGAATGCAGGACATTAGCTCTAGTTATGCCACAAGCGGGAATTGAGATCTGTGTCTCCTCGTCCCTAATACAACGGTTCTTAACATCTACAAGAATCCCAAACTTCGCTAGGAAATCCGCGCCAATGATAGGCTCTTGGACTTCCGCGACGAGGAAAGTGAAGGTGAAATTTCTCCTCAATCCCAGACTGCACTCTATTACTTTTTCTCCATAACAAGCTATTGGCGTGCCATTTGCGGCACGTAATGTCGCCAACAATTGGTTATTCTTTTTGTCTTTAGCCGTGGCTGGGATAATTGACACACTTGACCCAGTGTCGATTAAAAATCGATTTTTGGTAGTGGGATCAAGGATCTTCAAGAGGCGAGTAGTCTGGGAATGAGGCAACGCAGTACTCGCTACTATGCGTCGCTGTTGGCGTTTCCCGAAGTCATTTCGGTATAACGAGGGCAAAAGCGGGACCCGCACTTTCGTGCTTGGTCACCATATTTGGTGTGGTACCAGCATAAATTACTACTAGCATCACGAGAGCGCGACCGAAAACGGCGGTCTTGATTTGACCTATCATAAGATCTACTTCTATCAAAACGTTGAGGAGGAGGAAAAGGATGATAGTTGGAGGGATAGTCATGGGAATAGTCGTGGGCATTTTGGTGGCTTTGGAATCTCCCTGGGCCTTGCTGAATGTGAGCTACACTCTGACCTAACTGGCAATTCTGGAGAGCTTGCTTTATCTCAGCGATGTCTTGCTGCATCCTATCTATTGTTGCTGAGGATTGATTTGAGGGGGTAAAATTTGCAGCTGCTGCATTCAATGAAGCTACCTGCGGTGCTTTTGACACGTTTAGGTTGCGCATCACTGTCTCAGTGGACTCTGCAAGCTTCTCTAACGTTTGATCAGGGCTTGCTAGCGATAGAAATGGGCGCACATTTGGAGGAATCTTATTCATGAAAACTTCCTTCAGAAATCCCTCAGCTACGGCAACACCCGCTGCGAGTTTGCGCAACTCTTTAACTAACGAAGTGGGAGAGAAAGAGACAGAGACAGATGGAATTGCTGAGGCGTCTACAAGGCTTCTGAATTTGTCCGCATCGGACATCTGCAACTTCTGCAATATCTTTCTTTTCAAAGTGCCGTACGGATCAATAGCGGGAGGGTTTTCTAGCAGGTTATTGGAGTCATTTAATAATTTTGTGGGAGCTGCGGACACAAGGGCGTAAAATTTGTCGGTGTTATCCGTTATTTTATGATACCTAAACACGGCTTCGACCTGGTTGAACCAGGTGTGGCTGTCCTCCGGAATGAAAGGTGGCAGACTAAGAGGTTTTGTGCGCGCTCGATCTTCATTATCTGATTCAGTCATGCTTTCAATTTGCGTAATCAACGCCTATGACTTGGAATTAAAGTGACAAAGGTTTGCGTTATTTCTTTACCTACTCAATCATTCAAATAAGGTTGAAACAAAAGAAGAAAATATAAAATTGGGAGCGAAAATTTATGCGGTATGCGGCAAGTAGCGTAGGCACAAAAATAAAACAGGTGAGAAAAAAAATTCTTTTTCTACCTACTCAATCATTCAATAGCGTTGAAAGCGGAGAGAAAGAGAGAATGGAAACGAGAAAATTTTTACGGTAGTCAGAAATAAGCGTAAAGCACGGAAATAGGAGAAAAATATTTTCCCTACCTACTGAGGCACATAAAACAAACAAGGACAGGATAGCGCTGAAAAAATTTTTTTGTTAGAGCTGCTCAGAGAACCTTCATTAACACGGTCAAATCTACAGAAAAATTCTCAAAGACTACGACATGGGAAATTTATCACTACAATGATATGCCAAAATTATCCCCTCTCACAATTTGTCAAACACTCATCGCGTTGAGTATTTTTAAAGTTTTTAAAGAAGGTTTGGGTTATAAACTCGGGTCACCAGTGTTAGGATTGGCCGTGGGTATAGCCAAAACCTAAACGTAAAGCGATAAGTGTTTTTCAAACCATGAGAAAGGGTAATGATTGGCGTGGAAACTCAGCTTTGTCTCTGGTTTATTTGAAAGAGCCGGAAGGGACCGCAGAGTCTTGAGATACTGAAGAACTTGGCTGACGATGGTTCGCAGTCCGTGCAGGCGAAGAGGCTCCGGCTAGTGACGAAGTCGACAGTGTGGGGGTGTGTTTGGAATTTATAGGAACCCAATTTATAAGACGTGGGAAGACCCGTGACGTCGGTAGTCTCAATTTAAGGTATCGGCTTATTTAATTCCAAGTTGGCAAAATAGTTGTTGTAGGGGAAGCAGGTAGTTTAGCTAGCCGGTGAGTGTAATCTTAGGCTTCTAGCTTCCAAAAATAACCCATGTGAATTTGCCAGGGAATTATTTGTAAATGAGATCTCTCAGGCCCAAAATCAGGTAAGCTTCCGTTAAGACAAAACAAATCCTAACAAGGGAAGGAAGGCCCAAAAACTAGTTCCAGAAAAGGTAATCCCATGAAAGGCCCAGGGAACTGGTTGTGTGGTGGCGTTTGGCGATGTCGTTGAGGTCCTGCAAAGAGCCCAAACGCGGGATGAGCAGTCCAAGGAGACATCAAGGAAAATTCCACCACTGACAGTCCCCAACATCGTAATTGATAAAACTCCCACAAAGTAGATTCTTCCGAGAAAATCCTACAGATTCAACACGAGCTAACTTCAGAAATCTCTCTTTTGTCAAGCTCAAAAGTAGGATAGAATCAATTTAGAAACTCGTGTACCACTGCTCTTGCTTTAAATGCAAGGGCATGAAATATTTAAAAGGAGACTTGTAAAGAACCACTGGTGATTCTTTTTAGAGCAATTAATCAGTGATTCCATTTGTGGAATGATAGCAAATTCGTGAGACTGAATAAAACATGATTTATGCAGCATGAAGGAATATATAAGAAAGTAGCTAAAATGCATATGATGAGAATTAATAACTTTTTGTGTACTCTAAAACATCTCTATGTCCGTACGAGAAATAACAGGGAAAACATCCTAACTTTCATACTGAAAAGCACTGACAAACATCATTGATAAAAAAAAAGGAATAATATCTACACTGAGAAAAGAAACACTAAACGTGTTTTGTTTGCACAGAAAGAAAATATGCGCAAAACGAAACATGAAAATCAAGGTGACGATGACCCGGCGGTTTTTACGTTACGCCATTTGCAATAAACCGCCGGCATAACATCGTTCACGAAGTATGTTGTACGCGAAGAGTACGCGTTTACGATGACAGATGCTAGTATGTATTTCTGCCGCAAGAGTAGAGATTTGATTTAATATGTTGATAGTGATTTATATTGAAATAAGTGCGATTAAACGCAAGATTTGAGGAGTATAAAAAATTAAGAAAAACTAAAACTTTAGCAGGCATAGACATGAATGATCTTCGTAATCTATAATCTATACGAAATTCTTAAAAGACATTTTTAATTATATTTCACGTCGAAACACATTTAAGAACAACTACTGCAAGTATGTTTATAAAAAGAATATTATTCCACGTACAAAAGTACGATTTAAATTGACATGAGTCGGCGGCTTGGGCTTCGCCATCTTGGAAAACAAAGACACCGAGAACAAAGACGCCAGCAGTTCTGTCGTGCTCTCTCACAAGTATTTTATGAACGAATTTTAATATCAATATGACCGCTGCAAAATGTATAACTTGTAGTACGGCACAACTTAGTTGATTTAATATAATGTCTCAACACAGAAATGAATCGTGACACGCAAAATTTATACGCTTTGTCACATCGAGGTAGCCTCGAAAATGAACATGTTAGTCTAAGAATTTCAACACTATTTGAGAGTTTATCCCTACTCACGACGATGAACAAATCCTTAAGTTTATCACCATGCACACGGAGAATTTCACACTGTATACTTTACCGAGTTTTTTTCCTATTCTCACACTTAATTTCTTTTAACTTACGAGAGATGTACGCACGCTAACAAGCCACAAGAGAGAGTGAGTCAGTTCAAGCGACGCGCTTGGATGTTGCCACTTCGGGCTGCTTTAAAACTCGAAATGTCGATTGATTATTTTATCTCTCATGTATTTACACACAAACTTCAATGATTACGAATTAGAAGTAGAAAATAATTAATAATAAATTAGAGTAAGATTTTTAATGCTAATAATTATTTTATTTAAGTGCGAATGGGAAAGTTTATAATTTTTACGCTTTGTAGCGAATTGCTACATTAATGACCGTACCTGTGATACGAGTTTGACCAGTGCACAAGCACATTAATGTTTTAATCGCGGGTACTATTAGGATGGATATATTTGTTTGGCATCCACATCTGGAAGATTTCTATATTGACAATATCGAATCCCTTCATTTATGACGGGATTACTTAGGTGTCTTCTGAGTAGGCAAAGTAGGCAGCGCCTACCATGCAAAGCATAGATAAGAATCAAATAAGTATGCACCAATTCAACGAAATTACAATGGTTGATTCAATTACTATGCTCCAAATCGCAAAATTATGATATACATGGAGATGAGGTAGGCAAAATTTGCACACTGCCTTTCTTACCGGCATCTCCACTATGCAGGGTAACAAGAAAAGAAAAAAGAAAAGAAAAACCGTATATTTCCAAAAAGGTTGGCATATGAGATACATGACAAACATATTGTATTTTAAAAATTTCTTAATAGAAGACGGCATTAGACAAACGAACTATACGAGGAGTACTAATAGACAGACTATACGTAGTCTTGTAATAGACAAACCATACGAGGTGTACTAATAGACAAACTATGCGAGGCGCACAAATAGGTAAACCTTACTAGGCGTACTAATTAATAGACACGCCAGACGTGGCTTGCAAAATAGATTAACCCTGCCATGGGCTATTTAATTCAAAAATATCATTTCACGGATATTTTATTTCCCAAGAGATGGCTGACAACTTATTTATATTTTAAAATACTACTAGAGAATTCTTCGGAATTCCTAAATGATTTTTTGAACCAAAAGTAAGAAAAGACAAAAAAATATACCAAAGCTGCTCGAAACACACCGTTGTAAATGACTATCAAGTATTGAGAAAAAGTTAGTCACAAAGTAATTTCTAAAGAACATCACGCAACACAACACGCCCATCTAGAGAAGAGACGCGTAAACAAACTTACACACAAAATGAAAATCATGGCTTGTTCAGCATACGTACAGAGAGCTGATAATTTTTCACGATTTTTCACGAGCGCTATTTAATTTGTCTGCCCATATTCTTCATTTGTTCTATTCAGAAACGCGTAAACAGACTTACACGCAAAAATGAAACTCTTGGCTTGTTCAGCATACGGACATAGGGATAATTTTTTCACGAGCGCTTTATTTCATTTGTGTGTTGATACTCTTAATTTTTTCCATTCACAGAAATGCCCTTCGGGGTCGTGGTAGATCTATTTATGAATCCTCAAGCAAGCGCAATCAATTTATTTATTTCTGAAATTTGGTTCAGTGTTAACTGATCGCAGAGCTTTAGGTAAAATGTAATGTGTCTTGAGATTTTGCTGTTACGCTAAAAATAGAAATAGAAACATATATATGCATATGTGTGTATATATAAATCAGCGAACGTGTACATGTGCACACAGATACATAGACATTCATATTTGCGAGCGCACACATGCAAACACATGCACACACGTACACACACATTCATATATATATATACACGTATTGAAAATGAATACAAGAAAAATAAAAATATTAATAAACATAAAAAACAATCTTGCTCTTGCTACATGTAAATTGACAGTCAAGCTTTGTGTAATCGTAAGAAAAAACCTGAGGAAAAATAAGAAATATGATAAAAGACTTCGAAAAACGGATAAATGGAATGCTTTTTAATTTCCTCATAGAAATTTCCAAGAAAACTCAGGTTAGAGTCAAGGAACAACACAACAGCAAAGAAAACATCTCGGGGTTCACATCTTATCAGTATTCTCTTCAGCATTATACGGACATGTGTACATGGGATAAAATGGAGTAACATTGTGGCCGGATATCACATCTGAGTGGCGAATATTTACAAAGTTTGGCACGTATACGTAGATTAAACAATACTTAACAGTGATAATTTCAATTACGGAACTTTAGAGTTTTTTGATTTGAAAGTTCAGTGCTAGTGTGCGCTGAAACAAATGCTTAATTACCCCTTCCCCTAGCTCAGCAGAAATCGATTGAAACATTTTCGAGAATGATTTTGAAATAGTGAGGCATCGTTGGCCATAATTTAATTCATTAAAAACATAGCACAACCCTCACATCTATAAACCTGTATATTGTTGTACACACAAAACGTATTTCAGAGTCTGTTTGTCATACGTATGTTAAATATGAATACAGAATGGAGAAAAATAAAAATAAAGATGAGGAAATACTCCTAATTATGGAAAAACGACCTTCATTCCGCTGCATTGAACTGAATGCGGTGGTGCTCATTATAGTCGACAGAAATAAGTAAGATGAATATTATAGAATGACTGAGCAATAGTTAATTGAAAAAATTTCTAACTTTCTAACGCAAATTTCATGAAAATTAAAATTGCAGGTAAATGGGAAGTTCACACCAAAATGCTGCAGGTCCGATGACAGAGATGCGAAATGACGTGACACATTTACTCTAAATTGTTTTACAGTTTTTGATTTGCTGGGGAGCTTGTTCCACAAAAAGCTCAAGAAGCTGAGAGAGCTTTTTGTCCCGCGTTAGATGAACGGAAACTGACCAAGACATAATTCCTCCGATTTGTTTTTTTGTTTGGGATAATAGATGGGAACAATTTTACCACATCTGCATTACTCTGAGAGAGGTACAGAGAGGAGAACACTTGTCGAGCTTTTTGGATCATTATTCTGTTCGGTATTCGGATCCAGTCGAGTTTTCTTAAAAGAGGGGTGGCATAATCGTATTCATTGAAATTTCCTTTACATACCACTTTGGCTGCAAAGTTTACACATTTTTGCAACTCTTCTCGTCGGTATTGAGGTAAGTCTCCCCAGACTAGACTGCAGTAGTCCAGACGCGATAAAACTAAAAACTGAATCACAAATAACAGATTTTTCGTCAAGTGTGTTCTTAATGCGGTGAAAGAACATTAAGGTTCCGTTAATTTTGTTGCACTTTGTTTCTACGTGTGAATTGAAAGTCATATTTTTGTCAAACCAAACACCAAGATTTTTTACCTTATCTACTGGTTCAATTTTATCTTCTAAAAATGTCCGACGCGTCCGACCGACCAACCGACCGACGGACGGACGCGGCTCTTATGATGGTATAGGTAGATTAATTATAATGAAAAATGAACACTCTAAGCGCAAGATTTTAACGATAATATTTTCTATTGGTAAAAGCGTTTTGGAACAAGATAACCTAATATCGAAATACATCCGACTGAAGGAAGTAACCAATGACTTCTGCAAATTAAATGTCAGTTTTTGCACACATAGTAATCTCAAGAAGCATTAATTACGTGGCCTGATACTCACTTATGTTCGCTTTTCTTTTACTTTCAAGTTGAAAGGCGACACAAGCAAAGGACCTCCCACCAGAGGTGTTCGTCTCAATGAATACTTTCACGCTGAAAACGCTTCAGCATCTACGGCGAAGTGCGCTAAGGTGAGTTCTAATTTGTTCCCATTCTCTAAAGTGAATTGGTGAAGCGATGGTTTCTTCTTTGTGCTGAGCGAAAAGTATTTGAGACAAAAGATAATACAGAAATCCGACTCACATGTGCTGAATTCATTGTATCCACTTTTCAGATACCTACTTGTAATCTTTCATTTTGCTGTCGCTCGGCTAACATCGTCAGTGGTCTTAGCTACTCACCTCTCATTTGCTGCCTCAACATTTGCTCTTTCTAATTTTTCTCTTAATAAAATATTCGACCATTGAATGTTGATTTCATTTGTATTCTCATTTTTACCTTTATTTTTTTGTGTCAGTTCAGTTGTGTCAGTGTCTATACTTATTACCTAATACTATCATTGATATCTAGTCAGTATGGGTTCGTATACATACAAAATGTCTCAATAAAATGTACGTACACTTCAAATGATGAGAAAACTTTATTTACATACATAGAGTGAAATGAATGGACTTCGAATACAGAAGACAAATGTAATTGAAGAATCATGTTCGCAAATATTTAAATTGATGACCGTTTTTGCCCAGACAACGCTGATAACGCGCACCAAAGGATTTGCAAACGACGCGAAAAATGGAGAAAAGGATGAATCATCGGAAAAAGATGAATCATCGCCGGATTCTCAAAAAGGATCAGAGGCCAATTACGAAGTGAAATATGAAGATGAAAACTCAGAAGAAGACGCATTAAATAAATCTACGGAGAAAGAATTTCTTATTGAAACAATTTTTGTCAAGATCGAAGATATTTAGCTTGGCTCCTGATCAAATGTCTCATGTAGAACGTTCGTTTTCAACTGTTAGAAAATTTAGTACCGATAGCAAACATTTGGTAATGCGTTCATAAACAAAATATCTTTTGTGTCACACTTCCCGTGTAAGATAGGGGAATAATAAGCTGCAAATCATAAAAAGCGTTCCTGTGTTGCACTTTCAATTGTAAAGTAGGGACAGGAATAATATTTAAGAAAGGAATTATATCAAGACTGATTTGTTTCTTTGACGTTCATACCTCACCGATTGAAATTGGTTCCATGTGGTAGGTATTGAAGACTCCGGCTCAGATACGCCCATAAAACACTTCTGTAGAATAATTTTGCAAATATTTAAAAATTTTTAAATATTTAAAAAATTTTAAATACTTGAATATTTTTTAAATATTTAGAAACGGTGTAACTTCTGAGATAATTCCTTATGTTTTAAATTCTAAGATTATACCTAATGTTTGAAATTTTTAGATAAGATGAAATGTTTTAAATTCTTCGAATAAAGGCTTCTTTATAGCCCAAATTATAGCCTCACTATAGCGGCAGACTGATTTTTGGCAGTTTTCCATTATAGTGGGGTTGTAATGAAAGGCATAAACATCAGAAAGCCTCGAAGACGGGAGCACTAAATGAGACCAATGGAGCTACTCAAGCCTTGGCATATAGGATTCACCTACAGAAGAAAAAATGGGTCGTGGTCGCCGTCTTCGCTGTACGCTATCTCGAGAAAGCTGAGAAGGTAAGGTAGGAGCTAAAATAAATGTAAAGGATGTATTCAGTTTATGTGCAAAGAGTCCAGACCTTCAAACGATCATGTGCATGTTGAATTCATCCTAATTATGTTGTAATTTTCACAATATCTTCCCCCAATGACAGAGTCAAGTTGACAGTATTAGGCATCAAACTTATTCAGAAATTAACATGACTGCAAGTACAGAAAAAATGAGACTTACAGATACTAATATTAGCCCGTTTGAGAGTTATTTGAAGTCGATGGGTACATTCTTTAAGAAATGACAAGTGGTCCAAGCCAAGTTTTTTTAAGGGCGCGCGAGTCGGATAGGCTCAACGCAGAATTTCTCTATTTTCCCGAAAACCGTTGAGGCCGTGGTCGTGTGTAGGATACCGTACTACTGGAAATGTTTCACTCTTTCATTTGAGAGTAATTTTAAGTCGATGGGTGCATCCGTTCGAAAGTTACGAGTCGGTAAACTTAAGTTTTTTGAGGGCGCGCGAGTCGGATAGGCTCAACGCAGAATTTCTCTATTTTTTCAAAACCGTTGAGGCCGTGGTCGTGTGTAGGACACCGTACTACTGGAAATGTTTCACTCTTTCATTTGAGAGTAATTTGAAGTCGATGGGTGCATCCGTTCGAAAGTTACGAGTCGGTAAACTTAAGTTTTTTGAGGGCGCGCGAGTCGGATAGGCTCAACGCAGAATTTCTCTATTTTTTCGAAAACCGTTGAGGCCGTGGTCGTGTGTAGGACACCGTGCTACTGGAAATGTTTCACTCTTTCATTTGAGAGTATTTTGAAGTCGATGGGTGCATCCGTTCCAAAGTTACGAGTCGGTAAACTTAAGTGTAAAGTCGCACGAGGTGAACTCAAGAAATCTTTAGAAATTCTGTACCTAACGGCGTTATGAAGTCCCTCTGCTGCCGCCTGCCGGTCTTCTTTACCCTGTTTTTAGGGAGAAAGAGTGCGTTCGAGTTTCCGTTCGCGCGACTGGTCGCAATTTGGCACGCCGGTCCTACTCACCCCCACTCACGCTCGGCCAAATGCGCCACTTGAAGTAAATTTTGAAGAACAGGAATATTCGCGCACATTGAACTTCCCTCCCTCCTTGCACTCTAGGAATTTGATGGCACTTAAATAACGCTTTATTCTACATAAGTAGCCGCAAGTGGCATCACTGGAAACGGAGTCGCCTACGTATGGCATGGAAATCTTAAGTTACCCACACCGCTCTTCTTACCTGCTCCTTGACCACAAGACTACCAGGCAGTAAATGGGCATTAGGGAAGCGTTGTATTTCTTAACGTAAATTTTCGTACCACGTGTGAAAATAAGAACTGATAATCCAGAACACGTCCAATGAAAAGGCCTCTATGGGTTACTCGCTTTGGTTGATCTGAGAATCATCAGTTTAGTTTGCAGGAAATGCTTGCGAAAAATAGAAAATCAACCTCTTAAAGTTTGTATTCAAGATCTCTTCCATTGCTAGGAAGAGATCAAAATTTATTTGGACAAGTCTGAAAAATAAGTATTTCAGAGGATCAGTTTTTGAACCTCCTTAGCTACGACAAAGAGGTTTTCAAAAAAGAGGAGGGAAGAATTTAGTGAGAAATTAAAAAACGGGGAATCTGTGCACACACTGTGCGCATAGAAATGGCGAGATGAAAGAAGCTTTTCAAACAAATTAACCGTCGGAAAAGTAATGGGTCCTGACACAAGAAGACAGCTATGAACTGAACAGATAGTCAGTAATTAAGCTGTACAAGAACTCCTATTCAAACAGAGCCAATCTCAGATTAAGCACCTGAATTCACAACTCCGAGAGGGCGTTTATTACCGTAGATACAATATTCGAATCCCTTGAGTTGGTATAGTGTCTTAAATGGGCAGTGTGTACTGCATGTATTGGTTCACGGCAATTGTGGTATAGTTTTTAACTAACAATTATCCCCTCCATGATGACTAAATGATGCAATTTTGAATGGGAGTAAGATGCATACGAAAAAATAAAGGCGTGATATCAGGAACTAAACACAGGTTTCTGCGCTGAAAATCAAGACTTTCAACTCAAAATAATTCGACTCGCCCGCTTTTTTTTAAATAGCTCTTTTAAACTCAGCAAAGACCACTACTCTCGCACGTCTATTACTCGACCAATGATGCATCCATCGTTTTTTATAAAAGTCGAATATAACTCACTATGATAAGGTTAATTAATTGTTTTCTTTTTGACACTTCACATCAGTCATTTAGTGCTAACGTTGACGCAGAGAAAACAAAGTCATGTCACCAAAAGTCACCAAATGTAATATCATGATATTGAACGATATGATCGAAAGATGCTGTAGTTATCGAAGTTCAAATTTAAAAAAAAGATTATGAACCTGTGATTTGTTTTAAATATTTGTCATTCATAACAAATCGTGCAAATTTCTAAACAAATTACATTCACCACAACGGAAACAATGCTCTTAATAACTATTTTTTTTGGTTGAGGGATTCGATCATGAGAAAGCTGCGTAGTACAAAAAGCAACATTGGTTTCGCTTCCTATGTATGTTTTAGGTTTTGTACAGAAATAGGCATGGTTAAATTGCTGATTTGGGAATGAAAAAAATTTATAACTTAAAACTTAAATTTCTCATATTGAATAATAATGGACGTTTCCAGTTACACAGTTTCAAACTGTATCTCGCAAAAGTCTACCTTCACAATCCACACACTGCTGCAGACGTTTTCTGAAATTCTTATAGTCTCTTTAATGCATGTTCTCTGGTATTCTTGCAATTTCAGCCTCAATATTATTTTGTATGTGTTCCAGGATGCTGGGACGATGGCAAAACTCATTCGACTTCAAGTAATCCCAAAGAAAAACTTACATCGCGCTAATCAGGCATTATCATGAATTTTTGAGGCAAACGTTTCCTGGAAGGTTTATCTCTCGGATGGGGATCTCAAAGAAAGAAAGAAAGAAAGAAGAAAACCGTTTATTTCCAAGTTGCCACATGAGCCTCAAGCCCTCGGACGTAGCCCCATGAAATTTTCTTTGGGGGTAACCTGAAGTTGAAGAAGTATCCTGAATACACAGTCTGTGGTGTTGTTGTCTGCCCCTAGTTACTGCGTCGGTAGGTGTAATTGTCTGCAACTAGTTACTGCGTCTGCAGGTGTTATTCCCTGCCACTAGTTACTGCGTCTGCAGGTGTTGTCTGCCACTATTTACTGCGTCTGCAGGTGTTATCTGCCACTAGTTAATGCGTCTGCAAGTGTTGTCTGCCACTAGTTACTTCGTCTGCAGATGTGTTCACAGCAATGCCTCCACCACCATCAGCTAATTTCTCATTACCTACGGCTAAACGATGCAATTTTGTATATTCAGGCAGTAAGCTGCTTAGTAAATATGGCGGCGTGCATACAAAAACTGAATCTCAGGTGTGTGCTTGGATGTCAATTACCTCAGATGACATAACGTAACTTAACTTTACCAGATACTCTTATGAATACTGTGCTTTTCAAAATGGAATAATTACTACACAACCAATGTGACGTCCAGACTGTCGACAGTATACGCCGAGGCGAGCGCCTGCTTAAATTGTTAAAAAGTTTTTTTTACAGTTCAACTTTCCTAAACAATACCGCGGAAATGCTCGAGTTCAGTCTAGTTGCCGTATATGCATTTGAAAAATGAAAATATTAACCTGACACTGTTTTATAATACCGATTATTCCAAAATTATAATCTTTGTGATGCTGGAAAAGCTTGTTTCCATGAAATAAATAAGCATATTCTGTTACATTCACACAAAATCAATCGAAATTTCCATCGAAATTTTTTAGCTAACTAATTTATTTCTATGACCAGTCGGCGGGTAGGCATGAAAGGAATTTTCACTTTACTTTTCAATTCCACTGGACGACAACATGCTGACTTCCACTGTTGATGCTATATCGCTTCTTACATTTACATAAATGTAAATATCAATACATTACCGTTTTGTTCTTATTGTTACGTTATGGTATTTGTTGTCATGGTGCTGGTTTAGGTACGGTGCTGGTGTAGGTACGGTGCTGGTGTAGGTACAGTGCTGGTGTAGGTACAGTGCTGGTGTAGGTACAGATCTGGTGTAGGTACAGTGCTGGTGTAGGTACAGTGCTTGTGTAGGTACAGTGCTGGTGTAGGTACAGTGCTGATGTAGGTACGGTGCTGTTGTAGGTACAGTGCTGGTGTAGGTACGGTGCTGGTGTAGGTACGGTGCTGGTGTAGGTACAGTGCTGGTGTAGGTACGGTGCTGGTGTAGGTACGGTGCTGGAGTAGGTACGGTGATGGTGTAGGTACGGTGCTGGTGTAGGTACGGTGCTGGTGTAGGCACGGTGCTGGTGTAGGTACGGTGCTGGTGTAACACAACGTCGGACAGCACCCATCATTTTGATGATGTCAATTTCGAATGACCAAATTCAGATCAGCCGCTTGTCAGATATCTATAATTATGTGTGATGTCAATAATTTTGGTGAGCAGATATCGGCTACTCTTAAGTGCTCTGGCCAGGTAAGAGCGTTTCTTCTTGGTGGTGAGTCCTGGACCGGTGGGTGTTTGTCACTAGTTACTATGCTGCAGGTGTTGTTGTCTGCCACTAGTTACTGCGTCTGCAGGTGTGTTCACGGCAATTGTATCATAGTTAACTAATATTTTCATAATCAGCTAATATGTCTCATAGCCTACGGCTAAACGATGCAATTTTGTATATTCATAGAGTAAGCTGTATAGGAAAATTTCGGCGTGCTGGCAGTAACTGACCACAGATTTGTGTTCAGAAAGTCAAGTTCCTTAACCCAAATTACTCTAACTCAAACGAACTTCTTTTTGAAAGCTCCTCTATGCCTAGCAGAGACCACTACTCACATAGGGCTAATGCTCAACAACTAACATACGCATCGACCTTGTGAATCTAGCTTGACCCTCAAAATTAAATTATGGGGACACAAGTATTTTACCTCCTTTTCTCAACTTTGAATCAGTTGACCCTCATACTAATTTAGCAATTATAATATTGTAAGATTGAATAATAAGCAAAAAACATTATTTTTTTTATTGAAATTCGAATCCCACAATTAATGAATTCATTCACTATTTCTTTTCAATTCTATTTATTCAATTCAAATTGAGCAAATTTCTTATCAATGCGCAGATGTTATTTTGGCTAACAACGGTAACTAATTCATTTTCTGGGAGAGTCATTCGACCACGCGAGAAATGCTCATAAGGACAACATGTCATGCCTTTCTCCGTCTTTAAAGCCATTTGGGTTTTATCTCGCCATTTAATTGAACCGTTTCCCATTTGACTGTCCTGGAAGCTTCCAGATCAAATTCGTGATTTGAAATGAGCGATTTAGGTCAACAACTTAATTCTATCAGCGAAATTAATCGTTAATGTCACTAAATGTCGATAATACCTTTATTAAAAATAAGAATAAAAAACTCCGAAACATATTTCAACGTTCTAGTTCTATCCGCGCATGTAAGAGTAAATGCAGGAGTTTCTTCGCCGCTACGTAGACTCATCTCAGCTGGCTCCGCATTCTGGGGTTTTAAACGCGGATCTAGGTTTTTTATCTGTCTCCTGGGGTTTACAGTCATGAATTGTGTTGGCAAAACAATTAATTTCTAAGAGCTAAAATGATTGTACTACTTGTTAACCACGAAAACAATAGAACAGGGTAAGAAAATTTATTCATTAACGCCTTTTTTCGCTGATCTGGGTTTTTTCTTGTAGCATTTGCTGGGGTTTCTTGGCAACATTCTCTTAGCGTCTGTTGCGGCTTCAGCGTTCGTTTCGCACTTGAGCCACAGCTCTCCCGAGTGTGGGTGTGACATTCGTGCTCGGGCGCCCTTCTAATTCTCTTGTGCCTGCGCATTAGGTGTGCGTTAATTCCTTTTTAAGTGATGATCGAACTTAATAAAATTAAAAAAACTGAAGTGAAAGTGTGCCTTATATCTGTAATAACGGTAGATAGCCATTCTACTTTTGTGTGTGTCAGTTTCAAGTGCGTGTTCCGGTAGCTTCTGAACGTTTTCGCTGTGCGTTTTGTCTTGTTCAAGTGATTTTTATTTCTCTGTAAGTTTTGACCACTGAGTCTCAAAATAACTCGTAAGATCGAAGAAGTGCGTTATTTAATGAAAGGGCCGAGATGAATTAATTTGCAGCGTGATGAATGAATTGGAAGGTCATGTGCATTACGAAGTCTTCCATATGCAGGTGTCGGGTATTGTTACGCCTCGACCGCCATTATACAAAATGGCTGACCTTGACCCCTTTCGTGTCTTGTAAAGTTAAGCCTAGTCTGGTTTGCAAATCTCGTGTGCGCGTGATAATAATTTAATGTGATTTCTTTTACTTTACAGGCAATGTAAAACGTACTGATTAGGTTAGGATATGTGTCATAGCGGAGGTCTCGAAAAAAAGATGTAAGTAATTTTAAATGTAAGGGCGCGACACTAAGCTCTAGCAATAATTCTGAAACGATTAGAAACTTCTTATTTAATTTTACATTTGTTTTCTCGCAGTGCTTCTTATTTTTCTTGTAATCTGCGTTGTTCTCGAAACTGTTTATGTCGCAAAGGCATTGATCGCCTTGTGAACTTGAATATCGTGAATTAGCGCTCCTTTGAAACTGTGGCTACTCTGTAAGGTTGCTGTCCTTATCGGTAGAGTATTTTTTATGAAGTAACTTCGTAATGGAGTAGAGTTTCTCTTTTGTATCGTTCGGGCCCCCAAAATTAAGGTGATGTTTTTCAGCCCCTTTTAGGTATTTCATTTGTTCACGATAGAATTCATGAGAAATATTTTATAAATATACATACATTGATTAGGTTTTCGATTCCCCCTCCTTTTCTGTCTATTACGGAAAGTTTGCGTATCGTGTAACTCATAGCTTTGTTTTGTTGCTTTCGTTTCTATGACTCAACTTTTTTAAGCCGTTTATCTCTTACTGAGAAGTCCGTGATTGAACTTGTGTGCAACCTGAATTTCACACCCTTTCGATGTCATTATAATCTAATCTTTACGGAGTACGTGAGTAAAATTGCAGCAATTGGGTGAAAATCCTGACTTTGAAAATAATAATGGTGGCTCTATTATGAAACGGCTTGCCTTGCTTCCGAAGCCTAGGTAGTGCCTCCATGTGTAGAACTAAATAACTCTTGTTTTTACAGTGACGTATTCAACCGCGCCCAATACAACCTCCTTCTTCTTCCGGTGTTTTTCTTACCTGGCGAAGGGAATAAGGGCGCGACAGTCAATCTTTTTGGAGTGGCATACTCCCGAGACCTCTGCTGACACTCAGCTGCATCGCTCCTAAACGAAGTAAGTGCCATTAGACTTCGCGGCGTAGGGGCCGTTATTGATAACTATGGATTCGGGTAGACCCCGGCAGGACTCAAGAGTCGTGCGGCTTGATCACATGACCCGTCTTCAGGAAATAATTAAATTAAAAACTTCGAGCGCCAGAAGGGAAGCCTGGACTGAAGAAGAATGGAAGCAGAAATCCCTCGAGTGTCTTCACCAGTTTCGAGAGTGGCGAGGACTCGTAGAAAACGAGTTAGAATATCTAAGAAAAGTTGGAGCCGGACAAGAAGCTAAAAATCTCATGGCTGACTACCGGCAATTAAAGAGGCAGGTAAAGTGCTTTCTCAACCCTCGTGTGAACGACCTTTCCAGCGAGAGCTCCACGTCAACTCACTCAAGAAAGGACGGTCGAGGATCGGGGCCAAGGCGAAGCACCTCCTCTAGAGCTATGTCTGTGGCGGAGTCCACGAGGCTGGTGGACCTGGAAAGCTCTATAAAGAGGATCAACATTGCGCACCAAGCAAAAGTTGCGGAGCTCAGGTCGCAGTGTGAGCTCGCTGTGAAGCTTGCTGAAGTAGAAGCTAAGGCAGAGAAAAGTAAAATCTCACTTGAAATAGACGAAATCAACAACAGAGGTCTCTCCAGCCCGGACGGTTCGATCGGCGCAGTCAGCGAGACGGAAAAATCTAGGCACACCGAAGAATGGGTCTCGCGGAACCACGGCAGTGTGGCTTATTGCGCCACTCCACCTAACCTTTGTGACTCTCAGGCACAGCAGCGGAACGCTGCTGCCCAGTTTCAAGATCAAAAGCGAAATAAGGCCTCCAAAATGCGTCGAAATGCCCCGTGCTCATCGACGAGCTCCGACTCTAGTTTTTTGAGTCGTTCAGAGGTACGTCCCCCACCGAACCTGGAGAGTAGAGGAATTTACAATGCTGGACTTCGGAGTTCTCGCCCGCGGAGAGTACGGGAATCAAGACCCAGTCGAGCCGCTGACAAAAATCGAGGGAACTTTACCAATTACAACCCTCAAGACCCGCTTTTGTGCTACCTAGAAAAACCATTGGCCAGCAGTGACTACTGCGCGGGAAATGAACTTAGGCTCGACGCCGCTTCAAGGCATCTAGTTTTAATGGAACTAAAAAAGTCACCTCCTAACCCTTTCCGAGGCGAGCCTAAACGTTACAATACTTGGTTCGCTGAGCTTCGCAACGACTTAAAGAACCTTTCTTTAAATCCGAGCGACGTGGTCGGCATCCTAGAAGCGCGCCCATCTGGGGAACCTCGCGACACAATCGTCGGATTGAGGACTTCATTCGGGAGTGATCCGAAGCGAACTTTGGACGAAATCGTCTCTCAATTAAGAGAACGATATGGCTCGTCGGAGCAAATCACGGCGGAGTTCAAGAAGATGATCGAGAGATTCGACCAAATAAAAACGACTGAATTTGATCCCAAAACCGCTCAATCGCTGCAAAAGTTGGGCGACCTGTGCTACAGCATCCAGGGGCAGATGAGGGAGGTGAGAGACTTGGAATACTACAATTATGCTCTGGGCCTCGAACCAATTTATGAGAAGCTCCCGGATTTTATTAAATGCCGATGGAATAAATCCAAGCTCAACTACCAGAGATCTCATAAGCGCCATCCTCCTTTGGAGGAATTCTGCAGGTTCTTGCGCGAGAATGCTCAGCGCACGTACTCGGGAGTTCTCACCAAGTTGGACAACGACCAGCATACTGGACCTAAGGGCAAGTCCAGCAAGCGAGCCACCGTGCTTGCTGTTGAATCCTCGCAAGTGGAAAACACGAGAACCGAATGCCCCTTACACCATAGCTCCGGGCATTCTCTGGCGTCTTGCAATAGATTTTCTAGTTTGAATGCTGAGGATCGTAAGGCTATCGTTGTGGAGTGCGGTGCGTGTTTCCGATGTTTCGGAGCGCACCGTATAGCTCAATGCACCGCAGATCAGAGGTGCGAAGCCTGTGGTTCCCGTTCTCATCACACGCTGCTTCATTCGGACGGGTCTGAGGGGCAGAGGCGCAGCCACTCAGAAAACTTCGGCGTACGAGGAAGAGGTTTTGCTTCGAGGGGAGGACCAGCGCCTCGAGGACGCTGGGCCCGCAGGTCTCCGCCTCTCAACGAGAGACGCAACGCTCCAGAGATGGGAAACCTGTATACGGAAAAGTGACAACCATCGGAAAACAGAAGCTGCTCTAAGATGGTCTTGGTGGACGTGACGGCGCCCGGAAGAAGCAGTAGAACTCTCCGCACTTACGCTATCCTGGACGACCAAAGTACTAACTCTTTCGCCACATCTTCCTTGCTAGATTTCTTTGCATTACCTCACAAAAGGGAAATGTATTCCATCACCACGATTTCAGGTTCTAAAATTAAATCCTACGGTCGGACTACGGAGGGCTTTCGAGTAAAGGGCGTAAACCGCTCTGAGTCTTATGCTCTTCCCCCGCTATTCGAGCACGACGGCATTCCTCATAATAAGTACGACGTGGCAACGAGAGAAGACGTCTTGAAGAACCCCGACATTGCTCATCTTGCATCAGAATTTCTCCCTCTGGACTGCAATGCTCCCGTGAGTCTGTTGCTGGGTCGAGACGCAGAGGAAGTATTAGTTGCAGATCTAATCCACCGGAAGCCCCCTGTCTACAAAACACCTTTGGGATGGGCTGTTGTTGGAAGAGTCAACCCTTCAGAGCCTCACCCGTCGAACATGCAGATGAGTGTGTATAAAACTCAAGTCGAAGATCACTTTTCGGCTCAGCCTTGTTTCGGTCCTCTGGCTCCAGTCTTCGACACCAGAATGGACGACGAGAGTCCTGGACCGTCCGTTGAGGACAGGAAATTCTTGTCGCTGATTGACGAGAATATAGTTGTAAATGCTGAAGGGCATCTAGAAACTCCGCTGCCATTCACAGATCGCATGTCTAAGCTTCCAGACAACACGAAGGCCGTCTATCGCCGATCCAGAAACACTTTGGCGCGATTAGTCAAAGACCCCGCCAAATTACAGCAGTGTTTGAAGATAGTCCAAGACTACGTGGATAGTGGACACGTAGAGGTAGTGCCTTCCCAAGAACTTCAACCGGCCGAAGGACACTTTTGGTATCTCCCGGTTTTTCCCGTTACACATCCCAAGAAAAAGAAAGTGCGCATCGTCTTCGACTCTGCGGCGCAGTATTTCGGACGCAACTTAAACGGAACCTTGCTTCAGGGGCCAGATGCCAACAATAGTCTTCATGGAGTGCTCCTTAGGTTTCGAGAGAACAAGGTTGGTTTCGTTGCCGACGTGGAAAAGATGTTCCACGCCTTCTATGTCCGTCCCTCCGACCGAGATTTTCTCAGGTTCTTCTGGTTCAAGGACAATGATCCTTGCAAAGGACTTGTCTCGTACCGGGCAAGGGTGCACGTCTTCGGAAATCGATCAAGTCCGGCTGTCGCAACTCACTGTCTGCGCCACGCCATTAGGGAAGCCTCAAGAGAGGAGAGAGAAAACGGAGACAGACTTGCCTGGAAGGCTCTGAGCTACGTCGAGCGCGGATTCTACGTTGACGACGGACTGGGATCCGCAGGTTCAGCTCAAGAGGCCGTCGACATTCTAGTCAAGACACGAGAGTACCTGGAGACGTTCAAGGTTCGTCTTCACAAAATCTCTTCTAGTCATCAGGAGGTTTTGAACGCATTCCCGGAATCGGAACGCGAGGAAGGAAAAGTGGAGTTTTGGGAGGATGGTTGTAGTCAGCGCACCCTAGGAGTGACGTGGAATACTACGACCGACCGGTTTGACGTGCATACCGAGGTGGTGGACCGCCCGTTCACGAAACGAGGTTTGTTAGCCACCGTCAATTCAATCTTCGATCCAATCGGCTTAGCTAGCCCCGTCGTATTGGGAGGCCGACTGATCATGCGCACCTTGATCCCTCCCGTAAAACAAGACCCAGAAAATTTGGCAAAGTTGGGGTGGGACGATCCTCTTCCCGTCGCTCATCTTGCGACGTGGGAATCGTGGAAAGAGTCGTTGCGAGGACTCTCCGACCTGTCGTTGGACAGGTGCCTCATTCCTGGAGACTTCGGGGAGGTGCATTCACGAAGTTTGCATTCCTTTGCCGACGCCTCTGAACAAGCCATAGGACATGTCACCTACTTACGATCAGTCGACGTGAGTGGACGAGTATACGTGTCTTTTGTAAGCGCTGACAGCAAGGTGGCTCCCAGGGCTGCCACAAGCATACCACGTTTGGAACTCTGCGCGGCCGTCGAGTGCAGCGAGGCCTCAAGAAGAATATGCGAAGAGATAAGCGTCGAGATCAACGACGTAGTGATGTACTCAGACAGCAAGGTAGTGCTGGGCTACCTCAACAACGAAACTAAAAGATTTTCAAAGTATGTGACTAGAAGAATAGAAGCGGCTACGAAGGCTCGTCCCAAGGAACTCTGGCGGTACGTAGCCACGGAGTGCAACCCGGCGGATATGGCCTCTCGTCCCACAAGCGCAGAGAACCTGAAGAGGATACGCTGGTTGACGGGCCCTTCCTTTCTGTGGGAAGATCATCTGCCTGACGAGCAAGAAGGCGCAGATATCTCGCTTTCAGTGAGTTTGCCCGAGGAGAAACTCGTCCAGGAATGCTCGAATTTCGTCACCTCCCTTCAGACCCCAGAGCTTCAGCGTGAAGTTCCTGCCTACTTAACTGGCGACTTTGTCTCTGTTCGTAGAGCATCAAGACTGGCGACGCACTTCTATTTCAAATGGAAGGACCGAACTCAGCAAAGAAAAGGAGTGGCTCTGGCCATCAGACCCTTGGAATCACTAAACTTCGGGGGTGAGAAGTTGGCCATCTCTGACGTTCAGCACGCAACCTTTCAAGACGTGATCAGTAATCTCAAGAAAGAAACGGACATTCCTCTGCGCCACCCTTTGTCTTCTTTGAGCCCCTTTATTGATGCTGACGGTCTGTTGCGAGTAGGCGGACGCCTCAGGCGCGTCAACTTGCCCGGGTGTATAAAGCACCCCATTGTGCTTCCCGAAGACCACCCGCTCACCTCTAGCATTGTGTCTCATTATCACAAACTCTCCGGGCATCAAGGTGCTCACATTTCTCATGGAGCCGTACGAGATGCAGGTTATCATATAGTGCACGGAAAGAAGGTCATCCGTAAGTTCGTAAATGACTGCGTCGTCTGCAGAAAATTGAGAAGGAGACCCGAAGAGCAGAAAATGAGTGACCTACCGGAGGACCGACTTGCTTGCACCGCTCCCTTTACGAACACAGGTTTGGACGTGGCAGGCCCGTGGCAGGTCGTCGAGGGAATCTCAACGAGAAGCAATAAGAGGACTTCTAAGGTATGGGCCTTGGTGTTGACCTGTCTAACCTCTAGAGCGGTGCATGTGGAACCGCTACCTGCCATGGACACTTCTAGCTTTCGAAACGCTCTCAGACGATTCATGTGCGTTCGTGGATCGTGCAAAATCATAAGGAGCGACCGCGGTTCTAATTTCGTCGGCAGCTATAACCAGGACCTCGACATGAGGTCACTCTCCAAGACGCTGCAAGACTTCGATGTGCAGTGGATCTTTAATCCCCCTCACGCACCCCATTTTGGTGGAGTTTGGGAACGTAAAGTGGGAGCTATAAAGAAGGCCATGTTGTTCTCGCTTTCCCAGTGCGGCATGCGAACACCTAGTAGAGATGAGCTCTACACCTTTTTTCAAGAAGCAGCATCAATCGTCAACAACACGCCATTATGGTCCCTATCGAGCGACCCTAATGATCCACAACCCCTGACTCCAAACATGCTCTTAACGCTGAAAGAAGCGGGCGACAACCCTCCTCTCTGCGACTCCTCCCCTGCGGACCTCATAGCCTACGGAAAGAAGCGCTGGCGTAGAGTCAACCATCTGGCAGAGGTCTTCTGGCAGAAGTGGAAAAGCGACTACATACAGGAGCTTCAATCGCGCTCCAAGTGGACGAAGAGAACAACCAACTTGAGCCCTGGAGACACCGTCATGCTCGTCGAGCCCGCTCCGAGAAATAAATGGGCGATGGGTAGGGTAGTCAGGGTCAAGAAGAGCGAGGACGGTCTAGTGCGTTCCGTAGTGGTATCTCGTGCCGCTACTGCGGGAGGTACGATAGCGTGCGAACGTCCGATAGGCAAGGTAGTAAGTTTAGGTCTCCGAGGAGACAACTAGATCTCATAGTGTCAGATTCTCGAATTAATTTGTTTAGTTTACTCTATCGATCGTGCCCGTCGCAACTGTGACGCGTCCTTCCAGTCTACCTGTCGAGCTTACCTATATTTTAATATGCTTATTTCAAGCGATCGGCGGAAGGTGTCTCACTGCTGCTGATGGGGGGAGGTGAAGAGCTGCAGACTTCTCCTTCCTCTCCCGGTAGTGGTGTGATGCGTGAAGCACGTTCGTTTTCTTCCCCTATCTATCTCTCACTAAGTCAGTTTGCGGTTTGCCTACTACAGAGTATTAGATTTTGAGTACTGACGGGGTGCGCCTCTAATTTTGTTGTATTATTCGCTCGTAACGTTCCTAACACTAGTCACGTGCGCTGTTCTTGTGCCTATCTGACTAAGGAAGAATGATCTCTATCTAGGTTTAGAAATTTCGTATTGTAACGGATTGATTTATGGTCTTTTAGTACAAGCTTAATGTTAGTGATTATCGTGTACCAAGCTAAGGTACTCTTTACGTACTATCTTCAAGCCGTCGCAAGGATGTTTGCCTGTGTATTTTTCAAAGAAAAATAGGGGGGAGTGTCATGCCTTTCTCCGTCTTTAAAGCCATTTGGGTTTTATCTCGCCATTTAATTGAACCGTTTCCCATTTGACTGTCCTGGAAGCTTCCAGATCAAATTCGTGATTTGAAATGAGCGATTTAGGTCAACAACTTAATTCTATCAGCGAAATTAATCGTTAATGTCACTAAATGTCGATAATACCTTTATTAAAAATAAGAATAAAAAACTCCGAAACATATTTCAACGTTCTAGTTCTATCCGCGCATGTAAGAGTAAATGCAGGAGTTTCTTCGCCGCTACGTAGACTCATCTCAGCTGGCTCCGCATTCTGGGGTTTTAAACGCGGATCTAGGTTTTTTATCTGTCTCCTGGGGTTTACAGTCATGAATTGTGTTGGCAAAACAATTAATTTCTAAGAGCTAAAATGATTGTACTACTTGTTAACCACGAAAACAATAGAACAGGGTAAGAAAATTTATTCATTAACGCCTTTTTTCGCTGATCTGGGTTTTTTCTTGTAGCATTTGCTGGGGTTTCTTGGCAACATTCTCTTAGCGTCTGTTGCGGCTTCAGCGTTCGCTTCGCACTTGAGCCACAGCTCTCCCGAGTGTGGGTGTGACATTCGTGCTCGGGCGCCCTTCTAATTCTCTTGTGCCTGCGCATTAGGTGTGCGTTAATTCCTTTTTAAGTGATGATCGAACTTAATAAAATTAAAAAACTGAAGTGAAAGTGTGCCTTATATCTGTAATAACGGTAGATAGCCATTCTACTTTTGTGTGTGTCAGTTTCAAGTGCGTGTTCCGGTAGCTTCTGAACGTTTTCGCTGTGCGTTTTGTCTTGTTCAAGTGATTTTTATTTCTCTGTAAGTTTTGACCACTGAGTCTCAAAATAACTCGTAAGATCGAAGAAGTGCGTTATTTAATGAAAGGGCCGAGATGAATTAATTTGCAGCGTGATGAATGAATTGGAAGGTCATGTGCATTACGAAGTCTTCCATATGCAGGTGTCGGGTATTGTTACGCCTCGACCGCCATTATACAAAATGGCTGACCTTGACCCCTTTCGTGTCTTGTAAAGTTAAGCCTAGTCTGGTTTGCAAATCTCGTGTGCGCGTGATAATAATTTAATGTGATTTCTTTTACTTTACAGGCAATGTAAAACGTACTGATTAGGTTAGGATATGTGTCATAGCGGAGGTCTCGAAAAAAAGATGTAAGTAATTTTAAATGTAAGGGCGCGACACTAAGTTCTAGCAATAATTCTGAAACGATTAGAAACTTCTTATTTAATTTTACATTTGTTTTCTCGCAGTGCTTCTTATTTTTCTTGTAATCTGCGTTGTTCTCGAAACTGTTTATGTCGCAAAGGCATTGATCGCCTTGTGAACTTGAATATCGTGAATTAGCGCTCCTTTGAAACTGTGGCTACTCTGTAAGGTTGCTGTCCTTATCGGTAGAGTATTTTTTATGAAGTAACTTCGTAATGGAGTAGAGTTTCTCTTTTGTATCGTTCGGGCCCCCAAAATTAAGGTGATGTTTTTCAGCCCCTTTTAGGTATTTCATTTGTTCACGATAGAATTCATGAGAAATATTTTATAAATATACATACATTGATTAGGTTTTCGATTCCCCCTCCTTTTCTGTCTATTACGGAAAGTTTGCGTATCGTGTAACTCATAGCTTTGTTTTGTTGCTTTCGTTTCTATGACTCAACTTTTTTAAGCCGTTTATCTCTTACTGAGAAGTCCGTGATTGAACTTGTGTGCAACCTGAATTTCACACCCTTTCGATGTCATTATAATCTAATCTTTACGGAGTACGTGAGTAAAATTGCAGCAATTGGGTGAAAATCCTGACTTTGAAAATAATAATGGTGGCTCTATTATGAAACGGCTTGCCTTGCTTCCGAAGCCTAGGTAGTGCCTCCATGTGTAGAACTAAATAACTCTTGTTTTTACAGTGACGTATTCAACCGCGCCCAATACAACCTCCTTCTTCTTCCGGTGTTTTTCTTACCTGGCGAAGGGAATAAGGGCGCGACACAACATGCCACCTCTCATTGTGGATGATATTCGCATAATTCTCTTTCCTCGTTTTTTTCGGTTTAAATCAGTTTCTTATGCTTTTTTACATGTAAAATTAAATTTTGGTGCTGGTGTAGGTACAAAGCTACATGCCTGTTCCTACTCAAGCGCGATAACAACACCAGCACCATAACACCAGCACCATAACAACTAATACCATATCGTAAAAATGAGATGAAAACGGTAATGTACTGATATTTACATTAATGTACATGTAAGAAGCGACATAGCATCAACAGTGGAAGTCAGCATGTTGTTGTTCAGTGGAATTGAGAAGTAGAGTGAAAATTCCTTCCATTAGATTCTGACACACGATCATAAAAAGAAATTAGTTTGCCTGGAAAACTTTGTGCACTATTCCATTAAATTTTGTGTGAATGTAACAAAATATGCTTATTTTTTCACTGGAAATAAATTGGTTTTGCCTCCTAAGGTTTAGAATTTTATATATATCGATATTAAAAAACAATGTCAGGTTAATATTTTCACTTCCGAAATGAATATACGGCAACACTAGCATCACATGCGCAAAGCGCATCTCCATCAGTTTCCTATCTATCCTTTTCCGTTTCACCCCTTCTCTTCCAGACACACTCTGCGTCAAACCATATCTCTTGCTTTTCTATAAGCATCGAACGAACGAACGACCGGTAAGTCATGTTTAGGTTCGGTGTAAAACGTAACGACTTTCTAGAGCTTCCCGCGGCGCCTTACACAGTCGAATTTCTAGACGTCATATATGGTTGAGTACAGATGAATACACTCTGAATTGCTTAGAATTGATAAAAAATCGGCAAAAGTTGAGTTACGTTATATCATCTGACATAATTGACTTCCAAACACAAACAGGTCAGTTTTTGTAAGCTCGCCGCCATTTTTATTAAGCAGCTTACTGCCTGAATATACAAAATTGCATCGTTTAGTCGTAGGTAATGAGACATTAGCTGATGGTGGTGGGGACATTGCTGTGAACACACCTGCAGACGCAGTAACTAGTGGCAGACAACACCTGCAGACGCAGTAACTAGTGGCAGACAACACCTGCAGACGCAGTAACTAGTGGCAGACAACACCTGCAGACGCAGTAACTAGTGGCAGACAACAACACCTGCAGACGCAATAACTAGTGGCAGACAAAAACACCTGCAGACGCAGTAACTAGTGGCAGACAACACCTGCAGGCGCAGTAACTAGTGGCAGACAACAACACCTGCAGACGCAATAACTAGTGGCAGACAACAACACCTGCAGACGCAATAACTAGTGGCACATAACACCTGCAGACGCAGTAACGAGTGGCAGACAACAACACCTGCAGACGCAGTAACTAGTGGCAGACAACAACACCTGCAGTCGCAATAACTAGGGGCAGACAACAACACCTGCAGACGCAATAACTAGTGGCACATAATACCTGCAGACGCAGTAACTAGTGGCAGACAACAACACC
Organism: Morinoia aosen; assembly: GCA_030386875.1. Classification (NCBI taxonomy): domain Eukaryota; kingdom Metazoa; phylum Arthropoda; class Malacostraca; order Amphipoda; family Talitridae; genus Morinoia; species Morinoia aosen. The sequence goes on along the minus strand of CM059576.1, from coordinate 102,975,112 downwards.
TGCAGACGCAGTAACTAGTGGACGACAAAAACACCTGCAGACGCATTAACTTGTGGCAGACAACACCTGCAGACGCAGTAACTAGTGGCAGACAAAAACACCTGCAGATGCAGTAACTAGTGGCAGACAACACCTGCAGATGCAGTAACTAATGGCAGACAACACCTGCAGACGCAGTAACTAATGGCAGACAACACCTGCAGACGCAGTAACTAATGGCAGACAACACCTGCAGACGCAGCAACTAGTGGCAGCTGCCCACTACACAGTTGCGAAAAGTAATTTGTTTGAACAATTTATACGATGAATTGAACAAATTTGATCAACATCCAATACCTGGAAACAATAAGAATGTAAATGACTTGTGTATTTTTTACAAGCGAAAGGTTAAAGGTTAAGGTTAACATCGGCATCTTTGGGATGCTTTATTTCCAATCAAGCCTGATACATATGATCTTAGCATTGGTTTTTCAAATGTCTTATAACTAACCCTATATATAGGACACCATGACGGTTCCTCCGTAAAGCCGGTACCCATTTCCGACACCTGGGTTGAGTGGGGTATTGTGCTTGAGCTTTCCCTTATACCCAACGGGGAAAATCACCGCGCCAGCGCTGATCACCCCCGACTTCCAGCATACAAGTCCGATCCCTTAACCGCTGTGCCACGGAGAGCAAGAAAATAAATTTATTCGTTCATAATATAATATATATTGTATAGTTCATGAATAATTGGAGGGCAAACATGCAGAGTGGCCTAACCCACAAATCAGAAATCAAAACTAGCAGAGCGGATTAAGTGAAAATTTCACCTCATAACGGCGTAGATGTCTTTCAGGCAGAGTGGCTTAGTTCCTAGTTAGTTCCTAGTTACTAACTTGGCAAGGAAAAGCCAGTTTGGCAACCCTGTGATGAACACCACGCCTCTAATTTGAGTGTCCTAAAATTTTGTGTTTTGTGGGTTAGGCCACTCTGCATATTTGCCTTCCAAATATTGTATTAATTCATTTTCTTGAATGTTCCGTGAAGTTGAGGACAGCAAACTAATCGATTTTCAATTTTTTTATTGTATTATGTGAATGAAATCTAAATAAACAACTTTTCTTCCATGCATTTTCGTTGCAAACTAGTATTTAACGAGTTATAGCAAGGACGTAACGTAACTCAACTAATCCAACCTTAGCCAACCCGGCCAACCTCACGCACCCTAACGACCACTCGAGCGCATTAGAGCTGTCGGAACAGAGACTCTATCGGAGTCTACCTTGTGAAAATTTCGATGAAAGAAAACGCAACGATTTTTTCGGTTTGAAAGACTTGAATTGCGGTAACTTACCTACCGCTATAACTCATTAAATGCTAATATGTTGGTTAAAGGTTAACATCGGCATCTTTGGGATGCTTTATTTCCATTCAAGCCTGATTCATATGATCTTAGCATTGGTTTTGATTTCAGTTTTTCAAATGTCTTATAACTAACACTATATTTAGGACACCATGACGGTTCCCCCGTAAAACCGGTACCCATTTCCGACACCTGGGTTGAGTGGGGTATTGTGCTTGAGCTTTCCCTTATACCCAACGGGGAAAATCTCCGCGCCAGCGCCGGGATGCGAACCCGCGACTCCAACATACGAGCCCGATCCCTGAACCACTGTACCACGGAGAGCACAAATGGAGAGTGCTTGCAAAAACAAATGGAGAGTGTTTGTGATGGAGAGTGCTTGCAGAAAAGTTGTTTATTTTAACGCCATTGACATTATACAAGCAACAAAATTTTGAAATCCATTAGTGTGTTGGCCTCAACAAAATTATCCAATTTAAATGAATGAATAACGTCGAAAACAGATTATAAATGCATTCCTTTCGTGTGGAATTAGAACTTCAATAAATAAAGAATTTTCCACTTTCATTATTCTATTTTACGATATTACATCTGGTAAATTAGTATGACCGTAAACTATTACCTAAAATTGAAGTACTTCAAATCTGTATTGACTGAAATATATTTTTGAGAGTCGGGTTAGACTCGCATGAAAGATGGGTGAATTACTAGAATTACCTCACCAGCACAGTAACAACTGATATCTCAGCGTATATACGAGTAGAAAACGGTAATGTATTGGTTTCTACAGCTATGAAAATTAGTGAACGATAATAATGCCAATAGCGTCAACAATGGTAGTCGGCGTGTTGTTGTCAATGATAATGAATAATGAAGGCATCTACGGATGCTTTATTTCCAATCAAGCCTGATACATATCACCTTGTACATTGGATTTTCAAATGCCTTATAACTAACGCCAGGACGCCATGACGCTTTCCCCCGGTCAAGACCGGTACTCATTTCAGACACCTGGGTAGAGTGGGGTATTGTGCTTGGAATTTTTCTCCTATACCCAACAGAGAAAATCGCCACCGCCAGCGCCGAGAATCGATCCCTAGTCTGCCGCACGGCGGCAGAACCCCTAGCCACTTGCGCTATGGCGAGCAAATGAAATTTAAACCTTAAATAACCCAAAATTGAAATAATTCACTCAACCAATATTTAAATACAACATTATTGGCAGATTTCGTGTCAGATAATCCTAAGCTACGGTAAAAATGCAAAAAATGCAATACTGACCACAGATTTGTGTTTAGAAAGTCAAGTTTCTTAACACAAATTACTCTAACTCAAACGAATATCTATTTAAAAGCTCCTTTAAGCCTAGCAGAGACCACTCCTCTCACAGAGGTAATGCTCAACAGGCAATGCTGACATCGTTCGTGGGAGTCAAACCTGACTCTCAAAAATAGTTCATATCACGGCCAAACAGGTAGACGAAAATATTGTGATGTGGAAACAGTTGACGCTCAGGCTAATTTACCGAATGAAATATCGTTAGATTGAATAATAAAAATGAGAGATTCTTTATTTAATAAAAACAAATTCCACAAGCAGAGAATGCATTTAGAATTTGTTGTCTATGCTATTCATTCATTTCAGATAAGGCAGATTTCATTTCAATGTGCATCTATGGGAGTTGGGAAACGGTAACTAACTCATTTTTTGATAGAGGTATTCGACCACGAAATTAATACTCCGTAAGACAACATGCAACCTCTCATTGTTGATGCTGTTCGCATTATTTTCACTATCTATTTTTCTTTACTGAGTGAATCAGTTCTCTAACGTTTTTCTCAGTGTAAACGTTGAAATATTAAAGGTGGTGTAGGTACGGTGCTACATCCCTGTACCTACACCAGCTCCATAACAACTCGTAATTAGAAAAAAGAAAACTAAAAGTGTTGAAATTATCATTTATGCTATTGCAAGAAGCGATATAGCCTCAACAGTGGAAGTCAGCATGTTGTTGTTCATTGGTATTGCAAACTTATGTGATAAAACTTACTTGTCATTATTGAGAACTGAACAAAAAAATAAATCAGTTAGCCTTCAAAATATTAATATTTATGTCCATTTCTTCGTGAATCTCAACTGCTTACAAAAAAACGCCTATCAATTCCACCTAATACATATTTTTGCAACATTTCACCAAATAAGTTTTCAATTTTGAGATATCACAAAACAGTTTCAGATATCTATTTTATTCTGTTTAAAGGAACTCATAATAATCAGGCTGGATTTCACCGTTTTCAAAATTAGTTACGGTAACTGTGACTTTAATTTACTCCCGAGTTATTCTCAACAATTTTTACAGCCGCTTACGGCGCATATCTTAATCATCTTACATGAGTCAGATGGTGCCAGTAGTTGCCACATTCAAAATAGTTCGTGTAAGAAGATCCGCATGGTGAGTTGCGTTATGTCACCTGAGATAATTGACCTCCAAGCACACACCTGAGGTCAGTTTTTGTAAGCACGCCGCCAGTTTTACTAAGCAGCTTACTGCCTGAATATACAAAATTGCATCGTTTAGCCGTAGGTAATGAGACATTAGCTGATGGTGGTGGGGACATTGCTGTGAACACACCTGCAGACGCAGTAACTAGTGGCAGACAACACCTGCAGACGCAGTAACTAGTGGCAGACAACAACACCTGCAGACCCAGTAACTAGAGGCAGACAACAACACCTGCAGACGCAGTAACCAGCGACAGACAATACCTGCAGATGCAGTAACTAGTCGCAGACAACACCTGCAGACGCTGTAACTAGTGGCAGACAACATCTGCACACGCAGTAGCTAGTGGCAGATAACTCCTGCAGACGCAGTAACTAGTGGCAGACAACATCTACACACGCAGTAGCTAGTGGCAGACATCACCTGCAGACGCAGTAACTAGTGGCAGACAACATCTGTACACGCAGTAGCTAGTGGCAGCAATACCTGCAGACGCAGTAACTAGTGGCAGGGAACAACACCTGCAGACGCAGTAACTACTGGCAGACAACACCTGCAGACGCAGTAACTAGTGGCAGACAACAACACTTGCAGACGCAGTTACTAGTGGCAGACAACACCTGCAGACGCAGTTAGTAGTGGCAGACAACACCTGCAGACGCAGTTAATAGTGGCAGACAACAACACCTGCAGACGCAGTAGCTAGTGGCAGACTGTTAGGGTAGTTTTCATTGCACAAATTCCACTCTATTGTAATTTGTAATGAATACCTCTTGATAATCGTTCTGAAGTCGCATTATTGTCAAGGGCTCTTCGTAAGTTATCTCAATGGGATGTATCGTATATCGGCATTGATGTTCATTCCACCGTATAATATTCTTTTTGGGATTATGTGGCTTCCATCAGCCCAATATTAGGGCAAAACAATGTTTTGTTTCATATAAATCAATTTTTAATAACGGTCATTATGCTCAATTGATAATCTTCAACAGGCGTGAAGTAAGAGCCGTATTTTCAAAGTTAAACATTCAAAATCAGTTATAAACTTCGTCTCGTCATCTCAATTAGTTTTTCCTGACTTACAAAGGAAAATAAAGTCACGAAAGATCCTGAGTATCAAGTAATAACGGAGACATTCACAAACCACTCAGCTTTTGAGAGAGACACTTTATTAGACGCATTGCAAATTTGTAAACTTCACTGCGGGACCCAGATGTAGGCGTCGGCCATGTATGAGGGTGGGTTGCTCACTTCACAATCCACTTTATGAGGATCAATTGGAGTAAGATGGATCTCCAGATATTTTGGGGTTAATTGCTAATGTTGTCACTCTCTAATTCATTTTAAAGCAAAGCGGATTCATGGCCAGATTGATGGATTAATTTACCGATGTGATCTCCTATGGTCATGCTGATTTATGCAAAAATAGACACTCTGATTTATGCTACAATTAATAGAGATGCTGATTTATGCAAAAATAGACATGCTGATTTATGCTGCAATAGACATGCTGATTTATGCTACAATAGACATGCTAATTTATGCAACAATAGACATACTGATGTATGCTACAATAGACATGCTGATATCTGCTACTGTAGACACATTGATTTAGGCTACAATAGGCATATTGCTTTATGCTACAATAGGCATGTTTATTAATGCTAAAATATGCATGCTGATTTATGCTACAATAGGCATGCTGATTTATGCTACAGTAGGCATGTTGATTCATGCTACAATAGACATACTGATGTATGCTACAATAGACATGCTGATATCTGCTACAGTAGACATGCTGATTTAGGCTACAATAGGCATATTGCTTTATGCTACAATAGGCATGTTTATTTATGCTGCAATAGGCGTGCTGATTTATGCTACAATAGGCATGCTGATTTATGCTACAATAGGCATGCTGATTTATGCTACAGTAGGCATGTTGATTCATGCTACAATAGACATGTTAGCACTCATACTCAAACTCATGCATTCAAAAAATTTCTTCATAGCACCCAATGTCTTGCAGCCTTCACTCGCTCGATGTCTCACTTCTACTTCTATAATATCCTTCATAGCCAGGAGACTGTTTGAAAGCTTAGTTATGCCAGTTTTGCTTTATGGAGCAGAGTCTTGAGGTCTGAGAGCAGCTGAAAGGAGTAAGCTGGATGTGTTTCAGATGAAGTGTTTGAGAAGTATGTTTGGAGCAACAAGAAGAGAAAGGATCAGGAATGAGTTGGTTAGGAAGCACACGGGTATTGCCAATAAGATGAGCAAGTGGGTGGATAAAAGAGTGCTTGGATGGTTTCGACATGTTGAAAGAACGGATTTTGAGTGGCTAGTGAAAACTATTCATACGTCGGAAGTGGGTGGTATTAGAGCGCGAGGTAGGCCACGGATGAGTTGGACGGATTGGGTGAAACGTGCTTTGTATGAGAGGGGTCTGACTGTGGGGAGAGGGATGACTGAGGACAAAAGTGAATGGAAGCAGTGTACAAGGAGGTAATTATTTTTATTACATCGTTTACTGGAAGCCTGTCAGCTTGAGATGGGGTATATTGCGTTCTGTCATGCGCGGGGGAGGGAAGGGGCTGCACAAAATGAAACAGTCGGGGTAAACCAGCAATGGCTGTCGGGCCTGGCTGTGGAAGATTGTTGTGCTGGGCTGCCACTGATCCGGGCAGTTCTGGTGCGGCATATGCTGCCTCTCTCGCCTCCTAGTGAGTAAGGGTGAATGATTGCGGCTTGCTGTCAGCTACCCTCCCGTAGGGAGGAGTAGCCTGGTATATGTAGGTATGTGTGTATGTTTGTATGTAGAAGTTCTTGTTGCTACCGTTGGTTTTGTATATCTATCATAATGCATTGCTGTCTTTCCTCAGGTCTTTTAATGTCATCTTGTAATTAACGGTATTACAATTACTATCATCAGTAGAAATGCGCGCAAATTTGCCACGTTATTCCTTCCTCATGCTTACCCTAGCCAACATAAAGATTATGTAACAAGTTATACGTTGTCCTGCACCTGTACACCTAAGCCGGAGTTTGTTGGTCCTAAACCTGAAAATTGTCAATAGCAGATGTCCTGAACATGTGTTCATGTATTACAATGATACCAATAAATACAACGCTTGATAACACTAATTAGGATAGAGCGAAATGACGGGTGATGGGAGGAGAACCAGAGTAACTTCAAAAATATTCAATGCACATATCAAATTTTCATGGTTAACTTTCGAAAACGTGAACCAGATATTTCAATACTGTAGGTTTAATTTTTAGTTTCACATAACTCAAACTTCATTGAATAAAGAATTAAATTTTTGTAACAGGTATTTGATCTTTGTAGCCGCAGTCGGTAATTTTTTTGTCCAGTTTTCTTAACTAAGATTGCCGAAGTAGAAAACGTAGAATAGTTGAAGCCCGATCGAGGACAAGATAGGCAGAAGCATGTTGGCGGAGGCTAGGGTCGGTGCGAGCGAACTATTAGGTAGGTATTAAGTGTAAGAATAGAACGTATCATTAAACTAAGTCATTTTTCTCGTGCAACAATTTTCATTATTCAACTTGAATGCTTATTATATTTGTCTTGCATTTATTATCGTGATACTTCTCAATTTCATATCGTATTATTTAGTCTTTTTTTTACAGAAACCGTTCTTACGTTAGGATGTGTGCTATTGAAGTGGGTATCAGAATAAAAGCGGAAAAACCCTTGGAGTCTCACGTCCTATCTATTCGAACGCGTGAAATTGTTCGTGATTAAGCTGAGGAAAAAATTGTCCTTTCGTCTTCTTCAATCTTATATGATATTTATGTATCTTGGGTCGTGAAATTAGGTAAAATTTTAGACAATGATTTTTTGAAGTTGACATTGTGCCTTCATTATCTTTTTATTATTATATTAAAATTCATTTTGTAAGCCGATGTAGCCTAACCAAAAACCAGTTCACCCGCGCTACAGCGAGTGGGGGATGTAGCGTTTGTGCTGGTGTGTCCTGGACTGGTGGTGTTGTTGTCTGCCACTAGTTACTGCGTCTGCAGGTGTTGGTGTCTGCCACTAGTTACCACGTCTGCAGGTGCTGTTGTCTGCTACTAGTTACTGCGTCTGCAGGTGTTGTCTGCCACTAGTTACTGCGTCTGCAGGTGTTGTCTGCCACTAGTTACTGCGTCTGCAGGAGGTGTGTTCTGCCACTAGTTAGTAAATCTGCAGGTGTCGTCTGCCACTAGTTATTGCCTGTGCAGGTGTTGTCTGCCACTAGTTACTGCGTCTGCAGATGTGTTCACAGCAATGTCCCCACCACCATTAGCTAATGTCTCATTACCTGCGGCTAGACGATGCAATTTTGTTTATTCAGGCAGTAAGCTGCTTAGTAAAAATGGCGGCGTGCTTACAAAAACTGACCTCAGGTGTGTGCTTGGAAGTCAATTATCTCAGATGACATAACGTAACTCAACCTCTGCATAGTTTTTAATCAATACTGAGCAAGTAATAATAGTAATGTCAACTGCCCAAACATATACGAACAGGATCACATTATCAGGCGCCGCGAGCGGCTGTAAAAAGTTTTTTTTTCGATTAAAGTTGAAGCATTTTCAAGAAAGTGGATTGCGAATGCTGGAACCCAGCCTAGTTGCCGTGTATGCATTTGAAAATTGAAATAATGATCTCACATTGTTATTTAATATCAGGTATTCTAAACTTCAAAACTTTGGAATGCGATACAAATTTTTTTTCATCGAAACAACCAGCATATTTTGTTACATTCACTCATAATTAGTCGAAACCGTCGTTGAACTTTTGAGGCTAACTAATTTATTTTCATGATAAGTTATCGAAATCAAATGGACGGAATTTTCACTTTACTTCTCAATTCCACTGAACAACAACATGCTGACTTCCACTGTTGATGCTATATCGCTTCTTACATTTACATAAATGAAAATATCAACACATTACCGTTTTGTTCTTATTGTTACGTTGTGGTATTTGTTGAGCCGCCATAGCCATGTGGTAGAGGTTCTGCTGCCGTGCGGCAAGGACCCGGGATCGAATCTCGGCGCTGGCAGTGGCGATTTTCTCTGTTGGGTATAGGAGAAAAATTCTAAGCACAATGCCCCACTCTACCCAGGTGTCTGAAATGGGTACCGGTCTCGACCGGGGGAAAGCGTCATGGCGTCCTGGCGTTAGTTATAAGGCATTTGAAAATCCAATGTACAAGGTGATATGTATCAGGCTTGATTGGAAATAAAGCATCCGTAGATGCCTTCATTATTTATTATTATTATGTTGTTATGGTGCTGGTGTAGGGACCAGGATGTTGCTCCGTACCTACACCAGCACCGAAATATCAATTTATATATTAACAAAAAAAAATGTTTGAGAACTGATTTATACAGCAACAAAAACATAGGAAGTGAAAATAATGCAAATAGCATCAACAATGATAGGTGGCATGTTGTCCTACGGAGCATTTCTCTCGTGGTCGAATATCTTCACAAGAAAATGAATTAGTTACCGTTGTCAGTCAAAATCAAATAAAACACATTGAAAAAAATTTGCACTGTTTGAAACGAATGAATGATATCGAAAACAAATTATAATTGCGTTCTCTGCTCTTAGAATGTAAGTTTATTAAACAAAAAAGTCTTTTACCTTTATTATTCAAATTTACGATATTACATTCAGTAAATGATGACGAAAGTCAATTATATTTAAGTTTTGAAGTCATTGATGTTATGCTTAGAAGTAGCCTAAAATATTTTTGAGTCAGGTTAGACTCGCATGAACGATGTCAGCATTACCTGTTGAGCATCAGCCCCATGAGAGGAGTGGTCTCTGCTAGGCTTAAAGGAGCTCTCAAAAAGATGTTCATTTGAGTTAGAGTAATTTGGGTTAAGAAACTTGACTTTCTGAACACAAATCTGTGGTCAGTTACTGCCAGCACGCCGAAATTTTCCTATACAGCTTACTATATGAATATACAAAATTGCATCGTTTAGCCGTAGGTAATGATACATATTAGCTGATTATGAAAATATTAGTTAACTATGTTACAATTGCCGTGAACACACTTGCAGACGCAGTAACTAGTGGCAGACAACAACACCTGCAACATAGTAACTAGTGACAAACACCCACCGGTCCAGGACGCACCACCAAGAAGAAACGCTCTTACCTGGCTAGAGCACATGAGAGTAGCCGATATCTGCTCACCAAAATTATTGACATCATACATTGTGATGTGCTACGCCCAGCCAGTAGCGATCGGTTGGAACTGGGGTAGTAACCGATGAACACCAAAACGAACAAATTTATTTTCACACCCCCACTGGGCTTCAACACGTTAAAATCAATAATTTACTCTGATGATTTAAGGAGCCAGGATTCAAGCACCGTCTAGCATCCTTTAACACATTACAAAGGCACGAGCAAAAGGAGAAAACAAAACGATATTTTAGTTGGAGCAAGAACGGATAGGAGAGGTCGTGACGTGGGCGTTGCAAATCATGAGACAGGAGATACAGTGCACGAATTACTGCCTACGGAGTTTACACGGTTATAATATGTACGTCTCCAATAATACTTCTGTTATTCCACCTAACACGGCCAAACTTACCCCAAGCATCAGCCCCTCCGCACCAGTGACAGAGACCAAGTGTCCGCAGACCACTCCCACGGAGGTTGATTCTCCAAACTTTAATATAGTTCTTATATTGGTCGTCATTGATCTATTTTCTAGGTTTTGTAGGTTATATGCAATTTCTAATCGTCGTACGGAGACGATAATTTCATGTTTGAGTAATTGTTTTTCGCTATTAGGTTTTCCAAAAACGCTCATCTCCGATAATGCTCTAGAATTTAAATCATTGACGGTCAAGCAATTCGCTAAAGTGCACGCCATTGCGAAAAAAGAAGGATTAGCTTACAGCCCGCACTCTAACGCTATAGTTGAGCGTAACAACAAAAAAATAACAAACTTGTTAAAATTATATGTGAACACGCTTCCAAATGCAGAGTGGGATCAGTTGCTGGAAGTTGTAGAGAATGCGTTGAACAACGCATTGAATTCTACTTTGGGCGAAACACCTAGCTTCGTAATGTTTAATCGTGATACGTGTGCATACTACCAATCCGAGAGTTTTGACTCTGTAATTTATAATTATGATGAGGAATTGAATTTGGTAAATTATCGGGCACAAGAAGCCGTCCGCACGGTGGAAAGTATTCGAAATTTAATTATAAATAATACAACAGAGAGAAATCTATACAGAAATATCAAGCGACGTGATAAGGACATACAGGTGGGCGATCGTGTGCTTTTGAGGAATCACGAAAAAAAACATAAGCTCGAGCTTACTTGGATTGGGCCTGCTATCGTCCAAAAATTGAAGCGTAATTGGGCTGAAATCAAAATTGGATCCAAAATTGTTAGGAGCAACCTAAACCATTTGTTACCCCTGAGAAAGGTTAAAACTGTGAGTTAAAAAGACGAGTTCATTACACTTATTGACGTTGCAACCACACGACGAGTTACGATTTACCTTGTTACCCTCGTTTGAACATGTTAATCAATTATGTTAAGGTTAATAATCATAATTTGAGGAGTTTTACTTTTTGACCTGTGCAATATGCGTTGTGGTTCATATTAATCTCAGTAATCCGTACGTTGTATTTTTATATGTTATTTTTACAGTGTTGAGTTGCTTTGTTCTCATGTAAATTGAAGTAATGTTTAGGTATTTACCCAAGACAAGAAGTAATGGAATGTGTACTGTCTAGCTTCAGTTGTCGCCAAGACATCTTAATTTTTTTTTTTTCTTCACATCGCTCGAGATGTTAGTATTGCTAAATTGACAGTTTTAATAGTGAACGGATGTGCTGGCTGTGAAATGCAATCGCTGAGGCTGCAAATGATCTTGCGAGATGGGTTAATTTAACGCGGCTGAAGACTCTCGCCGAGCTATTTTTGTCCAGCCGGAATGTCCGGTGGTCAGCATGATTTAATTAAAATTTAGAGGCAGGTGTCTAGTCACCTGATATTTTTTTTTTCGATACGATCAGAGTTTATATTTTTTATTTTAGGACTATCGTGGTTGATTAATGACTCTTGTCGGACAACCAAGATCTGATACCAAATTATATGTTCTAGTTGTTCTCTTTTATTTGTAACGGTCATGCTAATCGTTTTCTGTATCCTTCCTTTCAGGGGCAAAGGATCGGAGAGTACCATCGATGGGCGAGGCGGATAGTGTCTTCGATGGCGGCACTTCGACGGCATTTGCTAGCTATGACGACTTTGTCATCATCTGCACAGCCGTGGCTAACCGTGGTGATGTCACTAATCACCACGCGATCGCGGTGATGCTGCTAATCATCATAGGATCGGGGACAATCCTGTATTGTACAATCTACGCCGTCAATCAATGATCTTATACAATCTTCGAGATCAGGAGCAGCTGAACTGTAGCCATGAACTTGAGATTTGATAAGGAATGGAATTTAGGATAGTTGAAACCTTGAAAATAATCGAAATTTAAAGAGAATTAGAAAATTTAAAAGTGTTTAAAATTTAGGTAGTTGAAAATTACCACGCTCTTGAAATGTTGGCGCGCAGTTAAATGAAAATGCGAATCGCAAGGAAAATGCGATAAAAAATGCGTTCAGTGTTCTATCATTGTTGTTGATATAATCATAAGCTTAAGTTGCTGTGTTTTTTTTTTAATATTGACGTTGGAAATCTTGAGATATTAATTAGGAATTTCATTATTTAATTTTACCGTTGGAAATTTATTTTGATATTTCTAATTTAAAAATGTTTTGTTTCGGTTGCATTATTTATTTTGATGGTGTTTTCAATTTTTTGCGTATTTCTATTTTTAAAATGTGTTGTTGCGACTCACGTTTTTTGGGTAATGTTACAATTTGTCTGAAATACTTTCGTTTAATAGGGGTTTTTATTTGCGATAATCCCAAGGGTATTTGTTTTTTTAATTGGATTGATGTTATGTTAACAAATATGAAATGGCGTTTTTACTATTATTCCTTACCATCATTCCACGTGGCTGTCGTCGTGCTGAAATATTTTTTTTTGTTGTTGAAGCACGGTAAGTCAGTTGCTTTGCTTTTGCTTGTTTCCTTGCTTTCGCTTTTTTGGCTTTTATTTATTAAGGAGTTTTACTGATCTATAATCATGGGTTGAGAGCGCGTTTAAATTTCTTTTAAAATCTCTGTTAGGATGATTGCGGTAGCATGTTAATAATTTAACAGTAATATAGGGTTTAAACATTTGTTTGGATGCAATGTTATAGTTATTGATGTTTGCGGTGCGTGAATTTAATTTTCAGTATTTCTAAAAATTTACTTAATGATATTGTTTTTTTTTGCGTTTTATTATAACCATATTGATGACTCAAGTGTTGGCGAATGGTAAATTGTTAATAGAGAATGTCTCTTTCCTTAACATGTTTTCTGCGATTTAATTTTTTTTTCTTTTGAGCTCTGGCATGGTTTTTTTGCGTTCTATTTTCGATGCGTTTCAACTATAATCATTTTAGTGATGTAAACGGTTCTTCTTTAACAATTTTAGCTGTGCGTTTTTTTTAGTTAAGGTTATTAACCATAATGTATCGAATTTTTTTTTAAACGAACGGGTACGTATATATTGTGTTCGCTTAAGCTACCCTCGTGATTGCTTGTTTTTGCTTGAAACTATAATAATGCTTGGTGTTGATAACATTTGTTGAGTTTCTTTTTGCTTTTTGATCATATAAATTGCGATACGGTTAACGTAATTTAATATAAAACGGTTTACGAGCGATTTCACATTAGTTATCTTTCATTTGGAATTGTCATTTAATTTTTTTTTTAAATAATTTATTAATTGTCAATTCATTAATTGTCCTTTTAGTGACTGCTTTAATTCTGCGAATCCTTGAATTTTGGTTAACCGTTTTTATTGTTTTATTAATTTTTGAGTATGATGCTCTCTCCTGTGGGAGAAGGGAGCTATGTGCCGCCGCACATGTCTATTTGTAGTCTGTATGTCTGTATCTGGATGCCACCTATATAAGGCCGTGCTTGTCGAGGCTCAGGTGCTCATACATTCTTATACCTGCCTGCTGCCAACCCACCTGACCAATAAACTCTTCCGCCAAGCTCCACCGTGTTTACCTTTGCCCCGCATAAGATGACTATCGCGTCTAATTACCCAACCGCCCAAATTCCACAATAGATAGACTTGCTGCGGAGCCTCACTAGGCTCTAAGAATATTTTAATCTTATTTGAGATAACCTAATCGTCACTCACATTTGGCTGTTGTCCAACTCAATGTTAGGAATATGAATTCAACAACTGAATATATATAACTATGTCTGGTGTTTGTAAACATCAACGTAATTGAAAATTTATTCCATCACAAATTACATAAAATTTTCACTTCTTGTCATTTTCTATCATATTTTATCATTATTTCTTACGAAATCATGTTATGAAGAATTTAATTTATGCGTAGCTAAATTATTTTGAAATTGAGGCCCCGAAATTCGTTTTGAGTAGTTTTTCATTTATGTTTCCGAATTCGCTCAACAGCAACCCGACATCAGTGGAATTGAAACTGTGGTAACTCAACACGATAATTATGTAAGCCATGACTGGCGGAAAAGAGTTTCTCAGATTTTGTGAGATATAATACTTCAATACGATACAAAATTATGAACAAAAATTAATTTATTGGAACTTGTCATAGATCGAATTTCCAATTCTGCTGATGTTTTGCAATAACATGTCCAATATTTCCACTGTCGAATTCACATACATAAATTATAAGTGGACAAAACCAATTATTTATTCGCCCATGAAATGTGCCCAGCTCGGACACTAAATATCTTTACAGCCAAATGTCTCTCCTTACAGCGTATCGCATAGCGTGGGGAAAGGTGGGATAGTTGATGTTTTCTATACATACGACGGGGTACGAGGTGCATGAGAGCTGTTTGGTTGAGTGAGGCTATTGGTTGAGCTGTTGGACTTCCTGAACACCAACCTGTGATTTGTTTCTGCCAGCACGCCGCCATTTTCCTGCACATCTTACTGCCTGAATGTTCCGAATTGCGTCGTTTAGCCATGAGTAATGAGACGTTTTGGCCGGTGATGGTGGGGATAATTGTTGGTTAACATCTGTGGTACAACTGATGTGAACACAACACCTGCAGACGCAGTAACTAGTGGCAGAACACAACACCTGCAGACGCAGTAACTAGTGGTAGACAACACCTGCAGACGCAGTAACTAGTGGCAGACAACACCTGCAGACGCAGTAACTAGTGGCAGACAACAACACCTGCAGGAGCAGTAACTAGCGGCAGACAACAACACCTGCAGACGCAGTAACTAGTGGCAGACAACACCTGCAGACGCAGTAACTAGTGGCAGACAACAACACCTGCAGACGCATTAACTAGTGGCAAACAACACCTGCAGACGCAGTAACTAGTGGCAGACAACAACACCTGCAGACGCAGTAACTAGTGGCAGACAACAACACCTGCAGACGCAGTAACTAGTGGCAGACAACAACACCTGCAGACGCAGTAACTAGTGGTAGACAAAACCTGCAGACGCAGTAACTAGTGGCAGACAACACCTGCAGACGCAGTAACTAGTGGCAGACAACACCTGCAGACGCATTAACTAGTGGCAGACATCACCTGCAGACGCAGTAACTAGTGGCAGACAACAACACCTGCAGACGCATTAACTAGTGGCAAACAACACCTGCAGACGCAGTAACTAGTGGCAGACAACAACACCTGCAGACGCAGTAACTAGTGGCAGACAACAACACCTGCAGACGCAGTAACTAGTGGCAGACAACAACACCTGCAGACGCAGTAACTAGTGGCAGACAACAACACCTGCAGACGCAGTAACTTGTGGCAGACAATACCTGCAGACGCAGTAACTAGGGGCAGAAAACAATACCTGCAGACGCAGTAACTAGTGGCAGACCACAACACCTGCAGACGCAGTAACTAGTGGCAGACAACAACACCTGCAGACGCAGTAACTAGTGGCAGACAACAACACCTGCAGACGCAGTAACTAGTGGCAGACAACAACACCTGCAGACGCAGTAACTTGTGGCAGACAATACCTGCAGACGCAGTAACTAGGGGCAGAAAACAACACCTGCAGACGCAGTAACTAGTGGCAGACAACAACACCTGCAGACGCAGTAACTAGTGACAGACAACACCTGCAGACGCAGTAACTAGTGGCAGACAACAACACCTGCAGACGCAATAACGAGTGGCAGACAACAACACCAGCAGACGCAGTAACTAGTGGCAGACAACAACACCTGCAGACGCAGTAACTTGTGGCAGACAATACCTGCAGACGCAGTAACTAGGGGCAGAAAACAACACCTGCAGACGCAGTAACTAGTGACAGACAACACCTGCAGACGCAGTAACTAGTGGCAGACAACAACACCTGCAGACGCAGTAACGAGTGGCAGACAACAACACCAGCAGACGCAGTAACTAGTGGCAGACAACAACACCTGCAGACGCAGTAACTTGTGGCAGACAATACCTGCAGACGCAGTAACTAGGGGCAGAAAACAACACCTGCAGACGCAGTAACTAGTGGCAGACAACAACACCTGCAGACGCAGTAACTAGTGACAGACAACACATGCAGACGCAGTAACTAGTGGCAGACAACAACACCTGCAGACGCAGTAACGATTGGCAGACAACAACACCTGCAGGCGCACTAACTAGTGGCAGAGAACAACAACTACAGACGCAGTAACTAGTGGCAGAAAACAACACCTGCAGACGCAGTAACTAGTGGCAGACAACAACACCTGCAGACGCAGTAACTAGGGGCAGACAACAACACCTGCAGACGCAGTAACTAGTGGCAGACAACAACACCTGCAGACGCAGTAACTAGGGGCAGACAACAACACCTGCAGACGCAGTAACTAGTGGCAGACAACAACACTACCAGTCCAGGACACACCAACACACACGCTACACTCCCTCCTCGCTGTAGCGCGTGTGGACTGTTTTTTGATTAGCCGACATCGGCTTACAAAATAAATATGTGTGTTTTGCATAGTGTGTGGCACCTAATGATACGTAATCAAAATTTCATCATTCAAATTTTACGTAGAATAATTTGAGAAGGTTATTTATGGCTAACTACCCGACTCAAAGAAAAATGATATCAATAAATTTTACCATAACCTATCATCAAAAATTAGTTTTCTATTTGAAAAATTTGAGTCATGTGACACTAAAATTAACATACAGGACTGAATTGACTGTTGTTGCGTTTTCGAAGGATAACTATGGAAATTTCATATGCGCTTGGTAATGATATGTTACTTTGGTTCTCCTCTCATCGCCCGTCATTTCGCTCTATCATGATTAGTGTTATTATCATTGTATTTTTGGTGTCATTCTAATACATGAAGCCATGTTTAGGACATCCGCTACCCCCAATTTCCCGTCTTAGGATCACCAACCTCCTGTTTAGGTGCGCCGGTCTCAGGACGACCTATAACGCGATACAAAATATTATGTTGTTGGCTAGGGCAACTGTAAGGGAGGAATTTTGGGGCCAATTTGCGTACATTGCTACTGATGATAGTAATTGTTAAATGGTTATTTACACATATGTGTACATTGCTACTGATGATAGTAATTGTTAAATGGTTACCTACACAATTGTGTACATTGCTAATGATGATAGTAATTGTTAAATGGTTGCTTACCCAACTGTGTACATTGCTACTGATGATAGTAATTGTTAAATAGTTGCTTACACAATTGTGTACATTGCTACTGATGATAGTAATTGTTAAATGATTACTTACACAATTGTGTACATTGCTACTGATGATAGTAATATTTAAATCGCTACTGACACGATGATATTAAAGGCTAGAGGGAAACCAGTAACGCACCATAATAGATATTCAAAGTGACAATAGCAACAAGAACTACAAGAACAACAAAACAGTCAAGACATCAACATTCCCCACAACGGAACACAAGTCAACACGAAAGCTCCCTCCCATTCTCTAACAACACAGATGAACACACAGTCAACTCACTCACTCTGATAAATGGTAAAGTTGCTCTCGTGGGTTTTTCGATGTTTACTGATCAAATTTTGCTGAAAGTGACAATAAAAAAAACAACATTGAAATTTTAAATGTGTTTTACATACTTAAATTAAATGAATAAAGTTTTAATTAATCGGTGTGTACATTAAAACCCCTGAATTTTTGTCTGATGAACGAAAATCCCGTTTTCTTACCTATGCTCTCCGTGGCACAGTGGTTAAGGAATCAGCCTTGTATGTTGGAGACGAGGGTTCGTATCCCGGCGCCGGCGCGGAGATTTTCCCCGTTGGATATAAGGGAAAGCTCAAGCACAAAACCCCACTCGACCCAGGTGTCGGAAATGGGTTCCGGCTTTAGGGGGGAACCGTCATGGTGTCCTATATATAGGGTTAGTTATAAGACATTTGAAAAACCAATGCTTAAGATCATATGTATCAGGTTTGATTAGAAATAAAGCATCCAAAAGATGCCGATGTTTGGTTGTTTGTTTGGTTATTGTCAAATAATGCTTTTGTTACAGTATGAATTTTTAAATCGTAAAATTAGTTTATAATTCTGCATCCAAACTCGGCGGTGAAGTAGAAGAAAGGTTACAGCGATGGTGTTGGAAAACTGAGGGACTTTCACTTAGTCACGTGTGTGTGCATCTCTCAGACGGCGTTTGCATAAATTTACCAAAAGTTATATGTTTACCCACAAAGGTGCGTTCATTGCAGGCATTCATGTTACATTACGTTACAAATGTGGTGATAGTCTCCTTTGGTTGGTCGAAATATTATCGGAGTGGTCAACTTTCACTGAGGGAATATCGATAGTTCACTTCCCATCAATTACTAGGTAATAAAACGTCAAGTGTCTCCTTCAATTAATAAATAAATGAATGTATCTTCTCTTACGTAATTACAATGATAATCTCAGTGAACTCTTTAGATTTGTTCGCCCGTCTCTCTTCCACGCTCTTATAAGATACCTAATGACGTATCTGTGATACGAGTTCCACCAGGGCACTTGTGAAAGAATATTTTAATCACAGGGAGAATGAGAATACAAATATTTGGTGTTATTCACATATGGACACATTATTTATGACAATTGTCGAATCCCGTCTATTTTGACGGCTGTGTGCTCAAACAAATAATATTCCATTGGAAAGCACATTCATATCGTATCGTGCTCTCCGTGGCACAGCGGTTAAGGGATCGGACTTGTATGCTGGAAGTCGCGCGTTCGTTCCCAGCGTTGGCGCGGAGATTTTCCCCGTTGGGTATAAGGGAAAGCTCACTGCACCACACACGGTCGATGTATCCAATATCATTATTGGACTTTGCAGGGCGTCCTAAATTACTGGCTTATTAGAACAAGTAAATTAATGGCTTATTGAGACAGGTTCATGAAACAGCGACGGTACTACATGCACCGAGTGGAGAATTCTTTATTTTCAAAGGATGATTGAATTGCTGCCAAAGATCTCAAATTGCCAATAAGAAAGAAAGGGAAGCACGTCACCAGTTCTGAGGGAAATTCCTAAATGTTGGCTGTGTCTAATGAATTGTTGAAGTTTGGTACTACCAACACAAGACTGCATGCAGCAGTCACGCATGATATTGTATATGTATTAATTATTATTCACATATTATATATTCCATAATCATTATTTATTGATAATGTTTATATCATTTATTTTTTATTTATTATTAATAGCAATTAAATTAATAAACGCAGCAGCCCATCCTTCCCCTAATCAGCATCCAATACTATATAAATCTGTGCCAAATATTGTCTGAACTCATTTCCAATATCAGATCGTTTTTATCTCAAATACAAAATAACAGAATCTTATCGAATATTGGCATATGGTCAGTAATTGCCAACCCAATACTCAACAATTGCTCATAAAATACTTTACGCAAGAACCAATACTTTGTAATAGGCTTCCTAGTACCAGAAGCTGAAGCCAATACTCAGTAATTGCCCATCCAATACTGGACGCAGGAGCCAATACTTAGTTATTGCCCATTCAATACTGGACGTAGGAGCCAATACACAGTAATTGCCCATCCAATACCGGACGGAGGAGCGAATTCACAGTAATTTTGCATCCAATACTGGATGAAGGAGCCAATACATGGTAATTGCCTATCCAATACTGGACGTAGGAGCCAATACTCAGTAATTGCTCATCCAAAACTGAACGCAAGAGCCAATACTCAGTAATTGCCCATCCAATACCTGTTCTATACGTGTCGGGATTTTTATTAAAACCCAGCAACAAGGCGCCCTTTAGCCTGTCGTAGTCTGAAGTTACTTCGGCAGGTAGTGAGGAGTAGATTTCTGCAGCCTTTCCACCCAGAGTGCTTCCGAGGCGGACGGCATAGGACTGTCGCTCTAACCCCAACAACTGGCACACTCGTTCGAAGCGGATGAAGAACGACGGTAAATCTTCACCATCACGGTAGGTAGGTAATCGTGGTTTTTCTACCCTTACGGATGCTTTCGACGAAGGCACAAAATTTGCCCCGCCACAATTCAGGCGAGCTAGGTCTAATTCATGCTGCAGCCACAACCGCTCTCTTTCCAATTCGGTATCGTCTTTTTCCTTTTCTCTCTTCAAACGTTCCGCTTCTAACTCACGTTCTTGGGCTCGCTCAGCACGTGCGTGCGCTTGCTGCTCTGTCACGTACTTCGCAATATCTGAGCCCTTCAGTCCCAAGCTCTCGGCTTCTTTTATCAAGTCTAACACGCTAGCCATTTGAAGTTTAGGACCACAGACAAAAGAACCGAAAGAAGGTGTACCAGCTTTAAGCTCGGTACCGTTCGACAAGTAGTTGAAAGACTTATCGAGAGCAATGATTCTGTGCAGAAGAGAGATATCGAGCTTAGTGCACTTCCCTGACCATTATAACGAGCCCCCTGGCAAGGTCGCCAATGTAAAAGGTTCAGGGTGACTCAGGTCAGGGGAATAACTATGCACAAATTCTACATATTTTATTAGGAGAACACTTGACAGGAACGAGCGATAGATAACACTTGACAGGAACGAACGATAGATAACACTTGACAGGACCGAACGATAGATAACACTTGACAGGAACGAACGATAGATAACACTTGACAGGAACGAACGATAGATAACACTTGACAGGAACGAACGATGGTTAACAGTCAAGGCAGCTCACGGAACAATACGTGAAAATAGAAGTTGAAAATATGCTCTCGGAATACTCTCCTTTGCCAGACGCAGCACCAGACCCCATGCAGTGGCGCACGGACTGCCTGAGGTCACATGACAACCGTGTCAGAGAAGGTCGCGCTAGAATGAACACGAGACGAGAATATGATGTACGCTTTTACAGTCTGCAGGTCTTGTCTGCCACTAGTTACTGCGTCTGCAGGTGTTGTCTGCCACTAGTTACTGCGTCTGAAGGTGTCGTTTGCCACTACTTACTGCGCCTGCAGGTTTTGTCTGCCACAAGTTACTGCGTATGCAGGTGTTGTCTGCCACTAGTTACTGCGTCTGCAGGTGTTGTCTGCCTCAAGTTACTGCGTCTGCAGGTGTTGTCTGCCACTAGTTATTGCGTGTGCGGGTGTTGTCTGCCACAGGTTACTGCGCCTGCAGGTGTTGTCTGCCACTAGTTACTGCGTCTGCAGGTGTTGTCTGCCACTAGTTACTGCGTCAGCAGGTGTTGTCTGCCACTAGTTATTGCGTGTGCAGGTGTTGTCTGCCACAGGTTACTGCGCCTGCAGGTGTTGTCTGCCTCAAGTTACTGCGTCTGCAGGTGATGTCTGCCACTACTTACTGCGTCTGCAGGTGTTGTCTGCCACTAGTTATTGCGTGTGCAGGTGTTGTCTGCCACAGGTTACTGCGCCTGCAGGTGTTGTCTGCCTCAAGTTACTGCGTCTGCAGGTGTTGTCTGCCACTAGTTATTGCGTCTGCAGGTGTTGTCTGCCCCTAGTTATTGCGTCTGCAGGTGTTGTCTGCCGCTAGTTACTGCGTCTGCAGGTGTTATCTGCCACAAGTTACTGCGCCTGCAGGCGTTGTTGTCTGCCACAAGTTACTGCGTCTGCAGGTGTTGTGTTCACGGCGATCGTCCTAAAATTGTTAACTAACATTTATCCCCACCATCAGCAAAAGTCTCATTACTCACGGCCAAACGATGCAACATTCAACATTCAGGCAGTAAGCTGCACAGCAAAATGGCGGCAGCTCGTAGAAATTGAGCACAGGTTTGTGTTCAGGAAGTCGGTTATTTAAATGATGAACTGACTCAATCAAACGAACAGCTTTCTTCCGGTGCATCTTGTACTTCGTCGGAGGTAGCGTGTACGTTAAGGTATCCACCCTACGCCATCTCTACGGTAGAACTTCATCGATATGAGCCCAACAGGCTGCAAAAATATATGAATTTGAGCTAAAAATCGACATACACGCGTCCCGCTCTCGCAATTGGATTCGCTTCACCTAAATTGTAGGGATATGAACTTGACGACTTCACAAATATGTCAGGTTATTCCCAAACATTGATTTAATTGAAAATTTAGTCATATAAAAGTTTCAGCAAGTTTATTTTTTATCGCAGTTTATATCGCATTTTAATATCATCTCACAACATTTTTAGAAATTTTAACCATGCAATTTTTGAATGACTAAGTTATTTTAATATAGAGCTTTCAAAGTCCATGTGAAGTAGGTTTTCACTTCAGTGTTCAATTCAACTGAACTTCAACGCGCCAACCACCATCGTTGATTCTGGTGCTGGTTATTATCGTTCCTTAAATAATCATAGTTGTAGAAATCAATACATTACCGTTTTCTTCTTATTTTGTATGTTAAGACATCAGTTGTTACGGTGGTGGTGTAGGTACGGTGCTGGTGTAGGTACGGTGCTGGTGTAGGTACGGAGCTCATACATTTCATACAACAGCTACGTTCACTGTAGGCATTCATGTTACATGTATGATACGGATGGAATTATAGTTTTTTTTTGATCGGTTGAAACATTATCGAAGTGACCAACTCTCACTGAGGCTGCGCTGCTGGCTGCACCTGAACGGGAGTTGGTGATCCTAAACCGGGAAATTTGGCACAGACGGTGCTGTGATTTAGGATCTTTGTAAGAACTTAAGTGATAAGTATTTACATCAAATGGACTTCAGTGCTAAGAACTATGTTCATGGAAATGTCCATGAAAACATTTTAAATTCATTATGTGTACATTATAACATGCATACTGGGTTTCATTGCCTCTTTCAGATTTAATTTTTGATTTTCAATGTTCAAGTAATGAGACAGCAATAAATAATAGGCTGAATAATAGCCATCGCAAAAATAGTTTCCTAATCACTCAAGGCACTGAATTAAGAAGCAAATACCTCTCTTCAATTTCACATTTTTTTGTTTCAGTTAGTCATAAAATATAAGGACATAAATAAAACGAATTTATTTGAATGATTCTTCATGTCTTACACAATTATTAACTAATTATGTATTTAAAAATAATTAAAATCTATTCTGAGGACGGAAACAGTTAATCACATCACATTTGTTTACCAATATCACGTATAGATCACAGTTGGTACAATCCATGACCTAAATTGAACACACAAATCACGTTTCGGAAACAAACTAATGCAGTTGAAGCCCTAGCTCGTAATAATGTTTATTATTTTTAAAAGCCGTTGTCGGTCGTCTATCGAAGTATAGTGTGTTTGCGCTACAGCATGTGGAGAGTGCAGCGTACGCATGGGTGTGTCCTGTACTGGTGGGTGTTGTCTGCCACTAGTTACTGCGTCTGCAGGTGTTGTGTTCACGGCAGTTGCATTATAGTTAACAAACAATCATTTCGACCATTATCACATTCATCAGCTAACATGTCTTATTCCCTATGATTTAACGATGCAATTATGAATCATGCAGTAAGCTGCCTCAGAAAACTGTAGTTGTGCCAGCAGAAACTAACCACGGTTTTGTGTTCAGGAAGTCGATTATCTTGGATGACAAAAAGCCTAATTTAACCAAATATATTTCTTATATTTCAACAGTCGTGTATATATTTCAGCACTAAAATCACGGTCATCAACAGATGGCTAATTAGTACTTGGTTGTACATCAAAAGGCTTAGGATCCTCAACTCCTGACGAAGGCTAAATATTCGAACCGGCTTCTGGGGCGAGTCTCCGGTGCTACTATAGGGTGAGATCTACCTCTAGCTAGTACTAAAGCATGGTGTTAGGTTAGGTTGGGTTGCTAATGGATAACAATTATTTCAATACATTTAATTTAGAGATAAACACTGAATTTGCACATCTAAAACTGCACCTGGGTAGGAGAGATATAGCGGCAGACCTCACGCTACAGTAGCACCGAGTCCCTGTATTTGTTACCGAGGTGTGTAATGAAGACCGTTTCTTGCCGAGATATCGAGGTTGCCATTGTATGCATAACCAGCTACTAATGAAGGTTTCTCGTTGTAAGTTATTTTTTAGATCGCGTTTCCTGAATTTCTAGTGAGCTTCGTCTCAATATTGATTCTTCCGTTATCATGCTGAAGTGTTCTGACACTATACTTTATCTATTTGAATGTGGTTTCTTCATACGAGTGAAAATTTCACGATTCACCTCAGTCTGGGAACACTTTTTCAACTTTCATGTTTCTTCTAGACGAGGACGTTTCTGTTTCAGCCCGCCTACTGTGCTTGTGCCGAGTGGACGAAATCAGTGGAGGTGTCTTTCTTTGCTTCTTGCTTGAGGCCCATTATTTATTGCTTGGCTCCATTCTTTACCTGAACTCAAAAGGAAAAAGAAACGAGCGACTGGCTTACCACAATTCCTGAAAATGCCACATTCCAGTAACTTGGTCCGCTGACGTCACAATGATGTCCTTAACTCAAAGATGGTCTGGGTTTCATCTCTCGGAGCCAACAGATTCTATTCACATGAACCCTGAGTAGCGGACGAAGCACGAAGACAATTGTTTTTCCCACAAGTGTTTGAACAGTTTTAAGTAAAAAAATGACGGAGATACCACACCACAATAAAGTAACTCCTTTAATCTATCCGACCTCATCTTAACTCGAGGGCAGATTTCGTTAACTCTCTGCGTAAATTTTTCAAATATCTTATTAGTTCAATAATTTTTTGTTCTAGCAACACTCGTTTATTCACACCGGTGACACAGCGCTTACGTTTTGCTTGAGGCGTTATTGATAATTGTTGCGTGCCATTGCCATAGTGTCGCTTTGCGCGACCTAAGGAGTGAATTTCAGTTACCTATTGATAATTTGCTCGCAATGATCATTAAAATCTTGCAGTAACTAAATTAACGTGTATTTCTGGCTAAATTTGTAACGGCCAAGCTAATCCAATAACAGTTGTCAACAGTGGTAGTTGACCTCGTTAATTCTGAAAGCTCAAAATCCGAATTTTGCCGACTAAAACACTAAAAAAGGAAAGCACGTTCTCTATTACGATTTCGATACAGCGGACTGAAATATGAATTATTTCTTCATACTAGATCCTTTACAAGTAAAATTTTCACGAGATCCTTTCGCAAATCACAGCAGTTTTTAAAGCGCTATCTATTTCGGGAAATGATAGCGAATTTCAGAGCGAAACATTTCTTTAGAAAACAACTGACACAAGAAACGTTGGAATTGATCTTAGTTTAAACCAGGAAATTCTACTCAACTACGCCTGCCATCAAAACCGTTTATTTCCAAGTTGTCACATGAGATACATATGCCAACATATTGGCTTTTAAAAGTTCCTTAATATAAGACGTCCTGAAACAAGAGATCCATACGAGGAGTATTAATTGACAAACCATCCGAGGTGTAAAAATAGATAAGCCATACGAGGCATAATAATCGACAAACTATATGAGGTGTGCTAATAGATAAACTATCAGAGGTGTACAAATAGATAGACCATACGAGGCATATTAATAGACATAATATACGAGGCGTACTATAATAGACAAACCACACGTGGTGTGCTAATAGTCTAACAAAGTTCCATACGAGGAATACTAATTGACAAACCATACGAGGTGTACAAATAGATAAGCCGTACGAGGCATAATAATAGACAAACTATACGAGATGTAATATTAGACAATACTATCATAGGTGTACAGATAGATAGACCATACGAGGCATATTAATAGAAAAAATATACGAGGCGTACTAATAGACAAACCATACGGGTCGTGCTAATAGTTTAACTCTGTCAAGGGTAGTTGAATGAGAAATGAGAAATATTATCTCTTGGATATTTTATATTCCAAGAGATTCCGGTACAGCGCTTCTTGCCTTTTTCCTACTTCGATAATTTCAACTAAGAACTTGGCAGTTTCGAAAAATTCTTTAGTATTTTTCGAATTATTTATAAGATCATCGAAGTAGGAAAAATACAAAAAAAAAACGCTACACCGTACTAGATTGAAACAACACCGTAAATGACAATCAAGTATTGAGAAAAGATAGTCTCGAAATAATTTGTAAAGAACATCGTGCAACACAGCACGCACATCTAGGAATGCGTAAACATACTTACACTCAAAATTGAAATGCATGGCTTGTTCGGCATACAAATATAGAGATAATTTTTGCACGAGTGCTTTATTTTCTTTGTCTGTTTATACTTTTTAATTTCTTCTGTTCACAGAAATGCCCTTCGGGGTCGTGATAGATCGATTTATAAATCATAAAGCAAGCGCAATCAATTTGTTTATTTCTGAAATTTGGTGCAGTGTTAACTGATCGCAGAGCTTTAGGTAAAATGTAATGTGTCTTGAGGTTTTGCTTTTTTATGCAAAAAGTAGAAATAGAAACCGATATATGTACATGTGCGCATATATGTGTGCGAAACGTGTGCATGTTTACACTGATACATAAACATTTATGTTTGCGTGCGCACACGCACATACTCACGCACACACCAACACACATATTCATATATATACGTATTGAAAACGAATATAAGAAAAATGCTAATAGACATGAAAAATAATCTTACTCTTTCAATATTTAAAATGACAGCCCAAGCTCTGATGAATCGTAAGAAATAACCTGAGGAAAGATAAGGAATAGAAAAGGACTTCGAAAAACGTATAAATGGAATGGTTTTTTAATTTCCTAAAGGAAATCTCAAGAAAACTCAGGTTACCGCTGAGGAACAACAAAAAAAAAAAAAAAAAAAAAAAAAAAAAAAAAACATATATCTTCAATATATCATATCATATATCATATCTTCTCGATATTCTCTGCAACATCATGTGGACATGGGTACATGGGATAAAATGGAGATACAGTGTAGGCCAGTTACCACTCATGATTGACAAATATCTACAAAATTTTGGCAGAAATGCGCAAACAAACATATACTCAACATCAAAATTTGCTTGTACAACATACGGACAGAAAGATAATTTTACCACGATTCATACGCTCAAATTACGATTAATTTCATTAATTGTATTTGTTATTAATCCGATTCACAGAGACGTCCTCTGGAGTAAGTGGGAGATCTATTTTTGAATCATTTCGCTAGTGCAATAAAATTTATTAACCAGATGGTTTTTGTGTAAAGAAATGAAATAGAAACATGTATATCTATTTATGTAGATATATATATACCTATATACGTACACACACATATTAATATATGTACTTATTGAGAATGAAATATAAGAAAAAAATACAAATATAAAATAAGAGGATAGAAACAACCTACCATCTATTACACCGATAATGACAGTTGAGCTCATTGTAATCCTAAGAAATTATTCGAAAAAAAAAATAACTAAAAGGAAAATATGACTTCGGAAAACGTAAAATGAACTGGTTTTTAGTTTCTTCATAGAAATTTTTAAGAAAACTCAGGTTACAGTCAAGAAACAACACAACTCTTCAGCATTATACAGACATGTGTACATGGGATAAAATGGAGTAACTTTGTGGCCGGATATCACATTTGAGTGGAGAATATTTACAAAATTTGGCACATATAGGTAGATTAAGCAATGGTCCAAAGTGATAATTTTGATAACACAAATTAACAGTTTTTTTCGATTTTAAAGTTTAGTGCTGGTGTGCACTGAACGCACGGAAAAATATTAAAAGACTAAATGAAAATGCTTAAATTAACCCCTCCCCCCAGCTCAGCCGAAATCGATTGAAAACATCTTCGAGAATGATTTTGAAATAGCGAGACAACGTTAGCCAAAATTTAATTCATTAAAAACTTTGCACAATCCTCACATTTATAAACCTGTATATTGGTGTACACACAAAATGTATTTCAGAGTATGTTTTCCATACGGATGTTAAATATTAACACAGAGAAGAAAAAATAACAAAATAAAGATGAGGAAATACTCCTAATTATGGAAAAAACGTTCATTCTGCTGTATTGAACTCACGGCTGGGGTGCTCATTATTGTTGACAGAAATAGTTAAGATGAATGCACGAATGGCTTAGCAAACGTAAAATGAAATAGTTTCTAATTTTCTAACAGAAATTTCAGGAAAATTAAAATTTCTGGTAAATGGGAAATTCACACCGAAGTGCTGCAGGTCTATAGAGATGCAAAATGACGTGACACATTTACTCTAAATTCTTTTACAGTTTTAGAGTTTTTGATATGCTGGGGAAGCTTGTTCCACAAAAAAGCTCCAGAAACTGAGAGAGCTTTTTGTCCCACGTTAGATGAACGGTAACTGACTAAAACATCATTCCTCCGATTTGGTTTTTTGTTTGGGATATTAGATGGAAAAAATTTTACCACCTCTGCATTACTTTGGGGGAGGTACAGAGAGGAGAACACTCGTCGAGCTTTTTGGATCATGAATCTGTTCGGTATTGGGATCCAGTCGAGTTTTCTTAAAAGAGGGGTGACATGATCGTATTTATTGAAATTTCCTTTGCACACCACTTTGGCGGCGAAGTTTAGACATTTTTGCAACTCTTCCTGACGATATTGAGGTAAATTTCCCCATACAAGACTGCAGTAGTCCAGGCGCGATAAAACTAAAGACTGAATCACTAACAATCTAGATTTTTCGTCAAGTGTGTTCTTAATGCGATGAAAGAACATTAAGGTTCCGTTTATTTTGTTGCACATTGTTTCGACGTGTGAATTGAAAGTCATATTTTTGTCAAACCAAACACCCAGATTTTTTACCGTCTCTACTGGTTCAATTGTATCGTCTCCAAATGTTAGCTTGAATGGTGGTAAATTTTTAGTCGCATTCTGTGATCCAAAAATAATGCATTGCGTTTTACTTGCGTTAAGTTTGAGGCCATTATGGTCATACCACAATTTAAGGTTTCTCAGAAGGTTTTCAGCGTTGGCTTGTGTTTCTTTTAAATCTGCTGTTGAGCTTGTCATGGCAATTTGTACGTCGTCAGCATACATTGAGATTTTTGTGTTTGCCGGCATGGTGGGGAAATCATTGATGAAGATTGAAAATAAGAGCGGGCCGATGATTGAACCCTGAGGAACGCCAAAATTGTTTGGTATGAATGATGACATTTTGTTATTCAAGCACACTGCATGAGAGCGGTTTAGTAGGTAGCTTTCAAACCATTGAGTGTCAATTCTGAGGTTTGAAATTTTTTGTAGAAGTTTCTTATGCTCAACACTGTCGAAAGCTTTGGAGAGATCAAGCAATAGTAAGAGAGTTAGTTTTTTTTGGTCAATATCATTGTAAATTTTTTCTGTTATGTTTAACAGGGCGTCCTGAGTACTGGTATTCCTTCTGTAAGCATATTGATTGCGATGCAGTAGATGTGACTCGTCTATGTAAGACGAGAGCTGGTTTGTTATTACTTTTTCTAATATTTTGGACATAACAGGCAGGAGACTGATTGGTCTGTAGTTTGACGCTATGTCGATATCACCAGATTTATGTAATGGCTTAATAATGGATAATTTCCATTGGTCGGGAAACTTGTTTGTGGCTATAGATGTATTTATTATCAAACGAATGAGGGGTGCTGTGACAGGGAAGCTGTCTTTCATATGTTGGAGGCTTATGCCATCATGTCCAGTCGCTTTGGTATTCTTTAGTGAGTATAAGATTTTTCGTAACTCTATGACGCTAACCGGCTTTGGTCTCCATTTGTTTCTACTATTTGGGGATGATACATCGCTCGGATTTGCTCCTGTAGATGTGTCTGAAACTGTCCTGGATACTTCATTGAAAACATCTTCGCCAACTTTTGAGAAGAAAGTATTAAAGTCATTAGCCATTTTTGAGGGGTTGTCGAAAGTGCTTTTGCACTCCGAGTTTTTATGCTGAGCAACTTCTCTAATGATTTCCCAAGTTCTTTTTGGGTTTTGTTTTGCCGCCAAGAATTCTTTGTGGAAGTAGTCCCGTTTTGCTTCCTTAACTTTTCTTCGTAGGATCTTCTCATGATCTTTATATAATTTTCGACGCGTACTGTCTGATTTATTCAGTTTGCACTCACGCTGCAAATTTCTTTTAGCTCTGCTCAACTGTTTTATCTCATCTGTTATCCATTTAGAAATTCTTGGCTTAAC
Organism: Morinoia aosen; assembly: GCA_030386875.1. NCBI lineage: Eukaryota > Metazoa > Arthropoda > Malacostraca > Amphipoda > Talitridae > Morinoia > Morinoia aosen. The sequence goes on along the minus strand of CM059576.1, from coordinate 102,944,580 downwards.
TTTCTTCGTAGTGAAAGGTGCGCATTCGTTAAGAGCCGATACGAAATTTTCGTTGAAAAGCGAAACTTGTAAATTGACATCATCGGTGTTTTCCATGCCTTGAAATTCACTCCATCTGTCTAATAGCTTTTCTTGAAATATTTCAGGGGAGTAGTGGTTTTTCATGCGATATGAAATGTAACTAGATTTCTGTTTCTCTTTTGCAATATTTATTTGGCATTCTACCGAATGGTGATCAGAAAAGGACGGTAAGATTTCTGTGCTGAGTACTGCTTGGGGATTGTTTAAAATTGCTAGGTCAAGAAGAGTTTTGGAAGCGTTGGTAATTCGCGTTGGTTCTTGGACCATTTGAGAAAGATTAAGTCAGTGCAGCATCTTGCTTAGCTTATTGTTTTTATTTGTCAGATCTACGTTAAAATCTCCGAAAACATAGAAAGATTTTTTGGCTGCAGAGATTAATTTAAACGTATTTTCAATGAAATCTAATGTTGGACGTAGAGATGCTGACGGATGTCTGTAAAGACTGCCGATAATGAAAGACTTGTGTTTGTTTACCTGAACATTGAGCCAAACCATTTCTATGTCTTCGCATTTTTCTTTTATCGGAAATAAGGATGTAGAGTAGACATCTTTGATGAAAATGCATGAACCGCTACCTCTATTACTCTTGACTCCGTCATAACGGTACAATGTGTACCCGGCAATGCTGAGATATGAGCTTTCGACTCGTGAATCGAACCATGTTTCAGATACGCATAAAATATCGATATCGTTAGTGATCAACATTACTCGTACGTCATCCATTTTACCATTGAGACTGCGAGCATTTATGTGTAATATTTTGATGTTATTTATCTCAATAGGCAGATCTTTAGTGGAGTTATTGCATTTTTTAGGTCTAGCAGGGCATTTGGTATTCGTCTCTAGGTCTTTATTGCCGCGTTCATTGTTTGTGATTTCAGCTTCAAATTCAATTTGATCACTGTTATTTAGTCACAAGATGGGGGAGGGAGCAACACGATTTTCATCACGCATTTTCAAGAGGGCGCTATAGTGGTCCTGTTTCCGGTGTATGTTTACCGGAGGACAGTTTATCAGAGCATTTGATGTAGGGGAGATTGTCGTCTTCCAAATCCCATTTTCTCTTTCATCAAATACGTGAATTGGTGTTCTCGTCACATTAGAAAGTATTTGGGGTATGAGGTCTCCAACTGCGTGATCGAAGACTTTTCTATTGATGTATTTATCGATGAGTTGTTCGAAATTGCCACTGTTCTTGTCAACGAATTTTGCATACTGGTCCTTGTTTCTGGAGCTCTCAGTTTTGATGGCTATTTTCAGAGAAGTATAATCCCATTTCGATCTTTGTTGTGAAGCAAGCTGCGTCGTTACGGCGTGGAGGAGACAGTGTCCGTCACCTACAGTGTAAGCAGGCTCCATTTTGAGCGATCGTTTCAAGTCGTCCAGTGTGTTTGCAACGCGTGAGCAAATTTGATTCACTGTTGGTTTTGCGGTAGCAGTATCGGTTTGATCGTTCAACGGAGGCCTGGCAGAGGCAACAGATTTTTTTTGAATGATTTGATTTTTTTTGGAATAGTTTTGAACATCGTTATTCATCGATGATGGATAAAGTGGAAATCCAATAACATTAAAGTTCACACCTTTTTCCGTCGATTTTTAAGATTAATTCTAGTCTAAGTAGTAGTAGTAGAAGTAGTAGTAGTAACATGGGTTTGCTAGCGCGTCAGTTACTCAAACTATATCGCACCGAAGGTTACATATTTTAATTCGTATCAGACTTTTCCAAATTACCACACAAGATGAACATCTCTATTATTTGAAACATCAAAATTATATGAGCATCATGATCATAATTACAACTCAAGATTACAAGTCTCTCTTCATTAAAGTCTGTACACAACAGAGTACATTCGAAACCGACTGAGCAGCCAAACCCCGTAGAAGGTTTCAGCTGCCCACCCATTTATGGCCGGACGCCTTACTCACGCTGAAACCCCCGAGGTACCAGCGCAGCGCGCCCGACCGCACCCCCGTCAAGTTCGCACATTTGGACGCCGCCCACCCCTCTCCTTCCATCTCCGTGTTGCTACAACACGTTGCCATTCGCGCCAATTATTTAACTATGTAGTACTTCTGAGGTTTATTAACCTATCTGTTCGTTATACATTGATTATTAATCACTGCATTATAAACACTACATGTATTTAGTAAGTGGATACTACAGCGGAATACCAAAGTTAACCTGTATTAAATCATTATAATAAGTTTTGACAACGACCGCTGGTGTTTGGCTATTCAACCCTACATCTCGGCACGCAAAAACAGTCATTTTTAAACTTTTTTTAAGTTAACCTTAAACTAACTGAACTTGGCCTAACCTTACCCAACCTAACCTAACTTAACTTAACTTAACCTAACCTAAATAAATTTAACCTAACATTTCTGTAGCTGCTCGGAGGTGGTGCTGTAGCTGCTTGGAGGTGGAGGGAGAGGGGTGGGCGGCGTCCAAATGTGCGAACTTGACGTGGGTGCCGCCCGGCCGCACCCACATTAAAGTTGCTCCACTCCTTGTGCGTGAGCGAGTCTGTGTACGTGCATGGCTATTCAACGTCATCAAAAACCACGCCCACTTCAACAGCTGCCACGCGTCGCTGCGTGACATAATTGTGATACAAACATTTATTATGTTGTACACTTTGCCATTGAGGTATCATTTAATAATGGATAAAAATTCTCTATGTTTCACTGTACAATTAAACGTCTCAGACGTCTTGAACGACACATATATGAGTTAGATCAAATAAGAGCACAGTTACCGCGATTCTACCGTGTCATAATGTATCGTTCGTATGCCACGAAGTATTGTTTGCAATGCAAATCTCTTTGGTTTATATTATAAATATGTAGTTCATTCGAACAATTAACCCATTCTTTTTAAGTGAATAAAAGTATTTTATTCACTTAAAAAGTAAATAAAAGTATTTTAACTGTTTCATTATAATATGCATTAAATTAAAGTATTCAAGAGCTGAAGCGTTCTGCAAGATGCCTTTTATGCATATTGACGCCAAATGAATTCGATTAATTTAATTTTACAAATTCAGTGGAAAACTTGATGAGCTCATATCAGTATATTTACTAGCCACTTCCTTCCCGTTTAATTCCATACTATTTTGGACGTAAAGTGCAAAGTAAAGTAACCTCGGTACTTTCATTGGCGATAAAGAAAACTGGACGCTAACACAAGAAGAAATGAATGTTATAAATTGCATCACAAATGTTTCACCTTTTTAGTTTCCCTCGGGAAATAGTCCCCCTTCCCCTGTCATATATGACATACAAATATGATGTTTCATCAATAACGATTTTTTTTCAGTTGCTCAGGCGATGAGATAGTTTTAAATGAATATCAAAGCTCGTGGCCACACTATTCAATGCCACCAAGTTAGTTATTTTTTGTGTCTTTACGTGACAACTATGATATATTGGACGATATTTAATGTCATTTTCAAAACTTCTTACATAAGTAATGAAAAAAACCTTCTAAATGAAAGATATTTGCATGCAGTAATATTTATATGTATATGTGAGACATGCTTTCATTATTTATTATGAATTTAATCACGATCGCTTTTCAACTTCTCAACTCTACGAAATATTTTCAGTTCTTCACGTGTTTAAATAAAATAGAATTCACTTAACATTTTTTACTGCAAAAGGCCAATCGTTAAAATGCTATGCCTCTGCCAACCTATAAAATGCAGCTTTTCGGTGCAACTATCATCTTTGGGCTGAAAAAGCTAGCCTGCTGGTGATCGTTATTTCTACAGTACAAAATATCACTCCTATATAGTCGTCTTACAATGAGAACTTTGTGTTTGCTATGTCTGCTTCTACTTGAACAATTGATTGTCATTTTCTATCAATGTGACCGTATAAAAATATGATTTACTTCATTTTTCAGCCCGAAGGTAGAAATAGTTTCATCGAAACGTTGTATTTTTTAGATTGATAGAGGCCTAAAATTTTAACGATTGACATTTTGCAGTAAAAAATATCACGATTGCTTTATTGAGAAAACTTCAATACAAATAGATCTAAAAACATATGAAAGATGACTTTTTTGAAAGCATTATTGCTTGCGATGAAACACTACTGAATTGCTGAATTCTACACGTTTCTAAATATACATATTAAGTGATAAATTTTTCTTTTTTTTCAAATATTATGCAAGTGCATAACGAGCTGCATTGCGGCATCTGGTCACGCATAGTTGGACGATACAACGACTTCTGGCAATGAGTTCAACTCTGGACCAGTGCACATGACGAACCCTACACGCACACGGCCGCTGAAACACAAGCACACAGAGTGGAGCAACTTTGACGTGGGTGCGGCCGGGATGCCACGTTGTGTGTGCCCTCAGATCTAGCACCTCTTCTCCTCTGTAATTCCACGAACAAAAGCCCCCCGATTCTTCATGTCAACTCATAATATAGCTCTCGCCTGATTCATTTTCAAAAGGTCTAGACTGTTCTAAGCCACAGAGAAAGTCCCTCAATTTTGATTCGTTGGATGCTTGCATGTCCTGAAGTTTCGCACTCTGATTGGCGCACGCTCGATACCCCAAACACGTGATTCCTTAGAGAGCACACCATTGGTGTAGATGGTGCCGCTTTCTGCTTAAGCCTTAGGCCCCTTTCATACAGAGCGTGAAATCACGCTGCGTGTAAAAATCACGCAGCGGGATTTCACGTTGAATCGTTCACACGAGGCATTTTTTTACGCTTGATTCTGTCAGTTTTGCATTGCTGTTCTCCGAGAGTGCTCACGAGTGTTTGTGGACTGGGTAATAATGGCTGGTCAGAGTAAAGTAAAGAAAGCTCTCCTTTTATACTTGCTGTATAAAAGACAGCAAAGGAAGAGAAGAAGGCGGTGCTGGGTACATAAGATAGTCAGTTTAAGGCGCAAAAAGGAGAATTTGCCCCACTATTTGCAAAATTAAGGGAAGATGAAGCCAAATTCTTCAATTACTTCCGTATGTTTGCCGAAAGTTTTGACGAATTGCTGTCATACGTCCAAGGCAAATTAACCCGCAACAACACGCAGATGAGGGATGCTGTACCTACTATTGAAAAACTGGCTTTAACCCTCAGGTATAGTATTTCGGTCTTGCTAAGTAAGTAGGTTGTAATAATGGCAATATTAAAAAAATCTTTCTTTAGTATAAAAACTTTTACTTAGTACTCCAATCCATATAAAAGATATGTAAGAAATAAACAATAACATAACACATCCACTCTGACCTCATCCACTCATCCACTCTGACCCACTCTCTGAACCGCACTGCGAGGCGGCGTGAAAACACGCACAGTGTGCAAGGTAGACTTGAACACCATTGAAAGCTAAACTTTTGCGTGAAATTTCACGTTGCGTTTTTAGCAGACACACGCTCGGCATCAGGCGTGAACTTTCACGCTGCGTGAAAACCTGTCGCGTGTGAATAGAAGTGTACATTATCTATGTCCGCTTAGGTTTGGCGTGAAATCACGCAGTGTGATTTTTTACACGCAGCGTGATTTCACGCTCTGTGTGAAAGGGGCTTTACTCCTTCTCTTTTGAATCTGCCCTCGCGCTACCCAGTTCAGCCAAAACCTCTGCCTTTTGATCCCAAGCCTACGTGTGTGTGTGTGTGTGTGTGTGTGTGTGTGTGTGTGTGTGTGCGTGTGCGTGTGTATTGTGTATCCCCAAGGTGGCTTGTCGATGCTCGAGAGCTAGCAAGTTTGAACGAGGCGCCGACCGCAGGTTTACGACTACACACATTCCAACGCTTGTAGCCCAGCAGAATGTTAAATTTCTCAAAATTTGTCGCAGCTTTTCGTGATAATGACCAAAAAAAAATGTGATAGATGTATTGCAACATAAGTAAACACAGTTCTCCAATAAAGCCGGAAGTAGTAGTAGTAGTAGTAGTAGTAGTAGTAGTAGTAGTAGTAGTAGTGTGCGCCCTCAGAATGTATAAATAGCATCAGCAAGAGACAGCGCTGTTCATTGAGCGGTGCGCTGCCGTAGAGATCACATTAGATAGTGTCATCACAGTTCAGTAGCAGACGCGTTACGTCGAGGAAGCAACTGTATAGATAGCAGATGCATTGTAGAAGACTTGAACTAGCACCTGTCGTCTGATCTCACTGACTTTTGCCAACTACCAAGCCTGTATCGATTCAGAAGTACCAATAAATGATCATCACGTTGCTGACTCTTCACTCCAGAACCCCATTCGCGTAGTTTACGACCGGATACTGAAAAAGGTCGGAACATTTTGGTGACCCATGTATGGGGATACCACATCAAGAAGCCACATTAAAGATATCCACATTGCCACATTGCCCCATTGAAGAAGAAGACATCAAGAATTGATCTTCGGTTCTGCTGATCCGTGATTTTAAGTGTGAAGAGTGTCAGCCTGTGGAGTAACGTCGCGTAGTTCTCACATTACTTCAGAGCATCGAGAAAAGGAAGAAAGACGTCAGTGCAAAAAATCGAAGTGCTTTCCAAGAAACTCTTCGAGAAAGAAACACTTCGAGGGAGAAAAAAATCGAAAATCTACAAAATGGGCTACTCAAAGGAGAAGACGAAGTGAGGGTCCAAACCAACAACCTGGTTTGTCGACGGGATCTACGCATCTACCCATCGTCATCTGCAACGAGAAGATCTACGAGGAGATCGACGAGAGCTACACATCGCCAAATAGCAAGCTGAGTATACGCCGATAATGTTTGCTTGCTAATTAAATAATTAAATAAGCATGAGCTCAAATTAATGATCATTATAAAATTAATGAGTAGGAGTTAAGCAGTAATTACTCAGCAGTGCAAGCGCAGTGAGCATGCTGTTTCTTAGTAAGTAGGAGAGCTTTAACGCGGAAGCTGATTCCTGGTAGCCAGAGAGCGAGCAGCATATGCATTGCGAAAGCGCAGTAAGCGTGCGCGCGGAAATATTGTGTGGAGAGGTAGTCCATTGTTCTCTGAAACAGTTAAAGGAAGTTGTAGCCATTGTCTCTAGCACCCATTGTCTCTAGCATATAAAAGTAAGCTGGAGCAGCTTACCTCTATTCAGAGTGGTGCCAGCCTTCACGTAATTAGTAATTAGCAATTAGCCTGTTCTAAGTCCACGGAAGTCCACTGCAAATGTGAGTTGAAATTTTATTGTGTGTAAAATACTTTCTTTAAATGTGTGTAGAATATTATCAATTGCATGTAGAAAATTTTACTGTGTGGATAACAATTTTTTCTTAAAGGTAATCGGAGGTCTAAGAATATTGTGTTTATATGTCGAACAGTGACTCTGACGAGTACGAGTACATAAGAACCACCCCTTACGTGACCCGAGTAGGAAGAGTTTCAGTGCCTATTTTTTTCACGATGGCGACCACCACTGTCACCCCTGTAACTAGTACAGTTACTACCACAGTTGTCCCTGTCACTAGCTCAGTTACCACTGTGACGACTTCTGTTGTCGGTCCGATACCCAGTGTAGTGATTGCTGGACAGGACCTTCCCCAATACCGCGGTAGAAGGCGTCGTTTTGACCCTGACTTCATAGAAAACAAGTCGCTAGAAACGCACATAAAGAATGTGCGAGCTTATTTTAATATGCTATCTGACAACTCAGAGGAAGCTAAACTCAATCTTTTGTTGCGAACCGCAGACAAGCGGGTTGGCGATTTCAACGCCGTTGTAGCTTCCATAATCAGTGAGGGATACGAATTAACTTTCGAAGAAGTCGTGCACCTGTTGGAGAACATTTACGTATCAAAGGGAGAGAGATCTTTGCACGCGGTTGCCTGTGATCTGAATAACGTACGCCTAAAACGTAACGATGCTTTAGCGAGTCAATTTGTAGAAATACTATCCAAAATCCGTAAGCTAACCCACAGAATAATGAACAGTCCGGAGTGTTCGAACAGAGCCCACCCGTATGTAGTAAACTGTCCCGATCCTGTTGCTCTCGATAAGTATGTCGAGAATACTTTAATTGTTGCATTAGCTATGGCCATCATTAATCCCCTAGTAACGGAAGATTTTTCCAAAAAATTATTTCACAAACCGTTTAATTCGTCGGAAGAGCTCCTTCAGAGAATAGTAGCTATAATTCGCAATTTTCCCGAAGATAAACAAATCTTAGCGACTCGATCTGAGAGATCTGTGGAAACCTATTGTGCAGAGGATGATGACAATTCATCCGAATCAAATTTTGATGCAGCCTATGATGAGGCCGAAGTGCATACCATGACAAGAGGCAGATTTCAAGGTAGAAGTAGGACGCGTAGACCCTACTGGAGACCCAATTTCCCAAGACCAACTTACCGTGCTAGACCTCATGTAAAATCTTTTGTTGATCGTGAGTTAGGAACTCTGGAAGTCCAGTCATTAGAGACAGCTACTGAAGCTAGGCGTTGCTCGAATTGCAAAAATCATGTATGTATCTGCAAAAACCGAGGTGTGTCGGTAAACCCTGTGGCTAGGAAACCGACTGATTGGTACAAACCAGGTTCAAGTCAGACAGCCGCCGAGCATTCGCTGCGAGATGTAGTTTGTTATCGTTGTAATAAGTTAGGACACTACGCAAGAGACTGTAGGTCAGGACGAGAGTATTTCAACAGACCAGGTAGGCCTGATCGTGTCCGTGCGCGAGGACAGTATAAAACTCGTGTACCAGAAAAAAGCCAGGTGGAAACTTACCAAACTAACAGTGGAAATGATTTTTTAGCGTAAGCAGCGGAAAAGATTTCATTGCCGATAGAAATAATGTCGATGATAAAAAGGAAACTAAAATAACTATAACTAAGTGTGACTCTACGACAGTGATACCCTGTGAACCCGAGGAGAATTCTGGTGGTGAAGGTTCCCTCGTTAAAAATGTTGAGAGAGTTGATCCACTGATTGTATGTCAAAATAGATATGAATCACTGGGAGAAGTGGAATTAAGCGATGACTTAAACGCTCATGGCACTGATAATATTGAAAGCCATTTCACAACGAACGTTTGTAAATACGAAAAAGATGAAGAGGTGGAAGTAATAGGACAAAATGAATTATTTGTAATAAGAAAAAGTCATAAACCAATGATTGTGCTGAGAAAAGATGCAGACCTGTGGAATGCATTGATTGATTCAGGATCAGAGAAGTGCCTAATCAGCTACCACAGAATTAATGAGATAAGTAATGACGTGAAGCCAAGTTCTCTGACTATAAAGGGCGTTAATGCTAAAAGTAATGTCGAAGGCGAGGTAGAGCTTGTCCTAAAGTTAAAAAACGGAGTAAGTTTAAAGACAAATGCTCTAATAATTAAAGACGGTATTTACAATTATGACGTCATTATTGGACGTGATTTATTAGACAAGAACGCCGTTGTAGATTTAAAACAAAGATGTTTAATCATAAAAGACGAGAAAATTCCCTTTGCAGAGGTAAAAAGACGAAAAAAGAGAAAGACAGAGTGTCTCGAGTATTTAATAGAGAATACTGAGTGTCTCATGGCAGACACGATTACGTCCAGAGCTAAGAAAAAAGTCCTAAATAAGCTAAGAGAGAAAAAAGAAATTATGAGGACGTGTAATGCCGCGAGAATAGGCGAGGAAGTAAAAAGGGATGGTAAGAGAGAAAATCAGCCTGTTCGAGGCGCAGTTGCAGTTACCAGTTCCCTCAAAAGGCCAAGGCCGTTAACCCGCGCACGGTCGCGCATCCCTCAGAAAAGTAGTCAATTTACCCGCGTTACTCTGCCGTTCCCTGTTCACTTACCGTAATAGGCAGAGATGTAAAAATATGAAGTAATGAGTAAAAAATGTTGCTTTACACTTTGATGTTGTCAGATTTTTGATAACTTGAACCGTTTCTTTGTAATATGGAGTCAAACTCCGTAGATTTTTGCACAACATTGCTTCAAAGAGATCAATGGCCATTTTTTTGTTTTGGGAACAATGTAATGTTTTTTACTGCTATTTTATGCAGAAAATCCTTCCAAACCTGCCGATGTTTTTATTTTTCCTCTACAATAATTAGAAAAAAAGTTATGACCATTTATGTCTACTAAGTGTTATCCATTCTTCGTTTTAGTTCCTACATAAATGCATGTTTGCATGTCTGGTTATATTACTGTAAGTATAGTGTTTCGAAACTTGTAATTTTCACACAATATGAATAAAATACTGCTCTACACGCTACTGACTTCAGATTTGTCTTATTTGCCATTTTTGCGAAATAAGGCGAAATAAGGCCCTGAGTAGTTTCGCTGGTAACTGAGGCTGCCGCTGACTGTTCGCACGCACACCCTCTCACGGTCGCCTCATTTACCACACTGACTGTGCTTACCCCTCCCAACGTCCAAGTGGTTGGATCTCTGCCTTAACCCCCACAATGTGGGGGTTTCTGGCTCCAGCTGCGTAGCACTTGCTGAGACGATCATTTTGGTGTATAACAACTTGGGGTTATGCCTTACGTCTGGCAACCAGTGAGCCTGGTAAATGAGGCGACCAGTTATAGTTCGCGGGTTAAGAGTGCATACGCAGAGAGTAGAAATCGCTCCCAATGTAATTTTGAAACATGTTGGACATGTTGGCAAGTGTAAAAATGGAGAATATATAATAAAGAAAGCAACTTTAAAAGAAGGCATTTGTGTCCCCGAAGCAATTGTGAGAGTTAACAATAGGAGAAAGATTCCGTTGTTATTAATTAATAGCTCCGACAGAGCGATTGTTTTACCAGAGAATGCAATTATAAGTACTTTAGAAAAAGTGGAAAAGGATCATATTGAATCTGAAGTTTACTTGTCAGATGTACAAGGAGAATTAAAAACGGGACTAAGTACCTTTGTGCAGGCAGCTGGTGTTGTTCAGGACAGTCATTTAGATGTCGATAATAAGGACACTAATAGTCAATCTGTCGGGATCGCAGGAGTTGTTGACAAAGAGTACGTTTCTGATTCAAAAGAAATAGCCCGTGGTCGGCGAAAATTAAATAATGATGATATCAAGTGTAATGATGATGAAATGAAGCCTGAATTGTTGAGTCTGTTAAACGAATTCAGAGATGTTATCACTATAGACAATGAATCGATCTCCGCTGCTGCGATTAAGCCATACAAAATACGTTTGAAACCTAACGTGGATGTTGTAAATGTCCCTCCCTATCGTATTGCCCACCGTTACATGGAAGACTTGAAAGTCGTTAACGAAAAAATGTTAGACGATGGAATCATTAGACCATCAATTTCAGCTTATAATTCACCGATAATTGTAGTTCATAAGAAAGATGGAACTATACGTCCGGTAGTTGACTTTCGCAAAGTAAATGAGGTAATTCATGAAGAATCCTTCCCACTGCCGCGCGTGGACGAGCTTCTCTATAGCTTAAATGGTCAAAAATATTTCTCAAAATTAGATCTTAGGTCAGGATATCATAATATTACACTGACCGATGAGAGTAAAGAAATAACCGCATTTACAGTTGGTAGTCAGAAGTTCGAGTTCAATAGATTACCTTTCGGTTTAAAAACTTCACCTGCATATTTCCAGTCAGTGATGACGCAAACTCTATCTCCTGTTCTAGGAAAACTATCTTTTGTCTTTATGGACGACGTGCTAATATTTTCGAAGGAAAGGTCACAGCATCTTGCCGATATAAAAATTGTACTTGAACTATTAAGAAACGCTAGATTGTCAATCAAAACTGAAAAATGTGAGTTCTTCAAGAACGAGATCGAATATCTCGGACATTCCATCAGCGGAATGGGAACAAGAAGCACTGGTACTGACAAAGTGACGAATTTAGAAATTCCCAAAAATATTAAACAGTTACAATCTTTCCTAGGACTAGTAAATTTCTTTCGTAGGTACATGAAAAATTTTGCGAGTATCGCAAGCCCACTCTATAATCTTCTAAAGAAAAACGTCGACTTCAATTGGACACAAGAATGTAAAAGCGCTTTTGAAAAGCTAAAGGATGAATTATGTAAAAATACAATCTTAAGTCACCCAAACTTCGATCAAAAATTTCATCTTTTTTGTGATGCATCAAATGTTGGCATAGGAGCTGTTTTACTCCAGTCATCTACTGATAAAGTTCGAAACATGAGACCTGTTGCATTTTTCTCTAAAACGTTGAATTCCACTCAACGTCGATACTCAACTACAAAAAAGGAAATGTACGCTATAGTTGAAGCGTTAAAACACTTTAAATATCTTGTTCTAGGCTATGATCTGGTCGTATATACAGATCACAAGCCGTTAGTCCCTTTATTTTCAAAGAAATTGCCCGAAGATAACACGCTCGCTAGATGGAGCATATACGTGCAAGCTTTTGATGCCAAATTAAAATATTTTTCTGGTAAAGCGAATAGTGCCGCCGATGCATTAAGTAGATTAAATCATGACGAAAATCCTTTAACAGAAAAAGAACTGTCAGCATGTTCTGATTTAACCCCAGATGTAGAGACTTTTCCCGTTGTAACCAGGCTGCAAGCCGCTGCGGCGAGCAACAAATGTAACAAGCCGGTAGCTGAGGGAGAGTTCGAGGAAGCAATGCCAGGAAATGATGACGGAAGAAACAACAACAGTACTGCTGAAAGCCCCAGACGTGAACCCAGTGACTTTAATAGCAGACAGACAACGAGCTTATGCAGACTGGATAGAGTTAATACGACTACAGACCATTCAAGTATTAATGACAACTGGTCGCTAGACGAATTTAAACGTGAACAAGATCAAGATCCCTTTTGTTCTGAAATTAAGAATGCCCTAGAGAATGCAACTAAAGTTTCCAATACTGACATGAATGAATTTCTGATTATGAATGATATTTTGTATAAAAGACGAAAAATTGACAATAGACCCAGTACCATTCTGACTCTTGTGGTGCCATATACTCTGCTCCACCAGACAATTCTTTTCATCCATAACTTATCCCACACTGATCTAAATCATACCTTGTTTAAGTTTAAATTAAAATATTTCCATCCGTACGAAAGGACAATTACACGCAAAATTGTTGAATCGTGTGACATCTGTAAGATTCTAAAGTCACGAATTTCGACTCCGATTAAAATTCTAAATGCTCCAATTGGAACACGATGTTTTCAAACTGTCAGCATGGACTTCTATGGTCCATTACCAATGACGGACAATGGTAACAAATATATTCTTGTGATTATCGACCTTTTTTCCAGGTTTGTTAAATTATATCCAACTAGTGACCGATGTACAGAGACTGTCACAGATTGTCTATGGAATTTTTGTTGTTTGTTCGGTACCCCAGACGTGTTGTTGTCCGACAACGCTCTGGAATTTAAATCCTCTACTGTAAGAAAATTCGCTAAAGGACTTTCTGTCTTAAAAAAGGAAGTTCTGGCGTATTCACCTTTTTCTAATGGTATTGTCGAGCGATGTAATGGTAAAATCCGACACCTGCTCAAGTTATATCTAAATTTTCTTACTCATAATGAGTGGGACAGATTGCTGGATGTTGTAGAAAATTCGATTAATAATAGCTATAATGAAACTTTAGGAGATACACCTGCATATACAGTTTTCGGTAGAGATACGTGTGTTTACATCAATTCTACTAATTTAGAAGACTTCAATGTTGCGACTACATATGAAGATGTTCACAAACAAAAATTTACCGAGTCATCTATTGTAGTGAACAATATTAGAAATGCGATCATTAACGCCACAATTGAAAGAACTGCCTATAGAAATATGAAACGTCGCGATAAAAATTTAAAAGTGATGGACCGTGTACTAGTAAAAAATCATGCCAAAAAACATAAATTACAGCTGAATTTTTTGGGCCCTTGTATTATTGAAAGACTAGGTAAAAATTATGCAGATGTTAAGATCGGTAATAAGATTATCCGATCGAATTTAAACCATGTATTGCCTTTAGATGGGATAAAAAGGTAAAATTGTCAACCTAGTTGTAGCTGTTCATTCCTTATATTCTGAAAACGCCATTCAAAATATGTACTCAAATGGTATTTAGCTTGTAAGTTCGTTCTATGAGTTCTTAGCTTGTAAGTGTGTTCTTTGAGTTCTTAAGACTTTATGTGTGTCTTGCTCTAGGAAATATTTCTGTTGCGCAAACACCTTCAGCCGAGATGATGAGATGAGGATGTTGTCATGCTATCGTTGCGACATAAGAGTGTGCTCATCAGGTCGTGAGCTAGAATTGATAAACTTAGGTGCAATCGTGAGATGTCGACACGAGAGCGCGAGTGCGAAGCCTGCGAGACCTGTATCGCACCTGCCACAAATTGTTTGAAAACAATGCCAGACAGTGTAGTTGGAATGTATGTGTCTTGATGAGAGGGAAGGAAGCGTGCCTTAGTATAAAATCTTAGTATGAAATCTTAGTATGAAATATCTTAGTATGAAATACTAATCTTAGTATGAAACGTAAATTGTTTACTTTAAACTCGGGGCCATGCTAATAAGCTGTATCGTTCTTTTCAGATTCCTGGAGCGACTCCTGAACAACTCCGGAACATTTTACACATTCCGATTTACAACATACGCATTCACTGCTTAGTTTGTATTGATGTGTACCGGGGCTACCAACCAACTCTGGCAACCACAGGAATCGACGATCGTTTTCAGTATTAGGGTACCTAAAGAATTGTTACAGGAGGCCTACTGCAAATTAACTATATTCCTGAACCTCGATTCCCCTTTACGTACACGTATATTGGTATATGAAGCCGGAAACGATATCGAACTCGTATTTAAAATAAGAATCGCTGCATTTCCAGCCACCATCCAGTGATAATATAAATTTCCTATATCTGTAATTGCTAAAAACAATACTCACTATTGATCAATATTAACTACCTACGTAATTTCAAGCGGCACCATTTTAATTCCCGCGCTGTTAGTATCTTTTTGGCCTATTAAGATGGGCAATAAGGTATCGAATATTAATGTAGATGCCATATTAACGGCGATTAAAGCCAACAACGGTCAGATCTCGGATGAACTCATCCGACACACTGAGGAAACGAGAGTAGATCTCATTCCTGATCAGTTGAGTGATATAATGTTGCTCATTTACACACTAATCACGATTATTATCACAGTCATGATTATTTATATTAAGCGAGACTTAAACAAAATCATTAGTAGACTTAGTGGAGAAGATGTAGCCTTGCGGCGAAACGCTTGGAAGGAGATGTGTAATCCTAAGCAAATACTCGCAGTCCCACCTCAAGTCAACACATAACATTACAACTACAATATCCATACAAGATGGATCTTTTTCAAGCTAAAGATATACAGAAAATGTTGTTAGTCTCATCCACAAAAAAAAAAAAAAAACGATATATATATTGAAAATCGTACCCGCACCATACTTAATAAAAATATAGGAAATCACAGTGAAAGTTGACTATAAAGAAAAACTTTTTGCAGACCAGGAAAATGAAAAATTCCGAAGAGTAGATACCTTTTTAGCATACTTCTCCTCTATGAAGTATCCTATGTCTTAGTCTACTACTATTTGATACGGTTTAGTTTAATATAATCCTTGTTGTTGTTTTACTCGCCCTATGGAAATGTAACGCGAGAAAAATGTGACACGAGATAGTTAAATTCTGGTATTGAAATCCGTAGATTTTTCTCTATCATAAAATTTTTATTAAATTAAAAGCTATTAAATCTCTATATATACGGATTATGTATTCTATCCTATAGAAATGCTTTGTTCATGTTTCGCTAGAATTAAGGAGACTAATTATTTCGATTGCGACTAAAACCAAATTGTACGCTTGTTGATTGATTAGATTAAATTGAATTAGTTACTTATTGATTATTCTACTTACTTTCTATATTTAATTTACTTGAACTGAAATAAGTTAATTTAAATCGTAGGACGATTTGTACTTGCCATTTGTAGTATTGTATTGTTTGCGTATATAAACTTATATTCTATAACTTCAGTTGATTTATTCAGTACGCGTTTTGATGTTTGATTTTGGTATTCTGATATGTTAAATAATTGTGCGGTGTATCTTTTGTTTCCGAAATATCTGGAGTAGCCAAAAATTCTAAGAATCAATTGATAAATAACTTAATGATGAATGAACAAATTGTTTGAGCTAAGTGCGTAGAGTGATTATTTGGTTGATTTTGGATTCTAAAATCTAGTAGTGAATTAATACTATAATGTTTAACAAAATGTAGGTTTGCCGTTGAATTATGTTTTCTTTATGCTTTGCTACAGACAGAAAAAGCCATACCTGCCTACCTCCGTTCATTATTTGGAAGCCTTTAGTGTCATACGTTCTGATCTGCTCGAATTGACTTGACGGATTGTAAGATTAACTGATACTCAAGGGAAAATCAAAGTTAATTGAATAACGTTTAAAAATTTTTATTGTCATAAAGAATTTTTAAGTAGTAGGGGGAGCATTATGTGCGCCCTCAGAATGTATAAATAGCATCAGCAAGAGACAGCGCTGTTCATTGAGCGGTGCGCTGCCGTAGAGATCACATTAGATAGTGTCATCACAGTTCAGTAGCAGACGCGTTACGTCGAGGAAGCAACTGTATAGATAGCAGATGCATTGTAGAAGACTTGAACTAGCACCTGTCGTCTGATCTCACTGACTTTTGCCAACTACCAAGCCTGTATCGATTCAGAAGTACCAATAAATGATCATCACGTTGCTGACTCTTCACTCCAGAACCCCATTCGCGTAGTTTACGACCGGATACTGAAAAAGGTCGGAACAGTAGTAGTAGTAGTAGTAGTAGTAGTAGTAGTAGTAACACAGGTTTGCTAGCGCTTCAGTTATTCAAACTATATCGCACCGAAGGTCACATAATTTAATCAATATTGAGCTTTTCCGATTTACCGCGTAGGGTGGACTTCAACATTATTTGAACATCAAAAATTATATGATCATGATTTAATTACATCACAAGATTACAATTGTCTCCACATTGAAAAATTTTGTACATGCTATAGTACATTCGAACACATTGGGCAGCAGCCAAACCCCGTAGGGGGTTTCAGCTGCCCACCCATTTTTTGGCCGGACGCCTTACCCACGCTGAAACCCCCAAGGTACCAACGTAGTGCGCCCGGCCATATTGCAGTTTCTACATCTACAATCTTCCAATACGATGTCGCACATGGCCACAGTGCACCACTGCGTGGCTTCCTGTTAAATCCCAGTATATAGCTTGCACTTCTCCAGGAACAGCTGCAACGCTGCTGCGTTAAAGCCTGAGCGTTCGTTTTCCCTGAGTATTCCAATCATCACATCCTCCGCGCAGCCACGAAGATTTGGGAAACACACATTGCGAGCAGCAGAGTATCCTGGGCATTCAGCAAGAAAATGTACGACAGTCAGGGAAACATGACACTGTTCGCATTGCGGCTGCGGCTGTCGCTCCATATGGTGGCCGTGCGTTATGCGAGTATGGCCAATGCGAAGGCAGCAGAGTATCACCTCCATTCGACGGGCACGGCAGCTAGATGATGACCACTCCCGAACAGTGGGCTTAATGTTTTTCAGTTTATTGTTTGTTGTGTCTATCCAGTTTCGCTGCCACAAATCCCTCACCGCCACCTTGATGCGAGGATAATAAACACGGGAAGGGACCATCAGATTCAATGTTCTCTCACTTGACCCAGCAGCTTGCTTAGCTTCCCGGTCTGCTCTCTCATTGCCGGATATCCCTACATGCGCGGGTACCCAGCATATCTCGACACTCCTTCGTTCGTTTACAAGCCGTGCCAGCTTTGTGACGATCTCCGCAATAATGGGGTGGTTACTGTTGTACATCTGAGCAGCATCTATTACACTTTTCGAGTCTACGAAGACGGTGAAAGAATGATATGCGTGCTCCTCGATCAGCTGTAGCGCTTCCATCACACCATACAGCTCTGCTGAGAAAATCGAGGTCTCTGGGATCAGTCTCCTAGCCCTCACTATTTCCCCGGACACAGCGGCACATCCCACAGCGTCTCCTGTCTTAGAGCCATCTGTATAAATTTTCACAGAGTTTGCGTGTTTCTCCAGTATGTGTTCCATGAAAATTCCCTTCAGGATGTTAGCCGGCATCGACTCCTTTTAGGGTATTCGACATCCAGGGCAGAAACTCTCCACGGGGACACGCCATGTCGGAGAGCAGTCAAAAAGTACAGGTTGCACTCTCATGGGTCCCAACTGCATGGCAGCCGTCAGCGCAGGATAGTTCAGTGATGATGGCAGATATTACGGGAAAGGCAGATGTCGTCCGGAAGGTGCGTGCACGCTTCTCCATGTAGGAGACAGGGGCAGCTGATCTAGACGAGCCAAGTACTGTAGGCTCAGCTGCACACGGCGGAGCCAAAGGGGGGGTTCTCCACTCTCCACACACAAACTGACCGACGGGGAGGTCCCAAAGGCGCCAGTGCAAAGTCTTATTGCCGTGTGGTGCACCGGGTCTAGCGTTGATAAAGAAATTTCCCTTGCATACTGGTATATAGTACATCCAGAGTCCAGCTTACTTCTGATCAGGGTTCTGTATAGGCGCAGCAACGTTACACGATCAGCTCCCCACGCCAGGCCTGATACGCATTTCAACAGGTTCATTCTCCTATTGCAGTTTGACTTCAGCTCGGCCAGGTGGGGTTTCCACGATAGTTTGTCATCGATAGTCATACCCAGAAATTTAGCACTATGAGCAAAGTTTATCGGTACTCCCCGGAGCAGTAGCTGTGGAGGGTTCCGTCGGCATCGTCGCTGAAAGTGCAGGGCTACAGTCTTCCCAGTGGAGAATACGAAGCCCTTTTCCGTTGCCCAGTCATTCACACCGTTGATTGCCAACTGCACTCTGCGCTACAGTGCCGGCAAATACGCTGATGAAGAGTAGATCATGAAGTCATCAACATACAATGATGACGAAACATCGGCCGGCAGTGTGGAGGTGATGTCATTTACGGCCAGAGAGAAGAGGGTACAGCTCAGCACACTACCCTGGGGTAGTCCCTCCTGCTGGGTTTGCCAAGGCGATAATGTGGCTCCCACCCTCACACGGAAAGTTCTCTCTTGGAGGAATTGCTGGACAAAAAAGGCCAAATTGCCCCGAAGGCCACACCCATAAACACTTTCTAGGATACCATGTCTCCAAACGGTATCATATGCTTTGTGCAGGTCAAAAAAGAAACATAAGCTCTGCTTACGGGCCGCAATATTCTGGACTAGATGGCTCTGTAGCCTCACAACAGCATCCGTGGTCCCTCGAAGCTATCTGAAGCCGAATTGGACAGGATTCAGGATTTCCTCCGCTTCCAGCCATCGGACAAGTCGAATGTTCACGATTCTCTCTAGCAGTTTGCACACACAGCTCGTTAAAGCGATCGGTCGGTAACTGTCTACTCGGGTGGCCGGTTTTTGGGGTTTGGCAAAGGCAAGGATTGTTGCAGTGCGCCAATCCTTTGGGAATACATGTGTCCTCCAAACCTTGTTAAAAATATGAAGGAGCTGACGTACGGCTGTTGGATGCATCCTCTTCAGCATCTGATAACGGATCCCATCAAGGGCCTGGTGCAGTATTTTTGCAAGTTCTCAAGTTGCGGTAAATTTCAAAGAAGGTGAAAGGCTCATTGTACGAGAAGACTGCCTATGTAGCGAAGTCTGGCTTATGTTGCTCTCTTTGGCGTTTGTGCACACGGAAAGCAGGTGGATATTGAGCTTCACTGCTATTATGCGCGAAGCTATCAGCCAGCGCCGTCGCCACTCGCCGTGGATCTGCCGTGAGTACGCGGTCTAGTTCCAGACAGGGTCTGCCACAACTATACCTTCCCTTCATCTTTCCCACACGTTGCCAGATTTTCGTCATAGGCGTGTCGGTATTTAGGCTGCTAACATATATGCGCCACGAATTGCGCCTAGCAGCGTCTTTGATAAATTGGGCCTTCGCTCTCGCTCGCTTGTAGGCAATTATATCCCCCAGCTCGCCAGTGCGCCTGGAGCGTCTCAGGGCTTGCCGCCTCTCAAAGTTTGCCACAGCGCAGTCGTTATTCCACCAAGGAACACGGTACTTTGGTGTACCACCGCGAGTCACCGGGATAGCAGCACCAGCAGCATTCTTGAGGGTACCGGTAAATCGCTCCACCATGTCGTCAACCTCCAGCAGATCGTCCACTTCTTCCATCTGGGTTAGGGCTTCAAAAGTATCCCAGTTGGCACGCCTCATGCAGTATCGAGGTTCCACTGGCACTGGAGCAAACTCCCTCACTTCCATAACAATGGGGAAGTGGTCACTCCCATGAGTATCATCCAGCACGCTCCACAGAATGTCAGGGAACATGTCTGGAGTGCTGAAACTAAGGTCAATGGCGGAGGTCGTCCCTGTTTGGACGTGAAAGTGAGTGGCGATCCCAGTGTTGAGTAAGCAGAAGTGTGCTCTCGTAATGATTTGGTTTATTTGCCTACCACGTTGGTCGCTTTGTGCGTTGCCCCAAGCCATGTGCTTCGCGTTAAAATCGCCTACCACAAAAGAGGGCCCAGGCAATTGAGTACTGATATTCTCAAAATCTGGCAATGAGAAATGTTCAGCTGGGGGGAGATGTACATGTTACAGATGGTGGTCATTTTCTTGTTGAACCAGAAACGGATTGCCATTGCCTGGATCTGGGTGTTCATCGGCACTTTGGAATAACCCAAGTCCTTCCTTACAAGAACAGCCAGTCCAGACCAGGGACAGGATTTGGTACGTGAGAGAAAGTTTCTATATTATAGTTGGCTGGTGGGGTCGGAGTTATGTCTCCCAGCATGGTCTCCTGGAGACATATGCACAGTGGTTGTTGTTGCTGGATGATGGTCACGAGGTCACCGTAATTCCTACGGTATCCTCTACAATTCCACTGTAAAACACTGTGTCATGTTCCCTTCTCTGGAGGTAGTTCTTTAGGATCAGGCGGTCTTTGATTTGATGGGGATTTGGTTGGTACTGGTCTCTCACCCCACGCGTGCAAGGGCACGGTTGGGAGAGGTTTTGGAGTAACCTTCGATGGTAGAGCCCACACTCGTGTAAAGTCAGGCGCAGTCTCCTCTGGCACTCTTCCTACGCGGTCCAACGAACGCACACGCTGTGCCACTGAGGGTTCCGGCTTTCTCACACTTCTGCGGCTATCGTGTATAGTCCTTACATCTTGGGGAGGTGGCATCTCGGACTGTTTGTTCGTACTGTAGATGGTCGCAGGCTGCTTGTCGATTGGACGGGCCACTTTTATCGATGCTTCACCATGGCCATGGGTCAAGCCGGTATTCGCCTGGGCTTCCGCGTGCGTATCACCATGACGCTTTCTTGACTCAGCTTGGCGCTTCTTACTGTCAGATGCTACAGTTTCCGCAGTCCTAGCCACCTTTGACATGGCTCCACCAACGGGTGGCGATCTCACACTCGGTATGCGTTTCCGCGATCCCGAGGAGACTTCCGAGTTCAGACACACAGGGACTGGGAGGTCCGCTTGAGCACGTGACATATCAGGAAGATCGCTTCGCTCAGGTCTATCAGCAGGTCGGGGTCCAGCAGCGGTAGTACGGCGTGCAACACGCGCGGCATCAGCACCTGCGGTGGGGTCCCGACCAGCAACACTGGGGGCTCCTGTAACTGCCGGGTGCACTGGCACAACAAAGCTAGGTCTCCTTGGAGGGGCCCGCACTGCAGTGGCATAAGACGTCTTGATCTGACGTATCGGTTACTCACAGCACGCTTAGCTTCCCCGTAACTCATTCTCTGCGATGTTTGCGCGGCCAACACCTCTTCTTCCATTTTATAATAAAAACATTCTTTGGAGCCAGCAGGGTGTGGTTTATCGCAGTTAGCACATCTCGGGGCTTATCACAGGGCAGTTCGTGCTGGTCCTCGGCACAATTTGGGCATACTCCTCTTGAGGATCGACAGGTCTTAGCACCATGCCCATATTGCTGACACTTATAGCAGCGTCGTGGCCTTGGGACGTATTGTCGCACGTTGCACCTCGTCCATCCTATATTCACATGTGGCGGCAGGGAGCATCGGTCAAACGTCAGGATGTAGACAGAAGTGGGCACCAGGGCACCATTAACGTGTTTCTTGGTTCGGTACAGCGCCTTCACTTCATACTGCCGCAATTCCTCCAGGAGGCGCTCATCAGCGTAACCAGGATAATTGGTGTAGTAAATCGTTCCTTTGCTCTCATTTAGGCTTCCATGTGGGGTCACTTCCACACCCACGCCAGCCAGATGGCGAATACTCAATATGTTGCGGCTCTGCTCAGAGTTACGGATCTCCACCAAGAGGCCATCACCGCGAGTCTCTGTGATCTTGGCGGGTCTACCTCCCAACCCACAACACAGGTCACGGTTTGCCGTGATCACATCAATGTGTGTCAGAGGTGAACCGTCGCTAGCTTTAATATTGAAGAACTTTTTGTACTCCGTGGGCAAATTCGGCTCCATCAGGTCGAAGGGCGCGGCCTCCTCAAGAAGATGCAATCTTCTGCCACGGCGTCGCCCACGACCTGGCCTGTTTGTTGGACGTTCAGGTGCGTAAGGTTCAAGAGTTATAACATTGTTTTGTCCGCGCTCTTTTTCCTCGCCCACAGGTTGGTGCGGCGGTGGTTGCAGAGGCGGCTCTTTAGAGGAGGAGGTAGGTTCAATGTCTTTGTTAGGTATCCGAGTCGTCAACGGGGGGTGAGCAGCCAGAGTTGTATCGGTGGAAGCAAGCACATTGCTTTAGGTCTCTCTTGTCAAGGAGGGTCTCCCCTCCCCTATCCAGGCTGGCTCAGGCCGGAAAAGAGACCCCCGAGCAGTCAGTAGCCATTTGATATATCATCTATATTTGAGGCGGGCACACAATGACCAATAGGGGGTGAATACCCCCTCCCACCGTCAACCCCGGCCCGTAGCAGCCCCTTGCTTGCTCGGGATAACGGGGGCTTTATCACTCGTAACTGCCGGGGTCCGGTTTTATTTACATCGGGGGCCTTCCCATGGCCCCCCATTTTGTCTGGCTGCTCCGAGTGAGCCTGTCTCCCGCGGTTGTACCCACCAGGACCGAGGTCCCGACAGCATAGCCTCACTCCTCCTCACAACACACAAACCCTCCCACCACAATAAGGTAAGGGGGCGTTGGGAGGGAAAATACAGCAAAGGGAAGCAAAGGGTGAGCCAGCAGACCTAAATGAAATATTATGACATAAAAATGTCTTAGAGAAGTGCTGGCTGCATGCACACCAAAATTTCGATTCCACCTATCATAATGACGAAGAATCATTGTTGTGCATTTTTATACATATTGTCTGGATGAAACTTTTTCCATTGTGTCGCAGACCCCCTGGGACTTTCTCAGGACCCCAAGTTTGAGAACCACTGACATAAAACATTAGAGAAGGTTGCCAGAAATGTACATTTTCTCAAAAACACAAAAAAAAAGAACAAGAAACAATTCAAGATTGTGACCGTCAATCCTGGATATAAACGAAAAAAAAAAGAATTTGCAATGCAAGTCTAACAAATGTCACACGGATG
Organism: Morinoia aosen; assembly: GCA_030386875.1. Classification (NCBI taxonomy): domain Eukaryota; kingdom Metazoa; phylum Arthropoda; class Malacostraca; order Amphipoda; family Talitridae; genus Morinoia; species Morinoia aosen. The sequence continues at coordinate 102,921,000 of CM059576.1, read as the reverse complement.
CGACAAGAAACACTTCAAAATAGAATGTCAACGGCTGATTTTCATGCGTCATCCTAAAGAGCCACTCAGCAACTGAAAGAAAGATTTCATTCGAAAAGACACATTATAAATTAAAGAAAATTGCGCAGAATAGCACGCAAAATGAAGAATGAATGTTAGGAAGGAAATAAAATTTCACCTAAAACAACTCAACCGAGGCGTTACTTACTTTAAATAAGATAGTTCAGACATGTTTAATTATAAATGTGGTTTTAAAAGAGGAAGGAGAAGACATCATTAAGTAATCACTTATAGGCATGCAGGGTTTATGCACATGGTTTATAGAAACAGCAGGTTTCACAGAAATTTATGCAACAAGATGAAGTTGAAGGCGCAACGAATAATGAAAAACAGCACTGCAGTAAACAAAAATAAAGACGGTCCTTAACAAAACTAAAAACATTTCCACAGAAACATGATCCCCTTAAATTTTGGTTCAGGACCTCACATATTCCTCTCGTGAGCACTAATTCCAATGGACACAAAAGTTACATTCTCCAGAGGGAGAAGCCCGTGAGATCTTTGACCACACGGAAGAGCTGCAATCTTTAAAGAATGTGAATCGTGATGCAGTGATTAGACATTTGAATAGCCCATAAATCTGCATTTCACATCTTGCAAGACAACGCATTAATGTTTGCTTGCTAGGTGTTTTTCAACTTTACACTTTCGAGCGGAAGAATAGTTACATAATTCACACTTGAACAGCTGACCTTCACCATGTTTGCTGGCTAGGTGAAGTTTAAAATCACTCTTTTGAGCAGAGGAATATTCGCAAAATTCACACTTGAACAGCTGACCTTCACCATGTTTGCTGGCTAGGTGAAGTTTAAGACTACCCTTATGAGCCGAGGAATATTCGCATAACTCACACTTGAAAAGCTGACCTGCACCATGTTTGCTGGCTAGGTGAACTTTAAGATTACCCTTTCGAGCGGAAGAATAGTTACATAATTCACACTTGAACAGCTGACCTTCACCATGTTTGCCGGCTAGGTGATGCTTAATACTACCCTTATGAGCAGAGGAATATTCGCAAAATTCACACTTGAAAAGCTGACCTTCACCATGTTTGCCGGCTAGGTGTTGCTTAATACTACCCTTATGAGCAGAGGTAAATGCACATAATTCACACTTGAACAGCTGACCTTTGCCATGTTTAGAGGCTAGGTGAAGTTTGAGCTTATTCTTTCCAGCAGAGGAATAGTCACATAACTCGCACTTGAAAAGCTGACCTTCACCATGTTTGCCGGCTAGGTGACGCTTAATACTACCCTTATGAGCAGAGGTAAATGCACATAATTCACACTTGAACAGCTGACCTTCGCCATGTTTGGAGGCTAGGTGAAGTTTGAGCTTACTCTTTTCAGCAGAGGAATAATTACATAATTCACACTTGAACAGTTGTCCTTTCCTATCTTTGCTAGCTTGGTATGGTTCACGTTCGTTTCTACGAGCAGAGTCATTCAAGTTACGCCTGTAAAATCGACTTTGAACATGTCTGCTTATTTGAGGTCTTATTTTGCGTTTACCAGACAAACACTGCGTCAAGTTTCCTTCATTTGCTGAAGAATGTTTGCATACTTCACACTTGTACACCATACTATTGTTTAATGCACCTTTTTTAGTTGAATCAGGACTGGACTTGACGACAAAACAAGAGTAACATAAATCACATTTGCGCTCTTCCTGACCATGTTCAACACGTGGCTGTTCCATCGTCATTTTCACACCTGAATAATGGTTACCTCCGGATAGACCTTCGTACCGGCTTTCCTTGTCATGCTGCTCCACTACATGCCGCTTCAAAATACTTATGTACATGGTGGAGTAATCACACAACCCACAATCGTAGTAACATCCTAATTCGTGCCTGACACGGAGATGCAGCTCCATAAAGTCCTTCCTACCAGTGATGTAATCACAATGTTCACACAGTAAGTGCCGTGACATGAGTCTGTCAGCAGGTGCGGCCTCAACACAAATGCCGCTACTTGACACATCTGATGGTAGCGAGTCAGCGCTCCCTTGATATGATGCAGCTGGTCCCTGCTGAACAGCATTCGTGATGTACGCACCAGAGCTGCCTTCCCTCAACTCGTCCTCCGCTTCTGCGTGCCCTGAACGTGCCTCAGTGCAGTCATAGTCTACTTCCCTCTTGAAAGTAACTGCGTGAGAGCCTGAACTTGAACTGGCCTGTGAGGAAGAACTTTACTCAATTATTACTGGTAAGTGTTCTCGGAAAAAAAACACATATGAAAAATTGCAATTAAAAGCAAATATGCACTTGGTAACCATGTACTTTAGAGACGAAGTTGTGCTCTTGAGCATATGTTCTTACTTTAATCTTAAGCAAATGCGCTCAACTGTTCAAAACAAAACAAACAATTTATGCAAATAATACAGGAAGCAAAAAATAAAGAATACACGAAAGAAATTTGAAAAGCACATTCTGCCTTCCCTGCCGGTTAATACTTGAATATGGAGCAAAAGTTTAACATAGTATTCGTGCAATCGAAAATTACAAAACAAGACTCGATACAATACCGACAGTCAAAGATAGTCACTCTACGTGGTAAAACAATTTTTGAAAATAAGATGTATTACACTAACCAGCAGTAAGCAATCAAATAGACAATAAATATCAATTTAACGGAATTGAAACTCGAGAATAATGGAGTGTGCAGTGAAATTATTTTCTGGAACCAGAGTAAAACATCGCTTAACAGCTAATGAGATATTATATGCTAGTGCCCCCTCAGTTACCCCTCAAATTATATTCTAGTCTTTTTTTGTGTACAGTTATCTTAATATGTCTCAATATAAATTCATTCAATAAAAAGTTCCAACTCCTCCACTGCGTATCACCGATACCAACCGCAGGAGGAGCATATAAGTAAAGCTCATCAGCTTCAGCCAATCTTCGCCGCAAATGGAACTCAACTGCTGAAGCAGCAACACCTGGCCTTATACTTGGTGACCCCAGACATTACATTTAAAATTGGTGACCCCAGTCAGCCTCTTTCAAATCGGCACCCTAGCTGCTCCAACAACTGGAGACCCCTTAATTTTCAGCGGTTCCACCAACGGGCTGAGGCTTCAACATCGCTTGCCCCTTACAACTGGTGAAGCAAGCAGCTCTCCAGCAGTTTCACCATCGGGCCAGGCCGATGCTTCTAAAGTGCCTGCCCCTAACAACTGGTGACCCGAGCAGCACTCATCGCTGCTCTCCAACGAAGCATCCAATCGCAATTTCTGCTAAGTGTTTCTACCATCCGAGAACATTTAATGAAGCGCCAAAACGCACAACCGAGCCGCCAAACGCCTACACCACGGCCTCATCGCTCCGCCTTATCGCACGGTCTCTTCGCATCGCTCGGCCTCATCGCAACGCTCGTCCTCATCGCAAGGACGGTCCGCCTCATCCCTCAACACCAACGTTCTGCAGCATCATTAATTTAATTCACTAAATTGTATCATTCGGACTTCTTTCTCTCTAGGGGGAGGGTACTTGTAGTGCCCTACCTCAGTTACCCCTTAAATCATTTCTAGTCTTTTTTGTGCTCAGTTATCTTAATATGTCTTAATGTAAATTTATTCAACAAAAAGCTCCAACTCCTCCACTGCGTATCACCGATACCAGCCGCAGGAGGAGCACATAAGTAAGGCCGCTGCTTCACTCGCCTCAAACGGAACTCAATGGCCAGAGCAACAACACCTGGCCTTACAATATTATTATTATTATGTAAGAAAGTTTTAGCTTCCCTTAACCATGACAAAGATGTTCTAAGAGAGGAAGGAGGAAGGCACAATTTAGTATGGAGTAGAGGAACACAGAATCTATGCACAAAGTGCACAGAAACAGTAAGCCAAGAAAGAAGTTCATGAAACCGAAAAAAAGATTGTCTGTAACAAAAAAAAACCTATTCTATTTCAACAAAAAGGAAGCCTACCTAACCTTTAGCTTGGGCCCTCACACAGTCCCCCTGGGAGCGCTAATTCCCTTAAATACAACAGTTGTATCCCCCTGAGGAGTGATGAAATGGTTTAGCAATGAATTAAGCGTATCTAAAGTGAGACGCTTTAAATCATTCATAAAATAATTGGAATATAAAATCCACTAAATGACAAGTTTTGTCAATTATATCAGAAATGCTCAAAACAATAAAAGGTGAAAGCAGTAACAATGATATAAATGTCACAAAATAGGGGCCAAGAACAAGTAAAAACAGAAAACATGAATAAATTCAAATTTTCTGCAGAATGGTAAAAACTCCCTTGAAATCAAACGGAAGCATTCACGAAGAAAGTGAGTAACCAATTGGAAGCATCCAACACGAGTGTACGTAACCAATCGGAAACATTGAAGAGGTGAGTAAGCAATCCACAGAAAGCACTCAAAAAGAGAGTAAAGAACCAATCAGAAGCACTAAAGAGAGTAAGCAACCAATTAGAAGCACTCAAGAGAAGAGTAATCAACCAATTAGCAGCACTCCATAGGATAGTTAGCAAACAATAAGAAACTCTCAAGAGGGGAGTGAACTATATTAAATACAGTGTGCTCACCTCGGTAACTAAGTCGTCTAGACATCGTTTCACCACACACTTGAGGTTTGGAGCACAAATGAAGGTGAGATTGTGAACTTGTCCCTAGTTTCAAGCATTATTATTATTGTTTCTATTACCATCCATGCTTTTGCTTCTGAAAGTCAACCAGTGTTACCTGTGCCAGCGGAAGTTACTCTTGGTGCAACGGACGAGTGTTGTGAAGTTTAGTTGGTACTGCCATCAAGGCCCACTGTTTAGCATGAGGACAAACATTTCTGTTCATCTTCTGCTGTCTTCACTTTTCTCTTCTACCTGCATTTCATTATTCTGTGACATTTTTTTCCCTTGGGTGTTCTTAATTGTTAATGGGTAACCCAGTAATTATTAACTTACCTTAGCTGTCTTCTTTGAGAGGCAATTATTAACTTACCTTTGCTGTCTTCCTCGAGAGGCGATTATCATCTAACCTTTGCTGTCCTCTTCGAGAGGCAATTATTAACGCACCTTCGCAGTCCCCCTCGAGGGGCGATTATTAACTTACCTTTGCTGTCCTCCTCGAAAGTCGATTATTACGATACAGTCATCAGATTGGCTGTCCGCAATCTAGCTAGTATTGATTACTTCAAGTTAATGTTAAGGCCAAGGGGATTTCCTCTTCCGTGTTCTGTAGCTTCATTTGAGCCTTTCACCTTACTTATCACTAAAAGAGAAGAAACCTTACTGAGGAAAAATTTTTCAGGTGAGTTTTGATGAACCGTTGAATTAAGACAGTTTCTGAATCACATTGACTTCATTACTCAAACTCTCTTCTTGTTATCCATTTTTACGATTAAACCTTTTACAGTATAACTTTACCGCAGAGGCCCCTCCCGTTGATCCTGCAAATTTTTTCCTTTTGTCTCGGAATGCAAAGCATTTCACACCAAACAAGCAGCGTTAATAGTGTAAGAGTGCTAATCCTAGACCTTTTGAGTATTTTTTTTCATTAACGTGTTATTTACCTTCATCCAGTTAACGTGACAAATTAATCATCTCGATTTTTTCTCCTCTTGCAGTAAACAGTAGTACACCTTTTTCCTTTTCTCAAGAACAGAGTCAAGATGTCTGGAAAACTTCTTTCCAATCCTTGCTGGCTGAAGGAGACGAGGATGCGAGAGCACTTAGAAGAGAAGCGCTCTTGCCTTTGGAGTACAAAAAGGTTTCCAACGCTGAGGAACTACCGGCGTCTCGAGCTACGAGTCTAAACTATAGTTAAAGACTCACTTTGACGAGCATTATCAACCACCTTGTACAAGAGACTTGTATCGTACCTGTTCACGATTTTCCTTTTGACTTCGTTCTAGTTTATTTTAGTTTGTTTGTCTGCCCATTGCATTACAATTAAAAACCTAAACCTGCAGTGCGTGTTATTCGCACGTACCAATTTGAAGCATTCAAGAAAAGATCAAGCAACCAATTAGAAGCACTCAATACATAGAAGAGTAAGCAACCAATTCCAGCACCTGGGGTCCCTGATGCCAGTCAATGGGCTCGTCCTTCACAGTAACGGCCTCCAACTCAGCGTCATGCACTTCACTTTTGATGCAAATTTCTTTTAGATGGCTTCCAGAGCTCAGGCTATTACCTGCAAGTGACACAAGCTCATTGAGAAAAATTTCATTTGAGATAACAAATCTTGTAACAGCTCTTTATGTATTAAAATACAAATTTAATTTCATGATTTTGACAATGTTAACAATTTTGTTAGTATTTTAACACATGAAAACTGGAATGATCTTGTAGGTTAGGAAAAGAAATCTAGTAATACTTATAACAGAGAACACATTGCAATTCTTTCACCTAAAAGTTAAGACTTCACAAGCTTTGGAGATTAAATGAGCTTAATCATATTTTAGCTTACACCAGCATATTTAAATGACAATAAGAAGCAAAAAATAAAGTCTTCAGAATAAATAGTACTTACAATTCATAATAAACTAGCAAGCCCAATAAAAATTTGCATTAAAAAATGTATTTCCCACTTTACTATATTTCTGATGGACATCATGAAGTTTGAATTTAAAATAAGGGAAACCAATTTTTAAATCATTAATGAGGCAATTAGAATAGAATGAAATCCAGTGAGTAACATGTTTTCTCAATTATGAACCATTTCTCAACCTTGTGGGAGGAAGTTTCACACTGAAAACAAAGAACAAAACTTGACACAACTCCTTCTACCACTGAAGTCCTCATCTTTGACAGAGCAATACCACAATTTTTTTGAAAGTTTTAAACTTGGATTATATGAAAATTTAAGCCTACTTATCCAATTCAGGTGCTGCAAAGATAGGAAGGATGCAGGAACCATTTCATATGGTGTTGAGGAAATGGGGAATGTATGCAGAAGGTACATAGAAACAGCAAGTCAAGAAAGCAGTTTATGAAACTTGATGCAGAAAGTATTGAGGATTAAAAGGAAAAGTAATGTGGCCAAGAATATCATGATCAAAACAAACATTTCGGATTGTAGAAAATTAATCTTCAGCGTTCTGTAATACAATAAATCAAAGAATTAATACATTGTAATTTTATATCCTCTGACTCACTTGGATGTAAGACAATGAAATTTAAGACATGAAAAAACAAAAAAATATGCAAAATTTTAACAAACAAAGGAAAATTTGCTGTCGTATTACATTCATTTATTGATGGACGGTTTTTTAAAATGTATTACGACTCTAAAATGCAGAGATTGGACAAATTTGATGTTGAATCCAAATTTTTTTTGCATTTGTGTTTTTAAAAATATGGTCTTTCTTAAAACAGTGTTCTCTTACAGATGAGTTGGATGGTTTGGTCAGGTTACAGCCGGTGCATAAGGAGATTCCCCTGTGTTGTGCACACCTCACAAACAATTGGACGGAAATTTCTCAAAAAATATTTTTACCACTGAATTACGGAAATTTTTGAGTAGAAAGTTCAGTGCAAAGCCAAGAATTCTTACTGTGCCAAAGCTAAGGTCGTATTTTCAGTTACCTTTCATAGGATCCCGCACAGAGGAAATGAAAAAGAAGTAGTGTCAACAGTTAAGAATATTTTTCCACAAATAAATCCTTGCTCATATTTTGAAAATGATAGGAAACTTGAATCATACTTTGAGCAAAGGGATACTCCGGATGTGATGCTGCGCACCTCATTTGTACATCAATATACGTAATATACGTGTGACCGCTGCGAGCGCTCTTACATTGGTAGCACTGGGCTCCAATTGTTTGTGAGGTGTGCACAACACAGGGGAATCTCCTTTTGCAATGGCTGTAACTTGACCAAACCATCCAACCCATTTATAAGAGAACATTGTTTTAACACGTTAAGTGCGATGGGTTAAACTGAAGTTCAATCTCCAGCTCAATTTTAGAGTCAATTGAAGTAAGAAAATTTGAAAATAGTTAACATTGACTGGATCATGCCTTCATTTGACTTTCATTTAGTATTTATAAAAACTGAGTCGGTGACTGCTGGTCGGCCAGCAGCATTATGAAAATTACCTAAATGACCACCGGTGGGCACACCGCACTCAACGTGTTAAGAAAGACCAAATTTTGAAAATTCAAATTTTAAAATTTTGGGATTCATCAAATTTGTCCGATCTCCGCATTTTAGAATCTATACACATTTTAAAAAACCATCCATCAATAAATGAATGTGATACGGTGGTGAAACTTTTCATTATTTGTTGACATTTTGTTGGGTTTTTGTTTTATCACGTCTTTTAAATTTCATTGTCTTACATCCAATTTATTTAGAAGATTTATAGTTAAAATGTTTTAGTACTTCAATTTATTGTATTACAGAACACTGAAGAGGGAATTTTTATGATCCGGAATGGTAGTTTTTTATGATGATAATCTTAGCCACGTTGGTTTTCTTTTTATCCTGAAAATGTGATTTCTCAGAAATTAATCTATTTCATTTAGAAAGTATTGAATAATGAAAAACCGGACAGCAGCAAACCACAAAAAAATGGTCCATGATAAAACAAAAATTGTACTCTGTTTAAAAAAAGGCCTACCTACTTCAGCACAGCACTTCACATATTTTCCCTGGGAGTGCTTATACCCATAGACACAATAATTGTTGTCCAATAAGGGGGTGGTGGTTTTTAAATACTCAAAATTACACTCTTAGCCATGGTTCAGCAGACAGGAAGAATAGAAGTGTGATGAGGTTTACTCTGAGAGTAATTCTTATAAAAACCCATAGTGTGAATGCTCAGGTGGCAGACACTCAAAACTGTGTCATGTGTCATGTAAAGGAGTAATAAATGTGGTACTCCAATGATTTACTCCAAACAGTGATTTACATGCAGTATTACACTCCCAAATATTCACACATCTACAAACATGACTGTGTACACCAAAATGGATGCAAAATGACAGCATAAACCCATAAACAAAAGTGGCAGATAATGTTGAGAACACTAAAATTATTTGTGTCTAGTGTTGCAATATCTCCACTCACAGCATGGGACTTTCAATTTGGCTATGCTCCTGATAATGACAAAACGTATGTACCAATTGCGTTATGTTCAAATTGCTTCATCTTCTGTATGACTCAAGAAATTCTATTCAAACCAGAATTGGCTATACAGACCATGGTAAAATAATGATTGGAGAGAAATATTTTTTGTGCAATTTGGTTTTACTCTAAACAAAATTTTTGCAACATTATATCCTATTAGTGTTCATGACCAGTCAAGAATGAGGAGATGTGATATTTTTCCTACATAAATCTTCCAGATGTAAATGACAAACATCTATATTCACCCAGATAGTACCAGTGTTTAAAATATTCTTAGTATCACAAATACGGTCAAGTATCCGTAACTCTTTGACCGCAGTTGGTAAAACTGAAGCTCAATATTCAACTTAAATTGAATTTCAATAGTAATAGGCAATTTTGGAACAAGCAATCATTAACTAAATCATACCCTTATCTAGCTTTAACTAACTTATAATGAAAATTGAGTTTGCAACTACTGGTAAGTCGACAGCATTATGAAAATCTTATCCGAGGCCACCAGCAGCACATGTTGCAGTCAGAGTGTGAAGAGCATGACAGAGAGATGGAATACCAAAAAAGTAACAACTGTGCATACATGAAGAAACTCTGCCAATTTTAATAACATAGGAGAAATTACAAACTAAAAACATAGAAATTCATTTATTTAAAGAGATACCTGGATCTTTATTACATAAGGATAACTTAATTTCCTTTGTGACATTTAATGATATCATAAGCAGCAGGTCTCACCCTCAAACCAGTGGGGAGAGCTTCTATCTCAATACCATTATAGTTTATTTCAACACTATTGAGGCTTAATTTTCTACTTTAAGAACAACTGTCTTTGTCTAACACCCAGACCAGAACTAAGTCTTACCTTGCGCCATGTTCTCCGCTGCAGCTTCTTGCTTGATGAAATCCTGCCTGCAGCACAGCCTCTCCACTTCAGCATCCGTTAGCTTGTGCACCATAACCACTGCACGCTCCATGCTGGGTGCTTAGGTACCTGAGCAATGGGATGCTTCTTTGCTCTAACTTTAAGAAAATTGAAGTTATAACTTGAAAAAATTAAAAACAAAATGCTGTACTTCCATCATTAATGAAAATAATAAGTGCCCACACATTTCATTAATGCAAGATAACCATACATCAAGTGAATCGGACAATTCAAGATCATTTAATAAAAGAATAAAGTAGCATAATTTTTGCCTTGTGTTATAGTATGAACCACTCAAAGATTCTTTAGTGAGAAAAAGTGTGCAGTCAAAATAATTATTTCATTGAAGTGATACCTGTTTTTTCAATCCTTTGGTTTTTCAAATGAAACACGCACTATCGAATTACTTTGTGAGTTAATTCTTTAGTTTTTTGTTGTCTGGTTGCTTTAGAACAATCAGCTAGCACAAGATGAGTATATTGTTTTTTGGGTCTCAAATGATCAATCAATAATGAATGGTTAACAGAAATCAAAGGTTCACAAATCAACATGAACATCAAGTTGTAGAAATTACTGTCTTCATTAGGGTCTCCCATTGGTGGGACATCATCAAGTTAGAAGTAAATTAGTTGAAGGGCTGACTTCCTCAGAGACGAATTTCACCCGGATCAAATATTCCTAAATCAACAAGATTTAATGATTTTTGTCTTTTTTAGGTTTCATTCTTTGACTTCATAACATGAAGAGTATTTTGTATTGCACAATGCTCCACTGTAAAAACAATGCCAAAAAAGTCATTTAATTCATTTATGTTAATACTTTGAAGGATGTTGTAGCACAAATTGATATTCATATTGGTGAATGTCTTGAGCCTGGTGGTGGTTATTTTGAAAGCCAAACAGAACAAAATGAAATGTTCAATTTTAGTCCTCTCTATGTAACCAATTTTATTCCATCTTTTCATAACAATTTAAAAATTGGAAGCATTTACAAACTGGCTACACTATTAACAGACTCCTTGTAATCACCAAGGTCAATCCCCTCCACAAAGATAGTCAACCAGCAGGAATCAGATTCACCCCTATAGTCAAACAACCCACAGATCGAATTATAAATTAGTTGAAGCCTCCCTAACCCCAACACAGGAAAGCCAAAAGGAGAAATGAAGAAAACACTGCTTAGTATAGAGTTAAAGTATTATTCTAGATGTTAGTTTAAGCCTTCCTTTTCCCAACATAGGTGTTCTAATAGGAAGAAAGTTGGAGGCAGTGTTTAGTTTGAAGTTGAGGCGACAAGGAGTCTATACGAATGGTCTGCTGTCACACTGATTCCTCTGCATACAAGAACAGCAAGTAAGGAAAAGAGTTCAAGACACAAAATCAAAGTTGAAGAAGAAAGTTATGGATACAGAAAAAAGGAGTAACTGAAAAAATGTGATCTGTAACAAAATGAAATTATTTTATTTTAATAAAAAGAATAGCTATTTACTTTAAGCCTGAAATCTGAAAATTAATCCAGGGAGTAATAAATACTAGACACAGAAGTTCTATCCTCCCGAGAGGACAATAACTTTTAACTGTTTACTCTAATACATATACAAAAATTCCAGACCTAAAGAATTGACACAATTACACGTCCTCTTTACCAAACCTGGGTCACTCCAGCAGGCAAAGAAGCTCCAGCCATACCCATCATGACAATCACAGTCAGGCACTCACAACCACTATCAACTCATCTTTAACTGTTGGTCATCTTCTAAAATACTGGTGCAATGCTCTTTCAACTCCTTTCATTTATCTAGTTTTTGACTAACCTCTAACATTCCTTCACCTTGCTTCTGACTTCATTGCTTCCTTCACCAACAATTTCTTTTTAATTTCCCCATATGGCCAAACCACTCCAACAAACAGCAGTTCACACTTTTTGCCATCGTTTCCACATTTGTCATACTCCTCAGCTCATTGATTTACCTATCCCACAATGTCACCCTAGCCATACTCCTCGGACACTCCATCTGGAGTACATTCAACTGACTCCTATCAGCCACTTTTGAGCTCCAAGTTTCATATCCATCCAGCACATCAGCCTGACACTCTCAGACTGTTAAAACATTTAAATGTCTTCCTTCTCAATACAGGAATGCTAAAGGTTCCAGAAGATCAGTATAGCAGCAACTACAGAGCCAATAATTTAGAAACACTAACAGCAAACCTTATGAATGAGCAAAATATAACAGACGATCAAAGAAAACTACAAAATGGTGATATGAGTAACTTGTTAGCAATCCCACAGGCTGCACATGAGAAGGCTCAGGAATTTCTATCAACACTGGAAATCATAGCACAAAATTAAATCAATATAAAGTAGTAAGTTGAATTATTAATTTTTGCAAAAAATTCAAGATGGCTAAACAAAAAACATAGGATTCGATTAAAATTCTATAAATAAAATTAAAGAACTGAAAATAACTCGAAAGTCTTGAATGATGTTACACATGCAATCAAATCTTGAACATAGTTGTCTAAAAATTGAAGACAAGTCAAAACTAAACAAAACTCCAACTATAGAAACAAATGACTAAAAAACCAATGAGTCACAGGATTAGAGAGGTATCAAAGAAGTAGAGCAGGCCATGAAGGCTCACCTGTCAGACTCCAGAAGACAATCAGTGGCTCCTACACTGCAAGGCACTCCAGCCAGCACCAACTCGCTGGTCTTCACCTGATCCTCGCTGCTCTGAAGGTAAACAAGGACAAACAATCATAACCTTCAAAGTGGCAGTATGGCATCATCCTACTGTACAACTGCAGTAGCAATATAAGAGGCCACTCATAAATGTTCTTCCAAATTGAAGAGAAAATGTAACTCCTCTGATCTTGACTATATTTTTACATTATCACAACAAATAGTTTTATCCTGCAATACATAAGAACTATAGTAATTAGAGACTGGCATCAGAAGCTATCTTTGGATAAAGGATGAATGACTTACCTAATGAGAGTCCTGATCACACAGGATATCCTTTTTTACAGGAAGGCAGGTTTTATGAGGTTATTCAAGGATTATATATATTAATAAAAGTTATATTAAATAATTTTTCTTTATTGTAAGATAAAGCTGAAAAGAATTAAAAAAGCATTCAATAAAGGAACCAAACCGAATACAATAGAATGAAATATAAATACAAAGGAGAATTAGCTCCATTCAATGAATGAAACAACAAAATGCCATATTACCTTACAGTTCAATTTTTCTAGCATTTATAGTCAGGTAACTTTTCCTTATAGCTCCTTACAAACTTTCCCATGCTTGTTACCATCTTTTAGTTTTCCCCTCATCTTATTCATAGTTAGTTAAGTAGCCCATAGCACTCCCAAATACTACAACCAACTTTTGATAAGCAATTCTTATCTAAATTCTTCTACAACCCCCTGAAATCTTTCCATAAGAGACCCCTATAAACACTTACCAGTCTACAATTTCTATTGATCTTAGCTAATAATGCTAAAATATCAGCACAGAGTAGCAGCAATGTATTGATGACTGTGCACCTAATACACCCCCCCCCAAAAAAAAAAGCTTGCACTCATCTGACACAAAAACTTCATCTGTATACATATTTAACAAACATAACATCATTACACACGACTAATGCAAACCCACAAGCACTTCACACCATTCACTCATTATCATTTCAGTCCCCACACATGCTGTACTTTCATTATAATAGCTCATTGCTTTAACGTGAACAACCAAGCCAAATCCGGGTTTTTTATTGCTCTATTTGCTAGAGATGTGCTACTTCACAAGCTGTCAAATTTTCTGAACGATCTGAGCACCGTAAGAGGAGGAAATGGGGTTTAGAAGAGGGAGAGGGGTCCAATCAGCAGCCAGTGCATGTGCCACGCCCCTGAAAATTCTTTTTTTATAGTTTTATTGCTCGATTCAATACAGAAGTCCTTACTTTACAAGAGAGCAAAGGTTCAGAACGTTCTGGGCTTTGTGAGAGAAACGGGGGGCAGGGGGGGTGGATTCAAATCAAAAAGTACCGGACAGTAACTGCATTCGACACAAACCAGAAATATTTGGATTTTGTTTTGTCTGTCTATTTGACACAGAAATTCTTAGTTTACAATCTAGCAAAGCTGCACAACTTTCTTTGCTCTGTGAGATTGGAAAACATAGGCGAGAGAGGGTGTTGCGCTTCGAAGATGTCGCAGCTTGCGCACCTGGAGCTGTGGTTCATACTAGTGACGCCAGCTTTATGTATGTCTGTGATGCCTGTGGTACCAGTCATTCAAAGAACAACAAAAAACTTACATGAAAATAAATTCAAATGTTCAGATAGCTCTTAGAACATCAACCAAGTCAATTTTTTCAAGTAATATAGCTTGCAAAGGAAAAAATGAAAAATTGTAGAAAAATGCACATCCAGAACAGTTGAAGGAAAAAGTTCAAAATCTATCTCCTCTGAAAGTTATTTTCGTAGAGTAATGATTCAAGTCTCATTGAATACGTGAAATGTTGTTCCATAACCATATGTGGGTCCCCATTGAAATTCACAGTAATTTTTTAGTTACATAGAAAAATCTACAGAAAAATGAGAGATTTAAAACAAAGTAATTTCAAATATATAAAACAGCTAATTTCATAACAAGCCCACGTCCAGCTATGCAGCAACATTTTGCGCATTTAATGAGACATAAATCATTGCTCTACAATAATAACTTTTGAAGGAGATAGCTTTTAAATTTTTTTTTTCACTAATTTTTTCCTATTATCTCGGTAATTAATTTGAAAGTTGAAAGAAGTTAGGGATACACACCTATGTCTCTAAGAAGAATACATACCTATGCCAAATTTTATAGAACTAGTTCCCATACAACAAACTTCAATCAAAAAAATGGCTGTCACTTTTGTTGTATGGGAACTAGATCTATGAAATTTTGCATACATGTGTATTTTTGATAGGGTTACAGGTGCCTATCCCAAATTTTTTTCAAGTTTTGAACTAACTACTGAGATAATGGGTAAAATGTGGTGAAAAAATTTGGCATTTTCCAAGCTATCTCCTCTGAAAGTTTCCATTGTAGAGCAATGATTCAAGTCTCATTGAATGAGCAAAGAATTGCTGCATGGCTGGACAAAGAATGGATTCAAAATTTGTGAAAGTTTAGGTTTCATGATAATACAATTTTTCTTTTCAAAGGTTATGGTTATGGTTTTTTCCATAGATTTTTCAATGTAACTAAAGAAGTACAATGAATTTCATATTGATTCTCCGTCCAGCCATTCAGCCACTCTTTGCGCATCCAATATCTAAATCACATTGCTCTAAGATAATAACTTCTGGAGATAATAGCTTTTGGAAATACCCTATTTTCCTATTTTAAACTGTTCAGAGAAAACATTTTTCTAAAATTTTACTTTTTTTTCATATGCAAGCTATATTGCTTGGAAAAATTGACACGGTTGATGTTCTGAAAGCTATCTGAATATATGAAAAGTTTTTCATGAAGTTAGGTTAGGTTAGGTTAGGATAGGATGGTATAGGTTAGATTAGGATATGATAGGTTAGGAAATGGTTGGTTAGGATATGGTTGGTTAGGATATGGTTGGTTAGGATATGATAGGTTAGGATATGATAGGTTAGGATATGATAGGTTAGGATATGGTAGGCTAGGATATGATAGGTTAGGATATGATAGGTTAGGATATGATGGGTTAGGATATAAGTTAGGATATGATAGGTCAGTATAGGATAGGATAAGCTGTGATAGGATAAGCTGTGATAGGATAGGTTAGGATAGGATAGGTTGAGATATGTTAGGTTAGGATAGGTTATGTAATGTTGACGGAACTTTTTCATGGGTCTACGTTTTTATGCTTGACATTATCTTGATAGGTTTGGTTAGCATAGGTCAGGAAGAGATAGGTTGTGATAGCTTAGGTTACGATAGGTTATGGGTTATGGTTAAAAACCTATCAATGGCTTTTCTAACCTGTGCAATTTTCTCATCACTCAAATATAAATGAATTCATTGATGGAACCTCTGCTTTGAAAATTGTCCCAGTGACAACCCACAATGTAACAGAGGAAGCCAATGCGTGTCAATCAGCATATGATGGTTGAGAGGCTAGGGTTAAGTTGCAAGGCAAGGGCTAAAAATTTATAGGGCCAAATATATATAGGGCTGAACAAGGAATCCAGTAAAGTGGACTCAATTATTAAATTCACTGCAAAATTTCAATGCCTAATGTTTGATAAAGAATAAGCTTTTCCTAGAAAGCTCCAGCAATTTGAAGTCACAAAACGGAATAATAAGACAGGAGTGTTCAATGTTAGAATGGAAAATAGCCATTTAATTTCCCAATCAATGACAACAGAATAATATAAAATTTATATATTTCTATGACTGAATATTGTTAAACATAGGAACTAGTAATCAGCAACAGAATTGATATCTTTCAGAACTAGTGATGCAAAAAAACGGTTTCATTTGATGGCAGTTTTTATGCAAAAATAACATGTTTTTTGCACACACCCAAATTTTGTGTAGTATATGTTTTTTTTTGGTCACATAAAATATATTAATTTCCATGCTTTTAAACATGATTTTTCATAATAAAAACATCAAAAGTAAACCATAGTGTAAAAGTGGTGGCAGATAACCCACATTTACCTAGAGGAGTCTATGAGGAACAGAAGGGGCCACAGAACTTATATTGATGGAGTCAAAATTCAGAGCTTACTATCTCTACTATGTCTGACTTTATTTTTATGTGCCAAAAAAAATCAGACATAGAGATTGTAAGCTCTGAATTTCAACTCCATCAATATAAGTTCTATGGCTCCTGCTGTTCCTCTTAGACTCCTCTAGGTAAATGTGGGTTATCTGCCACCACTTTTACTGTATGGTTTACTTTTGATGTTTTTATTATAAAAAATCATGACTAAAGAACATGGATATTACTATATCTTGTGACCAAAACAAAACAATGATGTTTTTTTAAAACATTTTTTACTAAAAATTCATCACTAAAAACTGGATAGCATATTTTATGTGACCAAAAAACAATGTTGTTTTATTTTATATGTTTTTTTACAAAAAAATCTTGATTTTATAAAAAAATCTTGATTTTACAATAAACTTGATTTTTTTAAATCATGTTTTTTTAGAAAAACTTATCAGAAGTAAAAAACATGAATATTAATACATTTTATATGACCAAAAAATAACTCAGTTTTTCTATGAACAAGTTTTTTACAAAAAATCATGATGAATAAACATGACTATTAATATATTTTATGGGACCAAAACAACCCAAGCTGTTTTTTTTAAAACATGTATTATTTAAAAAAAATCATGACGAAAACACCTAATAATATATTTTGTTACCAAAAAAACATGTTTTTTAAATAAAATTTTCAAAAATATCATGGTCAAAAAGTTAAAAAACATGCACATTTTTATATTTTATGTGACCAGAAATCCATGAAATTAAAAATTTTTTTTGTATAAATTTGATTTTTAAAAAAACAGCATGATTTTATGGTCATATAAAATATATTAATATCCACTATTTTAGTCATGATTTTTTATTGCAAAAAGATGTTTTTTCAAAAAACAACATGGTTTTTTTAGTCACAAAAAATATATTAATATATGTACTTTTTAGTCATGATTTTATTGTGAAAAATATGTTTTTTGAAAAACAAGCATGATTTTTTTGGCCCATAAAATATATTAATATCCGTGTTTTTTAGTAATAAATTTTTCTTACATAATACGTGTTTTAAATAATAGCATATATTTTTGGGTCCCATAAAATATATTAATATCCACATTTTTTAGTCCTGATTTTTTGTATGAATGTTTTTTCAAGAAAGCAGCATGGTTTCTTGGTCACATCTCAATCAATGACCATAAGCAAAGATATATTACTACAACATACTATTTGGGAAGTTGAAGGTGATTCACATGCATTGTAAAATAAATGAAATATCAAAACATGAGAGCACAGAAAATGAAAAATTTCATACAACCAAAGAAAACCATGAATTAAGAAGTATGCTGTTTTATTTTATAATCTGATATGAAAAACAATGTAATGTAGTTCTTTTCCTTGCTGAGTTATCTTCAAACAAAATATTTTAAAAAATTCAAAATATCCATATTTTTTAGCCATGTTTTTCGTAAAAAAAAAATTTTTAAACAGCATGGTTTTCGAGTCACATCTCTACTCAGAACAAATTGAATATGGAAAAAGGAACTATTTTAATGATTGATTAGAAAAGTCTTAGAACTTTTTAATCCTGAAATATTATTACCCCATTAGTGCCTATGCATAGACTTTTCTACCCTCTATAAAAATGTTATAAATTTACTCAAACCTAATTTTAAGGTTTCCTACAAGTCTATGCAAGCACTATAGACTTGTGCTAGCTAAGAATGCATTCCAAACGCATTCTGCAGATGTTTTTTACACAATCAAACAGTGCATGCAACATAGCCGCTGCATGTTCCAGCACAACTCACTCGTGAGTTATTTTAGGTATTTCTCACAATATGACCATTTTTTGTCTAAGTGTGTATAATCAAAAGAAAGTTAAATGATTAGTTTACAAATCGGAAAGCATCTTTACCATAAAAAATTACTAAGTGAAGGATAAATTTCTATTCAAAGTTTTCACATAGATTTTTCCACGCCCAAGCACTACGGCATGTTAAGTTCAGCAGAATTGCAGCTCGGAATTCTCTGAGCTAGTGTGTGTTTAATTACTCCAAGCTATTACGCCATGATTAGCTTTATGTAGACATTTATGTTAATATTTAGGTTTCTGTGTTAGGAAGTGCTTTATGTCATGGATAGTTATTGAAATACTAACATATTTAGATGTTTAATTGGGCTTTTTTCCCCTCAGGATGAATATGGATGAAGTATAAAGTTTTATGGAAGAACTACATGTGTGACGATGGCCTTCCTCTAAGATGTTTCAAAGCATATCACACATCTTTATAAGGACTTAGCCTTGCTTTCATTATGTGTGATGGTGGTAAACATTCTATTCTGTATGCATCATTATATCTTCTTTCAGTAATGTCACATGCTTTAGTGAATGGAATATTGTTCAACATTGTTGTATCATAAATATCTAACTAGGACAGCTTTTGGATGTTTTTGCTATAAATAAATCCACTGATATTTCTGTCAACTTTAGGCAGATTTTTGCCTGGAATACCAGTGAGTAGATTTTTTGACTTGACAATATCTCACCTTCTATCTGTACTAACTTTATTGTGAAATTTATAATGTATATCAGGTATAATATCTAAAGAATTTCTGCCAAGTTTTACTGTCCTACTACTATTTCTCAACTTTCGGTCTTAAGGGCATCATCCAGGCCCCTGCGGCTCCGATGAGCATTTTTCATGCTTTTGTTGAAAAAGGACCCTTAGGTGGTGGACTATTCAGTCTTAAAATTTTATGACATTACGGATAGTAGATCCCCCTGGGGGGAGTAAGGGGACAAAAATCTTGAATTTTTGACCCCATTTTGACCCCATATAAAAAAACAAAACAGGAAATGGATGGCTTGAAAATGTACTTTTGTTAGAAATGTTTCAAGAATTCTAAAACTGTCTTTGGTTTTGTTCTAGCCCCAAAACTCAATGACTAGTCCTCTTTTGAAATATTAATACATATGAACTAAAAACCCAATAAGTCCAATATTTTTTAAAAAATAAGGCATGAATCAAAAAAATGAATAAATGCAATTGTGTTTCTTCTCAAAAGTTACATAAGATAGCCAAATTTCATAAGAATCAGACTGAAAATAAAAAATTTCAGAATTTTTATGGAAAAAAATTCATTTTTTTGGAAATGACAATTCTCAGTATGAATATGAAGTCATGCATGGAGATTATCAAAATAAAAATGAAAACAGCATTCAATTACGTAAATTTTTCACTATATTACACTTCAACCAAAAATTTTGTTATAAGGCTTATATCCAACACCTCAAACTTTCAACATTCAAAAGCCTAAAAGTCTTTGAGTTTTGATGCTAGAACAAAACCAAAGACAGTTTTAGAATCCTTGTAACATTTTCTAACAAAGTTACATTCACTTTTCTCCAAATTTGAGAAAAAATAATTATATAGCTCATAACCCGTAAATAATTTATTTGTGATGTAATGACACAATATCGCTTCTCACAAAACAATTTATTTCAAATGTTAAAATGTCACAAAATAGCTTTGTTAGAAATGCTTGAAGGATTCTATAACTGTCTTTGGTTTTGTTCTAGCATCAAAACTTGATGAATTTTAGGCTTTTGAAATATCCAAATAAATGTATCAAAAAAACAATTTTCCATAAAAAATAACTACTAAATCAAAAAAGTTACATAGGTAAAAAAGTTTACTTTGAAAAAATACCTATACTGGCCAATTTTCAAACGAATCAGACAAAAAAAGTTGAAAAATCTGGATGATCCCCTCAAAGGGTCAAAATAAATTAAATGTTACCCTGCTAAGATGCACTTCTTTTCAATATCTTCAGAATAATCTTCAGTATAATTTCATCCACTTTAAATGATATAATTAACTTGAAAAAAACACTATTTCCTAAAGCATGCAAGGAATTATTGACAACAGTTTATACACCTCATGAAAATATTCTTTTGTTAATATTAAGAGTAAGACTTTATACTAAATTATTGTAACATTTCACTTGTGGAAAAACGTGATTACTCCAGTATTCACAAATTAATATAGTTCAATTTATCATTATTGCAATGAAAATTAATTGTTTTTCCACATATATTGACTATTTTAATTTTGTACTTAAAACTCATTATATAAGCATTAAATAAAACGAGATACTGATCAAGTTTTAATAATAAAATAAACTCAAGCTCTCTTTCTAGTTATTAAATTTCAAGACTTCAAATAATAGCCATTAACAAAGAACTAGTATCAAGAAAATAGCCTCTCCAGTCAACAGTGAAGAAATTCAAGAATAAAGTCACTACATTTGAGTTAAACTAAAATACAGTATTACTTATGTATACAGAAGATGATTAAAAAACCAGCAACTTAAAAGTTTATGGGTAAAATCCAGTGGAATATTGAATTTCCTAGCCAAATTACTAAGTTTATAGTCATACCTCATCTTACAAAACGCATAATGAACAAAACAGTTACAAAAAAGTTCTACATAAAATTTCTATCTCTGAAAATAAGAGAAAATTCACGTTAGAAAACGCATACATCAAAAATTCAAACAATGCACACTCGGCTTTGTAGCCGCATGAGTTCCCCCATAATGTGAATACACTTGTAGCATCATACATTTTTTTAAATTGGTTCAATAAGAGTAAATGATTTGCATGTTTTATTAATTTTAATGGTTTAATAAACAATTTTCTTTTATTTTGAATACATGTTTCATACAAGATTGGTAAACTTCTAAAATATTAGGGATTTTAGGAGGGAGTATAGGGGGCCGTGAAACAAATCAGGCCTACTACATGTAAAATGCGATGGTACTTGATAAAAATCACATTACAAAACCACTTTGGGAACAAATTAATTTTGTTAGATGCGATATGACTGTAGAACCAAACTTGAAATAAAATTTATAAAAACAAGACAACAATAAAATGACAAAATGTAAGAGCCCAACTCAGCCTCGAAGAAAAAGTGTGATCTAAAAATCAAAGATTACACATGGTACAAAGATCTCGTCAATTGGAAAGGAATGATCATCAGTCAATAGACATTTCTGCTAAGGTATTATGGAGAGTTTGATACAACAGAGAACCAGGGCACTAGTTATGCAAGTCTAATACAAAGATGGTCACTGTCTCACTAGTCTCTTCCTCAACTTAGTACTCTTTTACTTCCACTTTCTATGCATTACTTGTAGCTCACTATCTTCAACAAGGATAATATATCATAGTATCAAAGAATAGAACTACAACATTCTATCATTCTTTTCCATAAAAAGCCAATGAAACTAGTTTACAACCATGGACAGGCATCAATCAAACAGACATAAATTATTAATTATTTAAACAAAGAAATTTAGATATAATTAAATCACATGAGCAAAACAGAACAAAGAGAGAGGAAGAAAAATTACATTAATGACATTTAGAGTGAAAATATCTAAAGCTACAGATTGCTCTTCACCCTAGAGCAATTTTCTCATCATTCCTAAACATTATTGCAAGCATCAATTTCTCAACTGCTCCAGCATCAATACCTTGAACTTGAATTTGAGGGCCGACAGTGTCGGGGCCTTTGTAACAGCCTACAATTCCCTCCACAATTTTCACACAAAGAGTTCAGCGCCTGGTACCAGACTTGTCCACTAAACTACTCAGGATCTACCAATCTTTGTCACAAGCCACCATTGGATGGCATCACCGGGACAACCAGTGTGTCAAAACACCATCCCCAGGCACATTGGGTCATTACAGCCCACTCTACCTGACCGGCTCATTCCAGTCACTGTCTCTTACTCCAGGCATGCACAAGCAATACTTTCATAGCCTTAATGATACTCAAATTACACTCCTGATCCAATCCAGCAAGACAGCTCATACCGCAATCATCTTCAGCACATCTGGCATACCACTCATTCTCTCCATACTGCTCAAGCACCACATTCATAAAACTTTCTCTCTCTTGCTCAACCTTACTACATTCCAGCACAAAATGCTCAATTGTTTCCTCCACTCCACTATTATACTGCCAACATAATCTGTTATTATTCTCATTCCATCTCCATGTACGTCTGTTCACACTCAATGACTTACATCTCACAGCAAACAAGAGTTGACTTCCAAAACTACCATCATAGAACATCTTAAACTTAGGTGCTTCCTTTTTCATATAGTAGTAAAGTGTAGGCTTCCGCATCATGCTAAGCTTCCACTTATTCAATTCATACTCCTTTGTTTGCCTCTCAATCTCTTTCTTCCACCTCTTGCAGTCCCACTCAGGCCCTACATCTCCAACAGTTATTAAACTCCAGTCATCAACAGGTCTCCCAATTCTAACATGAACAATTTTTTGCATACTAAGTTTCCTTGCATGCCCCCAACATACTTTCTCCCAATAGCTTACACTCAGATTCCATTCAAAAATTTGCTTTACCCACCTGCTATTCCGCATTCTTTCAATTCTCACCTTATAATTCAGCACAACTTTCATCATTCTTTCTGAAAATAGGCTCCACCCTAGGTCACTTCTAATGCTTCTGTAGCTGTCCATTTTGGAGCACCCAATGCTTCACGTCCTACCTTATTTTGTATCACATCCAGCTTTTCAAGATCACTTCCATTCCAAGCAAGAGCACTCATACCATACATGACACTAGGTACAGCGACATACTTCCACATTCCTCTCACACATTTGTATTTGTTTGCTCTGTATCTGGCCACACTACCTAACCGTCCACTGCATTGCTTTTGCCACTTTCTCACTTTTAGTTCTAGTACATCCATCTTCACTTATCATACAACCTAGATATTTGTATTCTTTTGTTCTACCTATTCTGATTTCTCCAATATTCCACAGTCTGTTTCTATCAGTCTCATCACTATTTATAACCATGACCTTACTTATATCGGCACCAAAGTTCATCTTAAAATCTGTACTATATCCATTCACAATGTCAAGCATCCTTTGTAGTTCATGTCCACATTCACTAACCACAACCACATCATCAGCATACAACAAACAGCTCAGTCTCTCTTACAAACTTTCACTCCTAAGCCACTCCCTCTCAGTCGAACTGCTAATTCTTCTGTGTACTATCCAAACAACAGGGGGGACAGAGTACAGCCCTGTCTCACTCCTTACTTGCCCTGTTTCCAAATTTTCTAGGTAAATCTGAAGGAGATGGCAGTTGTCGATTTCGTAAATTTCGATGCCTTAGCATAGTTAATTAGATCGAAATAAACAAGTTTTCTTCTATGCACTTTTTGTCTCAAATGAGTATTTTATTAGTTATAGCGGTCAATGACTTACCGCAACTCCAGTCTTTGAAGCGGAAAGAAATTCTTTGATTGAGTTGTATGGCAATACTGCAATGGCGTCTCGCTTCCAGCGCTCTGTCTTGAAAGACGAAACCAAACCTACCGCTAAACCTCGTTAAATACTCATTTGACGAAAAAAGTGTATAGAAGAAAAGTGGTTCATTTCGATGTTATTACCATGTTTCAAGCAACAAAAATTCAAAAATCGATGAGTAGCTGTTTATTCGAGCGCATGACGAAACTAAACTTACCGCTATAAATCGTAAAATACTCATTTGAGACGAAAAAAGAATAGGTCAATGTGAAGTTTAATGCAATCACGGAAATTAATAATTATTTTCCAAACAATCACTAAAGGAACGTATTTAAGAACGTTTTACACGAACGACATTCTGCTCGCTAATGCTTTATTTTCGAATTATTGAACTTTGAAGTTGGCCTTCCCGCCCCAAAGGAAGCGAGCGTAATTTAATTAAAAACGGAAGCTAACCCCTTTTACAAACGTAAAGAGGTTGGGTCGTGAGGGCGAAGCACAGTTCTTCTAGTGAAAATTATAAATAAAGCTTCTAACCCAACCATTAGGGTGACGACCGCAATCTTGTTTACATCGGGTCTAACATGGCGACCACCATGGGCGCCGCCATTTTGGACCCGATGTCAACAAGATTGCGGTCGTCACCCTAATGGGTGGGTTAGAAGCATTATTTATAATTTTTACTAGAAAAACTGTGCCTCCCCCTCACGACCCAACCTCTTTACGTTTGTAATAGCTTCCGTTATTAATTAAATTCCGTTTCACGCGCTCGCTTCCTTTGGCGCCGAGGCCAACTTGAAAGTTCAATTATTCGAAAATAACGCATCAGCGAGCAGAATGTCATTCTTGTAAAACGTTCTGAAATGTGTTCCTTTAGTGATTCCTGGGATCGGCATTATTATTTTCCGTGATTGCATTAAACTTCACATTGACCAAAGAATAGAAGAAAACTTGTTTATTTTGATTCAATTGATTAGGTTCAGGCACCAAAAAGTGGAAAATCGACAACTGTCATCTCCTTCAGATTTACCATTTTCTAACCTGTAGATAGCACTTGTGTTCTCATACAGACTCTGTACAATGTACACTATTTATCTGCTAAAACCAACTTTTCTCAAAATTTCAAACAGCCTAACCCGATCCACTCTGTCATACGCCTTTTCAATATCAAGGAATGCTAAATATACCTTCTTATCATCCTTCTTCATTCGCTCAATTATTTCACTCACTACAAACAGATTATCCTCCCCACGTCTATCTTGCCTAAAACCATTCTGTTCTTCTCCGAGGACTCCTAATTCCCCAACTAAATTTTTCATTCTCTCATTCAAAATACCATAAAAGATCTTACATACAGTGTCGCCCAGTGCAATTGGTCTGTAATTTTTAGGTCCTTTCATACTCTTATGTCCACATTTGTGAAACAGAACTACATTACACTTGTTCCAGTCATCCGGTACACTTTCACTCTTCCATATCTCATGATCTCATCAAATAAAAATTTCAACATACTGACTACACTCTCTCCTCCACATTTATAGAACTCATATGGGATCTTATCAGGGCCACATGCCTTTCCATTTTTCACTTTCTTCAACAAACTTACAATCTCTTCACACGCGATTTTGTCTTCCATTTGCAGGTTCACGTTCATCTATCAGAAAATTTACTACTTTTAACCATTTGCATCCTATCTTGCACACTGCGACCATTGACTACTAATTCATCAACTTGAACTTCACTACCTCTATCATTACTTTGTATAAACCTATACCAATCTTTTATTCCATCTGGACCTTTCTTTCTTAGATTTTCAAGGAATAAGTCTCGCTGAGCGGCGAAGCCGCTCAGCGAGAATGAAAATATCTTGAACTTGAACTTGAGGGCCGACAATGTCGGGGCCTTTGTAACGGCCTACAATTCCCTCCACAATTTTCACACAAAGAGTTCAGCGCCTGGTACCAGACTTGTCCACTAAACTACTCAGGATCTACCGATCCTTGTCACAAGCCACCATTGGAAGGCATCACCGGGACAACCAGTGTGTCAAAACACCATCCCCCAGCACATTGGGTCATTACAGCCCATTCTACCAGACTGGCTCATTCCAGTCACTGTCTCTTATTACAGGCACGCACAAGAAACACTTTCATAGCCTCAATGATACTCGCATTACACTCCTGATCCAATCCAGCAAGACAGCTCATACCGCAATCATCTTCAGCACATCTGGCATTCCACTCATTCTCTCCATACTGCTCAGACACCACATTCATAAAACTCTCTCTCTCTTGCTCATACTTACTGCATTCCAGCACAAAATGCTCAATTGTTTCCTCCACTCCACTATCACACTGCCGACATAATCTGTTATTATTCTCATTCCATCTCCATGTACGTCTGTTCACACTCAATGACTTACATCTCACAGCAAACAAGAGTTGACTTCCAAAACTACCATCATAGAACAGCTCAAACTTAGGTGCTTCCTTTTTCATATACCAGTTAAGTGTAGTCTTCCGCATCATGCTAAGCTTCCACTTATTCAGTCCATACTCTTTTGTTTGTCTCTCAATCTCTTTCTTCCACCTCTTGCAGTCCCATTCAGGCCCTACACCTCCAACATTTATTAAACTCCAGTCATCCACAGGTCTCCCAATTCTAACATGAATAATCTTTTGCATACTGAGTTTCCTTGCATGCCCCCAACATACTTTCTCCCAACAGCTTACACTCAGATTCCATTCAAAGATCCGCTTTACCCACCTGCTATTCTGCATTCTTTCAATTCGATCGATTATAACTGGAATTTGATGCTGATTCCGAATCTGCATAGTGTTTAGACCGCTCTCGATTTTTCCAATTTTTTGTGATTTTTTTTAATTTTAAATTTTTATACATTTTTAATTTTTTTTTTTTGGCCTGCACCACCTCATGATCCGAACTCTGCCATTCTCGACCCAACATGGTCAGACCGTGCCTTGAAGACCTGAGTACCGGATAGGGCCAGGTTCCACCCGACCTGTACGATGGCATTCTTTGGGCACCACCTCAGTTGTTGCTAGCCGCCTGGCCTGACCAGGCCGGACTTAGCATTTTATGAGCACATTCACCTCATGATCCGAACTTTGCCTCTCTCGACCCAACCTGGTCGGACTTGGCATACTTCGGCTTGCACCACCTCATGATCCGAACTCTGTCATTCTCGACCCAGCCTGATCGGACTTGGCATACTTTGGCCTGCACCACCTCATGATCCGAACTCTGCCATTCTCGACCCAACATGGTCAGACCGTGCCTTGACGACCTGAGTACCGGATAGGGCCGGGTCCCACCCAACCTGTACGGACATGGCATTCTTTGGGCACCACCTCAGTTGTTGCTAGCCGCCTTTCCAAAAAAAAATTTAAAAAAATCGAAAAATCGAGAGCGGTCAAAACAATATGCATATTCGGAATCAGCATCAAATTCCAGTTATATTCGATATTTTCAATCTCGCTGAGCGGCTTCGCCGCTCAGCGAGACTTAAGCCATTTTCAACTTGGTGTCTCTCCTCTTTAACTCCAGCCTCATTAATCATTCTCCTTACTTTCTTCTGCTGGTCCTTGTACTCATTCCATGCACTCTGCCATTCATCCTCAGTAATTCTGTTTCTTTCATACATTTTCCTAATATTTCGTTTTTTTTATTTAAAGTCTTTCTTCTCATTCGTTATTCCTTTATCTGACTCGTAAACTGTGGTGCCTGGACAATTGCTGAATAATTAATAAAAATTTAGAATTTAACATAAAGTAATTTTGTACCTTTTAAACAGTCTTATATTCAAAGATAAATAAATATTAAAATAGATTAAATCTACACCGTCTTACGAGACGAGTTGAGTGAACCTTTATGGCAACATTTTGCCAAGGCCGACCGTGAGGCTGTAGACACCAGCCCATTTGCCTAGCTACTACGTCAGGATGTAGACGTAGCGTATTCTCAACTTGAACCGTCTGGGTGAGTGTCTATTTTTCTGCCAGTGTTTAATTATTGTGTTGATGAAATAACTACTACTTTCGTGCCTTGTGTTCTGTGTAAAATTTTGGTTCTTATAATACATTGAGAATTTTAGAACCGAGCTCACGATAAAATAATATAACTATTTCTTTAGATAATTCATGATTACTAGTGCGACTTACAGACATTACGTTGAATTGTGATAATGAACTAATAATGATATGTGTCCATAGTCGTTATAGTCATTTCTTTTAAATCTTTTGTACCTAGATATAATAATTGCATTAGGCGTGTCAACGTGCTAAAAAGATGTCTTCACATGTGTATTAACGTAGACCGTTTTCACAGGCCTACTCCGCGCTACCCCCTTTTGTTTACCCACTTACTTGCACCTTACTCGCGCCTGACCATACATTACAATGCCGTTATGTTAATATGGCAACGTCTAATATCATCTTAATGTCTCGAGGCTCATATCACCTATTCATTTTATCGACTGCCTCATTTCCTTCGTTTGTTCAAGTTACCCTTACGATTACACTCTTTTAGTCATACTATTTTACGTTCTCGTTACTTCTTGAGATTACTGGCCTCAGTAGTCTAAACAATAAATCCATTTCTGCGACCGACTCGTTACTATTCCTTGACGGGTCTTAAACCCCGTGATAGACACGAAGGAGGTGCTACAGAAAATTTAGCAACCATTCCTACAGTGGTGACCCTTTCGCTCCAACACCCACCTTCATTATATTCACCCAACTCATATTTTTACTCACACATAAAAAAAACACCCATTATACATAATTATAACAAAAAAGGGGGTAGCATTGCCGATCGCCGAAGCCAGCAGCCGAACTCCTGCAAGCCGAACGTTCTGGACGCCATTACCAAGAAAGAAGAAAGAAGACCCGGCGTGGTGCCCAAGAAGCCGAACACAGTCATAGCAGCGCTGGTTGTAAGTAGACACTAAAAAGTCCCAGACGGTTAATTTCTCCCCATTTGAAAATTCGTGATAATTAATTTATATTTATTTTTTTTCTGAGTGTGCCCATCATTTCCATTGGCCAGTTGCGCATTAATATTTTCTTTCTAAAGTCTCCCCTATTCTTAATATTTTCTTTAATTCTCGCATTTCGTTTTCTCCGATACTTAGGAACTACTGTTGTAAATCTCAATTTAGTTAAGTATCCTCCTATTACGATGTTTTACCATCGAAGATCCCTTATTCTCGCTTCTACTTTTCCTTTTGCCTTTTCTACCTTCCTTGGCGGAACCCGTATGCTAATTTATCATGCCTAATACGACTCAATCTGAGTCTTTAACGAGCTTATGATCCACACACGTCGTTTCTCTACGTCCATAAATGTTCCTTTTTTTCGGAAGATGATGACAATTTTTGATTTCGAGGAAGCGTTCCTGGACGTTCTGTCCACAATCTCCTTCTTCTCTTTCAAATTAAAAAAAAATGTTTCCTATCTAAAAAAAATATCTTGTGCTTCCGCATAGCGGCAAGTATATATTATTAACTTATTTACTTAATTCTTCGCAAATAGCTCGTTATGCCTTGCTGTCGTAAAAATGTAAAGTTTCCATAACAAATAAAATAAGTAGCCTTTCTTCTAGTATGAGACGAGTGCATAAGGTAAACGGTCCCTGCCGACAGAGCAGCCACTAATTCCTGACCGCACTCGTTCTTGATACTCCTGTGGCATGCTTGACTCCTATCGCCTAATGATATTCCTCCGATTTCCGATAGCATCGCCCAGGGTCTTACTGAACGTACCTTTACCGAACGAATTACTTGAGAGACTAAGGCTAAAAAGTTACCTTTTAAGTGACCTAAAACGTGCTATTGCCGACAGTCCTGCTCATGTTTTTCTCGCTAGAAACTTCACATCCTGGTTCCTGACAGCACACAGATGTTGTTGTCTGTTCCACTCAATATTTCCACTGCTTCTCAGGTAGCCATGACATTCGTATCTTGAGGATATCATGCTTAGGTTTCCTGTTTGAAGTGGTGAACGACAGAGGCGCCATAATTAAAACTAAATTCTGACATAATATGTCCAAAATTGTGTTCATTCCTGAATTTCCTCGGAAACTATCCTCCGAACCGACTTTTCAAACTCCTTTGCCTGTAGATCTACCCTGATCTTTTTCCTTTCTGGTTCAACACAGGTAGTTTTTGTCGTCAGACAAATGTAGCTCCTTTCAAACTAAACCTACTTTCCTTGAGTGCGAGGTAAGCGCAGGCGGCGTACGGCCCCTACTGATAAGAGTAGCAACCATTGCTAACTGCGCCTGTCCTCAGTGTTATCGTGACCTGTAATGTTTCAATAACATGTCTAATATTGGTCTTTCTCCTATGATACCTCTCCTTGTCGACAATGCTTTATGTTAATCAAACTATTTCGCCACCACCCCAGCAGCTAAAACGGCTGACATGGACCGAGGCTGCAGAGCAATCTTTTAGTGACCTAACACAGGCTCTCGCCACATGTCCTACCATCGATTTCCTTTACCTCTAACTACCTGGCTTTCCCTATCTCAGTTTCCTCTGTGCGCTCCGCGTCTGGCCAGGGTAGTACTGTGGTGCCTGGACAATTGCTGAATAATTAATAAAAATTTAGAATTTAACATAAAGTAATTTTGTACCTTTTAAACAGTCTTATATTCAAAGATAAATAAATATTAAAATAGATTAAATCTACACCGTCTTACGAGACGAGTTGAGTGAACCTTTATGGCAACATTTTGCCAAGGCCGACCGTGAGGCTGTAGACACCAGCCCATTTGCCTAGCTACTACGTCAGGATGTAGACGTAGCGTATTCTCAACTTGAACCGTCTGGGTGAGTGTCTATTTTTCTGCCAGTGTTTAATTATTGTGTTGATGAAATAACTACTACTTTCGTGCCTTGTGTTCTGTGTAAAATTTTGGTTCTTATAATACATTGAGAATTTTAGAACCGAGCTCACGATAAAATAATATAACTATTTCTTTAGATAATTCGTGATTACTAGTGCGACTTACAGACATTACGTTGAATTGTGATAATGAACTAATAATGATATGTGTCCATAGTCGTTATAGTCATTTCTTTTAAATCATTTGTACCTAGATATAATAATTGCATTAGGCGTGTCAACGTGCTAAAAAGATGTCTTTACATGTGTATTAACGTAGACCGTTTTCACAGGCCTACTCCGCGCTACCCCCTTTTGTTTACCCACTTACTTGCACCTTACTCGCGCCTGACCATACATTACAATGCCGTTATGTTAATATGGCAACGTCTAATATCATCTTAATGTCTCGAGGCTCATATCACCTATTCATTTTATCGACTGCCTCATTTCCTTCGTTTGTTCAAGTTACCCTTACGATTACACTCTTTTAGTCATACTATTTTACGTTCTCGTTACTTCTTGAGATTACTGGCCTCAGTAGTCTAAACAATAAATCCATTTCTGCGACCGACTCGTTACTATTCCTTGACGGGTCTTAAACCCCGTGATAGACACGAAGGAGGTGCTACAGAAAATTAGCAACCTCCTACAAAACCACCAAGCATTCCCTGTACTTTTCCTGCATCATCACACGTAGATTAAGCAACACCAGGAGGGCAATCCCTAAAACTTACTTACTTGTTTACTTGTTGAGTTAGGCACCCAGCCTTCAGGGGCATAGGGGCCTTGTTCACAGAGGATTGTAGCACAGCTAAATTGCAGCTGAGAATCCCGTGTCTTCCAGGAACTTAATTAGCTGTTTTGGAGGGAAATCTTCTGACAGTAGCACACTCAAGGACAGGGTCTTTCCAGTCTTGCTGCACTCCAAGATTAGTTGATGGCGTGAGGCAGTCAGAGCTGGGCACTGAACAAAAATATGCTCAAATGAGCACTTGCACCTGCAGGATGAGCAGGAGGCTGGAGATGAACCCGAGAAGATATGTTGGTGGGTAAGACGGCTCACTCCAAGTCTCACTCGCGATAGTATTACTTGCTCCCGACGAGGAAGGGAGAGGTATGGAGCAACCCCCAATGTGGGTTTGATTTGTATCAGGGTGGAGCGTGATGCGGACCACTGTGCTTGCCCCTGCTCCCTATAATAGGTCTTGATGAGGTGATTGATTTCTTTTGAAGAATAGCAGACTGATGCGGTTGGATGATTTGCTGCATTCCGAGCCAGTTGGTCAACTCTTTCATTGCCAGGAATTCCAACATGAGAGGGAACCCATTCCAGTGTAAATTTGTTGGGAAATTTGTGGAGTAAGGTTGCTATACTGAAGGTTAAGAAGTGTGACTTTCAGTGCAGGTTTTGGATAGCTCTGATTGAGCTGAGTGAGTCTGTCAATATAAGAAATGGTCCAGGTTGCTCTGAGAAAAGGATATTGCAGTGAGGATAGCATAGAGTTCTGTAGTTAGTACTGAAGAATAGTCTGGTAGATGAGCAAGAAGTGACGTTCCATCCGCCCATGCTGCCGCTCCGCTCCCTCCGGCACCACGGGAGCCATCACAATATATGGGAGTGCAGGTTGGATATTGAGATAGGAGTTCTGCAAATATCTGCTGCCATGCTGAATTTGGTAGAAAGGCCTTTATGAACTGGTGCAGAGTGTGTTTGACATGGGGAGGAGGGGTGCAGTGGAAGACATGTTTCTCTAGAGCTTGAATATTTGATGGTTTGATGCCCATGTTTTGAAGCTCATTGTGAGCTATTGCTGTAAGTGGCAGAGGTCGAGGTTGGATGTTGTAAAAGTTGAAAGGGTAGAAGGAAGTTAGAAGTTTGCATACTGGGTGATCTTTTATAGTGAGAATTCTAGTCACGTATTGAGATAGTAGCATTTGGCGTCGAATAGAGAGGGGCATCAAGTCTGCTTCTGCTTCCAAAGTTGTTACAGGTGTGCATTTTAATGCACCTAGTAAAAGCCGAGCTGCGGCATATTGTATCCGTTCTAGAATTAATAATGTTGATGGTGCTGCAGCATGGAAGAGGAAAGTGCCATAATCTAATTTGCTGCGTATTAGAGATTTGTATAGTGTTTTGAGCGTAGCGTAGTCTGCTCCCCATCCCTGAGCTGAAATTATTCTTAGGAGTCTCATGTCCCTCATGGATTTGTCTCTTAGTGATTTTATGTGCTTGCTGTAGGTGAGGCGACAGTCAAAAGTGATGCCTGAAAATTTGTAGTTCGAGACAAATTCTAGGGGAATACCGTGCATTGTGAGAGGTAGCAGCTGTGGTAACCTTCGGTAAGTAAAGACCATGGCTTTTGATTTGCTTGGAGCCAATGACAGACTCCACTTGTGAGCCCATTTCAATAGGTTGTCTAGAGCAAGTTGTAAGGTATTGATGGCTGCAGGGATGTCAGAGGTACTCATCCATAGTGCACAGTCATCAGCATAGAGCGAGTACTCAATGTTATATGGGAAAGCTTCGGATATGTCATTTATGAAAATATTGAAGAGGAGTGGGCTCAGCACAGACCCTTGAGGAACACCCTGTAAGGCAGGGAAGGGATGTGAGAGTGTGCTCCCCAGCTTTGTTTGGAGTTTCCTGTTTGACAGGAAGTCTCTAATGAAACAGAACAGGTTTCCACTTATTCCTATACTCAGAAGTTTTTCCAAAAGCAAAGAGTGATTGACGGAGTCAAATGCCTGGGTAATGTCAATAAAGAGAGCAATTACACTATTGTTTTGAATTAGAGCACAGCGTATGCTGGTTTCTAGGTGAAAGAGCGCATCGAGAATAGAATGACCGCTTCGAAAGCCGCTTTGGTGTGGACTTAATGTTTGGGAACCTTCTAGATATCTTTGTAGTCTTTTTGTAATAATTAGTTCCATGACTTTGCAGAGGACATTTGTTAGAGCAATCGGCCTGTAAGAATCTTCCCTGTTGGCTGGTTTATTTGGCTTTAAGATAGGAATGATATGAGAGTATTTCCATTGATGGGGGAAACCAGTGTGCCATATGTAGTTGTAAAAGGTTGTTAGATTCTCTCTTTGAAGATTGGGTAGATGTGTTATAAATGCTGCTGGTATTTTATCTGGACCAGGGGTGTTGGAGCTGACATTTTTAGGGGCTATGTCCAATTCTTGCTTGGTGATTTCTTGGTTGTACCATGGTTCAGAACATCTCTCTATTTCATTATATGATTTTTGAGATGTGCTTATATGTGATCCTCTATTGGTAAAACTTCTGGCCAAAGCATCTGCAACTCTTGTTTCATCCGAGATAACTTTACCATTAATTAGTAGACCAATAGAGTGTGCTGCACAGGGGGATCTGAGTCTCCTGACTTTTTTCCAGACTGTGTGAGAATCTGTTGTTGAGCTTAAAGAGGAAATGAAATTTTGCCCGCTTTGTTTTCTAGCTGTTTTTATTGTATACCGAAAGATTGCTTGGGCGTTTTTGTATGCTATTCATAATGGTAGGTTACCTTGTTGACGCTTGTACTTTGAGTAGGCTCTACGCTTGATTTTTAGTGCTTCAGTACATTGAGGGGTCCACCAGCATTGGGTGAGACGCTTTCTGTTTCCAGAGTTTGACAGTGGAACAGACAGTGTGGCTGCTGAGATAAGTCTAGATTCTATTAACCCACAAGCCTCTGTAGGGGACATGAAATAGGATGGGAGATTCACGTTTGAGCTGAAGTCATCCCAGTTAGCTCTGCTTAAAACCCACCTGTTAACTGGAGTAGTTGGATGGGTCTTTAGGATCCCTAGCCCTATTAAGATTGGGAAATGATCACTATGGTAGTGATCTGGAAACACCTCTCATGAGAAGGCAGGAGCTAGCTGACAAGAGGTGATTGTCAGGTCTATATTTGAGTAACCGCCTCTACTGTTTTGATATGTTGGAGAGCCGGTGTTTAGTACTGTTAAGTTATTATCATCTAACCACTTTGCTATTGTATTACCTCTCTGATCAGAAAAACAGGAGCCCCAGGATTGATGGTGTGCATTGGCATCTGCACATATAATAAACGGGGAAGCTATTGTGCTCAAGATTTCATCCAGTTTGTCACAAAGTGTTTTGTTTTCCATGTTGGGAGGGATATAGAGGGAACATATTGTTATGCTGGTGGAGTGGAAATGGAATTGTGCCATACTGACTTCTAAAGGTGTCTGGATGTTAAGTGGAGAGCAGGGTATTTTACAGAAGGAATGTATAGCTGTGCCTCCTCCCACAGTTAGTCGGTCAGATCGGCTGATAGGGGTGGTTCGGCTGAGAGTTAGTGCATTAGTATTGGGTACATTTGTTTCTTGTGTACACATTATGTCAGGAGAGATTTCATCTAGTGCAAACTGTAAGGATTCTATGTTAGGTTGAAAACTGCGGATATTCCATTGAAGTAGCTTGTAGTTCATTGTGAAAGTGAGGTATAGCCCAGTTCAGAGAGTAAGGTGGAAAGAGCAGTTTCAATGTTGAGGCATGTAGCTATTTCTATAAGGCTTTCTATTTTGGTGGACAGAGAGGGAGTCAAGAGGAGCTTAAGTATGGCTGGCAATATAGCTAGCACCCAGTGGGGGACACTTGTAGGTGTACAGTTGGCTGCAGTTGTTGCTCTTTCTGGCCACTGAGTGGTTGTTGAGCAGGAAGGTTGTTCATCATTGGTATGGATAGGTGAGGTTGGGGTAGGGCATGGGCTAAGGCTTGGCAATGGGGGTAGAGAGGGATCTAACATATAATTAGCAGAAGTGGTCTTTGAGTTAGCCTGTCCTGAAGGCCTTGCTGAATTATTAGGAGCTTTTTGACCTTGTGTGATCCACTGAGAAGGGCCTGTGCTATTGTGAGCAGATGAGGATGGCTGATTGGAAGAATAAACCTGCTTATTTCTGTTGTGTTTCACTCCTGTGTTGTTTTCTTGTGATTGGTAAGCAAGTGTTGGTAAGGGAGGGAAGTTTTCCGTAGAGTGAATTAAAGGTGGAGTAAGTTTTGGATAGACATGCTGAGGATCATTCGTACTAGCTTTCAGATATTGTCGAGCTGTGTTAAAAGATACATTGTTCTTAGCTGAATATTGGCAGATCTTTTTTTCTAGTAGGTAGCTGGGGCAGTCTTTAGACAGAGCACCATGGTTGCCTTTGCAGTTGATGCAAAATACTGTTTCCGTGCACGTGCGACCACTATGGCCTTTCTTGCCACATCGGCTGCAGTATTGAGCGCTGTGGCACGAGGAGGAACTATGGCCCCATCTGCAGCATTGGTAGCAGCGTACAGGGCTGGGAACAAAATCGTCAATGCGGTATTTACTGTAACCTATTTTGATATGGCTTTTTCGGGTAGTGCTGAAGAAAGTCAGGACATATAAGGGAACATGAGAGCGTGAGGGATCTTGAAACAGTTTTCGTACAGCCACTACGCCATTTGGTCTGAGCATTTCTAGTATTTCGGGGAGAGAGTCATTTTCCAGTTCTGGGGCATATATTTTGCCCTGTATTGATTGGGAATTTAATGCGACTGACACTTGAACAGGTATGATATTTGTTGAGTCCAGTTGAAAGGTGTTGGTAGCAAGGAGGGTTTGCACTTGCTCTATTGTGTTGCACTTTATGTATAGGCCACCAGATTTGAGATGTTGTATGCTCTCTATTTTTCCACAGAGACTATCTATGCATTTGGCTAGCTTCAGTGAGTTGATTCGAGCAAATGTTTTAGTGGTTTCAAGGCAGCGTACATACACCATTCGGGTGTTAGGCAAGTCGTCAAGAAGAGTTGGGTCTGAGAGGTTAGCTTGAGCAGCTTTTGGTTGCATGGGTGGTCTGGGATTTGGATTTTCAATTTGAGGAAGCTTTGAGGTCAGCAGCTGAGCATTGGAGTTTTGAGTGAGGTTCTCCACAGTAGCAATGGCATATGGAATATCTCCATGCGAGCCCTGGGTACTAATAATACCTGAGAGGTTAAAGATACAGAGATAAGGCTTTCCCTGCTTCCACGGTTGCTGTTTTCTATCATAGACAGAGGTTCTGTTGCTCTCATCTGGCGTGTTTCTTGATAACTAACTCAGAAGTGGGAGAAGGAATCCTTTTCCGCTTTGGGATAATGTCTTCAGGAGCTGAAGAAGGTAGGCGATGATGCAGGGTTTTTCCTCTTGCTTTACCGTTTCCAGGTTGGCTGGCTGCACGAGGCATTGAATCTTTTTGCCGGGAGGCTGTGTAGCCGCCCGGCTTGTTAGAATCTTTGCCCATTCAGATTCAGCAGACCGTTATTAGGAGTTGTAAATAGTTTGACGGGGCGAAGTAATAGAACAGTTTTCGAATTTGTTAACTTATGGCAGAGCACTTTGTCACCAGACTCACTCCGCGGACAGCGTAACTCAAGGTTGTCTCCCTAAAACATGGAACGATGGAACGCCCGGAACGGAAAGTTCCTTGAAACTGATATTACTGGTCCTAAAATCCGGAACGCCCAGAAGAGCACCGGATGACTGGAACAAGTGTAATGTAGTACTAAGGAAAATCTATTTTGCGTAGCAAATTCACAATGAAAGAAATAGAGAAGAAGTACTTTAAAAACATTTACTCTGAACGTTTCGAGCCTAAGCTTATTCTCAACAAAAAGTCTGCATATAAAATAATAAACAAGTCAGTACACCCAAAAATTACAGAAGCGCAGAATATAAGCACGATCAAAACAAACAAACAAATAAGAAAAATTTATCGGTTGACTATTTTCAGAGGGGATACACTCTGCATTTCGTTGAGGGTAGGTTCAAGTTTGTGAAGGAATAATGACTCTAAAATACGTAGGTCTAAGCTGGCGGTACAAGTATATAATATTTTAAATTTGCTAATGTCGATAATCTGTTCACAGGAATCATTACTACAATGTTGTCTGATCCTAGAATGACTAGGAGAGGTAAGCAAGCGACCTGTTCGATGACTCCGACCTGCATGTTCAGCAACCCTGACGTAAAGTGCTCGGTGGGTGGAACCCACATACTGCGATGCGCAATGCGCACAACTGAAATTATAGACGAGGGAAGATTGCATGCCGGTCGGGAGCACATCTTTAAATCTAAAAAATGAGGCAATGGTACGCTTGTTCACTAAAGTAATACGAAAGGAAATGTCCGGGGAAAATTTAGTCAAAAGAATTAAAAGATCTTTTCTCCACTTTTCCGATTGATATCCAAAATATGGCAACACACAATAACTATAGTTTAGAGCTTGAGCACGAGATTTCGGAATAAATTTACTGCTCAGGAATTTATTAATGGCACGAGAAATAACAGAATGTGGATAACCATTAGCTGTAAAATAAGACTGCAAAAAAGTAAATTCCTTAAGGAGGTCAGTGTAATTCGAACAAATATTATAGGCATGAGTAACAAGGGTTGAGATGCTATTCAGTTTGAATCTCTTGCAACAGAAACTAAAGTAACTTAGACCTAATCCGGAGAATGTTTGTTTTCTGTAGACTGAGGTTATGAATTTATTACCCGATCGGTGAACATTGATATCAAGATAATTTACTTGGTTATTATTTTCCAGATCTAAAGTGAATTTGATATTGGGATGCCTGGAATTGAAATATTGAAGAAAGGAATGTAGTACTGTTGCATAAGGGTGGACATAAGAGCATGAAGGAACTTAAAAATTACAGACCAATTGGCTGACACTGTATGTATGTAAGATCTTTTGTGGTATTTTGATGTACGGGCAGGGAAACACTTGTGAAGCTTGGCGGAGTTTATTTAGCTAGGTGTTGACAGAAGACGAGATGTTGATGGATTGAGCACCTGGCCTCGACAGAGCGGCTTCTTATTGGTGTCCTCCAGATACAGAAAAAGCTACTACAGATAAACATGTGCGGAGATGCCGCATATATGTCCCCCCCGAATGTTGTTAGAGCACCACACAAAAAAAATAAAACGGTTAAACGAAATTCAAGATTCGCAGAATGAAAGCAATCAATGAAAGAACAAGTCATGAATTGACAATAATGTACTTGAGAAAAAAAATTTTACTACAATTCTAAACGCAAAAGAACTATTATGAAATCGCTCGTAACCGTTGTACATTAATTTACGTTAACCGTATCGCAATTTATATCATCAAAAGTAAAAGAAATTAACAAATGTTATCACGCCAAGCCTTAGTTTCAAACAAAACAAGCAATCACGAGGGTAACTCGAGCGAACATCACATATACGTACCCTGTCGTAAAAAAACTCCGATACATCATTAAACGCATAGTAAAACACAAGAACGATTACATCACCCAAAAAGATATAGAATAAACGCAAAGCAGTTAGATTATAGGTAACGCATTTAACGCATTAAAAACTAGAACGCGGAGGAGGAAGAAAAAAAAATGTCATTAGCTCCAACGAAGAACAAAATAAACCGTAGGAAACATGTTAAAGAAACATTTACGGTTACTACACTACGGAAACTAAAACTGTTGCATTACCAAGAAATGATTATAGGGTAACGCAACAAACAAGTTGATTAATAAAACGCACAACTAAAGCTAGAACCAAAGCTCTAAAACTAGAACACGGTAAAACGCAAAAATAAAAAAATGCTTTTTACCAATTCTCCCCCTGCCGAATCAGTTAGGTTATCCACATGGCAAAATAATTAGAACGCCAAAAACCGCTTAAGGAATAAGCCAAAAAATTTTTTAGAACACTAAAAATAAACTTAATACACCGCAAAAATTCAACAGTTAGACAAACCGTATTCAACTAAAAATGTTAGAAACCCCGTTTTTTTTTTTCAAGACCCGTTCAAATTCTTAACATGTTACCTCAATCAACCCCTAAGAGAAGGATTCAATCACGTTTAGTACGACTTCAACACAAAATTTAAGGCATGTCATCATAAAAAAACTTAATAACTAAAAGCAAAAAGCAAAGCAATGAAAAATATGCAAAGAAGCAAAGCAACTGACTTACCGTGCTTAAATATAATCAGCACGTCGACAGCCGTGAAGAACGGTGTAAAAAGGGTCATATTGAAACGCCATTTTAATATTTTTAAAACAACCTACGCCATATCAATTAAAAATTAATTACCCGTTGCATCATCGCAAATACCTTTCGTGTTTTCGCATAATACTCCTATTAGAAAAATTTAAACAAAACAAAAATAAGAAATCGCAATGAATCATTTTTAAAAAAATCCGCAATGTTTCGAATTTCGAATTGTCACACAATTAAAGAAATAATGCAATCAAAACACAACATATTCAAATTAGTAATGTCACTTCTAACACCAAAAACAAATAAAGCATTTGCTAATTAAAATTTTTGCGTCAATATTAAAAATAGTATACTTAAATTAAACACATGGGTTAAATAGATTTAAAAATAGATTAAAAAGAACACTGCGCGCATATTTTATCGCGTGTTTCATGCGATTTGCGTTTCATTTAACCGCGCGCGAATATTTCACCATTGTGGTAATTTCAACCACCCTAATTTTAATCATTTTTCCATTCCAATTTTAATTAATTTTCTCACTTCCCTAAATTTTGGTTATTCTTCAAACATTTTCAAGTATTCCTTTTAAACTTGCTCACCCCGGGGTCCACCCCGAGGGCCACGTCGGAGCTGATAGTCCTCTAATCTATCCGCTCGATCAACCAAGGCCTCCAGTCCTTTTTTGGTGTAAAACACCATTGCCCCTAAAAACATCGTTATTACGACGAGTAACATCGTCACTATATCTGTGACGGTGTCAGGTAGGTAATCTGTTTTGGAGTTGCTTTTGATTAACTCCCTGAAGAGTTCTTCATTGGCTCCCTTGTTGTTAGCCATGGCCGTGGAGAGGGTCTCCACATCGACGAGGGACACTTGATTGCCCATATAGAACACGTCCATACAGCTCCTGCAAGGAACAGATACAGAAAATATTAGCATGGCCGTTACAAAATAAAAATAAATACAACATATAATTTGGTATCAGATCTCGGTTGCCTGACAACAGTCATTAAACAACCACGATGGTCTCGCATAAAGAAAATAAACGCTGATCGTATTGAAAAAAATTATCTCCGGTGACAAGACGCCTTTCTCACGAATGTAATCTAAATTTGCTGATTGCCGGACATTCCGACGGAACAAAAATAGCACTGCGGTACACGTCCGCAGTGTCAAAACAACCCATCTCGCAAAGTGAACAGCAACCTCAGCGATTTAATTCGCCGTCGGCGCATCCGTTCATGATTAAAACTGTCAATTTAGCAATACGAATGTCTGAGTGAATTCTAGAAAAAAAATGAATGAAACGTCTTAGCGACAGCTAAACGAGACAGTACAAATTCCTCTGGGTTAAATGCTTAAACATTACATCAAATTACTTGAGCATAAAGCAACAATAAGATTAACATATAAAAGTACAAAGCATTGATTACTGAGATTAAGATGAACGCAAAGCATATTGCATATAGTGAAAAAAATGCTTCTAAAATTATTATCATATTCCTTAACACTATTGATAAACGGTAAAACAAAGGTAACAGGTAAAGAACGGTAAAACGGAGTAAACAACGATAAAAAGGTTAATTCGTTACTCGTCGATTAGTTAGACGTCACATAGTCCAATAACTCGTCTGTTTAACTCACAGATTTGACCTGTTTGAGTGGTAACAAATGATTAATATTACTTCTAATAATTTTAGATCCAATTTTAATGTCAGCGTAATTACGTTTCACTTTTTTGGACTACCGCAGGTCCTATCCATGTTAGATCTAATTTAAATTTTTTCCCATGATTTTTCAATAGAACTCTATTTCCCACGCTAATATCCTTGTTGCGCCGCTTAAGATTTCTATAGAGATTTCGCTCTGTTGTGTTGTTAATAATTAAATTTCTAATATTTTCCATGGTTCGAACGGCTTCTCTAGCTCTGATATTCACTAAATCTAATTCTTCATCAAAGCTGTAAATGACTGAATCAAAATTCTCGGACTGGTAGTAAGCACACGTATCGCGATTAAACATTACATAGCTTGGTGTTTCGCCAATAGTAGAATTTAAAGAATTATTCAAGGCATTTTCTACTACTTCTAATAATTGGTCCCACTCTGCATTAACAAGTGTATTTACATATAATTTCAAAAGATTCGTAATTTTTTTGTTATTGCGCTCTACAATGGCATTAGAATGTGGGCTGTAAGCCAAAACTTCCTTTTTTGCAATAGCATGTAATTTTGCAAACTGCTTGAGTGCCACTGATTTAAACTCAAGAGCATTATCTGAAATGAGCGTCTTAGGGTAACCCAAGAGCGAGAAACAATTGCTTAAGCAAGTAATCACTGTTTCAGTATTTCGATTTGAAATGGCATATAAACGACAAAAGCGTGAAAACAAATCAATTATAACTAATATATACTTATTCCCATTATCAGTTACTTTAAGTGGACCAAGAAGATCCATTGAAACTACTTCGAAAGGTTCCTTAGCAATCGGAGCTGTCAAAATTTTAATTGGAACTGATGGTCTTGCTTTAATAATTTTACACACCTCGCAATGTTGAACAAGTTTGCGCACAATGGTTTTCTCTAAATGATTCCAATATTTTAACTTAAATTTAAACAACGTGTGCTTGTAGTCTGCGTGGTATAGACTGTGTATAGCCAGAATAGCTTTACTCATTAATGAATTAGGAACGACTGCAGTCAAAATTGTACTAGGTCTATTATCAATTTCCCTACGTCGGTAAAGAATATCATTCAGAATTAAAAATTTCTGCAAGTCAGAAATAGTCGAAATACTGTCATGCAACAAAGCATTCTTAACTGCTATACAAAATGCGTCGTTGTTTTGTTCGTCGATAAACTCCTTAATCGTCCAAGATATCTCAGACTCTGTCGGTACGTAGTCTATCAGCGCGGGTCGTGCGTCTGTGTCTACTGCACTGTCAGCATCGTCTCGAGTCGGAGGCAGGTCAACTACCTCGCTTCCTGTCATGCGTTTGTGTCGTGCTCGAGTCTCCACAACACAAACTTCTGATTCAAATGC
Source organism: Morinoia aosen (assembly GCA_030386875.1). NCBI lineage: Eukaryota > Metazoa > Arthropoda > Malacostraca > Amphipoda > Talitridae > Morinoia > Morinoia aosen. Next base: position 102,877,873 of record CM059576.1, on the reverse strand, counting down.
GACTTCCAAATCATCACAAGAATTTAGTTCTTTAAGATTTAATTTCTCGTTATTAACAGGTAATCTGCTTAGATAATCTGCTACAACGTTTTCTTTACCAGGTAGATATTTTACAACAGGATCAAAGGAATGTACATCTATGCACCAGCGCGCCATGTTCGTGTCGTCCGGAAGTTTTTTATTAAAAAGTGGCGCTAAGGGTTTATGGTCTGAGTAAACCCGGACGGGATATCCAGTTATTAAATACTTAAAGTGTTTTAGAGCTGAATGAATTGCGAAGAATTCTTTTTTGGTAGTAGCATATCTTCGCTGACTCGAATTTAAATTTTTACTAAAATAAGCTATAGGTCTTAGAATTTTGTCGCTTGAATCATCCGCTTGCATTAATACAGCACCAATTCCTGTATTGGAAGCGTCCGTAAAAACATGAAAGTCTTTAGAATAGTCAGGATGTCTCAGAACTGTGTCGGAAGTCAACAACGATTTCATGAAATCAAAACTTTTTTGACACTCATCTGTCCAAGTGTAAACTACATTTTTCCTCAAAAGATTGTACAAGGGGTAAGCTACTTCTGCAAAGTTGGGTAAAAAATTTCTAAAATAATTTGCTAGACCCAAAAACTGTTGCAGTTCCTTCACATTGTTCGGCGCTCGGCAGTTTTGTAGTTTCTGTGAGTATTTACACTTAATACCATCGGCGGCAATGATATGGCCCAAATATTCGAGTTCAGTTTTAAAGAAATTGCATTTCTCAAGCTTTAAGGATAATTTACCGGATCGCAGCATCCTAAGGACAGTTTCTATATCAGCCAAGTGCTGATCTTTATTTTTTGAAAATACCAATATATCGTCTAGGAATACGAAGGCTAGTTTACCCAGAATGGGTGCAAGGGCAGATGTCATTACTCTTTGAAATATTCCCGGAGAGGTTGAAAGACCGAATGGTACACGGCAGAATTGATATTTACGGTAATTTACGGTAAATGCCGTGTATTTTCTACTCTCTTGTTTTAACTCAATTTGATGAAATGCCGAGCGCAGATCAAGATTAGAGAACCACGTGTTATCACCTAAGGTCGACAAAATTTCGTCAATGCGGGGAATTGGATATGAATGTTTAATTAAAACTTTATTCAAAGCACGAAAATCAATAACGGGCCGTAAATCTCCCGATTTCTTTTTAACTACAATGACAGGAAAATTAAAATCAGAGGACGACTCCTCTATTATTCCCTGATCGCGCATATCGTTAGTTATTCTCATTACCTCTTCTTGGTACTTGTGAGGTATGCGGTAGGGAGCTAAATTTAACACAGGCGCATCAGTCTTCAACTGAATATGATGCTTCAAAATATTCGTTACACCTTTTTTTCTCCTTCCAAAGTTACTACGTCACGGAATTTATTTAACAATTTAACTAAGGGTAATTGCACGTCATCTTCCTTACATGAAATATCATTTACGGCCAAGTCACGTCGTAACTCCTGATCTCCACTTATCAAACCTGCATTTACTTCTGCATTAATTTCTCCTGCATTTACTTCTGCATTAAAACCTAACTCCTCGTCATCAACAAGAATTTCACCTCTGCCACGAGTATCAGCATCCAACTCAAGTTTTCTATTAACAATGGCATTCCTTCCACCACATGTCGATTTAACTTTCGTCGTATCTGACCCAGCGACAGAATTTACTTCAACCTCACTCGCATCTCTGAGCGCTTTTTCCACATTTGTTAAAAATACTTCGCTCTCAATCTCATTAGCTTCTATTAATTCCGCATTACATAGCATAGAATTCTCAGAGAGATACACTGTTTCATCACTTGGATTCAAAACCATAATCGGTACCACACCGTCTTCATTTATTTGAACAATTGAGTCAGCTATAAGAGCACCATTATCAAGACATCTTTTCAGAATCATGTATTCTCCTACAATTGGTTTCTTAAGGAAGCCATAAATCACATTAAGTGAATTACCAGGTACTTCAGCCTGATTGCAATGAACGATTAATTGCTTCGTACTCGTTGACTGTGCCTCAGCCGTCGCTGGACTCTTTTTCCTGCAGTCATCAGTTTTTAATTGCCTCTTGCTTTTTCTCTCAACAGCGATCTCTGACAATAGACAGTCACTATTCCTTATTTTTCGCATCACTATTTCTCTGCTTAGCAAAGGTTCCATATTTAAATCTTGGAAAGGGATTGAAACATTATTCCAAAGAAGTTCTTTATCTTTAAAGTTAATGATTGCATCTTTTAACACATCACGACCAAGTATAAGGTCATACTGAAATTTAGCTTCCTTGAGTATGAGTGCGCTTGTTTTAATTACTTTGTTAGTGCCGGGAATTTTAATGGACAGTTCTACCTCACCAGTTACATCACTTTTCCCGTTAACGCCTTTTACTCTCAATTTACTCGGCTTTACTTCTTCACTCAAATTTTTAACCTGTCTGTAACTGATAAGACATTTCTCCGAGCCACTGTCCACTAGCGCATTTAAATACTGGTCATTATTTTTGAGAATAATGGTCGGTTTGTTGCAATCTTTGAATGATACTAAACCAGCATTTTTGTTAACATTTTTTACAACGGAAACCGAGAAATAGGATTCGATAGTCTTGCCTTGATAGTGATCATTCTCAAGCTCTTCCTCTTGCAACAAATTATATCTATTTTTACAATTAAACAATGGGTCAACATACGATTTGGTTATCTCGGTGGTATCTGGAATTTTTGCCACGGTCTCTAGTTTAACGAGGTTGGTACCGCTAAATACCTCGAGCTCAATCTCTTTCAAATCCTCCTTACTACCTTCACCTAGTTTAAAAAATCGCTTGACTTGCTCTCCGCCCAATGAACTTCACTTTGGCCACGGTTCGTGCTACCCCTACCGCGTAAATACGCCCTATAGTTACGGACTTCCGTACCGCTTGCCCTACAATTCTTTACTACATGAGTTCCACCGCAGGCAAAACATCCTCTCTGACCTCCTTGAACTTGACCTCTTTGAGATCGGCACTCAAAGTGCCCTACCATTGAACATGAGTTACAGTACGGAAACCCGGGTTTTTTCGTTCCTGAATTTTCTCTGAAATGACCAGAACCAGAACTACTACTGTCTGATTTCATCATATTACACTCTAAGTATCCATTTCCTCTATCACCTACATAACTGTTTAACTCTCGTCCTCTATTACGAGGGTTTCTGATCCAGGGCTTAGGAACAATCCTACGTACTCCTGATCGAAAATTCCTACGGTAATTTCCGACACTTCCGTAGTACACCTCGTTCTCCTGGAATTGATCTGGTTCTTCCAAAACTTCCTCGAGTTCACTAGTTGCCTCACCTACGTAACTCTCACTGTCTTGCCTGACATGATACTTTTGCGCGAGAATTTTTTTAGACTCGCTCTGACTTCGCACTGCGGAAATTAACTTAGCCAATAGCTCCTCGGCAGTGGAAAATTGTGTTTCAAAAATTTTCCTAGCGAACGACTCATCAAAAAGTGGACCCAAAATAGCTAAAGCCAAACTGTACGACATGCTGTCGCCTACAAATTTTTTTAACTCAGCCTGATTCGTGCAGTTTTGAAAGTATGCGTGACGCTGCCACCCTAGCGAGTTTGAATTTAAAATACTCTCCGTAAGCTTTCTAATCTTTGAAAACGCGTTCACGAGCTGTGCCGCGAGGGCATTATTTTTTACTAATTTCAACTCGTTTAGGTCGCAAGCCAATGCATGAATGCTCTTCTCTCCACGTGAAACGTAAATGTCCTCAAGGATCTGAACTACCTGATCAAAAGAATAATTGAGGTCAGCATTAACTAATTTCGTAACCACGCTATTGAAATCACCTACGTTCTTGTTTGCTGATCGTACTAGAAATTCCTTACGTCGTTCGTCGCTCGTGGCGTCTGGCAACAAGGTCATGTAGGCTTTGAGATTTTGGATATGGGTCGAGAATGTCTTATTTTCTAGGAACTCTCCATCATGGACCCGTCTTCTTCCCCTGAATATGGGAAGCTCTGCGTTCGTCATTATCGTTCCAACAGTGGGTACATTCATATTTGCAGCAATGTCACGTGCAAGTTGCGTCGTGTTAACATTACTAGGTCCAGCACTAGTATTTTGTTCAGCGGTCGCTGTGTTAGGAGTCGTCATCTTGCTAACTACTGTGTCACTAGTCACTTTTGGGTTACTCACTCGTCCGTATTTAGTTACAGTAGGTTTAGTTCGAACTACTTCGTCTTCACTGTCCAAAGAATCAGAATAATCCGACATGTGTCGTATTTCCTTAAGTCATTTAAAAATTCCCTATTCCACTAAAAATCAACAATTCAATACCAGAATTCACCTAAAATTCATTCAAAAATTAATATCGTACTCCGAGAATGATAATAAACACAGAAATGCAAGTAATACACACAAAAATTAATGAATTGCACACATAAAATAATAACATCAATAATATCAATACTTTATCACCAATAATCTAATTGAAAAACAAGGAGTGGCGTCTCTTATCCTGAAAATTTAAATTTTTAGCGCCTCAATAATACTTGTGACTGGTCAACAATATCACACAGTGCACACGTGACTGCTTCAACTCACGATAAAGCTCTCGACAAGGCGATAGAAAAAAAATACCTCTGCTTCACAGCAAAAACGTGAATTTCTATCAATTTAAGGCTTCAAAAATTAACATCATAGTGTTCCAGACACTTCCATTGACACTCCTATGCTATTATAAAAAAATCTGAAACTTACGACGATAATTTGAAGGTAAATAGGTGGTAACCGTGTATTCCAGATACGTAGGACACGGTGTGTCTCTCACAATGCACAGACTGAGACTGAGGCTACAGATTGCAGCGCTATACAGGAAATGGGCACGGACAAAAAAACCGCGGCAGGAAGTGCAACAAAAAAAAACCAGCTGCCCGGGGACAGAGCGAGCCAGCACTAAAAAGAAAAAAAAATTTTCTAAAAAAGACTTAACTGTGAACACGGAAGAGAGCTGCAGCTCACGGCGCCTTGCTGCTGCGATGTTGTTGCTGTTTGAAGAGCTGGGAATATTGGTGACTGGTGTTGCACGATGTTATTGATACTTTCAAATCGTAGTACGTATCACTTATCACTGGTTACAGTTTTTGATACAATTTCACTGGTACAGCCAGTTACACTGTCGTAGTAAGTATTGCAACACAGTCTACAATAAATTGTTGATGACTTAAAGTTTTTTAGCACTTGAAAAATTAGCACAAATGTTCATTCACTGGATATTTGCCGCTGGGAAAGCGCAGATCTTGACCTCGAAGACTAATTCCACTTCGTCGCCGGCTTCATATATCAAAACTCTTGTTCTGAGTGGTGAATTGTGGTGGAGCAATATACTGATTTGGGTGTCGGCGTTCAGTAGCACAATTTTCGGTATGCTAATGCCAAATACAATGGTAGTTTCTTGGGGCTGCCACAGTTGATGGTTTCCTCCGGTACACATCAGGATTTAATACTGTTCAAAATTGCCAGTAATTGGTCGTTTGCTATTCACTTAATAGTTATGCGGATGTGAGTTCTGTTCGCCACATACGTCGGTCACCAAAATGTACGGGCAGGGAAACACTTGTGAAGCTTGGCGGAGTTTATTTAGCTAGGTGTTGACAGAAGACGAGATGTTGATGGATTGAGCACCTGGCCTCGACAGAGCGGCTTCTTATTGGTGTCCTCCAGATACAGAAAAAGCTACTACAGATAAACATGTGCGGAGATGCCGCATATTGAATGAGAGAATGAAAAATTCAGTTGAAGAATTAGGAGTCCTGGGTGACGAAAAGAATGATTTTAGGCAGGATAGACGTGGGGAGGATAATTTGTTTGTAGTGAGTGAAATATTTGAGCGAATGAGGAAGGATGATAGGAAGGTATATATAGCATTCCTGGATATTGAAAAGGCGTATGACAGAGTGGATCGGGTTAGGCTCTTTGAAATTTTGAGAAAAGTTGGGTTTAGCAGAAAAATAGTAAAAATTGTACAAAGTCTGTATGAGAACACAAGCGATATCTACAGGTTAAGAAATTTGGAAACAGGGCAAGTGAGGAGTGTTAGAGGAGTGAGGCAGGGCTGTACTCTGTCTCCCCTGTTGTTTGGATTGTACACAGAAGAATTAGCAGTTCGACTGAGAATGAGTGCTTAGGACTGAAAGTTGGTAATGAGAGACTGAGTTGTTTGGTGTTTGCTGATGATGTGGTTGTGATTAGTGAATGTGAACATGAACTGCAAGGGATGCTTGACATTGTGAATGGATATAGTACAGATTTCAAGATGAACTTTGGTGCCGAAAAAAGTATGGTTATGGTTATAAATAGTGATGAGACTGATAGAGACAGACTGTGGAATATTGGAGATATCAGAATAGGTAGAACAAAAGAATACAAATATCTAGGTTGTATGATAAGTGAAGATCGATGCACTAGACTTGAATGAGAAAGTGGCAAAAGCAATGCAGTGGAGTGGACAGTTAAGTAGTGTGGCCAGATACAGAGCAAACATGTATGAATGTGTGGGAGGATTGTGGAAGTATGTTGCTGTACCTAGTGTCATGTATGGTATGAGTGCTCTTGCCTGGAAGCACAGGGTCCGATCTCGCAGGATTTCTACACCGCCCAGCCCTCTCCCTCCACCTCCAAGCAGCTACAGCACCACCTTCAAGCAGCCACAAAAATGTTAGGTTAAATTAATTTAGGTTAGGTTAAGTTAAGTTAAGTTAGGTTAAGAGGTTAGGTTAAGTTAGATTAGGTTGGGTTAGGTTTGGCCAAGTTCAGTTAGTTTAAGGTTTACTTAAAAAAGTTTAAAAATGCCTGTTTTTGCGTGCTAAGATGGAGGGTCGAATAGATAAACACCTGCGGTCGTTGTAAAAACTTATTATAATGATTTAATATAGGTTAACTTTGGTATTCCGCTGTAGTATCCACTTACTACGTACTTGTAGTGGTTATAATGCAGTGAATAATAATAAATGTATAAAGTAATACTTAATAGTTCAATAATTGGCGTGAATGGCAACTTTATGTAGCTACTTGGAAGTGGAGGGAGAGAGTTAGGCCGTGTAGAATTCCTGCGAGATTGGACTCTGTGCTGCCTGGAATGGAAGTGATCTTGATAAGCTGGATGTAATACAAAATAAGGTAAGACGCTTAGCATTAGGTGCTCCAAAATGGACGGCTACAGAAGCCATTAGAGGTGATCTAGGGTGGAGCCTATTTTCAGAAAGAATGATGAAAGCGGTGCTGAATTATAAGGTGAGAATTGAAAGAATGTGGAATAGCAGGTGGGTGTGGAGGTTCGTTCGTCTTGGACGTATTACGTTATTTTCCTTTCAAGTATTTAAGCTCATGAATCCAAGACTTCTCATTTTTCTATCTAATTCATCTTCTTAGTAGTTAAATTATAATAACGAACCCCAATACCCTCGGCAACGGGTATAAACTTGGCGTGTAAACCATCGCTAAGCCACAATTTTGTTCGGTGCGCATGCGCCGTTCAAAACAAGCGAGCGTCGGCCAACTGAGCTCCGCGTTGAGGGCTCTGACGGCGGGACTTGCTCGCTGCGCATCGTAAAGGGAGGTCATCAGTCCGGCCTCTCCCTGCCTACTGAAGAAAGGTTCGATGGGACTAATTCTTCGAAGCCGTGGCTCCATTAGTTTAATGAGGGGTTCGTTAAATTTGTTTTTTGTTACTCATGAAATCTTTTCTAATCTTGCCTATAATGGCACCTCTCAGAGACCACGTCTGGTCTTCTGAGCCTGGGCAATGAATGTGGCGCTTAGCGCATCAGTAATCCCTAAATTAGGTCATTGTCACTTCCGAAGAATTAATTTTTATAACCTTTCGTTTTTTGAAATATGTTTGCAATTAGCAAACTTTAAAAAAGTTCATAAAGAAATTTGAGAAGTTCTTGGTGGAAAAGCCGGCTAGTTGGTTAGCCGCCATCTTGGATGGAAAGCCGGCAGGTGGCGGAGTGTTGTTTCTAGCCTCCAGGCTAATTCTATAAGCCGCGGTTTATAACTATTGTGCTGCCGGATTAACTCAAATTCTTATTCTTATATTTTGAATTTTTTGTTTAGCCGTTTTAAGCTGGTTTTTAAAAAAATTAGTATATTTTTCTTTGTCCGCACCGATAGCGGAGTGGGTTTAGGTTGGGAGGGCTTGAGTGGCTGGCCTTCCCGAGCGCAGTGAGCAGTCGTTAGGTTAAGCTACTGATGTGCGCCATATTTTGTTTCGTTGGGCTGCTCTTCTTTTTACAGGATTTACCGAACATTTTAGGTGCCTGTTCGTTTGTTGAGCTGACCCCTGGTTTGTGTGCATCTGTAGGTAGATTAAAATTAAGTATTATTAAGAATTCCTATTGTGTAGAAAATAATAAAAAATATATATAAAAAAATCCCTTTCTGGAATTAAGGAAATGCTGTGCTGCTAATATTAAGATTTACTATTGCGTGAAAAATAATATAGAAAATAAAAAATTATTTTTGTAAGTTAAGAGAATACAGTAGTACGGTGAAAGTGTAATCTGTAATAATTTTGATAAGGTGAAATTGTCATTTTGTGTTGGTTCTTACGTCGTACTTATCATGTCGGCGCCTAGAAGTTCTAAAGAGATTGGAAATTGCCTGCGTGGTGTAAAAACGAGTATTTCTTCTATAGTTGCTTAGGCGGGGGAAGCTGGGGTGTCTGGTACCTTTTTGCAGGAGGCCCTTGGGCAATTGAGAACTTTGTTGCAGCGCTTTAGGCACCTTTCTTCCTTAACTCCTTGTGATGTTGAGACTTTAGCTGAGGATGACCTAACCAGTAGGGCATTATACGAAGTCCAAGTGCTCGAACGTATAGCTGAGTTCACAGGTAGAATTTCAGAGTTGAAAGCACTAGGTGCCTCTGCAGCTGGAAGTCCTCCTGATAGTTCTCTTGCTGTCGCTGCTGCTCCTATGAGTATCTTCAAGGCCCCTCAGCTGGTTGTCGGCAAATTTGCTGACAATCAAGATAACCCTTTCGCTTTTCTTCATTTTAAGGAAGCTTTTCTCAACTCTGTCGCCGCCAACCCTAATATGACTGGTTTACAGCGATTTATTTATCTGAAAGGTCAATTACACCAGCGAGCCCTTAGCCTAATTGAAGGTGGGCCCAATTCTGAGACTAGTTATGCAGCCGCGTGGGGGTTGTTGGAGGAAGAGTTTCTGGATTCTGACAGGCTAGTTATGTTGGCGTTAGACGAAATTCTCCTATATCCCCAGGTTCATACTTTGGCTGAAATCAGTAAATTTTTGTCTCGGCTTAAGTTTCGTCTTTTGGAACTGAGCAAGCTTGGGGTTGATTACGTGGGCGAGAAGTCGGGAGATTTGCTCATTTCGGCTGTTCTTCGTGGTAAGTTGCCGGAGTATTTTCTTTTGGAACTCCTTCGCTATTCTAGGGCTTCCTTTCTTACTTTGAAGGTGTTAGAAAACGGTCATAAAGTTGTTTCGCTGCTTGAAAATAATCAAAAAACTAAAAATCAGTCTGTGAAGGGTAGGGAAGTGGGGCTAGAGCCTCCTTCTCGCAGTCGTAAAAATGTTCAATCTAATGTAACCAAAGTTTGTAAATTTTGCAAAATGCAAAATCCCTCTTCTCTCATGTGTAGGCATTTTAATACTTATGATAAACGCGTTAAGCACATACGCGAGTTAGGTTTGTGCACTAGGTGTATGAGTGGTAAGCATGACGAGGTTGCGTGTCCTGCTAAGGATGGGCGACTGCAATTTCGCTGTTCAAAGTGTAATTCGAATGCGCATGTAAGTCCTTTGTGTCCTCAACTCTCAGCTATGGCTACTGGTCCCTCTTGACAATTAGGAAAGTACAGTACTTACAAATGTCTCCTGTAGTTTCTCTTGTTGCCTGCGCCGGTGGTGGCGTGGTACGCTTGAACTTTGTTCTAGATTCAGGTTCAGGGGCCTCCGAGGCCCCTTTTCTCTCCGATGGTCATTTTTCATGTTTTTGTTAGAAAAGGACCCTTAGGTGTTGGAATATTCGGTCCTCAAATTTTATGGCGCTACGGACAATAGATCCCCCCAAGATGGGGGTGAGCGGACCAAAATATTAAATTTTCGACCCCATATAAAAAGAAAACAAAATAATAAATGGAAAATTTGTGAATTTACTTTAGTTAGATATGTTCCAAGGATTCTAAAAGTGTCTTTGTTTTTGTTCTAGCATAAAAACTCAATGAGTTCTATTCGTTCGAAATATCAAACCAGTAGGACTAAAAACCAATATGTAATTTTTTTTCAAAAACTAAGGCCTGAATCAAAAACTGTTTATATGAAATTGTGTTTCTTTTCAAAGGTTACATATAATAGTCAAATTTCAGAAGAATCAAACTGAAAACAAAAAATTTCATAATTTTATGATATAAGTAAAAATTTTTTTAACTTTTCTTTTTTTTTGTAAATTACAATTCACGGTGTGAATATGAGAATATGATGTTATGCATGGAGATTATCAAAATAAAAATGAAAACAGCATTCAATTACATAATTTCTCCATTATATTACACTTCAACAAAAAATTTCGTTCATGGCCTATACTGTAATGTCACTTATTTTCAAAATTCAAAGGAATAGAAGTCATTGAGTTTTTATGCTAGGAAGAAAACAAAGACAGTTTTAGAATCCTTGGAACAATTCTAACAAACTGATAGCTTTCGATTTTCTAATGTGTACGTTGTCTTTTTTTTTCTGGTAGTTCAAAACCTAAAAATTCGGTATATTTTAGGTATTGATCAAATATCGCATGTATAAAAAAATTCAAATGGAAAATTCAGACCTATCAGTTTGTTTGCAATGTTACGAGGATTTCAAAATTGTCTTTGTATTTGTTCTAGCATAAAAATTCATTGACTTCTATTCTTTTGATAACATCCCATAAATGAACCAAAAAACGAGTTTTAAGAAAAACTAAGGCGTTAATCAAAAAACTTCACGAATAAAATATGTTTCTCTTGGAAAAATACATATCGTGGCCAAATTTCAGACCAACCGGATCAATATTTAATTTAGACGGAAGGACCCCCTTAAGTTAACATGCACGCTACCTCCGACGAAGTTCAAGACGCAATGGAAGAAAGCTTTTCGCTTAGTTAGTCCGTCATTTAAGTAACGGACTTCCTGAACACAAACTTGTGCTCAATTTCTGCGAGCGCGCCGCAACTTTGTTGTGCAGCTTACTGCCTGAATGTTGAATGTTGCATCATTTGGCCGTGAGTGATGAGACAAAAGATAGCTGATGGTGGGGATGAATGTTAGGTAATAACTTTTGAACAGTTGCCGTGAACACAACGACTGCAGACGCAGTAACTAGTAAAAAATTTAGTAAAACACATTTCAAACTGAACAATTGGTAGGCCATATCATATTTTTATTATTGTCACAAAATAATATGGTCATTTAACTTCGAAAAACCTACGAGAGCAACTGTACTATTTTTCAGAGTGAGTGAGTTGGCTGTGTGTTTATTCGTGTTGTTAGTGAATGGGAGGAAGCATTCGTGTTGACTTGTGTTCCGTTGTGGGGAATGTTGATGCCTTGACTGTTTTGTTGTTGTTGTAGTTCATGTTGCTATTGTCAATTTTGTATTCCTATTATAATGTGTTGCTTTTTTTCATCTAGTTGTTGTTTAATATCATCTTTTACGTAACGATTTAACAATCACTATCATCATAGCAATGTACGCCAAATGGCCATGTAATTCCTTCCTTATAGTTGCCCTAGCCAACAACATAATATTTTGCATCGCGTTATAGGTCGTCCTGAGACCGGTGCATCTAAACATGAGATTGGTGATCCTAAGACGGTGTCGGGTCGGGATTTCTTGTGTTGTTATTCGTGTTGTTATCAATATGGGAAAGCACACCTAAGAGACTGCTGCCAATGTAACGCGCTGTAATATCAGGCCGTGATGCATTCAGAGACAGTCGAGAGCAGCCACAGCCGAATTTGCGACGTGTGCCGTTCATTGTATTCCTTATATCTCAGCACATCACTCCAATAAAGTATCAGCGCGATCTGAGTGTCACTCTACCTCCCCCTTCTTACGCAAAAGATACTTAGACGATCCCTAGAACCGAACGTGTCTGTGAGACACTAGCCAGGACCTCAGGAAATAACATCCGTGATGAAACCGGGAACTTTCAAGCGCTACAACGGGAAATTTGGCGTAGCGGATGTCCTGAACATGTGTTCATATATTACAATAACACCAAAAGTACAATGATAATACCTCTAATCATGATATAGCGAAATGACGAGCAATGGAAAGAGTACCAAAATTACACGATATTATTGAAATGCACAAATTAAATTTCCATAGTTATCCTTCGAAATCTTGGTCCACTAGCTCAGCTTGTATGCTTAATTTTGATGTCACATAACTTAAATTTCCATGAATAGAGAATTAATTCCAAACAATAGCTTTCGATTCAAATCTTTTAAACCATCATTGTTTGGGTCGTCGAATTAGGCATAAAAGATTTTTCAAATTCAACAACGTCAACTTTAGAAAGAGAAATTTTGATCTAGTCTGTGAGGCAGAGCGCAACGCGCGTTTACCTGAACGTATAAATTATGTGAGCCGATGTCGGCTGCCCCAATACGAGTTGACTCGCGCTACAGCGAGGGGGGAGTGTAGCGTGTGTTGGTGTGTCCTGTGGTGTTGTTGTCTGCCACTAGTTACTGCGTCTGCAGGTGTTGTCTGCCACTAGTTACTGCGTCTGCAGGTGTTGTTGTCTGCCACTGGTTACTGCGTCTGCAGGTGTTGTTGTCTGCCACTAGTTACTGCATCTGCAGGTGTTGTTGTCTGCCACTAGTTACTGCGTCTGCAGGTGTTGTTGTCTGCCACTAGTTACTGCGTCTGCAGGTGTTGTTGTCTGCCACTAGTTACTGCGTCTGCAGGTGTTGTCTGCCACTAGCTACTGCGTCTGCAGGTGTTGTTGTCTGCCACTAGTTACTGCGTCTGCAGGTGTTGTTGTCTGCCACTAGTTACTGCGTCTGCAGGTGTTGTTGTCTGCCACTAGTTACTGCGTCGGCAGGTGTTGTCTGCCACTAGCTACTGCGTCTGCAGGTGTTGTCTGCCTCTACTTACTGCGTCTGTAGGTGTTGTCTGCCACTAGTTACTGCGTCTGCAGGTGTTGTTGTCTGCCACTAGTTACTGCGTCTGCAGGTGTTGTCTGCCACTAGTTACTGTGTCTGTCTGCACATGTTTTTGTCTGCCACTAGTTACAGCGTGTGCAGGTGTGGTGTTTGCAGCAATAGTATCACAGTCAACTAACATGTAGACAAACCATCAGCTCACACGCCTCACTGCCTACGGCCAAACGCTGCATGTGGCACATCTAGGCAGCAGCTGCACAGAACACGGCGGCGCGCTGGCAGAGATCGACCCCAGCTTTGTATTCGGGACGTCAGGTAGCCAGAGCAACGACCTCACCCTAGCACTTGAACTTGAACTTGAAATTGAGGGCCGACAGCGTCGGGGCCTTTGTAACGGCCTACAATTCCCTCCACAGTTATCACACAAAGAGTTCAGCGCCTGGTACCAGACTTGTCCAGTAAACTACTCAGGATCTACCAATCCTTGTCACAAGCTGCCATTGGATGGCGTCACTGGGATAGCCAGTGTGTCAAAACACCATCCCCAGGCATATTGGGTCATTACTGACCATTCTACCTGACTGGCTCATTCCAATCACTGTCTCTTACTCCAGGCACGCACAAGAAACATTTTCATAGCTTCAATGATACTCAAATTACACTCCTGATCCAATCCAGCAAGACAGCTCATACCGCAATCATCTTCAGCACATCTGGCATACCACTCATTCTCTCCATACTGCTCAAGCACCACATTCATAAAACTTTCTCTCTCTTGCTCATACTTACTACATTCCAGCACAAAATGCTCAATTGTTTCCTCCACTCCACTAATACACTGCCGACATAATTTGTTATTATTCTCATTCCACCTCCATGTACGTCTGTTCACACTCAATGACTTACATCTCACAGCAAGCACTCCAACACACTCCCCAATGTCGGATTGAAGTTACTCGTACATTTTAGTTTGCCACTATCGGCTGCTAAATTTAACAAGAAAAGGATGTTAAAAGCGTTGTCCGAAAGAGATATAGGGTTTGGATCGTATGACTTTGATAAATATGAATTCGATAGGTAGAAATATATGTATAGTCGTTTATAAAAAGTAGGAAAATTGAAAAAAACTCTATTAAAATTTGCTAAAAATTTATTTTGTCGACATTTTTGATCCCATTTTAATGTTAATTCTCACGAAATCTGTAGGAGCAATTAAAAGTTTTCATGGCTGACTAAATTATTTTATTATCATTTCATCAAAATAAAAATCAAGGAATTTTTAACACTAGGTTTCAATTCCATTGAAATCAATATGTTAACCCCCATTGTTGCACTACTGGCATTATTCTCGTTTTTAAATTTTCATAGTGGGTCGAAATCAATACATTACCATTTTCTTTTTATTATATACGTTAAGACATCAGTTGTTATGGTGCTGGTGTAGGTACGGTGCTGGTGAAGGTACGGTGCTGGTGTAGGGAGGGTGCTGGTGTAGGTACGGTGCTGGTGTAGGGACGGTGCTGGTGTAGGTACGGTGCTGGTGTAGGTATGGTGCTGATGTAGGGAGGGTGCTGGTGTAGGTACGGTGCTGGTGTAGGGACGGTGCTGGTGTAGGTACGGTGCTGGTGTAGGGACGGCGCTGGTGTAGGTACGGTGATGGTATAGGTGCGGTGCTGGTGTAGGGAGGGTGCTGGTGTAGGTACGGTGCTGGTGTAGGTACGATGCTGGTGTAGGTACGGTGCTGGTGTAGGGAGGGTGCTGGTGTAGGTACGGTGCTGGTGTAGGTACGGTGTTGGTGTAGGTACGGTGCTGGTGTAGGGAGGGTGCTGGTGTAGGTACGGTGCTGGTGTAGGTACGGTGCTGGTGTAGGGTGGGTGCTGGTGTAGGTACGGTGCTGGTGTAGGTACGGTGCTGGTTTAGGTACGGTGCTGGTGTAGGTACGGTGCTGGTGTAGGTACGGTGCTGGTGTAGGTACGGTGCTGGTGTAACACAACGTCGGACAGCATCCATCATTTTGATGATGTCAATTTCGAATGACCAAATTCAGATGACCCGCTTGTCTGATATCTATAATTATGTGTGATGTCAATAATTTTGGTGAGCAGATATCGACTACTCTCATGTGCTCTAGTCAGGTAAGAGCGTTTCTTCTTGGTGGTGCGTCCTGGACCGGTGGTTGTTTGTCACTAGTTACTGTGCTGCAGGTGTTGTTGTCTGCCACTAGTTACTGCGTCTGCAGGTGTGTTCACGGCAATTGTATCATAGTTAACTAATATTTTCATAATCAGCTAATATGTCTCATTGCCTACGGCTAAACGATGCAATTTTGTATATTCATAGAGTAAGCTGTATAGGAAAATTTCGGCGTGCTGGCTGTAACTGACCACAGATTTGTGTTCCGAAAGCCAGTTTCTTAACCCAAATTACTCTAACTCAACCGAATATCTTTTTAAAAGCTCCTTTAAGCCTAGCAGAGACCACTCCTCTCATAGAGCTAATGCTCAACAGGTAATGCTGACATCGTTCGTGCGAGTCTAACTTGACTCTCAGAAATAGTTCCCACCAATTTCGCATTGGAAAACGAAATATTTCCCATGTGAGAGCAGTTGACGACTATTCCAATTTACCAAATGTAGTATCGTAAGATTGAATAATAAATGTATATGAACCTTTATTTAATAAAGTTACATCCCATCAGCAGAGAACGCATTTATAATTAGTTTTTGATGTTGTTCATTCATTTCAAATTGGGCAAACTTCTTTTCAGGGTGTTTTGATTGATGTATACCGACAACGGTAAATATTTCATTTTCTTGTAAAGTTATTCGACCACGGGAGAAATGCTCTGTAGGTCAACAAGCCACCTTTAATTGTTGATGCTATTTGTATTATTTCACCTTCCTATGTTTTTCTTTTTATATCAGTTCTCTAACGTTTTTTGCCAATATATACATTAAAATTATGGTGCTGGTGTATGTACGGTGCAACATCCCTGTACCTACACCAGCACCCTACCTACACCAGCACCATAATAACAAATGTAATAACGTAACAATGAGAACAAAACGGGAATGTATTGATATTTACATTTATATAAATGTAAGAAGCGATATGGCATCAACAGTGGAAGTCAGCATGTTGCTGTGCAGTGGAATTGAGAAGTAGAGTGAAAATTCCACTCATTTGATTCCGACACCTGATCATAAAAATAAATAAGTTAGCCCTCAAAATTGTTTTAATTTATTTGACTAATTCGGTGTGAATGTAACAAAATATGCTTATCTATTCGAGGGAGACAAATTCGTTTAGCCTCCTCAAGTTTATAATATCAGAATAATCGATATTACAAAACAATGTCAGGTTAATATTCCCACTTCTCAAATGATAACCCATCAACTAGACTGGGTTCGAGCACTCGAGCTGTGACTTCGTAAATCTGAAAAAAGTTTAGTAAACGTATAAACTTTTACAGCCGCTCGCGGCGCCTATTACTGTCATCATTCTGTTCGGCCATATAGTTGTCTAGTAGTGATTGCATACTGAATCGCTGAGTATTGTTGAAAATGTCTGCACGGGCGAGTTACGTTATGTCATCTGAGATAATTGACTTCCAAGCTCACACCTGAGGTCAGTTTTTGTAAGCACGCTGCCATTTTTACTAAACAGCTTACTGCCTGCATATACAAAATTGCATCGTTTAGCCGTAGGTAATGAGACATTAGCTGATGGTGGTGGGGACATTGCTGTGGACACATCTGCGGACGCAGGAACTAGTGGCAGACAACACCTGCAGACGCAGTAACTAGTGGCAGACAACACCTGCAGACGCAGTAACTAGTGGCAGACAACACCTACAGACGCAGTAACTAGTGGCACACAACAACACCTGCAGAAGCAGTAACTAGTGGCAGACAACACCTGCAGATGCAGTAACTAGTGGCAGACAACACCTGCAGACGCAGTAACTCGTGGTAGACAACACCTGCAGACGCAGTAACTCGTGGTAGACAACAACACCTGCAGACGCAGTAACTAGTGGCAGACAATACCTACAGACGCAGTAACTAGTGGCAGACAACACCTGCAGACGCAGTAACTAGTGGCAGACAACAACACCTGCAGACGCAGTAACTAGTGGCAGACAACACCTGGAGACGCAGTAACTAGTGGCAGACAACACCTACATACGCAGTAACTAGTGGCAGACAACACCTGGAGACGCAGTAACTAGTGGCAGACAACACCTACAAACGCAGTAACTAGTGGCAGACAACACTTTCAGACGCAGTAACTAGTGGCAGACAACACCTGCAGACGCAGTAACTAGTGGCAGACAACACCTGCAGACGCAGTAACTAGTGGCAGACAACACCTACAGACGCAGTAACTAGTGGCAGAAAACACCTGCAGACGCAGTAACTAGTGGCAGACAACACCTGCAGATGCAGTAACTAGTGGCAGACAACAACACCTGCAGACGCTGTAACTCGTGGTAGACAACAACACCTGCAGACGCAGTAACTAGTGGCAGACAACACCTGCAGACGCAGTAACTAGTGGCAGACAACAACACCTGCAGACGCAGTAACTAGTGGCAGACAACACCTGCAGACGCAGTAACTAGTGGCAGACAACACCTGCAGACGCAGTAACTTGTGGCAGACAACACCTGCAGACGCAGTAACTAGCGGCAGACAACAACACCTGCAGATGCAGTAAATAGTGGCAGACAGCAACACCTGCAGACGCAGTAACTAGTGGCAGACAACACCTGCAGACGCAGTAACAAGCGGCAGACAACAACACCTGCAGATGCAGTAAATAGTGGCAGACAGCAACACCTGCAGACGCAGTAACTAGTGGCAGACAACACCTGCAGACGCAGTAACTAGCGGCAGACAACAACACCTGCAGATGCAGTAAATAGTGGCAGACAGCAACACCTGCAGACGCAGTATACTAGTGGCATACGAGCTTTCCCATTGGGCCATGCCTCAATGTTACGAGCCCCCTCATTTGTTCATCACTCAATGTTACAAGCAACCTCATTGGGCCATTCCTTGATGTTACGAGCCTCCTTATTGGGCCATGCCTCAAAGTTACGAGCCTCCTCATTGGTTCATCACTCAATGTTACAAGCAACCTCATTGGGCCATTCCTTGAAGTTACGAGCCTCCTCATTGGGCGATGCCTCGAAGTTACGAGCCCCCTCATTGGGCCATGCCTCAATGTTACGAGCCTCCTCATTGGTTCATCACTCAATGTTACAAGCCACCTCATTGGGCCATTCCTCGATGTAACGAGCCTCCTCATTGGGCCATTCTTTGATGTTACGAGCCTCCTCATTGGGCCATGCCTCATTGTTACGAGCCTCCTCATTGGGCCATGCCTAAATGTTACGAGCTTCCTCATTGGGCCATGACTCAATGTTACGAGCCTCCTCATTGGGCCACTCCTCAAAGTTACGAGCCTCCTAATTGGGCCACTCCTCAAAGCTACGAGCCTCCTCATTGTGCTGGTGTAGGTACGGTGCTGGTGTAGGTACGGTGCTGGTGTAGGTGCGGTGCTGGTGTAGGCACGGTGCTGGTGTAGGTGCGGTGCTGGTGTAGGTACGGTGCTGGTTTATAATTACACAATGAGTAGATAAAATGGGTTCGAAGCAGCCGCTAAAATGTTAACACCGTCTAATTTCATTGGAAGATAGCATGTTTCATCACGGGATCACGAGCCTGAGTGAGAAGGAGCAGCAAGAGGACGGTCCGTGCGACAACATCTGCCGGGATCTACCACGAGAGCCTGACATGTTCGTGTTGCAGAGTGTGCCGGCTGAAGTTATCGCACGAACCCTCTTGCTACTTCTTCTCAAAGAATAGTGTGGGAAAATTCTTTACGGTAACTATAATATTACGAGAATATAATGTTTGTTTGCGTTCTCATGGAGTGGAAAATATATTTCACGCTGATTATGTGACTTTTTGTGGGCCCCATCGATGTGTTGAGTGTTGTTTCCTGTTGCCCCTATCTTTATTTTTCTATATGATCTGATGCATTGCTATTTTAGCCTATAGTTTTTATTGCCTGCGGTTAAATAAAGCTTTTTTATTTAACGAACGAATTAGTTTCACAACAAGCTGTTGGTACGCTAGAAGTAAATGGGAAGTATTGATATTAGCATGTCTACGGTAGCATAAATCAGCATTTCTATTGTTGAATAAATCAGCATGTCTATTGTAGCACAAATCAGCATGTCTATTGTAGCATAAATCAGCATGTCTATTGTAGCATAAATCAGCATGTCTATAGGAGATCACATCAGCAAAATAATCCATCAATCTGGCTTGAATCCGCTTGGCTGTAAAATAAATTAGAGAGTGACAAAATTAGCAATTCACCCCAAAATATTTGGAGATCCATCTTGCTCCAATTGGTCCTCATAAAGTGGATTGTGAAGTGAGCAACCCACCCTCATACATGGCCGACTCCTACATCTGGGTCCCGCAGTGAAGTTCACAAATTTTCTATGCGTCTAATAAAGTGTCTCTCTCAAAAGCTGAGTGGTTTGTGAATGTTTGCGTTATTACTTGATACTCAGGATCTTTCGTGACTTTATTTTCCTTTGTAAGTTAGGAAGAATAGATGAGATGATGAGACTGTTTACAAATGATATTGAATGCTTAACCTTGAATATACGGCTCTGGCTTCACGCTTATAGAATATAATTATTTGACCATAATGGGATGTAACAGATAATGGATTTATATGAAATAACGACATTGTTGTGCCCAAATATTGGGCTGATGGCAGTCATATAATCCCTGAAAGAATGTTCAGGTTACGGATATACGACTGGGTGAACCGGTGGAAAAATAAGAATAAGTTTTATAATTTACTAAAATTCAACATTTTAAATGAAATAAAATTTAGAGCAGAACACTTGAATACACGAAATAAGAATAGATTACAAAAATAGAATTAAATAATAAAAACGGACGCCAAGACAGCTATAGTTAATGACATTAAACAATATTAATTTCGAGCCCTTCTGACCACAGTAATGCCGTAGCAACGAAACAAGTAATTAAAGAACTCCCTAAACACTATTAGGATACACTGCTTCGTGCCGGCCAGATCGCAGCGTCAAGTGTCGAACGTAAATTTGTACGTCGAACGAGTGCCTGAAGAGACGTGAAGTCCAAGTCCACGAATTATCGCAAGCATACAGGCTGGGAAATCATCGGTTTTCCAGAAACCGCCACCAGCAGCTGCCTCTGGCACTCTTCGGCTTTCAGCTCGAAGTTTACGTCGAAAAATGCTAATTTTTCTACACGTACAGGAACCGGACAGGTTGTGGCTGGAACTTGCCCAGAGTATCTCAGTGTGGGGGACGACTGATGACCTCACTGATGAACAATCAAAACCAAGCTGTTACACACTAGAACATGAAAATGAAAATATTGGAAATATTTTCAGGGCTATCACGGATAAATAAAGCACATAAGTATCCTAAAACAAAACGCACCTCCGCCTCGAGCGGTGACTGCTGAAGCTATGAATGAATTCCTAGATCTCCCTGACTAAATAAGAAAAGATGTTGCGTTCAGCACGCGTTTTCTTCCGACGCAAAACTACAGTAAGAAAAACCGATGAAAAGCAAGCTGAAGTACAACACCGGGCGACACAAAATAAGAAAAAAAGTATAACCTGAAAACATTATTTCCTACGGCTTTCCATTCCTTGACATATATGATACGGTCGAATGAACGCCAATTCCGATATCCGATACATCACATTGAGATAATTTACGGAGAGCTTTGACAATAATGCGACTTAAGTACGATTATCAAGAGGAGGTCATTTTAAATTACAATAGAGTGGCATTTGTGCAATGAAAACTACCATAACAATCTGCCACTAGCTACTGCGTCTGCAGGTGTTGTCTGCCACTAGTTACTGCGTCTGCAGGTGTTGCCTGCCACTAGTTACAGCGTCTGCAGGTGTTGTGTTCACGGCACCTGAACTACGGTCAACCAACAACATCCCCACCACCATCAGCTAACATGTCCCATTACCTACGGCTAAAGTGACCCAGAGATGTTCACTAATTTTCACAGGAGAGCCACTTCCGTTAAACGCACTGATTGAGGGAGTCGCGGCTACTGCAAGTTAGCTTATGTTGTATAAATTATTTGTGAAAAAAATAATTCCTGTATTTTTCAAGAGCTGCGCAATGAATAAAACTGGGCAAACGATGCGATTTTAAATAATCAGGCAGGAAGCTGCATAGGAATATGGCGGCGTGCTGGCAGACACTGACCAACGGTTTGTGTTCGGGAAGTCGAGTTCTCACCTATCGCCTAACTCAAGTGATCAGCTTTCTACAACGCATCTTTAACTTACCCGAAGATGTCGATCACGGTAAAAAATTACCAACTGACCAATTTCCATTGAAGGTCTACATCTAAGTGAGCCGCATTTGGCTATAAAAATACATCAACTGTACATGAAATTATCTAACCACCAAATTAGAATTGGCTGTGTTCCAGATCAATTTTAGAAATATGAATTCGACAACTGGATATACTTTTATCATGTGTACGTAAATCATTAACATAATTGAAAATTCAGTCTATTACAAGTTTCATGAAATTGTTTCTTGTTTCCATTTTCTATCATATTTCATAATTACTTCACACAAAATTGTTTAGTAAATTTTAGAATTCATGCCTAACTAAGTGATTTTGAAATTGAGCCATCAAAATTCATAAGGGGTAGTTCTTCACTTATGTTTCAAACCCACTCAACATCAACGCGACACCAGTGGAATTGAAACTATAGTAACTCAATACGACAATAATTCAGTGAGTCATGAGCAGCGGAAAAACTGTTTCTCAGATTTTGTGAGAAATAATACTAAAATGCTATATAAATGCAAACAAAAATTAATTCATTGATATTTGTCATAAACAGAATTTTCCATTTTGTTGATGTTTTGCAATAACATTTCCTACATTTCCACTTGTCGAATTCCTATCGATAAATTTAAGGGGACAAACCAATTATCTATTCACCCATGAAATGTGCCCAGCTAGGGCACTAAATACAGTATCTTCACAGCCAGCTGTCTCTCCTTACAGCGTATCGCATAGAGTGGGGAAAGGTGGCATAGTTGATGTTTTCTATACATACGACGGGGTACGAGGTGCATGAGAGCTGTTTGGTTGGGTAAGGCTTGAAGGCCTGAATTTCTTGATCTTTCACCAATTATTTTTCTATAATCTGACACTAATCGATAGAAAGACAAACGAGGGCGCTCCAACGTTTATTGTCACGTCGATGTAGCACACAGTCCATTCGAGAGCCACAACTCCAGCTCTCTGCATCATAGCAGAACAAAGGGCAGCGCACCTACACCGTAAGCGCCAGAGAATGCCAATAATGTCGTAATTTTATAAGATAAATAAGAGAACAGTTTCAAATTATTGAGTTGTTTGGTAATGATCGATCTGAAACAAACAATATATACTTAATGCGAGAAAGAAATAAAAGTTTAGAATACTATAGAAAGCTTTGAATTATCCATAATTATCGGCAAATGTTCATTCAATAATTTCAAAGGTTAGTTTTAAGACTAATCGAAGCGTACATGGAAAATACAAAAATACAATACATGTATCATAGCAGAGCTATCTAAAAGAAATTCTATCATGACATCGAATGAAACCTATACACTGTCCACAAAATTCCATAAATCTAAGTCACAGTTTACAAAGTGGTCAACGATGTGAAGATCACAAGCGTATATGCTTACGCTTCGACATTGTTCTTTGTGTTCGTGTATAAGAATACAGGATGGCGCTTACAAGGCTATTGGTTGAGCTGTTTGACTTACTGAACACCGGCCTGTGATTAGTTTCTGCGTTTTAGCCGATGATGGTGGGGATAATTGTTAGTTAACATCTATGGTACAGCTGTCGTGAACACAACACCTGCAGGCGCAGTAACTAGTGGCAGACAACATCTGTAGACGTAATAACTAGTGGCAGACAACAACACCTGTAGACGCAATAACTACACCTTTTTCACTTCAAATTAATCTAAGTCAAGTTCAATTTAATCCAAGTCAAGTTCAAATTAATCCGAGTCAAGTTCAAATTAATCCGAGTCAAGTTCAAATTAATCCGAGTCAAGTTCAAATTAATCCGAGTCAAGTTCAAATTAATCCGAGTCAAGTTCAAATTAATCCGAGTCAAGTTCAAATTAATCCAAGTCAAGTTCAAATTAATCCGAGTCAAGTTCAAATTAATCCGAGTTAAGTGCAAATTAATTGAAGTCAAGTTCAAATTAATCTAAGTCAGGTTCAAATTAACCCAACCCTCATTTGAGTTAAAGAATGACATAATAATTTGTTAATTTGAGTTTTTTGTTTTAAATATATATCTATGGATGTTATAAGCAAGACTGATTTCGAGGATATATTTACACTCATAGGTATTTATATACGTGAAATTCCACTTTATCACGTCAATGAAATCATATACATGATAATACAAAAGGTTATCATTGAACGATATGTAAATTTAATCTTTAAAAGAAATATACAAACGCGATTCACTGAGTACTAATGTACGATTCCGTGTGATTACAATTTATACTTGTACAGTACTACCAGATACATTGCTGCATTAACAATATAAATGTTGCCATCCATTCTAATTCTGGTCAATGTAAATAGATGTTGGATCCACTTAAAATACACAATAATGATACAAGAAACAACGTTTCTAACTTTTACTGATTTTTTTTGTGTGTTCACAATTCAATGTATAATACTTTCATGGCTTAAATATTCATAAAATGTTTATAATAAAAGTTAATGAAGTCTTATAAGT
Source organism: Morinoia aosen (assembly GCA_030386875.1). NCBI lineage: Eukaryota > Metazoa > Arthropoda > Malacostraca > Amphipoda > Talitridae > Morinoia > Morinoia aosen. The sequence goes on along the minus strand of CM059576.1, from coordinate 102,853,807 downwards.
TTTATATGTTGAATTGTAAATAAATATAGAATTGATTAAATCGACTTATCGTCCAATGATAATATTTTGTACATGCATGTATTTGATTTCATAGATGTGATAAAGTGGAATTTCACGTATATAAATATCTATGAGTGTAAATAAATCCTCGAAACCAGTCTTGCTTATCATATCCAATAGATACATATTTAACACAAAATCTCATATTAACAAATTATTTTGTCATTTTGTAACTCAACTGAGGGTTGGATTAATTTGAACTTGACTTGGATTAATATGAACTTGACTCGGATTAATTTGAATTTGACTTGGATTAATTTGAACTTGACTTGGATTAAATTGAACTTGACTTGGATTAATTTGAACTTGACTTGGATAATTTGAACTTGACTTGGATTAATTTGAACTTGACTCGGATTAATTTGAACTTGAGTCGGATTAATTTGAACTTGACTTAGATTAATTTGAAGTGAAAAAGGTGTAGTGGCAGACAACACCTGCAGACGCAGTAACTAGCGGCAGACAACAACACCTGCAGACGTAGTAACTAGAGGCAGACAACAACACCTGCAGACGCAGTAACTACACCTTTTTCACTTCAAATTAATCTAAGTCAAGTTCAAATTAATCCGAGTCAAGTTCAAATTAATCCGAGTCAAGTTCAAATTAATCCAAGTCAAGTTCAAATTAATCCAAGTCAAGTTGAAATTAATCCAGGTAAAGTTCAATTTAATCCAAGTCAAGTTCAAATTAATCCAAGTCAAGTTTAAATTAATCCAAGTCAAGTTCAAATTAATCCGAGTCAAGTTCAAATTAATCCAAGTCAAGTTCAAATTAATCCAACCCTGAGTTGAGTTAAAAAATGACAAAATAATTTATTAATATGAGGTTTTGTGTTAAATATGTATCTATTGCATGTGATAAGCAAGACTGGTTTCGAGGATTAATTTACACTCATAGATATTTATATACGTGAAATTCCTCTTTATCACATCTATGCAATCATATAGATGCATTTACAAAATATTATCATTGCACGATATGTAGATGTAATCAATTATATATTTATTTACAATTCAATATATAAAACTTTTAAGACTTCAATAACTTTTATAATAATCATTTTATGAATATTTAAGCCTTGAAAGTATTATACAATGAATTTGTGAACACACACAAATAAAATCAGTAAAAGTTAGAAACGTTGTTTCTTGTATCATTATTGTGTAATGTAAGTGGATCCAACATTTCTTCACATTGACTAACACAGAATTAGAATGGGTGGTAAAATTTATATTGCTAATGCAGGAATGTATCTGGGTAGTAAAGTACAAGTATAAATTGTACTCACACGGAATCGTACATTAGTACTCAGTGAATCGCGTTTGTATATATCTTTTAAAGATTTAATCTACATATCGTTCAATGATAACCTTTTGTATTAGCATGTATATGATTTCATAGATGTGATAAAGTGGAATTTCACGTATATAAATACCTATGAGTGTAAATATATCCTCGAAATCAGTCTTGCTTATAACATCCATAGATATACATAACACAAAAAACTCATATTAACAAATTATTATGGCATTCTTTAACTCAACTGAGGGTTGGATTAATTTGAACTTGACTCGGATTAATTTGAACTTAACTCAGATTAATTTGAACTTGACTTGGATTAAATTGAACTTGACTTGGATTAATTTGAACTTGACTTAGATTAATTTGAACTTGACTCGGATTAATTTGAACTTGACTCGGATTAATTTGAACTTGACTCGGATTAAATTGAACTTGACAAGGATTAAATTGAACTTGACTTGGATTAAATTGAACTTGACAAGGATTAATTTGAAGTGAAAAAGTGTAGGACAGACAACAACACCTGCAGACGCAGTAACTAGCGGCAGACAACAACACCTGCAGACGCAATAACTAGTGGCAGACAACAACACCTGCAGACGTAGTAACTAGTGGCAGAAAACACCTGTAGACGCAATAACTTGTGGCAGACAACAACACCTACAGACGCAGTAACTAGTGGCAGACAACAACACCTGCAGACGCAGTAACTAGTGACAGACAACAACACCTGCAGACGCAGTAACTAGTGACAGACAACAACACCACCAGTCCAGGACACACCAACACACACGCTACACTCCCCCTCGCTGCAGCGCACTCTAACTAACCTTGCTTGCTTGCCGACATCGGCTATTGAAATAACTTACAATGCTACAAGTGTAGACTTCCTCTACGGACGACCTTTCCAAATCGAGATTTATTGATACAATTTATGTCGTGAAGAGCAAAAATGTGATGAACACATAATATCGCCGAACAAATGTTATATAAATGATTATTTTGATCCCTAAAATAGATGAGAATTACTTTTTCATTTCCTGATTAATTTTATATTGTGTAAGTCATGTGAATTCATTCACATTAGTTATGTTTTCTTAGTCACTTATATTCAAATGCATTACCAAAATCAGACTGCCGAAACGAAGTGAACGCATTTTTTTCGTGTTTACCTCCGAATCTTTTGTTTTGATAATCAACATGGGGATTACGATCACCGTGTATGAATAGTAATTGAGGATCTCTTTGTTAAGGTATTTGAATGCGTTTTTCGCTTATGTTTCAGTGCAAGTGTGCACTAACGAAAGTGTTTTCCAGCTCAGCGTCACGAGGATTGTGTGCTCTGAGTTACTTCTATATAATGCACTGACGCGATCAGATTACGCTTCGAAAGGAAGTCATTTTTGTTGTGCTTTTCTGTCAGTCATTTATTGGTTCTACATTTTACATGGGTATTACGATACCGATGCGTAATTACCAACTAAGGATGTTAATGTTAAGATGTTTTAAAAAACAATTTTAAACATTTCATGTTTCAACTCTGTTGGAAATAAACTTTATTTCTTTTCTTCTTTTTTCAAACAAACATCAAATTCCCATTGTCAGTCTTCGAAAACGTAAAACAGTTATTTCAATACCGTAAGAGCAATTTTGATGTCACATGACTCAAATTTTCAGTAAATGATTTAGTGACCAATTGAAATGCGATAATGAATCAATATGATGAGATTATTGTTTTTGAGTTGTTTAATTAAGTGGTGCAAGTTTTTGTATTTTGATGATGTCAATTTCGAATGACCAAATTCAGATGAGCCGCTTGTCAGATATCTATAATTATGTGTGATGTCAATAATTTTGGTGAGCAGATATCGGCTACTCTCATGTGCTCAAGCCAGGTAAGAGCGTTTCTTCTTGGTGGTGCGTCCTGGACCGGTGGGTGTTTGTCACTAGTTACTATGCTGCAGGTGTTTTTGTCTGCCACTAATTACTGCGTCTGCAGGTGTGTTCACGGCAGTTGTATCATAGTTAACTAATATTTTCATAATCAGCTAATATCTCATTGCCTACGGCTAAACGATGCAATTTTGTATATTCAAAGAGTAAGCTGTATAGGAAAATTTCGGCGTGCTGGCCACAGATTTGTGTTCAGAAAGTCAATTTTCGTAACCCAGATTACTCTAACTCGAACGAATATCTTTTTATAAGCTCCTTGAAGTCTAGCAGAGACCACTCCTCTCGTAATGCTATTGCTCAACTGACATACCCATCGATCGAAGGAGTCTAACTTGCCTCTTAAGTTATTACAAGACCACTTAAATTTTTTTTACCACCTTTCGTAAACTCGAAACAGTTGACACTCATACTAATTAACCAAATATAATATTGTAAAGTTGAATAATGAACGTAAAACATTATTTATTTTTAAAAATTCAAATTTCACAAGATATGAATTCATTCATTATTTGTTTTCAATGCTATTTATTCATTTCAAATTGAGCAAATTTCTTTTCAATGTGCATATGTTGTTTTGGCAAACAACGGTAACTAATTCATTTTCTGGTAGAGTCATTCGACCACGCGAGAAATGTTCCGTAGGACAACATGCCGCCTCTCATTGTTGATGCTATTTGCTTTATTCTTTATTTTTCTGTTTTTTCTGTTTAAATCAGTTTTGTTACGTTTTTTTACATGTTCATTGAAATTTTGGTGCATGTGAATGTACAGAGCTACATCCCTGTTCCTTCACCAGCACGATTACAACACCAGCACCATAACACCAGCACTATAACACCAGCACCATAACACCAGCGCCATAACACCAGCACCATAACACCAGCGCCATAACACCAGCACCATAACACCAGCACCATAACACCAGCACCATAACACCAGCACCATAACACCAGCGCCATAACACCAGCACCATAACACCAGCACCATAACACCAGCGCCATAACACCAGCACCATAACACCAGCGCCATAACACCAGCACCATAACACCAGCACCATAACACCAGCACCATAACACCAGCACCATAACACCAGCGCCATAACACCAGCACCATAACACCAGCGCCATAACACCAGCACCATAACACCAGCACCATAACACCAGCACCATAACACCAGCACCATAACACCAGCACCATAACACCAGCACCATAACACCAGCGCCATAACACCAGCACCATAACACCAGCGCCATAACACCAGCACCATAACACCAGCGCCATAACACCAGCACCATAACACCAGCGCCATAACACCAGCACCATAACACCAGCACCATAACACCAGCATCATAACACCAGCACCATAACACCAGCACCATAACACCAGCACCATAACACCAGCACCATAACACCAGCACCATAACACCAGCGCCATAACACCAGCACCATAACACCAGCACCATAACACCAGCACCATAACACCAGCACCATAACACCAGCACCATAACACCACCACCATAACACCACCACCTTAACACCACCACCATAACAACATATACCACAACGTAACAATAAGAACAAAACGGTAATGTATTGATATTTACATTTGTGTAAATGTAAGAAGCGATATAGCATCAACAGTGGAAGTCAGCATGTTGTTGTTCAGTGGAATTGAGAAGTACAATGAAAACTCCTGCCATTTAATTCCGACGACTGATCATAAAAATAAATCAGTTATCCTTGAACAAAAAATAAAATTCTCGACTAATTTTGTGGGAATGTAAAAGAATATGCTTATAAAATCGCTAGGAACGAATTTGTTCAGCCTCACAAAGATTAGAATTTCAAAAAATTTATAGTACGAAACATTGTCGGGTTAATATTTTCACTTCTCAAATAAATGTACGGCATTTAGACAGGGTTCGAGCACTCGCGCATTTCGGCAATGTCAATAAAGTTATCTTGTTCCGTAAAAAAATTTACAGCCGCTCTCGGCGCCTCGTTCTGTGGACAGATTAATGGTACGTAAGTTTGCGCAGTTGATATTACATTCTGAATTGTTCAATATTGATAAGAATATCTGTACAGGTTGAGTTACGTAGTCATCTGAGATAATTGACCTCCAAGCACACACCTGAGGTCAGTTTTTGTAAGCACGCCGCCATTTTTACTAAGCAGCTTACTGCCTGAATATACAAAATTGCATCGTTTAGCAGCAGGTAATGAGACATTAGCTGATGGTGGTGGGGACATTGCTGTGAACACATGCAGACGCAGTAACTAGTGGCAGACAACACCTGCAGACGCAGTAACTAGTGGCAGACAACACCTGCAGACGCAGTAACTACTGGCACACAACAACACCTGCAGACGCAGTAACTAGTGGCAGGCAACACCTGCAGACGCAGTAACTAGTGGCAGACAACACCTACAGACGCAGTAACTACTGGCAGACAACAACACCTGCAGACGCAGTAACTAGTGGCAGACAACACCTGCAGACGCAGTAACTACTAGCAAAGAACACCTGCAGACGCAGTAACTAGTGGAAGACAACACCTGCAGACGCAGTAACTAGTGACAGACAACACCTGCAGACGCTGTAACTACTGGCAGACAACAAAACCTGAAGATGCAGTAACTAGTGGCAGACAACAACACCTGCAGACGCAGTAACTAGTGGCAGACAACACCTGCAGACGCAGTAACTAGTGGCGGACAACAACACCTGCAGACGCAGTAACTAGTGGCAGACAACACCTGCAGACGCAGTAACTAGTGGCAGACAACACCTGCAGACGCAGTAACTAGTGGCAGACAACACCTGCTGACGCAGTAACTAGTGGCAGACAACACCTGCTGACGCAGTAACTAGTGGCAGACAACACCTGCAGACGCAGTAACTAGTGGCAGACAACACCTGCAGGTGCAGTAACTAGTGGCAGACTACACCTACAGACGCAGTAACTAGTGGCAGACAACACCTGCAGACGCAGTAACTGGTGGCAGACAACACCTGCAGACGCAGTAACTAGTGGCAGACTACACCTGCAGACGCAGTAACTAGTGGCAGACAACACCTGCAGACGCAGTAGCTAGTGACAGATTGTTATGGTAGTTTTCATTGCACAAATGCCACTCTATTGTAATTTACAATGACCTCCTCTTGATAATCGTACTTAAGTCACATTATTGTCAAAGCTTTCCGTAAATTATCTCAATGTGATGTATCGTATATCGGTATTGATGTTCATTCAACCGCATTATATTCATTTAGTGATTATATGACTGCCATCAGCCCAATATTTGGGCAAAACAATGTTTTCATTTCAAATACATCCATTATCTATAAAATCTCATTATGGTCAAGTAATTATCTTCTATAAGCGTGAAGCCAGACCCGTATATTCTAGGTTAAGCATTCAATATCATATTTACTTATTTCATCGAGAGTTCACAGTCTAGTAACCCCCAGAAACAAATAATGAATCTGGTACGAGAAGCTGCTGCTTCCACAAGAAACGAAATAAATGTACACAAGGAGCTCCGAGACACGAACTCAGGACTATAAATTCCCGCGCCGGCACGCTATCGATTGCGCTACCGATCACCCTAAAAGGTGACCGAAGCCCAATCAGTCTCATCATCCGAAACAGTCTCATCATCTCATCTATTCGTCTTAACTTACAAAGGAAAATAAAGTCACGAAAGATCCTCAGTATCAAGTATTAACGCCGACATTCACAAACCACTCAGCTTTTGAGAGAGACGCTGGATTATAGACGAATAGCAAATTTGTAAACTTCACTGCGGGACCCAGAATTAGGCATCGGCCATGTATGAGGGTGGGCTGCTCATTTCACAATCCACTTTATGAGGATCAATTGAAACAAGATGGATCTCCAGATATTTTGGGGTACATTGCTAATTTTGTTACTCTCTAAAGGTTAACATCGGCATCTTTGGGATGCATTATTTCCAATCAAGCCTGATACATATGATCTTAGCATTGGTTTTTCAAATGTCTTATAACTAACACTATATATAGGACACCATGACGGTTCCCCCGTAAAGCCGGTACCCATTTCCGACACCTGGGTTGAGTGGGGTATTGTGCTTGAGCTTTCCCTTATACCCAACGGGGAAAATCTCCGCGCCAGCGCCGGGATAGAACCCGCGACTCCAACATACAAGCCCGATCCCTTAACCACTGTTTTTCCCTTAACCTACATTTTTCAGCCAACCGGATTCATGACCAGATTGATGGATCTTTTTGCTGATGTGATCTCCTATGGACATGCTGATTTATGCTTCAATAGCTATGCTGATTTATGCTACAATAGACATGCTGATTTATGCTACAATAGACATGCTGATTTATGCTACAATAGCCAAACATTGATATGCTACAAAAGACATGCTGATTCATGCTACAATAGACATGCTGATATATGCTACAATAGCCAAACATTGATATGCTACAAAAGACATGCTGATTCATGCTACAATAGACATGCTGATATATGCTACAATAGACATGCTGATTTATGCTACAATAGACATGCTGATTCATGCTACAATAGACATGCTGATATCAATACTTGCCATTTACGTCTAGCGCACCAACAGCATGCCATGTCACCCATGCGCTCGTTAAATAATAAAGCTTTTTTTAACTGCATACAACAACAACTATAGGCTGAAATAGCAATGCATCAGATCATATAGAAAATAACGATAGGGGCAACAGGAAACAACACTCAATACGTCGATGGGGCTCACAAAAAGTCACATAATCAGCGTGAAACATATTTTCCACTCCATGAGAACACAAACTAGACCCATAACATATTTTTAATATTTTAGTTACCGTAAAAAACTTTTCTATACTTTTCTTGAAAAGAAGTAGAAAGAAAACAAACAAACAAACATCGGCATCTTTGGGATGCTTTATTTCCAATCAAGCCTGATACATATGATCTTAGCATTGGTTTTTCAAATGTCTTATAACTAACACTATACAGGGTGTTTTTTTTACTTTGAACAAACTTCGAACTTAGGTACAAAAACTCAAAAGAAATCGATTCTTCATGAATGACAAAATGTCCAAAACTCTTAAGTTTTCGAGTTATGGCGTCGCAAAGCATGTTTAGAAGTGCATGTTATAACTGGGCCGCACACCAATTGTTATTTAAAGTTGTTAGTTTTCGAGATTGTCGAATACAATTAAAGCATTTTTTCTCATTTCATTATGGGTTATCCATTCCATGTAATCAACGACAAGATTTCAAGATGCAATGTGAAACTGAAATACATTTCCATCCATCAAAACCGATGGATTGGCAGAGGTGCTCCTGTAGCATGGCCAGCTAGGTCGCCTGATTTTACGCCACTGGATTTTTTCTTGTGAGGAACCATGAAGGACCTCGTGTATGCCACTCCTGTTGAATCGGAACAGGATCTGGTTGGACGCATTGTGGACTCAGCTGGCCGTATTACGGAAATGCCTGGCGTGTTTCAATCTGTAAGGCGCTCACTGGCTGTTAGATGTCGTAAATGTGTTGAAGTTCATGGAGGCCATTTCGAGTAACTGTTGTAATAAAACTGTATTCAAGTTTGTTCTTGCGTTAAAGTTCTAACATTAAAGTTTGAATTGATTATGTTTTTTACCTGTGTCCTGCAATGCTTACTGATTAATGGTTAGCTTACATGATAATAATTTAAAATTACTCATTTAGGGCAATTTATTCTTATTTGTAAAACGTGTACACGCAAATTTCATTGCGAAATTACAAAAATACTACATTAGTGGGGCCCAAAACCTCTTTAACTATCAAAGGTAGCGCTAAAAATGGTGCGCGCGTGCAATCCTACTTGAAGTTCTAATATTCTTCAAGTAACTACTATAACTCGAAAACTACAGAATTTTGGACATTTTGTCATTCATGAAAATCGATTTATTTTGAGTTTTTGTACCTAAGTTCGAAGTTTGTTCAAAGTAAAAAAAACACCCTGTATATAGGACACCATGACGGTTCCCCCGTAAAGCCGGTACCCATTTCCGACACCTGGGTTGAGTGGGGTATTGTGCTAGAGCTTCCCCTTATAACGAACGGGGAAAATTGCCGCGCCAGCGCCGGGATACGAACCCTCGTCTCCAACATACAAGGCCGATCCCTTAACCACTGTGCCACCGCGAGCACCAGGACTGTTTAGTTAATTTATTACTAGTTACTGCGTCTGCAGGTCTTGTCTGCCACTAGTTACTGCGTCTGTGTTAAAGGTTCAGGGTAACTCAGGTCAGGGGAATAACTATGCACAAATTCTACATATTTTATTAGGAGAACACTCGACAGGAACGAACGATAGATAACACTCGACAGGAACGAACGATAGATAACACTCGACAGGAACGAACGATAGATAACACTCGACAGGAACGAACGATAGATAACACTCGACAGGAACGAACGATAGATAACACTCGACAGGAACGAACGATAGATAACACTCGACAGGAACGAACGATAGATAACACTCGACAGGAACGAACGATAGATAACACTTGACAGGAACGAACGATGGTTAACAGTCAAGGCAGCTCACGGAACAATACGTGAAAATAGAAGTTGAATAATACGCTCTCGGAATACTCTCCTCTGCCAGACGCAGCACCAGACCCCATGGAGTGGCGCACGGACTGCCTGAGGTCACATGACAACCGGGTCAGAGAAGGTCGCGCTAGAAAGAACACGAGACGAGAATATGATGTACGCTTTTACATACCTCCCTACGAAGGACAATTTTGTTCATGAACAAAAGTTAACCGCGTACATCGCATACAAAGTTAAGGTATTCTTAAGTCTAGTCAAACATCAATCGAAACATAGTTTTACATAACACCTAAGCTTAGAAGTACAAGGCGCACACATATACTCGCAGGTATATAAAAGTCACACAGTTCACGTTTCCTTAGTGGAACATACGGGAGAGATAGTCTGTGCCAACATTTTCTTTACCTGGTAGATAAACTATTGAGTAGTCGTAAGGCTGCAAGATAAGTGACCAGTGGGCTAAGCGCATATTCAAATTCTTCATTTTGCTCAAGTACACTAAGGGTCTGTGGTCGACTTCAAGAATGAATTTTTTTCCTAGCAAGTACGCGGAAAATTTTTGTACGGCGAAAACTATCGCCAGGCATTCTCTTTCAATAGAAGAAAACCTACGCTCAGCTTCAGTAAGCTTACGACTGGCGTACGCTACTGGAAAGGGACAGTCGTCTGTATATTGAAGGAGCACCGCTCCCAGTGCGACGGCTGAGCTGTCGGAACGCACTACAAATGTTTTATTTAGATCCGGTAATTTCAACACTGGTTCAGCAACCAGGGAGTTTCGAGCCCGTTCGAAGTTCTCTAAAAGTTCAGCATCATAAATCAAAGGTTCACATACATTTTTTTTAGAAGATCTGAGAGAGGTGCTGTCACTTCCGCCAGATTAGGTACAAACTTTCGGTAGAACGAAATTAATCCCAAAAATGACCTTAGTGCTTTTTTGGTGCGAGGAGGCTGAGCATTCGACATTGCAAACACTTTAGTCTTTTGGGGAGAGAAACCGTGCTCAGAAATGACAAAGCCGAGATAGCTAATTGACGCAAAAGCGTATTTACACTTGCTTGGTTGGGCAGTAAAACTATGTTCTTTCAGTCTACACAATACTTGTTTCAAGACAGCTAGGTGAGATTCAAGATCTTTCGAGTATATCAGAATATTTTCAAAGTAAAATGATACATCAGCTAAACCGCTCAATACTATTCTCATCAGACGCGCGTATGTAGCGCAAGCCGAAACTAAGCCGAAAGGCATCCTTTTGTATTCCATTAGCCCGCGGCTGGTTGGAAAAGCAGTAAGTGGTCGAGAAGGTTCATCTAGTTCCACCTGGTGGTAGGCGTTGGTCACGTCTAACTCTGAATAGTATTTACTCCCTCCTAACTTGTTAAAGTCTTCTTCTAACTGAAAGGCAGGCTCAGCATCTACCTTACTGACACCATTCAACATGCGGTAGTCTACGGTCAATCTATAGGAACAGTCAGTTTTCTTGACCAGAACTACTGGGGAGCAGAAGTCAGAGGTGGACCGTTGAATTATTCCTAGTTCTAATAATTTATCAACCTCATCATCGAAAACTTCGCGCAAATGTACTGGTACCGGATATACACTAGCTCGAATAGGTGCGGACGTAGTCAAGTCTATCTTATGCACCACAGTTCTGGTGTGACCAGGTATATCAGATAATACGGAAAGAAATTCACAAATCAAGCTCTCTAGCTCCTTCCGCTCACAAGGACTTAACGAAGGTGAAATATTAAAAGGTACATTCTCGTTCGACACTGCTGTTAGCGGCAACTCTATCGATAGGTCTTTTTTTAACTCTATCGTCTGAGGAGTAGCCTCGGTAAAAGAACAGAACATTTTTTCATCTATAACAGAGGCACAAGCACAGAAAAAGATTCCTGACTGAACTAGTGAGATGACATCTCTACTCTCGCTAGGGGCAGATGCATTATCGACCCCAGCCCGTCTAATATATTGGTTCAACAGTTTGATATGACAAGTTTTTGACACTCCATCACAGTCGAGCAGGTAATTTACCTTATTAAGTCGCTTTACTACCTTGTACGGGCCTCTCCAGCTCATCAGCAGCTTGTTATGGCAGTCTGGGAGAAGAATTAACGCCTCGTCGCCCTCGTCCAAGCTTCGATTTTTGGCTTTCAGGTCGAAGTAGGTGCTGAATCTTGACGGAGATTTTAGCATTGCGCGCTGCCAGCTTAGCAGTTTCTTCCAGGGTGTCCCTTAATTCTGTAATGTATTGAAAGCTGTTCCGCTGTTCCACTGGAGCAGATTTATTGACCCACAGGTCGCGTAGCACACAAATTGGCCCCCTCACCTGCCGGCCGTACAGGAGCTCGAACGCCGAAAAGCCAGTTCTGTCGCTTGGCATCTCGCGCAAAGCGAATAGTGTGGCGGTCAGATACCTGTGCCATTCTCGAGGCTTCTTCTCGCACAACTTCTTGAGGCAGTTTTTTAGAGTGGAATGAACGCGCTCCTGTCGTCCGTTCCCTTGGCTATGGTAAACAGAGCTAAAAATTGGCTTTACCCCGAGCAACTTGTGTAGCTCTCCCATCAAGGCACTCGTGAAATTCGTTCCTTGATCCGACAGGATTGTCTCCGGGATTCCAACTCTTGAAAAGATCGTTAATAATGCTTCTGCCACAGATATGCTATCGATATGTTTCAGGGGGACTGCTTCGGGAAAACCAGTGGCCCAGTCGATGACGGTAAGAATATATTTGTGCCCGTCGGAGGAAGCTTGCGTCAGCGGACCAACGATGTCCATTGAGATTCGGGCAAATGGAGTCTACATGATTGGCATTTTAACAAGAGGCACGGGCTTTGTGCGACGCTGGGACATGCGCTGACAATTATCACAGGACCTGCAATAAGCTCGCACATCTGCGGTTACTCCTGGCCAAAAAAATTCTGACAAAATCTTTGCTAACGTTTTAGAATGAGAGAAGTGCCCAGCTAACGGATTTTCGTGAGCTGCATGAAGCACTACCGAACGACATACTATTGGCAAGACCAACTTCAATGTACCTACTGATTTAAAGGTCGACGAGTTCACACATTGGCGGTAGAGAACAGAGTCTTTAACAATAAAAGTGAATTCGGAGCCATCTTTACATTTCAAAATGTCTCCCCTTTTAGCTTTATCCCACAACGGGGTAAGGGAACTGCAAGTTTTTTGTTTTTCCAGAAATTCAACAGGGGAAAGATCAATGGATTTAATCTCGGGTAGTACGAGCGGGTGAATGGTTTTAACTCTAGCCTGAGACCTAGTGACCGCAAGTACCTTGTTTATAAAACCAGTGGGGCGTGAAAGCTTTTTATCACTTGCGTCTCTGACTCCATCAACATTTCCTACTAATACGCTACAACACTTAATCGGAGCAATAGCCGCCATTACCCAACCATCATAAAAATCACATTTCAAGTAGCATTTCGCTAGTGGGAATTTTGACACGTTGCCCAAATAATCAGAGAGGGAAATAGTGGGAGAATTGGACAAGTCTAAGTCCGGAAGAACTTCTGACGATACAATTACACAAGTACACCCAGTATCTCTCAAAATCGTCGATACGTTAACTCCATTAACGGTACCGCATGACAAATACCTCGGGTCAATTTTAGTCTGACCACAATATTTCACTGGAAAATTGGAATCACGAGAAGCGTTCTTCTCTCTAAACAAAGTTGGACACTGAGATCTGTAGTGGCCCAAAACTCCACAATTATGACACCTAACTGGTTTCATTACCTTCCTGCTGCGACCATAAGGAGTGACTATATGCTGTAACGCCCGTGGTGGCTCAGGATCTGTCACAGGTGATGTCGGAGCAGATGCTTGTGCTTTCGTACGTGGAGATGACTTGGCTATCATCTGTTGACTGCGCGCCGTAGTCCAGTTGTCCGCACATTCGGTGGTCTGAGTCAAACTCATCATTCCCTTTTCTTTCAGATGCATACGCAGTTCTGGAGTTACTGATGACAACAGCTGATCTTTAATGATGAAATCTCGTAGGTCCTCGTAGGTTTCCGGAGTTTTCATTTATTCTATCCAATAGTCTAATTTACGACCTAAACTTACTACAAATTGCTGGTAGGTTTCACCAGGAGACCACTTCGCTGAACGAAAGTCTGTTCTATACGTGTCGGAATTTTTATTAAAACCCAGCAACAAGGAGCCCTTTAGCCTGTCGTAGTCTGACGTTACTTCGGCAGGTAGTGAGGAGTAGATTTCTGCAGCCTTTCCACCCAGAGTGCTTCCGAGGCGGACGGCATAGGACTGTCGTTCTAACCCCAACAACTGGCACACTCGTTCGAAGCGGATAAAGAACGACGGTAAATCTTCACCATCACGGTAGGTAAGTAATCGTGGTTTTTCTACCCCTACGGATGCATTCGACGAAGGCACAAAATTTGCCCCGCCACAATTCAGGCGAGCTAGGTCTAATTCATGCTGCAGCCGCAGCCGCAACCGCTCTCTTTCCAATTCGGTATCGTCTTTTTCCTTTTCTCTCTTCAAACGTTCCGCTTCTAACTCACGTTCTTGGGCTAGCTCAGCACGTGCGTGCGCTTGCTGCTCTGTCACGTACTTCGCAATATCTGAGCCCTTCAGTCCCAAGCTCTCGGCTTCTTTTATCAAGTCTAACACGCTAGCCATTTGAAGTTTAGGACCACAGACAAAAGAACCGAAAGAAGGTGTACCAGCTTTAAGCTCGGTACCGTTCGACAAGTAGTTGAAAATCTTATCGAGAGCAATGATTCTGTGCAGAGGAGAGATCTCGAGCTTCGTGCAGTTCCCTGACCATTATAACGAGCCCCCTGGCAAGGTCGCCAATGTAAAAGGTTCAGGGTGACTCAGGTCAGGGGAATAACTATGCACAAATTCTACATATTTTATTAGGAGAACACTTGACAGGAACGAACGATAGATAACACTTGACAGGAACGAACGATAGATAACACTTGACAGGAACGAACGATAGATAACACTTGACAGGAACGAACGATAGATAACACTTGACAGGAACGAACGATAGATAACACTTGACAGGAACGAACGATAGATAACACTTGACAGGAACGAACGATAGATAACACTTGACAGGAACGAACGATAGATAACACTTGACAGGAACGAACGATAGATAACACTTGACAGGAACGAACGATAGATAACACTTGACAGGAACGAACGATAGATAACACTTGACAGGAACGAACGATAGATAACACTTGACAGGAACGAACGATAGATAACACTTGACAGGAACGAACGATAGATAACACTTGAAAGGAACGAACGATGGTTAACAGTCAAGGCAGCTCACGGAACAATACGTGAAATAGAAGTTGAATAATATGCTCTCGGAATACTCTCCTCTGCGAGACGCAGCACCAGACCCCATGGAGTGGCGCACGGACTGCCTGAGGTCACATGACAACCGGGTCAGAGAAGGTCGCGCTAGAATGAACACGAGACGAGAATATGATGTACGCTTTTACAGTCTGCAGGTCTTGTCTGCCACTAGTTACTGCATCTGCAGGTGTTGTCTGCCACTAGTTACTGCGTCTGAAGGTGTCGTCTGCCACTACTTACTGCGTCTGCAGGTTTTGTCTGCCACAAGTTACTGCGTATGCAGGTGTTGTCTGCCACTAGTTACTGCGTCTGCAGGTGTTGTCTGCCTCAAGTTACTGCGTCTGCAGGTGTTGTCTGCCACTAGTTATTGCGTCTGCCACAGGTTACTGCGCCTGCAGGTGTTGTCTGCCACTAGTTACTGCGTCTGCAGGTGTTGTCTGCCACTAGTTACTGCGTCAGCAGGTGTTGTCTGCCACAAGTTACTGCGTCAGCAGGTGTTGTGTTCACGGCGATCGTCCTAAAATTGTTAACTAACATTTATCCCCACCATCAGCAAAAGTCTCATTACTCACGGCCAAACGATGCAACATTCAACATTCAGGCAGTAAGCTGCACAACAAAATGGCGGCAGCTCGTAGAAATTGAGCACAGGTTTGTGTTTAGGAAGTCGGTTATTTAAATGATGGACTGACTCAATCAAACGAAGAGCTTTCTTTCAGTGCATCTTGTACTTCGTCGGAGGTAGCGTGCACGTTAAGGTATCCACCCTACGCCAACTCTACGGTAGAACTTCAGCGATATGAGCCCAACAGGCTACAAAAATATATGAATTTGAGCTAAAAATCTACATACACGCGTCCCGCTCTCGCAATTGGATTCGCTTCACCTAAATTGTAGGGATATGAACTTGACGACTTCACAAATATGTCAGGTTATTCCCAAACATAGATATAATTGAAAATTTAGTCACATAAAAGTTTCAGCAAGTTTATTTTTTATCGCAGTTTTTATCGCATTTTAATATCATCTCACAAAATTTTTAGAAATTTTAACCAGGCAATTTTTGAATGACTAAGTTATTTTAATATAGAGCTATCAAAGTCCATGTGAAGTAGGTTTTCACTTCAGTGTTCAATTCAACTGAACTTCAACGCGCCAACCACCATCGTTGATGCTGGTGCTGGTTATTATCGTTCCTTAAATAATCATAGTTGTAGAAATCAATACATTACCGTTTTCTTCTTATTTTGTATGTTAAGACATCAGTTGTTACGGTGGTGGTGTAGGTACGGTGCTGGTGTAGGTACGGTGCTGGTGTAGGTACGGAGCTCATACATTTCATACAACAGCTACGTTCACTGTAGGCATTCATGTTACATGTATGATACGGATGGGATTTTAGTTTCCTCTGATCGATTGAAGTATTATCGAAGTGACCAACTGTCACTGAGGCTGCCCTGCTGGCTGCACCTGAACGGGAGTTGGTGATCCTAAACCGGGAAATTTGGCCCAGACGGAGCTGGGAATTAGGATCTTTGTAAGAACTTGAGTGATAAGTATTTACATCGAACGGACTTCAGTGCTAAGAACTATGTTCATGGAAATGTCCATGAAAACATTTTAAATTCATTTATATGAACATTAAATCATGCATACAGGGGTTCACTGTCACTTTCAGATTTAATTTTTGATTTTCAATGTTCAAGTTATGAGACAGCAATAAATAATAGGCTGAATAATAGCCATCGCAAAAATAGTTTTCTAACCACTCACGGCACTGAATTAAGAAGCAAATACCTCTCTTCAATTTCACATTTTTTTGTTTTAGTTAGTCATAAAATATAAGGACATAAATAAAACGAATTTATTTGAATGATTCTTCTTACACAATTATTAACTAATTATGTATTTAAAAATAATTAAAATCTATTCTGAGGACGGAAACAGTTAATCACATAACATTTGTTTACCAATATCTCGTATAGATCACAGTTGGTACAATCCATGACCTAAATTGAACACACAAATCACGTTTCGGAAACAAACTAATGCAGTTGAAGCCCTAGCTCGTAATAATGTTTATTATTTTTAAAAGCCGTTGTTGGCTTCTATCGAAGTATAGTGTGTTTGCGCTACAGCATGTGGAGAGTGCAGCGCACGCATGGGTGTGTCCTGTACTGGTGGGTGTTGTCTGCCACTAGTTACTGCGTCTGCAGGTGTTGTGTTCACGGCAGTTGCATTATAGTTAACTAACAATCATTTCGACCATTATCACATTCATCAGCTAACATGTCTTATTCCCTATGATTTAACGATGCAATTATGAATCATGCAGTAAGCTGCCTCAGAAAACTGTAGTTGTGCTAGCAGAAACTAACCACGGTTTTGTGTTCAGGAAGTCGATTATCTTAGATGACAAAAAGCCTAATTTAACCAAATATATTTCTTATATTTCAACAGTCATGTATATATTTCAGCACTAAAATCACGGTCATCAACAGATGGCTCATTAGAACTTGGTTGTACATCAAAAGGCTTAGGATCCTCAACTCCTGACGAAGGCTAATTATTCGAACCGGCTTCTGGGGCGAGTCTCCGGTGCTACTATAGGGTGAGATCTACCTCTAGCTAGTACTATAGCATGGTGTTAGGTTAGGTTGGGTTGCTAATGGATAACAATTATTTCAATACATTTAATTTAGAGATAAACACTGAATTTGCACATCTAAAACTGCACCTGGGTAGGAGAGATATAGCGGCAGACCTCACGCTACAGTAGCACCGAGTCCCTGTATTTGTTACCGAGGTGTGTAATGAAGACCGTTTCTTGCCGAGATATCGAGGTTGCCATTGTATGCATAACCAGCTACTAATGAAGGTTTCTCGTTGTAAGTTATTTTTTAGATCGCGTTTCCTGAATTTCTAGTGAGCTTCGTCTCAATATTGATTCTTCCGTTATCATGCTGAAGTGTTCTGACAACATACTTTATATATTTGAATGTGGTTTCTTCATAAGAGTGAAAATTTCACGATTCATCTCAGTCTGGGAACACTTTTTCAACTTTCATGTTTCTTCTAGACGAGGACGTTTCTGTTTCAGTCCGCCTACTGTGCTTGTGCCGAGTGGACGAAATGGAGCCGATCAGTGGAGGTGTCTTTCTTTGCTTCTTGCTTGAGGCCCATTATTTATTGCTTGGCTCCATTCTTTACCTGAACTCAAAAGGAAAAAGAAACGAGCGACTGGCTTACCACAATTCCTGAAAATGCCACATTCCAGTAACTTGGTCCGCTGACGTCACAATGATGTCCATAACTCAAAGATGGTCTGGGTTTCATCTCTCGGAGCCAACTGATTCTATTCACATGAACCCTGAGTAGCGGACGAAGCACGAAGACAATTGTTTTTCCCACAAGTGTTTGAACAGTTTTAAGTAAAAAAATGACGGAGATACCACACCACAATAAAGTAACTCCTTTAATCTATCCGACCTCATCTTAACTCGAGGGCAGATTTCGTTAACTCTCTGCGTAAATTTCTCAAATATCTTATTAGTTCAATAATTTTTTGTTCTAGCAACACTCGATTATTCACACCGGTGACACAGCGCTTACGTTTTGCTTGAGGCGTCATTGATAATTGTAGCGTGCCATTGCCATAGTGTCGCTTTGCGCGACCTAAGGAGTGAATTTCAGTTACCTATTGATAATTTGCTCGCAATGCTTATTAAAATCTTGCAGTAACTAAATTAACGTGTATTTCTGGCTAAATTTGTAACGGCCAAGCTAATCCAATAACAGTTGTCAACAGTGGTAGTTGACCTCGTTAATTCTGGAAGCTCAAAATCCGTATTTTTGCCGACTAAAACACTAAAAAAGGAAAGCACGTTCTCTATTACGATTTCGATACAGCGGACTGAAATATGAATTATTTCTTCATACTAGATCCTTTACAAGTAAAATTTTCACGAGATCCTTTCGCAAATCACAGCAGTTTTTAAAGCGCTATCTATTTCGGGAAATGATAGCGAATTTCAGAGCGAAACATTTCTTTAGAAAACAACTGACACAAGAAACGTTGGAATTTATCTTATTTTAAACCAGGAAATTCTACTCAACTACGCCTGCCATCGATGATGGATAAAGTGGAAATCCAATAACATTAAAGTTCACAACTTTTTCCGTCGATTTTTAAGATTAATTCTAGTCTAAGTAGTAGTAGTAGTAGTAGTAACATGGGTTTGCTAGCGCGTCAGTTACTCAAACTATATCGCACCGAAGGTTACATATTGTAATTCGTATCAGACTTTTCCAAATTACCACACAAGATGAACATCTCTATTATTTGAAACATCAAAATTATATGAGCATCATGATCATAATTACAACTCAAGATTACAAGTGTCTCCTCATTAAAGTCTGTACACAACAGAGTACATTCGAAACCGACTGAGCAGCCAAACCCCGTAGAAGGTTTCAGCTGCCCACCCATTTATGGCCGGACGCCTTATTCACGCTGAAACCCCCGAGGTACCAGCGCAGCGCGCCCGGCCGCACCCCCGTCAAGTTCGCACATTTGGACGCCGCCCACCCCTCTCCTTCCATCTCCGTGTTGCTACAACACGTTGCCATTCGCGCCAATTATTTAACTCTGTAGTACTTCTGAGGTTTATTAACCTATCTGTTCGTTATACATTGATTATTAATCACTGCATTATAAACACTACATGTATTTAGTAAGTGGATACTACAGCGGAATACCAAAGTTAACCTGTATTAAATCATTATAATAAGTTTTGACAACGACCGCTGGTGTTTGGCTATTCAACCCTACATCTCGGCACGCAAAAACAGTCATTTTTAAACTTTTTTAAGTTAACCTTAAACAAACTGAACTTGGCCTAACCTTACCCAACCTAACCTAACTTAACTTAACCTAACCTAAATAAATTTAACCTAACATTTCTGTAGCTGCTCGGAGGTGGTGCTGTAGCTGCTTGGAGGTGGAGGGAGAGGGGTGGGCGGCGTCCAAATGTGCGAACTTGACGTGGGTGCCGCCCGGCCGCACCTACGTTAAAGTTGCTCCCCTCCGTGTGCGTGAGCGAGTCTGTGTACGTGCATGGCTAGTCAACGTCATCAAAAACCACGCCCACTTCAACAGCTGCCACGCGTCGCTGCGTGACATAATTGTGATACAAACATTTATTATGTTGTACACTTTGCCATTGAAGTATCATTTAATAATGGATTAAAATTCTCTATGTTTCACTGTACAATTCAACGTCTCAGCCGTCTTGAACGACACATATATGAGTTAGATCAAATAAGAGCACAGTTACCGCGATTCTACCGTGTCATAATGTATCGTTCGTATGCCACGAAGTATTGTTTGCAATGCAAATCTCTTTGGTTTATATTATAAATATGTAGTTCATTCGAACAATTAACCCATTCTTTTTAAGTGAATAAAAGTATTTTATTCACTTAAAAAGTAAATAAAAGTATTTTAACTGTTTCATTATAATATGCATTAAATTAAAGTATTCAAGAGCTGAAGCGTTCTGCATGATGCCTTTTATGCATATTGACGCCAAATGAATTCGATTAATTTAATTTTACAAATTCAGTGGAAAACTTGATGAGCTCATATCAGTATATTTACTAGCCACTTCCTTCCCGTTTAATTCCATACTATTTTGGACGTAAAGTGCAAAGTAAAGTAACCTCGGTACTTTCATTGGCGATAAAGAAAACTGGACGCTAACACAAGAAGAAATGAATGTTATAAATTGCATCACAAATGTTTCCCCTTTTTAGTTTCCCTCGGGAAATAGCCCCCCTTCCCCTGTCATATATGACATACAAATATGATGTTTCATCAATAACGATTTTTTTTCAGTTGCTCAGGCAATGAGATAGTTTTGAATGAATATCAAAGCTCGTGGCCACACTATTCAATGCCACCATGTAAGTTATTTTTTGTGTCTTTACGTGACAACTATGATAGATTGGACGATATTTAATGTCATTTTCAAAACTTCTTACATACGTTATGAAAAAAACATTCTAAATGATAGATATTTGCATGCAGTAATATTTATATGTATATGTGAGACATGCTTTCATTATTTATTATGAATTTAATCACGATCGCTTTTCAACTTCTCAACTCTACGAAATATTTTCAGTTCTTCACGTGTTTAAATAAAATAGAATTCACTTAACATTTTTTACTGCAAAAGGTCAATCGTTAAAATTCTATGCCTCTGCCAACCTATTAAATGCAACTTTTCGGTGCAACTATCATCTTTGGGCTGAAAAAGCTAGCCTGCTGTTGATCGTTATTTCTACAGTACAAAATATCGCTCCTATATAGTCGTCTTACAATGAGAATTTTGTGTTTACTATGTCTGCTTCTACTTGAACAATTTATTGTCATTTTCTATCAATGTGACCGTATAAAAATATGATTGACTTCATTTTTCAGCCCGAAGGTAGTAATAGTTTCATCGAAACGTTGCATTTTTTAGATTGATAGAGGTCTAAAATTTTAACGATTGACATTTTGCAGTAAAAAATATCACGATTGCTTTATTGAGCAAACTTCTATACAAATAGATCTAAAAACATATGAAAGATGACTTTTTTGAAAGCATTATTGCTTGCGATGAAACACTACTGAATTGCTGAATTCTGCACATTTCTAAATATACATATTAAGTGATAAATTTTTCTTTTTTTTCAAATATTATGCAAGTGCATAACGAACTGCATTGCGGCATCTGGTCACGCATAGTTGTACGATACGACTTCTGGCAATGAGTTCAACTCTGGACCAGTGCACAACCCTACACGCACACGGCCGCTGAAACACAAGCACACAGATTGGAGCAACTTTGACGTGGGTGCGGCCGGCACGCCACGTTGTGTGTGCCCTTAGATCTCGCACCTCTTCTCCTCTGTAATTCCACGAACAAAAGCCTCCCGATTCTTCATGTCAACTCATAATATAGCTCTCGCCTGATTCATTCTCAAAAGGTCTAGACTGTTCTAAGCCACAGAGAAAGTCCCTCAATTTTGATTCGTTGGATGCTTGCATGTCCTGAAGTTTCGCTCTCTGATTGGCGCACGCTCGATACCCCAAACACGTGATTCCTTAGAGAGCACACCATTGGTGTAGATGGTGCCGCTTTCTGCTTAAGCCTTTGGCCCCTTTCATACAGAGCGTGAAATCACGCAGCGTGTAAAAATCACGCAGCGGGATTTCACGTTGAATCGTTCACACGAGGCATTTTTTTACGCTTGATTCTGTCAGTTTTGCATTGCTGTTCTCCGAGAATGCTCACGAGTGTTTGTGGACTGGGTAATAATGGCTGGTCAGAGTAAAGTAAAGAAAACTCTCCTTTTATACTTGCTGTATAAAAGACAGCAAAGGAAGAGAAGAAGGCGGTGCTGGGTACATAAGATAGTCAGTTCAAGGCGCAAGAAGGAGAATTTGCCACACTATTTGCAAAATTAAGGGAAGATGAAGCCAAATTCTTCAATTACTTCCGTATGTCTGCCGAAAGTTTTGACGAATTGCTGTCAAACGTCCAAGGCAAATTAACCCGCAACAACATGCAGATGAGGGATGCTGTACCTGCTATTGAAAAACTGGCTTTAACCCTCATGTATAGTATTTCGGTCTTGCTAAGTAAGTAGGTTGTAATAATGGCAATATTAAAAAAAATCTTTCTTAAGTATAAAAAACTTTTACTTAGTATTCCAATCCATATAAATAATATGTAAGAAATAAACAATAACACAACACATCCACTCTGACCTCATCCACACATCCACTCTGACCCACTCTCTGAACCGCACTACGAGGCGGCGTGAAAACACGCACAGTGTGCAAGGTAGACTTGAACACCATTGAAAGCTAAAGTTTTGCGTGAAATTTCACGTTGCGTTTTGAACAGACACACGCTCGGCATCAGGCGTGAACTTTCACGCTGCGTGAAAACCTGTCGCGTGTGAATAGAAGTGTACATTATCTATGTCCGCTTAGGGTCGGCGTGAAATCACGCAGTGTGATTTTTTACACGCAGCGTGATTTCACGCTCTGTGTGAAAGGGGCTTTACTCCTTCTCTTTGGAATCTGCCCTCGCGCTACCCAGTTCAGCCAAAACCTCTGCCTTTTGATCCCAAGCCTGCGTGTGTGTGTGTGTGTATTGTGTATCCCCAAGGTGGCTTGTCGATGCTCGAGAGCTAGCAAGTTTGAACGAGGCGCCGACCGCAGGTTTACGACTACACACATTCAAACGCTTGTAGCCCAGCAGAATGTTAAATTTCTCAAAATTTGTCGCAGCTTTCCGTGATCTTGCCAAAAAATATGTGATAGATGTATTGCAACGTATTGCAACATAAGTAAACACAGTTCTCCAATAAAGCCGGAAGTAGTAGTAGTAGTTACACAGGTTTTCTAGCGCTTCAGTTATTCAAACTATATCGCACCGAAGGTCACATAATTTAATCAACATTGAGCTTTTCCGATTTACCGCGTAGGGTGGACTTCAACATTATTTGAACATCAAAAATTATATGATCATGATTTAATTACATCACAAGATTACAATTGTCTCCCCATTGAAAAATTTTGTACATGCTATAGTACATTCGAACACACTGGGCAGCCAAACCCCGTAGGGCGTTTCAGCTGCCCACCCATTTTTTGGCCGGACGCCTTACCCACGCTGAAACCCCCAAGGTACCAACGTAGTGCGCCCGGCCATATTGCAGTTTCTTCATCTACAATCTTCCAATACGATGTCGCGCATGGCCACAGTGCACCACTGCGTGGCTTCCTGTTAAATCCCAGTATTTAGCTTGCACTTCTCCAGGAACAGCTGCAACGCTGCTGCGTTAAAGCCTGAGCGTTCGTTTTCCCTGAGTATTCCAATCATCACATCCTCCGCGCAGCCACGAAGATTTGGGAAACACACATTGCGAGCAGCAGAGTATCCTGGGCATTCAGCAAGAAAATGTACGACAGTCAGGGAAACATGACACCGTTCGCATTGCGGCTGCGGCTGTCGCTCCATATGGTGGCCGTGCGTTATGCGAGTATGGCCAATGCGAAGGCAGCAGAGTATCACCTCCATTCGACGGGCACGGCAGCTAGATGATGACCACTCCCGAACAGTGGGCTTAATGTTTTTCAGTTTATTGTTTGTTGTGTCTATCCAGTGTCGCTGCCACAAATCCCTCACCGCCACCTTGATGCGAGGATAATAATCACGGGAAGGGACTATCAGATTCAATGTTCTCTCACTTGACCCAGCAGCTTGCTTAGCTTCCCGGTCTGCTCTCTCATTGCCGGATATCCCTACATGCGCGGGTACCCAGCATATCTCGACACTCCTTCGTTCGTTTACAAGCCGTGCCAGCTTTGTGACGGTCTCCGCAATAATGGGGTGAGTACTGTTGTACATCTGAGCAGCATCTATTACACTTTTCGAATCTACGAAGACGGTGAAAGAATGATATGCGTGCTCCTCGATCAGCTGTAGCGCTTCCATCACACCATACAGCTCTGCTGAGAAAATCGAGGTCTCTGGGATCAGTCTCCTAGCCCTCACTATTTCCCCGGACACAGCGGCACATCCCACAGCGTCTCCTGTCTTAGAGCCATCTGTATAAATTTTCACAGAGTTTGCGTGTTTCTCCAGTATGTGTTCCATGAAAATTCCCTTCAGGATGTTAGCCGGCATCGACTCCTTTTTGGGCATTCGACATCCAGGGCAGAAACTCTCCACGGGGACACGCCATGTCGGAGAGCAGTCAAAAAGTACAGGTTGCACTCTTATGGGTCCCAGCTGCATGGCAGCCGTCAGCGCAGGATAGTTCAGTGATGATGGCAGATAATACGGGAAAGGCAGATGTCGTCCGGAAGGTGCGTGCACGCTTCTCCATGTAGGAGACAGGGGCAGCTGATCTAGACGAGCCAAGTACTGTAGGCTCAGCTGCACACGGCGGAGCCAAAGGGGGGTTCTCCACTCTCCACACACAAACTGACCGACGGGGAGGTCCGAAAGGCGCCAGTGCAAAGTCTTATTGCCGTGTGGTGCACCGGGTCTAGCGTTGATAAAGAAGTTTCCCTTGCATACTGGTATATACATCCAGAGTCCAGCTTACTTCTGATCAGGGTTCTGTATAGGCGCAGCAACGTTACACGATCAGCTCCCCACGCCAGGCCTGATACGCATTTCAACAGGTTCATTCTCCTATTGCAGTTTGACTTCAGCTCGGTCAGGAGGGGTTTCCACGATAGTTTGTCGTCGATAGTCATACCCAGAAATTTAGCACTATGAGCAAAGTTTATCGGTACTCCCCGGAGCAGTAGCTGTGGAGGGTTCCGTCGGCATCGTCCCTGAAAGTGCAGGGCTACAGTCTTCCCAGTGGAGAATACGAAGCCATTTTCCGTTGCCCAGTCATTCACACCGTTGATTGCCAACTGCACTCTGCGGGACAGTGCCGGCAAATACGCTGATGAAGAGTAGATCATGAAGTCATCAACATACAATGATGACGAAACATCGGCCGGCAGTGTGGAGGTGATGTCATTTACGGCCAGAGAGAAGAGGGTACAGCTCAGCACACTACCCTGGGGTAGTCCCTCCTGCTGGGTTTGCCAAGGCGATAATGTGGCTCCCACCCTCACACGGAAAGTTCTCTCCTGGAGGAATTGCTGAACAAAAAAGGCCAAATTGCCCCGAAGGCCACACCCATAAACACGTTCTAGGATACCATGTCTCCAAACGGTATCATATGCTTTGTGCAGGTCAAAAAAGACACATAAGCTCTGCTTACGGGCCGCAATATTCTGGACTAGATGGCTCTGTAGCCTCACAACAGCATCCGTGGTCCCTCGAAGCTGTCTGAAGCCGAATTGGACAGGATTCAGGATTTCCTCCGCTTCCAGCCATCGGACAAGTCGAATGTTCACGATTCTCTCTAGCAGTTTGCACACACAGCTCGTTAAAGCGATCGGTCGGTAACTGTCTACTCGGGTGGCCGGTTTTTGGGGTTTGGCAAAGGCAAGGATTGTTGCAGTGCGCCAATCCTTTGGGAATACATGTGTCCTCCAAACCTTGTTAAAAATATGAAGGAGCTGACGTAAGGCTGTTGGATGCATCCTCTTCAGCATCTGATAATGGATCCCATCAAGGGCCTGGTGCAGTATTTTTGCAAGTTCTCAAGTTGCGGTAAATTTTAAGGAAGGTGAAAGGCTCATTGTACGAGAAGACTGCCTCTGTAGCGAAGTCTGGCTTATGTTGCTCTCTTTGGCGTTTGTGCGCACGGAAAGCAGGTGGATATTGAGCTTCACTGCTATTATGCGCGAAGCTATCAGCCAGCGCCGTCGCCACTCGCCGTGGATCTGCCGTGAGTACGCGGTCTAGTTCCAGACAGGGTCTGCCACAACTATACCTTCCCTTCATCTTTCCCACACGTTGCCAGATTTTCGTCATAGGCGTGTCGGTATTTAGGCTGCTAACATATTTGCGCCACGAATTGCGCCTAGCAGCGTCTTTGATAAATTGGGCCTTCGCTCTCGCTCGCTTGTAGGCAATTATGTCCCCAGCTCGCCGGTGCGCCTGGAGCGTCTCAGGGCTTGCCGCCTCTCAAAGTTTGCCACAGCGCAGTCGTTGTTCCACCAAGGAACACGGTACTTTGATGTACCACCGCGAGTCACCGGGATAGCAGCACCAGCAGCATTCTTGAGGGTACCGGTAAATCGCTCCACTATGTCGTCAACCTCCAGCAGATCGTCCACTTCTTCCATCTGGGTTAGGGCTTCAAAAGTATCCCAGTTGGCACGCCTCATGCAGTATCGAGGTTCCACTGGCACTGGAGCAAACTCCCTCACTTCCATAACAATGGGGAAGTGGTCACTCCCATGAGTATCATCCAGCACGCTCCACAGAATGTCAGGGAACATGTCTAGAGTGCTGAAACTAAGGTCAATGGCGGAGGTCGTCCCTGTTTGGACGTGAAAGTGAGTGGCGATCCCAGTGTTGAGTAAGCAGAAGTTGGCTCTCGTAATGAACTGGTTTATTTGCCTACCACGTTGGTCGCTTTGTGCGTTGCCCCAAGCCATGTGCTTCGCGTTAAAATCGCCTACCACAAAAGAGGGCCCAGGCAATTGAGTACTGATATTCTCAAAATCTGGCAATGAGAAATGTTCAGCTGGGGAGATTTACATGTTACAGATGGTGGTCATTTTCTTGTTGAACCAGAAACGGATTGCCATTGCCTGGATCTGGGTGTTCATCGGCACTTTGGAATAACCCAAGTCCTTCCTTACAAGAACAGCCAGTCCAGATCCAGGGACAGGATTTGGTACGTGAGAGAAAGTTTCTATATTATAGTTGGCTGGTGGGGTCGGAGTTATGTCTCCCAGCATGGTCTCCTGGAGACATATGCACAGTGGTTGTTGTTGCTGGATGATGGTCAGGAGGTCACCGTAATTCCTACGGTATCCTCTACAATTCCACTGTAAAACACTTTGTGTCATGTTCCCTTCTCTGGAGGTAGTTCTTTAGGATCAGGCGGTCTTTGATTTGATGGTGATTTGGTTGGTACTGGTCTCTCACCCCACGCGTGCAAGGGCACGGTTGGGAGAGGTTTTGGAGTAACCTTCGATGGTAGAGCCCACACTCGTGTAAAGTCAGGCGCAGTCTCCTCTGGCACTCTTCCTACGCGGTCCAACGAACGCACACGCTGTGCCACTGAGGGTTCCGGCTTTCTCACACTTCTGCGGCTCTCGTGTATAGTCCTTACATCTTGGGGAGGTGGCATCTCGGACTGTTTGTTCGTACTGTAGATGGTCGCAGGCTGCTTGTCGATTGGACGGGCCACTTTTATCGATGCTTCACCATGGCCATGGGTCAAGCCGGTATTCGCCTGGGCTTCCGCGTGCGTATCACCATGACGCTTTCCTGACTCAGCTTGGCGCTTCTTACTGTCAGATGCTACAGTTTCCGCAGTCCTAGCCACCTTTGACATGGCACCACCAACGGGTGGCGATCTCACACTCGGTATGCGTTTCCGCGATCCCGAGGAGACTTCCGAGCTCAGACACACAGGGACTGGGAGGTCCGCTTGAGCACGTGATACATCAGGAAGATCGCTTCGCTCAGGTCTATCAGCAGGTCGGGGTCCAGCAGCGGGAGTACGGCGTGCAACACGCGCGGCATCAGCACCTGCGGTGGGGTCCCGACCAGCAACACTGGGGGCTCCTGTAACTGCCGGGTGCACTGGCACAACAAAGCTAGGTCTCCTTGGAGGGGCCCGCACTGCAGTGGCATAAGACGTCTTGATCTGACGTATCGGTTACTCACAGCACGCTTAGCTTCCCCGTAACTCGTTCTCTGCGATGTTTGCGCGGCCAACACCTCTTCTTCCATTTTATAATAAAAACATTCTTTGGAGCCAGCAGGGTGTGGCTTATCGCAGTTAGCACATCTCGGGGGCTTATCACAGGGCAGTTCGTGCTGGTCCTCGGCACAATTTGGGCATGCCCCTCTTGAGGATCGACAGGTCTTAGCACCATGCCCATATTGCTGACACTTATAGCAGCGTCGTGGCCTTGGGACGTATTGTCGCACGTTGCACCTCGTCCATCCTATATTCACATGTGGCGGCAGGGAGCATCGGTCAAACGTCAGGATGTAGACAGAAGTGGGCACCAGGGCACCATTAACGTGTTTCTTGGTTCGGTACAGCGCCTTCACTTCATACTGCCGCAATTCCTCCAGGAGGCGCTCATCAGCGTAACCTGGATAATTGGTGTAGTAGATCGTTCCTTTGCTCTCATTGAGGCTTCCATGTGGGGTCACTTCCACACCCACGCCAGCCAGATGGCGAATACTCAATATGTTGCGGCTCTGCTCAGAGTTACGGATCTCCACCAAGAGGCCATCACCGCGAGTCTCTGTGATCTTGGCGGGTCTACCTCCCAACCCACAACACAGGTCACGGTTTGCCGTGATCACATCAATGTGTGTCAGAGGTGAACCGTCGCTAGCTTTAATATTGAAGAACTTTTTGTACTACGTGGGCAAATTCGGCTCCACCAGGTCGAAGGGCGCGGCCTCCTCAAGAAGATGCAATCTTCTGCCACGGCGTCGCCCACGACCTGGCCTGTTTGTTGGACGTTCAGGTGCGTAAGGTTCATGAGTTATAACAGTGTTTTGTCCGCGCTCTGTTTCCTCGCCCACAGGTTGGTGCGGCGGTGGTTGCAGAGGCGGCTCTTTAGAGGAGGAGGTAGGTTCAATGTCCTTGTTAGGTATCCGAGTCGTCAACGGGGGGTGAGCAGCCAGAGTTGTATCGGTGGAAGCAAGCACATTGCTTTAGGTCTCTCTTGTCAAGGAGGGTCTCCCCTCCCCTATCCAGGCTGGCTCAGGCCGGAAAAGAGACCCCCGAGCAGTCAGTAGCCATTCGATATATCATCTATATTTGAGGCGGGCACACAATAACCAATAGGGGGTGAATACCCCCTCCCACCGTCAACCCCGGCCCGTAGCAGCCCCTTGTTTGCTCGGGATAACGGGGGCTTTATCACTCGTAACTGCCGGGGTCCGGTTTTATTTACATGGGGGGCCTTCCCATGGCCCCCCATTTTGTCTGGCTGCTCCGAGTGAGCCTGTCTGCCGCGGTTGTACCCACCAGGACCGAGGTCCCGACAGCATAGCCTCACTCCTCCTCACAACACACAAACCCTCCCACCACAATAAGGTAAGGGGGCGTTGGGAGGGAAAATGAGGCAAAGGGAAGCAAAGGGTGAGCCAGCAGACCTAAATGAAATATCATGACATGAAAATGTCATAGAGAAGTGCTGGCTGCATGCACACCAAAATTTCGATTCCACCTATCATAATGACGAAGAATCATTGTTGTGCATTTTTATACATATTGTCTGGATGAAACTTTTTCCATTGTGTCGCAGACCCCCAGGGACTTTCTCAGGACCCCAAGTTTGAGAACCACTGACATAAAACATTAGAGAAGGTTGCCAGAAATGTACATTTTCTCACAAACACAAAAAAAGAACAAGAAACAATTCAAGATTGTGACCGTCAATCCTGGATATAAACGAAAAAAAAAGAATTTGCAATGCAAGTCTAACAAATGTCACACGGATGCGACAAGAAACACTTCAAAATAGAATGTCAACGGCTGATTTTCATGCGTCATCCTAAAAAGCCACTCAGCAACTGAAAGAAAGTTCTCATTTCATTCGAAAAGACACATTATAAATTAAAAAAAATTGCGCAGAATAGCACGCAAAATGAAAAATGAATGTTAGGAAGGAAATAAAATTTCACCTAAAACAACTCAACCGAGGCGTTACTTACTTTAAATAAGATAGTTCAGACATGTTTAATTATAAATGTGGTTTTAAAAGAGGAAGGAGAAGACATCATTAAGAAATCACTTATAGGCATGCAGGGTTTATGCACATGGTTTATAGAAACAGCACGTTTCACAGAAATTTATGCAACAAGATGAAGTTGAAGGCGCAACGAATAATGAAAAACAGCACTGCAGTAAACAAAAATAAAGATGGTCCTTAAAAAAACTAAAAACATTTCCACAGAAACATGATCCCCTTAAATTTTGGTTCAGGACCTCACATATTCCTCTCGTGAGCACTAATTCAAATGGACACAAAAGTTACATTCTCCAGAGGGAGAAGCCCGTAAGATCTTTGACCACACGGAAGAGCTGCAATCTTTAAAGAATGTGAATCGTGATGCAGTGATTAGACATTTGAATAGCCCATAAATCTGCATTTCACATCTTGCAAGACAACGCATTAATGTTTGCTTGCTAGGTGTTTTTCAACTTTATACTTTCGAGCGGAAGAATAGTTACATAATTCACACTTGAACAGCTGACCTTCACCATGTTTGCTGGCTAGGTGACGTTTAAGACTACCCTTATGAGCAGAGGAATATTCGCATAACTCACACTTGAAAAGCTGACCTTCACCATGTTTGCCGGCTAGGTGAAGTTTAATACTACCCTTATGAGCAGAGGAATATTCGCATAACTCACACATGAACAACTGACCTTCACCATGTTTGCTGGCTAGGTGTTGCTTAATATGCCCCTTTTGAGAAGAGGTATATGCACATAATTCACACTTGAACAGCTGACCTTCACCATGTTTGCTGGCTAGGTGAAGTTTAAGATTACCCTTTCGAGCGGAAGAATAGTTACATAATTCACACTTGAACAGCTGTCCTTCACCATGTTTGTCGGCTAGGTGTTGCTTAATATTACCCTTACGAGCAGAGGTATAGGCACATAATTTACACTTGAACAGCTGACCTTCACCATGTTTTCTGGCTAGGTGAAGTTTAAGATCACTCTTTTGAGCAGAGGAATATTCGCAAAATTCACACTTGAACAGCTGACCTTCACCATGTTTGCCGGCTACGTGACGCTTAATATTACCCTTATGAGCGGAGGTAAATGCACATAATTCACACTTGAACAGCTGACCTTCGCCATGTTTGGAGGCTAGGTGATGCTTAATACTACCCCTATGAGCAGAGGTAAATGCACATAATTCACACTTGAACAGCTGACCTTCGCCATGTTTGGAGGCTAGGTGAAGTTTGAGCTTATTCTTTCCAGCAGAGGAATAGTCACATAACTCGCACTTGAAAAGCTGACCTTCACCATGTTTGCCGGCTAGGTGATGCTTAATACTACCCCTATGAGCAGAGGTAAATGCACATAATTCACACTTGAACAGCTGACCTTCGCCATGTTTGGAGGCTAGGTGAAGTTTGAGCTTACTCTTTTCAGCAGAGGAATAATTACATAATTCACACTTGAACAGTTGTCCTTTCCTATCTTTGCTAGCTTGGTATGGTTCACGTTCGTTTCTACGAGCAGAGTCATTCAAGTTACGCCTGTAAAATCGACTTTGAACATGTCTGCTTATTTGAGGTCTTATTTTGCGTTTACCAGACAAACACTGCGTCAAGTTTTCTTCATTTGCTGAAGAATGTTTGCATACTTCACACTTGTACACCATACTATTGTTTAATGCACCTTTTTTAGGTGAATCAGGACTGGACTTGACGACAAAACAAGAGTAACATGAATCACATTTGCGCTCTTCCTGACCATGTTCAACACGTGGCTGTTCCATCGTCATCTTCACACCTGGATATTGGTTACCCCCGGATAGACCTTCGTACCGGCTTTCCTTGTCATGCTGCTCCACTACATGCCGCTTCAAAATACTTATGTACATAGTGGAGTAATCACACAACCCACAATCGTCGTAACATCCTAATTTGTGCCTGACACGGAGATGCAGCTCCATAAAGTCCTTCCTACCAGTGATGTAATCACAATGTTCACACAGTAAGTGCCGTGACATGAGTCTGTCAGCAGGTGCGGCCTCAACACCAATGCCGCTACTTGACACATCTGATGGTAGCGAGTCAGCGCTCCCTTGAGATGATGCAGCTGGTCCCTGCTGAACAGCATTCGTGATGTACGCACCAGAGCTGCCTTCCCTCAACTCGTCCTCCGCTTCTGCGTGCCCTGAATGTGCCTCAGTGCAGTCATAGTCTACTTCCCTCTTGAAAGTAACTGCATGAGAGTCTGAACTTGAACTGGCCTGTGAGGAAGAACTTTACTCGATTATTACTGGTAAGTGTTCTCGGAAAAAAAACACATTATATGAAAAATTGCAACTAAAAGCAAATATGCACTTGGTAACCATGTACTTTAGAGACGAAGTTGTACTCTTGAGCATATGTTCTTACTTTAATCTTA
Source organism: Morinoia aosen (assembly GCA_030386875.1). Classification (NCBI taxonomy): domain Eukaryota; kingdom Metazoa; phylum Arthropoda; class Malacostraca; order Amphipoda; family Talitridae; genus Morinoia; species Morinoia aosen. The sequence goes on along the minus strand of CM059576.1, from coordinate 102,820,669 downwards.
AGCAAATGCGCTCAACTGTTCAAAACAAAACAAACAATTTATGCAAATAATACAGGAAGCAAAAAATAAAGAATACACGAAAGAAATTTGAAAAGCACATTCTGCCTTCCCTGCCGGTTAATACTTGAATATGGAGCAAACGTTTAACGAAGTATTCGTGCAATCGAAAATTACAAAACAAGACTCGATACAATACCGACAGTCAAAGATAGTCACTCTACGTGGTAAAACAATTTTTGAAAATAAGATGTATTACACTAACCAGCAGTAAGCAATCAAATAGACAATAAATATCAATTTGACGGAATTGAAACTCGAGAATAATGGAGTGTGCTGTGAAATTATTTTCTGGAACCAGAGTAAAACATCGCTTAACAGCTAATGAGATATTATATTCTAGTGCCCCCTCAGTTACCCCTCAAATTATATTCTAGTCTTTTTTTGTGTACAGTTATCTTAATATGTCTCAATGTAAATTCATTCAATAAAAAGTTCCAACTCCTCCACTGCGTATCACCGATACCAACCGCAGGAGGAGCATATAAGTAAAGCTCATCAGCTTCAGCCAATCTTCGCCGCAAATGGAACTCAACTGCTGAAGCAGCAACACCTGGCCTTATACTTGGTGACCCCAGACATTACATTTAAAATTGGTGACCCCAGTCAGCCTCTTTCAAATCGGCACCCTAGCTGCTCCAACAACTGGAGACCCCACAATTTTCAGCGGTTCCACCAACGGGCTGAGGCTTCAACATCGCTTGCCCCTTACAACTGGTGAAGCTAGCAGCTCTCCAGCAGTTTCACCATCGGGCCAGGCCGATGCTTCTAAAGTGCCTGCCCCTAACAACTGGTGACCCGAGCAGCACTCATTTCCGCTAAGTGTTTCTACCATCCGAGAACATTTAATGAAGCGCCAAAACGCACAACCGAGCCGCCAAACGCCTACCTACACCACGGCTTCATCGCTCCGCCTTATCGCACGGTCTCTTCGCATCGCTCGGCCTCATCGCAACGCTCGTCCTCATCGCAAGGACGGTCCGCCTCATCCCTCAACACCAACGTTCTGCAGCATCATTAATTTAATTCACTAAATTGTATCATTCGGACTTCTTTCTCTCTAGGGGGAGGGTACTTGTAGTGCCCTACCTCAGTTACCCCTTAAATCGTTTCTAGTCTTTTTTGTGCTCAGTTATCTTAATATGTCTCAATGTAAATTTATTCAACTATTGGCTTACCTTAAATTTTGCCCGGTGCCGACACCGACAGCAAAACCGCCAAGCAGCTGCCGCAGCTGGGTGGCCTTCCTCGTTGGCCCAGAGGAACGAAAGCAAGGCACCTGCCTTGCTTATCACAGGTAACGAAAACACGTCGACGACTATGCGAACCGAAGAGCGAAAACACACGCGCGTCTACTCTCCGTCACTCTCAGAAGAACACTGCCGACCGGCCGGCTGCGACGCGCAGCGGTTGCGTCATGGTACAACTGTCGCAACGTACGACAGTCCCACATCTCCCCCAGTTTCTCAGGAAACTAGTGTGGCGGGGTGCCTAGCACTCGTACTCGCTTAGGTACGAGGGACGCCGTCGCTCACGGCGTGACCGCCTCAATTGTGCCGGCTCCCCCTGGGGCTGCTCCGCCTCTTCGTAGATAGCGGCAGGCTCCTCGCCCTCTTCGTCAGGGGAGTCTTCACTCGACGCGCTATCTGCCGCCGGCACCACTGGCGTCGCGTTTAGTGCGTCAACAACCACTCTCTCGGGCAACGCAAGAGGAGCTGCACCGCCGCCGCCACCTCCACCGAAGCTAACTGCTTCGGGCTCCGCAGCGCCATCAACGCCCCTATGATTCTCGGGAACACGGCCCCGGTCACCACCAATTCGCCGTCTCCTGACGTCGCGCACATGCCTAGGCATGCCGTCTACACAGACTACGTGCTTTGACACGACGCTGGTGATCTCACCTGACGTCCACTGCTTCGTGCATGAAGGCAGTGGGGGTTTCACCCACACCTCATCACCGACAGCAAAGCTTTTGTTCGCGCAGCCATCAATCACCCGCAGATTGACGTCGAACGGCACTCGCCAGCGATACCGAAAAATACCGCTCGAAGGGACTGAGCCCGCCTCAGTGTCCTTCCGGGGCGTCACATTATACCAAAATGTAGCCTCCTCAGGAGTGATACCTCCCCTGGCGGCGATCCTCTTGATCGTCCGATGATTTCTCTCCACGATCCCGTTGCCGTTCGGGGCGTAGGCGGCACGGAATCGCAGCGAAATCCCCCACGCATCAGCGAACTGTTCCACAGTCGCTGATCGAAACGCCGTAGAATTGTCCAGCAGCAACTCGTCACACGGCCCTCGCTCAATTACGACCTCACGCAAGTGAGCGACAATGCTCGCTGCTGACTCATTCAGCAGCCGTCGCCAGATGGCGAACCGCGAGGGACCACAGTCAACCAATGACAGGTAGAGCTTATTGCCATAATGGGTTACGTCAATCGCAACCCGGCGCCAACTCTCCTCCACAGACAGATCCCCTCGCTCCACGAGATTTTCCCCCCGCAGCGCAGGATCGATCCGCTGGCAGGCCTCGCATCCAGCCAGCTCACGCTTCACCTGTTCGCGCGACAGATCACTACGGATCTGACGCGCCAAGTAGAGCGTTCGATCGATGCCCAAATGATGCGGCAGATGAGCCGCCCAAATGGCATCCTCGAGACTCTCTCCAGTGGCAAGCACGGCAGACACCTCTGCGACGGCTTCACCACCATTGCGGTAACTAAGCCACCTCTTAGGTACCCTGGTCAGCTAGTCGGCCTTGTTCTCGATCGTCGAGACGAAGCGAACAGACACGACCAGACCATGCTCAGCGATCGTCTCACGGATCACCCCAAGACGTCGCTTCACGAGCATCTCCGCCGCACCCTTCGTGCGAACACGATTGCGACCATCGACAGTGTTGTCCATCCATGTGACGACTGTCCGGGAATCGCTGGCGACCGTGAAGGTCTCAAAACCCCACGCAATCGCCAAATTGATACCCCGCGCCACCGCTTCCAACTCGGCCACATTGATATGAAGGTGGTCCGACTCTTTTCGGAGCCAAGACGCATCCTCCACAATGCGGCCATCGACCTCAAGGGCCACACCAACTCCGAGGGAGCTGGCGTCAGCCCACACGGTAACCGTACCATGCGAGTCGACACCCCACACGCCCCCAACAGGGTCGTCCCGACGAGCCCGCGCCAACAGCTCCGCAGCCAACGAGCTGACAGAACTGTCAACCGGGCCGTCCCAAGAGCCGCTGCACCCCAGCCGTTTCAAAAAACTGCAACAAGGACGCAGCCACCCCGCCACGGGGTAATGGCCGACTAACCGACCGCACAAAGAAAACAGCCCTCTCTTCGTTAAGCCGGCATTCACCGAGCCAAACTCGGAGAGAGCAGTCCCCCGCGACATCCGAAGATGTCCGTTGGCATCTTTCCGCAAAGAAATGCCCAACAGCCGGCCTCCATCCAGGCACTCAGGCTCCTTCGACACAAGTCCGTACCGTGCCAGATGCTCCCGGAGCTCCTGCGCGCTGAGAATAGACTCACAAACCACTACATCATCGATATAGTGGTCCGTCCCTCGACGAACGCGATCGTTCAACGACAGAACCTTGCCGAGAATCACCGTCATGATTCGAGGCGCACACGAGAGGCCGAAGCCTAATCGCGTCAAAGCGTAAGGCACACCCTTAAACTTCACGATCTGGTACCGCCACAGATCCTCGGAAACGTGGATCTGCAGGTACGCGGACTTAAGGTCGACGACCTTGAGCTCGCCCCGCAGCTGCCGCCACTTCCGAATCTTGTTGCCACACACAGCGACCATGTCATCACCAGTATGACATTCGACAAAGCCGTTCAATTCACGATAATCCATGACCGGACGGACCTTGTCCTTCGTTGGTTGCACGACGGCCAGCAACGGAATGACGCCCGGGATAGGGCCATGCCATCGCCGCAACCAGCCCTTTGGGATCCAACTCTGAATCTCCGCATCATAGCGCTCACGCACGTGAGGCGCCCGAGTACATCCGTACTCCGCGACCCGAGTCTGCAACCCCTCGGGCGGCTTCTCAGACCACCGCCAACTGACGGTCCACCGACCGTCAGCGAACCTAGCAACAAAGTCAGGGTCGACGATCTCGATCGGTGCGGGCGCACCTCTCGACTCCACCGACCCCGCCCCTGTCACCAGGCCGGCTCCCACCTTGGCACGGGCGAGTCCATTGCTGGACCCCCTACAGCATCCAGCTGACCGGGATCTCCCCCAGTCAACTGCATACTTCGAGTCAGGACCTCTCCTAACGGTGACGCCCCCCATGTGATCAATAACATCACTCCCGAGGAGACAGTCCACGCCAAGATTCCCCAACTCCGGCATGACGAGCGCAGTGACACCAAAGCAATGCCCCTGCAACCCGACTACCACACGACAGTGCTTCCCCACATGGGAAGTTCTGCCGTCCGCCGTTAGCAACGGCCGCCCCGGCCGGGGGCATTGGCCCACCACCACCCGCGGACAAACCACCGTCCGCTCGCTCCCGGAGTCTACCAGACACCAAGAACAATGCCCATTCAAGATGGCACGAACGACTGGCAACCGACGCCCCGTCGTAACGCCAGTCGCTCCGAGCGATTCTAGATCGCCCCGACCTAGCGACACACCCGTGCCGCTCAAGGTCCCTCTCTCCGAGGGGGCGCCGTCACCTCCCTCGGGGGGAGGAGACCTCCGGTAAGCTTGGCTTACACGGATTCCATTGAGGAGGACGCGTCGCCCCGACTGGCGTCCTCCGCAGAGAAACCCGACCCCCCAACCGCAGGCCTACCCACCGCCGGACAGTCGCAAGCGAAATGCCCGACCTCCCCACATGCGAAGCATGCAAACTTCCTTTTGGCGGGAGCCTTCATGGCCCCCCTACCAGCAGGCGCCGCCGCGCCTTGCTTCTGCGGGCAAGCCCGCACGCGGTGTGCACCGCTACAGCGGTAACAAGCACTCTTGCCACCACTGCCCTGCTTCCCCGAAGCAGCAAGGTCTGCGCCGCGCCTGGCCTCCTGGCCTCGCCCGGCTGCAGCCCTCTGTGCGGCCATTCTCTCCCGCACTTTCGACACCACAGCATCGAACGGCGCAGTATACGCGTCCTCACGCGAAACTGCCCAAGTATACAGAGTAGTGGGGAGACCCTCGTAGAACTTGACCCTAAAAATCAAGTCCTTCTTGGTCGACCCCACTCTCCCACCCAGACGCGCCAAGTCATCCAGGTACACGTCCACCGACTCCCCGGCTGCAAGCCGACGGTCGGTGAACCGCCTATACGCTTCCTGCATAGGCAACGCAAATTGCAAGACCAGCGTAGACCGAACTACCGACCACTGGGCAGCATCACCGACAGTCATCGAGCGAAACACCCGAGCGGCGTTGCCGTCGAGCATGAAACCGATGACGTCGGTCGGAGCTACCCGCTCCAGCTGGCAGAGCCTCTCCAGGTTCTCCAGCCACTCCAGCGCGTCGACCGATCCATCGCCAGTCAACTTAGGCAACTGCCTAGACAACCGGTCGAGGATCGGACCACGCGCCTGAGTCAGAATGTTAGCCAACAGGCTAACATCTACAAGCACTCCCGACGTGCTCCCCGCCGGCGGCACTGGCGATCCCGCATCGCCAGCTCCGGCTGCCGCAGCCTTCTCAGCTGCGTCAGCTACCTCAGCTGACGCAGCCTTTCCAGCCGCCGCCATCTTGCTGCCCACAAGAAGGCTACCACCGCCAAAAGCCTAGATAGCTTGTTGGCTTACCTTAAATTTTGCCCGGTGCCGACACCGACAGCAAAACCGCCAAGCAGCTGCCGCAGCTGGGTGGCCTTCCTCGTTGGCCCAGAGGAACGAAAGCAAGGCACCTGCCTTGCTTATCACAGGTAACGAAAACACGTCGACGACTATGCGAACCGAAGAGCGAAAACACACGCGCGTCTACTCTCCGTCACTCTCAGAAGAACACTGCCGACCGGCCGGCTACGACGCGCGGCGGTTGCGTCATGGTACGACAACTGTCGCAACGTACGACAGTCCCACATAAACAAAAAGCTCAAACTCCTCCACTGCGTATCACCGATACCAACCGCAGGAGGAGCATATAAGTAAGGCCGCTGCTTCACTCGCCTCAAACGGAACTCAATGGCCAGAGCAACAACACCTGGCCTTACAATATTATTATTATGTAAGAAAGTTTTAGCTTCCCTTAACCATGACAAAGATGTTCTAAGAGAGGAAGGAGGAAGGCACAATTTAGTATGGAGTAGAGGAACACAGAATCTATGCACAAAGTGCACAGAAACAGTAAGCCAAGAAAGAAGTTCATGAAACCGAAAAAAAGATTGCCTGTAACAGAAAAAAAAACCTATTCTATTTCAACAAAAAGGAAGCCTACCTAACCTTTAGCTTGGGCCCTCACACAGTCCCCCTGGGAGCGCTAATTCCCTTAAATACAACAGTTGTATCCCCCTGAGGAGTGATGAAATGGTTTAGCAATGAATTAAGCGTATCTAAAGTGAGACGCTTTAAATCATTCATAAAATAATTGAAACATAAAATCCACTACATGACAAGTTTTGTCAATTATATCAGAAATGCTCAAAACAATAAAAGGTGAAAGCAGTAACAATGATATAAATATCACAAAATAGGGGCCAAGAACAAGTAAAAACAGAAAACATGAATAAATTCAAATTTTCTGCAGAATGGTAAAATCTCCCCTGAAATCAAACGGAAGCATTCACGAAGAAAGTGAGTAACCAATTGGAAGCATCCAACACGAGTGTACGTAACCAATCGGAAACATTGAAGAGGTGAGTAAGCAATCCACAGAAAGCACTCAAAAAGAGAGTAAAGAACCAATCAGAAGCACTAAAGAGAGTAAGCAACCAATTAGACGCACTCAAGAGAAGAGTAATCAACCAATTAGAAACACTCCATAGGATTGTTAGCAACCAATAAGAAACTCTCAAGAGGGGAGTGAACTATATTAAATACAGTGTGCTCACCTCGGTAACTAAGTCGTCTAGACATCGTTTCACCACACACTTGAGGTTTGGAGCACAAGCGGAGGTGAGATTGTGAACTTGTCCCTAGTTTCAAGCATTTTTATTATTGTTTCTATTACCATCCATGCTTTTGCTTCTGAAAGTCAACCAGTGTTACCTGTGCCAGCGGAAGTTACTCTTGGTGCAACGGACGAGTGTTGTGAAGTTTAGTTGGTACTGCCATCAAGGCCCACTGTTTAGCATGAGGACGAACATTTCTGTTCATCTTCTGCTCACTTCACTTTTCTCTTCTACCAGCATTTCATTATTCTGTGACATTTTTTTCCCTTGGGTGTTCTTAACTATTAATGGGTAACCCAGTAATTATTAACTTACCTTAGCTGTCTTCTTTGAGAGGCAATTATTAACTTACCTTTGCTGTCTTCCTAGAAAGGGGATTATTTTCTAACCTTTGCTGTCCTCTTCGAAAGGCAATTATTAACTCACCTTCGCAGTCCCCCTCGAGGGGCGATTATTAACTTCCCTTTGCTGTCCTCCTCGAAGGTCGATTATTACGATACAGTCATCAGATTGGCTGTCCGCAATCTAGCTAGTATTAATTACTTCAAGTTAATATTAAGGCCAACGGGATTTTCTCTTCGTGTTCTTTAGCTTCATTTGAGCCTTTCACCTTACTTATCACTAAAAGAGAAGAAACCTTACTGAGAAAAAATTTTTCAGGTGAGTTTTGATGAACCGTTGAATCAAGACAGTTTCTGAATCACATTGACTTCATTACTCAAACTCGCTTCTTGTTATCCATTTTTACGATTAAACCTTTTACAGTATAACTTTACCGCAGAGGCCCCTTCCCATTGATCCTGCAAATTTTTTCCTTTTGTCTCGGAATGCAAAGCATTTCACACCAAACAAGCAGCGTTAATAGTGTAAGAGTGGTAATCCTAGATCTTTTGTGTATTTTTTTTTCATTACCGTGTTATTTACCTTCATCCAGTTAACGTGACAAATTAATCATCTCGATTTTTTCTCCTCTTGCAGTAAACAGTAGTACATCTTCTTCCTTTTCTCAAGAACAGACTCAAGATGTCTGGAAAACTTCTTTCCAATCCTTGCTGGCTGAAGAAGACGAGGACGCGAGAGCACTTAGAAGAGAAGCGCTCTTGCCTTTGGAGTACAACAAGGTTTCCAACGCTGGGGAACTACCGGCGTCTCGAGCTACAAGTCTAAACTATAGTTAAAGACTCACTTTGACGAGCATTATCAACCACCTTGTACAAGAGACTTGTATCGTACCTGTTCACGATTTTCCTTTTGACTTCGTTCCAGCTTATTTTAGTTTGTTTGTCTGCCCATTGCATTACAATTAAAAACCTAAATCTGCAGTGCGTGTTATTCGCACGCACCAATTTGAAGCATTCAAGAAAAGATCAAGCAACCAATTAGAAGCACTCAATACACAGAAGAGTAGGCAACCAATTCCAGCACCTGGGGTTCCTGATGCCAGTCAATGGGCTCGTCCTTCACAGTAACGGCCTCCAGCTCAGCGTCAGGCACTTCACTTTTGATGTGAATTTCTTTTAGATGGTTTCCAGAGCTCAGGCTATTACCTGCAAGTGACACAAGCTCATTGAGAAAAATTTCATTTGAGATAACAAATCTTGTAACAGCTCTTTATGTATTAAAATACAAATTTAATTTCATGATTTTGACAATGTTAACAATTTTGTTAGTATTTTAACACATGAAAACTGGAATGATCTTGTAGGTTAGGAAAAGAAATCTAGTAATACTTATAACAGAGAACACATTGCAATTCTTTCACCTAAAAGTTAAGACTTCACAAGCTTTGGAGATTAAATGAGCTTAATCATATTCTAGCTTACACCAGCATATTTAAATGACAATAAGAAGCAAGAAATAAAGTCTTCAGAATAAATAGTACTTACAATTCATAATAAACTAGCAAGCCCAATAAAAATTTGCATTAAAAAATGTATTTCTTACTTCACTATATTTCTGACGGACAGCATGAAGTTAGCATTTAAAATAAGGTAAACCAATGGAGTAACTAGAAGAGATAGGTTCAGGAATGAGTTGGTTAGGGGGCAGACGGGTGTTATCAAAAAGTTGAGCAGGCGAGTAGATGAAAGAGTGCTTGGATGGTTTGGGCATGTTGAAAGAATGAATGTTGAGCGGCTGGTGAAAAAGATATATATGTCGGAAGTCAGTGGTCTTCGAGCGCGAGGTAGGCCACGGATGAGTTGGATGGATGGGGTGCGACGTGCTTTGTATGAGAGGGGTCTGACTGTGGACGTGGCGAGAGGGATGGCTGCGGACAGAAGTGAGTGGGGGCAGTGTATAAGGAGGTAATTTTATTTTTGACGCGTTACTGGAAGCTGCCCGCGTGTGATGGGGTGACCTGTCATGTGCGGGGGGAGGGGCTGCACTCAATGAAACGGTCGGGGTAAACCAGCTGTTGCTGTCGGGCCTGACTGTGGAAGGTGGTTGTGATGGGCTGTTGCTGATCCTGGCAGTTCGGGTGCGGCCAGTGCTGCCTCTCTCGCCTCCTAGTGACTAAGTGTGGTGATTGTGGCCTGCTGTCGGCTACCCTCCCATAGGGAGGATAAGCCCGGTATATGTATGTATGTATGTATGTAAACCAATTTTTAAATCATTAATGAGGCAATTAGAATAGAATGAAATCCAGTGAGTGACATGTTTTCTCAATTATGAACCATTTCTCAACCTTGTGGGAGGAAGTTTCACACTGAAAACAAAGAACAAAACTTGCCACAACTCCTTCTACCACTGAAGTCCTTATCTTTAACAGAGCAATACCACAGTTTTTTTTAAAGTTTTCAACTTGGATTATATGAAAATTTAAGCCTATTTATCCAATTCAGGTGCTGCAAAGATAGGAAGGATGCAGGAACCATTTAATATGGTGTTCAGGAAATGGGGAATGTATGCAGAAGGTACATCGAAACAGCAAGTCAAGAAAGCAGTTTATGAAACTTGATGCAGAAAGTATTGAGGATTAAAAGGAAAAGTAATGTGGCCAAGAATATCATGATCAAAACAAACATTTCGGATTGTAGAAAATTAATCTTCAGTGTTCTGTAATACAATAAATCGAAGAATTAATACATTGTAATTTTATACTGTCTGACTCACTTGGATGTAAGACAATGAAATTTAAGACATGATAAAACAAAAAAATATGCAAAATTTTAACAAACAAAGGAAAGTTTCACTGCCATAATACATTCATTTATTGATGGACGGTTTTTTAAAATGTATTACGACTCTAAAATGCGGAGATTGGACAAATTTGATGTTGAATCCAAACTTTTTTTTGCATTTGTGTTTTTAAAAATATGGTCTTTCTTAAAACAGTGTTCTCTTACAGATGAGTTGGATGGTTTGGTCAGGTTACAGCCGGTGCATAAGGAGATTCCCCTGTGTTGTGTACACCTCACAAACAATTGGACGGAAATTTCTCAAAGAATATTTCTACCACTGAATTACGGAAATTTTTGAGTAGAAAGTTCAGTGCAAAGCCAAGAATTCTTACTGTGCCAAAGCTAAGGTCGTATTTTCAGTTACCTTTCATAGGATCCCGCACAGAGGAAATGAAAAAGAAGTAGTGTCAACAGTTGAGAATATTTTTCCACAAATAAATCCTTGCTCATATTTTGAAAACGATAGGAAACTTGAATCATATTTTAAGCAAAGGGATACTCCAGATGTGATGCTGCGCACCTCATTTGTACATCAATATACGTGTGACCGCTGCGAGCGCTCTTACATTGGTAGCACTGGGCTCCAATTGTTTGTGAGGTGTGCACAACACAGGGGAATCTCCTTTTGCAACGGCTGTAACTTGACCAAACCATCCAACCCATTTATAAGAGAACATTGTTTTAAGAAAGACCAAATTTTGAAAATTCAAATTTTAAAATTTTTGGATTCAACATCAAATTTGTCCGATCTCCGCATTTTAGAATCTATAAACATTTTAAAAAACCATCCGTCAATAAATGAATGTGATACGGTGGTGAAACTTTTCATTATTTGTTGACATTTTGTTGGGTTTTTGTTTTATCACGTCTTTTAAATTTCATTGTCTTACATCCAATTTATTCAGAAGATTTATAGTTAAAATGTTTTAGTACTTCAAATTATTGTATTACAGAACACTGAAGAGGGAATTTTTATGATCCGGAATGTTAGTTTTTTATTATGATATTCTTAGCCACGTTGGTTTTCTTTTTATCCTGAAAATGTGATTTCCCAGAAAATAATCTATTTCATTTAGAAAGTATTGAATAATGAAAAACCGGACAGCAGCAAACCACAAAAAAATGGTCCATGATAAAACAAAAATTGTACTCTATTTAAAAAAAAGGCCTACCTACTTCAGCACAGCACTTCACATATTTCCCCTGGGAGTGCTTATACCCATAGACACAATAATTGTTGTCCAATGAAGGGGTGATGATTTTAAATACTCAAAATTACACTCATAGCCTTGGTTCAGCAGACAGGAAGAATAGAAGTGTGATGAGGTTTACTCTGAGAGTAATCTATACTATAATAAGAGCTGCGTCCGTCCGTCCGTCTCTCTGTCTGTCCGAAGCCAGCCTGCAGTGTGTGATGAGCGTATCAGTGATACAAGCTCCAGCCTTATATATTTTGACGGGCCGTGTCTACGCGGCCTCATCAACTCTCGAGAGATTGTATTTTTTAATTTCTTACGGCCTTTCTCTCATTTCGCCCTCTGTTTTATTTCAATTATAGGGGGGTGGACTAGTTCTGATAAAAATCCATAGTGTGAATGCTCAGGTGGCAGAAACTCAAAACTGTGTCATGTGTCATGTAAAGGAGTAATAAATGTGGTACTCCAATGATCTACTCCAAACAGTGATTTACATGCAGTATTACACTCCCAAATATTCACACATCTACAAACATGACTGTGTACACCAAAATGGATGCAAAATGACAGCATAAACCCATAAAAAAAAGTGGCAGATAATGTTGAGAACACTAAAATTATTTGTGTCTAGTGTTGCAATACCTCCACTCACAGCATGGGACTTTCAATTTGGCTATGCTCCTGATAATGACAAAACGTATGTACCAATTGCATTATGTTCAAATTGCTTCATCTTCTGTATGACTCAAGAAATTCTATTCAAACCAGAATTGGCTATACAGACCATTGTAAAATAATGATTGGAGAGAAATATTTTTGGTGCAATTTGGTTTTACTTCTAAACAAAATTTTTGCAACATTATATCCTATTAGTGTTCGTGACCAGTCAAGAATGAGGAGATGTGATATTTTTCCGACATAAATCTTCCAGATGTAAATGACAAACATCTATATTCATCCTGATAGTACCAGTGATTAAAATATTCGTATTATCACAAATACGGTCAAGTATCCGTAACTCTATGACCGCAGTTGGTAAAACTGAAGCTCAATATTCAACTTAAATTGAATGTCAATAGTAATAGGCAATTTTGGAACAAGCAATCAACAACTAAATCATACCCTCATCTAGCTTTAACTAACTTATAATGAAAATTGAGTTTGCAACTATTGGTAAGTCGACAGCATTATGAAAATCTTATCCAAGGCCACCAGCAGCACATGTTGCAGTCAGAGTGTTAAGAGCATGACAGAGAGATGGACCAACCAAAAAAGTAACAACTGTGCATTCATGAAGAAACTCTGCCAATTTTAATAACATAGGAGAAATTACAAACTAAAAACATAGAAATTTATTTATTTAAAGAGATACCTGGATCTTTATTACATAAGGATAATTTAATTTCCATTGTGACATTTAATGATATCATAAGCAGCAGTCTCACCCTCAAACCAGTGGGGAGAGCTTCTATCTTAATACCATTTTAGTTTATTTCAACACTATTAAGGCTTAATTTTCTACTTTAAGAACAACTGTCTTTGTCTAACACCCAGACCAGAACTAAGTTCTCACCTTGCGTCATGTTCTCCGCTGCAGCTTCTTGCTTGATGAAATCCTGCCTGCAGCACAGCCTCTCCACTTCAGCATCCGTTAGCTTGTGCACCATAACCACTGCACGCTCCATGCTGGGTGCTTAGGTACCTGAGCAATGGGATGCTTCTTTGCTCTAACATTTAAGAAAATTGAAGTTATAACTTGAAAAAATTAAAAACAAAATGCTGTTCTTCCATCATTAAAGAAAATAATAAGTGCCCACACATTTCATTAATGCAAGATAACCATACATCAAGTGAATTGGACAATTCAAGATCATTTAATAAAAGAATAGAGTAGCATAATTTTTGCCTTGTGTTATAGTATGAACCACTCAAAGATTCTTTAGTGAGAAAAAATGTGCAGTCAAAATAATTATTTCATTGAAGTGATACCTGTTTTTTCAATCCTTTGGTTTTTCAAATAAAACACACACTATCGAATTACTTTGTGAGTTAATTCTTTAGTTTTTTGTTGTCTGGTTGCTTTATAACAATCAGCTAGCACAAGATGAGTATATTGTTTTTTGGGTCTCAAATGATCAATCAATAATGAATGGTTAACAGAAATCAAAGGTTCATATATCAACATGAACATCAAGTTGTAGAAATTACTGTCTTCATTAGGGTCTCCCATTGGTGGGACATCATCAAGTTAGAAGTGAATTAGTTGCAGGGCTGACTTCCTCAGAGACGAATTTCACCTAGATCAAATATTCCTTAATCAACAAGATTCAATGATTTTTGTCTTTTTTAGGTTTCATTCTTTGACTTCATAACATGAAGAGTATTTTGCATTGCACATTGCTCCACTGTAAAAACAATGCCAAAAATGTCATTTATTTCATTTATGTTAATACTTTGAAGGATGTTGTAGGACAAATTGATATTCATATTGGTGAATGTCTTGAGCCTGGTGGTGGTTATTTTGAAAGCCAAACAGAACAAAATGAAATGTTCAATTTTAGTCCTCTCTATGTAACCAATTTTATTCAATCTTTTCATAACAATTTAAAAATTGGAAGCATTTACAAACTGGCTACACTATTAACAGACTCCTTGTAATCACCAAGGTCAATCCCCTCCACAAAGATAGTCAACCAGCAGGAATCAGATTCACCCCTATAGTCAAACAACCCACAGATCGAATTATAAATTAGTTGAAGCCTCCCTAACCCCAACACAGGAAAGCAAAAAGGAGAAATGAAGAAAACACTGCTTAGTATAGAGTTAAAGTATTATACTAGATGTTAGTTTAAGCCTTCCTTTTCCCAACACAGGTGTTCTAATAGGAAGAAAGTTGGAGGCAGTGTTTAGTTTGAAGTTGAGGCAACAAGGAGTCTATACGTATGGTCTGCTGTCACACTGATTCCTCTGCATACAAGAACAGCAAGTAAGGAAAAGAGTTTAAGACACAAAATTAAAGTTGACGAAGAAAGTTATGGATACAGAAAAAAGGAGTAACTGAAAAAATGTGATCTGTAACAAAATGAAATTATTCTATTTTAATAAAAAGAATAGCTATTTACTTTAACCCTGAAATCTGAAAATTCCTCCAGGGAGTAATAAATACTTGACACAGAAGTTCTATCCTCCCGAGAAGACAATACCTTTCAACTGTTTACTCTATTACATATACAAAAATTCCAGACCTAAAGAATTGACACAATTACACATCCTCTTTACCAAACCTGGGTCACTCCAGCAGGCAAAGAACCTCCAGCCATACCCATCATGACAATCACAGTCAGGCACTCACAACCACTATCAACTCATCTTTAACTGTTGGTCATCTTCTAAAATACTGGTGCAATGCTCTTTCAACTCCATTCATTTATCTAGTTTTTGACTAACCTCTAACATTCCTTCACCTTGCTTCTGACTTCATTGCTTCCTTCACCAACAATTTCTTTTTAATTTTCCCATATGGCCAAACCACTCCAACAGACAGCAGTTCATACTTTTTGCCATCCTTTCCACATTTGTCATACTCCTCAGCTCATTATTTACCTATCCCACAATGTCACCCTAGCCATACTCCTCGGACACTCCATCTGGAGTACATTCAACTGACTCCTATCAGCCACTTTTGAGCTCCAAGTTTCATATCCATCCAGCACATCAGCCTGACACTCTCACACTGTTAGAACATTTAAATGTCTTCCTTCTCAATACAGAAATGCTAAAGGTTCCAGAAGACCAGTATAGCAGCAACCACAGAGCCAATAATTTAGGAACACTGACAGCAAACCATATGATTGAGCAAAATATAACAGACGATCAAAGAAACCTACAAAATGGTGATATGGGTAACTTGTTAGCAATCCCAAAGGCTGCACATGAGAAGACTCAGGAATTTCAATCAACACTGGAAATCATAGCACAAAATTAAATCAATAAAAAGTAGTAAGTTGAATTATTAATTTTTGTAAAAATTTAAGATGACTAAACGAAAAACCTAGGATTCAATTAAAATTCTATAAATAAAATTAAAGAACTGAAAATAACTCAAAGGTCTTGAATGATGTTACACATGCAATCAAATCTTGAACATAGTTGTCTAAAAATTGAAGACAAGTCAAAACTAAACAAAACTCCAACTATAGAAACAAATGACTAAAAAACCAATGAGTCACAGGATTAGAGAGGTATCAAAGAAGTAGAGCAGGCCATGAAGGCTCACCTGTCAGACTCCAGAAGGCAATCAGTGGCTCCTACACTGCCAGGCACTCCAGCCAGCACCAACTCGCTGGTCTTCACCTGATCCTTGCTGCTCTGAAGGTAAACAAGGACAAACAAACATAACCTTCAAAGTTGCAGTATGGCATTATCCTACTGTACAACTGCAGTAGCAATATAAGAGGTCACTCATAAATGTTCTTCTAAATTGAAGAGAAAATGTAACTCCTCTGATCTCGGCTACATTTTTACATTATCACAACAAATAGTTTTATCCTGCAATACATAAGAACTATAGTAATTAGAGACTGGCATCAGAAGCTATCTTTGGATAAAGGATGAATGACTCACCTAATGAGAGTCCTGATCACACAGGATATCCTTTTTTACAGGATGGCAGGTTTTATGAGGTTATTCAAGGATTATATATATTAATAAAAGTTATATTAAATAATTTTTCTTTATTGTAAGATAAAGCTGAAAAGAATTAAAAAAACATTCAATAAAGGAACAAAACTGAATACAATAGAATGAAATAGAAATACAAAGGAGAATTAGCTCCATTTAATGAATGAAACAACAAAATGTCATATTACCAAACAGTTCAATTTTTCTAGCATTTATAGTCAGGTAACTTTTCCTTATGGCTCCTTACAAACTTTCCCATGCTTGTTACCATCTTTTAGTTTTCATCTCATCTTATTCATTATTAGTTAAGTAGCCCATAGCACTCCCAAATACTACAACCAATTTTTGATAAGCAATTCTTATCTTAATTCTTCTACAACCACCTGAAATCTTTCCATAAGAGACCCTTATGAACACTTACCAGTCTACAATTTCTATTGATCTTAGCTAATAATGCTAAAATATCAGCACAGAGTAGCTGCAATGTATTGATGACTGTGCACCTAATACACCCCCCCCCCCCAAAAAAAGTCGTGCATTCATCTGACACAAAAACTCTATCTGTATACATATTTAACAAACATATCATTACACATGACTGATGCAAACCCACAAGAACTTCACACCTTTCACTCATTATCCTTTCAGTCCCCACACATGCTCTACTTTCATTATAATAGCTCATTGCTTTAACGTGAACATCCAAGCCAAATCCGGGTTTTAATTGCTCTATTCGCTAGAGATATGCTTACTTCACAAGCTGTCATGTTAGCAGAATGATCTGAGCACTGTAAGAGGAGGAAATGGGGTTTAGAAGAGGGAGAGGGGTCCAATCAGCAGCCAGTGCCGACCAGCAAGTGCATGTGCCACGCCCCTGAAAATTCTTTTTTTATAGTTTTATTGCTCTATTCCATACAGAAGTCCTTACTTTACAAGATAGCAAAGGTTCAGAACGTTCTGGGCTTTGTGAGAGAGAGAAACGAGGGGCAGGGGGGGTGGATTCATATCAAAAAGTGCTGGACAGTAACTGCATTTGACACAAACCAGAAGTATTTGGATTTTGTTTTGTTTGTCTATTTGACACAGAAATTCTTAGTTTACAATCTAGCAAAGCTGCACAACTTTCTTTGCTCTGTGAGATTGGAAAACATAGGCAAGAGAGGGTGTTGCGCTTCAAAGATGTCGCAGCGTGCGCACCTGGAGCTGTGGTTCATACCAGTGACGCCAGCTCCATGCATATCTGTGATGCCTGTGGTACCAGTTCATTCAAATTACAACAAAAAACTTACATGAAAATAAATTCAAATGTTCAGATAGCTTTTAGAACATCAACCAAGTCAATTTTTTCAAGTAATATAGCTTGCAAAGGAAAAAATGAAAAATTGTAGAAAAATGCACATCCAGAACAGTTGAAGGAAAAAATTCAAAATCTATCTCCTCTGAAAGTTATTATCGTAGAGTAATGATTCAAGTCTCATTGAATACGTGAAATGTTGTTCCATAACTATATATGGGTCCCCATTGAAATTCACAGTAATTTTTTAGTTACATAGAAAAATCTACAGCAAAATTAAAGATTTAAAAAAAAGTAATTTCAAATATAAAAAACAGCTAATTTCATAACAAGCCCACGTCCAGCTATGCAGCAACATTTGGCGCATTCAATGAGACATAAATCATTGCTCTACAATAATAACTTTTGAAGGAGATAGCTTTTGAAATTATCTCTTTTTTTCACTTATTTTTTCCTATTATTTCAGTAATTAATTTGAAAGTTGAAAAAAGTTAGGGATACACACCTATGTCTCTAAGAAGAATACATACCTATGCCAAATTTTATAAAACTAGTTCCCATACAACAAACTTCAATCAAAAAAATGGCTGTCACTTTTGTTGTATGGGAACTAGATCTATGAAATTTTGCATACATGTGTATTTTTGATAGGGTTACAGGTGCGTATCCCAAAATTTTTTCAAGTTTTGAACTAATTACTGAGATAATGGGTAAAATGTGGTGAAAAATTTGGTATTTTCCAAAGCTATCTCCTCTGAAAGTTTCCATTGTAGAGCAATGATTCAAGTCTCATTGAATGTGCAAAGAATTGCTGCATGGCTGGACAAAGAATGGATTCAAAATTTGTGAAAGTTTAGTTTTCATGATAATAAAATTTTTCTCATGAAACGTTTTGGTTTTTCCAATAGATTTTTCAATGTTAATTAAAAAAGTACTATGAATTTCATATTGATTCTCTGTCCAGCTATGAAGACACTCTTTGCGCATTCAACGATATCTAAATCACATTGCTAAAGATAATAACTTTTGGAGATAACAGCTTTTGGAAATACCCTATTTTCCTATTTTCAACTGTTCAGAGAGAACATTTTTCTAAAATTTTACTTTTTCTTGAATGCAAGCTACATTGCTTGAAAAAATTGACACGGTTGATGTTCTGAAAGCTATCTGACTAGTTTTTCATGTGAGTTTTTTTTTTGTTCCTTAAAGGAACTTGTACCAGAGGTATCAAGAGACATTTGGAACTGGTATCATAGATACGTATCACCGCTCCAGGAGGGCCCACACTGCGTCTTCCTTGGTGCACTCCTACCCTTCCCACCTTCGTTTTCCCTCTGACGCAGCAAAGAACGTTGTGAAGCTGTGCTAGATTGTAAACTAGGGAGTTTTGTGTCAAATAGACCAAAACCACATAATTAAGATATTTCTGGTTCATGTCTAACGCAGTGACTGTCTGGCACTACCAGCTTGGATTCAAAACCACCCCTTTCCCCCCTCGTTTCTCCCTCTCACAAAGCACAAAATGTTCAGCACATTTGACAGCTAGTGAAGTAAGCATATATCTGACGAATAAAGTTATAAAACAAGAACCAGGAATTTTCCGGATTCTGGGTATACGTTCCCCTTCAGAGAATCGAACAATTTGACCCAATAAAATATTCGAAAATTTATGCAAATACTTCACGAGTGAAATAAGCTCTAATGTATTCACATGTTTATAACATTCGAATAGACATTTATAGCCATAAATTTTTTGGAATTTACCCATACCTCTTTTCTCCCACTGCCTCCCCCAGAGGAAAATTTCTTAAAATTTCTATTTTTCAGCCAAGTTTGTGCAGTGATTTTTTTTGTTAGATTTACAAAAGACATATCTACAAAATTAGGATTCAATGTTTTAATATTGCTTCAGAAATATTGTAGCATATTTTTTCATTTTTTAAACATTTTTTCCTGATTCAGCAAGAAAAAAATTAATAAAAAATTCCTAATCAACTGATCAAAAAACTACCTCTCAATTTTATAGTACTCTCCTTGATCTTTAGAATGCAAAAAAGATCCTTGATCTTTACAACTTTTTCTCCTAACCTTCAAAACTGTAGAAGAAAAAGTGGCAAAGTTGAAAGTGTTTCAGAGAAAATGGCATTCAAAGTTACCAAGCACCAGAACGCATATGACACTGTTTCATACCAGTGTTTTCTGCCAAAACTTACAAACTAAAAAACCACTAATAAGTCTGAAAGATTTTAGATAAGTCTTCCATAGTTATAATAAATCACTTGCACTAATGTCACTAATACTTGCTGTATCTGCAGAGGGATCTCAACAGTTTTTCTTTATGAAATCTTCAAGAATTTCTAGAAAATACTTCTTGAGTGATATAAACTCTGAGGTATTTACAGCATGTTTATAACATTTATAGACGATAGAGTATTTGGAATTTCCCCCTGAGGCAAATTTCTTGAAATTTTAATTTCTCAGCCAATTTTGTATGCGAGACAATTTTTTTGTTTGATTCACAATGAACATATCTAAAAAAAATCAGAAACAGTTTTTAGATATTGCTTTAGACATAATTGAACAGAATTCTATTTTTAAAATCCAATTTTATTTTTCTCTGCAATAAACAAATTTTTAATAACCTAACCAATAAAGTACCCTTAAATTCATGTGATCACCTTCATCTTTACGATGTAGGAATGATCTCCATATATGAAAAACTGTAGCTGGAATTGCCCCTTGAAGTTGAAAAGTGTCTTCAGCCAGATCGGACTGCTGCATTTGATATTCTAGGCATTTTACCACTGTTTCAAAAACTTCACCATTTGTTTCACTGCTAAAATCAGATCCATACACCCTCTATCCTACCAAAAACTGAACAGCTTGTCTCCTATTGGCCTTTCTGTTTTTTCTTTCATATGATTTAACAATACTCTGCCATACAGATTACCAACTATGCTCAATATACTTATACTTAATGAATTGGAGTTCTCGTTCATACCCCCTCACATTTATATAATTGAATCACAACACACATTCTTCAAATAAATCAGCAATGTACCAACAACAACAAAAATGCAGCAACTACAATAATCTATCAATGTCACCCATCATTTCATTGAATGCTCAGATGTCACTCTGTATAATTCCAGTGCTTTATCCTAAAGTGTTTTTTCCAATGTAGACTTCAACTTTTACTCTCTTGACCATTCATCTTTGGATGAATTGTTTTCTCTAATTTTCAATGGCATAATCCTACCTTTTTTGTAGATTAATTTCAGAAAAATAAAATTGTTCCAAATAATGCTTTCCAATTTTATTCAGCGTAAATCTGAAGACACTAAAACGCATAGTGCAAACAAACTACCTTTTTTTAGCAAAGATTATAAGTTTATACAGATATTCAAGTTCAAAGCCTTCTGTGACAATCAATTACTAACAAATAGTGTACACGATCTGTCAAAAAGCAACATCCTAAAAGTTTAAGTAAGCGCTGAGAAAAACTTTTACGAGGTATAAAAATATTAAATAATTTTACTTATAAAATCATTGTGTTCAAATGATGAGGTTGTGATGACTAATCACTTTTCAATTCTTCCCATCTAAACCCTACGCATGCCCAAATGAAACTACGATATTCATCTCGATGATACCTCGATGAATATGATTCATATGGTAGTAAGGTAATGAAACTTATTTCAATAATAAGCTAATGAAATGTTATAACTTGTAACAGAAGAAAAATTTTCAGCTACACAACAATAATGATTACGAAATTCTCTATTTATACCACAAATGTCAAGTGTATGCATTTTGCTAACAGCATTCCCATTAAACTAGCAGGACCCGTGGAAATTCCACGGACAAAATAATCAATAAGCTTTGGGGACCCGTGAGAAAATTCTGTCAACATTACGCAAGAAATTTGAAGATAAGTTAGGTTAGGATAGGATGGTACAGGTTAGATTAGGATATGATAGGTTAGGATATGATTAGTGATGCAAAAAAAACGTTTGTTTTGACTGCGTTTTTTTTTTGCAAAAGGAACGTGTTCTTTATATTTTTTTTTTTTTTTTTTTGCACACCTAAATTTTGTTAAGTATATGTCTGGGGTTTTTTTTGGACACCTAAAATATATTAATATCCATGTTTTTTAGTCATTTTATTGTTATAAAAACATCAAAAAGAAACCATACAGCAAAAGTGGTGGCAGATAACCCACAATTACCTAGAGGCGTCTAAGAGGAACAGCAGGAGCCACAGAACTTATATTGATGGAGTCAAAATTCAGAGCTTACTATCTCTACTATGTCTGATTTTATTTTTATGTGACCAAAAAATCAGACTTTGCAGAAATAATAAGCTCTGAATTTTAACTCCATCAATATAAGTTCTGTGGCTCCTGCTGTACCTCTTCGACTCCTCTAGGTAATTGTGGGTTATCTGCCACCACTTTTACTATATGGTTTCTTTTTTATGTTTTCATTACAAAAAAATGACTAAAAACCATAGATATTAATATACTTTAGGTGACCAAAAATATATGCTGTTTTTTTAAGACATGTTTTTTCACAAGAAATTCTGACTAATAAAAATGAAGATTAATACATTTTCTGGTACAAATATAATCATGCTGTTTTTTTTACAAAGAATCATGACTAAAAAACAATATATTTTATGTGACCTAAAAAGCCCCATGCAGTTTTTTTTTTTTAAACATGTTTTTTACTAAAAAATCATAACTGAAAAAACATGAATAACATATCTATGAGACCAAAAAAATGTTTTTGTACTAAAAATCATGACTAAAAAACATGAATATGTGTATGAGACCTATGGGAACTAGCGCTCCCAGGGGGACAATGTGAGGGCCCAAGCTGAGAGTTAGGTAGGCCTCTTTTTGTTGAAATAAAATGTTTTTGTTATGTTGAGGACCACCTTTTTTTGGTTCACTGCTTTCCTGTTTTTCAGCACCTACTACTGTCTTCTTCAACTTTGATCTTGTTTCATAATCTTCCTTCCTCTCTTTGGATTGCATTTGTAGCTGGGTAGGGAGGCTAAAACTAATGACTAATCTAATCTGTAAAAAAACATGGATATTAATTTATTTCATGTGACCATAAAACCATGCTTTTTGAAAAAAGGATTTTTTACAAAAACATGAGTGTTATTAAATTTTATCTGACCAAAAAAAACATGACCTTTTAAAAACCATGTTTTTTTCACAAAAAGTCATTAATATCTATGTTTTTTAGTCATGATTTTTTTGGTAAAGAAAACATGATTTAAAGAAACCAGCATGGTTTTTTTTGGCACATAAAATATATTAATATCCATATTTTTTAATCGTGATTTTTCTGTAAAAAAGATGTTTTTCAAAAAAACAGCATGGTTGTTTATGGTAAAATAAAGTATATTAATATCCGTGTTTTTTAGTCATGATTTTTTGTAACAAAGATTAAGAATAAGATTATAACTTAGTTTAAGCCTCCCTAACCGCTACAAAAATAGAGCGTATCGAAGAGAGGAAGGAGGAAGACACCATTTAGTATGGAAATAAGAAAATAAGGAATCTATGCTGAAAGGGCATAGAAACAGTAAGATGAGAAAGAAGATCATGAAATAAGATAAAAGTTGAAGAAGAAAGTCAGAGGTGCTAAAAAACAGGACAGTAGTGAACCAAAAAAAAGGTGGTCTTCAACATAACAAAAAACATTATATTTCAACAAAAGAAGGCCTACCTAACTCTCAGCTCAGGCCCTCACATTTTCCCCCTGGGAGTGCTAATTCCCATAGATACAATAGTTGTATCCCTTGAGGGGTTCGTAACAAAAACATTCAAAAAACAGCATGAATTATTTGGTTACATAAGATATATTTAATATCCATTAGAACCGTACCAGGTCTTAGAATAAAATATCCACAAAGAATCTATTCACTCTATAAAACCATTTGGAGACTAGCTCCATCCTCAGTAAGTCATTCAGTCAAATGTTTTTCAAAGGAACAGTGAAAATTCATTGTCCATTTCACCAAATTTTACTGAATGACTGGGGATAGAGCAGGTCTCCGAAAGGTTTTATGGAGTGAATAGATTCTTTGTAGATATTTTATTCTAAGACCTAGTACAGTTCTAATAAACATGATTTCAATATTAACAGCATTCTTTGTTTATAAGTTTCTAAAGACAATTCGATTAAAGAAAAATAACTTTCCTGATATTTATATCCGTGTTTTTTTAGTCATGATTTTTTTAAATGTTTTTTAAAAAAAACAATTTTTTGGTCCCATATAATATAATAATCATGTTTTTTTAGTCAAGATCTTTCTGTTAAAAAACAATGTTTTAAAAAACAGCATTGGATTTTTAGGGTCACATAAATATATTAATATCCATGGTTTTTATTCATAATTTTGTAGAAATAACATGTTTTTTTTTTTTAAACAGCATGGTTTTTTAGTCACATTTCTATCAATGACCATAAGTAAAGATATGTTATTATAACACACCATTTTAGGAGTTGAAGGTCATTCACATGTATTGTAAAATAAATGAAATATCAAAGCATGAAACCGCAGAAAATGAAAAATTTCATAAAACCATGGAAAACCATCAATTAAGAAGTATGCTGTTTTATTTTGTAATTTCATATGAAAACAAATAATGTAATGTAGTTCTTTTTCTTGCTGAGTTATTTTAAGACAAAATATTAAAAAAAAAAAAATATTCACGTTTTTTTGGCCACGGTTTTTTTAGTGAAAAAAACGTGTTTTTAAAAAAAAACGGCATGGTTTTTTTTGAGTCACATCTCTAGATATGATAGGTTAGGATTTGGTAGGTTAGGATATGGTAGGTTAGGATATGGTAGGTTAGGATATGGTAGGTTAGGATATGGTAGGTTAGGATATGGTAGGTTAGGATATGATAGGTTAGGATATGATGGGTTAGGATATGATGGGTTAGGATATGATGGGTTAGGATATGATAGGTTAGGATATGATAGGTTAGGATATGATAGGTTGTTGTGATTGCCATGTTTAAGCATTTTTCCTAACCATGTCGCTTTTGTGCAGCTTTCAGACCATATAAGTGAAAGACGTTAAAATATAAATATAATTATTTGTGAATAGCTGTGCCCCAAGTCATCGGTTTTGTGTAAATGGTGTAATGGTGATTTGTCACCGGAGGGGAACTCCGAGTAGAGGAACTTCATGTGTTCGTGTATATACGTGTTCGGCATAAACATTGTGAACCCACCCGACTTTCTGTTCTTTGTGCTGACAACAGTGGACAACGTAGCACTGGTGTAGCGTCCTCGAGAACCGCAGGTGCTATCACGAATTACGATCAGTAGGCTTTCGTGTTGTGAGCGTGCTGTGCGGCGGTGCGAGTCGCAACATAGAATTGGTGCCGTGACCAGGATCAGTGAACCTCTATGTTTGTGTTTCTGTTTAATAGTGGATCTTCGAGAGTCTACAAGATCGTTGCCCGGTGTATGTGATAAGTTGTGGTGCTGGTTAGACTACTTTACTTCCGTCGGAGTTCCCCTCCGTGTGACTTGTGCTGGTGGTTGCACAGCTAAGAGCTGAGTCGACAAGACAATGGAGGCCATTGGTGGAGCAGATCCTGGAGAGCAGGCTGTTTCGGAGAAGGAAGAAGAAGATTTTATCCTCGAAAATTTGCAGCACATGAAAAAATTCATGATGACGGTAGGTTCACGAGAGGGAAAAGTCTCTACCAAAGCAAGAGAAGAACTGCAGAAGTTGAAGGAAGATTTTGATAAAGTGATGGTGAGCTTCACTAAAACGGAAGACCCAGAGAAGCCAGAAGAGGCTAGCAAAACCACAGGCCCAGGAGCTATTCCTAAGAAGAAAATGAAAGTTAGGCATGCTGAGTCACCTGCCTATTCATCCGGCTCATCCAGTAGCCAAGAGGAGTCTCCTAGTGACAGTTCTGACACTTCGAGTGATTCTAGCGGTAGTGCTAATAGCAGACAGCGTGGTAAGAAAGGGAAAAGAAGTCCAAAAAATAAGAATAAAAGGCGACATCGTGGAAGTGAATTCACCCAATTAGTGGAAACTCTCAGCCATTTGGACATGAGGAAGATCCCGACCTTCGAGAAATTTGATGAAGATTCAGGCATGAATCTAAAGCTGTACCTCCAGTCGTTCGAAGAATATTGTCAGCAAAATTTCAAGGGGTCAACACTATTTTGGATCGGAGAGTTGGAAACTAAACTGCAAGGTGAAACATTGAAGGCGTTGAAAACTGTAAGGTCGGTAAATGATTCCTACGTAAGTCTGAAGAGGAAGTTGGAAGATTGGTATGATAATCAGAAGCTGGCAAGGAGAAGTAAAAATAAAGGTAACTTCGTGCAAGCAAAACATGTGACTGGTGAGAGCATGTATTTGCTTGCTACTCGTCTTGAAAACTGTTTGCAGTTGCTTATCCGAGCAAGGATGTTGCGACCAGTAAAACCTTGCAAGAAAAATATATATCTATTCTGCCACGAAAGTTCAAAGAACTTGTGAGAACTCAAATTTTGGGGCATAGAATGGTGGGGAAAAAGCTGAAATGGGGAGAGTTGAAAAAATTTGCCAGCTTGTGTGACCTTGAAGCAGGAAAGGAAAAAACATCAGACGTTGAGGAAATCGTTATCAACGTTGGGGTAAAGGAAAAACCGAGGCCATACCAGGAGAGTCAGCGTCAGTATGAAAATCGACAGAATGGAAATTTTAATGGCAGTTTGTGGAATGCAAACCCCACCTATCGTGAGAATGCTCCAAGGAAGATTAACAGATTTCCGCAGCATTTGAAGAGAGGAACTACAGCGTGTACCTACTGTGGGCGTATGGGACACAGAGAAGATGACTGTAGGTCCAAGTTGGGAGCGTGTTTTGCTTGTGGTTCCCGGGAGCATTTTTTCTACAACTGCCCTAGAAAGATGGGTAATGGCAGAGGGAATAGCAGGCGCTCCCATTTCAGTGGTGATGCGGAGTTTTCCAACTACAGAAGAGGCCCTGAGGTCCATCAACCATATCCTTATCGTAATGAGGCTCAGAGATCCCATGAGCTAAGGAATGAGGGAAATGAGCGCCTACCTGAGCAGAGGTACCGGAGCCTAACTGATGTTCGTCGTGGAAGCACTCCTCAGCGGCAACACCAGCAGCGACGTCTTTCGGGAAACTGATGTACTCTGGCTCAAGAGGGGGTGTCCCAGAGTTTAGGCATCAGAAATCCTCCGGCAGCTCGACTGATGGACCATGGTCTAATAGATTCGCTGTTTTGAATGACGAAATGGACCATCAACTGGACAGCTGTATTGAAGGCTCAGCTGAGGTGAGGGCTAAAGGTAATGAAGACAGACGGGACATGGTGGAACATCTCAAGTGCAGCGGGGACAAGTTATCATCTAAGCCCACGAGCAGTGAAGAGGGGAATGTGGTGTCATCAGAAATTCAAGTGGACGACCAAGCAATAATCAGTAATGAGACAGTTGATGCTGATACACCTCTGACGAGGACAGACCAAGAGTCCATTGAGATATACGATGTTAATATTGTTCATTTGCTGCCAGGAAAATTAATGACTATTCCTTTTGTTGTTCAGGGCACAGAGTATAAGGCCTTGGTAGATAGTGGTGCAAATGCTAACATCATGAAGGAGAGTGTATGTAAAGATTGTAGGGGATGTATTGATGAACGTTTGAAGTGTAGAATTAAAGGGTTAGGGAGTACATTTGTTGAAACTATAGGTAGGGTAGAATTGGTTGGTGAAACGTTAGGGTTGCCTGCCGCTTCCTATTCTTTTGATGTTGTACAATGTGATAAGTTTGCATTTGACATTGTGTTGGGATTGAACTTCCTTAAACGAAATAAGTTATGTATTGATATGTCTAAACGGATGATTTCTAGACTGGATCAGGGCAAAGGCCGAATTTTGTATTATTTTTCTGATTTAGGAGAGATAAACTATGTCATGCATGAAACTATACCTGTGTTCGCTGCTTGTGATGTTGATGTGGAGCGGAAACATGCAGCTTGCATTCCCGTTGAGGTTAGGCTTGCGAATGTGGGGCCCATCATGTCAAATCTTGTGTACTTTTTTGAAGGAAAACCGTTGAATTCAAAATTGCGCAGCTCTGATGGCATTATCAACTTTGATGTAGGTCACGAGAATGTTGTTGCTGTGAAATGTAAGAATGGAACTTCTGCTGAGTGCACTAGAGTTAAGAAGGGGGAAAGGTTAGGGTATGTCAGCACCTTAGTGGAAGTCCCTTCTTTAGAGAGTGACGGGCTGGAGTACTGGTCGGAAGAGAGTCTTAAGGACAGGATAATTTTGGGCGATAATGTTACTCCTGAGCAGAAGCAACTAGTGTATGAAATGTTGGTTAGATCTCAGGACGCCATGAGCAGAAATGAATTTGACATAGGAAGGGCTAAAGTTATACCTCATAGGATAGAGTTGAGTGATAACACTCCTGTATGGCAAAGACCACGGAAATTTTCGGAGCCTGTTAACAAGGAAATTGACCGACAGTGTAAGGAGCTGTTAGCATTAGACATAATTGAGCGTAGTAGTTCTCCATGGAGTAGCCCTATCGTACCAGTAATTAAGAAATCTTCTGATCTAGGTAAAAGAGAAATTCGAATGTGCATAGATTATCGCAAGCTTAATAAGCAGACTATTACTGAGAAATTTCCCATGCCGGACCTATCTGAACATATTTACAGTGCGCATGATACAAAATTTTTCACTAAGTTAGATCTAATCAAGGGGTATTATCAAGTTCCATTAGATGCTGAGAGCTGTGAGTATACTGCATTTAGTACTCCTCATGATCATTTTCAGTTTGAAACTTTATCATTTGGTCTCAAAAATAGTGGTATTGCTTTCCAGAAGAATATGCAACAGATTCTCTCAGAAGTTTGTTTTAACAATGTCTTGGTTTACATCGATGACATTTTGATCCTAAGTAAAACGTTTAGTGAACACTTGGAATTAGTAGAAAAGGTAATGAACACCTTGAGCAAGAATGGAATTAAAATAAAAATTTCAAAGTGTGAATTTTTTAAAAGGCAAGTGAATTTTTTAGGGCATGTAATTGGTGAAGATGGCATACGTAAATCTCCGGAGTATTGTGATAAATTGCGTAACTTTCCAAAACCCACAACTGTTAGTGAGTTGCGGCAATTCTTGGGGCTTGTAAATTTTGGGAGACGTTTTCTTCAAAATTGTTCGATAATTGCAAGACCGCTAACTGAACTTACTGGGGGCCAGAAACATTGTAAGTTGACTTGGAATGAAGAAATGGAACAGGCTTTTCTTCAATTGAAGGAAAAGTTATTGGAGGAGGTTACGCTATCTTTTCCAGATTATTCTGATGAAGCTGCCCCGTTGGAGTTATCTGTAGATGCCTCTGCCGTGGGGGCTGGAGGATGCTTGATGCAAGTACAACAGGGAGGCTACAGGGTCATTGGGTATTCATCTACTAAATTTTCTAAGGCTGAGACAAGGTACTCTACTTTAGAGCGTGAACTGGTAGCTATTAGGTGGGGTATCAAGGTATTTTCACCATTCATATTAGGTACTAAGTTCATTCTGTATACCGACCACAAGCCCCTCTGCTTTCTTCATAATATGGCCATTACTAATTCACGGTTGATGCGTACATTTGATGATATTGCCGAGTACGATTTTGAAATAAGGTATAGACCGGGAAGCGAGAACGTAATAGCCGATGCAATGTCTAGGAGTGTGTGCAGTCCTGGTGAGTGTTTTGAGGATGAAGGTGAAGAGTTAGGCTTGCCCACTGGATTGAGGGTCATGAAAAAGATAGATGGGGGTGGAGATTCATTTTTCATTTCTTTGTTCATGTGTTTAGAGGATTTGAAGCATGACAAAATACATGTGGATTTGCCTAAGGATGATCTGGGGCTTAGAGAGCTTTTAGTTGATTATTTGACACAGAACCCATCTAAATTTAAAATTAAGATCACGAAAGATGTAGGAAGGGCTCTCAGGTCAATGAGAAGAAGGGGCCAATTACCAAGGGAAGAGTTATTGCTGGTAGCTTGTGAGATATTTAAGGTGGAAATTTGGGTTCATCATGGTATGCAATGGCCGGTTGTGTTTAAAAGACAAACTCCTAATTCCGAGTAGAGGAACTTCATGTGTTCGTGTATATACGTGTTCGGCATAAAGGGAGGACCAACGGCATGTGTTCCGAGGGAGAACCAAAGATTCACTTGCAGTGTATTGCAGGAATTCACTTCAACCCCGTTTTTAGCCGAGTAAATGAAGAGGCATTGGTTTCGTATGTGAAGGGTGATCTTGTGAATCAGTGTAGTGAATTAGGTCAACAATTTGATGATTCTGGCTTAAATATTAATAATGACGATGTAGACGAAGCTGAGGTAAATGTGTGTACAACGGAATGCGGTCATGGAGTTGAAGTTGGTACTGGTTGTGCGGTGGAAATTGGAGGTGTCAAAATTTGTGCCTTGATAGATACAGGATCTCAAGTATGCCTAATCACGAGGGAAGTGACTGCTATGCTGATTGATAGGGGTGTACATTTCGATTTTGATGAAGTAGAAGATTCTGCAGTTATAGGAATTGATGGCCGAAGAGCTTTGTTACGTGGTGTGATTCATTTTGATTGTCTTCTAAAGGGGTTAAAAATGGATGTGAAAGTACCATTTGCGATAGTCGAAAGTGATGCCATACCATGCTGTTGTTTAATTGGCGCAAATTTCTTAGCAGAGAACAAGATAACCATTGACTATGGTAGTCTTTCCCTGAGCTTTGTCATTGCTGGTGAGCTGGTTAGGTATCCCTTTAAGGTGGAGGAAGACCTGGATGAATCTTTGTGTGTCAGCTTGATTGGTTTTTTCAATTCGAGTGTATCGGGGTCAGATATTGATGAAGAAACTGTTGAACATGTGGATCAAGAGAGTATTGAAAGTGCTGGGGAAGGTGATGACATTGCGGAAGCGAGACGTAACGTGAGGGTGAAATTTATTTTTGCAAACTCAAGTATCCGGAATATTCAGAGTAATGATTTTGCTATAAAATCTTTGAAGACAAAGATCAATAAGAACGTACATGTAAGTTTTTGGAAACAGCGTTGTCTTGGTCAGTTCCGGAGGTACTACAGTTCGTTGAGTGTCATGTCAAATATTGTTGTTAGAAGCATAGGTGATTATTATGTACCCGTTGTTCCATTTATGATAATGATTGATGTTGTGTACAAACTTCACATTCAACTTGCACACATAGGCATTCAAAAGATAGACAAATAGTGAAACAGCACTTCTGGCATCCTGCAGCTGCTTCTATTGTTCGTGATGTGTGTGTATCGTGCAGGCATTGTCAACTTTATAAGACATCTCCTCGGTTGGTGACACCACCTACTCGCAAGATAGAGGCTTCTCATCCTTTTGATCTTGTTGCCATTGATTTACTGTGAAGGCAAAAGTAGGTGTGAAGTCCGAAGGTCAGTGATAACGCTGGTTACTGTGCGACGTTTACTGGTAGGGATGTTGTGCGGGGGTAGAACACGGACCAAATGCGACGCGGAAGCTCCGCACTGGCTTTATATAGTCCTAAACTTGCTGACACAGCAAAGCGCATTGGGGTAGCCTGCTCTAGGGCGTAACCTTAACCACATATGTACGTATGCACAGGGAGAATGCGTACTTGTGACGGCACATTACTTCAATTTTCTCGTTCTTCTCAGGGTAATGTTGCGTTGTTAGTTGCTATTGATCATTTTTCTAAATTTCTCATCGCCATTCCCATTAAAGATAAAACATCGAAAACAGTATCAGCAGCTTTGAAAAGTAGAGTATTACCTGCTATGCTAAGAATCCCGGACAGAATACTAACTGATAATGGTAGTGAGTTTCGAGCATCGGAGTTTAACGATGTTTTAGATTCGTTTAATATTGCACACATTTATAGTACCAATTATAGAGCTTCTTCAAATGGATGTGTGGAGCGTAGTAATCAGACAATCATACAAATTTTGAGGGGTATCACCTATGATAATCCTTTAGATTGGGACAAAGAAGTAAGTAGAGCTCTTATTACGTATAATAACACTCATCATTCGCAAATTGGGTGTAGTCCGTCTCAGTTCTTGTTGCAGAGAAATCATTTTTTGCGTGGTCCTATACCTATTGAAAAACAAATTGTGAATAATTGGGAGCAGGGTCATGAAAGATTTAGTGCTTTCAAAATAGGACAAAAAGTATTGTACAAGATTCATCGCATAGGTAAACAAACTAAACATAAGCTAGAGCCAAAGTTTGAGGGCCCCTTTTGGGTGGTTAAAATCCAATCAAATGGTGTAACTTATGAAGTGAGAGATGAAGAAGGAAGAATGCGTAGAGTGCATCATAGGCAGCTGAAGTCGTGGAATGAGCCTCCAAAATACTTATTGAAATATTTCCAGATGAACAGTAGTTTTGCAGAATCCGACTTGATAGAGCCATATGAATTTGAAACTACTGGGAACGGGAGCTGCGTTCCTTCATTTTATGGCTTTAGTGATAGTAGTACTACTAGTTGTAGTAGTTTGAGCTCTACTGGTGATTCGTCTAGCAGTAGTGATGGGGATTCGACTCTTTCCGATGAGAGTGATTGTGTTTCGTCGAGTGTAACTGATGGTGAGGTTAATGTGGCGGAAGATGGTCAACAGCGGGTAGGTCAGCTCTCAGTACATTTAACACCACCTCCTGATAAACGTACAATAACAGAGATTACTCCTCTTGAAGCGTTAGTTCCGTGGAATTCCCAAGTTTTTTCTGATAAGGGGAGTGGAGATTTTCTTGGGTTTAGTCCAGAGCAGAACGGGCAAAATAACCAGAATAGAAATCGTCATTTCGATGTTAGCGGAAAATCCAGGGCACAAGGTGATTCCAACTTAGGTGGGGTATTACAGAGGGTTGTAGTTGAAGCAGAAATCCACGCAGAACCTAAAGCTTCTACACCAGTACGACAATATTCAGAGAATTTGAGGATCAGTGAATCACTTTCACCAGTATTGCAGCCTTCGACCGATAGCGATAGTGCGAGTGCGGCTGTAATTTTAAATGTGGTTGAACAGGCATTTACTGTGCAAGAGGAGTTAATCAACGAAAGTTTGAATGTGGTAGCTCAGTGTGAGGCAGGTTCCTGGGTTGCATGTGCTACTCCGGATTGTTTACCTGAAGAAGCCAACTTTTCAGGATTTGGAGAGAGTAAGTCGGTAGGGGAAAATCTTGCGGCGGTAAAAGCAGCTTTAAATATTATGAAAAGAAACTCCGTCCAGTCTAGAAAGGCGGTATCAAGCTTTAGAGGTAACAATAGGTTTTTACGAGAAATATGGGCTAAGAATTACATGGGAAGTGAGAGTCGTTTCGAAAGATTTAATTGGATTGAGTCGGAAAGCGCTGACATATTGTGTGATTTGCCAAATATTAGTAACTCTAATGTATCGGAGAGAGTTACGCGTTCCAGAGGTCTTGTTGAGACCTACACTCATGTGCAACCTAAAGTACTCGAGTACAAATGGCGTGATAAAAATAAATAAATGTGCCTTTTACTAGTCTTGATGTACGGTGATGAATATGATTTTATACTCGTTCAAGTTGATGCGTTAAATGTTTAGATATATGTGTGTGTTGGGATGTGCGTATAATTAAGCTTTAGCAAATGCGTACTATCTTCTGATTTTAATGAGTTGTGTTCGTAAACGATCCGCTTGGATAGGTAGATATGTTAATAAAGATTGTGTTGTAAAGTTAGAATTAAGATTTAAATTAAAGATTCTTGTCTGAAGTTATTTGTGTTGCGGTTGTACTGATAGTGCTGGTTTATATTGGTATATGTTGTAATTTTAGGTAAATAATGCGTTCCACTGTCATTTAAATTTGGAGTTGGATGGTATTGAACTCATGTTGATGCTTTTCATGTGGGCACTTTGTTAAATATGCGCCATCGTTGACAAAACTCGAACATGACTATATTCTTAAAACTCAAAAAACGTTGCGTTAGACCAGATGTCTCCTGCGTACGGTGCTGTCGGCGTTATCGATATGATATTGACGATACGTTGGCAGATGTGACCGGATATCAGCCTGGTTGGTGCCTCGTGATCGGGAGGTATTACGGGGTGTTTGTTGCGTTTTGGGAGAGATGTGTATATTAAAACAATGCTTAATAAAAATAACTTCTGTACACATTGATAGGTTTAAAAACTAGAGTTATGTGCTGATATGTATCGCCAATTGTAGACAATAGCGATAGTTCGTCTCACATGCTAGATTGGAGCTGCGGTGCAGGATTCGGTTTATTTATGAGTGGATCCCAGGGTATCCACTGGTGGGGGGATATGTTGTGATTGCCGTGTTTAAGCATTTTTCCTAACCATGTCGCTTTTGTGCAGCTTTCAGACCATATAAGTGAAAGACGTTAAAATATAAATATAATTATTTGTGAATAGCTGTGCCCCAAGTCATCGGTTTTGTGTAAATGGTGTAATGGTGATTTGTCACCGGAGGGGAACTCCGAGTAGAGGAACTTCATGTGTTCGTGTATATACGTGTTCGGCATAAACATTGTGAACCCACCCGACTTTCTGTTCCTTGTGCTGACAACAGTGGACAACGTAGCACTGGTGTAGCGTCCTCAAGAACCGCAGGTGCTATCACGAATTACGATCAGTAGGCTTTCGTGTTGTGAGCGTGCTTTGCGGCGGTGCGAGTCGCAACAAGGTTAGGATATGATAGGTTAGGATATGATTGGTTAGGATATGATTGGTTAGGATATGATTGGTTAGGATATGATAGGTTAGGATATGATAGGTTAGGATATGATAGGTTAGGATATGATAGGTTAGGATATGATAGGTTAGGATATGATAGGTTAGTATAGGATAGGCTGTGATAGGATAGGTTAGGATAGGATAGGTTGAGATATGTTAGGTTAGGGTAGGTTATGTAATGTTGACGGAACTTTTTCATGGGTCCACGTTTTTTATGTTTGACATTATCATGATAGGTTCAGTTAGCATAGGTCAGGAAGAGATAGGTTAGGAGAGCTTAGGTTATGATGGGTTATGGTTAAAAACCTATCAATGGCTTTTCTAACCTGTGCAATTTTCTCATCACTCAAATATAAATGAATTCATTCATGAAACCTCTGCTTTGATAATTGCCCGTGACAACCCACAATGCAAAAGAGGAAGCCAATGCATGTCAGTCAGCGAATGATGGTTGAGAGGCTAGGGTTAAGTTGCAAGGCAAGGGCTAAAAATTTATAGGGCCAAATATATATAGGGCTAAACAAGGAAGCCAGTAAAGTGGACTCAGTTATTAAATTCACTACAAAATTTCAATGCCTAATGTTTGATAAAGAATAAGCTTTTCCTAGAAAGCTCCTGCAATTTGAAGTCACAAAACAGAATACGACGGGAATGTTCAATGTTAGAATGGAAAATAGCATTTTAATATGCCAATCAATGACAACAGAATAATATAAAATTTTTATATTTCTATGACTGAATATTGTTAAACAGAGAAACTAGTAATCAGTAACAGAATTGATATTTTTCAGAACTAGTGATGCAACAAACGGTTTTATTTGATGGCAGTTTTTTTGCAAAAAAAAAACGTTTTTTTTGCACACACCCAAACTTTGTGAGGTATATGTTTTTTTTGTCACATAAAATATATTAATAGCCATGTTTTTCAAACATGATTTTTCAAAATAAAAACATCAAAAGTAAACCATACAGTAAAAGTGGTGGCAAATAACCCACAATTACCAAGAGGAGTCTAAGAGGAACAGAAGGGGCCACAGAACTTATACTGATGGAGTCAAAATTCAGAGCTTACTATCTCTACATGTCTGACTTTATTTTTATGTGCCAAAAAAATCAGACATAGAGATTGTGAGCTCTGAATTTTAACTCCATCAATATAAGTTCTATGGCTCCTGCTGTTCCTCTTAGACTTCTCTAGGTAATTGTGGGTTATCTGCCACCACGTTTACTGTATGGTTTCCTTTTGATGTTTTATTAAAAAAAATCATGACTAAAGAACATGGATATTACCATATTTTGTGACCAAAAAACCATGCTGTTTTATATTAAATATTTTAGTTTTACAGAAAAATTTTGATTATACAAAAATCTTGATTTTTTAAAATCATGTTTTTTTAAAAACTTATCAAAAGTAAAAAACATGAATATTAACATATTTCATAGGACAAAAAAACTTGCTGTTTTTTGAAAACATGATCTTTAGAAAAAAAATCATGACGAATAAACATGACTATTAATATATATTATAGGACCAAAAAAAACAATGCTGTTTTTTTCAACACGTATTATTTAAAAAAAATCATGACTAAAACAACCTGATAATATATTTCATGTTATCAAAAAATCATGTTTTTTAAAATAAATTTTTACAAAAAAATCATGGTCAAAAAGTTTAAAAAATGGACATTGCTATATTTTATGTGACCAAAAATTCATGCCATTTCTATAAAAAAATCTTTTTTAGGCAGGATTTTTTGTATGGATATGATTTTTAAAAAAACAGCATGATTTTATGGTCACATAAAATATATTAATATCCACTATTTTAGTCATGATTTTTTAGTGAAGAAAGAGGTTTTTTCAAAAAAACAGCATGGTTTTTTAGTCACAAAAAAATACATTAATATATGTACTTTTCAGTTATGATTTTCTGTGAAAAATATGTTTTTTTGAAAAACAAGCATGATTTTTTTGGCACATAAAATATATTAATATGTGTTTTTAGATAATAAATTTTTCTCACATAAAACATGTTTTAAAAATAACAGCCTAGTTTTTTTGGTCCCATAAAATATATTAATATCCATCTTTTTTAGTCCTGATTTTTTGTAAAAATATTTTTTTTTAAGAAAGCAGCATGGTTTCTTGGTCACATCTCTATCAATGACCATAAGTAAAGATATATTATTACAACATACTATTTGGAAGTTGAAGGTGATTCACATGCATTGTAAAATAAATGAAATATCAAAACATGAGAGCACAGAAAATGAAAAATTTCATACAACCAGAGAAAACCATGAATTAAGAAGTATGCTGTTTTATTTTATAATCTGATATGAAAAACAATATAATATGGTTCTTTTCCTTGCTGAGTTATCTTCAAACAAAATATTTAAAAAAATCTAAAATATCCACATTTTTTTAGCCATGTTTTTTGTAAAATAATTTTGTTTAAAACAGCATGGTTTTCGAGTCACATCTCTATTCAGAACAAATTGAATATGGAAAAAGAAACTATTTTAATGATTGATTGGAAAACCTTAGAACTTTTTTTCCTGACATTATTATCCCATTAGTGCCTATGCATAGACTTTTCTACCCTCTATAAAAATGTTATAAATTTACTCAAACCTAATTTTAAGGTTTCCTACAAGTCAATGCATGCATTATAGACTTGTGATAGCTAAGAACGCAATTCAAACGCGTTCTGCAGATGTTTTTTACACAATCAAACAGTGCATGCAGTATAGCCGCTGCACGTTCCAGCACAACTCACTCATGAGTTATTTTAGGTATTTCTCACAATATGACCATTTTTTGTCTAAGTGTGTATAATCAAAAGAAAGTTAAATGATTAGTTTACAAATCGGAATGCATCTTTACCGTAAAAAATAACGAAGTGAAGGGGAAATTTCTATTCAAAGTTTTCACATAAATTTTTCTACGCCCAGGCACTACGGCATTTTAATTTCAGCAGAATTGCAGCTCAGGTTGCTCTGAGCTAGTGTGTATTTACTTATCCTTAGCCATTACGCCATGATTAGCTTTATGTAGACATTTATGTTATTATTTATGTTTCTGTGTTAGGAAGTGCTTTTATGTCATGGATAGTTATTGAAATACTAACATATTTAGATGTTTAATTGGGCTTTTTTCCACTCAGAATGAATACAGATGAAGTATCAAGTTTTATGGATGAACTATATGTGTGACGATGGCCTTCCTCTAAGATGTTTCAAAGCATATCACACACCTTTATAAGCACTTAGCCTTGCATTCATTATATGTGATGGTGGTAAACATTCTATTCTGTATGCATCATTATATCTTCTTTTAGTAATGTCATTGTGCTTTAGTGAATGGAATATTGTTCAACATTGTTGTATCATAAATATCTATCTAGGACAGCTCTTGGATGTTTTTGCTATAAACAAATCCACTAATTTTTCTGTATACTTTAGGCAGATTTTTACCAGGAATACCAGTGAGTAGATTTTTGGACTTGACAATATCTCACCTTCTATCTGTACTAACATTATTATGAAATTTATAATGTATATCAGGTATAATATGTTAAGAATTTCTGCCAAGTTTTACTGTCCTACTTCTATTTCTCAATTTTTGGCCTTAAGGGCATCATCCAAGTCGCTGCTGCACCGATGAGCATTTTTCATGCTTTTCTTGAAAAAGGACCCTTAGGTGGTGGACTATTCAGTCCTAAAATTTTATGGTGCTACGGACAATAGATCTTCTCCAGGGGAGAGTGAGGAGACAGAAATCTTGAATTTTTGACCCCATTTTGACCCCATATAAAAACAAAACAGGAAATGGATAATTTTAAAACGTACTTTTGTTAGAAATGTTTCAAGAATTCTAAAACTGTCTTTAAATTTGTTCTAGCACAAAAACTCAATGACTAGTCCTCTTTGGAAATATTAATACATATGAACTAAAAACCCACTGTGTCCAATTTTATTTAAAAACTAAGGCTTGAATCAAAAAAATGAATAAAGGAAATTGTGTTTTTTTTTAAAAAGTTACATTATATAGCCAAATTTCATAAGAATCAGACCAAAAATAAAAAATTTCAGAATTATTATCAAAAAAATTTCATTTTTTTTAAATTACAATTCTCAGTATGCATATGAGGTTATGCATGGAGATTATCAAAATAAAAATGCAAACAGCATTCAATTACGTAAATTTTCATTATATTACACTTCAACCAAAATTTTGTTTTATGGCTTTTATCCAACACCTCTAACTTTCAACATTCAAAAGCCTAAAAGTCTTTGAGTTTTGATGCTAGAACAAAACCAAAGACAGTTTTAGAATCCTTGTAACATTTTCTAACAAATTTAAATTCTCTTTTCTCCACATTTAAGAAAAAAAATTATATAGCTCAAAACCCATAAATAATTTATTTGTGGTGTAATGCCAAAATATCACTTATCAAAAAAGGTTTTTTCAAATGTTCAAAATTTACAATATAACTTTGTTAGAAATGCTTGAAGGATTCTAAAACTGTCTTTGGTTTGGTTCTAGCATCAAAACTCAATGAATTTTGGGCTTTTGAAATATCCATATAAATTTACCAAAAAACAATTTTCCATGAAACATAAGGCCTAAATCAAATAAGTTACATAAGTAAAAAAAGTTTACTTTAAAAAAATACATTTATTGGCCAATTTTCAAACGAATTGGACAAAAAAAGTTGAAAAATCTGGATGATCCCCTTAAAGGGTCAAAATAAATTAAATGTCACCCTGCTAAGAAGCACTTTTTTTCAATATCTTCAGAATAATCTTCAATATCATTTCATCCACTTTTAATGATAAAATAAAACCTGAAAAAACACCATTTCCTAGAGCATGCAAGGAATTATTGACAACAGTTTATACACCTCATGAAAATATTCTTTTGTTAATATTAAGAGTGAGAATTTATATTAAATCATTGTAACATTTCACTTATGGAAAAACATGATTACTCCAGTATTCAAAAATTAATATAGTTGAATTTATCATTATTGCAATGAAAATTAAATGTTTTTCCACATATATTGACTTTTTTCATTTTGTATTTCAAACTCATTATATAAGCATTAAATAACACAGGCTAATGATCAAGTTTTATTAATAAAATAAACTCAAGCTTTCTTTCTAGTTATTAAATTTCAAGACTTCAAATAATATTCATTAACAAAGAACTAGTATCAAGAAAATAGCCTCTCCAGTCACCAGTGAAGAAATTCAAGAATAAAGTCACTACATTTGAGGTAAACTAAAATACAGTATAACTTATGTATACAGAAGATGATAAAAAAGCAGCAACTTAAAGTTTATGGGTAAAATCCAGTGGAATATTGAATTTCCTAGCCAAATTACTACGCTTATACAGTCATATCTCATCTTACAAAAGGCATAAAGAACAAAACAGTTACAAAACAGTTTTACATAAAATTTCTATCTCTTGAAATAAGATAAAAATCATGTTAGAAAATGCTTATCTCAAAAATTCAAGCAATGCACACTCAGCTTTGTAGCCGCAAGAGTTCCCCCCCATAAGGTGAATACACTCGTAGCATCAAGCATTTTTTTATATTGGTTCAATAAGAGTAAATAGTAAATGATTTGCATGCTTTACTAATTTTAATGGTTTAATAAACAATTTTCTTTTATTTTGAACACATGTTTCATACAAGATTGGTAAACTTCTAAAAAAAATTAGGGATTTTAGGAGGGAGTATTAGGGGCCTTGAACCAAATCAGGCCTACTGCATGTAAAATGCAATGGTACTTATTAAAAATCATGTTACAAAACCACTTTGGGAACAAATTAATTTTGTTAGATGAGATATGACTGTAGAACCAAACTTGAAATAAAATTTATAAAAACAAGACAACAATCAAATGACAAAATGTATGAGCCCAACTCAGCCTTGAAGAAAAAGAGTGATCTAAAAACCAAAGATTACACGTGGTACAAAGATCTGGTCAATTGGAAAGGAATGCTCATCAGTCAATAGATATTTCTGCTAAGGTATTATGGAGAGTTTGATACAATCGAGAACCAGGGCACTAGTTATGCAAGTCTACTACAGAGATAGTCACTGTCTCACTAGTCTCTTCCTCAACTTGGTACTCTTTTACTTCCACTTTCTATGCATTACTTGTAGCTCACTATCTTCAACAAGGATAATATATCATAGCATCAAAGATTAGAACTACCACATTCTATCATTCTTTTCAATCAAAAGCCAATGGAACTAGTTTACAACCATGGACAGGCATCAATCAAACAGATATAAATTATTAATTATTTAAAGAAAGAAATTTAGATATAATAAAATCACACTAACAAAACATAAAAGAGAAAAAGAAAATAAATTACATTAATGACATTTAGAGTGAAAATATCTAAAGCTACAGATTGCTCTTCACCCTAGAGCAATTTTCTCATCATTCTTAACCATTATTACATGCATCGATTTCTCACCTGCTCCAGCATCAATACCTGTCAGTCAGCGTACAAAAGTTGTGATAATATGGTGAGCTTGCTTTTTTCTATTTGTATTCCTTGCCGACAACATTTTTCATTTTTTAAAAATAATGGAATTTAAAGTGTTTCCACCCCACAATGAAAATGCATCATCCATGAAATTGTGTTGCCTCTTGCAATTATATTTACATGTATCATCACATGTAGATTAAGCTGGAACTTGAACTTGAAGGACAACAGCGTCGGGGCCTTTGTAACGACCTAGAATTCCCTCCACAATTTTTACACAGAGTTCAGCGCCTGGTACCAGACTCGTCCACTACACTAGTCAGGATCTACTAATCCTTGCCACAAGCTGCCATTGGACGGCATCACTGGGATAACCAGTATGTCAAAACACCATCCCCAAGCACATTGGGTCATTACTGCCCACTCTACCTGACTGGCTCATTCCAGTCACTGTCTCTTACTCCAGGCACGCACAAGAAACATTTTCATAGCTTCAATGATACTCAAATTACACTCCTGATCCAATCCAGCAAAACAGCTCATGCTGCAATCATCTTCAGCACATCTGGCATACCACTCATTCTCTCCATACTGCTCGAGCACCACATTCATGAAAGTTTCTCTCTCCTGCTCATACTTACTATATTCCAGCACAAAATGTTCAATTGTTGCCTCCACTCCACTAATACACTGCATACATAATCTGTTATTATTCTCATTCCACCTCCATGTATGTCTATTCACATTCAATGACTTACATCTCACAGCAAACAAGAGTTGACTTCCAAAACTACCATCATAGAACATCTCAAACTTAGGTGCTTCTTTTTTCACATATCAGTCATGTGTAGACTTCCACATCATGCTAAGCTTCAGCTTATTCAATCCATACTCCTTTGTTTGCCTCTCAATCTCATTTTTCCACCTTTTGCAGTTCCACTCTGGCCCTCCACCTCCAATATTTATTAAACTCAAGTCATCCACAGGTCTCCCAATTCTAACATGAATAATCTTTTGCATACTAAATTTCCTTGCATGCCCCCAACATACTTTCTCCCAATAGCTTAAACTCAGATTCCATTCAAAAATTTGCTTTACCCACCTGCTATTCTGCATTCTTTCAACTCTTACCTTATAATTGAGCACGGCTTTCATCATTCTTTCTGAAAATAGGCTCCACCCCAGGTCACCTCTAATGGCTTCTCTAGCCGTATATTTTGGAGCACCCAATGCTAAACGTCCTACCTTATTTTGTATTATATCCAGCTTTTCAAGATCACTTCCATTCCAAGCAAGAGCACTCATACCATACATGACTCTAGGTACAGCAACATACTTCCACATTCCTCTTACACATTCGTACTTGTTTGCTCTGTATCTGGCCACACTACCTAACCGTCCACTCCACTGCATTGCTTTAGCCACTTTCTCACCTTTAGTTCTAGTACATCCATCTTCACTTATCATACAACCTAGATATTTGTATTCTTTTGTTCTACCTATTCTGATTTCTCCAATATTCCACAGTCTGTCTCTATCAGTCTCATCACTATTTATAACCATGATCTTACTTTTATCGGCACAAATCACAACAATAACTTGAACTTGAACTTGAGGGCCGACAGTGTCGGGGCCTTTGTAACGGCCTACAATTCCCTCCACAATTTTCACACAAAGAGTTCAGCGCCTGGTACCAGACTTGTCCACTAAACTACTCAGGATCTACGATCCTTGTCACAAGCCTCCATTGGAAGGCATCACCGGGACAGCCAGTGTGTCAAAACACCATCCCCCGGCACATTGGGTCATTACAGCCCATTCTACCAGACTGGCTCATTCCAGTCACTGTCTCTTACTCCAGGCACGCACAAGAAACACTTTCATAGCCTCAGTGATACTCGCATTACACTCCTGATCCAATCCAGCAAGACAGCTCATACCGCAATCATCTTCAGCACATCTGGCATTCCACTCATTCTCTCCATACTGCTCAGACACCACATTCATAAAACTCTCTCTCTCTTGCTCATACTTACTACATTCCAGCACAAAATGCTCAATTGTTTCCTCTACTCCACTATTACACTGCTGACATAATCTGTTATTATTCTCATTCCATCTCCATGTACGTCTGTTCACACTCAATGACTTACATCTCACAGCAAACAAGAGTTGACTTCCAAAACTACCATCATAGAACAGCTCAAACTTAGGTGCTTTCTTTTTCATATACCAGTTAAGTGTAGGCTTCCGCATCATGCTAAGCTTCCACTTATTCAATCCATACTCTTTTGTTTGTCTCTCAATCTCTTTCTTCCACCTCTTGCAGTCCCACTCAGGCCCTACACCTCCTACATTTATTAAACTCCAGTCATCCACAGGTCTCCCAATTCTAACATGAATAATCTTTTGCATACTGAGTTTCCTTGCATGCCCCCAACATACTTTCTCCCAATAGCTTACACTCAGATTCCATTCAAAGATTCGCCTTACCCACCTGCTATTCTGCATTCTCTCAATTCTCACCTTATAATTCAGCACAGCTTTCATCATTCTTTCTGAAAATAGGCTCCACCCTAGGTCACCTCTAATGGCTTCTATAGCTGTCCATTTCGGAGCACCCAATGCTACACGTCCTACCTTATTTTGTATCACATTCAGCTTTTCAAGATCACTTCCATTCCAAGCAAGAGCACTCATACCATACATGACACTAGGTACAGCAACATACTTCCACATTCCTCTCACACATTCGTACTTGTTTGCTCTGTATCTGGCCACACTACCTAACCGTCCACTCCACTGCATTGCTTTAGCCACTTTCTCACCTTTAGTTCTAGTACATCCATCTTCACTCATCATACAACCTAGATATTTGTATTCTTTTGTTCTACCTATTCTGATTTCTCCGATATTCCACAGTCTGTCTCTATCAGTCTCATCACTATTTATAACCATGACCTTACTTTTATCGGCACCAAAGTTCATCTTGAAATCTGTACTATATCCATTCACAATGTCAAGCATCCTTTGTAGTTCATGACCACATTCACTAACCACAACCACATCATCAGCATACAACAAACAGCTCAGTCTCTCATTACCAACTTTCAGTCCTAAACCACTCCCTCTCAGTCGAACTGCTAATTCTTCTGTGTACAATCCAAACAACAGGGGGGACAGAGTACAGCCCTGTCTCACTCCTCTAACACTCCTCACTTGCCCTGTTTCCAAATTTCCTAACCTGTAGATAGCACTTGTGTTCTCATACAGACTCTGTACAATGTTCACTATTTTTCTGCTAAAACCAACTTTTCTCAAAATTTCAAACAGCCTAACCCGATCCACTCTGTCATACGCCTTTTCAATATCCAGGAATGCTAAATATACCTTCTTGTCATCCTTCTTCATTCGCTCAATTATTTCACTCACTACAAACAGATTATCCTCCCCCCGTCTATCTTGCCTAAAACCATTCTGTTCTTCTCCCAGGACTCCTAATTCCTCAACTAAATTTTTCATTCTCTCATTCAAAATACCACAAAAGATCTTACATACGGTGTCACCCAGTGCAATTGGTCTGTAATTTTTAAGTTCTTTCATACTCTTATGTCCACCCTTATGCAACAGAACTACATTACACTTGTTCCAGTCATCCGGTACTCTTTCACTCTTCCATATCTCATCAAATAAACATTTCAACATACTGACTACACTCTCTCCTCCACATTTATAGAACTCATATGGTATCTTATCAGGGCCACATGCCTTTCCATTTTTCACTTTCTTCAAAAAACTTACAATCTCTTCACAAGTGATTTCGTCTTCCATTTGCAGTTCATGTTCATCTATCAGAAAATTTATTGGTTCATCATCTGTAACCTGCTCATTCATTCCACCAATGTCCTCCCAGTATTCTTCAACTGCTTTCACCATTTGCATCCTATCTTGCACACTGCAACCATTGACTACTAATTCATC
Organism: Morinoia aosen; assembly: GCA_030386875.1. Classification (NCBI taxonomy): domain Eukaryota; kingdom Metazoa; phylum Arthropoda; class Malacostraca; order Amphipoda; family Talitridae; genus Morinoia; species Morinoia aosen. The sequence goes on along the minus strand of CM059576.1, from coordinate 102,775,871 downwards.
AACTTGAACTTCACTACCTCTATCATTACCTTGTATAAACCTATACCAATCTTTTATTCCATCTGGACCTTTCTTTCTTAGATTTTCAACTTGGTGTCTCTCTTCTTTAACCCTAGCCTCATTGATCATTCTCTTTACTTTCTTCTGCTGGTCCTTGTACTCATTCCATACACTCTGCCATTCATCCTCAGTAATTCTGCATCTTTCATACATTTTCCTCATACTGCGTTGTTTTTTATTTAAAGTCTTCCTTCTCGTTCGTTCTTCCTTTATCTCACTCGTAAACCACCTAGCATTCCCTGTACTTTTCCTGCATTTCATTCTACCGATCTTTTGCTCTGCCACATCATACAAGGTTCTTGCAATCTCCTTATTTAGGTCATTTACATTTCCACACCTGTTCCAGTTACATCTACTCAATTCATTTCTAAATTCTTCCCAGTTTGCCATTTTAATACGCCAATTTTCTCTTACTCTGCTGGCCTTCTGCATCGGCTCCTTTCCACCCCAATTATATTCTAGTACAAGCATTTTATGGTCACTATCAATATCAAAATCATCTTCATCTACAAACATTTCTTTGACACACTCTCTTGCTCTACTATTCACTATCATATAGTCAATTGCAGTTTTACATTCCCTGCTTTGCCATGTATGCAAGCCATTTCCTATTGTTACATTTAGGTTCTCAAGTTCATTCTCATCACAGAAATCAATCAATTTTTGTCCATTTGCATTCACAGGCTCACCAAGTATACCAACATGGCCATTCATATCACCCATCAAAATCAGAGGGCATCTGCAATGCTCTTGCACAATTCTTGTTAATATTTCATACTTTTTTACATTCTCTTGATGAGCTAAAATACCATCAGTTGTCATATAGCATACAACCACAATAACACATTCTCTGGCATGCATTCTTTCACACTTTATTACAAACAGATCTTCACTCTCAGGTTCATTTCCAACAGGAATTTCTTCTAATTTCCAATTTAGAGCATTTTTTACAATGAGACCAACTCCACCACCTCTTTTTTGCCAACTTACACGCCCTTTTCCAATCATGTAGTACTTACTCTCCTTACATTTTAAACTGACTCTATCACGCATTTGGGTCTCTACTACACCAACACAATCCAAATCTCCATTCTCAAATTCTGCTACAAGGTCATTTAACTTTCCTGCATTCCATCCACGCACATTTATACATCCAAACCTTACAACACTATTGGACAATTCACGACATTTTTCATTTTTGCTCTGACAGCTTTCCATTCATCCAGTTCCACCTTCCATTACAATATGAGTACACCCAATCCACTGGATGTATCTATAATAAGTTTTCAAGTCTCCGTTGTCCGCTTATTACGATCTTGAGACCTTTCCGCTCTGAAATTTTGAAAAATTGTGTCACAGTTTATTCCTATCGCAATATTTACAAATACGTCATTTCGGGTAAATACGTTTTCTATGTATCAAGGATAAGCAAGGAAACGTAATACTATACATGATTTACAGGTATCTGTCGGCACATCTTCAAAATTAACTTAGACACGGCACAAATAATTCAAATTATTTTAATTAGCAACCAGCTCCATAGGTCGACTCCCCCAGTAACGTATTGGGAACTTTTACTGTAATGTTTAGCTAAGACTTTCTTAAGTTTGCAACTTACACTCATGTAGCGAAAAAAGGCTCAACAGTTTAACTTTGTGTTGCTTATTACATACAAACCTGCATTGGCCATTCACGCTATCAATAATCGATTTAATAAAAATTCTCTAATCTTGTTGTTAAACATGAAATCTGTTTTTGTATTAGTTTGATAACGAAATGATGAGCGTTATTGATTTAACATGTACTGTATATAATCATATAGAACACAAGTTTTGTTAGCTGGTAAATAACGGGTTATTTCGAACACTTTTTTGAACACCAGATAATTCACGTGACTCGATTTGTTTTCGTTACCTATGACCGTTAAAAAGAAAATCCCTTACCGCCAGAATGGTGCCCATACTGAATAACTCAACCTACTCACCCCCACTCACGCTCGGCCGACTAGCTCCACTTGAAGTAACAAAAGAAAAAGAAAGAAAGAAAGAAAAACTGTATATTTCCAATATAGATGGTACAAAAGTACCATCATTGGTTTTTAAAATCTCTTAAAATTAATACACTTAGATGATACACACACACGAGTATTGTAAAACTCGTGTCACTAGTCGAAAATAAATGATTGAGGGCAATGTACTCCTAATCTTGCTTAATCTACATTTGACAATACATGTAATGATAATTATAAGATACAACACAATTTCATGGACGATGCATTTTCATTGTGAGGTGAAAACTCTTTTGACAGTTTACATGTATATGACATAAAACTTCGCAATTCTTGATGCCAGGAAATAATACATGAATCGCTTGTTTCGGCCAATGTTCAAAAGTGTCATTTTGAGGAAGCATGAAAAATATATATATATATATATAAAGATACATCCGTATACATATACACACATATATATATATTCATACATATATATATGTACATCTACACACATACATATACATGTATACACGTACACATAAGCATGAGGACCAAGAAGATAATAAGTTTTGTATTTCTAATCCAACAATTTTAACATAGCGGTCATTAGTTGATAAGCATTTTATTTAAACAAAAAGTGGATGATCGCACAACAAATGTACGATCATCCACTTTTTGTTTAAATAAAATGCTTATCAACTAATGACTAATGACAAACAACAAAACAACAACATCGGCATCTTTGGGATGCTTTATTTCCAATCAAGCCTGATACACATGATCTTAGCATTGAATTTTCAAATGTCTTATAACTAACACTATATATAGGACATCATGACGGTTCCCCCGTAAAGCCGGTACCCATTTCCGACACCTGGGTTGAGTGGGGTATTGTGCTTGAGCTTTCCTTTATACCCAACGAGGAAAATCGCAGCGCCAGCGCCGGGATACGAACCCTCGTCTCCAACGCACAAGGCCGATCCCTTAACCACTGTGCCACCGCGGACACTTTTGAAGAACAGGAATATTCGCGCACATTGAACTTCCCTCCCTCCTTGCACTCTAGGAATTTGATGGCACTTAAATAACGCTTTATTCTACATAAGTAGTCGCAGGTGGCATCACTGGAAACGGAGTCGCCTATGTAAGGCATGGAAATCTTAAGTTCCCCCCCAGGTAGCAAAATTTATTGACCTAATATTGAGCCAATATACAGTCTCAATATTGACTGGATATTCAAATTGAACATTGGGGCAATATCTTATTTTGGAAAATTCTGTTGATATTAGAAAAATATATTGGCCCAATAACAATATTATCATCAACCCAATATCAATTAAGTATTGTGTCAATATTGACTTGATAATGAAGTGTTCCTTACAAAAACATTGGCTTAATACTCAATTCCTGATAGGTTGATATTTCGAAAACATATGCCACCGATAATGATACTATCACTAACCTAATGCTAAATATTCTGTCGCTATGGACTTCACATTGAAGTGTTCCTTAGAAATATATAGGCATGTAAGGCCTGGAGTTGTTGCTGCTTTCGCAACCGAGTTTCAACTGCGGCGAGTGTAACCACTACCTTAGTTGTAAGCTCGAACTTCTTCTGAAGTTTCTATACGGCATTTCTTAAATGTATTTAACCACTTTACTCTTCGTTAATTTTACATTTACACGTATTAGTATTACTGAACACAAATGAACTAGAACTGAGTTTGTAACTAAGGTAGGGTACTACAGGCCCAATACTTATTTTCTGACATCAAGTGGATATTGGTAGAATATATTGTCCCATTAATAACTTATTTTTAACCCTGTATCAGCTAATTACTGTGTCACTATTGACTTGATATTGAGGTGTTTCCTTTAAACAAATTACTCCGTATTATTGGCGTACAATATCAACCCAATATTTGGGCAATAAAAATTTACATTTTAACAAATTTTATTAAATTGCGAGATTTTTGGTTATTATGAGATAGTTTCCACTTATTTGAATATCGTACATATATATATATACACTGTTAGTTTAATATTAGAAATAAACTATTTACTACATTGTCCCAAAAACAAGTTGATATCATGAATAAATATATATCTTTTCGATATTGTGTTGTTATTAGCCTAATATTGTAATCCAAGATTCCAATATCAGGTCAATAAAAAATTATCAACCCAATATTGGCCTAATAATTTCTTGCTACCTGGGCCACACCGCTCTTCTTATCTGCTCCTTGACCACAAGACTACCAGGCAGTAGATGGGCATTGGGGAATCGTTGTATTTCTTAATGTATAATTTCGTACCACGTGTGAAAATAAGAATTGATAATCCAGAACACGTCCAATGAAAAGGCCTCTATGAATTACTGGCTTTGGTTGATCTGAGAATCATCAGTTTAGTTTTCAGGAAATGTTTGCGAAAAATAGAAAATCAACCTCTTAAAGTTTGTGTTCACGATCTCTTCCATTACTAGGAAGAGATAAAAATTTATTTGGACAAGCCTGGAAAAGAAGTATTTTAGAGGATCAGTTTTTGAACCTCCTTAGCTACGACAATGAGGTTTTCGAAAAAGAGGAGGGAAGAATTTAGTGAGAAATTAAAAAAAGGGAATCTGTGCACACACTGTGCGCATAGAAATGGCGAGATGAAAGAAGCTTTTCAAACAAATTAACCGTCGGAAAAGTAATGGGTCCTGACATAAGAAGACAGCTATGAACTGAACAGATAGTCAGTAATTAAACTGTACAAGAACTCCTATTCAAACAGAGCCAATCTAAGATTAAGCACCTGAATTCACAACTCCAAGAGGGCGTTTACTGCCGTAGATACAATATTCGAATCCTTTGAGTTGGTATAGTGTCGTAATGGGCAGTGTGTACTGCATGTAGCATACCGCTACATAAGCGTAAAAATTAGAAATTTGCCATTCGCACTTAAATAAATCAATTAGTAGCATTAAAAATCTTACTCTAATTTATTATTAATTATTTTCTACTTCTAATTCATAATCATTGAAATTTGTGTGTAAATACATGAGAGACCAAATAATCAATCGACATTTCGAGACTTTAAGCACCCCGATTTGGAAACATTCAAGCGCGTCGCTTGAACTGCTCACTCTTGCTTGTGGCGTGCTAGCGTGCGAACATCACCTTGTAAGTGCGAGTGAAATTTAGGTTTAGAATAGAAAAAACGGGTAAAGTATATGTGCCTTGTGTTTTTCATATGTATTGTGTTTTACCCTAAAGATCTGCTCAGTGTCTTGAGTTGGGGGTAAAAACTAGTGTTAAGATTCTTAGACTAGCATGTGTTTTTTTTTATAGAGTGAATATTGCGTGTCATTCCAAATGCACGTATTGAAAATTTCATACTATATATTCAGCTAACGTCATTGTTCTTCCTCACGGCAAAACTTATATTGTGATTGCCAGTATCATATCGAGAATTACTCATAAACTGACTCGTGAACGCACGCGCCTAAGTCGCCGGCGCTCTTTGTTTAGCGTGTCTTTGTGTTTCAAATGGCGAAGCAATTATACTGCCGTTTCCCGTCACTACTCCGTGACCATAATTCACTATAGGCATGTGTTATAGTAGCATTTATTCTTTTTTACAAACCGACTTGCAGTAGTTTAAATTACGAAAAGTATTAATGTCTATGCTTGCTAAGTTTTGGAATTTCACTTCTTAATTCCATACTCTTGGAAACCTGTAAGTAGCTGCCCTTATTGCAATACAATAACAATTCAATAAAATTTAATTTTACTCATCGCATTCTTGTGATGAACACCCACTACCATCTGCCTATCTTGAGAGTGTGCAAATTGCTGGCGGTTTGGCTGAGGCCGACGTGTAAAGCTGCCCGGCTAATCGCCGCACGGAATTTTCATGTGTTCGTTTTGTTTCTTTTTCTTCGCGTATTTTCCGTCTGTGAAATCAACGCTTAGGTTTCCTGGTCCTTTTATCATTGGGGATATATATATATTCTTTTTATTCCTTCATTATTGCAAACGATATTTATCAGTAAATTTCAGTGGAAATTATAAATGAACTTTAGGAATTTCTTTTCTCTGTATTCTTGTACCGTTATGGAGATTTTCTGGAGTACATCAAGAAGCTTAAATCTTCATGTTAAGCATTTCCTTAATTACTAAAGTCTTAAATTTCATGCCTTCGTTTTTGCGCATTATTTCCTTTTCGGTGCAAGCAAAACGTTTAGTATTTCTTTTTCTCATCGGATACTATTCCTTAATTCCTTTATTATTGCGAAGGATATCTATCAGGATTTTCAGTAGGATTTATATCCATGAACTGTAGGATTTTGCTCTGTTAATGCTTATACAGTTATAGGGATGTTTTCTGGAGCACTGAACAAGCGTTAATTTTCATTTCTTATGCCGTTTATGTCTTTTCGTTGTTTCATGAGTCTTTTATGAAATCACGTGTTTCTCCAAAAATTTCCCCAATTTAACCTCCTATATTGCGGTCCTGCAGATTCTTGCAAAAGCCGCAGTCTCTTGATATTTTTATGATATTACGTAGATCTCGTGTTTTCCTTGCATGTAGTTCGGTAAGGAATAACGATTGTCCTTACCGGAAATTCTTAAACCTCATGCTCTGATATTAAAGCCAAAGGCATTAGTGAAAACAAGTTTTACTAATTACAAAAAGAATCTGTCCTATCTCCTTGAGCGTGCCAAAAGTGAGAATCATTTAAAGTTAGCTGGTGCCAAACCTGTAGGAGTCTCTCAGAGTTCTCTGTTGTGGGAAAAATAATCATTACATGTCTGGGGATAAATCAGTGGTGGAAATTGTGATGTCTCCTGGAACTCCTCATCCAGCGCCTTGATTCTTGCAGGAATTCAACGAACATCACCACACACCACACGAACTCCCTGGGCCTTACTACTATCGGAAATAGTTAAAAATTTACCTTGACCTGAGCCTGCTAACCTGAGCTGTAACTTATCTGGCTCACCTTGACTTCCTGGTTTCTACCAACGATAACTTGCTGGTCAAGTTTGAAATTTGTAAAGCTGAAACCATTAACGTGACTCATACTCCCGTCACTGTTTTTTTTAAGCTACCCGCATTTAAATTGTGTCTGCAGGTGTTGTTGTCTGCCACTAGTTACTGCGTCTGCAGGTGTTGTTGTCTGCCACTAGTTACTGCGTCTGCAGGTGTTGTTGTCTGCCACTAGTTACTGCGTCTGTAAGTGATGTTGTCTGCCACTAGTTACTGCGTCTGCAGGTGTTGTTGTCTGGCACTAGTTACTGCGTCTGCAAGTGTTTTATCTGCCACTAGTTACTGCGTCTGCAGGTGTGTTCACAGCAATGTCCCCACCACCATCAGCTAATGTCTCATTACCTACGGCTAAACGATGCAATTTTGTATATTCAGGCAGTAAGCTGCTTAGTAAAAATGGCGGCGTGCTTACAAAGCTGACCTCAGGTGTGTGCTTGGAAGTCAATTATCTCAGATGACATAACGTAACTCAACCCTTGCAGGTATTGTTATGAAAATGAGCAATACAGAATGTAATAATTACTGCACATCCATACGTGACGTACGGAGTGTGGACACTATGAAGCACCGCGAACGGCTGTAAAGAGTTAATATTTTGATTTCGAAGTATAATTTTCCAGGCAGATACTGCGCGAATGCTCGATTCGTGTCTAGTTGCCGTATATTCATTTAATAAATGAAAATATTAACCTGACACTGTTATATAAAATCGTATATTTCAAAATTCTCAGCTTTGTGAGGCTGAAAAAGCTTGTTTCCGTCGAATAAATAAGCATATTCTGTTACATTCACACAAAATTAGTCGAAACTTTTACAGAATTGTCAAGGCTAACTAAATTATTTTTATGATCAGTCGTCTGGTACGCATGGAAGGAATTTTCACTTTACTTCTCAATTCCACTGAACAACAACATGCTGACTTCCACTGTTGATGTTATATCGCTTCTTACATTTACATAAATGTAGGTATCAATACATTAAGGTTTTGTTCTTATTGTTACGTTATGGTATTTGTTGTTATGGTGCTGGTGTAGGTACGGTGCTGGTGTAGGTACGGTGCTGGTGTAGAAACGGTGCTGGTGTAGCTACGGTGCTGGTGTAGGTACGGTGCTGGTGTAGGTACGGTGCTGGTGTAGGTACGGTGCTGGTGTAGGTACGGTGCTGGTGTAGGTACGGTGCTGGTGTAGGTACGGTGCTGGTGTAGGTACGGTGCTGGTGTAGGTACGGTGCTGGTGTAGGTACGGTGCTGGTGTAGGTACGGTGTTGGTGTAGGTACGGTGCTGCTGTAGGTACGGTGCTGGTGTAGGTACGGTGCTGGTGTAGGTAGGGTGCTGGTGTACGTACGATGCTGGTGTAGGTACGGTGCTGGTGTAAGTACGGTGCTGGTGTAGGTACGGTGCTGGTGTAGGTACGGTGCTGGTGTAGGTACGGTGCTGGTGTAGGTACGGTGCTGGTGTAGGTACGGTGCTGGTGTAGGTACGGTGTTGGTGTAGGTACGGTGCTGGTGTAGGTACGGTGCTGGTGTAGGTACGGTGCTGGTGTAGGTACGGTGCTGGTGTAGGTACGGTGCTGGTGTAGGTACGGTGTTGGTGTAGGTACGGTGCTGGTGCAGGTACGGTGCTGGTGTAGGTACGGTGCTGGTGTAGGTACGGTGCTGGTGTAGGTACGGTGCTGGTGTAGGTACGGTGTTGGTGTAGGCATGGTGCTGGTGTAGGTACGGTACTGGTGTAGGTACGGTGCTGGTGTAGGTACGGTGCTGGTGTAGGTACGGTGCTGGTGTAGGCACGGTGCTGGTGTAGGTACGGTGCTGGTGTAAGTACGGGGCTGGTGTAGGTACGGTGCTGGTGTAGGTTCGGTGCTGGTGTACGTACGATGCTGGTGTAGGTACGGTGCTGGTGTAAGTACGGTGCTGGTGTGGGAACGGTGCTGGTGTAGGTACGGTGCTGGTGTAGGTACGGTGCTGGTGTAGGTACGGTGCTGGTGTAACACAACGTCGGACAGCACCCATCATTTTGATGATGTCAATTTCGAATGACCAAATTCAGATGACCCGCTTGTCAGATATCTATAATTATGAGTGATGTCAATAATTTTGGTGAGCAGATATCGGCTACTCTCATGTGCTCGAGCCAGGTAAGAGCGTTTCTTCTTGGTGTTGCGTCCTGGACCGGTGGGTGTTTGTCACTAGTTACTATGCTGCAGGTGTTGTTGTCTGCCACTAGTTACTGCGTCTGCAGGTGTGTTCACGGCAATTGTATCATAGTTAACTAATATTTTCATAATCAGCTAATTTGTCTCATTGCCTACGGCTAAGCGATGCAATTTTGTATATTCATAGAGTAAGCTGTATAGGAAAATTTCGGCGTGCTGGCAGTAACTGACCACAGATTTGTGTTCGGAAAGTCAAGTTTCTTAACCCAAATTACTCTAACTCAAACGAATATCTTTTTAAAAGCTCCTTTAAGCCTAGCAGAGACCACTCCTCTCATAGGGCTAATGCTCAACAGGTAATGCTAACATCGTTCTTGTGAGTCAAACATGACTCTCAAAAATATTCTATGCAAATATTAGAGCTTCAACAACCCCACGTGCGCGTTATTTTGAAGAAGTTGACGATCGTACAAATTTACCAAATGTACTATCATAAGCTTGAATAACAGGAGTGAAAGATTGTGTTGTTAATGAAGTTCAACTTCCACAAGTAGGTGATGCATTTATAATTTGTTTTCGATATTTCTTATTCATTGCACATGCAGCAATTTTTTTAACAGATCCCTTACGTGTGTGTGACGAAGGTTCGGTAACTCATTTATTTTGCTGGTAAAGTTATTTGGCATTTCTCTCAGGATCTATTGTAATAACTTTGCCAAAAAATAAATAATGTACTGATTGAATTACTTTGAATCAAGTGAATGTGCTTTGCTAAGAAGTTTGCGCGATTTATAACGAATGCAAAATATTGAAAACAAATTATTCGTAAAAAATCTTCTTTTAGAATTCGAACTGCGGTAACCACAGCATCTCTCATCTATATTATTCAATTTCACGATACTACATTTGGTAAATTTTTTATCAGCGTCTGCTGTACCATTCGATTTATATCAGCTCACTCTCTAAATATAAGCATTTTCATTGTTCAGTGGTAGGTAATGAGAGCAATAGCTGTCCATGGTGGGGATAATTGTTAGTTAACAACTATAGTACAATTGCCGTGAACACAACACCTGCAGTGCACACTGCCCACCAAGACACCATTAACCCACTCAAGGGATTCAACTGTTGTATCTACGGCAATAAGCGCCCTCTCAGAGTTGTGAATTTCGGTGCTTAATGTTAGATTGGCCTTGTTTGAATTGAAGTTCTTTTATAGTTTTATTACTGACTATCTGTTCAGTTTACTGCTGTCTTTTATTTCAGTACCCGTTACTTTACGGACGGTTATTTGGTTTGAAAAGCATTTTCATCTCGCCATTTCTATGCGCACAGTGTGTGCATTGATTCCCCGTATTTAGATTCCTCACTAAATTCTCCCTCCTCTTTTTTGAAAACCTCATTGTCTTGGCTAAGGAGAATCAAAAAGTGATCCTCTAAAATACTTCTTTTTCAGGCTTGTCCGAATAAATTTCGATCTCTCCCTAGCAATGGCAGAGAGCGTGAACCGACGAGCACGAACGGGCTCGTGAAATTCTAGGAGGTTGATTTTCAGTTCTTCGCGAGCATTTCCTGCAAACTAAACTGATGATTCTCTGATCAATCAGGTCGAGTAATTCATAGAGGCTTTTTCGTTGGATGCGTTCTGGATTATCAGTTCTTGTTTTCATATGTGGCTCGAAGTTAAACTTGAACTTGAACAATTCTCCAATGCCCATCTAATGCCATGTAGTCTTGTGGTCAAGGACTTCTGTCTTAATAAAGCCTCCCAGATGTGGATGACAACAACTGTATACGTCCTCATGGTATCTGCGACTAGAATATTCTCTTAGATGTGCCCTGGTGGAACACGAACCGACTTAGTGCATCTAATTTGATAATTACGTAAAAAGATATATACATATATATATATATATATATATACATATTTTGTTTGGTAATCTAAGGAGACACTTGGCGTTTCATTTTATACTCATTGACGAGAAGTGAACAACAATTAAGACCTCAGTGAAAGTTGGTCACTTAGATAATATATCAATCAATCAAAGGAAACTATAATCCCATCCGTCTCATACATGTAACATGAATGCCTACAGTGAACGTAGCTGTTGTATGAAAATGTATGAGCTCCGTACCTACACCAGCACCGTACCTACACCAGCACCGTACCTACACCAGCACCGCACCTACAATAGCACCGTACCTACACCAGCACCGTACCTACACCAGCACCGCACCTACAATAGCACCGTACCTACACCAGCACCGTACCTACACCAGCACCGTACCTACGCCAGCACCATAACAACAAATACCACAACGTAACAATAAGAACAAAACGGTAATGTATTGATATTTACATTTATGTAAATGTAAGAAGTGATATAGCATCAACAGTGGAAGTCAGCATGTTGTTGTTCAGTGGAATTGAGAAGTTAAGTGAAAATTCCTTTCATTTAATTCCTAAAACTGATCATAAAAATAAATTAGTTAGCCTTCAAACTTACTTCAATTGTTTTAACTATTTTTGTGTGAATGTAACAGAATATGCTAATTTTTTCGAAGGAAACAAATTCATTTAGCCTTCCAAAGTTTAGAATTTAAGAATAATCGATATTACAAAACAATTTCAGGGTATTATTTTCACTTCTCAAATGATTACCCAGCAACAAGACTGGGTTCAAGCACAAGCGTTTATGTGCACAAAGTAAAATAAAGTTGTAAAACTCTAAATAACTTTTTAGAGCCGCCCGCGGCGCCTGATACTGTCAACATTCTGTACGTCACGTGCGGCTGTGTAGTAATTATTATATTCTGAATTGCTGAGTATTGATGAAAATGTCTGCACGGTTAGTTACGTTATGTCATCTGAGGTAATTGACTTTCAAGCTCACACCTGAGGTCAGTTTTTGTAGCCACGCTACCATTTTTACTAAGCAGCTCACTGCCTGAATACAGAAAATTGTATCGTCTAGCTGATGGTGGTGGGGACATTGCTGTGAATGCATCTGCAGATGCAGTAACTAGTGGCAGACAACACCTACAGACGCAGTAACTAGTGGCAGACAACACCTACAGACGCAGTAACTAGTGGCAGACAAAACCTGCAGATGCAGTCACTAGTGGCAGACAACAAAACAATGGCAGATCCAATGGAATCAAAAGCTAAAGTTGAACTTGAACTTGAGGGCCGACAGCGGCGGGGCTTTTGTAACGGCCTACAATTCCCTCCACAATTTTCCCACAAAGAGTTCAGCGCCTGGTACCAGATTTGTTCCCTAAACTACTCAGGATCTACAATCCTTGTAATAAGCTGCCATTGGACGGCATCACTGGGATAACCAGTGTGTCAAAACACCATCCCCAGGCATATTGGGTCATTACTGCCCACTCTACCTGACTGGCTCATTCCAGTCACTGTCTCTTACTCCAGGCACGCACCAGAAACATTTTCATAGCTTCAATGATGCTCAAATTACACTCCTGATCCAATCCAGCAAGACAGCTCATACCGCAATCATCTTCAGCACATCTGGCATACCACTCATTATCTCCATACTGCTCAAACACCCCATTCATAAAACTCTCTCTCTCTCTTGTTCATACTTACTACATTCCAGCACAAAATGCACAATTGTTTCCTCCACTCCACTATTACACTGCCGACATAATCTGTTATTATTCTCATTCCACCTCCATATACGTCTGTTCACACTCAATGACTTACATCTCACAGCAAACAAGAGTTGACTTCCAGAACTACCATCATAGAACATCTCAAACTTAGGGGCTTCCTTTTTCATATACCAGTCAAGTGTAGGCTTCCGCATCATGCTAAGCTTCCACTTATTCAATCCATACTCTTTTGTTTGCCTCTCAATTTCTTTCTTCCACCTCTTGCTGTCCCATTCAGGCCCTACACCTCCAGGATTTATTAAACTCCAGTCATCTACAGGTCTCCCAAATCTAAGGTGAATAATCTTTTGCATACTAAGTTTCCTTGCATGCCCCCAACACACTTTCTCCCAATAGCTTACACTCAGATTCCACTCAAAAATTTGCTTTACCCATCTGCTCTTCTGCATTCTTTCAATTCTCACCTTATAATTCAGCACGGCTTTCATCATTCTTTCTGAAAATAGGCTCCACCCAAGGTCACCTCTAATGGCTTCTGTAGCTGTCCATTTCGGAGCACCCAATGCTAACCGTCCTACCTTATTTTGTATTACATCCAGCTTTTCAAGATCACTTCCATTCCAGGCAAGAGCACTCATACCATACATGACACTAGGTACAGCAACATACTTCCATATTCCTCTCACACATTCATACTTGTTTGCGCTGTATCTGGCCACACGACTTAACCGTCCACTCCACTGCATTGCTTTTGCCACTTACTCACCCTTAGTTCTAGTGCATCCATCTTCACTTACCATACAACCAAGATATTTGTATTCTTTTGTTCTACCTATTCTGATTTCTCCAATATTCCACAGTCTGCCTCTATCAGTCTCATCTCTTTTTATAACCATAACCTTACTTTTGTTGGCACCAAAGTTCATCTTGAAATCTGTACTATATCCGTTCACAACGTCAAGCATCCTTTGCAGTTCATGTCCACATTCACTAACCACAACCACATCATCAGCATACAACAAACAACTCAGTCTCTCATTACCAACTTTCAGTCCTAAGCCACTCATTCTCAGTCGAACTGCTAATTTTTCGGTGCACAATCCAAGGAGCGGCAGCCCTTCACCTAACCCCTACATCGCCTACATTACCGCCCCTCATTTTCAGCAGTAGAGTAGCTGCACGTAACATCAGGCACGCATGCTGAGCGTTATTTGAGTGTATCGGATTACTAACTTGCAGCCCCCAATGGCTATAAAAGTTATTAAATTTAGTCATTTATCTGAACTCAGTCTCCATGGTGATCAGAGTTTGAATTCGTATTAATATTACGACTGAAACTCCTCGGATTTAATGAATTTCATAATATCAGAGTAATTTACAGTTATAACTTAATTATCACTCATAATCGGAAATAATTTTTTTTTAATTGAAATCTGTACTTGTAACGTTTTTAATATAGTTTCAAGCGAATGTTAGCTCTTTTCAAGTTTCAGCGGTAACTAAAATATATTGATAAACGCTTGTCGGCCGTTACTTCTCCCACGTGTTATTGAATTGAAGAAAACATGTTATTGAATTGAAGAAAACATGTTTTTGAATTGAAGAAAACATGTTATTGAATTGAAGAAAACATGTTTTTGAATTGAAGAAAACATGTTATTGAATTGAAGAAAACATGTATTGAATTGAAGAAAACATGTTATTGAATTGAAGAAAACATGTATTGAATTGAAGAAAAATGTCATTGAATTGAAGAAAACATGTCATTGAATTGAAGAAAACATATTATTGAATTGAAGAAAACATGTTATTGAATTGAAGAAAACATGTTATTGAAATGATGAAAACATGTTATTGAATTGAAGAAAACATGTTATTGATTTGAAGAAAACATGTTATTCAATTGAAGAAAACATGTTATTGAATTGAAGAAAACATGTTATTGAATTGAAGAAAACATGTTATTGATTTCAAGAAAACATGTTATTGAATTGAAGAAAACATGTTAGTGAATTGAAGATAACATGTTATTGAATTGAAGAAAACATGTTATTGAATTGAAGAAAACATGTTATTGAATTGAAGAAAACATGTTATTGACTTGAAGAAAACATGTTATTGAATTGAAGAAAACATGTTATTGAATTGAAGAAAACACGTTATTGGATTGAAGAAAACACGTTATTGAATTGAAGAAAACATGTTATTGAATTGAAGAAAACATGTTATTGAATTGAAGAAAACATGTTATTGAATTGAAGAAAACATGTTATTGAATTGAAGAAAACATGTTATTGAATTGAAGAAAACATGTTATTGAATTGAAGAAAACATGTTATTGAATTGAAGAAAACTGTCATAGTTCTACTATGGAAGACTCTCGTCGTGTTCAAATAACGTTAAGAAAGGGTTGTTTTGGCCAAGCAACCATCTTCTAAAAGACCCGACGTTGGATAATATGTTCTCGACAATAAGCACAGCATTTCTGAACTCTACAAACTACGCTTCGAGATTAGCTTCACCAACCGCCAAGCATCATTCGAATACCAGCCAGCGAACCTCACACCCTCTACGAAACCCACCATTGGACTTCGGACCCACTGCCACGTAGCCGACGCCTGTACCGGAGATTATTTCAAGATACTTCCATATATCTTCGTATATTTAAACTTCTTCCTGCGAGACCTAGAATGTTGTTCATTCTACATAAATTACCTGCTATTTAATTATAAAGCCTAATCCATTTGAATCATCTCCCAACGCTTGCTATTTTCTGTGATATTTTAACGTAAAGCTCCATGAAAGTGAACGTGTTTGTTCTCACTCGAAACGGCGTCGCACAGCCTCCTTCTGGGCAGTGTGCACAAGCATCATTAGGACTGGTGTCGCCAATTGAGCAAGACGTGTGATCCCCCGCTCTCGCCCTTGCGGGCAGAGTGGAGGAGGTGCTTTAGTCAAAGTTGTTTGAATTGTCAACAGCCAGTCAGAAGAATCACAGCTAAGTATCACGCCTTATACTCATCTATATTCTCGTCAATTCTCTGTTGTAACTTCATGTGTAGGGATAGATTAACCTCGTTCGATGTAACTCCAGACGATCTTCGCTTCTCAATTAATTACTCAGCTCCGAGGCTCCACCTCATATAAGATGTTCTTGTCAGACTTCTCAATGTATTAATAATCTATGTTTCGTCCGTTGTTCACGTTAAAAGGCTTCACCGATTTATCTCAATGTCATAATGTGAATTCTTATAATTGTGTCATCTTATGGATAGGAATTAACTCAATCACCGAGATCTGATATCATTGTAATCATTTAGAACCTCTAATATGCTATGTATATCGTGAGTCGCTTCTTATTTCCGAATGTGTCATCCTTTTTGCTAATTGAGTTTGAAGACGTCGTCCTTATAACATAAATTTGCGTTGCAGCCATCTCGTCATTTACCTTTATGATGTCCTACTTAACTCGTTACGATTATATGATTATTTACAACTAATGACATTGAAAGGTCAGAATCTTAATTAGATCTTTATTGAAATAACAAAATACAATAAGTGAGGCTTTCCGTCTTGACCATCAACTGAAAGAAAATGAAATCAAAGAGAAAATGACGATAAATAATGCAGAGAAAGAATTGCCTCCTGAAAATTGGCCAACGAATAATGCGGCATCGATGAGAGGAAATAGGAATATAAAAAATGGAGGCAGCGGTGATGGATCCCGTTTCCGCAAGGGACCGCTCGAAATACTTATCACGTTACCAAAAATACCAAAAACCATTTCAAATTATATCAAATCCGCCTAAAATACTTCATAAAAATTGCATTTGATCGGCCAGACGCAAATTCAACTAGTAAGGGATGACTATTCATAACACTCAATATTGTATCAGGGTGTTTAGTAATCTATGTCGTTGTATCCCGCTTACATTTGAATTGTTTCTATTTTATGTGCCCATTTACCCATTTACCAATGTCCTGCCATTTTATTTCAATTGTTTAAACCTATTTACATTTCATTTTATTATGTTTGTTTACTATAAAATTATTCCTGTGTCTAATCATGCTTTCTGTTTGATTTATTTCAATTGTGAACCTATCTACATTTCATTTATTGTGTTTGTTTACCATAAAATTATTCATATGTCTAATCATGCTTTCTGTTTGATTTATTAATTTCTCTCAATAATCATGCTTCAAGGTTAACCATTTCTAATCAAAAATTTTAATCCCAATTAAGAATCTATTCTGAATTTCTTATTTCATTATATCATTTTGTGTTGATTGTTCGTGTATTGAAACACCCAATATATGAAACAATTATTTACCAATGATTTTATAAATTAAAATCAAATCAAGCATCATTCGATTGATCATTGCACAGTTTCTGTGTGAGAATAATTAATTTGAGTTGGATGCTGTGGAAATTCATCTATACACCATGAAACTCTCGGCGCCATTTTCTTTTCGACAAAGGAAGACGTCGGCGACCGCACAGCTCCGCACTCTTGATAGCGGCAGCCAGAGTCATATTCTGAAACTTACGTGGAGCATTCAGACTCTATCATCTTAGCTTCTCATTTGGAATCTTAAAACTCAAGAACTAAACTTCTAAAATTAACATCAACGAAATTTAATTTAAGAATCTCCTAGACATTTAAAAATTTTATTAAAAACTTTCAATTAAAGTGCTAATGAAAAATTTCTTTGTACTCTCATACGTCAACGGAGGCTCATTTAATAGGAAAATTCCATTCAATTAAAATATTTTCTACGGAATAACAATATCACATGCATTATGTACGCTCAAAAATTGATATTACATATAAAATTTACGGATGGAGAAATCCTAATCTACGGAATTGAAAAAAACATGTTATTGAATTGAAGAAAACATGTTATTGAATTGAAGAAAACATGTTATTGATTTCAAGAAAACATGTTATTGAATTGAAGAAAACATGTTATTGAATTGAAAAAAACACGTTATTGAATTGAAGAAAACATGTGATTGAATTGAAGAAAACATGTTATTGAATTGAAGAAAACATGTTATTGAATTGAAGAAAACATGTTATTGAATTGAAGAAAACATGTAATTGAATTGAAGAAAACATGTTATTGAATTGAAGAAAACATGTGATTGAATTGAAGAAAACATGTTATTGAATTGAAGAAAACATGTTATTGAATTGAAGAAAACATGTTATTGAATTGAAGAAAACATGTTATTGAATTGAAGAAAACATGTTATTGAATTGAAGAAAACATGTTATTGAATTGAAGAAAACATGTTATTGAATTGAAGAAAACATGTTTTTGAATTGAAGATTCAATAACAAAACATCGTTACAATATTTCATTAGAAATTGTAAGCAGCAACACATACGGTAAAAGTTGCCAAGAACTTCCTTTGCTGATTATCTTATGTTTCAGTACATCGCACAGCATTTTTGTAGAACGCGTATGTATTGTGATTGTCTTGGTGCATAGATATGTATTTGTGTATGTGTGAGTGTTAGATGTATGTGCGTAGGTATGTATGTATGTGCATTGTGCATGTATATGTGTATATATTTACATGTACATATGCACATAAGTGTGTACTAAACTGACACATAGCATTTTAACTAAAGATACCGTTCTTTTTCTGTCCGCTCTCAACTTGTAACATTACCTAACTCGTCATCTCTTTATCTTTGTAAAGCATTCACTTAAAAAACGAAAAACATGTTATTGAATTGAAGATTCAATAACATGTGTGTAATGTCATAGAATTGCCTCATGTACCCCGCTGAAAGAGCAACATCGATGTATTGACGTTGCTTGTAGGTTGTCTCTCGCCACTTTTAGTTTATGGTTTTCTTTTTATGTTGAATTTAGGCTAAGTGAGGTGAGCCTAATTAATTTATTATTGACCAGATGGTGATTACGATGGTGATAATAAAAATTATTAATAATTCAATTGAGCTAACCTAACTTAACCTAGTCTAAATATCAAACGGAAACCATAAATAAAAAGTGGTGACAAACAATCCATATGTACCGTTTTGACTGTTATTGTCGTTACTAGCGTTCTTTTTTTGCATGATCTAATCTGTTACTATTCTCCCTATTTTCATTACTTATTATCATCGTTTTAGGTAACGATATACAATCACTACCATCATTGTTAAAATACCAGTATAAACGATTCGTCAAAAAGACGAAATTGAATATTTTCCTTAAATAAACCTTCCATAAGTGAATGACAGACAAATAAATCCATTCGAATAGAACCCGCAATTTAAATATTATTCGTATCCCAGTTACAGACTTTACGCATCCCTGACACTCTGTCTACAATTGGTATAACTGAAGTTTGATATTCAACTCTAATTTGGAGACAATTGTATTAAGGAGTTTTGTAAACAGTTATCATCAAGTGCTTCATGCTCTCATTTAGCATTAGTTATGTATTTATGAAAATTGAGTTTGTGACTACTGGTCAGGTCAGCAGCATTGCGGAAAATCGGCTAAATAAGATGAAACGGAAATCAATTGTGACATTTCTTTTCACTCATAACCCAGGACATGGAGGTTGGTGATCCTAAACCTGGAGTAGCGGATGTCCTAAACCTGGAGTAGCGGATGTCCTAAACCTGGAGTAGCGGATGTCCTAAACCTGAAGTAGCGGATGTCCTAAACCTGGAGTAGCGGATGTCCTAAACCTGGAGTAGCGGATGTCCTAAACCTGGAGTAGCGGATGTCCTAAACCTGGAGTAGCGGATGTCCTAAACCTGAAGTAGCGGATGTCCTAAACCTGGAGTAGCGGATGTCCTAAACCTGGAGTAGCGGATGTCCTAAACCTGGAGTAGCGGATGTCCTAAACCTGAAGTAGCGGATGTCCTAAACCTGGAGTAGCGGATGTCCTAAACCTGGAGTAGCGGATGTCCTAAACCTGGAGTAGCGGATGTCCTAAACCTGGAGTAGCGGATGTCCTAAACCTGGAGTAGCGGATGTCCTAAACCTGGAGTAGCGGATGTCCTAAACCTGGAGTAGCGGATGTCCCAAACCTGGAGTAACGGATGTCCCAAACCTGGGTTAAGTATCACAAGGGCACCAATAAATACACCGCTAAACAACACTGATCATGATTGAGCGAAATGATAGGTTCGGGTGATGAGAAGGCAAACAAAGTTCTTTAAAATTTCATATTTTAAACACAAATCAAATTCCCATAGTTAGTCTTCGAAAACGTAAAACAGTTATTTCAATGCCGTATGGGCAATTTTGATGTCACATGACTCAAATTATCACTAAACGATATAATAAACATTAGGACAGCTATAATGAATCAATTTGATGACATTAATGCTTATGAGTTGTTAAATCAAGTGGTGCAAGATTTTGTATTTTGATGATGTCAATTTCGAATGACCAAATTCAGATGACCCGCTTGTCAGATATCTATAATTATGTGTGATGTCAATAATTTTGGTGAGCAGATATCGGCTACTCTCATGTGCTCTAGCCAGGTAAGAGCGTTTCTTCTTGGTGGTGCGTCCTGGACCGGTGGGTGTTTGTCACTAGTTACTATGCTGCAGGTGTTGTTGTCTGCCACTAGTTACTGCGTCTGCAGGTGTGTTCACGGCAATTGTATCATAGTTAACTAATATTTTCATAATCAGCTAATTTGTCTCATTGCCTACGGCTAAACGATGCAATTTTGTATATTCACAGAGTAAGCTGTATAGGAAAATTTCGGCGTGCTGGCAGTAACTGACCACAGATTTGTGTTCAGAAAGTCAAGTTTCTTAACCCAAATTTCTCAAACTCAAACGAATATCTTTTTAGAAGCTCCTTTAAGCCTAGCAGAGACCATTCTTCTCATAGACTCATAGGGCTAATGCTCATCAACTAACATCCCCTACGATAGAGTGAGTCGAACTCCTCTATCACACATTATACATTTTTCCTCAATGTCATTTCATTTCTTTTCCGAAACAAAACAGTTGACGCTCATACTAATTAACCGAGGATATTATTGTAAAGTTGAATAATGAACGTAAAACATTATTTTTTCAATTAAATTCAAATTTCACAATAAATGAATTCATTCATTATTTGTTTTCAATGCTATTTATTCAGTTCAAATTGAGCAAATTTCTTTTCAATGTGCATATGTTGTTTTGGCAACCAACGGTAACTATTTCATTTTCTGGTAGAGTCATTCGACCACGCGAGAAATGCTCCGTAGGACAACATGCCGCCTCTCATTGTTGATGCTATTTGCTTTATTCTCACTTTTTCTGTTTTTTTTTCTGTTTAAATCAGTTTTGTTACGTTTTTTTACATGTTCATTGAAATTTTGGTGCCTGTGAATGTACAGAGATACATCCCTGTTCCTTCACCAGCACGATTACAACAACAGCACCATAACACCACCATAACACCAGCACCATAACACCAGCACCGTAACACCAGCGCCATAACACCAGCAATATAACACCAGCACCATAACACCAGCACCATAACACCAGCACCATAACACCAGCACCATAACACCAGCACCATAACACCAGCACCATAACACCAGCACCATAACACCAGCACCATAACACCAGCACCATAACACCAGCACCATAACACCAGCACCATAACACCAGCACCATAACACCAGCACCATAACACCAGCACCATAACACCAGCACCATAACACCAGCACCATAACACCAGCACCATAACACCAGCACCATAACACCAGCACCGTAACACCAGCGCCATAACACCAGCACCATAACACCAGCACCATAACACCAGCACCATAACACCAGCACCATAACACCAGCACCATAACACCAGCACCATAACACCAGCACCATAACACCAGCACCATAACACCAGCACCATAACACCAGCACCATAACACCAGCGCCATAACACCAGCGCCATAACACCAGCACCATAACACCAGCACTATAACACCAGCACCATAACACCAGCACCATAACACCAGCACCATAACACCAGCACCATAACACCAGCGCCATAACACCAGCGCCATAACACCAGCACCATAACACCAGCACCATAACACCAGCGCCATAACACCAGCACCATAACACCAGCGCCATAACACCAGCACCATAACACCAGCGCCATAACACCAGCACCATAACACCAGCACCATAACACCAGCACCATAACAACAATACCACAACGTAACAATAAGAACAAAACGGTGATGTAGTGATATTCACATTTATGTAAATGTAAGAAGCGATATAGCATCAACAGTGGAAGTCAGCATGTTGTTGTTCAGTGGAATTGAGAAGTAAAGTGAAAATTCCTTCCATTTATTTCCGACGACTGATCTTGAAAATAAATTAGTTAGCCTAAAATTTCAAAACTTCATGTTCTGACTAATTTTGTGGGAACGTAAAAGAATATGCTTATAAATTTGCTGGAAACAAATTCGTTAAGCCTTCCAAAGATTAGAATTTCAGAAACATTGACAGTACAAAACATTGTCGGGTTAATATTTTCACTTCCCAAATAAATAAACAGCATTCAGACAAGGTTCAAACACTCGAGCGTTGCATCATCTCTGAGGAAGTTTTTTAAAAAATGTAAAAATTTTTTCAGCCCCTCGCGGCGCCTCATTCTGTGGACTGTCTATATGGTACGTAAGTTTGTGCAGTTGATATTACTGTTCTGAATTGCTCAATATTGATAAGAATATCTGTAAAGGTTGAGTTACGTAGTCATCTGAGATAATTGACCTCCAAGCACACACCTGAGGTCAGTTTTTGTAAGCACGCCGCCATTTTTACTAAGCAGCTACTGCCTGAATATACAAAATTGCATCTCTTAGCCGTAGGTAATGAGACATTAGCTGATGGTGGTGGGGACATTGCTGTGAACACATCTGCAGACGCAGTAACTAGTGGCAGACAACATCTGCAGACGCAGTAACTAGTGGCAGACAACACTTGCAGACGCAGAAACTAGTGGCAGACAACACCTGCAGACGCAGAAACTAGTGGCAGACAACACCTGCAGACGCAGTAACTAGTGGCAGACAACACCTGCAGACGCAGTAACTAGTGGCAGACAACACCTGCAGACGCAGTAACTACTGGCAGACAAGAAAACCTGCAGATGCAGTAACTAGTGGCAGACAACAACACATGCAGACGCAGTAACTAGTGGCAGACAACACCTGCAGACGCAGTAACTAGAAGCAGACAACACCTGCAGACGCAGTAACTAGTGGTAGACAACACCTGCAGACGCAGTAACTAGTGGCAGACAACACCTGCAGATGCAGTCACCAGTGGCAGACAACACCTGCAGACGCAGAAACTAGAAGTAGACAACATCTGCAGACGCAGTAACTAGAAGCAGACAACACCTGTAAACGCAGTAACTAGTGGCAGACAACACCTGCAGACGCAGTAACTAGTGGCAAACAACACCTGCAGACGCAGTAACTAGAAGCAGACAACACCTGCAGACGCAGTAACTAGTGGCAAATAACACCTGCAGACGCAGTAACTAGAAACAGACAACACCTGCAGACGCAGTAACTAGTGGCAGACAACACTTGCAGACGCAGTAACAAGTGGCAAACAACACCTGCAGACGCAGTAACTAGTGGCAAACAACACCTGCAGACGCAGTAACTAGAAGCAGACAACACCTGCAGACGCAGTAACTAGTGGCAGACAACACTTGCAGACGCAGAAACTAGTGGCAGACAACACCTGCAGACGCAGAAACTAGTGGCAGACAACACCTGCAGACGCAGTAATTAGTGGCAGACAACACCTGCAGACGCAGTAACTAGTGGCAGACAACACCTGCAGACGCAGTAACTACTGGCAGACAAGAAAACCTGCAGATGCAGTTACTAGTGGCAGACAACAACACATGCAGACGCAGTAACTAGTGGCAGACAACACCTGCAGACGCAGTAACTAGAAGCAGACAACACCTGCAGACGCAGTAACTAGTGGTAGACAACACCTGCAGACGCAGTAACTAGTGGCAGACAACACCTGCAGATGCAGTCACTAGTGGCAGGCAACACCTGCAGACGCAGAAACTAGAAGTAGACAACATCTGCAGACGCAGTAACTAGAAGCAGACAACACCTGTAAACGCAGTAACTAGTGGCAGACAACACCTGCAGACGCAGTAACTAGTGGCAAACAACACCTGCAGACGCAGTAACTAGTGGCAGACAACACCTGCAGACGCAGTAACTAGTGGCAAACAACACATGCAGACGCAGTAACTAGAAGCAGACAACACCTGCAGACGCAGTAACTAGTGGCAAACAACACCTGCAGACGCAGTAACTAGAAGCATACAACACCTGCACACGCAGTAACTAGTGGCAGACAACACGTGCAGAAGCAGTAACTAGTGGCAAACAACACCTGCCGACGCAGTAACTAGTGGCAGACAACACCTGCAGACGCAGTAACTAGTGACAAACAACACCTGCAGACGCAGTAACTAGTGGCAAACAACACCTGCAGACACAGTAACTAGTGGCAGACAACACCTGCAGACGCAGTAACTAGTGGCAAACAACACCTGCAGACGCAGTAACTAGAAGCAGACAACACCTGCAGACGCAGTAACTAGTGGCAAACAACACCTGCAGACGCAGTAACTAGAAGCATACAACACCTGCAGACGCAGTAACTAGTGGCAGACAACACCTGCAGACGCAGTAACTAGTGGCAAACAACACCTGCCGACGCAGTAACTAGTGGCAGACAACACCTGCAGACGCAGTAACTAGTGACAAACAACACCGGCAGACGCAGTAACTAGTGACAAACAACACCTGCAGACGCAGTAACTAGTGACAAACAACACCTGCAGACGCAGTAACTAGTGGCAAACAACACCTGCAGACACAGTAACTAGTGGCAGACAACACCTGCAGACGCAGTAACTAGTGACAAACAACACCGGCAGACGCAGTAACTAGTGGCAAACAACACCTGCCGACACAGTAACTAGTGGCAAACAACACCTGCAGACGCAGTAACTAGTGGCAGACAACAACACCTGCAGACGCAGTAACTAGTGGCAGACAACACCTACAGACGCAGTAACTAGTGGCAGACAACACCTGCAGACGCAGTAACTAGTGGCAGACAAAACCTGCAGACACAGTAACTTCCGGCAGACAACAACACCTGCAGATACAGTAAATAGTGGCAGACAGCACACCTGCAGACGCAGTATACTAGTGGCATACGAGCTTCCTCATTGGGCCATGCCTCAATGTTACGAGCCTCCTCATTGGTTCATCACTCAATGTTACAAGCAACCTCATTGGGCCATTCCTTGATGTTACGAGCCTCCTCATTGGGCCATGCCTCAAAGTTACGAGCCTCCTCATTAGGCCATGCCTCAACGTTACGAGCTTCCTCATTGGGCCTTGCCTCAATCTTACGAGCCTCCTCATTGGTTCATCACTCAGTGCTACAAGCCCCCTCATTGGGCCATTCCTCGATGTAACGAGCCATTTCATTGGGCCATGCCTAAATGTTACGAGCTTCCTCATTGGGCCATTCCTCGATGTAACGAGTCTCCTCATTGGGCCATTCCTTGATGTTACGAGCCTCCTCATTGAGCCATGCCTTAATGTTACGAGCCTCCTCATTGGGCCATGACTCAAAGTTACGAGCCTTTTCATTGGGCCATGCCTCAATGTTACGAGCCTCCTCATTAAGTCATCACTCAATGGTACAAGCCACCTCATTGGGCCATTCCTTGATGTTACGAGCCTCCTCATTGGACCATGCCTCAAAGTTACGAGCTTCCTCATTGTGCTGGTGTAGGTACGGTGCTGGTGTAGGTACGGTGCTGATGAAGGTACGGTGCTGGTGTAGGTACGGTGCTGGTGTAGGTACGGTGCGTGTGTAGGTACGGTGCTGGTGTAACACATCATCGGACAGGACCCATCATTTTGATGATGTCAATTTCGAATGACCAAATTCAGATCAGCCGCTTGTCAGATATCTATAATTATGTGTGATGTCAATAATTTTGGTGAGCAGATATCGGCTACTCTCATGTGCTCTAGCCAGGTAAGAGCGTTTCTTCTTGGTGGTGCGTCCTGGACCGGTGGGTGATTGTCACTAGTTACTATGCTGCAGGTGTTGTTGTCTGCCACTAGTTACTGCGTCTGCAGGTGTGTTCACTGCAATTGTATCATAGTTAACTAATATTTTCATGATCAGCTAATATGTCTCATTGCCTACGGCTAAACGATGCAATTTTGTATATTCATAGAGTAAGCTGTATAGGAAAATTTCGGCGTGCTGGCAGTTACTGACCACAGATTTGTGTTCAGAAAGTCAAGTTTCTTAACCTAAATTACTCTAACTCAAACGGAAATCTTTTTTAAAAGCTCCTTCAAGCATAGAAGAGACCACTATTTTCATTGGGCAATGCTCAACAAGTGATATATCCATCGTTCATGCGAGTCTAACCTGACTCTCAAAAATATTTTATGCTGCATCTAAGCATAACAACAATGACTTCGAAATTTAGAAATGAATGACGCTCATACTAATTTACTGAATATAATATCGTAGGATTGAATAATAAAAGTGAAAAATTATTTATTTAATAAAGTTCAAATCTACAAGAAGAGAATGCATTCATAATTCGTTTTCGATGTTATTCATTCATTTCAAATTAGGCGAATTTCTTTTCAAAGTGTAGTGATTGATTTCGAGTAAAACGGTTACTCATTCATTTTCTGGTAGAGTCATTCGACCACGAGAGAAATGCTCCGTAGGACAACATGCCACCTCTCATTGTTGATGCTATTTGCATTATTTTCACTTCCTATGTTTTTGTTGCTGTATAAATCAGTTCTCTAACGTTTTTTGTCAGTATATACATTGATATTTTGGAGCTGGTGTATGTCTGGTGCTACATCAATGTCTCTACACCAGCACCATAACACCAGCACCGTACCTACACCAGCACCGTACCTACACCAGCACCGTAACTACACCAGCACCGTACCTAAACCAGCACCGTACCTACACCAGCACCGTAACTACACCAGCACCGTACCTACACAAGCACTGTTCCTACACCAGCACTGTACCTACACCAGCACTGTTCCTACACCAGTACCGTACCTACACCAGCTCCGTACCTACACCAGCACCGTACCTACACCAGCACCGTACCTACACCAGCACCGTACTTACACCAGCACCATAACTACACCAGCACCGTACCTACACAAGCACTGTTCCTACACCAGCACCGTACCTACACCAGCACCGTACCTACACCAGCACCGTACCTACACCAGCACTGTTCCTACACCAGTACCGTACCTACACCAGCACCGTACCTACACCAGCACTACCTACACCAGCACTGTACCTACACCAGCACCGTACCTACACCAGCACCATAACAACAAATACCATAACAACAAATACCATAACGTACCAATAAGAACAAAACAGTAGTGTATTGATATTTACATTTATGCAAATGTAAGAAGCGATATAGCATCAACAGCGGAAGTCAGCATGTTGTTGTTCAGTGGAATTGAAAATTAAGGTGAAATTTTCCTTCATTTGATTAAACGCCAGATCATCAAAATAAATTAGTTAGCCTTCAACAACTTATCAGTTGTTTTGACGAATTCTGTGTGAATGTAACAAAATATGATTATTTGTTCGATGGAAACGAATTGATTAAGTCTCCCAATGTTTAAAATTTCGGAATAATTGGTATCGCAGAACAATGTAAGGTTATTATTTTCACTTCTCAAATGAATATACGGCAACTAGACCGGGTTCAAGCATTCGCATCAAGGTAAAGAAAGTATAAGCCTTAACTACCTACCAAATGCCACCCTTAAACTACCTACAAAAATACCCTCAACACTAGCATCATATGCGCAAAGCGCATCTTTATCGCTTTCCACCTATCCTTTTCCGCTTCACCACTTCTCTTCCCGACACACTCTGTGTCAAACTCTCTTTCCGTCTTCTCTATAAGCATCGCCAAGCTAAGCCAAAGAATAATTTAACCACTTGCAAAGTACCTGTAAAAATTTATACAGCCGCTCGCGGCGCTGGAGACTGTAGGCATTCGGTACGGCAGATATGGTTGTGTGATATTAACTCGACTCTGAATTGCACAGTATTCCGAAGAAAATATGCAAAGGTTGAGTTACGTTATGTCATTGAGATAATTGACTTCCAAGCACGCACCCGAGGTCAGTTTTTGTAAGCACGCTGCCACTTTTACTAAGCAGCTTACTGCCTGAATATACAAAATGGCATCGCTTAGCTGAAGGTGATGAGACATTAGCTGATGGTGGTGGGGACATTGCTGTGAACACACCTGCAGACGCAGTAACTAGTGGCAGACAACACCTGCAGACGCAGTAACTAGTGGCAGACAACACCTGCAAACGCAGTAACTAGTGGCAGACAACACCTGCAGACGCAGTAATTAGTGGCAAACAACACCTGCAGACGCAATAACTAGTGGCAGACAACACAACAATGGCGCATTCAATGGAATCAAAAGCTAAAGTTGAAAATTACTGCACAAATTTTTTGATGCAAAATTATTAAAATAATTTAGTCTGCCATTGAATTTTATACAATTTCCAACAGATTTCGTGTGTACCAATACTGAAATTCGATAATACATGTGAACATAAAATGAATTTGTTGAAACTTAAAGTCAAAGGAATTTCCAATTTTTTCCTTATTATAGCAACCTAACATATATTTTTAGCTGTCGAATTTGTATTCATAAAAGGTAGGTGGTGCGAAACCAATTACCTAAATTTGACACAAACTCTAAATTATCTCTGCTTGAGCCTAATATATTTTTACAGCCTGAGCGGCTCATTGGAGTGTAATGCAACAACGAGACGGCAAAGGTGGGATAGTTGGGCCGCTTGGTTGGGGGAGCCGGGGGGCGCTCGTGTCAAAAGCTTGCCTCTGCCCCCCTTCTATCATGATTACCTGTTCTGCATGCCAGATACCGCCAGATCTTGCATACACCTGCGATGCATGCCAGATACCTCCAATAACTACCGTATTGTGTTCTCTTATTTCCCTTATACTGTATATTTTATATAAAAATTGTTAACGACTGTCGGATATTAGGAAACACGTCTGGTATTTCATAAATCTCACCAGCAGCCTCTGAAATTTTGGCCACGAGATCTTCCTTACACGTCCATTCAAAACGTTTTTGCTGAAACCTTTCAATCGAACATCACTAAAAGGAAATTTCATCGTAGCACACACTCGTACAAAAGAAGTGTTTATAACGTGAATTCAAACTAAATATTGCGAGTAATTGTATCGTAAAATTTCATACTTTACAACAATTAACTGCTAATATCTCGGAAACCCAAAAGTGTTCTGAAAATTTCATAGAAAAAATTGTTCATCTGGCCATATTCTGCAGGTGAAATTGTGTACCTCTTGTCGTAAAACATCCTGCACAAACTAGGATTATCTCCGTACAGTTAGCCAGCAGGTTGTAATTATATTAACTTAATATATCTGAACACGTCAGTGGTTTGCTTAAATCGCAACCTTATCAGAAACTTAAAAACGAAGGAAATTCCGATAAAATTATCATCTTCACTATGAAAACGTTACGGAGTCCATTTCCAACATCAGATCAAACGAAAAACAAAAGAATTTCGTCTGAAATATAAGATCAAAGTAAAATGGATTGTAGGTACTACAAATATATCATGTAAGTAAAAATACAAAGTATGAGACGGACAAAAACAAAGAATAAAATACAGAAGCACAACAAAAAGAATACATGTGAACCATAAGTAAGAAATGAAATTAGACTGGTTCTGACGAGGAATCTACCTATTCACTATTTGCAAAAGGTACGACCTGTCCATATTGTTCAAATAAGGGTTTCGCTTGAAGATATGAAAGGACTCTAAAATTCTGAGGTCATGAGGATTGAAGCCGAGTCTAACATTTTGAAATCGGCAGGAGATATAGGAATATTGCATTGATAACTTAATTATGTAATAATTAGGTAACGACACCTTTTTCAATATGAATATTGTTCACTTTGCTTGACGACGAACTATTGTGAGACAAAACGAACAGTCTTTAAACGTGCGTGTTCAGTTGATATCTAGCATTTATATTCCCGCAAAAGAATGAAATACCGTCAAATACTAATGAAATTCTCAAAACTTATGACGAAAACTACGATAGCAATGTATAATTGTATATATATTTTGTAAAATTCTTAATATTTTTGTCTTTTATCCAAATAAACATGAAATTTCGATTGAGAATGATATGTAGAAAATAGCGGTATCTGGCATGCAGAGCAGGTGTATGCAAGACCGCTATTTTCTACAGATCATTCTCTATCGAAACTTCATGTTTATTTGATCAAAAGACAAAAATATTACGAATTTTACAATTATATATTGCTTTCGTAATTTACGTCATAAGTTTTGAGAATTTCATTAGTATTTCATTCTTTTGCGGGAATATAAATACTAGATATCAGCTGAACACGCACGTTTAAAGACTGTTCGTTTTGTCTCACAATAGTTCGTCGTCAAGCAAAGTGAACAATATTTATATTCAAAAAGGTGTCGTTTCTTAGTTATTACATAATTAAGTTAATAATGCAATGTTCCTATATCTCCTGCCGATTTCAAAATTTTAGACTCAGCTTCAACCCCGTATGACCTCAGAATTTTAGAGGCCTTGCATATCTTCAAGCGAAACCCTCATTTGAACAATATGGACAGTTCGTACCTTATGCAAATAGTGAATAGGTAGATTCCTCGTCAGAACCAGCCTAATTTCATTTCTTACTTATGTGTCACATGTATTCTTTTTGTGCTTCCGTATTTTATTCTTTGTTTTTGTGCGTCTCATACTTTGTATTTTTACTTACATGATATATTTGTAGTACCTACAATCCATTTTACTTTGACCTCATATTTCAGACGAAATTCTTTTGTTTTTCGTTTGATCTGATGTTGGAAATGGACTCCGTAACGTTTCCAGAGAAGATAATTTATCGGAATTTCCTTCGTTTTTAAGTTTCTGATAAGGTTGCGATTTAAGCAAACCACTGACGTGTTCAGATATGTTAAGTTAATATAATTACAACCTGCTGGCTAACTGTACGGAGATAATCCTAGTTTGTGCAGGATGTTTTACGACAAGAGGTACACAATTTCACCTGCAGAATATGGCCAGATGAACAATTTTTTCTATGAAATTTTCAGAACACTTTTGGGTTTCCGAGATATTAGCAGTTAATTGTTGTAAAGTATGAAATTTTACGATACAATTACTCGCAATATTTAGTTTGAATTCACGTTATAAACACTTCTTTTGTACGAGTGTGTGCTACGATGAAATTTCCTTTTAGTGATGTTCGATTGAAAGGTTTCAGCAAAAACGTTTTGAATGGACGTGTAAGGAAGATCTCGTGGCCAAAATTTCAGAGGCTGCTGGTGAGATTTATGAAATGCCAGACGTGTTTCCTAATATCCGACAGTCGTTAACAATTTTTATATAAAATATACAGTATAAGGGAAATAAGAGAACACAATACGGTAGTTATTGGAGGTATCTGGCATGCATCGCAGGTGTATGCAAGATCTGGCGGTATCTGGCATGCAGATCAGGTAATCATGATAGAAGGGGGGCAGAGGCAAGCTTTTGACACGAGCGCAGCCGGGGGTAGCCGTCGTGGCGTCCTGGCAGGGTTGCCAGATTGGCCATTTCTTGGCCAATGTACACAGAATTGGCCATTTTGAACGCCTTGGTAATGAGATCTTCCCTTGGCCACTTTACCAACATCGCACGACCCAAGAAACAGAAGACCTGCAATATCTCGAGGAGGCGCTCTCGACACTTGCCAGCTAACACCGGCAGGGTAAATTATTTGCGGGTATCTGCAGATCCACATGTCGTGAACATCCTATTCTCCAACCACACACTCAACATAGCATTCAAAATTAATGTTTTGCTCGCATTCATATTGCCTTTGGAATCATGTCCGCCCGGCTACTTCTCGTCATAACTGCCTAAACTGCTCTGTTTCTTTTTGTTATATCTGGGGTAGTTCCACCATCTGATGATTTGGTTACCATTCCCATCACCGCATTTGTGAAGCAAACATATCTTGCATATTTTAAAGCAAAACTCGGTGATCAAGACAAGAGTTTGTCGAGAGTAAACGAATGTACACCAAAGGAACACGTCATCAGTTGCCATTTGATAAGCCCATGGTTTGGCTTCAGCAAACTCATTGCAAAAGCTCTTACTTCTGTTCAGGGAAAACTTCACGATCGAACGAGGTAAACAATAGAAATAGAGAACATCCTAATCCACCTGCATTAAATGCAAAGCCGCAATTCGCACGCCGTGTCCAGCGTTGAGTAGCATTTATATAGATTTTGAGCGTGAGGTGCGCTCAATATCCCACCGCTCAGGGGACTTGAGGCCGGTTGGAAAGCTCACCTTGGTTGCCAGCAGATATAATTCCATGAAACTGATTCTCCTTCAGTCTTGGGAACAATCAACGGCTTAAATTTTCTTAAGATACGAAGCTCTCGTAGGAGTAAATCTTGCTGGATGAAGATAATATGGAAATAATCAGGACAAGTAATGATCAAAATTATTTATGGCCTCTGACCTGGACGAAGGTCGATCATTTGGGAGCTGTGTCCGGCCGTGAATCTCTCTCCCAGGTCCCCTCACTTCCAAACAACCAAGGCTTCTCAGTCAACCTCTCAACGAGCGAACAATCCAACAAACGATCGAACGCTTCCACCACATGAGTATACCGAAAATGAATTGAAATACATAACTTAACACTTTGACTGCGGCAGGTAAACTCAAGTTAATTATTCAGTTCAAATTTAAAGTCAGTAGAATTGAGCAATGTTGAAAATCGCAAACATTAACTGGATCGTGCCTTCATTTAGTTTTAATATAGTATTTAAGAAAATTTAGTTTGTAAAACTAGAGATTCAGCAGCATAATGAAAACTCCGTCAGTGACCACCGGTGGCTCACGTCGCAGCCAAAGTGCTAGGGATAGCCAACGGAGAACGAGGAGACAAAACTGGCGACGCTTGGTGGCTCCAGCGAGGCATTCCAGCTCACGAGATCACGTCGAGGACTGGGACGCGTCGCTGGTGAGGCGAGCACAGGAGGCTCTGTGAGCCCTGCTGGTAAGGTCACAAAATGCACTCCTTACTTTGCCAGTACAAACTTAGAGCCTACCCAGCCTCCTCGCCTCCGGCTTCACGTGAGCCTTGAGGTGCACACTGATGAGCAGGGCAAGTAGCGCTGATAGCGCGAGGTCGTTATCAGTAACTGCAAGGGTTCTGATGCCGTGCGTTGTGTCACTGTTAAGGGAGCGGTAACGGCAGGCCAGGCATCGTCGTAAACACAGCAAATACCTACGTAAATAAAACGTTAGTTTGCAGTACCACAAAAACGTCGTGTTTGTAAAATATGTATTGGTAACCGTAGATTATAATGAGGAGTTGGGAGCTATCTTCAGTTCCCGATTGGGAATTATTTTAATCGCATTCACCCTGTTGTTCGGATCGCCCACGGCTAAATAAAGCTTTAATGTTTATTGAAAGCATCAGTTGCGAAGGAAACGCTTTGTGACTTAGAAGCAACTGGTAAAGTATTGATATCAGCATGTCTTTGGGAGAGGAAATCAGCATGTCTTTTGTAGTCTAAATCAGCGTCTACTCGTATTGTAGTCTACACCACACCAGCAACATAACCATAACCAGCATAACCCACCTAAGCCGTCCACACAATCTCATTAGCCATTCATGGCTAGAAAATAAATTGATGAAAAATGATACGGCAATTTGACCACTACGATGGCACAGCACGAAAATTTGTTAATTAAATAATAGCTATATTTCTTTTAATTTCATTAGTGTTACTTCATTGCGTTCATTCTCTAGTCAAAACTTAAACTATTCGTCAAATATCGTTGAATAGAATTTATAATGATGTGTTTTTCATTCTACTTTGAAACAGTTTTAAAAATACTCGTATTTGATACCTCACTGAACAACAGCAAAAAAGAAACTCAAATACTTTGAGTAATATGTGATGAACGTAATTGGCTCAAGTGTTCCCCTTTAATGGAAGGAAGCTCTGACGTTGTACCCCCCTGTGAGCAACATTGATTTATTGACTGTTGTTGTTGTTACTCTGTATGGGCGCATGTACGTGTATTTTCAGTGTATTATTTTATGAGTGCTAAATTTTAACCCAGTGTCAGATATGAGCAAATTTTCAATAATTACCATGGAGACAGTACCGAACATTTGACTGAATAATACTGACCGCAAATATAACGAACCTAACACTGATGACAATGAAACAAAATAAGTTGCGATGTTTAAATAAAATAAATTACTTTATTTGATCATATGATAGGAAAATATTCGAGAAAATGAATTATTGATATGTTTTTCATGACCAAACCAGTAAACTTTTTAGGACGAATGAACAAACTCATTTTCATCCATTTTGAAGAGCTAACAGGTTTTGTTTACAGGTATCAGGTGTTCATCCAATTTGTACAATTCATGATACAAATTGTTCACACGAATTACGATTGGCAACAGTGTAGTGGCAGCTGCCACTAGTTACTGCGTCTGCAGGTATTCTTGTCTGCCACTAGTTACTGCGTCTGGAGGTGTTGTCGTCTACCACTAGTTACTGCGTCTGCAGGTGTTATTGTCTGCCACTAGTTACTGCTCCTGCAGGTATTCTTGTCTGCCACTAGTTATTGCGTCTGGAGGTGTTGTCGTCTACCACTAGTTACTGCGTCTGCAGGTGTTGCCTGTCACTAGTTACTGCAGCTGCTGATGTTGTCTGCCACTAGTTACTGCGTCTGCAGGTGTTGTTGTCTGCCACTAGTTACTGCTCCTGCAGGTATTCTTGTCTGCCACTAGTTACTGCGTCTGGAGGTGTTGTCGTCTACCACTAGTTACTGCGTCTGCAGGTGTTGCCTGTCACTAGTTACTGCGGCTGCTGATGTTGTCTGCCACTAGTTACTGCGTCTGCAGGTGGTGTTGTCTGTCATAAGTTACTGCGTCTGCAGGTGTTGCCTGTCACTAGTTATTGCGGCTGCAGATGTTGTCTGCCACTAGTTACTGCGTCTGCAGGTGGTGTTGTCTGCCATTAGTTACTGCGTCTGCAGATGTTGCCTGTCACTAGTTACTGCGTATGCAGGTGTTGCCTGTCACTAGTTACTGCGGCTGCAGATGCTGTCTGCCACTAGATAATGCGTCTGCAGATGTGTTCATAGCAATGTCCCCACCACCATCAGCTAATGTCTCATTACCTGCGGCTAAACGATGCAATTTTGTATATTCAGGCAGTAAGCTGCTTAGTACAAATGGCGGCGTGCTTACAAAAACTGACCTCAGCTGTGTGCTTGGAAGTCAATAATCTCAGATGACATAACCTTGTGATGATTTCCTCACAAAATTGGTGCAAGTCTGCTAATCACATAAAGTAGCAACCTATAGTGACCTATTCGCAAGCTAGTCCGGGAGCAGTGGAGCTGAGAGGTCAGAATGGCCTTAGACTTGCTACCGGGTAGTCCTTCATTGCGCTCTGCTACCAATCGTAAACTGCAGTTCCCGGTTACCACTACCCGTGACGAAGGCGGAGCTGGAAGTCGTTGCGTGGAGACAAACCGTGCTGGCTAAATTTCTTGGCGCTTAGCTCACCTAAGTTCTTCTCCCTATGTTTATCTTAAATTTTCATGAATGAATGGTTGAATGTGTGTGCTTAATGAATTCTTTAAACCAGTCTCTACTAAACTTTGAGCTGGTCTTTCCATTTTTTTGGAACCTTTAAATTAACCTTGAATTAACCTTGAATTAACCCTAAAAAAAATTGCATGCTTCAAACTTAACCTGGAAAAGGGGCCTTCTACTACTGGGTTGAATTCCTCCCCACGTAGCCTTCCTTTTCACTTACTTTTCTTGCGCTTACCGGTTCTTCCGGTGCCTCTCTTAATTAACTTCGCGCCTTAAAGTGAGAATCACACTGGACGACCTAATAAGTTCAGGTGAGCTACTTTTTGCGATTTAGCCGATTTTTTATTGCTGTGATTCCCACTTGAAACTTAACACCAGTCGTTGTGAAGAATTATTCGCATGTTCAATATTTTCTCCACTCTACAGTATTAGCTGAGCCAGCGCGCGCCTTCTTGTCTTCCTTGTCTGTAACTGCGGTTCTTCCAAGCAATGTCTAACGGCGTCTTTTTATTGATGGTGAATGATGAGTTTCTTACGGTAGTCAATTTATTAATACTGTGAACAATTGCTTCATTGCCACCTTTTCGCATACCTGTTTGTACATTAATTATTCATCTGTTTTCCATCTTGATCGTTTAACATCGCTCTTTTTAACCCGAACAGTAGCCTGGCGACGTCTGTTCTTGCCTTACCTGAAGCCTGGCGACGTCTGTTGTTGCCTTACCTGGAGCCTGGCGACTTCTGTTCTTGCCTTACCTGGAGCCTGGCGACGTCTGTTGTTGCCTTACCTGGAGCCTGGCGACGTCTGTTGTTGCCTTACCTCGAGCCTGGCGACCGTTCGTCAATTTACTTGGAGCAGTCGTTTTTGCTGCTTATTAACTTTCATGTATATTCTTAATTATACGTAATCCTTCTAGTTCGTAATCCTTCTAGTTCGTTCGCAACCCATTTGAGTTGCCGTATATTCATTTGAGAGGTGAAAATATTAACAGGAAATTGTTTTGTTACATCGATTTTTCTGAATTTCTACACTTTCGGAGGCTGAAAGAATTTGCATCATTGTAATAAATAAGCGTATTTCGTTACATTCACCCAAAATTAGTCGAAACAGAATTCTATTGTAGGCTAACTAATTTATTAATATGATTAGTTTTCAGTATTAAATGGAAAGAATTTTCACTCTACTATTCAACTCCACTGAACAACAACATGCTGACTTCCACTGTTGATGCTATATCGCTTCTTACATTTACATAAATGTAAATATCAATACATTACCGTTTTGTTCTTATTGTTACTTTGTGGTATTTGTTATGGTGCTGGTGTAGGTACGGTGCTGGTGTAGGTACGGTGCTGGTGTAGGTACGGTGCTGGTGTAGGTACGGTGCTGGTGTAGGTACGGTGCTGGTGTAGGTACGGTGCTGGTGTAGGTTCGGTGCTGGTGTAGGTACGGTGCTGGTGTAGGTACGGTGCTGGTGTAGGTACGGTGCTGGTGTACGGTGCTGGTGTAGGTACGGTGGTGGTGTAGGTACGGTGCTGGTGTACGGTGCTGGTGTAGGTACGGTGGTGGTGTAGGTACATGACCTACACCAGCACCAAAATTTCAATATATAGTATATATCGACAATTAACGTTAGAGAACTGATTTATACAGTAATAAAAACATAGGAAGTGAAAATAATATGAATAGAATAGCATCAACAATGAGAAGTGGCATGTTGTCCTACGCAGCATTCCTCGCGTGATCGAATAACTCTACCAAAAAATGTATCAGGCACCGATTGATTGCCCAATAACAAACACACATTGTAAAGAGAAATTGCCTAATTTGAAATTAATAAGAAATATCTAAAAAAGTTATAAATGTATCACCTACTTGTGGAATTAGGTCTTCATAATCTACAGAATATTTACTCATGTTATTAACACGCCTTCGATATTACGTATAGTAAATTCTTATGAGCGTTAACTTTTTCCATGTTAGAAGTAACATCCTGATACAATATTATTTCTATTCACAGTAGTGGATCTATGTTTGTGAGTCGGGTTTGGCTCTTTATAAGA
Organism: Morinoia aosen; assembly: GCA_030386875.1. Classification (NCBI taxonomy): domain Eukaryota; kingdom Metazoa; phylum Arthropoda; class Malacostraca; order Amphipoda; family Talitridae; genus Morinoia; species Morinoia aosen. The sequence continues at coordinate 102,738,091 of CM059576.1, read as the reverse complement.
ACGTTGGAAGCGACATTAATTCTTCATTAAGCGCACAAGAGTTGTAGACTAGCCAACATTCACTGTAGCTATTTGACGAATTCAGTTGACTTGGACTATTTTTTGTCAAGAAACTTCACTTATGGAACCTTATCTCTCGAAAGTAACATTTCGCTCAATAATGATGAAAGTTGTTTAGCAGTGTATCTATTGTGCCAGTGTAATGCCTGAACCAACGTGTGGAGCATCCGCTACTCCAAATTTCCAGGTTTAGAACAAAAACATTCGTGTTTTGGGTGACTGCAAGAAAATAATTACAGGAAAATTAATCTGCATGGCTAGCGGGGACTATACCATGTTTTACGCAGTTCCCATTTTCGTGCCAACAACTTGACCATCCAACAAGGCCCTGGACTCGAGCATGGAGAGGCAGTCCAGGTCTATTTGTGCCACAACTGCTCGTTATCACCTCAAATATAGTAAACTCATGCTTTCATGCACTGATTTTATCAAGTTGGAACATAATACCCAACACCATCATTGTAAGTCCCCTAGAAAACAGTGATGATATTGTACGCCTATGGTAAAACTCGAATATATCGCCTGCCTCTGTTCTATATCGCAATCTTGCACATCTAAGGAGATCAGTAAAACTATTCTTTCATAGTTCTTTTCCATTACAATGTGTTCTACCTATTTTCTTCTTTGTCTTGAATGTAATGCTACCTAACATTTAGCAACAATGGACAATGGTAGTACAAAAATAATACCTTCATGATGAGAAATGTGGAGACACGCACCAGCCCCGTCAGTAAAATGCTGCGCATGTCTTCCGCACAAAAATTTTCGTTAGAAAAACATCCGTGTGATGTGCCGTATTTGTTTAAGGCCTATTTCTATTTTAAAGCAAGGCAGAAATCGTAAGGTAAAGGAGAGCTAGAATGGAGAGTTTAAAAAACTTTAATTGATCTGGGTTCTGATAAGTACACGGAAATTTCGTATACGAAGCTATTTTACGAGTAAGTTAGAAGTTGGAGTTAAGGGGACCGGTCACAGCCTGGCCTAGTTTTGGGTGGGTAGGTTTAGGTTAGGCAGCGAATCGTTCTGTGATGTCGGCAGCGAGGGAAATTATTGAAAGGCTCTTTGAAAAACAGGAAAATTGAGGTGGAAGCCTAATTTTATGTTTGGATTGCAATTTTTGTAGCTATATTCATTATTTTGTACATCCTAATGGTTTTGAGAGTAATTGTAAAACCGTTACCATGTACGATGACAATATGCAATGACAATACAATAAACAGTCCTGCATTACATCATACACAGAAGTAACGATAGCAGCAACGGCATAAAAACACTCAATACATCGATGGGGCTCACAATACGAGTTAACGTGAAAGATTTTTTGTATCCCGTAGAAACACGGAGGGAAAAACATACAATGTTTTTGTAAATATTTAAGTTGCCGTTGAACTTATTATTTTCGACGTATCGACGTGATTATTTCGGAAACTATTTTAAATAAAAATAAAGAAAAATTTAGGCGAATAAATTCATACGTACATAGTTGCTAATATTTTACATTTGAATATCATTGTTTTATTTGATATCATATTTATTTATATCAAAATGAATTTATGACATGCCTGGGTTATGATATTACATGCCTGGGTATGGTTAGCATCTCGAGTCACGAAAGCGGCACCAATACTTCTCGCCAAGTCTCCGACGCAACCTTCTTTCGAACCAAAACCATCGCTCATCACCACCCACTTTATTTTCTTTGGATCGGCTAATTTTCTCTATTGACCTTGTCAAATATTTGATCATGTTAATATATTTTGATATATTGTATTTTCACGTCGGTCGGAACATGAAGCTACTTGTTTAATGCCATATTTCCACGACCATCAGCTAATGTCTCATTACCTACCGCTAAACGATGCAATTTTGTATATTCAGGCAGTAAGCAGCTTAGTCAAAATGGCGGCGTGCCTACAAAAGCTGACCTCAGGTGTGTGCTTGGAAGTCAGTTATCATGACATAACGTAACTCAACACTTCCTGATTTTTTTTACAATACTAAGAATTTCAGAATGCACAAATTACTATACAACCATATACGACGTCCAGAATGTTGAGAGTGAGGCCCCGCTTGCGGCTGTAAAAATGTAAGAAAAATTGTGTGATACTTCTTACGACTTATGGTTTACTCTGCGAATGCTCGAACCCAGTCTAGTTGCCGTATATTCATTTGAGAAGTGAAAATATTAACCTGACAAGGTTCTGTAATATCGATTATTCTGAAATTCTAAACTTTGAGAATCTAAAAGAATTTGTATCTATTGAATAAATAAGCATATTCTGTTATATTCACACAATATTAGTCACCAGAATTGTAAAGTAAAAGCTAACTAATTTAAATTTATGACCAGTCTATGTAATCAAATGGAAGGAATTTTCACTTTACTTTTCAATGCCACTGAACAACAACATGCTGACTTCCACTGTTGATGTTATATCGCTTCTTACATTTACATAAATGTAAATATCAATACATTACCGTTTTGTTCTTATTGTTACGTTGTGGTATTTGTTGTTATGGTGCTGGTGTAGGTACCAAGATGTAGCTCCGTACATACACCAGCACAAAAATTTTAATGTACATGAAAAACGTTAGAGATTTGATTTATAATGTAAAAAAACATATGAAGTGAAAATAATGCAAATAGCATCAACAACGAGAGGTGGCATGTTGTCCTACGGAGCATTTCTCTCATGACCGAATAACTCTACTAGATAATGAATTAGTTACCAAATAATTGCAGAATCAATCGGAGCACTTTGAAAAAAAAATTGCCCAATTTGAAATGAATGAATACCATCGAAAACATATGAATGCATTTTCTGCTTGTAGATTTGAACTTTATTGAATGAATAATCTTTCACTTTTATTATTCAATCTTACGATATTACATTTAGTAAATTAGTATGAGAGTCAACTATTTATAATTTCCGAAGTTAATTTCATTATTCTTCAAAGTAGCATAAAATATTTTTGAGAGTCAGGTTAGACTCCCACGAACGATGTCAGCATTACCTGTTCAGCATTAGCCCTATGAGAGGAGTGGTCTCTGCTAGGCTTAAAGGAGCTTTTAAAAAGATATTCGTTTGAGTTAGAGTAATTTGGGCTAAGAAACTTGACTTTCTGAACACAAATCTGTGGTCAGTTACTGCCAGCACGCCGAAATTTTCCTATACAGCTTACTCTAGGAATATACAAAATTGCATCGTTTAGCCGTAGGCAATGAGACATATTAGCTGATTATGAAAATATTAGTTAACTATGATACAATTGCCGTGAACACACCTGCAGACACAGTAACTAGTGGCAGACAACAACACCTGCCGCATAGTAACTAGTGACAAACACCCATCGGTCCTGGACGTACCACCAAGAAGAAACGATCTAGAGCACATGAGAGTAGCCGATATCTGCTCACCAAAATTGTTGACATCACACATAATTATAGATATCTGACAAGCGGGTCATCTGAATTTGGTCTTTCGAAATTGACATTATCAAATTGATGGATCCTGTCCGACGTTGTGTTACACCAGCACCGTACCTACACCAGCACCGTACCTACACCAGCACGTACCTACACCAGCACCGTACCTACACCAGCACCGTACCTACACCAGCACCGTACCTACACCAGCACCGTACCTACACCAGCACCGTACCTACACCAGCTCCGTACCTACACCAGCACCGTACCTACACCAGCACCGTACCTACACCAGCTCCGTACCTACTCCAGCACCGTACCTACATCAGCACCGTACCTAAACCAGCACCATAACAACTGATGTCTTAACGTATATAGTAACAAGGAAACGGTGATGTATTGACTTCGACCCACTATGAAAATTTAACAACGAGAACAATGCCAGTAGTGCAACAATGGGGGTTAACATATTGATTTCTATGGAATTAAAACCTAGAGTTAAAAATTCCTTGATTCCTATTTTGATGATCAAATGTTGAAATAATTGAGTCAGCCATCAAAATTTCGCTGATCTCCCCGAGATTTCGTGGGTATTGATATTGAAATGGGATGGAAAATGTGAGCAAAATAAATTTTTACTTACTCTACGAAGAAGAAATTTTCTAATTTTACAGCTTTTATATCGACCATGCATATATTTCCAGCCATCGAATTTATAATTTAGAAAGTCTTATGGATTGAAACAAATTGCCATTAAATAATAATAATGAAGGCATCTACGGATGCTTTATTTCCAATCAAGCCTGATACATATATCACCTTTTACATTGGATTTTCAAATGCCTTATAACTAACGCCAGGACGCCATAACGCTTTCCCCCGGTCGAGACCGGTACCATTTCAGACACCTGGGTAGAGTGGGGTATTGTGCTTGGAATTTTTCTCCTATACCCAACAGAGAAAATCGCCACTGCCAGCGCCGAGACTCGATCCCGGGTCCTTGCCGCACGGCGGCAGAACCTATACCACATGGCTATGGCGGCACTTAAAGCTCAAGGTCGAAACCACTTCTTTGTCGTCTATCTTTGCAGCCGCTAGCGGAGTATTAGCGTGTAATTAAACATCTATGATGCATTGGTGGGTGTGTTGAGTTGCATGCTAGAGGGAGGCCGTTTCCTTGGCTACTTGACGTCCCGAATACAACGCTGGGGTCGGTCTCTGCCAGCGCGCCGCCGTGTTCTGTGCAGCTGCTGCCTAGATGTGCCACATGCAGCGTTTGGCCGTAGGCAGTGAGGCGTGTGAGCTGATGGTTTGTCTACATGTTAGTTGACTGTGATACTATTGCTGCGAACACAACGCCTGCAGACGCTGTAACTAGTGGCAGACAACACCTGCAGACGCAGTAACTAGTGGCAGACAACACCTGCAGACGCAGTAACTAGTGGCAGACAACACCTGCAGACGCTGTAACTAGTGGCGACAACACCTGCAGACGCTGTAACTAGTGACAGACAACACCTGCAGACGCTGTAACTAGTGGCAGACAACACCTGCAGACGCTGTAACTAGTGGTAGACGACACATGCAGACGCTGTAACTAATGGCAGACAACAACTGCAGACGCTGTAAATAGTGGCAGACAACACCTGCAGACGCAGGAACTAGTGGCAGACAACAACACCTGCAGACGCAGTAACTAGTGGCAGACAACAACACCTGCAGACTCTGTAATTAGTGGCAGACAATACCTGCAGACGCAGTAACTAGTGGCAGACAACACCTGTAGACACAGTACCTAGTGGCAGAAAACAACACCTGCAGACGCAGTATCTAGTGTCAGACAACACCTGCAGACGCAGTAACTAGTGGCAGACAACACCTGCAAACACAGTGACTAGTGGTAGACAACACCTGCAGACACAGTGACTTATGGTAGACAACACCTGCAGACGCTGTAACTAGTGGCGACAACACCTGCAGACGCTGTAACTAGTGGCAGACAACACCTGCAGACGCAGTAACTAGTGGCAGACAACACCTGCAGACACAGTAAATAGTGGCAGACTGTTAGGGTAGTTTTCATTGCACAAATGCCACTCTATTGTAATTTGTAATGAATTCCTCTTGATAATCGTACTGAAGTCGAATTATTGTCAAGGGCTCTCCGTAAGTTATCTCAGTGGGATGTATCGTATATCGGTATTGATGTTCATTCCACCGTATAATATTCTTTTTGGGATTATGTGGCTTCCATCAGCCCAATATTAGGGCAAAACAATGTTTTGTTTCATATAAATCAATTTTTAATAACGGTCATTATGCTCAATTGATAATCTTCAACAGGCGTGAAGTAAGAGCCGTATTTTCAAAGTTAAACATTCAATATCAGTTATAAACTTCGTCTCGTCATCTCAATTAGTTTTTCCTGACTTACAAAGGAAAGTAAAGTCACGAAAGATCCTGAGTATCAAGTAAGAACGCAGACATTCACAAACCACTCAGCTTTTGAGAGAAACACTATATTAGATGCATAGCAAATTTGTAAACTTCACTGAGGGACCCAGATGTAGGCGTCGGCCATGTATGAGGGTGGGTTGCTCACTTCACAATCCACTTTAAGAGGACCATTTGGAGCAAAATGGATCTCCAGATATTTTGGGGTTAGTTGCTAATTTTGTCACTCTCTAATTCATTTTACAACCAAGCGGATTCATGGCCAGATTGATGGATTATTTTGCTGATGTGATCTCCTATGGACATGCTGATTTATGCTACAATAGACATGCTGATTTTTGCTACAATAGACATGCTGATTTATGCATCAATAGACATGCTGATTTATGCTACAATAGACATGTTGATTCATGCTACAATAGACATACTGATGTATGCTACAATACATATGCTGATATCTGCTACAGTAGACATGCTGATTTAGGCTACAATAGGCATATTGCTTTATGCTACAATAGGCATGTTTATTTATGCTACAATAGGCATGCTGATTTATGCTACAATAGGCATGCTGATTTATGCTACAGTAGGCATGCTGATTTATGCTACAATAGACATGTTAGCACTCATACTCAAACTCATGCATTCAAAAAATTTCCTCATTGCACGCAATGTCTTGCAGCCTTCACTCGACCGATGTCTCACTTCTACTTCCATACTATCCTTCATAGCCAGGGGACTGTTTGAAAGCTTAGTTATACCAGTTTTGCTTTATGGAGCTGAGTCTAGGGGTCTGAGAGCAGCTGAGAGGAGTAAGCTGGATGTGTTTCAGATGAAGTGTTTGAGAAGCATGTTTGGAGCAACAAGAAGAGAAAGGATCAAGAATGACTTGGTTAGGAAGCACACGGGTATTGCCAATAAGATGAGCAAGCGGGTGGATAAAAGAGTGCTTGGATGGTTTCGTCATGTTGAAAGAATGGATGTTAAGTGGCTGGTGAAAACTATTCATACGTCGGAAGTGGGTGGTATTAGCGAGGTAGGCCACGGATGAGTTGGATGGATTGGGTGAAACGTGCTTTGTATGAGAGGCGTCTGACTGTGGCGAGAGGGATGGCTGAGGACACAGTAGTGAGTGGAAGCAGTGCAAAAGGAGGTAAATATTTTTTTAAATCGGTCACTGGGAGCTTGCGCACGTGTGATGGGGTATATTGTATCCTGTCATGTGAGTGGGGGAGGAGAGGGGCTGCACAAAATGAAACACTCGGGGTAAACCAGCAATGGCTGTCGGGCCTGGCTGTGGAAGTTTGTTGTGCTGGGCTGCTACTGATCCGGGCAGTTCTGGTGCGGCCTGTGCTGCCTCTCTCGCCTCCTAGTGAGTAAGGGTAAATGATTGCGGCCTGCTGTCAGCTACCCTCCCGTAGGGAGGAGAGGCCTGGTATATGTATGTATGTGTGTATGTTTGTATGTAGGTATGTATGTAGAAGTTCTTGTTGCTACTGTTGGTTTTGTACATCTATCATAATGCATTGCTGTTTTTCCTCTAGCCTTTTAATGTCATCTTGTAATTAACGGTATTACAATTACTGCCATCAGTAGAAATGCACGCAAATTTGCCACGTTATCCCTTCCTCATAGTAGCCCTAGCCAACATAAAGATTATGTAACAAGTTATACGTTGTCCTGCACCTGTACACCTAAGCCGGAGGTTGTTGATCCTAAACCTGAAAATTGTCAATAGCAGATGTCCTGAACATGTGTTCATGTATTACAATGATACCAATAAATACAACGCTTGATAACACTAATTAGGATAGAGCGAAATGACGGGTGATGGGAGGAGAACCAGAGTAACTTCAAAAATATTCAATGCACATATCAAATTTTCATGGTTAACTTTCGAAAACGTGAACCAGATATTTCAATACTGTAGGTTTAATTTTTAGTTTCACATAACTCAAACTTCATTGAAAAAAGAATTAAATTTTTGTAACAGGTATTTGATCTTATACGATATTTATTTTTCTTGGGTCGTGAAATTAGATAAAATTTTTGACAATGATTTTTTGAAGTTGACATTGTGTCTTCATTATCTTTTTAATATTATAGTAAAATTTATTTTGTAAGCCGATGTAGGCTAACCAAAAACCAGTTCACCCGCGCCACAGCGAGGGGGGGATGTAGCGTTTGTGCTGGTGTGTCTTGGACTGGTGGTGTTGTTGCCTGCCACTAGTTACTGCGTCTGCAGGTGTTGGTGTCTGCCACTAGTTACCACGTCTGCAGGTGCTGTTGTCTGCTACTAGTTACTGCGTCTGCAGGTGTTGTTGTCTGCCTCTAGTTACTGCGTCTGCAGGTGTTGTCTGCCACTAGTTACCGCGTCTGCAGGTGTTGTTGTCTGCTACTAGTTACTGCGTCTGCAGGTGTTGTCTGCCACTATTTACTGCGTCTGCAGGTGTTGTCTGCCACTAGTTACTGCGTCTGCAGGTGTTGTTGTCTGCTACTAGTTACCGCGTCTGCAGGTGTTGTTGTCTGCTACTAGTTACTGCGTCTGCAGGTGTTGTCTGCCACTATTTACTGCGTCTGCAGGTGTTGTCTGCCACTATTTACTGCGTCTGCAGGTGTTGTCTGCCACTATTTACTGCGTCTGCAGGTGTTGCCTGCCACTATTTACTGCGTCTGCAGGTGTTGTCTGCCACTAGTTACTGCGTCTGCAGGTGTTGTTTGCCACTAGTTACCACGTCTGCAGGTGCTGTTGTCTGCTACTAGTTACTGCGTCTGCAGGTGTTGTCTGCCACTATTTACTGCGTCTGCAGGTGTTGTCTGCCACTAGTTACTGCGTCTGCAGGTGTTGTTTGCCACTAGTTACCACGTCTGCAGGTGCTGTTGTCTGCTACTAGTTACTGCGTCTGCAGGTGTTGGTGTCTGCCACTAGTTACCGCGTCTGCAGGTGCTGTTGTCTGCTACTAGTTACTGCGTCTGCAGGTGTTGTCTGCCACTATTTACAGCGTCTGCAGGTGTTGTCTGCCACTAGTTACTGCGTCTGCAGGTGTTGTTTGCCACTAGTTACCACGTCTGCAGGTGCTGTTGTCTGCTACTAGTTACTGCGTCTGCAGGTGTTGTCTGCCACTATTTACTGCGTCTGCAGGTGTTGTCTGCCACTAGTTACTGCGTCTGCAGGTGTTGTTTGCCACTAGTTACCACGTCTGCAGGTGCTGTTGTCTGCTACTAGTTACTGCGTCTGCAGGTGTTGTCTGCCACTAGTTACCACGTCTGCAGGTGTTGTCTGCCACTAGTTACTGCGTCTGCAGGTGTTGTCTGCCACTAGTTGAAGCGTCTGCAGATGTTGTCTGCCACTAGTTACTGCGTCTGCAGGTGTTGTCTGCCACTAGTTGCTGCGTCTGCAGGTGTTGGTGTCTGCCACTAGTTACCACGTCTGAAGGTGTTGTTGTCTGCTACTAGTTACTGCGTCTGCAGGTGTTGTCTGCCACGAGTTACTGCGTCTGCAGGTGTTGTCTGCCACTAGTTACTGCGTCTGCAGGAGGTGTGTTCTGCCATTAGCTAGTACGTCTGCAGGTGTCGTCTGCCACTAGTTATTGCCTGTGCAGGTGTTGTCTGCCACTAGTTACTGCGTCTGTAGATGTGTTCACAGCAATGTCCCCACCACCATCAGCTAATGCCTCATTACCTACGGCTAAACGATGCAATTTTGTATATTCAGGCAGTAAGCTGCTTTGTAAAAATGGCGGCGTGTTTACAAAACTGACCTCAGGTGTGTGCTTGGAAGTCAATTATCTCAGATGACATAACGTAACTCAACCTCTGCATAGTTTGTAATCAATACTGAGCAAGTAATAATAGAAATGTCAACTGCCCAAACATGTTTAACGAATATAATCACATTATGAGGCGCCGCGAGCGGCTGTAAAAAGTTTCTTTTAAAACAAGTTAACGCAAATACAGTAACGTGGTTAGCGAATGCTGGAACCCAGTCTAGTTGCAGTGTAAGCATTTGAAAATTGTAAATAATGATCTCACATTGTTATGTCATTTCAATTATTCTAAAATTCAAAACATTTGAATGCTAAACAAATTTTTTTCAGTCGAAACAATTAGCAAATTTTGTTACATTCACACATTATTAATCAAAACCGTCCTTAAATTTTCGAGGCTAACTAATTTATTTTTATGATAAGTTATCGAAATCAAATGGAAGGAATTTTCACGTCACTTCTCAATTCCACTGAACAACAACATGCTGACTTCCACTGTTGATGCTATATCGCTTATTACATTTACATAAATTTAAATATCAGTACGTTACCGTTTTGTTCTTATTGTTAGGTTGTGGTATTTGTTGTTTTGGTGCTGGTGTAGGGACGACCAGGATGTTGCTCCGTACCTACACCAGCACCGAAATATCAATGTATATATTAACAAAAAATGTTAGAGAACTGATTTATACAGCAACAAAATCATAGGAAGTGAAAATAATGCAATTAGCATCAACAATAAGAGGTGGCATGTTGTCCTACGGAGCATTTCTCTCGTGGTCGAATATCTTCACAAGAAAATGAATTAGTTACCGTTGTCAGTTAAAATCAATCAAAACGCATTAAAAAAAAATTTGCACTGTTTGAAATGAATGAATGATATCGAAAACAAATTATAATTGCGTTCTCTGCATTTAGAATGTAAGTTTATTGAATAAAAAAATCTTTTACCTTTATTATTCAAATTTACGATATTACTTCAGTAAATGATTACGAACGTCAATTATATTCAAGGTTTGAAGTCATTGATGTTATGCTTAGATGTAGCCTAAAATATTTTTGAGTCAGGTTAGACTCGCATGAACGACGTCAGCATTACCTGCTGTTCTAAATTTTCTGTAAATTATCTTTCAATGTTTATTTATCAAGTTGTAAAAAGCGTCACCCATGAGTCTGACGAAAAAGTAGCGTCCGGGTCTATCTAGCAAACCGACTTGAAAGAAAAATCATGCCATCAGAGATGACCTCCATTCTAAAAATTTCATCTCAGTAGCAACTGCACCTTCTAAAAATCAACCCGCATACTAATCCTCCTAAAAAAAAATAAAAAAAATAAAAAAAAAAAAAAAATAAAATAAATTCGTTTTGTGATCATCCATTTATACTGCAGTAATATACTTATTCGGCCTATAGTTATATGCTTATAATAATGTGATACCTATGTTTGTTTATCAATTGACGACAATTTGCGCCATATTTCAAAGATAATGTGATTTTTTTTTCTAATATGAAACCATTATAGGACATTAAGGTTTTTTTTCTTATTCACGTCCCACAATCGTTTTCATGTTTCTGACTTAAGTAGACTGTTTTGTGCCACTATTTTTAGTACGAAATTTTATAAAATTCATGCTATAATAAAAGATATTTTCTCCGTTTCCCTCGATTGGAATTCTGATTTATACTGACTAGTTTACGCTGATATTTGCGCACATGCTTACTTGTGTAAATGTGTACGTGTCCACGCTATGCGTATGACACTCTGTAGAATGCGTATGTATTGCCTCGATGTATAGAAATGCATTTGCGTATGCTTACGAGTCAGGTGTAAATATGTGCGTGGGTATATGTGTGCATGTGTATGTGTAAATATTTACATGTATACGTGCATATATGTGTGTACTAGACTGACAACTAGCATTTTACTAGAGATAATGGTCTTTTTTTCAGTGCACTCTCAACTTGTAACATTACCTAACTCGTCATATCTTTAGTATTGTAAAGCATTCATGTAAAAACTATACATTTGTTGTGCGATCATCCATTTATATTTAAATAAAATGCTTGTTAACTAATGACCGTTATGTTAAAATTGTTGAATCAGAAATGCAAAACCTATAATCTTCTTGGTCCTCTTGCTTATATGTACACACGTGTGTGTCCATGTTAACGAAACCGGTGTTTTTCGTAACCTAGGCACACACATGGCCGTAAAACGCGTGTATATATATGTGTGTGTGTGTGTATGTGTGTGAGTGTGTGTATGGATATATACACACATGCATACGTATATGTACATATGTGTGTATGTGGGTATATATTTATATATATTTTTCTTTTTTTTATGCTTCCTCAAAATGACATTTGTAAACATTGACCGAAACAAGCGATTTCATATATTATTTCCTGGCGTCAAGAATTGCGAAGTCTTATGTCATGTACATGTAAACTGTCAAAAGTGTTTTCACCCCACAATGAAAATGCATCGTCCATGAAATTGTGTTATCTCTTACAATTTTCATTACATGTATTATCAGATGTAGATTAAGCTAGATTAGGAGTTCATTGCCCTCAATCATTTCTTTTGACTAGTGACACGAGTTTTTCAATACTCGTGTGTGTGTATCATCTAAGTGTATTAATTTTAAGATATTTTAAAAACCAATGATGGTACTTTTGTACCATCTCTATTGGAAATAAACCATTTTTTTTTCTTTTTTATGTGTACATATATGTGTATATATTTACATGTATGAGTGCACATATGTGTGTACTAAACTGACAACTAGCATTTTACTAGAGATAATGGTCATTTTCTGTTCACTCTCAACTTGTAACATTACCTAACTCGTCATCTCTTTATTATTGCAAAGCATTCATGTACCAACTATACATTTGTTGTACGATCATCCATTTATATTTAAATAAAATGCTTATTAACTAACGACCGTTATGTTAAAATTGTTGAATTAGAAATACAAAACTTATAATCTTCTTGGTCCTCATGCTTATGCGTACATATATATATATATATATATATCTGTATGTGTGTGTGAATGTATGTATGTATATATGTATGTACGTATATATATGTATATGGATTTGTATTTATATATATATATATATTTTTTTTTTCATGCTTCCTTAAAATGACACTTTTGAACATTTGCCGAAACAAGCGATTCATATATTATTTCCTGGCATCAATAATTGCGAAGTTTTATGTCATGTACATGTAAACTGTCAAAAGTTTTTTCACCCCACAATGAAAATGCATCGTCCATGAATTTGCGTTATCTCTTATAATTATCATTACATGTATTGTCAAATGTAGATTAAGCAAGATTAGGAGTACATTGCCCTCAATCATTTATTTTCGACTAGTGACACGAGTTTTTCAATACTCGTGTGTGTGTATCATCTAAGTGTATTAATTTTAAGATATTTAAAAACCAATGATTGTAATATTGTACAATCTCTATTGGAAATAAAGTTTTTTCTTTCTTTCTTCTTTCTCCTCATCCTCCTATATAAACTGCTGCCGCACAACAGATCTGACCTTTAGAGTGGCAGGGTCAGCCAGTTTTTGACGGATGTTCTCCACCTCTATTCGACGCTCGGTGAAATCATCTTCAACAGCGATTGGAGTGGGTTTTGGAGCATCTTCTAGTGGTCTCTCTTTTCGAACTTATCTTCACCTATCCGGAGAAGATTTGAGGACCTTGGGGAGGTCGTATGTCCCGAAGACATACTTCTGAGTTCTGCCCAGACGCTATTCACGAGAACATGATCCTGTAGATCTTCCACGTGGGATAAACTTGGAGCTGGGAACGCGGAGGATAGCGAGAGCAATTTCGGCGTTACTCCTGACGACCTGTATAGGTGGGTGCATACGTAGCCTGGACCTACTTTATGTACCTCAGTCATTAAGAGGAATTTTCGCTCTAGCCGTATGGGAGACGACTCCATTCATTCAATGCTCTACCTTAATTATTTTCTAATTGCCTTTAACGGTTTGCCCTTCAAACTTACTTGGCCTAAAGATATTTGCGAGACCAAAGGTTGACGCTTTCTCTAGGGTAACTTCATTATTTGTTTAGGGTAACTCGATTTGACTAGCGGATCAGTGCTGAGCCGATGGTAATCAGCCGTTACTTGTCTATTGAAATCCGTGATACGTCGCAACTAATGCTTGTGTTTTTGTCCTTTCTTTTCGCAGGCAGGGAGTGGAAGTCCGGAGGCGTGGGGGTCGAGAGCGGGAATTTCGTTCTTGCCATAAATTTATTTACTCGGAACTTGAAAATTAAAAGTAAAAAACCCTTTGCCTTTTCACTCCTTACCAAGGTACTAGCCTTATTAAAATCTTGCGAACCTGCTGAGCATTAGCCTTATGAGAGTAGTGGTCTCTGCTAGGCTTAAAGGAGCTTTTAAAAAGATATTCGTTTGAGTTAGAGTAATTTGGGTTAAGAAACTTGACTTTCTGAACACAAATCTGTGGTCAGTTACTGCCAGCACGCCGAAATTTTCATATACAGCTTACTCTATGAATATACAAAATTGCATCGTTTAGCCGTAGGCAATGAGACATATTAGCTGATTATGAAAATATTAGTTAACTATGATACAATTGCCGTGAACACACCTGCAGACGCAGTAACTAGTGGCAGACAATAACACCTACAGCATAGTAACTAGTGACAAACACCCACCGGTCCAGGACGCACCACCAAGAGGAAACGATCTTACCTGGCCAGAGCACATGAGAGTAGCCGATATCTGCTCACCAAAATTATTGACATCATACATTGTGATGTGCTACGCACAGCCAGTAGCGATCGGTGGGAACCGGGGTAGTAACCGATGAACACCAAAACGAACAAATTTATTTTCACACCCCCACTGGGCTTCAACACGTTAAAATCAACAATTTACTCTGATGATTTAAGGAGCCAGGATTCAAGCACAGCCTAGCATCCTTTAACACATTACAAAGGCACGAGCAAAAGGAGAAAACAAAACGATTTTATAGATGGAGCAAGAGCGGATAGGAGAGGTCGTGACGTCGGCGTAGCAAATCATGAGACAGGAGATACAGTGCACGAATTAATGCCTACGGAGTTTACACGGTTATAATATATACGTCTCCAATAAGACTTCTATTATTCCACCTAACACGGTCATACTTACCCCAAGCATCAGCCCCTCCGCACCAGTGACAGAGACCAAGTGTCCGCAAACCACTCCCACGGAGGTCGATTCTCCAAACTTTACTGTAGTTCTTAATTCTATGTACACAGCAGGCTTTTAAAAAAAGCGCTTTAATTCAATTAACCCTGAACAATACAAACACAATGTACAAGAATGGGATTCTAATCCTCAACAGAACGGATAGATAATAATAATTATAGAAATCTGACAAGCGGGTGATCTGAATGTGATCATTCAAAATTGACATCATCAAAATGCAAAAACTTGCACCACTTAATTAAACAACTCATAAGCATTAATTTCATCAAATTGATTAAAAATTGCATTTCAATTGTTAACTATATCATTTAGTGAAAATTTGAGTCTTGAGACATCCGCTACCGTGCTCGCGATAGCCGTGTGCTATAGGTTCCGCCGCCGTGCGGCCGGGACCCGGGTTCGAAACTCGGCGCTGGCAGTGGCGATTTTCTCTGTTGGGTATAGGAGAAAAATTCCAAGCACAATACCCCACTCTACCCAGGTGTCTGAAATGGGTACCGGTCTTGACCGGGGGGAAGCGTAATGGCGTCCTCGCGTTAGTTATAAGGCATTTGAAAATCCAATGTACAAGGTGATATGTATCAGGCTTGATTGGAAATAAAGCATCCGTAGATGCCTTCATTATTTATTTTATTAATACTCCAGGTTTGGGATATCCGCTACTCCAGGTTTGGGACATCCGCTACTCCAGGTTTGGGATATCCGCTACTCCAGGTTTGGGATATCCGCTACTCCAGGTTTAGAACATCCGCGACTCCAGGTTTAGGATCACCAACTTCCATTTTCTGGGTTAGGGCATTATGAGTGAGACGAATTTTTAATATTGATTTTCGTGTCATTTTATTTACAGCAGTAATGCAGTAATTGCTGTTATTTTTATTTGTACGATATTTTCGTGATTATCATTCCCCAAGCAACTCACAGCTTCCCCAACCAAACTTGAGCTCCCCAGCGCGTGTGCAGCATGTGAGTGTTGGGGATGTGGGGGGGGGTGGTGGGTCCTGTCCGACGTGGTGTTACACCATCACCGCACCTACACCGGCACCGTACATTCACCAGCACCGTACCTACATCAGCACCGTACCTACACCGGCCCCGTACATTCACCAGCACCGTACCTACACCAGCACCGTACCTACACCAGCATCATAAAACCAGCACCGTACCTACACCAGCATCATAACACCAGCACCGTACCTACACCAGCACCATAACAACAAATACCACAACGTAACAATAAGAACAAAACGGTAATGTATTGATATTTACTTTTATGTAAATGTAAGAAGCGATATAGCATTGTTGGACCAGAGAGTCCTCTTTCCATCTTGGAATAATGGAGTACGGCAACGATTATGAGTATGAGTGTGGGGTATAAAGAAACACAGTTGGTAATCTAGGAACTACATGTACTGTACGTCCGTCGAGCACGGCGGCAAGAACAAGAAGAAGGAGCTCGATCGCTCTACACAGGCAGTTAACACATGAACATAGAAAACGGGACGGAAGTAATTTAATGGGTGACTGCGACAACTCATATATAATAATAAATATATATACTGAAGTTGGATCTCAACAAGCATCAACAGTGGAAGTCAGCATGTTGTTGTTCAGTGGAATTGAGAAGTAAAGTGAAAATTCTTGACATTTGAATCCGATTACTGATCATAAAAATAAATTAGTTAGCCTTCAGAATTTGATGTTATTTTGACTGATTTTGTGGGAATGCAAGAGAATATGCTCATTAATTCGATGGAAAAAAACTTTTTAGTCTCCCAAAGTTTAGAATTTCAGAATAATCGATACAACAAAACAACGTCTGGTTAATATTTTCACTTGTCATATGAACATACGGCAACTATGCTGGGTTCGAGCATTCGCAATGCCACTTACAGGTTGGTTACTAAATGAGGAAGATGTGTGGAGAGCGGTAGGCGGCGAAGGTGGATGTTCGTGCGAGGTAAGTTGATTAAAATCATCATCGATATTACATACCACGGTAAATTATATTTCATTATTTCTCTCTTTGTTCATATTAATAATTGCAGAATAAGCAGGAAGAAACCAGGTTATCCTGTTTCGGAAAAAAGGAACGCTACGAGTAGGCAGACCGCCGTCAAAGATGGCCGGTCTGCCAAAGTTTTCGGGAGAAGACTTTGATACCTTCGAAGAAGAAACAAATATCTCTTTCGTCGATTCAATGGACTCCAGTGTGATATCGGACACCAATATGGCCACGGTTAATGAATCAATTATGGACTCAGTAACTACCCCTTATGATGGTAGTGTAGTTGCTCCTCACTTGCGATCGGTGAATACTCTGAACCCGAGTCTACCGGAACTAACTCTGAGCCCTGAGGAAAATCAACTTGTAGGAAGTATTCCAGGAACTGATAGTGAACTCCTTAAAGCTTTGAATGCTGAAAACCTGGACACAACTCAACTGGAAATTCGTCGTTGGAAGGGAAAAAAGCGAAATTACTCTGAAGAACCTGAAAACTTCCAAACTGATGTATCCACAGCAGGAGCTGTAAAAAGCCTTGCTCAGGCTGGTAACCCACCAGTCAAGAAAAAAGCACTTCTTCTAAACCCTGGAAACCAGTCCTCTGTCACATCCAGTGAGCCGCTGGCATATTCTGAAGGTAGCCAGCCTGAAATTGCCACAATCCTGATTGAGCCCAAAAATTCCTCTCAAGATGTAATGAAATTCTTCTCAAATGAATTAAAATTAATGAGAGATCTACAGTCATCTGAATTTGGAAAATGCAACATAATTGATACAAGAAAAAATATAAGCCGAAAACTTCTGATAGTAAAGATTAAAACGGTTAACACCCATCAGCTGAACACTCTATTGAATACCACTTGTATTGGAGACTGGTCCGTAACCTGCAGGCTGCCAGAAGCAATGCAAAAATCTTTTGGAGTTATTGGACCAGTTGGACTTGACTCGGACCTAGATGAAATCAAAGAGTACCTATCCTCGAATAACCCAAATCTCCTCAACATCCAGCGTCTGACAAAAGGAAAGGATCACCAACCAACACTGTGTGTGAAATTGACCTTTTCTGGATCTGTGCTACCGGAATACATATACCTAGGATACCAAAGGTTCCAAGTTCGCTTATTTGTGGACAGGCCTTGGCAGTGCTATAACTGCCAAAGGTTTGGACACAACGCAAGAGACTGCCGTTCAAAGCCTCGGTGTGTGGTATGTGCTGGACCTCATCAATCAAGAGAATGTATCTCCAAGGAAGTGAGGAAACCAATGAAATGCACCAACTGTAAGGGAGACCACACAGCAAGCTATGGGGGATGTGTGGGAATGAAAAATGCCAAACTCGTGGAAAAAATTAGAGCAGAAAATAAAATGTCATACAGAGAAGCAGTAATAATGGTGAAACAAGACACGACTGTCAACACGCAAAGGAAAACTGAAGATACAAATTATCAAGTGAACTCTTCCAAGCAGAGCAACACCATAAAAAGTCAACCACCAGAGCGGGCCTTAACTAAGGAAACAAAAAATGCTGCTACCCAGACTGAACATGAAGATGCAACCCAGAGAACATTGCAAAAGCCCAACAAGCATCTACATGTTCAGATAGCCCTTACTATGGCAAGATTATTCAAGCTAACAATAAATAGCAACAAGGCTATTTCTGATTGCTCCATTCTGAACATCATTAATGAAGGAATGCACACAAACCTAACCAATGCTGAACTTGAACCAAAAAAAAATGAAACAAACAATAAAATTCCCTCTGTGGATATCCATGATGCATCAGTCTTGCGTGTAACAGAGGAGGAACCAAATTTGAGGATGGATGAGCCCCAAATGAACAAGACACGCCCTAACCCAATGGATAATACAAGAAATCAAGTAAGGACCAACAACTCTAAAAACTCCGAGCAGCTGCCAGGTGAGCAGCGCACCTTCCAAGACAGCCCTGGACCCACTTTCAACTCCCACCAAACCCGGGGTCAAGTTGGAAGTCAGGAAAGTACCCAGAAAATGCTGAATAGAGCACAGAACAGAGGTAAGAGTGGGGTGAAGAAGAAAAAATAGATCCAGGTAATCATTTAAATATTCTTGTATGGAACTGTCATAGCCTTTACAGTAAGTTATCAGAATTTAAAATAAGAGTATATACTACAAAGCCACATATAATTTGTTTATCTGAGACATGGCTGAAGGCCAGCAGAGAACCAACATTTATTAATTATCGCACCTTTTACAAGCATAGACTTGTAAGGCCTGGAGGAGGCATAGCAATCTTAGTTCGAAACGATGTGCACTGCTCAGAAAAACTACTAAATGAATACCCAAATGGGGTCCTTGAAATACAGGCACTAAATATATTCAATAAATCCAAATCTATTGAAATCTTGAACTTATATAACCCAAACTCAGTTGTCAGTACAGATGAGTTTAATTATTACTTTTCTCAGCTTGGCCCATGTAAACTGGTCACTGGTGACTTCAATGCCCACCACCCAATGTGGGACACAAGAGCCCCAAGTAATAGTACTGGCAATAACCTTATAAATGTACTTTTATTACATGACCTTGTTCTACTCACACCATTAAATTTACCAACTTATTACCATCTGCCCACAAAGACAAAATCCACTTTGGATTTGTGTTTCAGTTCTGCTGACCTTCAACCAATGTCTCATGTAACTCTGGGGGAGGAGTTGGGTAGCGATCACGAACCAGTGCTGCTATCAATAGGTTTCTCGCCAGGTGTGGCCACTTTTAGATCTAGAGGCCACTGGTGCTTT
This sequence comes from Morinoia aosen, assembly GCA_030386875.1. Classification (NCBI taxonomy): domain Eukaryota; kingdom Metazoa; phylum Arthropoda; class Malacostraca; order Amphipoda; family Talitridae; genus Morinoia; species Morinoia aosen. Next base: position 102,718,351 of record CM059576.1, on the reverse strand, counting down.
GGCAGGGGTTCTTGGGGCCAATGGAAGGCCTCCCTTCCTCAAATAAATAGAGGGAAAAATTTTGAGGAATCGGTTGTAAATTTTACAGAGGCACTTATCCAGACGTCAAAGAGGGTTTTTACTAGAACTCAAGAAAGGATCACCCCAAAATACTCAAAGCCCTGGTGGAATAGTGAGTGCAGCATGTGGGTCAGCAAACGTCACGCAGCAAAGAATAATTTCAGGAAGCACCCAACTCCCGGTAATCTGATCACCTTGAGGAAAGCAGAAGCAATGGTTAAACGAGTCACTAAAGCTGCTAAAATAAAAGCTTTTCAGGATTTTTGTACTGAAATAAACCAATTTACCCCAGTGAGTGCTATCTGGAAAAAAATAGGTGCCCTGTCTGGAAAACGACGGGTTATTAGAACAGACCCCTTAATCTTTAATGACAAAGTGATTACTGATGCTCAAAGTAAATCTGAAGCCATAGCAGATGTATACTCAAAGGTACTAAATTCAAAATGTTCCACACCAGATAGCACTTACTTGGTGCAGCTAGCTATAGCGCTTAGTAATAATGATACAGTAGACTATAATGAACCTTTTACTCTGTCAGAACTCCAGTTAGTGGTAAAACATAGTAAAAATACCTCACCTGGTGATGATATGATCCATAATCAAATGCTCGAAAACCTTACTGTGGATTATAACAACTGGTTCTTGTCCATTACTAACCATAGTTTTGAAAATAGTTTAATCCCTAGTACATGGAAGGTAGCTACTATAATACCTATATTAAAACCTGATAAAGTACTTACTGATCCAAATGCTTATAGACCTATATCACTGCTGTCATGTATGTCAAAAATAATGGAGGGCTTGATTTGCAATCGATTGTATTATATGTTGGAAAAAAACGATGCTTTGAGTGACACTCAAAGTGGCTTTCGAAAAAGGATGTGCACACTGGATCAGGTGGCTAGGCTAGAAATGAATGTAAGATGTACCCTGGTTGATCGGGGCATATGCTTAGTGATTTTTTGTGATTTAAGTAAGGCCTATGACCATGTTTGGCATACTGGTCTGTAGTGAATCTCTATCCCGCAACCTGGTCGAAATTTCGAAATTCTCAGAATGATCATCTAAAAATTCAGTAAAATAAATTCAACAATTAGCATTAAATCACATTACGAAATTCACTAATCTCTGTCCTCAATTTTATCAAAATTGTGTAACGAAAACAATTCAATCCCTAAGAATTCACATTTGCGTTTTAACGGAACCTTCCACGGACGCGCGACAGCAACATCGTACGCGATCTAGCGTCATTGTCTCGTGTCATACAGAGCGTGCATATCTAGGTGTTGTTGGCTGGTGAGATTATAATACTGTGCTTTTGTGTGTGATAATCTACGGGTAACTATATTTAGGTATTATATGTAAATTGTCAATAATAGTATTGTGCACGTAGTGAGAAAATTGACTAAATTTTCCAGTTTGCGAAATGCTTAGGAGCTTAATTAGAAGCAACTGGTTGGACTAACCAGGAGAATTATTCTCTTCAGCATGAGTAGTAGCTACCTAGTTACTGTCACTATTTTCAGATAATGAAATTGTCAATTCACTATTTCATGTAAAGCCATTTTTAAGGGAAATTTTCCCTTTTGATGTTTCATATTTTTCATAAGCCAATATTTAAGATGGTGTTATTCTTATCAAATTATAAATTTCCCCTTTTTATTTTCAATATTTTTCATAAGCCAATACTCAATATGGTGTTATTTGTATCAAGATTAGGATTTTCCCTTTTGTATCAAAAATAACTTCTTTAGCCAATATTCAATATGGTGTTATTTGTGTGATCAAGTTAGACTTGCATCAAATTATCAATTTATTTCTTTAATGTTTTTTTTAATCAAAGCAATCAAATTATCATTCTCAATTTTTTGACAGCTGTATTTTGTCACAGCTGTATTTTCAATTAAGTAGGGTTTTGATATAATCACGTGGTTGTAGTTTTTATGTACAGTCAACATTAAAATCATTCTTAACAAATTTTATAGTCAACCTTTGTTGTGATGATAATCAGAACAAACCTTGTAAATACCAATAACTAAATACCTGATTTTCCTCATAGAATCAGTATTTATACATTAAATTTTATTGATGTTTTTTTAGGTTAGTTAGATGGTAATTATTAAGCTGAATTGCCTCAACTTACCATTGTCTTAAATGTTAGGTGAATACCAATAACTGAATACCTGATTTTCCTCATAGAATCAGTATTTATACATTAAGTATTATTGATGTTTTTTTAGGTTTAGTTAGATGGTAATTATATAATTCTTAGTCATTGTATATTGATTTTTTCAGTTAGGAAGAACTGGGAACATGTGTTTTCTAGTTCAATGGCATTCAGCAGATGCTGTAGATTTTTACCATTAGCTATTAATTAAGTGAGGCAGGATACTCAGTTCACTGCTTATGCCATCTTAGTTTCGCCAGGCAAAGTTTTGCCTGTGTGAATTACTAGTGTAGAATTTTTAGCTTCATGCCGTTAGAAATATTAGAATTAAAATCTGGCTCCGAGCAAATTGTCAGTGCTCCGAAGTTGCTCCCCACTTGCACTCCGGCGCCAGAGTGCTGGTGGGGGTCGTTTTTCGAAGAGACTCCTCGCTTTGAGGCGGCATGTTAATGCCAGATTGTTTGCAGCACAGCATGTGTTGATATGTGTTTTTAATACCGTGTGCAATTTCACCCAGCGTCTTATTCCGTACAGGAAGCAACGAGACACTTTACATTCCACTGCCACGTCACCTACCTTTACCTTGCCCGATCATATCAAAAGGGTAAAATAACCCGGTAGCCCGACTTGGCAAAATAACTGCCTCCTTCATTGTTGCCTTTTCACTTCTAATAAACCCCCCATTACTGGACGGCAAGAGCAAGTATCCAATTCCTCCACCTCACTCAGAATTGAGACATCATTGGTTACAGCTAACCCAACTGCTGCATAACCTGCAAGTCTATATTCTAACACCACTAGAGGAATTGCAACTTACCGTCCTCACTTATCAGAGACGCTATTGCCGTCACTAACCACGGGATACCATTGCACACGACCTTCTCCACAATTACACTTCCGCATACCGACGCAGCTGTGAGCCTGTGGCAGTCCCTACTCAAGATCGGACGTCAACATCAGCGCACCTTGAAGACCCAATCTGACAGCCTCCAATAAAAACCAGGCCAGAATTAAATAACCATATCTACTTTCTTATCCTTTCGATGGTCCAGTTCCGAGGTGAAAATTATAGTATTTTGTTTTTGATTAAAGACGCCGGAAAGATAGCGTCCGAACCCCCTACACTTCACACCTTCTGAGTCAGATTAAGTCATTAGTTTATTAATTAAGTGTTGGCGTTCGACGCCAACTGGTGACCCGCCTTCAGCAAAAATTCAAACCTGCCTAAAGTAAAACTAAAACTTGAGTAAAGCCACCAAACTTGAACTTTACACTGGTGATAACCCAGAGTAGTTTAATCAGATATAAATACTCACCCGGACCACCATCGGAAGGATCAGGAGCGCATGTCTAGTGCTGTCAACTTCTGTGCATGGCTGACCTTGAAGGAGGTAGATTCTTTCCTTACTCTCAGTAGCTAAACAGAGTATTTCCTCTCCAAACTCTTCCCTAATAATAAGTTATTGCTACTGCAGCCTATTCTAACAAATTCTTCATGTTTATCCATTGCTACTGAAGCCATTTTTTACAAAACTCTTCATGCATTTCCATTGCTACTGAAGCAAAACCATAGGAGATCTTCTAGGATTATTTCCATTGCTACTGAAGCTCCTGACTAATAACCTTCGAAATTTCCATTGCTACTGCAGCACCATTGCTACTGAAGCACAAAAGTAACATAAAAACTTATACGAAACAAAAAAGCTATTGCAACGCGCGTTATCATTAATTTTTTGGGAACATTTGAAGCATTATGGCGCCAAACGATGGTAACGAGAGTAACGACAGTCAGGTGGTTTCCGTAAAATTAACACCGTTCGCGATTCAAAGTCTGGACTCTTGGTTCTTCCAAACCGAAGAACACTTCGAAAGCCTATCCATCACGTGTGAAAAAATTAAATACTACTCCTTATTAAGGGCCCTGCCCACGACTTGCCTAGACGACCTCTCTGGGGTCTGTAACGCTAACTCACCCGAACCTTATTCCACCCTCAAAGAGCATGTTTTAAAACGTTACAGCAAGGATAGGGCCCAAAGAATCCAGGCTTTGACGAGTAATCTCACCACCTACAATAGCCAAACACCTCTAGCGCTACTTAAAGAGATGAGGAAATTAGCGAAGGGGGTCATGGATGACGATACCCTAAAGACATTGTACATCCAACGCTTGCCCTTACGCCTTCAACCATTCCTCTATACACAAGATTCCTCTGTGAACCTGGACGTTCTCGCAGAATTGGCCGAGAAAATTATTGCCTGTGAAAACCAGACACCGAATAGCTGTGCCGCTACTCCAGTGGTCAATCAAACCAGCCCAAACGAAGTGGAAAGATTATTGCGCGAATTAGTTCAGCGAGTTGGAGCACTAGAAGTTGCTACCCAGCAAGCCGAACACGCGGATAGAGTTCATGGAGTTGCACACCAAACTGCGGCGTATCAGCAAGCCGATAATTCCACACACACCGTTCCGTTTGACAGGCTTAAAAATGGGAATCGTCCATTTAAACATCAGAGGGCTGGTAGTTCAAATACCGTTCAGGGCCAGGGGTCACGAGACAATCTGGAGGAGGAATGGTGCTGGTATCACAGAAAGTACTTGCACAAGGCTCGTAAATGTGAATCGCCGATGTGCCCATTGTACGTACTACTTTACCCAAAAAACGGGAACAGCGCGGCGTAAATGCGAGTCAGACGCCAGCGCCAACTAAATCAAATTCCACTCGCTGCCTATTCCTTTCCGACCCGGCTTCCGGTTTTCGATTTTTGATCGATACCGGGAGTTCGGTGAGCCTAATCCCGGCAACTGCCAAAGACAAACGCACCACAGGTATTCCAAACTTGCGTGCTGCTAATGGCACTCCTATACTCTGTTACGGCACGCGATCGTTGTCATGTTCCCTAAATCTCAAACGTACCTTGAGCTTCGAATTCATAGTGGCTGATGTGGACACACCCATCATTGGTGCCGATTTTCTGCAGAAGTTTGCATTGGTGGTGGATGTGAGAAATGGATGCCTTTATGATGGCGAAACCAGAGTGCAAAGACCCCTTAGTGCCGTCGATATGGTGAACGTCACGTCAAGCGTCTCCCCTAACCTAGAGAGTACATGTCCCTACCAACGGGTGTTGCTCGAATTTCCCTCACTCTTTCAACCTAATGTAACGTTGCAAAATAACACGCTGACGCAACACCACATATCGACGAGCGGCCCTCCTGTTTACGCGAAAGTAAGACGTTTGCCCCATGATCGATTGCAGGAAGTAAAAGCCGAGTTTACAAAAATGGTCCAGGAAGGGACAGTTCGCATCTCGAAAAGTCCCTGGGCCAGTCCCTTGTTGATTGTGCCAAAGAGTAACGGCGAGTTGCGTATTTGCGGCGATTATCGCCAATTAAATTCCGTAACTGTACCCGACAGATTCCCCATTCCCCACCTTCATGATTTTACTGCAAATCTGTCAGGGGCAAAAATCTTTTCCACCGTGGATCTGAAGAGAGCTTTCCATCAGATTCCAATGGAGGAAGGCTCTATTCAGAAGACCGCAGTCTGTACGCCGTTTGGTTTGTATGAGTATCTTCGTATGCCGTATGGCTTGCGAAATGCTCCACAGACCTTTCAGCGGCACATGACTGAAGTCCTTTCCGACCTCCCGTTTTTGTATTGTTACCTCGATGATGTGCTTGTGGCTTCGGGGACGCCTGAGGAGCACGTGCATCATTTGAGAGAGCTGTGCAAACGACTAGCGTCGCACGCTCTGCTGATTAACCCAGCAAAGTGTGTACTGGGAAAGAAGGAACTGACTTTTCTAGGTCACCACATCTCAGATAATGGCATTAGGCCACTTCCCGACAAGGTAGAGGCTATCCGAAATTTCCCGAAACCCTCTACACAGAGAGAGTTGCGCAGGTTCTTGGGATCGGTGAATTTTTACCACCGATTCCTAAGGAACTGTGCGGCGACTCTGGCACCACTCTCCTCACTCATTAGAGCGAAGAAACGAGGGAAGTCTGTACTGATCGAGTGGAACAGTGAGGCTGAGGAGGCATTCACAGTAATTAAAGAAGAACTTGCGAATGCGACGGAGTTGGCTTACCCACACCCGAACGCAAAACTTAATCTCGTAGTAGATGCGTCAGACCTTGCTGTCGGCGCGGTACTACAGCAAACCGTGGACAACAACACGACCCCTCTGGCGTTCTTCAGCCGGAAGCTCTCTCCCACCGAACAGCGTTATAGCACGTTCGGGAAAGAGCTCCTGGCGATATACCTTGCAATCAAACACTTCCGATATACCTTGGAAGCACGTCAGTTCACGGTATTCACCGACCATAAGCCTTTGATCAACGCAATAAGAATGCCTCCTGACCGCCACTCCTCTCGTGAAAGTCGGCACCTGAGTTACATAGCACAGTTCACTAACGATCTCAGGCACATTAAGGGGGACGAGAACACGGTCGCCGACTGCTTATCGCGTGTGCACAACGTGGTATTAAACCCGTTGGCGCCCGAGTTCCGACCTTCTGTGCACATGATTTCGTTGGCTGATATCATCACCGAACAGAAAAACGACACGGAGATCCAATCTTTGATTGAGTCTCCTAGCTCGTCTCTAAAGCTGTCACTCAGAGAAGGCGTTTACTGTGACGCTGACCGGCCTAACCGATACTACCTACCTACCACCTTGCGTTTGCCCGCCATCAAACACTATCATGCGCTATCTCATCCTGGGACAGAGAGAACTTTCCGCCTAATTGCGGATCGTTTTGTCTGGCCCGGGATGCGTAGGGCCATAAGAGAGTACGTTCGCAATTGCCCAGATTGCCAAGCTAGCAAAGTAACTCGACACAACAAAGCCGCAATTCAACCTTGTGTTTTCTCTGGCGGTAAATTTGACGCAGTCAATATAGATTTGGTAGGCCCGCTTCCAAACTCTCGCGGGTTCTCGTATTTACTCACTATGATCGACCGCTTCTCTAGGTGGGTCGAGGCTGTTCCCATTGCTAACATAACGGCAGAAACCGTAGCTCGAACCTTCGTAGAGACGTGGATCTCCCGTTTCGGGGTCCCTCTGAGCATCACTCATGATCGTGGGGCTCAGTTTACCTCCTCCTTGTGGTTAGAAATCTCCAAAATCCTAGGTAGTTCAAACATCACAACCACCTCTTTTCACCCCCAATCAAATGGACTCATCGAGAGAGTCCACCGAGACCTAAAAGCGGCACTTCGCTGCTTAAAATGCCACGACGATTGGGCGGACCGATTGCCTGTCGTATTACTTACCCTACGTAACCTGTTCCGGCAGGATCAAAAGTGCACGTCCTCCGAATTGCTGTACGGGAAGTCCTTAAGATTGCCCGGAGATGTTATTGATCCCGTGTACAAAATTGACGACTCCTTCAGTACAATCACTGATTACGCGGCACGTCTCAAACGCGCCATGCGCGAAGTGGTTTACCACCCGCCTCGCCTGCCTTTACCATCCGAAAGCCTTGATCCATTGTTGAACACGTGCACACATGTTTACGTTCGGGTGGACGGTGTAAAAACCCCCTTACGGCGTCCCTATGATGGCCCCTACAGGGTCCTAAAGAGGACGCCGAAATATTTTCTAATCGAAAGGGGTACCAAGAGCGACAGTGTTAGCATAGATAGACTTAAGGCAGCATATGTGTCCTTCCCTGATGATAGTTCTACCAACACTCATGAGCCGCAACCCAGGGTGCAAATTACCCCCAGGTCAACACCTGTCGAGGCCACCGGGTTGCACCTTTCTGTCTTGGCTAGGAACTTCCCTCCCACTATGGAGTGTAACGAGTTCGTTGTTCCCTTGAAGACCGTTCAAAGAACGTCGTCGGAACCTCGTAATTCGGGTACCTTCAATTCGGCTGATGTTTCTGTTGCTGTTGTTCCTCATCACGAAAAAGCCTCAGAGACCCGTTCGTTGTCCCAGTTGGGAATCCGAACGTCAACTTTCACAGCTCCACAGCCTAATCCTTCTATTGCCCCCGAGCGCGTTAGCAGTTTTGGCAGACCTAGTCGTCCGCCAGCTCGTTACGCGCAGACTTAGGGTGGTGACTTCTGTTCTGTCAAAAATTTTTTATTCTATTCTCTCCTGTCAAACCTTCTGTTAGGATTTTCCTTTTATGATCATTTCGGGCATTTACAGGTAACAGCTTCACTGTTACCAGACCTTTCGGTCCACATGCGTTGGGGGGTAGCTGTAGTGAATCTCTATCCCGCAACCTGGTCGAAATTTCGAAATTCTCAGAATGATCATCTAAAAATTCAGTAAAATAAATTCAACCATTAGCATTAAATCACATTACGAAATTCACTAATCTCTGTCCTCAATTTTATCAAAATTGTGTAACGAAAACAATTCAATCCCTAAGAATTCACATTTGCGTTTTAACGGAACCTTCCACGGACGCGCGACAGCAACATCGTATGCGATCTAGCGTCATTGTCTCGTGTCATACAGAGCGTGCATATCTAGGTGTTGTTGGCTGGTGAGATTATAATACTGTGCTTTTGTGTGTGATAATCTACGGGTAACTATATTTAGGTATTATATGTAAATTGTCAATAATAGTATTGTGCACGTAGTGAGAAAATTGACTAAATTTTCCAGTTTGCGAAATGCTTAGGAGCTTAATTAGAAGCAACTGGTTGGACTAACCAGGAGAATTATTCTCTTCAGCATGAGTAGTAGCTACCTAGTTACTGTCACTATTTTAAGATAATGAAATTGTCAATTCACTATTTCATGTAAAGCCATTTTTAAGGGAAATTTTCCCTTTTGATGTTTCATATTTTTCATAAGCCAATATTTAAGATGGTGTTATTCTTATCAAATTATAAATTTCCCCTTTTTATTTTTAATATTTTTCATAAGCCAATACTCAATATGGTGTTATTTGTATCAAGATTAGGATTTTCCCTTTTGTATCAAAAATAACTTCTTTAGCCAATATTCAATATGGTGTTATTTGTGTGATCAAGTTAGACTTGCATCAAATTATCAATTTATTTCTTTAATGTTTTTTTTAATCAAAGCAATCAAATTATCATTCTCAATTTTTTGACAGCTGTATTTTGTCACAGCTGTATTTTCAATTAAGTAGGGTTTTGATATAATCACGTGGTTGTAGTTTTTATGTACGGTCAACATTAAAATCATTCTTAACAAATTTTATAGTCAACCTTTGTTGTGATGATAATCAGAACAAACCTTGTAAATACCAATAACTAAATACCTGATTTTCCTCATAGAATCAGTATTTATACATTAAATTTTATTGATGTTTTTTTAGGTTAGTTAGATGGTAATTATTAAGCTGAATTGCCTCAACTTACCATTGTCTTAAATGTTAGGTGAATACCAATAACTAAATACCTGATTTTCCTCATAGAATCAGTATTTATACATTAAATATTATTGATGTTTTTTTTAGGTTTAGTTAGATGGTAATTGTATAATTCTTAGTCATTGTATATTGATTATTTCAGTTAGGAAGAACTGGGAACATGTGTTTTCTAGTTCAATGGCATTTAGCAGATGCTGTAGATTTTTACCATTAGCTATTAATTAAGTGAGGCAGGATACTCAGTTCACTGCTTATGCCATCTTAGTTTCGCCAGGCAAAGTTTTGCCTGTGTGAATTACTAGTGTAGAATTTTTAGCTTCATGCCGTTAGAAATATTAGAATTAAAATCTGGCTCCGAGCAAATTGTCAGTGCTCCGAAGTTGCTCCCCACTTGCACTCCGGCGCCAGAGTGCTGGTGGGGGTCGTTTTTCGAAGAGACTCCTCGCTTTGAGGCGGCATGTTAATGCCAGATTGTTTGCAGCACAGCATGTGTTGATATGTGTTTTTAATACCGTGTGCAATTTCACCCAGCGTCTTATTCCGTACAGGAAGCTACGAGACACTCTACATTCCACTGCCACGTCACCTACCTTTACCTTGCCCGATCATATCAAAAGGGTAAAATAACCCGGTAGCCCGACTTGGCAAAATAACTGCCTCCTTCATTGTTGCCTTTTCACTTCTAATAAACCCCCCATTACTGGACGGCAAGAGCAAGTATCCAATTCCTCCACCTCACTCAGAATTGAGACATCATTGGTTACAGCTAACCCAACTGCTGCATAACCTGCAAGTCTATATTCTAACACCACTAGAGGAATTGCAACTTACCGTCCTCACTTATCAGAGACGCTATTGCCGTCACTAACCACGGGATACCATTACACACGACCTTCTCCACAATTACACTTCCGCATACCGACGCAGCTGTGAGCCTGTGGCAGTCCCTACTCAAGATCGGACGTCAACATCAGCGCACCTTGAAGACCCAATCTGACAGCCTCCAATAAAAACCAGGCCAGAATTAAATAACCATATCTACTTTCTTATCCTTTCGATGGTCCAGTTCCGAGGTGAAAATTATAGTATTGTGTTTTTGATTAAAGACGCCGGAAAGATAGCGTCCGAACCCCCTACACTTCACACCTTCTGAGTCAGATTAAGTCATTAGTTTATTAATTAAGTGTTGGCGTTCGACGCCAACTGGTGACCCGCCTTCAGCAAAAATTCAAACCTGCCTAAAGTAAAACTAAAACTTGAGTAAAGCCACCAAACTTGAACTTTACAGGTCTTCTCTATAAACTCTCAAAAGTCGGAATTGTGGGTAGGACGCTTAGTTGGATAAGGGAATATCTACGTAACAGAGAATTTAGGGTTCATTTTGATGGCAGTTACTCCTCTGCTCGTCAGATGAGCTCTGGAGTCCCACAAGGCTCAGTTCTTGCACCAACGCTCTTTAATGTTATGTTGTCTGACCTCCCTAGAGTTAATGGAGTTACTCTTTTAGAATATGCAGATGATATAACAATCTTATGTAGGGGTGTAGATATACAGCAGGTAACCAGGAAGGTTCAACAGCAAGTTGACCAGATAAATAGCTGGGCCAATCATTGGGGCCTAGAACTAAACCAAACAAAGACAAAGGGAATGATATTTACAAAGAAAGACACTGTACAGCCAAACATAACCGTTGAAGGTGCAAAAATAGAGTTTGTTCCCACCTACGAGTATTTGGGAGTTACACTGGATGCTCCAAACCTCTCTTGGAAGGCCCATATTCAAATTTTAAGAGATAGCTGCATTCCCAGAGTAAATGTTATGAAAGCAATATCTCATCACTACTGGGGAGCGGATAGATTGTGCCTGCTCAACTATTACAAAATGGTGGTCCGTGCCAAGCTATACTATGGCTCAATGTTTTATGAAGTAGCTCCTGAATCCTACCTGAGTAAACTAGATATTATACAGAATACCTGTTTAAGGATTGCTACTGGGGTGCGGAGCACCACTCCAATATTATCACTCGAAGTTGAAAGTAACATTCCTCCTCTGAAATTCCGTAGGATGTTGATGCTAATGAAGTTTTATTGCAGGCTTAAGGAACTACCATATAACTTAGCTACAACTAGGGAAATATTTCCCCAATTTGGATGTTTGCGGAACAAACCTTGGACTGGGTGCATCATGTTGCCACCTCTAGTAGTTAGAGCTGAAAGGCTCTTTAATATAATGAAAATTCTTAAACCTACTACTTGTTGTACCCCTATTGTTTCCCCTGTTCCTCCTTGGAAGGATACCAGTCAGATGTTCCTTACCGAGTTCTTAGATGTACCCGTAAGACATTTATCCAGTGAAAGAGTTTTCTCAACCCATCAATATCTACAAGATATGGTATACCCCCATTATTTGTCTGTGTACACTGATGGCTCTGTACTTGCTGACCCTGTTTGTTCCGCTACAGCAGCAGTAATAGTCCAAGATGTGCAGAGCACCAAGATGATGAATTGGAGATTACCACCAGAGACCTCCATCTTTGCTTGTGAAATGTTTGCCTTGGTGCAGGCCACTAAATATGTATATGCTAATTATGACTCTCTTCCAGGAGCAGTTATTTATACAGATTCCCTCTCTAGTGTATATTCTCTGCAATGTAGATCAAATGTGAATTACATTCATTTAGTGTATGAAGTGCACAAATACATTGAACTTATAAGTATGAAGTTCCCAATCTGTATTCAGTATATTCCAGGACATAAGGGCCTTGAGGGAAACGAGTTGGCAGACCTGGCAGCCAAGGCCGCTCATCAGCAGGAGGTAACACCCAACATACATATTGCAACAACTGATAAGGTGAGAGAAATTAAACTATCTATTACGAAAGAGTGGAAGAAAAAGTGGCTGCATGATGTACACACCTTAAAAAAGGGGAAGTTTCTGCTCAAAATTAGGGATGATATTGGTTTTTGGCCCTGGTCTCACCACCGTTCTAGAGTGGTAGAAACCACAATGGCTCGTTTGAGAACTGGCCATATAGGATTGAACCAACACCTGTACAGATTTGAACTTGCAACAACAGATAAATGCACTTGTGGAAGTATAGATAGTGTTGAACACTTTCTACTCCAATGTCCACTGTACTCTCTGGCCAGAGATAATATGTATTCAGAACTAAGTGGTGCAAAGATCCCTTGCACGGTTAAAAATCTGTTAGGAGGAGGCAAACATGATGCCAAAATGCAACAATTTATCCTTGCTATTGTAGCCACCTTTCTGGTATCGACAGGTAGACTGGGAACTCTATGAATAGCTGCTAACTACTAACATTAGATAATGCATTAAAAGCTACTTCCCACAAGGGAGAAAAACACTTTGTTGAATAGAGTGTCTTTATTTGCATATGGTCTGTAAATGCAACTACTGTACAAGGGGCTCTATGAACAAAGAGTAAACATACCTTCAGTAAGCAGCAGAGAATGTCACTAATTTTGCCTCTTGAAGACATGCACTCCAGTAGAGGTAGTTTTTACGTAGAGAGTAGGGAGTAAGCATGTCCAAACCCTTAAGATAAAAATGCCCCAAACACCTACCTGCTTGATGCTCCAGGCTGTGCTGCCCAGGCTGGACCATTGTTCTCCCTTGAAATTTATTCTATGCTGCTCAAGTGCCTTGATGCCTAGGTTGAAAATGCTGATCCTGCATGAAATTGCTAACTTCTTTGTATGGGGAAAACAAAAAAAAAAACATACAAATAATAATAAAATGGACATAATGAACCATAAAAAGCTGAATATAGTATATAATATGTTAAGGCTCTGTTCATATCTGTTCCAGAGCTATCTATACGGCAATGCCAAGGACAACCCTAGAGACCTGAGGCGCATGGACCTATAAACCCCGGAGACCTCACTAAACAGAAGGAGAGAGAGAGAGAGTTGGTTACTAAATGCGGACACTTAAACACTTTTTGCAGCCGATAGCGGTTCCTCACACCGTCGACGTTCTGTACGTCAAATATGGTTGTATAGTAATTATTACATTTTGAATTGTCCAGTATTGAATAAATATATTCAAGGGTTGAGTTACGTTATGTCATCTGAGGTAATTGACTTCCAAGCTCACACCTGAGGTCAGTTTTTGTAGCACGCCGCCATTTTTACTAAGCAGCTTACTGCCTCAGTATACAAAATTGCATCGTTTAGCCGCATGCGTAACATTGAAGGATTGCATATTCCCTCTAATTCACCTCTCATATATGTGAAAAGTTTTGTAACTGCCAAAAATAAGGCTAACATTTCTTAACAGGGCACAATTTCTTACAAGAATTGTAAAAATCTTTAAATCTTGAAACATTTCTAACAAAAGTACATTTTCAAATTATCCATTTCCTGTTTTTTTGTATGGGGTCAAAAATTCAAGATTTTTGTCTCCTCACTCTCCCCTGGAGAAGATCTATTGTCCATAGCACCATAAAATTTTAGGACTGAATAGTCCACCACCTAAGGGTCCTTTTTCAACAAAAGCATGAAAAATGCTCATCGAAGCGGCAGCGACCTGGATGATTCCCTTAAGGCCAAAAGTTGAGAAATAGGAATAGGACAGTAAAACTTGGCAGAAATTCTTTACATATTATACCTGATATACATTATAAATTTCATAATAAAGTTAGTACAGATAGAAGGTGAGATATTGTCAAGTCAAAAAATCTACTCACTGGTATTCCAGGTAAAAATCTGCCTAAAGTATACAGAAAAATTAGTGGATTTATTTATAGCAAAAACATCCAAAAGCTGTCCTAGATAGATATTTATGATACAACAATGTTGAACAATATTCCAATCACTAAAGCACTGTGACATTACTAAAAGAAGATTTAATGATGCATACAGAATAGAATGTTTACCACCATCACATATAATGAAAGCAAGGCTAAGTGCTTATAAAGGTGTGTGATATGCTTTGAAACATCTTAGAGGAAGGCCATCGTCACACATGTAGTTCATCCATAAAACTTGATAGTTCATCTGTATTCATTCTGAGTGGAAAAAGCCCAATTAAACATCTAAATATGATAGGATTTCAATAACTATCCATGGCATAAAACACTTCCTAACACAGAAACATAAATATTAACATAAATGTCTACATAAAGCTAATCATGGTGTTGTTGCGGGGTCAGAATTTCCTATAATACATCATTGATCTTGCATGATAAGTCTTTAACTATTGGTGAAATGAAACCTTAGTGTTTTTTATAGTTTACTCAGAACCAGAATATGAGAAATAACTAATCCAGAGGCACAGCAAATAGAAGAAAATGTACAGACCGGTATGATAAGATGAGCCAAGAGTAGGGAGCATAGGGAGCATGGACATGAGGTGTTGACTTGCTGGCTGAAAAGAATGAGTGCAACTTATAAGTACAAGAACCGCAAGCAACTCCCATGACCAGGCTTTACAAAAAGAATACAACAAACAAACATAAATTAAACAGAAATCAGAAGCAAATAAATCTCAAAATGCAAAGTAAATCAAAATAAATCAAAAATGCAAATTATATAAGTAAAATGAACATAAATAACAGAACTTCAATTCAAAATAAAGGAAATCAATCAAAAGACACAATGGGAAAAAATAAAAGAAGCAAACCAAATCAGAACCAAAACTGATGAACTGACAATTCCAACCAGGCACATGCTAATTAACTAGAAAAACCATTCAACTCACCTCCCAAGATGGTAGCACTCAAGCAAGCCAGGTCTTCCAGGCTTAAGATTAACTTATGTACAATAATAGTTCATAGAAGAGCAAGAATCTAGGCTGAAACAAACAAAAAGAAACACAAATTAAGCATGCCATGCAATGCTATCACAGAGCACACAAAAACCACAGCCGATAGTGCGTGATGAAAACCTTAGGAGGCCTCCCGGTAACATGCCCCCCCACCAGCACAAACTATCGGGGTGGTGAAAATAATTCCAACAATGACAACCGTGACATCACAACCAAGAACCACAATCTGACACGACTTGCAACCAACAAGAGAATCACATTTCACCAATCCAGTTAAACCAACTTTATATACAAAATGACTCTGCATAAGTAACATGTGCAACAATAGCACCAAGGCATTACCACATACAAGCATGAATAATGGTACAATACTCAAACACTGCTGAAGCAAAAGGTGGGTATGTAAGTACCCAGTTAAAGGTAACACATAAAGTTATGAGATCCCTACTAAAACAATCAAACCACCCAGAACATTTTTATACATCATATATTACAATCACAACACAGCTTAGCACATCATACAATAATTGAGAACCTTCCAGTAAGATTCTAATTCTTTTTATTCTGCCTTTCTAAAATTGTAGGTTGAACATTAGGTAACCCTTGGGCAGGGCCCATCGACCTTGTTTGTCGCAATAATGGAGACTCATGCGCATCAATTAGCTGTCTAGCAGCATTAAGCTGAGCAATGCGCGATAGAGGGTACGGGTCATCAGTGAATCCATCAAATGACAGCTCACTGCTATAACTGAGAATAAAATCCTCCAGCTCAGCAATGGTTGACCTATCCTGCCTTGCTGGGGAATCACGCGGTACCCCAACTGCTGGCAACCCTTGCAATTGCTGGTCAATTTCACGAGATTGGCCTAAATCAAAGGACTCTTCCGCTGCACCAGCTTCCTGATCCATATTCAAAATTGGGCTACACACCAGCAAATTGTCGTCAACCCGTGAGGGACTCTCAGTGAGTGCTGCTTGCATTTGAATTCTATTCTGAGGCTCATCAAATGCTAGCAATAAGAATTGTCTTTCACTATTAAGTTCAAACTCACAACCACGGCAATGACCACACATGGTATTACTAGGCCATAATTTCTCAATTATGGATTCAGAATTGCATTCTCGAAAATCATCTGACATTTTGGTAGATTCAGCCTGGGTTGAAAATCCAGAAAAAGATAAATCACTAGCTTCTGCCCCAGACTCCTCTCCAACAGACAATTCACTCGAGGTATCAGACTCCAAAACCCCAGGGCGTAAACATGGTTTTAAGTCTAACTGATTGAGGGGTGCTATCTCTGCATCAGCCAATGGCTGTAATTCTGTTGCCAACCCCATAGACTGAAGTACATCAGACAAATACTTAGGAGGAGTCTTGTACAATCGCAGCTTAGTATGGTGAGCACGAATTGCTCCATCACTCTTAGGATCATGCAGCACATAAGTCAAGCCATTCTCGTCAACCTTAGCAACAATGAATGGGCCACAAAACTTAGCCATAAATTTATTCACAGTACGGAAACCTTCCTTTTCATTCTTCATCAGGACTGCTTGGCCAACTTTGAAAGGAACAAACTTAGGGTGGCCAAGATGCCACTTCTCCTGCAAACCCACAGCAATGGGCAACTGCAAAGGTACTGTATGATTCTTGGTTAACAGGAACTGGGATGGCGACATTTTAATTTCGGAATGATAGGTTTGATTGTAAATGACAACAGCCTTCTGCAAATCCAAGTCCCATTGGTTATTTTTCTTGTTAAGATTCTTCAAAAAATTCTTTACTGTCTGATTAACCCTTTCACATGCACCATTGCTGGTTGGGCAATAAGGAGTTGTCAACTGATGACCAATGCCAAGATTTTGCAAAAATGACGCAAATGAAGCTGATGAGAACTCTGGCCCATTATCAGTTAGCATCGAAATTGGCGTATGTAAAAATGACGGAAATATGTGATTAGTCAACGCACTTATGACTGTCTCAGTCTTTTTATTCCTTATTGGCGCCACTGATAACCATTTAGAATAGTGGTCTACCACAACCAAGCAGCCAATGTAACCCCTTTGGGTTTGAGGAAGCACCATCAGGTCTGCAGCTACCAGCTGAAACGGAAACTCTGAGCTTATCTTAAGGGTTGGAGGGATCCTGACAGATGAAAAGGATTTAAGGACTTGACACTGGAAACATGTGGTACAAACATCAGAAACAATTTGATATTTAAGTGGATGCCACACCAAATTGAAAAGTAGTTTCCAAACTTTCTCACGTCCAATATGAGCATAATTATAATGTAAACAAATTGTGAGCTCCAGTAAAAGAGAAAATGGGAACACCACGACTGACATTTGATCCAAATAAATGAGAATATTATTGAGGATGGATAACTTTGAAACATATCTTGCAAAAGGCTTACAGGACTCAGGCCATTCAGCAGGTAACACTTTCCTCCTAATGCAGTCTATGACTGAGCAGAGAATGGGATCTGATTCCTGCACACCCCTCACAGTTTCTTCATCATGCATAAATGACAACCCACCAATTTTCTCTGATTGACCACTCAACTGTATACCGGTTTCACCATCATTATTTACCAACTGCAACTCATGGGACTCTGACAATTCTTCAGAAATGGCAACCAACACAGAAATTTCCTCTTGCCACAAAGGTCGTTGATAATACAATTGAGCGACTACTCTATCTGACTGCTTCAAAGTATCACCATACAAATCAACCACTAGGTTATTTATTATTAGAAAGTCAATTCCAATCAGGAAACAGTGCGGCAAGACATCATCAGGTACAATTGCAAATTTGAATGGTCCACACAAAATCTCAGACCCAAGAGGAAGCGTTAAATAAACTGTCTGGTTAATCGCCAATCTCTGTCCTGTCAATCCAATAATATTACACAAATGCTCTCTCATAACAACAATTTCTTGACACCGCTGCACAATTTCCAAAGCAGAACAGGAAATCAAGCTCTGCTCAGCTCCTGAGTCAACCACAGCACAAAGATCCATCCCCTTAGCATGAACCCAAATCTGAGGTTGAGGTCCACGACCATGTGAACAGCAGGGAACCCTCTCCTCGTGCAAAAGCAATTCAAGGAGTTCATCGCTGCTACGTCCTTCGCTCTCCCCCCCTGCAAGGTCAGGGGTCAAGGGTGTTTTGCAGACAAGGTTATCATCACATGAATACACTGAACAAACTGCCAACTCAGGGGTGTTGTAATTACGCAATTCCACAAGAGGATTGAAGTGCACCCCACCCAGGCATTCTAAGTGAACAACTATAGGGTAATCCTTAAATTGGTAGATCACAGGCTGTTCTGACCAGAAGTAAACAAATATTCTTACTTGATAAATTTTGCTGGCAGCCAAGAGTACTTCCAGAGAAGGAAGCTGACCAGCATACCTCATGAGCTTGAGCCGTTTACGTGATTCCCTGTTCACATTCATTTTGTATCTTGAAAAATTTGCTAACAGTTCGTCAACCAACTGTTCCCTCAGCGCCTGTGCATGAGGAGGGACCTTGTCTGGTGTACCACTGCGAGTCAACACTCGATGTAAGCTTAGGAAAAGTGAGTCCCCACCACCAGGAATCAGTGGTCCATCATGCACTAGGCCCTCCGGAAGAGTGGTTAGCGCACTCACATTTGGTTCCCCCGCAGGGCAACCAACTCGAGACAAAGCATCAGCTGCTGAATTCAAATGACCAGGCAAATACCTGATTTCAAAAGAAAAATCTGACAATTCATCAATAGTTCTTACCAACCGTGCACACACCAATTTCATATTATGTAAATGAACAAGTGGTTGGTGATCAGTGAACAGAATGAAGTCCACCCCAAACAAAAATGGTTTAAATGTTTTCACTCCCCACCTCAAAGCAGTTAACTCGCGTTCTAAAGTAGAGTAATTCAGTTGTGAAGGGGTGAAAGACATAGATGCAAAACCAATAACTCTGTGACAACCTGACTGTTCCTGAGCCAAATAAGCCCCAGCACCATGCCCTGAGGCATCAACCCAAAGTTCCAGTTTATTAGCATTCTCGCCATAATCAGGGTATGC
This sequence comes from Morinoia aosen, assembly GCA_030386875.1. Classification (NCBI taxonomy): domain Eukaryota; kingdom Metazoa; phylum Arthropoda; class Malacostraca; order Amphipoda; family Talitridae; genus Morinoia; species Morinoia aosen. The sequence goes on along the minus strand of CM059576.1, from coordinate 102,698,900 downwards.
TAACTCGATATCATTACGCATGTCCTCCTTCAATCTTTCAAAAGAACTATTCATTTCGTCAGTCCATTCAATCACCTTGGTCCGTCTTCCCCCAGTGAGAGAGGATAATGGCTTCTGTATTACAGAACAATTAGGCAGAAACTTCCTCTGAAAATTAACCAAACCCAAGAACTCTCTCAATTCTCCAACAGTAGTTGGTCGGGGATACTTGGAAATTGCTTCCACATATGCCCTATTTTTCCGTATGCCTGATCTGCCAATTACATGGCCAAGGAATTCTACTTCAGTATTGAACCAGTCACACTTGGAAGGTTTAATTTTGATGTTATGGTCCAAAAGAGTTTGCAAAACTTTAGCAACAAGCAAAGTGTGTTCCTCAAATGAACACCCTAGAATTAAAATATCATCAATGTAAACGATTACTTTGTTAGAAGGGAAACTGTTCAAGACAGCTTGAATTTCCCGTTGAAAGGCAGACGGAGCATTACGTAAACCAAACGCCAGTCGTTTGAATTGCCAGTGGTTCCTCTGGGAGGAAAAGGCTGTACACTCCCGACTGCTTTCATCAATAGGTAATTGGTAATAGCCACGGACCAAATCCAGACGAGTAAAATATTCCGTACCATGAAGTCCAAAAATGGAGTCTGCTAAATTCGGAACTGGGAACTTATCAGGTACGGTAACTTTATTTAGCTTACGATAGTCAATACACATTCGGACCGAGCCATCCTTCTTACGCACAGGAACAATTGGAGAAGACCAAGGCGAGACACTGGGTTCAATTACATCCAGGCTATTGAGTTCCTCACACTGACGCTCAATTTCATCAGCAATTGGCTTAGAAAATCGTCTTGGCTTCTGGTAAATCGGTGTATCGTCAGTCAACTTAATGTGATGTTCGGTAACAGCAGCATGGCCAAGATCACTATCTCCTGAACTGAACACACCAGCAAACTGAGACAGCATCTTATAGACTACAGTCTTCTGCTCCTCAGTCAGGACAGGCAATGGCGCAAGTTCCGGTAAGCGATCTACAAAATTTACCTCCCCCATCTTACCAAGCTCATCTTCCTCAGGCAATTGGAAAATGGACGATAGTGAGCCAAGGAATTGTCCTTTTTCAATCTTAACCGGGGATTCCCGAGATACAACAAGAACTCGTCTATCATCAGCATTGAAAAATCCAGCCACGCCACACAGATCATCATTAAGTCTACAAGACATATCTAAATCAGAATATAAAAGTAAATGATCTCTACCAACAGGCAGTACTGGAAGGTCAACTGGAATTAATTCAGCTTTACCACTCTCCAATGAAATATCCCTACTGGCCAAACAGGGTAATTTATGATACAGGATACTTTCGGGGCTTCCCGAGGCCTGTAAAACAATTTCAACTGAACCTCCGGAGTTGAAATGTTTGATTATAATATTCTTTCTCAATGACAATTCAATATTATTCTTCCTCATAAAGTCTATTCCTAAAACTAAAGGGAAAGGAATATGGATACTGTCCTGGAGAACTAACAGCTCTATTTCCTCCATCTTAATCCCACAGACTTCAATCTTACTTTTCGTCACACCACTTGCTTTTAATTTGTAATCACCAATTACATTCACCTGAGCATCAGTGCCACTTACAGCCAGTCCAGCTTCCCCAACTACTTTCTCAGTAGTAAGTGAAATGGCAGCTCCAGTATCCAATACGGCATTTACCAAATGCCCATTAAGGGCCACTGAAACAATCAGCAACTTGGAGCTGCACCCAACAAGACAAATATGTCTTCCTGGTATTGCGCGCAGGTGGTCCTCAGTGATACCGGAGTCAGGGCTGGGTTCCGATTGGGTAGTGCCGCGTTCATCCATCGCCACCCCAGTCTCAATAACCTCCGGTGAAGCTTGACTGCTTCCCTCACTCTCTGATGTGGATTCCCCCAGTGATTCCTCTTCAGGGATACTCTCCATCACTGGAGAATACTTCGTGGTGACCTCTGGCAACACTGGTACATCCAATACCACAGTGTGACTCGTAGGGGTCTTGATATACAGCCCTGTATGTGCCCCCGGCTCAACAGGACCAATTAGTTTAAAGGCTGAGTCTTGGCTGATGATCTCTTAAAATTAGGGTCATACTTTGGGCATTCCTCCAGATGATGTTTATTGCCACAGATAAGACAGGATCGTGAAGCACGCCAGCACTCCTTACGAGTATGGTTTGGCAGGCGGCAATAACTACACCCTCGCGGATGAGACGAAAAAGTTCTCCGCGATGATGCCCCCCCACTCGGCGTTCTGTCCAAGGAAGTGCGAATTGGGCAACCCTGGTTGCCTGCATAATTAGAATCGGACTTCTTTGATGGCACTGCTCTCATGTGATGGCTAGCTCCACTGCCAGACATCAACAATACCGTTTTGCTTGCCTGATGTTCTTTTTGAATCTTCCTTGCCATTTGTAGCATTTTCTCGAAGGACATATGTTTTGATGTTGAAGAACCAGCCCACAGAGCCCGGTCAGCATCCTCTACCTTTGAAGCAATGGCAGGATTAATAGATTCCAAAAACTTCTTCCGCAGATGACGAAGAGACTCCCTCTTCTCATCTGGGTAGGCAAGCTCGGCTAACTCAATAAGTCGCATCCCATATATATCCAATTGCTCATTGGTATGTGGTGAGGCATTCTGTAACTTTTCTCTCCAGTACTTTTTCCCACCAATCTTCTGTTTTTTGTAGAAGTCCAAAAGATGTTGCTTCATGGTAGGGTACTTCAATTTCCGTCCTCCTTTAACACCATACACCTCCAAAAGTTCATCGGAGAGAAATTTTGCTAATTCCTGAGTCATGTCATACTCCGATCCATTAAACTTCTTGTGGAAGTATGACTCAAATGTCCCAAAGAACATTTTCAAATTCTCCTTCCCATTCATCTCAAACACAGGAGGAGTCACCACTTCACGTTTATCAGACCTTCTCATTTCTCTCTTCCTCCCAGCATTTCTCTTCTTCCGCAGTCGACGGTGGTACTTCCTTTTCGATGAGGTTGATGATGAGGTGTCAGAATGAGAGCTGTCCAGACTCACAGGGCTAGGTGAATCCGTTGAAGATAAGACAAGCTCTTCCACTTTAGGCTCCCTGACCTTTTTCTTACATCCCTTGCCAGACATCGGCACCACAGATGAGCTTGTTTCAGCTGCAGAAGCATGAGAAATAGCCGATTGAGCCTCTGGTAGGCTTCCACTTTGGTTATCCAGCACATGAACACACCTTTCATGAGCTGGAACCCGGAGCCAATAACGATCTGCTGAAATTGAAGCAAGGACAGAGAACCAGTCCCTGTACGAGAGTGATTCCTCAGCCGGGCAGTCCCCAACAAAGAACATGCTGTCCTGCTGGATCAGGAGACAATTCAAATGCTCGGCTGCCTTACAATTCTTCGCCACAGCAGCATCTAGTCCAGCCCCCTGCCAGCGTGGAAACAGGGTCCACCGCAAATCATCCAACTTGGGCAACAGATTGGGGTTGATGTTCACTCCAAATCGGCCATTACTGAAGTCGGCTCTTACATTTGGGTGGGAGAACTGAGACAACAAGCTCTGCAGGGAAATTGCCAAGGAAAGCTGCTCCAAGGTCAATAATTTAGCATCCGCTGCTAGATCAATTACTGCCGATGATGGCTTGGCATCCATCTCTCTCTGCTGCAGTGAATCGCTGAAGACCTTATGGTGAGGTTCACCAGTGCCACCAGCTTGAGACTTACCAGCCTCTCTCAGTCCATGCTCCCCAAGTAAAGAAGAAAATTGTAGTTCTGAATCTGACATGTCTATAGATGTCTATAGAGTGGTGTAAGAATTGGACAAGAATGGAGGAATGAGTGAATGAATGAATGAATGAATAAAAGGACAAGATCAATCCCGTTGAGGATGCCAATGTTGCGGGGTCAGAATTTCCTATAATACATCATTGATCTTGCATGATAAGTCTTTAACTATTGGTGAAATGAAACCTTAGTGTTTTTTATAGTTTACTCAGAACCAGAATATGAGAAATAACTAATCCAGAGGCACAGCAAATAGAAGAAAATGTACAGACCGGTATGATAAGATGAGCCAAGAGTAGGGAGCATGGACATGAGGTGTTGACTTGCTGGCTGAAAAGAATGAGTGCAACTTATAAGTACAAGAACCGCAAGCAACTCCCATGACCAGGCTTTACAAAAAGAATACAACAAACAAACATAAATTAAACAGAAATCAGAAGCAAATAAATCTCAAAATGCAAAGTAAATCAAAATAAATCAAAAATGCAAATTATATAAGTAAAATGAACATAAATAACAGAACTTCAATTCAAAATAAAGGAAATCAATCAAAAGACACAATGGGAAAAAATAAAAGAAGCAAACCAAATCAGAACCAAAACTGATGAACTGACAATTCCAACCAGGCACATGCTAATTAACTAGAAAAACCATTCAACTCACCTCCCAAGATGGTAGCACTCAAGCAAGCCAGGTCTTCCAGGCTTAAGATTAACTTATGTACAATAATAGTTCATAGAAGAGCAAGAATCTAGGCTGAAACAAACAAAAAGAAACACAAATTAAGCATGCCATGCAATGCTATCACAGAGCACACAAAAACCACAGCCGATAGTGCGTGATGAAAACCTTAGGAGGCCTCCCGGTAACAGTGTAATAGCTAAGGATAAATAAATACACACTAGCTCAGAGCAATCTGAGCTGCAATTCTGCTGAACTTAACATGCCGTAGTGCCTGGGCGTAGAAAAATCTATGTGAAAACTTTGAATAGAAATTTCCCCTTCACTTCGTAATTTTTTATGGTAAAGATGCATTCCGATTTGTAAACTAATCATTTAACTTTCTTTTGATTATACACACTTAGACAAAAATTGGTCATATTGTGAGAAATACCTAAAATAACTCACAAGTGAGTTGTGCTGGAACGTGCAGCGGCTATGTTGCATGCACTGTTTAATTGTGTAAAAAACATCTGCAGAACTCGTTTGGAATGCATTCTTAGCTAGCACAAGTCTATAATGCTTGCATAGACTTGTAAGAAACCTTAAAATTAGATTTGAGTAAATTTATAACCTTTTTATGGAGGGTAGAAAAGCCTATGCATAGGCACTAATGAATTAATAATATGTCAGGAAAAGAAGTTCTAAGATTTTTCCAATCAATCATTGAAATAGTTTCTTTTTCCTTATTCAATTTGTTCTGAATAGAGATGTGACTCGAAAACCATGCTGTTTTAAAAAAAATTATTTAACAAAAAAACATGGCTAAATAAATGTGGATATTTTAGATTTTTTAAAATATTTTGTTTGAAGATAGCTCAGCAAGGAAAAGAACTACATTACATTGTTTTTCATATCAGATTATAAAATAAAACAGCATACTTCTTAATTCATGGTTTTCTTTGGTTGTATGAAATTTTTCATTTTCTGTGCTCTCATGTTTTGTTATTTCATTTATTTTACAATGCATGTGAATCACCTTCAACTTCCGAAAGAGTATGTTGTAATAATATATCTTTACTTATGGTTATTGATGGAGATGTGACCAAGAAACCATGCTGCTTTCTTAAAAAAAATAATTTTACAAAAAATCAGGACTAAAAAACGTGAATATTAATATATATTATGGGACCCCAAAAAAACTATGCTGTTATTTTTAAAACATGTTTTATGTAAGAAAAATTTATTATCTAAAATCATGGATATTAATATATTTTGTGTGCCAAAAAAATCATGCTTGTTTTTCAAAAAACATATTTTTCACAAAAAAAATCATGACTAAAAAGTACATATATTAATATATTTTTTTTGTGACTGAAAAACCATGCTGTTTTGTGAATAAAACACTTTTTTCACTAAAAAGTCATGACTTGAATAGTGAATATTAATATATTTTATGTGGCCATAAAATCATGCTGTTTTTTTAAAAATCAAATACATACAAAAAATTCTGCCTAAAAAATATTCTTTTTATAAAAATGGCATGAATTTTTGGTCACGTAAAATATAGTAATATCCATGTTTTTTAACTTTTCGACCATGATTTTTTTATAATTTTTTTTTAAAAACCATGATTTTTTGGTAACATAAAATATATTATCAGGTTATTTTAGTCATGATTTTTTAAAATAATATATGTTTAAAAAAACATCATTGGTTTTTAAACATGTTTTTAAACAAACAGTGAGTTTTTTTGTCACATAATATATATTAATATTCATGTTTTTTACTTATGATAAGTTTTTAAAAAAACATGATTTTAAAAAATCAAGATTTTTTGTAAAATCAAGATTTTTGTAAAATCAAGATTTTTTGTAAAATCAAGATTTTTTGTAAAGAAAACATTTAAAATAAAACAGCATGGTTTTTTGGTCACACAAAATTTACTGTCCATTTTTTTAGTCATGAATTTTTAGTAAAAGAATGTTTTTAAAAAACATCATGGTTTTGTTTCGGTCACAAAATATAGTAATATCCATGTTCTTTAGTCATGATTTTTTATAATAAAAACATCAAAAGGAAACCATACAGTAAAAGTGGTGGCAGATAACCCACAATTACCTAGAGAAGTCTAAGAGGAACAGCAGGAGCCATAGAACTTATATTGATGGAGTTAAAATTCAGAGCTTACAATCTCTATGTCTGATTTTATTAGCACATAAAAATAAAGTCAGACATAGTAGAGATAGTAAGCTCTGAATTTTGACTCCATCAATATAAGTTCTGTGGCCCCTACTGTTCCTCTTAGACTCCTCTAGGTAATTGTGGGTTATTTGCCATCACTTTTACTGCATGGTTTCCTTTTGATGTTTTTGTTATAAAAAATCATGTTTGAAAAACATGGATATTAATATATTTTATGTGACAAGAAAAAAAACAGACATATACTTCAATATATTTGTATGTGTGCAAAAAAAATGTTTTTTTTGCAAAAAAGCTGCCATCAAATAAAACCGTTTTTTGCATCACTAGTTCTAAAAATAGGACGGACTATAGTGGACGGAGCGAGGGGACTGGGGATCCCCTCCTCTGTAATGATTTTCCCGAAAGACAGCAGGCCAATAAAGGGGGTGAGAGTGGTCGAAAGACCACTCAAACCCTAATACTAGGATCTTTGAATGTAAGGGGGTGTGGAAGTAGAGAGTAAGAAGGAGGAGATCGGAAGAATGATGTTAAACCGGAAGATGGATGTATTGGCCTTGAGTGAGACGAAATTGAAGGGTAGTGGTGAGTTGATGTTTGGGAGTGTGGGAGGGAGAGTGTCTGGAGTACGTGGGGGACATGCAAGAGAGGGTGTGGCTATATTATTGAGTGTAAGAATCAGAGAGAAAGTGGTTGAATGGGGTGAGGTGTGATCAAGAATAATGTGGGTGCGAGTGAAATGGTGGGAAGAGTCATGGGTGTTTTTGAGCGCGTACGGACCGGGATCGGAGAGGAGTGGGGAAGAGAGAGAGGAGTTTTGGGAGAAATTGTCCGAGTGTGTGGCTAGAGTGGGGAGTGGTTGTAGAGTTGTGGTGATGGGGGATCTGAATGCAAGAGTGGGTGATGAGGTGGTGGATGGTGTTGTTGGTAAGTACGGAGTACCTGGGGTGAATGAGAGTGGGGATTTCTTGGTGGGGTTATGTGTGGAGAGTGAGTTAGTGGTTGGGAATAGTTTGTTTCAGAAAAAAAGTATAAACAAGTATACATATGTGAGGACGAATGGAGGTGTGATAGAGGAGAGAGCATTGATGGATTATATTTTGGTTAGCAGGGGAGTGTTGGGTCGTTTGCTCGATGTGCATGTGTTCCGTGGTGAGATGAATGGGATTTCGGATCATTATTTGGTGGAAGGAAAGCTGAGAGTTAGTGGAATGTGGGGAGGTGTAAAAAGGAGGAGTGGAAGGGAGGTGTTAAATGTGAGCAAGTTACATGATTCTGAGTGTGATAGTGAGTACCAGGAGAAGATGAAAGTGGAGTATGGGAGGGTGAAGGAAAGTGAGGTGGGTGGAGTGGAAGGGGAATGGAAGTTGTTTAAAGATGCGGTGGAAAAATGTGCAAGGGAAGTGTGTGGGGTAAGGAAGGTTGGAGGGGGGATTAGAAAGGGGAGTGAATGGTGGTACGGAGAAGTAGGAGCGGCTGTGAAAAGAAAGCGTGGGGCGTTCGAAAGGTGGCTGCAACGAGGCAACCAGCAAAATTTTGAAGAGTATAAGGAGAGGAAGAAAGAGGTTCAAAGAGTGGTAAGGAGAGCGAAGAGGGCGGCGGATGAGGAATGGGGGAGAAAGTTGGGGGGGGGGGATTTCATGGAGAGAAGGAAGGTTTTCTGGAAGGAAGTGAAGAGAATTAGGAAGGGTCAGGTGGAGAATGAGGCAAGAGTGAAGGATGCAAATGGTAGGCTGCTAGTGGAGAGTTGTGATGTGAGAAAGAGATGGGCGGAGTATTTTGAGGAACTGCTGAACGTGAGGGATGATAGGGTTGCGAGAGTAGTAGCTATTGGAAGTGATGTTAGAATGCCTGTGTTTGGTGAAGTGAATAGATGTCGAATAAGAAGTGCAGAGGTGAGATGTGCGTTGGATGAAATGAAAAATGGGAAAGCTCCAGGTTTGGATGGCTGCACGGTTGAATGTCTAAAGAAAGGAGGAAATGTGGTTGTAGAATGGTTGGTACGTTTATTAAATGTGTGTTTCGAGGCTAGTAAAGTGCCGGTGGATTGGAGTAGCGGGTGTGTAGTTCCGTTGTACAAGGGGAAAGGTGACAGGTATGAATGCAGTAATTCAGGGGTATAAGTCTACTGAGTGTTGTTGGGAAGCTGTATGGAAGAGTGTTAATTGGAAGAGTGAGAGTGTTGACGGATCGTGTGCTTGCTGAAGAACAGTGTGGTTTTAGGTGTGGTAGAGGTTGTGTGGATCAAATGTTTGCTGTGAGGCAGGTGAATGAAAAATACTTGTTAAAGGGAAAGGATGTATATTGGCATTTATGGATCTAGAGAAGGCGTATGACAGAGTGGATCGCGAGGCTCTATGGCAAGTTGTAAGTTTGTATGGTGTGGGTGGGAGACTGTTGAATGCGATCAAAAGTTTCTACATTGATAGCAGAGCATGTGTGAGAGTAGGGAATGAGGTGAGTGAATGGTTCCCAGTTGTGACAGGTGTGAGACAGGGGTGTGTGATGTCGCCGTGGTTGTTCAATTTGTTTATGGATGGTGTGGTGAGAGAAGTGAATGCCAGAGTGTTGGGAAAAGGTGCGCAGTTGGTGGGACAAAATGGTATGTATTGGGAAGTGTGTCAGCTGTTGTTCGCAGATGATACAGCGCTTGTGGCTGATTCAGAGGAAAAACTGAGGAGACTGGTTGCAGAGTTTGGTAGAGTGTGCGAAAGGCGGAAATTGAGGGTAAATGTGAATAAAAGTAAGGTGATGAGATGTTCAAGAGGTGGAGTGTTTGGAACTTTGGATGTGAGGTTGAATGGGGAAGTTTTAGAGGAGGTAGAGCATTTTAGGTACCTCGGGTCGGTTGTGACTGTTAAGGATAGTATGGAAGTAGAAGTGAGGCATCGAGTGAGTGAAGGTTGTAAGACATTCCCTATTGAAAATCGAGGACGGTGCACCGGTGGAATATGGTTGACAGGGCTTATTATCCGCGATTTATTGGTCATTCGGCCATCCGACCGATAAAACAACGGTACACCGCCCAATTTACGAGCATGTTATGATTGGCACTGCCATCCGTGGCCTCCCGTTCATACACCGTCTTTAATTCGCGGCATCTAGTAGCGATTCGAGGTTGACTTGGCCAATAACGGCCATCTGGCTCAGAATCGCTGATACCGTGTTTTTGTGACACTTGTTTCTCATGCCCTCTCCCATTCAATAATTACTGCTCTGCATTTGTGGTTAATTCTCAATTGCATAAATTAATCCTTATCGCAGATCGTCAGTAGCTGCATCAACTGGTTCTAAATGTGCACCCAATTACCAAATACGGTAAATATGACTCACGCTAATAGTTTACTTCACGTTTAAAATATGATCAACTCTATGGTCGAGTGAAAGTGCATCAAATTGCCGAGGTGTATTGTGGAACGTTTCAATTATATTTAACTTGTTGAGATATAAATGCACAGGCGTAGCCAAATACATTTCAACAATATCATAAAATTATTATTTATGTAACGGAGGTGAATACTGTATTTCATGCTGTGGTTATACATGATGGGGTTCAACAATACATGGAGAAATATTAATTCTAAACACTTCAACTGTTGGTCGTTTCATTTAAAATGATAAACATACCCAGGTAGCAAGAAATTATTAGGTCAATATTGGGTTGATAATTATTTATTGACTTGATATTGGAATCTTGGATTACAATAATAGGCTAATAATAAGACAATATCAAAAAAAGATATATTTATTTATAATATCAACTTGTTATTGGGACAATGTAGTAAATAGTTTTATTTCTAATAATGAACTAACAGTGTATATATCTATGTACGATATTCACATAAGTGGAAACTATCTCATATGAATTAAAAATATGGTAATTTAATAAAAATTTGTAAAAATATAAATTATTATTGCCCAAACATTGGGTTGATATCGTACGCCAAGAAAACGGAGTAATTTGTATAAAATGTACCAATTAAGTTAATGAATAGTTATTTCAGTCATTAATGAGTGCAGATATATATGACAGATATCAAGAAATATGAATACGTTACAATAATTTGTATATTCAGAATTACTCTATTCGCAGGTTCACAGTTCTAGTTTTTTCAGTCGGTCAATGAGTTTCGAAGGTCTAGTTTTTACAAAAAAAATGCTAACATCGTTTGTCATATGTTACTATAGCAATAAATGTCTATATGTATATTGAATTAAGAGGATATAAAGTCATTTATATAGATGATATAAATGACTTAATTTCGTAATGATGGTATTGAGTAGGTCTATTCCTACCATATAACCCATTTGGCATGCATCATTCTTTGAGTAAAGCGCTTTCGTGCAATTTTTCAAGCACGCATATACTGTATCTGCTGCTCAGATGAACGTAGCGTATGTGGTCGTTAAGTCTGATTTCACAATCCGGTATTGACACCGATCAACTGAAAAAATCACAAATTATAGTTTTATTCACCAAAAATAGCTCAGTTGTGTAAAAAAAACAATTTAAAAATGTCAAAAACACATATATAACTATTTTTGAGGGGTAATTTTAACGACAAATCGATCTATTGCTGTTGCAGCCCTTAAGTCGGACGTCTTGTGTGCGATACGTTATGCTCGTGAGCATGACTCAGGCGTGCATCGCGGTAGTTTGAATTTTGTGACTGTCTGAAGAGAAGTAGTTGCTGTGCTCTTCATGTTCAGGACATTCATTGCTTAGCTATCAATAGCAATAGGGCAGTTAATGTGAAGTTGAATTCTAAGTAACTGAAGCAAACGTGTTACCATTTTTTTGTTTCATTAGGTTTTCAACAACTATATTTTTGAAACGAAAACGTTCCCTGCGTTTCAAATTTAACCGAACTACGCGTAGATAAACAGCCTCCATACTCCGAACACATAGAGTAGTCATAATTTGTGGTACAACTCATTGTAATTCAGTTGTCCATGAATTAATGGCCCATAGAAATCTATATTAAGCATTCGTCATATTCGAGTTACTGAGCAGTGAACGGCATGAATAATAGTCGTGACAAACCTTGTTCTGAACGCATTGATGACAATGGTGACCTGACACGATTGGTACAATTGCAAGTGTGGGAAGCATTGAAGAATTTATTTTTTCCAATTATTGATGTAAATGAAGTTATAAATATCGTTTATCAAGACATGGAAAATATTTGTGAAACGATTTTTTTTCAACATGACAAAAGTTTTACAAGGGTGACAAAAAAAGTAGCATTTGCTTGGAAGGCTTCTCATTTGAAGTGTATTTTATTGAAAGTTTTCAATTTTACAATGTGTGTAAATAACTGAAATAGTGATAGCTCTTTGAGTGATGCAGTGTGATCTCAGCGCACATATGTGAGTTCTGACTATTACATTATTTTGAGAAAACATCAAAATTATTTCTTTAATTTTCTTATTTCATTAGCTAATTGATACAAGTTTTTTCAATTCTTACAAATTTTTTGATATAATAGCTTTATGTATTATACATATGTATTCTTAATTGTTGATGATAAGTGATATTAATGTTTTTTCAACTATTATTCTCTATATTTTTAATAGTACTTCTATTTTCTTTTTTATTGTCCAGAACAGCTGATTAACGGTTTATTCATTAAAATACTGCGCAAATACTACAAAAATGAAAAATAATTAATATGTCTTTCACAAAATTGTGAAGGAAAGATATACATCCAAGCTAGCAGAAACACTATTCAATGACTCACAACATTGTCATCATTCCTCCCTTTGGAACGTTTTTGCTGTGTGGTTAGGGCTGCCTAAGCTCACTTATAATCTAATTTTTCCTTTCGGCATTTTGGTAAGCATCAATGTTAGAGCCTGTTAGTGAATGGCATGTATGGTACCATATTAAATTTTGAACCATAAGTTATTCATTAAGGAAGTCAGCCACAATGAGTGGGCCATGGCACCCATGATACCCTTCCGTAATACTCATTTGCAAGTGACAAAACTTTATTTGCTTACGTTCAATAAATTATATTTGCATGAACATATTGCTCTTTACAGCACTTTTCAATGTAAAAATTAAATTCTTGCAAATGGGGGGGACTGACATTCAGAAATCTACCCATTGGATAAGGTTGCGCAATTGATTCATATATCATAAATAAGGGTATATGATATTTAATATTGGTGTGCGGTTAGCATGGTATGTTAATATTGTTGCTTCTTCACCCTAGCAAAATCAGAATCACAGGTGATCTCTGTACGATGGATAAGAAACGCTCCCAGCTGCCAGTGTATGACGTCACAACCATACGTATATATGCTCGTGACGTCATACACTGGCAGCTGGGAGCGTTTTTTAAGCGATTGCGTAGAGGTGGCCACCCGTGATTTGGAGTTGATTAAGGTTGCGAAGCGAGCGATTCATTGGATGTAGAGTTGGGTTGAGGTTGATTTGAAGCTGTTCACCGACCAAAGTTGGTCGCAGTATGGGCGTATTGAGGGCGCGGTATGGTCGCGGAGACTGGACATTTGACCCTCAAATAGACGGTAAACCAACCTCAAATCGTCCATGTTTCCACTCATATTCCACCGGTGCACCGCCCTCGATTTTCAATAGGGTTGGGTGCAATGAGGAAAGTTTTTGAATGCAGGAGTTTGAGTATGAATGCTAAGAGGGGACTGTATGAAAGTTTAATTGTGCCAGTTTTGTTGTATGGAGCAGAGTCCTGGGGGTTGAGAGCAGCTGAGAGGAGGAAGTTGGATGTATTTGAGATGAAGTGTTTGAGGAGCATGTATGGAGTAACTAGAAGAGATAGGATCAAGAATGAGTTGGTTAGGGAGCAGACGGGTGTTATCAAAAAGTTGAGCAGGCGAGTGGATGAAAGAGTGCTTGGATGGTTTGGGCATGTTGAAAGAATGAATGTTGAACGGCTGGTGAAAAAGATATATATGTCGGAAGTGAGGGGTCTTCGTGCGCGAGGTAGACCACGGATGAGTTGGATGGATGGGGTGAGACGTGCTTTGTATGAGAGGGGTCTGACTGTGGACGTGGCGAGAGGAATGGCTGCGGACAGAAGGGAGTGGGGGCAGTGCATAAGAAGGTAATTTTATTTTTGACGCGTTACTGGAAGCTTCCCGCGTGTGTTGTGGTTGACCTGTCATGTGCGGGGGGAGGGGCTGCACTCAATGAAGCGGTCGGGGTAAACCAGCTATGGCTGTCGGGCCTGACTGTGGAAGGTGGTTGTGCTGGGGCTGCTGCTGATCCTGGCAGTTCAGGTGCGGCCAATGCTGCCTCTCTCGCCTCCTAGTGACTAAGTGTGGTGATTGTGGCCTGCTGTCGGCTACCCTCCCATAGGGAGGATAAGCCAGGTATATGTATGTATGTGTGTATGTAGTTCTAAAAAATATCAATTCTGTTACTGATTACTAGTTTCTCTGTTTAACAATATTAAGTCATAGAAATATATAAATTTTATATTATTCTGTTGTCATTGATTGGGAAATTAAATGGCTATTTTCCATTTTAACATTGAACACTCCTGTCTTATTATTCTGTTTTGTGACTTCAAATTGCAGGAGCTTTCTAGGAAAAGCTTATTCTTTATCAAACATTAGGCATTGAAATTTTGCAGTGAATTTAATAATTGAGTCCACTTTAATGGCTTCCTTGTTCAGCCCTATATATATTTGGCCCTATAAATTTTTAGCCCTTGCCTTGCAACTTAACCCTAGCCTCTCAACCATCATTCACTGACTGACACGCATTGGCTTCCTCTGTTGCATTGTGGGTAGTCACTGGGACGATTTTCAAAGTTGAGGTTTCATCAACGAATTCATTCATATTTGAGTGATGAGAAAATTGCACAGGTTAGAAAAGCCATTGATAGGTTTTTAACCATAACCCATAACCCTTTGTAACCTAAGCTATCATAACCTATCTCTTCCTGACCTATGCTAACCGAACCTAACATGATAATGTCAAACATAAAAAACGTGGACCCATGAAAAAGTTCCATCAACATTACATAACCTATCCTAACCTAACATATCTCAACCTATCCTATCCTAACCTATTGTATCACAGCCTATTCTATCCTATACTAACCTATCATATCCTAACTTATCATATCCTTACCTATCATATCCTAACCTATCATATCCTAACCTATCATATCCTACCCTATCATATCCTAACCAATCATATCCTAACCTATCATATCCTAACCTATCATATCCTAACCTTTCATATTCTAATCTAACCTATACCATCCTATCCTAACCTAACTTATCTTCAAATTTCTTAAGTATTGTTGACAGAATTTTCTCACGGGTCCCCAAAGCTTATTGATTATTTTGTCCTTGGAATTTCCACGGGTCCTGCTAGTTTAATGGGAATGCTGTTAGCAAAATGCATACACTTGGCATTTGTGGTATAAATAGAGAATTTCGTAATCATTATTGTTGTGTAGCTGAAAATTTTTCTTTTGTTACAAGTTATAACATTTCATTAGCTTAATATTGAAATAAGTTCCATTACCTTACTACCATATGAATCATATTCATTGAGGGTGTGGCGCTCATTCAGCGAGTTTTATTCATTTTTTGCTTAATAAAAAAACCTCTGATAGTGTAGTGAATGGCATCACTTGCCATTTAGGCGTACGATACAAAGACTGTTACCTCGTCAGTTAGGGGCGGTAGAGCATCGTGTGCGCTTAATACCGTTAGTAAATTGTTTAATGTATTATCTTGTTTAAACTTCTAAAAATTCTTCTAACTTATCTGTAGAATTAGAAAGATTTCATAATTTATTTCATAGCATTTCTTTTTCTATTACAGACTAGACGTAATTGAGAAAATTCCAGTACTTTCTTTTCGTATCGATTTACGCCCTGAAAACCCTTGTTTAAAGGGTGAGTGTTATCTTGCATCATTTCTGTTTATTGAATAATTAAATCATGTTCGTATTCAGTATTGCCTTCTAATGTAATTAACATTTTTTTTCTGACGTACTGTACTTTGTTTATATTGAATTGTAACTCGAATGGAATAAAAAACCGAACTTGATCCTTTCAGGTTTCGGTTTGCGGACGGAATTTCGATTCAAATCATTTATCCTGCCTGGCTAGTCATAAACGGACCTAACCCCCCACAATTGGTGACCCCCAGAGTTTCAATCAAACAGCCAGGCAGAGAAAGGCGGTTTCAACCAAGCCAAAGACTGTTTCAACCAAACGGCCAGGCAGAGAAAGGCTATTTCAACCAAGCCAAAGGCTGTTTTAACCAAACGGCCAGGCAGAGAAAGGCTGTTTCAACCAAGCCAAAGGCTGTTTCAACGAAACAGCCAGGCTGAGAAAGTTAACAACTATGGCAGAGGGTGGAAGCGAGAATGCGCTCGGAGTGGCGTTAAAGCCACCAACTTTTTCCGAAACTTCACCTGCCACCTTCTTCAAAATCCTAGACGCTCAGTTTCGCCTACGAAACATAACTCAAAGTGAAACAAAGTTTTACTACGCGCTGTCGTTTCTACCATCTGAAGTATGACGAGCTTTGTGCTGAAATTGTCTCCTATTATGAGAAAACAAAGCCGGAACTATTTGAGAAATTAATCTCAACAACCGTGATGACTGGCCGACCCTCAGCGTATCTACGTGAACTTCAGAGAATGGCAGCTAAAGTGAAAATTGGAGACGACCTCGTTCGACACAAGTTTGTGCAGTCGCTGCCCTCTACGATTGCTAGTGCAGTTGCGGCTCAAACAGAGCTGACTCTTTCTCAACTGGGCAGTCTGGCCGACAATTTGATGCCTCTGCACACGCAAGTACACAACGTCGATTATCAACAAAGGAAGTCTCGTGACTTTTCGCGAGAGGTTGCTAAAACGCATCACTCAGCAACTCCTCACTCAGCAACTGCTAAATTCGACCAGATCCCTGTTGGCATACGACCATTTCATCAAGATCAACGCCCTAAAGTGTGCAGAAGCCATCTGTACTACGCAGATCGAGCCAGGACGTGCAAGCCTTGGTGTAAATTTCCTAACAAAGGGAATTGCAAAATGCAGCCCTCATCCAGACCTTCATCTCGTGCTTCCTCACCACAACCTGATTCGCACCAGGGAAACTAACGGAGCGAGTTGTCATGGCAGTAACCAGCTCGCCACTTCTTAAGGTTGTCGCCACCGTAGGTTCTGCTTCTGTTTCGTTCATCATCGACACAGGTGCTTCTGTATCAATATTACCTAAATGCTTTGCCAAAGGCATAATTTTGAAGCCCTGTGCGGTCAAACTAACTTCTGCATCCGGACAAACTATTCCAGTCTTGGGAGAAGCGCGCTTGAACGTAGCTTTCAAGCAGCTTAGACGCTCCTACGCATGGACGTTCGTAGTCGCTGAGACAACTCAGCCACTTCTTGGAATAGACTTTCTGAGCCATTTTTGCCTCAGCGTAAATTGCAAAGAACGTAAACTGTGTGACCTAACTACCAACTCTGTAATGACTGTTGAAGAAAACGTAGATGACGTGTCTCAAATACAAATTAACAACACTGAAGACTTACCTGAAGCCGCCAAGCCTGTTTTGAAGAAATTCCCAAGCGTTACCGGTCCTCGCAGCACCTCGCCTAACTCAACAGTCGACGTGTACCACCACATCGAAACGAAGGACAGCAAACCTGTGTATTCGAGGCGAAGAAATTTAGCGCCTGATAAATTAAAAGCCGCACAAGACGAGTTCAAGAATCTGCTCTCAGCAGGCATAATTCGACCGTCTAAATCACCTTGGGCATCTCCTCTTCATATGGTACCGAAGAAAAGTCCTGGAGAATGGAGACCATGTGGAGACTATAGAGCCCTTAATTCAGTAACCTTGCCTGACAGGTACCCAATACCTTTTTTACGCAGCGTCACTTCACAGTTGGACGGTAAGGCAGTTTTCTCTAAAATTGACTTAATCAGAGCTTATCACCAAATACCCATAAATCCTGACGATATTCCCAAAACTGCAGTTACAACCCCATTTGGTCTTTACGAATACGTGTTCATGCCTTTCGGACTCCGTAATTCTGGTTCCACCTTCCAACGATTCATGGACCATATCTTCTTGAACTGTAATTGTGTTTTCATTTATCTGGACGATATTCTAGTATTTTCAGAAACTGCAGCGCAGCATACCCGTGACCTGGAAGCAGTTTTTGGAATTCTCGACAAGCATGACTTAAAAATTTCAATCGACAAGTGCAAATTCTTCAGCACTTCTATCGACTTCTTGGGTTTTAAAATCTCGAAAGAAGGAATATCTCCAACTGAAGACAAACTCAAAGTAATATCTGAATACCCGATTCCTCGAGACTCTCAAGCCTTGAGACGTTTCATTGGAATGGTCGGATATTACAGGCATTTGATCCCAAACTTCAGTGAAACCGTACTTCCGTTGTCTGACTTGATCAGGGACCACCCAAAAGCAAAGTCCCTAGAGCTCCCGGAGTGCGCAAAGGAATCTTTTCGTAAGATCAAACAAGATCTTTGCGCATCCACGACCTTGCCTCATCCGAAGCCAGGAGTCGTAAACTACCACTTGGTCACCGATGCATCTCAAGCTGCAATTGGTGCTGCTCTGCACCAAATCGTTAATAACGAACCTATCCCAATCGGATTTTTCTCAAGGAAGCTGACTGCCACGCAGCGGCGCTACTCCACATTCGACAGAGAGCTCCTAGCTGCGTACCAGGCAGTTCTGCATTTTAAAAGTTACATAGAAGGACGAAATGTGACGCTTTTCACCGACCATAAGCCACTACAATCTGCATTTTTCAGTCAGCAGCCCGCCAAATCAGACAAACAACAACGTCATCTTTCTGTGCTCGTCGAATACTTGAGTGACGTGCAGTACATTAGAGGCGACCAAAATGTTGTAGCAGATTGCTTATCTCGATCTCTCAACGCCGTTCATTGCGATCCGTTTGATTTGCCTTCCCTAGCAGAGAAACAAAAAGAAGACGAAGAAATTCATCGGTATAAGGAACGATTGACACCCTATCCTCTTAAGGAAAACTTGGAAATTTGGTGCGATACTTCGCTCCCTTACCCAAGGCCATTCGTACCTGCAAGTTCAAGAGAATCGATTTTTCGAATGCTGCATGGCATATCTCATCCTGGAGTTAAAGGAGTTCTCATCCACACTAAAACTAGTTAAATCAAGATATTTTTGGCCTGACATCGACCGCGGCGTCAGGAAAATGTGCCAGGAATGTATGTCTTGCCAGCAAGCAAAGGTCCAAAGGCACACAAAGAGCCCCGTGAGTCAATTCGCTTTACCATCAGAGCGATTTCGAACTGTGCATATCGATATCGTGGGACCACTCCCAGCCGTCAAACGGCACGGTGAACAATTCTTAAGCCCGATGAGGTATTTGCTAACGTGCATCGATCGCGCTACGAGATGGATCGAGGCTGTTCCTTTGACTGAAATAACCGCAGCCTCCGTTGCCAGCGCCTTTCTCGCAGGCTGGGTATCACGTTTTGGGGTACCTCTGTACGTGGTGACGGACAGAGGAACTCAATTTGAGGCTGAACTTTTCCTCGAACTATCCCGTCTCATCGGATTCCACAAATTACGTACTACATCTTATCACCCTCAAAGCAACGGTTTGATTGAGCGAGCTCATCGAACTATCAAAACGGCAATCGTTGCAAGGAAACAATCGTGGCTCGACGCGTTACCAATCGTGCTTCTGGGCATTAGAAGCGTGCCTAACGAGTCGAACTTCTCTCCATTCACAGCAGTGACAGGCGCCTCATTTCTGCTCCCTCAGCCGATCATTGAGAAGACTGAAACGGAAAATTTCAAAAACACAAATATCAGTCTGCTAGCAAAGGAAATGAGAAACTTAGACCTCTCAACATCGTTGCCTTCCACGCATCACGATAAACGTAAATCTTTCTTACCACCTGCTCTAAAGACGTGCACTCACGTCTGGAAACGTGTAGACAGAGTTAGACGGCCGCTCGAAGCTCCGTACTCTGGACCGCATCCTGTGAGTGAACGTTACGACAAATACTTCGTGATAACCCTACCATCGGGTGCCGAAGAATCTGTCTCCATTGACCGGCTAAAGCCAGTACACGCGCAAACTCCTGTCCCGCACATCGCCGAAGCTCCTGCAGCAAGCAATGAAGAAACTGCACCGGAGAATCGCCCCGTACGCCGACGAGCAAATCCTCTTCGCGAGCGTGATAAGGCTCGCCAGAACGAAACGAAGGCTAGTCAGTCTACAGCTGAATCAGCCTCGCCACCACTACGGAGTACGAGAAGTGGAAGGATTGTGGAATTTAAGAAAGATGCAAATTGTCATTATTATTAGACTTAGCAGCTCCGCTGTTTGGGCGGGGAGTAATGTGGCGCTCATTCAGCGAGTTTTATTCATTTTTTGCTTAATAAAAAAACCTCTGATAGTGTAGTGAATGGCAACACTTGCCATTTAGGCGTACGATACAAAGACTGTTACCTCGTCAGTTAGGGGCGGTAGAGCATCGTGTGCGCTTAATACCATTAGTAAATTGTTTAATTTATTATCTTGTTTAAACTTCTAAAAATTCTTCTAACTTATCTGTAGAATTAGAAAGATTTCATAATTTATTTCATAGCATTTCTTTTTCTATTACAGACTAGACGTAATTGAGAAAATTCCAGTACTTTCTTTTCGTATCGATTTACGCCCTGAAAACCCTTGTTTAAAGGGTGAGTGTTATCTTGCATCATTTCTGTTTATTGAATAATTAAATCATGTTCGTATTCAGTATTGCCTTCTAATGTAATTAACATTTTTTTTCTGACGTACTGTACTTTGTTTATATTGAATTGTAACTCGAATGGAATAAAAAACCGAACTTGATCCTTTCAGGTTTCGGTTTGCGGACGGAATTTCGATTCAAATCATTTATCCTGCCTGGCTAGTCATAAACGGACCTAACCCCCCACAAGGGTATCATCGAGATGAATATCGTAGTTTCATTTGGGCATGCGTAGGGCTTAGATTGGAAGAATTGAAAAATGATTAGTCATCACAAGCTCATCATTTGAACACAATGATTTTATAAGTAAGATTATTTAATATTTTTATACCTCGTAAAAGTTTTTCTCAGCGCTTACTTAAACTTTCAGGATGTTGCTTTTTGGCAGATCGTGTGCGCTATTTGTTAGTAATTAATTGTCACAGAAGGCTTTGAACTTGAATATCTGAATAAACTTATAATGTTGGGTAAAAAAAAGTATTTTGTTTGCGCTGTGCGTTTTAGTGTCTTCAGATTTACGCTGAATAAAATTGGAAAGCATCATTTGGAACAATTTTATTTTTCTGAAATTAAACTCCATAAAAGGCAGGATTATGCCAGTGAAAATTAGAGAAAACAATTCATCCAAAGATGAATGGTCAAGAGAGTAGAAGTTGAAGTCTACACTGGAAAAAACACTTTGGGACAAAAAAGCACTGGAATTTTACAGAGTGGCATCTGAGCATTCAATGAAATGATGGGTGACATTGATAGATTGTTTTAGTTGCTGAATTTTTGTTGTTGTTGGTACATTGCTGATTTATTTGAAGAATGTGTGTTGTGATTCAAATATATAAAAGTAAGACGGTAGGTATGAGAACTCCAATTCATCAAGTATACGTATATTGAGCATAGTTGGTAATCTGTATGGCAGAGTATTGTTAAATCATATGAAAGAAGAAAAAAAACGCCAATAGGAGACAAGCTGTTCAGTTTTTAGTAGAATAGAGGGTGTATGGATCTGATTTTAGCAGTGGAAGAAATGGTGAAGTGGTTGAAACAGTGGTAAAATGCCTAGAATATCAAATGCAGCAGTCCGCTATGGCTGAAGACGCTTATTAACTTTGGGGGGCAATTCCAGCTACAGTTTTTCATATATGGAGATCATTCCTACATCGTAAAGATCAAGGTGATCACTATAAATTAATGGGTACTTTTTTGGTTAGGTTATTAAAAATTTGTTTATTGCAGAGAAAATAAAATTGGATTTTAAATATAGAATTCTGTTCAATTATGTCTAAAGCAATATCAAATAACTGTTTCTGATTTTTTTAGATATGTTCATTGTGAATCAAACCAAAAAATTGTCTCAAATACAGAATTGGCTGAGAAATTATAATTTCAAGAAATTTGCTTCAGGGGGAAATTCCAAATACTCTATCGGCTATAAATGTTGTAAACATGCTGTGAATACCTCAGAGCTTATATCACTCTAGAAGTATTTTTTAAAAATTCTTGAAGATTTCATTGGGAAAAACTGTTGAGATCCCTCTGTAGATGCAGCAAGTACTAGTGACATTAGTGGAAGTGATTTATTATATTTCACTCTGCCCTTCATCTCACGGTCGCAAAATCAGAAAATTTCTTGTGAAATTCGTAATTTATGTAATAAGTTATGGTAAATGTAAAGAACTTGACCATAATTGATATTCAAATTTGCGATGCCTTAATAATGTTAATCACATGGAAATAAACAAGTTTTCTTCAATGCACTTTCCGTCAGAAACGAGTATTTTAAAAGTTATAGCGGTAAATGAGTTAACGGAACTCCAGTGTTTCAGGCGGGGAAAAATATACCGCGCGGTCCGACGTGAAAGTATCAACAGGCGTTGCCGCGCCGCAACCAAGCCGACTTCGCTAGAAAAAATAAAGAAGAGAAGCAAACCCCCTATTACAAACGTTAAGAGGTTGGGTCGTGAAGGCTAGCAACAGTTCTTTTGATGAAAATTATAAAGAAAGGTTTTAACCGACCCACTACGTCGAACGTTCGACGTATCTGAGAGCATTCGAATGAATTCGTTGGGATCGACAAATGTACGTCGAACGTTCGACGTATCTGAGAGCATTCGAATGAATTCGTTCGGATCGACAAATGAACTCGTCATCTCAGTTTTTATAGTAATGCATACTAGAATTTCACTTTATTGATAATTCTCACTAAAAGAACTGTGGCGACCCCTCACGACCCAACCTCTTTACGTTTATAATAAAGTGTTTACCGCTGCTTATAAAGTGTTTACCGCTGCTTCGACGTCACTGGCAGCCCTGAGATGACGGTATATCGTCGGTTCGACGTATCTGGGAACTTTCGAATTAAGTCTTTCGCATCGACAATATAACTCGTCATCTCATTAATTATGTTTATGCATAGTAGAATTTCAATTCATTTCTAATTTTCACTAAAAGAACTGTGCCTACCCCTCTCGACCCAACCTCTTTACGTTTGTAATAGGGTGATGCTCCCCTAATTCATTTATTCAAGAGTGGAATTCCGTTACCTCTTTTAACCGCTATAACTTTTAAAATACTCATTTCCGACGGAAAGTGCATTGAAGAAAACTTGTTTCTTTTGATCTGATTCGCATTATTAAGGCATCGCAAATTAGAATATCAATTATGGTCAAGTCCTTTACATTTACCTAAGTTATTTCTGCAAATTGACATACGCATTACTTTCCGGAATTTTTTCAACATTGGCAGTTTTTCCCGTACAGGGATAAGATGCCCACTTTATTGCTTAGCTACGTGGTCTATAGATATTCGTGTCAGTGTGAAGCTACTAATTATGGTGAGACAGCTTGCCATTTTGCAACACGCATAGCTGAGCACAAGGGGGTGTCGGTCCGAACAGGAAATAGAGTGTCAAACACATTGCACAGCAGTATAAGAGATCATGCATTAGAATCTGACCATCCAATCCGTACTGATAATTTCAAAATAGTCTCAACTTGTAATAAACATAGCTTTAAGTTACTAGAAAGTATCATAATTCATCAATTTAAACCAAGTCTCAATGATATGTCATCTTCTGCGCATCTAAATATCTTGTCCTAATTTTTTCATTTAATTTCCATTAACAATTTGTATTCATGTACTTTATTTACCATGTTTCAATTTGTTATTCTAGATATTGAAAATGAGTATGGATACGCTCGAAAGCTCTATTTTTAAAATACATCGTGAGATTTTGTGAAAGATATTTTTACCCGCCTTAGTTTTACTGATTTATTATAACTCTGGAAGACTTATCTAAAATCTTTTAGACTTATTAGTAGTTTTTTATTTTGTAAGTTTTGGCGGAAAACAATGGTATGAAACAGTGTCATATGCGCTCTGGTGCTCGGTAACTTTGAATGCCATTTTCTCTGAAACACTTCCAACTTAGCCACTTTATTTCTTCTACAGTTTTGAAGGTTAAAAGAAAAAGTTTTAAAGATCAAGGATCTTTTTTGCATTGTAAAGATCAAGGAGAGTACTATAAAATTGAGAGGTAGTTTTTTGATCAGTTGATTCTGAATTTTTTTATTGATTTTTTCTTCCTGAATCAGGAAAAATGTTTAAAAAATGAAAAAATATGCTACAATATTTCTGAAGCAATATAAAAACATTGAATCCTAATTTTGTAGATATGTCTATTGTAAATCTAACAAAAAAAATCTCTGCACAATCTTGGCTGAAAATTAGCAATTTAAAGAAATTTTTCTCTGGGGAAGGAAGTGGGAGAAAAGAGATATGGGTAAATTCCAAAAAATTTATAGCTTTAAATGTCTATTTGAATGTAATAAACATGTGAATACATTAGAGCTTATTTCTCTCGTGAAGTATTTGCATAAATTTTCGAAAATTTTATTGAGTCTAATTGTTCGATTCTCTGAAGGGGAACGTATACCCAGAATCCGGAAAATTCCTGGTTTTTGTTTTATAACTTTATTCATCAGAGACATGCTTACTTCACCAGCTGTCAAATATGCTGAACGTTTTGTGCTTTGTGAGAGGGGGAAAGGGGTGGTTTCGAATCCAGCTGGTAGTGCCAGACAGTCACTGCATTAGACATGAACTAGAAATATCTGGATTATGTTGTTTTGGTCTATTTGACAAAGAACTCCCTAGTTTATAATCTAGCAAAGCTTCACAACGTTCTTTGCTGCGTGAGAGGGGAAAACGAAGGTGGGAAGGGTAGGAGTGCATCGAGCAGGATGCAGCATGGGCACTCCTGGGGCGGTGACATGAATCTATGATACCATTTCTAAATATCTCTTGATACCTCTGCTACAAGTTCCTTCAAGGAACAAAAAAATCTTTCATGAAAAACTATTCATATATTCAGATAGCTTTCTGAACATCAACCGTGTCAATTTTTCCGAGCAATATAGCTTGCATATGAAAAAACAAGTAAAATTTTAGAAAAATGTTCTTTCTGAACAGTTTAAAATAGGAAAATAGGGTATTTCCAAAAGCTTTTATCTCCGGAAGTTATTATCTTAGAGCAATGTGATTTAGATATTGGATGCGCAAAAAGTGGCTGAATGGCTGGACGGAGAATCAATAAGAAATTCATTGTACTTCTTTAGTTACATTGAAAAATCTATGGAAAAAACCATAACCATAACCTTAGAAAAGAAAAATTGTACTATCATAAAAACTAAACTTTCACAAATTTTGAATCCATTCTTTGTCCAGCCATGCAGCAATTCTTTGCTCATTCAATGAGACTTGAATCATTGCTCTACAATGGAAACTTTCAGAGATGATAGCTTTGGAAAATTCGAAATTTTTTCACCACATTTTACCCAGCATCTCAGTAATTAGTTCAAAACTTGAAAAATTTTGGGATACGCACCTGTAACCCTATCAAAAATACACATGTATGCAAAATTTCATAGATCTAGTTCCCATGCAACAAAAGTAACAGCCATTTTTTTGATTGAAGTTTGTTGTATGGGAACTAGTTCTATAAAATTTGGCATAGGTATGTATTCTTCTTAGAGACATAGGTGTGTATCCCTAACTTTTTTCAACTTTCAAATTAATTACTGAGATAATACGAAAAAATGAGTGAAAAAAAAAAATTTCAATAGCTATCTCCTTCAAAAGTTATTATTGTAGAGCAACGATTTATGTCTCATTGAATGCGCAAAATGTTGCTGCATAGCTGGACGTGGGCTTGTTATGAAATTAGCTGTTTTATATATTTGAAATTATTTTTTTAAACCTTTCATTTTTCTGTAGATTTTTCTATGTAACTAAAAAATTACTGTGAATTTCAATGGGGACCCACATATAGTTATGGAACAACATTTCACGTATTCAATGAGACTTGAATCATTACTCTACGATAATAACTTTCAGAGGAGATAGATTTTGAACTTTTTCATTCAACTGTTCTGGATGTGCATTTTTCTACAATTTTTCATTTTTTCCTTTGCAAGCTATATTACTTGAAAAAATTGACTTGGTTGATATTCTAAAAGCTATCTGAACATTTGAATTTATTTTCATGTAAGTTTTTTGTTGTTCTTTGAATGAAATGGTACCACAGGCATCACAGATATGCATGGAGCTAGCGTCACTGATATGAACCACAGCTCCAGGTGCGCACGCTGTAACATCTTCGAAGCGCAACATCCTCTCTCGCCTATGTTTTCCAATCTCACAGAGCAAAGAAAGTT
The DNA here is from genome assembly GCA_030386875.1 of Morinoia aosen. Lineage (NCBI taxonomy): Eukaryota > Metazoa > Arthropoda > Malacostraca > Amphipoda > Talitridae > Morinoia > Morinoia aosen. The sequence goes on along the minus strand of CM059576.1, from coordinate 102,672,738 downwards.
GTGCAGCTTTGCTAGATTGTAAACTAAGAATTTCTGTGTCAAATAGACAAACAAAACAAAATCCAAATATTTCTGGTTTGTGCCTAATGCAGTTACTGTCCGGCACTTTTTGATTTGAATCCACCCCCCCTGCCCCCCGTTTCTCTCTCTCACAAAGCTCAGAACGTTCTGAACCTTTGCTATCTTGTAAAGTAAGGACTTCTGTATTGAATAGAGCAATAAAACTATAAAAAAAGAATTTTCAGGGGCGTGGCACATGCACTTGCTGGTCGGCACTGGCTGCTGATTGGACCCCTCTCCCTCTTCTAAATCCCATTTTCTCCTCTTACGGTGCTGAGATCGTTCAGCAAATTTGACAGCTTGTGAAGTAAGCACATCTCTAGCAAATAGAGCAATAAAAAACCCGGATTTGGCTTGGTTGTTCACGTTAAAGCAATGAGCTATTAGAATGAAAGTAGAGCATGTTTGGGGACTGAAAGGATAATGAGTGAATGGTGTGAAATGCTTGTGGGTTTGCATTAGTCGTGTGTAATGATGTTATGTTTATTAAATATGTATACAGATAGAGTTTTTGTGTCAGATGAATGCAAGACTTTTTTTGGGAGGAGGGGGAGGGTATTAGGTGCACAGTCATCAATACATTGCAGCTACTCTGTGCTGATATTTTAGCATTATTAGCTAAGATGAATAGAAATTGTAGACTGGTAAATGTTTATAGGGGTCTCTTATGGAAAGATTTCAGGTGGTTGTAGAAGAATTAAGATGAGAATTGTTTATCAAAAGTTGATTGTAGTATTTGGGAGTGCTATGGGCTACTTAACTAATAATGAATAAGATGAGGGGAAAACTAAAAGATGGTAACAAGCATGGGAAAGTTTGTAAGGAGCTATAAGGAAAAGTTACCTGACTATAAATGCTAAAAAAATTGAACTGTAATGTAATATGGCATTTTGTTGTTTCATTCATTGAATGGAGCTAATTCTCCTTTGTATTTATATTTCATTCTATTGTATTCAGTTTTGTTCCTCTATTGAATGCTTTTTTAATTCTTTTCAGCTTTATCTTACAATAAAGAAAAATTATTTGATATAACTTTAATTAATATATATAATACTTGAATAACCTCATAAAACCTGCCTTCCTGTAAAAAAGGATATCCTGTGTGATCAGGACTCTCATTAGGTAAGTCATTCATCCTTTATCCAAAGATAGCTTCTGATGCCAGTCTCTAATTACTATAGTTCTTATGTATTGCAGGATAAAACTATTTGTAGTGATAATGTAAAAATATAGTCCAGATCAGAGGAGTTACATTTTCTCTCCAATTTAGAAGAACATTTATGAGTGACCTCTTATATTGCTACTGCAGTTGTACAGTAGGATGATGCCATACTGCAACTTTGAAGGTTATGATTGTTTGTCCTTGTTTACCTTCAGAGCAGCGAGGATCAGGTGAAAACCAGCGATTTGGTGCTGGCTGGAGTGCCTGGCAGTGTAGGAGCCACTGATTGCCTTCTGGAGTCTGACAGGTGAGCCTTCATGGCCTGCTCTACTTCTTTGATACCTCTCTAATCCTGTGAGTCATTGGTTTTTCAGTCATTTGTTTCTATAGTTTGAGTTTTGTTTAGTTTTGACTTGTCTTCAATTTTTCGACAAGTATGTTCAAGATTTGATTGCATGTGTATCATCATTCAAGACCTTTGAGTTATTTTCAGTTCTTTAATTTTATTTATAGAATTTTAATCGAATCCTAGGTTTTTTGTTTAGCCATCTTAAATTTTTTGCAAAAATTAATAATTCAACTTACTACTTTTTATTGATTTAATTTTGTGCTATGATTTCCAGTGTTGATTGAAATTCCTGAGTCTTCTCATGTGCAGCCTTTGGGATTGCTAACAAGTTACCCATATCACCATTTTGTAGTTTTCTTTGATCGTCTGTTATATTTTGCTCATTCAAAAGGTTTGCTGTTAGTGTTCCTGAATTATTGGCTCTGTAGTTGCTGCTATACTGGTCTTCTGGAACCTTTAGCATTTCTGTATTGAGAAGGAAGACATTTAAATGTTCTAACAGTGTGAGAGTGTCAGGCTGATGTGCTGGATGGATATGAAACTTGGAGCTCAAAAGTGGCTGATAGGAGTCAGTTGAATGTACTCCAGATGGAGTGTCCGAGGAGTTTGGCTAGGGTTACATTGTGGGATAGGTAAATCAATGAGCTGAGGAGTATGACAAACGTGGAAAGGATGGCAAAAAGTATGAACTGCTGTTTGTTGGAGTGGTTTGGCCATATGGGGAAATTAAAATGAAATTGTTGGTGAAGGAAGCAATGGAGTCAGAAGCAAGGTGAAGGAATGTTAGAGGTTAGTCAAAAACTAGATAAATGAATGGAGTTGAAAGAGCATTGCACCAGTTTTTTAGAAGATGACCAACAGTTAAAGATGAGCTGATAGTGGTTGTGAGTGCCTGACTGTGATTGTCATGATGGGTATGGCTGGAGGTTCTTTGCCTGCTGGAGTGACCCAGGTTTGGTAAAGAGGACGTGTGATTGTGTCAATTCTTTACGTCTGGAATTTTTGTATATGTAATAGAGTAAACAGTTGAAAGTTATTGTCCTCTCGTGAGGATAGAACTTCTGTGTCTAGTATTTATTACTCCCTGGAGGAATTTTCAGATTTCAGGCTTAAAGTAAATAGCTATTCTTTTTATTAAAATAGAATAATTTCATTTTGTTACAGATCACATTTTTTCAGTTACTTCTTTTTTCTGTATCCATAACTTTCTTCTTCAACTTTAATTTTGTGTCTTGAACTCTTTTCCTTACTTGCTGTTTTTGTATGCAGAGGAATCAGTGTGACAGTAGACCATACATATAGACTCCTTGTTGCCTCAACTTCAAACTAAACACTGCCTCCAACTTTCTTCCTATTAGAACACCTCTGTATGGAAAAGGAAGGCTTAAACTAACATTTAATATAATACTTTAACCATATACTAAGCAGTGTTTTCTTCATTTCTCCTTTTGGCTTTCCTTTGTTGGGGTTAGGGAGGCTTCAACTAATTTATAATTCTATCTGTGGGTTGTTTGACTATAGGGGTGAATCTGATTCCTTCTGGTTGACTTATCTTTGTGGAGGGGATCGACCTTGGTGATTACAAGGAGTCTGTTGATAGTGTAGCCAGTTTGTAAATGCTTCCAAATTTTAAATTGTTATGAAAAGATTGAATGAAATTGATTGCATAGAGAGTACTAAAATTGAACATTTTATTTTGTTCTGTTTGGCTTTCAAAATAACCACCACCAGGCTCAAAACAATCACCAATATGAATATCAATTTGTGCTACAACATCCTTTAAAGTATTAACATAAATGAATTAAATGACATTTTTGGCATTGTTTTTCCAGTGGAGCCATATGCAATACAAAATACTCTTCATGTTATGAAGTCAAATGATGAACCCTAAAAGGACAAAAATCAGGTAATCTTGATTTAGGAATATATGATCCGGGTGAAATTCATCTCTGAGAAAGTCAGCCCTTCAACTAATTTACTTCCAACTTGATGATGTCCCACCAGGTTATATTCCTAATATGATTTCCAGAAAGGAATATGATTAATATGATTTAATAATATGATTTCCTACCTTTTAACTCTTTGCCTTACAAAGAGTTAAAAGACAGTAATTTCTACAACTTGATGTTCATGTTGATATATGAACCTTTGATTTCTGTTGACCATTCATTATTGATTGATCATTTGGGACTCAAAAATAAATATACTCATCTTGTGCTAGCTGATTGTTATGAAGCAACCAGACAACAAAAAACTAAAGAAATAACTCACAAAGTAATTCGATAGTGCATGTTTTATTTGAGAAACCAAAGGATTGAACAAACAGGTATCACTTCAATGAAATAATTATTTTGACTGCTCACTTTTTCTCGCTGAAGAATCTTTGAGTGGTTCATACTATAACACAAGGCAAAAATTATGTTACTCTATTCTTTCATTAAATGATCTTAAATTGTCCGATCCACTTGATGTACAGTTATCTTGCATTGATGAAATGTGTGGGCACTTATTATTTTCTGTAATGATGGAAGAACAGCATTTTGTTTTTAATTTTTTCAAGTTATAACTTCGATTTTCTCAAATGTTAGAGCAAAGAAGTATCCCATTGCTCAGGTACCTAAGCACCCAGCATGGAGCGTGCAGTGGTTATGGTGCACAAGCTAACGGATGATGAAGTGGAGAGGCTGTGCTGCAGGCAGGATTTCATCAAGCAAGAAGCTGCAGCGGAGAACATGACGCAAGGTGAGAACTTAGTTCTGGTCTGGGTGTTAGACAAAGACAGTTGTTCTTAAAGTTACACCTTAATAGTGTGGAAATAAACTAAAAGGGTATTAAGGTAGAAACTCTCCCCACTGGTTTGAGGGTGAGATTTGCTGCTTATGATATTAAATGTCACAAAAGAAAATAAATTATCCTAATGTAATAAAGATCCAGGTATCTCTTTAAATAAATTAATTTCTATGTTTTTAGTTTGTAATTTCTCCTATTTTATTAAAATTGGCAGAGTTTCTACATCTATGCACAGTTGTTGCTTATTTGGTTGGTCCATCTCTCTGTCATGCTCTTAACACTCTGACTGCAACATGTGCTGCTGGTGGCCTCGGATAAGATTTTCATAATGCTGTCGACTTACCAGTAGTTGCAAACTCAATTTTCATAATTACTTAGTTAAAGCTAGATGAGGATATGATTTAGTTAATGATTGCTTGTTCCAAAATTGCCTATTACTATTGACATTCAATTTGAGTTGAATATTGAGCTTCAGTTTTACCAACTGTGGTCAAAGAGTTACAGATACTTGACCGTATTTATGCTACTAAGAATATTTTAATCACTGGTACTATTAGGATGAATATAGATGTTGGTCATTTACATCTGGAAGATTTATGTAGGAAAAGAATCTCATCTCCTCATTCTTGACAGGTCATGAACACTAATAGGATATAATGTTGCAAAAATTTTGTTCAGAAGTAGAACCAAATTGAACAAAAAATATTTCTCTCCAATTATTATTTTACCATGGTCTGTATAGCCAATTCTGGTTTGAATACAATTTCTTGAGTCATACAGAAGGTGAAGCAGTTTGAACATAATGCAATTGGTACATACGTTTTGTCATTATCAGGAGCATAGCCAAATTGAAAGTCCCATGCTGTGGGTGGAGATATTGCAACACTAGACACAAATAGTTTCAGTGTTCTCAACATTATCTGCCACTTTTGTTTTTGGGTTAGGGAATTGTAGGCCGTTACAAAGGCCCAGACGCTGTTGGCCCTCAATTTCAAGTTCAAGGGTTTATGCTGTCATTTTGCATACATTTTGGTGTACACAGTCATGTTTGTAGATCTGTGAATATATGGGAGTGTAATACTGCATGTAAATATCTGTTTGGAGTAGATCATTGGAGTACCACATTTATTATTCCTTTACATGACACAGTTTTGACTGTCTGCCACCTGAGCATTCACACCATGGATTTTTATGAGAATTACTCTCATAGTAAACCTAATTTTACTTCTATTCTTCCTCTTTGCTGAACCATGGCTATGAGTGTAATGTTGAGTATTTAAAAACCATCACCCCCTGTGGGGCTACAATTATAGTGTCTATGGGTATAAGCACTCCCAGGGAAAATATGTGACGTGCTGTGCTGAAGTAGGTAGGCCTTTTTTTCAATAGAAAACATTTTTTGTTTTATTATATACCAATTTTTTATGGTTTGCTGCTGTCCATTTTTCAGTATGCAAGACTTGCTAAATGAAATAGATTGATTCCTGGGAAATCACACTTTCAGGATAAAAAAGAAAACCAACGTGGCTAAGAATATCATGATAAAAAAAATTTCAGATTATAAAAAACCCATCTTGAGTGTTCTGTAATACAATAAATTGATGTACTGAAACATTGTAACTATAAATCTTCTGAATAAATTGGATGCAATACAATGGAATTGAAAAGACATGATGAAACAAAACCAAACAAAATGTCGAGAAACAATGAAAAGTTTCACCTCCGTATCGCATTCATTTATTGGTGAATGGTTTTTTAAAATGTGTCTCGATTCTAAAATTCGGAGATCGGACAAATTTGATGTTGAATCCAAAAATTGTAAAATTAGTATTTATAAAAATATGGGCTTTCTTAAAACAGTGTTCTCTTATAGATCAGTTGGATGGTTTGGTCAGGTTACAGCCATTGCAAAAGGAGATTCCCCTGTGTTGTGCACACCTCACAAACAATTGGAGCCCAGTGCTATCAATGTAAGAGCGCTCGCAGCGGTCACACGTATATTGATATACAAATGAGGTGCTCAACATTACATCCAGAGTATCCCTTTGCTTAAAATATGATCTGAGTTTCATATTGTTTTCGAAGTATGAGCAAGGATTTATTTGTGGAAAAGACTCTTTACTGTTCACACTACTTCCATTTTCATTTCCTCTGTGCAGGATCCTATGAAAGGTAACTGAAATTACGACCTTAGCTTTGGCACAGTAATAATTCTTGGCTTTGCACTGAACTTTCTACTCAAAAATTTCTGTAATTCACTGGTAAAAATATTCTTCGGGAAATTTCGGTCCAATTGTTTGTCAACACAGGGGAATCTCCTTTTGCACTGGCTGTAACCTGACCAAACCATCCAACTCATCTTAAGAGAACACTGTTTTAAGAAAGCCCATATTTTTAAAAACACAAATTGTAAAAAAAATTTGGATTCAACATCAAATTTGTCCAATCTCCCCATTTTAGAGTGGAAATATATTTTAAAAAATCCTCCGTCAATAAATGAATGTGATACGGCAGTGAACTTTCCATTGTTTGTCGACATTTTGCATAGCTCTATGTTTTATCATGTCTTAAATTTCATTGTCTTACATCCAAGTCATTCAGAAGATTTAAAGTTACAATGTTTTAATACTACGATTTATTGTTTTACAGAACACTGAAGATTAATTTTTTACAATCCGAAATGCTTGTTTTTGTCATGATATTCTTGGTCACAATGGTTTTCCTTTTTATCCTCAATACTTTCTGCATCAAGTTTAATGTTGTTCCATGAACTGCTTTCTTGACTCACTGTTTCTATGCACCTTCTGCATAGGTTCCTCATTTCCTCAACACCATACTAAATGTTCCTTCATCCTTCCAATCTTTGCAACACCTGAGTTGGATAAGTAGGCTTCAATTTTCATATAATCCAAGTTGAAAACTTGCAAAAAAAACTGTGGTATTGCTCTGTTAAAGATAAGGTCTTCAGTGGTAGAAGGAGTTGTGTCAAGTTTTGTTCTTTGTTTTCAGTGTGAAACTTCCTCCCACAAGGTTGAGAAATGGTTCATACTTGAGAAAACATGTCACTCACTGGATTTCATTCTATTCTAATTGCCTTATGAATGATTTAAAAATTGGTTTACCCTATTTTAAGTGAAAACTTCATGCTGTCCTTCAGAAATATAGTGAAGTGGAAGTACATTTTTAAATACAAATTTTAATTGAAACTTGCTATTTATTATGAATTGTGAGTACTATTTATTCTGAAGACTTTATTTCTTGCTTCTTATTGTCATTTATATCTGCTGGTGTAAGCTAAAATATGATTAAGCTCATTTAATCTCCAAAGCTTGTGAAGTCTTAACTTTTAAGTGAAAGAATTGCATTGTGTTCTCTGTTATAAGTATTACTAGATTTCTTTTCGTAACCTACAAGATCATTCCAGTTTTCATGTGTTAAAATACGAAAAAAATTGTTAACATTGTCAAAATCATGAAATTATACTTGTATTTTAATACATAAAGAGCTGTTACAAGATTTGTTATCTCAAATGCATATTTTCTCAATGAGCTTGTGTCACTTGCAGGTGATGGGCCGAGCTCTGGGAGCCATCTAAAAGAAATTCACATCAAAAGTGAAGTGCTTGACGCTGAGCTGGAGGCCGTTACTGTGAAGGACGAGCCCATTGACTGGCATCACGAACCCCAGGTGCTGGAATTTGTTGCTTACTCTTTTATGTATTGAGTGCTTCAGATTGGTTGCTTGATCTTTTCTTGAATGCTTCTAATTAATGCGTGCGAATAACATGCACTGCAGGTTTAAGTTTTTAATTGTAATGCACTGGGCAGACAAACAAACTAAAATAAACTGGAACGAAGTCAAAAGGAAAATTGTGAACAGGTACGATACAAGTCTCTAGTACAAGGTGGTTGATAATGCTCGTCAAAGTGAGTCTTTAACTATAGTTTAGACTCGTAGCTCGAGACGCCGGTAGTTCCTCAGCGTTGGAAACCTTGTTGTACTCCAAAGGCGAGAGCGCTACTCTTCTAAGTGCTCTCGCGTCCTCGTCTCCTTCAGCCAGCAAAGATTGGAAAGAAGTTTTCCAGACGTTTTGACTCTGTTCTTGAGCAAAGGCAGATGTAATATGGTTTACTGCAAGAGGAAAAAAAAGTCGAGATGATTAATTTGTCACATCAACTAGATGAAGGTAAATAACACGTTAATGAAAAGAAATACACAAAAGATCTAAGATTAGCACTCTTACACTATTAACGCTGCTCGTTTGGTGCGAAATGCTTTGCATTACGAAACAAAAGGAAGGAATTTGCAGGATCAACGGGATGGGGCCTCTGCGGTAAAGTTATATTGTAAAAGAAGGTTTAAGGGCACCGAGTAGTCAGAATGAAGAAAATGGCCATCAGGTTTTTGTATGTGATCTAGATCTATGGAATTTGTCATACATATATATTTTGAAAAATAAATAGGGGTTATCTTATAAACCTTCTTCCATTTTCGCCATAATGACGGAGATAATGGGAAGAAAAGGGCAAAGAAATAGACATTTACAAGCCACTTCTTAAAAAGTTCTTATTGCAGAGTAATGATCTTAAGTATTCATTGGATGCACAAAGGGTTGCCGCATAAAGATTCAAAAGATTATATTGAAATTCTCAATAGTTTTGTTTATGTTGAGTTTTAAAAAAATTAAAGATTCATTCATTTTTCCGTAGATTTTGAAAGGGTAGGGGTCTTTGGGAGGTACCGAGATCGACGTTCCCAAATCGTAAAAGTTATTGAAGAGCTGAGTGATAAATACATATGTTTTTAGAAATAAACAGTCGGTTAGCTATATCTAGGTGAAATGATTTGGCACATGAGCGCTGACACGTCATGCGACCCTCCCCACCGCTTCTTCTCCCTCGCCTCAGGTGCCTCAGGTGCTTCAGATGCTTCCAAATTTTTTACTGCTCATTAATTGTGCATTGCTCTACCGAATTAAGCAATAAAAAAAATTCTGTCAATTTTGGACTTGACTACACGGTCCCCTCAAGGAGATCATCCCGGCTGTTCAACTTTTTTCGTCCGATTCATTTGATAATTGGCCAGTATATGCATTTTGTGGACGTATATCTTTTTTAATCATGTCATTTTTTTTATTTGGGCCTTAGTTTTTTTCAGGAAAAATTAGTTTTTTTGAATATTTTATGGATATTTCAAAATGGGACTAGTCCTCGAGTTTTGGTGCTAGAACAAAACCAAAGACAGTTTTAGAATCCATGGAACATTTCTAAAAAACTCTCACTGGCGTTTTTCAAATTCGAATTTTTTTTATTTTTTTCAAATTTTTTAATATTTCTTAAAACAACAGTAATTTTTTGGGTTAAGATCTATATATTTTTTCGAAAAATTCGAATTGGAAAAAACGCTAGTAAGAGTTTGTTAGAAATGTTCCAAGGATTCTAAAACTGTCTTTGCTTTTGTTCTGGCATAAAAACTCAATGAGGAGATACGGGTTGAATGTTGAAAGTTATTTTTTTTGGGTATAAGCCATAACAAAATTTTTTGTTGAGGTGTGATATAATGGACAATGCATGTAATTGAATGTAGTTTTAATTTTTAATTTGATAATTTCCATACATATCTTCATATTCACACTGTAAATTGTGATTTCCAAACCCTAAAAAAATTAATTTTTTTTAAATAATATGAAATTTTTTATTTTAAGTCTGATGCTTCAAACTCTAGGACTAGTTCCATTTTGAATGTTGAAAGTTAGGAGTGTTGGGTATCAGCAAAAAACGAAATTTTTTGTTGAAGTGTCGTATAATGAACAATTTATGTATTTGAATGCAGTTTTATTTTTATTTCGATAATTTCCATACATAACTTCATATTCACAGTGTGAATTGTAATTTCCAAATGAAAATAAAAATTTTCATAGAAAACAAATTGTCCCCATTCATTCAAAACAATTTTGGTGTTCCCCAAGGATCCATTCTTGGACCGCCACTGTTTTCTATTTTCATTAATGATTTCCCTCCAGATGTCACGAGAAAACGTCCCGCCTCCTTGTTAACATTTCATTAACAAGAAGATCAGGTTCTCGGAATAGAGGAATGGCACACCTCCAGGTACATACCTAAACACACAAGAAATCAAGAAAAATAATCAACATTACAGTACATGTACTAAAACAAACGGTACTCACCGATGACAGGTGACCCACTTACTCAGCGCATTTTCTGAGCGCTATTTTGCCTCGGTGCGATGTGATGCCAGCGTTAACGGGGTTTTTAAACGCCATTAAATGCTAAAGAAGTTTTTATAATGGAACACCCTGGTACAAAGCATTAACCGTAAATTACTAGAACTGTAAGTAACACATATTGACAAATACTACTCTGCCTAATTGACCGGTAAATTTCTTCAAGTAAATTACATATCGAACACATATGATGAAATAATGCCTAACTGTCGGGTTGGCGCATTCCAACGGCACAATGAATGGCTATTTAGCCTCGGCTCACTATTTCTTTCGCCCAAGAGCAGCTTCAGTTCAATCCCTGTTTCATACACAGTGCATATACTGTCTTTGGACGTTTTTATGAAGAAGTCGTACTTGCAATCAATAGGAGAAAACCGCCCTCCTGTAGGGCAACAAAATTTTGACGATTACTTTGGTTCTACAATTTTCTCATACATATATATGCGCATATTCCACATTTAATTCAACTGCACCAATTCTCTTTTTTTTACGTTACATGAACCCATCGTTTTCCAGCGGTATTTATCGTAACAAAAGAACGAGCCTTACCCGCCCTGATGACGTTAATAAAAATTTTCCTTTAAACGACCTCCACGGTACGGAATCTTCTTCCCTCTGCAAAAGCAAAATGTAAACTTTTAATTTGTTGATTCAAGAAGAATATATTTAAACAGGTTTCGCTTCTTACTTATTTTCAGAGTATGACATTTAAGTTAACACCTATTCACGACGCAGAGTATAACATTTTAGGTTAATGCCTAGCCACGACGAACCTTATCGAGAGGCTCGCAAAAACTTACTGACTCTTGTTTTTCGTGCTAGCCAAAGTGTTCTTTTGGGGCTACCCTCTTTCCAATCATGACCAATGGTACCTCTCGTGCACTTCTAAACAATCGCCTACTCTGTCCCATTGGCTGTTCTCGAGGTTGCACGCATCCTATTCGCTGCGAGTTAATCTTGAAGTCAAAAACCCGTTGGCGAGCAGGCTTCTATCGCCTTTACCCCCTACCCTTGCCTGGGCCTATGGTCAATAAATTTTGCCCTTGCGGTAACACAACACCGCCTTTCTTGTTCGAGCTCTCGATGTCTGATTACCAAGCAAAACACTAGCCCCAGCTCGAGTGCCCGCTTCGCTTACAAGATACATAAATCTATGTTGAATGTAAACATTCAGGCCTACACTCATGTTATAGCGACCCACTCGTACCGTTGGAATGCGCCTGAACACAGTTTATAAACTCACAATTTTAGTTCCAGCAAAAATAATAAATGAGCACAAAATTCGTTACACACAATTACAGGATTTATTACACATGATTAATTTTTTTCTTAATTTTCATTTTCAATTCGCAAAAATTGATCATTCTTAACAGATTCTTGACACAATGCCTTCTAACACACGGATCTCAATGTATGCAGATCATGTTCAAATTGCAATAACAAGTTCTGTATCGGAAATACCACAGACGCAAATTAAAGCCGAAACTTTATTGACTAGCCTGAAATCATGGTACGACCGAAATGGTCTCAAATTAAATGCTAATAAAACACAATGCATTATTTTTGGATCCAAAAATGCAATTAAAAAAACTTCAGATCTTACTCTTGCAGTTGGAAATGATAAAATTAATGCATCAGAAAAAGTTGAAAATCTAGGTATCTGGTTCGATAGAAATATGTCCTTCAAACCTCACGTTGAGACTACTTGCAACAAAATCTACGGAACTTTAAAGTTTTTTCATCGTATAAAATGTATGCTAGACGAAAAATCCAGATTATTAGCCATTCAATCGCTTGTGCTATCGCGCATTGACTACTGCATCCTAGTATGGGGAGACTTACCTCAATACCTTCAAAGGGACTTACAAAAATGCATGAATTTTGCAGCCAAGGTGGTATGCAACGGTAATTTCAAAAGAAGTGATCACGTAACCCCTCTCCTCAATAAACTCGGCTGGATCCCTATCCAAGAAAGGCTCCTCATGCAGAAGGCTCAATACGTATTCTCCTCGTTATATCTTCCTCAGAGCAATGCTGAGATAGTGCGTTTCCATCCACCCACTGTAACTAATCAAAAACCGAACAGAAACAATAATGTCTTAGTCAACTATCGTTCATCTCACTTAGGGCAGAAGGCTCTGTCCATATCAGGCGCCTTACTGTGGAACAAACTTCCCCTGAGTATTAAAGTCCCTCAAAGACCGAGAGAAATTAAAGCCAAAATAACTCGTCATCTTGTGTCTCAATAATAATCCTTAGTTACAGAACATACTGAATGAGTACTGGCGAATCTCATTTACCTGGTATCTCCATTGCTGAACAATCTCCCTCGCTCATTGTTTTATAATTCAAGACATCACACAACAGTTTTGAAGGATGCGTAGGTATTATGATTTGACCGCCTATACGTTGTCATTTGCAAACATGCTTACTTGTATATGTGTGTACGTATATAGGTGTATGTGCGCATATGGGTGTGTATATGTACACGTACAACTGTGTGCACTAGAGTAGATGAACCAGTCGAAGGTGCATTTTATGTCATTCCTCTCCGTTTCTGTGCAAGCATCAAACTAGACCGTCATGGTACCTATGTGTGCGTGTGTTGATCAATTGCAGACATTCTGCACCATATTACAAAGATAATGTGTTTTTTTTCTAATATGAAATTGTAAAGCATCCATGTAAAAAAAAAATTCGTTGTGTGATCATCCATTTATACTGCAGTAATATACTTATTCGGCTTATAGTTATATGCTTATAATAATGTGATACCTGTGTTTGTTTATCAATTGCCGACAATTTGCGCCATATTTCAAAGAAAATGTGATTTGTTTTCTAATATGAAACCTTTATAGGACATTGTTTTCTTTCTTATTCACGTCCCACAATCGTTTTCATGTTTCTGACTTAAGTAGACTGTTTTGTGCCACTATTTTTAGTACGAAATTGTATAAAATTCATGCTATAATAAAAGATATTTTCTCCGTTTCCCTCGATTGGAATTCTGGTTTATACTGACTAGTTTACGCTGATATTTGCGCACATGCTTACTTGTGTATATGTGAACGTGTCCACGCTATGCGTATGACACTCTGTAGAATGCGTATGTATTGCCTCGATGCATAGAAATGCATTTGTGTATGCTTACGAGTTTGGTGTAAGTATGTGCGTAGGTATATGTGTGCATGTGTATGTGTATATATTTACATGTATACGTGCACATATGTGTGTACTAGACTGACAACTAGCATTTTACTAGAGATAATGGTATTTTTTCTGTGCACTCTTAACTTGTAACATTACCTAACTCGTCATCTCTTTAGTATTGTAAAGCATTCATGTGAAAACGATACATTTGTTGTGCGATCATCCATTTATATTTAAATAAAATGCTTGTTAACTAATGACCGTTATGTTAAAATTGTTGAATCAGAAATACAAAACTTATAATCTTCTTGGTCCTCATGCTTATATGTACATATATGTATATATATATGTGTGTGTGTATGTATGTGTGTGTGTGTATGGATTTATGCACACATGCATACGTATGTGTACATATGTGTGTATATGGGTACATATATATATATATATTTTTTTCATGCTTCCTTAAAATGACACTTGTGAACATTGACCGAAACAAGCGATTTCATATATTATTTCCTGGCGTCAAGAATTGCGAAGTTTTATGTCATGTACATGTAAACTGTCAAAAGTGTTTTCACCCCACAATGAAAATGCATCGTCCATGAAATTGTGTTATCTCTTATAATTATCATTACATGTATTATCAAATGTAGATTAAGCTAGATTAGGAGTTCATTGTCCTCAATCATTTCTTTTCGACTAGTGACACGAGTTTTTCAATACTCGTGTGTGTGTGTGTGTGTGTATCTGTGTGTATCATCTAAGTGTATTTATTTTAAGATATTTTAAAAACCATTGATGGTACTTTTGTACCATCTCTATTGGAAATAAACTGTTTTTCTTTCTTTTTTCTTTCTTTCTTTTCTCTCAAAAATCTGAAATTTTTTATTTTCGGTCTGATTCTTATGAAATTTGACTATGATATGTAACCTTTGAAAAGAAACACAATTTATTCCATCAATTTTTTTGAAATAGGCCTTAGTTTTTGAAAAAATTTGACTTTGGTTTTTAGGTATCGATATTTCACTGGTATTGATATTTCAAAATGGGACTCGTCATCGTGTTTTGATGCTAGAACAAAAACAAAGACAGTTTTAGAATCTTTGGAACATTTCTAACAAACTCACATGGGCTTTTTTTCATTTCTCATTTGTTCTCCTTTTATATGGGGTTGAAATGGGCTCAAAATTAAAGATTTTGTCTTCTGTAGAGTAATGATCTTAAAGAGTAATGATCTTAATAGATATCCCCCGTGCAAGGGGATCTATTGTCCGTAGCGCCATAAAATTTTACGACCGAATAGTCCACCACCTAAGGGTCCTTTTCCAACAAAAACATGAAAAATGACCACCTGAGCGGCAGGGGCCTGGGACGATCTCCTTAAGGGAAGCATATCGTGTTTTCCTTAAAAAATGGCGTAATTTTTTTTATTGCTTTAAAAGACTTTGAAAGATGTTCTTGAATCACTGTCAAAATGTTGGGAACGTCTTGCAATTCCAGCGCCCCCCAGAAGGGATCAAAGGGGGGTTACTCAGGCTAAATCAAAGGTGAGGCCATTCTCGTCTGCCTATCTTTGTGTAATATACATTTCAATGGTAAATCATTATCTATTTGAATTGAAAGTATAAAAAACAGTGCTTTCGAAGGGTCGGTGACGACAGAACACCGCACTCCCTCCGGGGGTACTCCAGGGGAAGGGAGGGAGGGGGTACTACGCGGGGGTAGGGTACTACTAGTTACAAGAGTTTTCATTGGCTTGTGAAAGAAGCAAATTACCCGTCTGGGGCAGGCCCCTGTCTGCGGCAAATTACCCGTCTGGGGCAGGTCGTTTCGATCGGCTCTTCTGATACGAAAGTATAGACACTAAGTCCGTTATTTCTCCGGCAATTTTATAGGTATATTGATGCGGTTTATTGCTTTTGAAATTATATTGTGTGATCTAAAATGGCAACGGGTTTGATTTTCGAAAATTTATATGTAACATTTTTTCCATTGACTGTTATCTTCAATCGGTGATATTGAACAATCACGATTTTCAAGACATTCGTTATAATGGGGCCGAAGTTTACAAAGCTAGAGCAATGTGGTTTGCTGCATTTGGAAGTCACATGTGTAATCTACAATTGCTGTTTAGTTGATTTTCAAAAATTTTTACGTGAAATTTTTTCCGTAGATTTTTGACCCTAAATTTAAACTCTGACTATAGCTTTTGCAAGAAAAATTCTATAAATTCAAAATGAATTCAAATTCAAAAACCCGTAAACAGCATTTTTGGAGCACACGTTGTACTTTCGCATGCAACAAACCGCATTGCTCTAGCTTTCTAAATTTCGGCCCCATTATAACGAATGTTATGTATATGTATATTTTTATTTATCATGAATAACTCATCTTCTATGTCCCAATGCAAAAAAACTTGAAGAAAAGTTGTTGGGAATCTAGAGATCTAGTAGTCTGCAAATTTTCATAGACGTAAGTCCGATAGAAAAAAATCTACGGATGGAAAATCAAGTTATGGGCCGACCGGTGAGTATGGTTCCCTTAAGGGGATCATCCGAGTTGGAGACCTTTTCGTTCGATTCGTTTGAAAATTGGCCAGTATGTCTTTTGTGAAAGTAAACCTTTTTTACTCATGTCATTTTTTCGATTTAGGCCTTAGTTTTTTTTTGACGAAAAATGTGTTTTTTGGTATATTTTATGTACATTTCAAGACGTATCAACTCATTGAGTTTTGATGCTAGAACAAAAACAAAGACAGTTTTAGAATCCTTGGAACATTTCTAACAAACGTTCGTTCAGTTTTTTCAAATTCAAATTTTTTCTATTTTTTCGAAATTTTTTAAATTTCAAAAATCAGCAACAATTTTTTGGGTTTAGAGCTATATATTTCTTCAAAGAATTCTAATTTGAAAACAAGCCGAACGAACGTTTGTTACAAATGTTTCAAAGATTCTAAAACTGTCTTTGGATTTGTTCTAGCATCAAAACTCGAGGACCGATGTCGTTTTGAATGGTAAAAAAGGAAAATTTTTGACTGCAGCCCTAAAATGAACTATGTCAATTGAATTTGAATATAACGAAAATTTTTTGTACATGAATGCAGTTTCCATGATCTATTTCGATGTACGAACAATGACCAGCATTTTCCTATTGAATTTCAAGTAAACATATAAAAAATATAGTTTCTATGAATTAATAAAAATAATTCATTTTATTTCAGTACTGACCATGTTCAGACTTTTTCAATTTCTTTCGTCCGATTTGTTTGAAAATTGGCCAGTATATGTATGTCGTGAAAGGAAACCTTTTTTTACTCGTGTCACTTTTCGATTTATGCCGTATTCTTAATTTTTTTTGACGAAAAAAGAGTATTTCGGTATATTTTTTTGGATATTTCAAAACGAGACTCGTCATCGAGTTTTGATGCTAGAACAAAACCAAAACCAGTTTTAGAATCCTTGAAACATTTCTAACAAACTCAAATTGTTTTTTTCATATTTGAAGAGTTTTATTGATCGTTTTTCAATAAGAAAAAAATTGGGCCTAAAAATCATCATTTTCGGTCCCCTTTTCACCCCCCCTGGGGGGGGGGGGGTTCTAGTGTCCGTAGGGCCATAAAATTTCATGGCACAATCACCCATTCCCTAAGGATCCTTTTTCAACAAGAAAAAATTGGGCCTAAAAATCATTAATTTTGGTCCCCTTTTCACCCCCCAAGGGGGGGGGGGGGTTCTAGTGTCCGTAGGGCCATAAAATTCATGGCACAATAACCCATCCCCTAAGGATCCTTCTTCAACAAAAAAATAATTTTCAGTGGGGGGAGCCGTCGGGGCCAAATGGGGCTGCGGATGATCCCCTTAATCGGTAAAATGGATAACAAGAAGCGAGTTGAAGTAATGAAGTCAATGTGATTCAGAAACTGTCTTAATTCAACGGTTCATCAAAACTCACCTGAAAATTATTTCCTCAGTAAAGTTTCTCCTCTTTTAGTGAAAAGTAAGATGAAAGGCTCAAATGAAGCTACAGAACACGGAAGAGAAAATCACGTTGGCCTTAATATCAACTTGAAGTAATTGATACTAGCTAGATTGCGGACAGCCTATTTGATGACTGTATCGTAATAATCTCCCCTCGAGGAGGACAGCAAAGGTAAGTTAATAATCGCCCCTCGAGGGGGACTGCAAAGGTGAGTTAGTAATTGCCTCTCAAGGAAGACAGCAAAGGTAACATAATAATCGCCCCTCGAGGAAGACAGCAAAGGTAAGTTAATAATTGCCTTTCAAAGAAGACAGCTAAGTTAAGTTAATAATTACTAGGTTACCCATTAATAATTAAGAACACCCAAGGGAAAAAAGTGTCTCAGAAAAAAGAAATGCAGGTAGAAGAGAAAAGTGAAGACAACAGAAGATGAACAGAAACGTTCCTCCTCATGCTAAACAGTGGGCCTGGATGGCAGTACTAACGAAACTTCACAACACTCGTCCGTTGCACCAAGAGTAACTTCCGCTGGCACAGGTAACACTGGTTGACTTTCAGAAGCAAAAGCATGGATGATAATAGTAACAAAAATAATAATAATGCTTGAAACTAGGGACAAGTTCACAATCTCACCTTCGTCCGTGCTTCAAACCTCAAGTGTGTGGTGAAACAATGTCTAGACGACTTTGCTACCGAGGTGAGCACACTGTATTTATTAATGTTCACTCCCCTCTTGAGAGCTTTTAATTGGTTGCTAACTATCCTATGGAGTGTTTCTAATTTGTTGATTACTCTTCTCTTGAGTGCTTTCTGTGGATTGCTTACTCACCTCTTCAATGTTTCCAATTGGTTACATACACTCCTGTTGGATGCTTCCAATTGGTTACTCACTTTCTTCTTGAATGCTTCCGTTTGATTTCAGTGTAGTTTTTATCATTCTGCAGAAAATTAAAATTTATTCATATGTTGTCTGGTTTTACTTGTTCTTGGCCCCTATTTTGTGACATTTATATCATTGTTACTGCTTTCACCTCATATTGTTTTGAGCATTTCTGACATAATTGACGAAACTTGTCATTCAGTGGATTTTATATTCCAATTACTTTGTGAATTACTTTCTCACTTTAGATACGCTCAATTCATTGCTAAACCATTTCATCACCCCTCAGGGGGATACAACTGTTGTATCGAAGTGAATTAGCGCTCCCAGGGGGACTGTGTGAGGGCCCAAGCTAAAAGTTAGGTAGGCTTCCTTTTTGTTGAAATAGAATAGGTTTTTGTTCTGTTACGGACCATCTTTTTTCGGTTCACCGCTCTCCTGTTTTTCAGCTCCTAGTACTTTCTTCTTCAACTTTTTCTTGTTTCATGAACTTCTTTATTGGCTTACTGTTTCTGTGCACTTTGTGCATAGATTCTGCGTTCCCTCAACTCCATACTAAATTGTGCCTTCCTCCTTCCTCTTTTAGAACATCTTTGTGATGGTTAGGGGAGGCTAAAATTTCTTACATAATAATAATATTGTAAGGCCAGGTGTTGTTGCTCTGGCCATTCAGTTCCGTTTGAGGCGAGTGAAGTAGCGGCCTTACTTATATGCTGCTCCTGCGGTTGGTATTGGTGATACGCAGTGGAGAAGTTGGACCTATTTATTGAATAAATGTACATTGAGACATATTAAGATAACTGAGCATAAAAAAGACTAGAATATAATTTGAAGAGGAAGGATAACTGAGGTAGGGCACGACAAGTACCCTCCCCCTAGCGAGAAAAAGTTTGAATGATACAATTTAGTAAATTAAAATAATGATGCTGCAGAACATTGGTGTTGAGCGATGAGGCCGTCCGTGCGATGAAGTCGAGCGCTACGATGAGGCCGAGCGATACGAAGAGACCATGCGAAAAGGCAGAGCGATGAGGCCGTGCTGTAGGCGTTTGTCGGCTCGGTTGTGCGTTTTCAAGCTTGGTTAAATGTTCTTGGATGGTAGAAACACTTAGCGGACATTGCGATTGGATGCTTCGTTGGACAGCAGCGATGAGTGCTGCTCGGGTCACCAGTTGTTAGGGGCAGGCACTTTAGAAGCATCGGCCTGGCCCGATGGTGGAACCGCTGGAGCGCTGCTAGCTTCACCAGTTGTAAGGAGCAAGCGATGATGAAGCCTCAGGACGTTGGTGGAACCGCTGAAGACTGTTGGGTCTCCAGTTCATGGAGCAGCTAGGGTGCCCATTTGAAAGAGGCTTCCGATTCGTCTGGGGTCGCCAATTGTTAGGCCATGTGTTGCTGCTTCAGCAGTTGAGTTCCATTTGCGACACAGATTGGCTGAAGCATATGAGCCTTACTTATATGCTCCTCCTGCGGTTGGTATCGGTGATACGCAGTGGAGGAGTTGGAACTTTTTTGTGAATACATTTACATTGAGACATATTAAGGTAACTGAGCACAAAAACGACTAGAATATGATTTGAGGGGTAACTGAGGTAGGGCACTCAATATAATATCTCGGCTGTTAAGGAGATCATCCCAGTTGTTCAACTTTTTTCGTCCGATTCGTTTGAAAATTGGCCAGTATATGTATTTTTTGAAGGTAAACACTTGTTACTCGAATCTTTTTTTTTGATTTGGGCCTTAGTTTTTTAAGATAAATTAGTTTTTTGGTACATTATTATGTAATTTTCATGACGTATCTCTGTTATGACGCTTTTCTTTCTCTCATTTTAATTATCGTCGTTGTCATTTTCAGTTGCTGTCATTTCTTTTTGATCGTCGTCGTGACTTTAAGGTCACAATTCTTTTATTTTCGTTAACAAAGATCAATCGAGACTTTTCAACGTCTCCAACGTAATTAGAATTTTACGTTATTTATTATTATTATGGTAGCGTGTTAACCCTTTTTCTCTTTCAATAGAAACGATAGCTCTTCTCTTATTTAAAGGGGAATTTACAAGGCATTGACATCATTATTTATTATCTAATCTCAACGCAGAAATAATCAAAATGGATCTAACGCACCTAGTTACATTTAATAAAATATCGGATGTACGCTGAATGTTTTTTATGAATTATACCTATTGCAAAGAGGCTTGATATGAGGATGCATTAGAAGGGATACGTGCTATGAATGTAACTTATCTTTTCTGAGGACTCCAGGAAAGGTAGCTAATATGTGTTCCGTGACAACCAATTATTTTATGTTACTAGATAAGATATGCGTAATTCACTCGTTTACATATTGTAAGATAAGACAAAGCCCCAGCCAGCTCCAAATGGGCAGGCTAGCACAACGCGCTCTGAGCTCTTTATGTACGGTTGCCACGGCCTCACTGACTGACCCGCCCTGACGCCCTCTCTATAGGGCCTTTCACACGATCAGTTTTCTCGTCAGTGACACTCACAGTCACGGTTCCGCAACACCATATTTGGGCATGCGTGCTCTCTTTAGCTCTCTTTCGGCACTGTTGGCGGTGTTGGCTTGACTGTCGCTTTGCTCCTATTTGCGTGTCAGTGTTTGCCCTGCAGGCGTCTAGTAAGGATGTCTGTAGCTGCTCTTGCAAATCAAATCGTCTCCGCTTGACCTTGAGAAGCGACGGCTTCTTTTATTAGTTATTTTCGGGAGCAGTCCGCTTTGTGGAAAGTGTACAGCAACGAATACAAGAACAGAAGTATTAGAAGCAAGTCGCTCAAATATGTTATTGAGGCAATGAATCAACTCAGTATTAGTTTGCGAGAATGAGTTGAAGTAAAAAATTAACATGCTTTAAAAATAGGTTAGGAAAAAATTTAGAGCCTTTGCTTCCAAAAAATCTATTATATAGCAGAGGATAGCACCTGGATTCAAAGGTGCGAGGAACAATAGTTTAGTTTATACAAGCACATAATGCGTTTGTCCTGTTGTAGTGTCAGCGCCATTTACGAAGGATTTCCAATCTTGTTTAATATTCACTCAGGAAGTACTGCAAAGCTATGTTATTTTTTTATTAGAATGAAAATATTAAATATTTAACCGAAGTACGATTTCAACAATTTGTCCGGCATTTTCAAATAAAATAAAAAACTTTTTCCATGAATTCTTAACATTTAATTTCAGCATGAAAATGTTTTCTGAAATAAATCTAAACATTTATTAGTTTACCCGTGCCGCTGTCACATTCACATGCATTATTAGATTTTATCACGCAGTAATTTGACAGGCTTCTTATATTTTATAATATTTGCTTGCGGATGCCAGATTTACGCGTGCATTCTATCATACAGTTCTAATGAATGTGCGCTAGATTTCAATTGTTATATCTATATCCTTGTCACAGTGTCGCCAGGAAATGACCGAATATAGTTCTTCAAGAAAAAAAATTCAATTTACGAGCTATTCGATTACATGCTGGTACATGCAAAACTGTATGGAACGAGCGGTAAATATTACCTGCACTGGAAGTTATTATGAAGTAGATTATTACATTTGTACTAGTTGTAGTATTTGTTAGATTTGGTGTGACCAAATTTTACAAATGCTGAAAAAAGGAAAGAATCCGACAAATAATTAGTGAGCGAAATGTGGATATTTAGCCTTAACTTTACTACAAATCCTGTTAAAACTGCCATTTTGTGGATGTTTAGCCAGCCAATCTTATACCCACTATCTATTTACGGTGTTTTTTTTTTCTCTATGACCACAAAGCCGATGAGTATGCTTGCTTTGACTACGACGAATCCTTCTCGACAACGCATAGTGAAGCACTGCCAAGCTTGTCAGTGACGCGCCACTTCAGTCACGCGAACGTACGTGTGAACGCGAGTGTTTTGACCACACTCAGTGAGTGTGAGTGTCACTGACGAAATAACTGATCGTGTGAAAGCCCCTTATGAGGTGGCAACTGGCAAGCTTTTCATAGCTGACGTGGTACGATACTTCAATAACAATATTAAGATGTATTAATTCCACAAACAAGCGGTTACGTATGACTCTAGCGTATTGAATTAAACTTTAAATGGGAAATATCAATTCTAGCTAATTGTACTGACAGTCTGATGAACATTAGCTATCGAATAATGATGCAATAAATGATAATCTTCTCCATTGTCGATGATATGCAACTTCTTCGATCTGTTCGCTGTTCGACGCACTCGGTGTTCCTGTTTCATCGATGTTTTGTCAACGTTTCTTCTAGAGGGCATAGACGATGTGATGCTTTCTTGCAGACTCAGGCTTTTATGGCTCTTTTCGAATTTTTATTGAACAAAAGCGTTGGCCAGTCGCTTCGTCAAATTCTTAGCATTGCTCTTTTAAGTTTTACTGTGAAGTATAACATCTCATTCAGTTTTAATGCTAGAACAAAATCAAAGACAGTTTTAGAATCCTTGACGCATTTCTAACAAGAAAATGAGGAAAAATTTTAACATAGTGAAACTTTTTTGTGATGAGCGATTTTTATAATCACCCCTCAAGGGGATACAAGTACTGTATCTATGGGAATTAGCGCACCCAGGGGGACTATGTGAGGGCCTGAGCTAAAGGTTAGGTAGGCTTCCTTTTTGTTGAAATAGAATAGGTTTTTGTTTTGTTACAGACTATCTTTTTTCAGTTCACTGCTGTCCTGTTTTTCAGCACCTAGGGTGATGTGTTCATGACCTGGACAGTAAAGTGAATAATATTCATAAAAAAAAGTTAGTGAGCTACAGGAGAGATTTTGTGCTTAAAAGAAAGCTTAACTAATTCCCCATCTTATTCTATGAGTTTCATATCTAAAGATATCATAGTATTGGTTTTACACCCATTTTTAAAATCCAGAATTCTCTGTCCGGGTCGAGACCCAGTGTTCACGACCCGGACAGAGAATTCTGGATTTTAAAAACAGCTGTAAAACCAATACTATGATATCTATAGATATGAAACTCATAGCATAAGATGGGGAATTAGTCTCAACCCGGACGGATGTTTTGGTCCACCAAAAACACTTACACCCAATGTTTCCCCCTCAGGGGGATACAATTATTGTATTTATGGGAACTAGCGCTCCCAGGGGGACAATGTCAGGGCCCGAGCTGAGAGTTAGGTAGGCCTTTTTTGTTGAAATAAAATGTTTTTGTTATGTTAAGGACCACCTTTTTTTCGGTTCACTGCTGTCATGTTCTTCAGCTCCTACTACTTTCTTCTTCAACTTTGATTTTGTTTCGTAATCTTCTTTCACAACTTACTGTTTCTATGCCTTTCTGCATAGATTCCGCGTTTCCTTAACTCCATACTAAATGGTGCCTTCCTCCTTCCTCTCTTTGGATCGCATTTATTGCTGGGTAGGGAGGCTAAAACTAACGACTAATATAATCTACACCAATGTTTTATATTTTTTCTTGCTAATAACATCCAGAATATGACACTGAAAGGTGGAATAAAACAATTGGTAGTAAAATATCAATGTAATAAAAAAACCGACTCGACTCGACTCGGACATCACGTGCACACTGTCCGAGTCGAGACCACGCACATGATTTTTTTCTAAATTCGTAAAAAATATAAACAATTCGCCTAGGTTAAATATTTCAATTAGGAGAAGTGAACACTAATGGGGGGCACATATTAATTCTAAAAATAATACACTTCCATCAATAAAACACTTCAAAAAATCACTCGATATTTAGACTTGGCAAACACCCATTTCCAGCCTTTTCCATGGCTTTATCTCACATATGGTACATTATAGTTGTAAGAACTATGCAATCATTCACAGTTAAATTGGTTTTTCCAGTACACTTTATTTGCATGAACTGTCAAAAATTGTCCGAGTCGAGAACACGGCATGATTTTGTTTAGGGGGCACCCCAAACGAGTCCATTGTTGTTTAGGCATTCAGTATTATCACTGATTTTATGCCAATATGGCTATATTACATAACAAAACTTATCACAAGTTGATCACGCCTTCTTCGTGGTCATAGCACAATATATCCTGATGCCAAAAATTAAGATTGCGACCTCTTGAAATCGAAATTCTTACCTTGCTTACAAGCGGAACGTCGGCGGGGAGGTTTGCAAATGGCGTCTAGTTAAGACCGCCCTCCCTCATACGTCGTAGCTTTGACGTCATCCTAGGCTAGATCGTTCATTGTTAATCAAGACTGTCCGGGTCGTGAACACATCACCCTACTACTTTCTTCTTCAACTTTTGTCTTGTTTCATGAACGACTTTCTTAGCTTCCTGCTTCTGTGCACCTTGTGCATAGATTCCGCGTTCCCTCTACTCCATACTAAATGGTGCCTTCCGTCTTCCTCTCTTAGAACATCTTTGTCGTGTAGTTAAGTGAGGCTACAACTTTCTTATATAATAATATTTAATAATTTTTATGATCACATTGCAAAGAAATTATTTTTAAGTTTAGAGCTATGTAACTTTTTTTCTCAAATTTGAAAAAAAGCTTTCATTTTATTGTTAGAAATGTTCCAAGGATTCCAAAACTGTCTTTGCTTTTGTTCTAGCATAAAAATCGATGAGGAGAAACCTTTTTGAATATTAAGTTTTTTTTGGGTATAAGCATAACAAAATTTTTTGTTGAAGTGTAATATAATGGACAATGCATGTAATTGGATGCAGTTTTAATTTTTAATTTGATAATTTCCATACATATCTTCATATTCACACTGTGAATTGTGATTTCCAAACCCTAAAAAAATTATTTTTTTTTTCAATAATATGAATTTTTTCATTTTAAGTCTGATTCTTATGAAATTTGATTATGACATGTAACTTTTGAAAAAAAAACTTCTTCTATTCATTTTGTTGATTTAGGCCTTAGTTTTTGAAAAAAATTGACATATTGGTTTTTAGGTATTGATATTTCACTGGTATTGAGGTTTCAAAAGAATAGAACTCATCGAGTTTTTATGCTAGAACAAAAACAAAGACAGTTTTAAAATCCTTGAACCATATCTTACAAACTTATATTCGCAAATTTTCCATTTCCCGTTTTGTTGTCTTTTTATATGGGGTTGAAAATTAAATATTTTGGTCCCCTTACCTCCTCCTGGGGGGAATCTATTGTCTGTAGCGCCATAAAATACTAGGACCAAATAGTCCACCACCTAAGGGTCCTTTTCGAACAAAAACATGAAAAATGACCATCGGAGCGACAGGGGCCTGGCAGGAGCCAGGGATGATATCCTTAAGGATACCGTCCGGGATTTTGACCTTTTTTTTGTCCGATTCGCTTGAAAATTGGCCACTATTTGTATTTTTTGAAAGTAAACCTTTATTACTCGTGTCATTTTTTCGATTTAGGCCTTATTTTTTTACGAAAAATTAGTGTTTTGATAAATTTTTATGCATATTTCAAGACGTATCAACTCATTGAATTTTGATGCTAGAACAAAACCAAAGACAGTTTTAGAATCCTTGAAGCATTTCTAACAAAGTTATAATTTAAAATTTTCAAATTTCGACAAACAATTTCTGTGATAAGCGATACTTTATAATATCACAATTATTTTTGGGTTTGGAGCCGTATAACTTTTTTTGTTTTCTTAAATTTGGGAGAGTCTAACTATAACTTTGTTGGAAATGTTCCAAGAATTTCAAAACTGTCTTTGGTTTTGTTCTAGCAACAAAACTCAATGAGTTGATACAGTTTGAATGTTGAAAGGTACATCTTTTGGGTATAAACCATGACAAAATTTTTGTTGAAGTGTAATATAATGGATAATTTATGTAACTAAATGCAGTTTTAATTTTTATTTCGATAATTTCCATGAATAACTTCATATTAACACTGAATTGTGATCTCCAAAAAATAAAAATAAAAAACATTTTTTATACATATAAATTATGAAATTCATTTTCAGTCTGATTCTTATGAAATTTGACTATAATATGTAACTTTTGAAAGGAACCACAATTTCGCCTATTCATTTTTTTGATTTAGGCCTTAGTTTTTGAAAAAATTTGACATACTGGTTTTTGAGTTCATTTTAATGGATATTTCAAAACGTATTGACTCATTGAGTTTTGCTGCTAGAACGAAACCAGACACAGTTTTAGAATCTATGAATCATTTCCAACAAAAGTGTATTAAGAAACTATCCATTTTCCTTTATATTTTCTGTTTATATGGGGTCGAAATCAGGTCGAAAACTCAATTCAAGATTCCCCCCCTCTGGGGGGATTTATTGTCCGTAGCGCCATAAAATTTTAGGACCGAATAGTCCACCATCTAAGGGTTCTTTTCCAACAATAACATGAAAAATGCTCACCGGACCGACAGGGGCCTGGCAGGGGCTTCGGACGGTATCCTTAAGCGATGTTTTACTCTGGTTCCGGAAAATGATTTCACTGCACACAACATTATTCTCGAGTTTCAATTCTGTTGAATTGATATTTATTGTCTATTTGATTGCTTATTGGTGGTTAGTGTAATACATCTCATTTTTAAAATTGTTGTGTAGTGAAAATATTTCACTGCGTGTTTGTACCGCGATGGTACTGCTGTTATGCACATAGAGCTCCGTCCTGCGACTGCCTGGCTGAAGCTAAAGTTGGCGGCTGCACGACTGAAGCTTGTCAGTTGCGTTAGGATCTTCATACAGTGCACTTGTCTGCGAGCAGGCCAATAAAGCTGCTTTTGCCTGATGCTCGTAAGTCGCGTGTTCTGAGCTTGAGGAATCCAGTGCCTCTTTTATTTGTTGTAGCTTAGGGTGTTTTGCCGGGGTGCTTAGTCGGCGGGAGAGTTACGATCTTGTGTAAAGAGACGGCTACCGCAACACATGCCCCGAGTCTGTTAAATGTCATACTTTACTTTTAAATATACTCATTGTTACTTATCCGTGCCGTACCTTAACCTATTATCTGGGCTTAGCTATTTAGCCTGAGTAGCTCACCCCTGCCTGGTCGACATCCTGACGGGTCGGCTTTCTAGTGGTGAGACAAAAGAACAGGCGGGTCTCGCTACAGTTATACCACGTAGAGTGACTATCTTTGACTGTGTGTATTGCATTAAGTATTGTTTTGTAATTTTCGATTGCATGAATGGTTCGTTACACTTTTGCTCTATATTTAAGTATTAACCGGCTAGGAAGGCCGAATGTGCTTTTCAAATTTCTTTAGTGTGTTCTTTATTTTTTGCTTCCTGTATTGTTTTTCATAATTTTTTTGTTTTGTTTTGAACAGTTGAGCGCATTTGCTCAAGATTAAAGTAAGAACATATGCTCAAGAGCACAACTTCGTCTCTAAAGTACATGGTTACGACGTGCATAGTTGCTTTTAATTGCAATTTTTCGTATTAGGTGTTTTTTTCCCCGAGAACACGTGCCAGTAATAATCGAGTAAAGTTCTTCCTCACAGGCCAGTTCAAGTTCAGGCTCTCATGCAGTTACTTTCAAGAGGGAAGTAGACTACGACTGCACCGAGTCACGTTCAGGGCACGCAGAAGCGGAGGACGAGTTGAGGGAAGGCAGCTCTAGTGCGTGCATCACAAGTGCTGTTCATCAGGGACCAGCTGCAGCATCTCAAGGGAGCGCTGACTCGCTACCATCAGATGTGTCAAGTAGCGGCAGTGGTATTGAGGCCGCACCTGCTGACAGACTCATGTCACGGCCCTTACTGTGTGAACATTGTGATTACATCACTGGTAGGAAGGACTTTATGGAGCTGCATCTCCGTGTCAGGCACAAATTAGGATATTACTACGATTGTGGATTGTGTGATTACTCCACTATGTACGTAAGTATTTTGAAGCGGCATGTAGTGGAGCAGCATGACAAGGAAAGCCGGTACGAAGGTCTACCCGGGGGTAACCAATATCCAGGTGTGAATATGACGAGGGAACAGCCACGTAATGAAAATGGTCAGGAAGAGCGCAAATGTGATTTATGTAACTCTTGTTTTGTCGTCAAGTCCAGTCCTGATTCACCTGAAATAGGTGCATTATACAATAGTATGGTGTACAAGTGTGAAGTATGCGAACATTCTTCGGCAAATGAAGGAAACTTGACGCAGTGTTTGTTTGGTAAACGCAAAATAAGACTTCAAATAAGCAGACATGTTCAAAGTCGGTTTAGCGGGCGTAACTTGAATGACTCTGCTCGTAGAAACGAACGTGAACCATACCAAGCTAGCAAAGATAGGAAAGGACAGCTGTTCAAATCTGAGTTCTGTGACTATTCCTCTACTCGTAAGGATTATGCTAAACGGCACCTAGCCTGCAAACATGGTAAAGGTAAGCTGTTCAAGTTTGAATCATGTGACTATTCCTCGGCTCGAAAGAGGAATGTTGAACTGCACCTAGCCAGTAACCATGGGAAAGGTCAGCTG
Source organism: Morinoia aosen (assembly GCA_030386875.1). NCBI lineage: Eukaryota > Metazoa > Arthropoda > Malacostraca > Amphipoda > Talitridae > Morinoia > Morinoia aosen. The sequence goes on along the minus strand of CM059576.1, from coordinate 102,643,723 downwards.
TTCAAGTGCGAATTGTGTGAATATTTCTCTGCTCATAGGGATAATCTTGAACGGCATCGAGCCAGCAAACATGGTGAAGGTCAGCTGTTCAAGTGTGAGTTATGTGACTATTTCGCTGGTCATCAGAGTGGTGTGAAACTACACCGAGCCAGCAAACATGGTGAAGGTCAGCTGTTCAAGTGTGAATTATGTAATTATTCCTCTGCTGAAAAGAGTAAACTCAAACTTCACCTAGCTTGCAAACATGGTGAAGGTCAACTGTTCAAGTGTGAATTATGTAATTATTCCTCTGCTGAAAAGAGTAAGCTCAAACTTCACCTAGCAAGCAAACATGGTGAAGGTCAGCTGTTCAAGTGTGAATTATGTAACTATTCTTCCGCTCGAAAGGGTAATCTTAAACTTCACCTAGCCAGCAAACATGGTGAAGGTCAGCTGTTCAAGTGTGAATTATGTGACTATATCTCTGGTCGTCAGAGTTGTGTGAAACTACACCGAGCCAGCAAACATAGTGAAGGTCAGCTGTTCAAGTGTGAATTATGTAACTATTCTTCCGCTCGAAAGGGTAATCTTAAACTTCACCTAGCCAGCAAACATGGTGAAGGTCAGCTGTTCAAGTGTGAATTTTGCGAATATTCCTCTGCTTATAGGAGTGATCTTAAACTTCACCTAGCCAGCAAACATGGTGAAGGTCAGGTGTTCAAGTGTGAATTATGTAACTATTTTTCCGCTCGAAAGGTTAGTCTTAAACTTCACCTAGCCAGCAAACATGGTGAAGGTCAGCTGTTCAAGTGTGAATTTTGCGAATATTCCTCTGCTTATAGGAGTGATCTTAAACTTCACCTAGCCAGCAAACATGGTGAAGGTCAGGTGTTCAAGTGTGAATTATGTAACTATTTTTCCGCTCGAAAGGGTAATCTTAAACTTCACCTAGCCAGCAAACATGGGGAAGGTCAGCTGTTCAAGTGTGAATTATGTAACTATTCTTCCGCTAGAAAGAATAATCTTAAACTTCACCTAGCCAGCAAACATGGTGAAGGTCAGCTGTTCAAGTGTGAATTATGTAACTATTCTTCCGCTCGAAAGGGTAATCTTAAACTTCACCTAGCCAGCAAACATAGTGAAGGTCAGCTTTTCGAGTGTGAGTTATGTGAATATTCCTCTGCCCAAAAGGGTAGGCTTGAACTTCACCTAGCCAGCAAACATGGTGAAGGTCAGCTGTTCAAGTGTGAATTATGTAACTATTCTTCCGCTCGAGAGGGTAGAGTTGAAAAACATCTAGCAAGCAAACATTAATGCGTTTCCTTGCAAGATGTTAAATGCAGATTTATGGGCTATTTAAATGTCTAATCACTGCATCACGATTCACATTCTTTAAAAATTTTAGCTCTTCCGTGTGGTCAAAGATCTTACGGGCTTCTCCCTCTGGAGAATATAACTTTTGTGTCCTTTGGAATTAGTGCTCACGAGAGGAATATGTGAGGTCCTGAACCAAAATTTAAGGGGATCATGTTTCTGTGGAAATGTTTTTAGTTGTGTTAAGGACCATCTTTTTGGGGTTTACTGCAGTCCTGTTTTTCATTATTCGTTGCGCCTTCAACTTCATCTTGTTGCATAAATTTCTGTGAAACGTGCTGTTTCTATAAACCATGTGCATAAACTCTGCATTCCCATAAGTGATTACTTAATGAGATCTTCTCTTTCCTCTTTCAAAACCACTTTTATAATTAAACATCTCTGAACTATCTTATTTAAAGTAAGTAACGCCTCGGTTGAGTTGTTTTAGGTGAAATTTTATTTCCTTCCTAACATTCATTCTTCATTTTGCGTGCTATTCTGCGCAATTTTCTTTAATTTATAATGTGTCTTTTCGAATGAAATGAGAACTTTCTTTCAGTTGCTGAGTGGCTTTTTAGGATGACGCATGAAAATCAGCCGTTGACATTGTATTTCGAAGTGTTTCTTGTCGCATCCTTATGACATTTGTCAGACTTGCATTGTAAATTCTTTTTTTCTGTTTATATTCCAGGATTGACGGTCACAACCTTGGATTGTTTCTTGTTCTTTTTTTTGTGTTATAAGAAAATGTACATTTCTGGCAACCTTCTCTAATGCTTTATGTCAGTGGTTCTCAAACTTGGGTCCCTGAGAAGGTTCTAGGAGGTCTGCAACAGAATGGAAAATAATTACATCCAGACAGTATGTATAAAAATGCACAACAATGATTCTTCGTCATTATAATAGGTGGAATTGAAATTTTGGTGTGCATGCAGCCAGCACATCTCAATGACATTTTTATACGTCATAATATTTCATTTAGGTCTGTTGGCTCACCCTTTGCTGCCGGCTTTATTGGAGAACTGTGTTTACTTTTGTTGTAATACGTTGCAATACATATATCACTTGATATTTTTTTGGGCAAGATCATGGAAAGCTGCAACAAATTTTGAGAAATTCAACATTCTGCTGGGCTACAAGCGTTGGAATGTGTGTAGTCGTAAACCTGCGGTCGGCGCCTTATTCAAACTTGCTAACTCTCGAGCATCGACAAGCCACCTTGGGGATACACAATACACACACACACGCAGGCTTGGGATCAGAAGGCAGAGGTTTTGGCTGAACTGGGTTTCGCAAGGGCAGATTCAAAAGAGAAGGAGTAAGGCCGCGGCCAGTAAAACAGCAGTGGAGCAGGGCAGAGCAGAGCAGACTCGGCGCGGTGTTTTATGTTTGTGGTATTCCTATTAGGGTGGCCAGACAAGTAGCACAGAGCAGAGCAGGGCAGCGCTGTCTGAAGCAAGCGCCAGCGGCGTTTTATCTTGGATGATAAAACACCGCTCGGAAGCTAGCAGTCAGTTGCACCCTAGCGTTCGTACGGGGAGGATGTGGAACTTCAGATCTCCTCGGTGTGAGCTATTCCTGCGATCGGGGATGCATCTCATTATATTTGGATCATAAGTATGTTAATGAACAATGGTCATTTATAGAAGACGCCATGGAAGTTAGTGTTAAGTGGGCTCGTATTGTTATTTATACGTATATAGGTACTTTCCACCTCATAAATCGAAAACTAAACGTATACCAAGTATTTTCTTTGTCAATACCTACACTTTACAGCGTACCACTGCCTACCATTTTATATTATGTTTTCCGTGTTTAGGCCCATGGCACTAAAATAGACTTCAAAAATACTTTTTTATGTATCAACTAAGAGTTTTTTTAGTAATAGTTTAGCCCGAAGCGCTGCACACGGCCGATACAGAAATATTCAAGTTTACGTTTTATCAGTATTACATTGGCAAAAATAACTTTGAAAGTATGCAAGTAAAAATTATTAGTTTCTCCAAAAAGCGATGGTGATGTTCGAGTTCTGTGGGAAAATAGCAATTAAATTGGAACGTAGTGCCGCAAGCCAAATACAAAAGATCCATTTACACTTTGAAATTGTTTATTAATTTAATAATTCGAAATTCGGGTTGTTATATCCATAAATGTATATCTTTATACGCTTGAACGAATAAGTTCCTTGTTCTGTAATGTATCTACACGTAAAACGCTGCAAAATAATTCAGATTCAAGTATCTAAAAGGTTTCAAGTCATTCGTCAGTGAATTATTAGCATTATTATTCTCTCAGCAATTAAAATAACTTGCATGTCATGCAATTAATTTCTTGAGGAATTTTCTGAAGCAATTGTAAAACACTATTAAAGCCATTAAATTCGTTGAGTATAACAATGTTGTAGGGAGATCAAAAGTAAAATACGGATGTATGGATGTACTTGCAATGCTAACAGCATAATGCGTAGCATATAAATATGTATAAATAAACATAATTAAATGAAATATTGCCAGTTCTACAGCTATTCAATAGATTAAATTTGAGGTAACTACAGTCACAAAGCACTGCTCTTCTTAGCGCCAAGATTACAACAGTTACTGCTGCAAACTCAGGACTGCTACTGCTGTTTGTTTGGCCGCCTAACTTGCTAGCATTAGCTATCAGCTACCAGCGAGCCGAAACTGCTCCGCTCAGCCCTGCTCCACTGCTGTTCGTCTGGCCGCGGCCTAAGGTTTAAGCAGAAAGCGGCACCATCTACACCAATGGTGTGCTCTCTAAGGAATCACTTGTTTAGGGTATCGAGCGCGCGCCAATCAGAGTGCGAAACTTCAGGACAGGCAAGCATCCAACGAATCAAAATTGAGAGACTTCACTGGGGCTTAGAACAGTCTAGACCTTTCGAGAATGAACCAGGCGAGAGCCATATAATGAGTTGACATGAAGAATCGGGAGGCTTTTGTTCGTGGAATTGCAGAGGAGAAGAGGTGCGAGATCTGAGGGCACACACAACGTGGCATCCCGGCCGCTGCCGGGCTGCATACTTCATAAGCAGCAAATTTTACAACTGAGTAAAGTGAACTTCGAAGTTTCAAGAAGACTTCGCCGTACGCTTACAAGCGCCGAAGTAGTAACCTGCAACAAGCACCCGCTCGGAAAATCACGGCCTGGGCACATCAACAACCCAACGAAAAATACATGGAGAATTTCCACGTTGAGCATGAGCTCCCAAGCAGCTTCTGCATAAAAATTAGGAGCCACGCGTTCACCAACAATGCCGAGGTCGACGGGCAAGAACTACAATAACCTATTCCCGCAGCACTTCAAAGAATCACAGGTGGGACAGGACTTCAAAAACTTTGCCAGTAACGAAGCGCATGTGGAGAACTGGAGCAGTGAAGCCAGCAAGATGGAGCGGAGCAATGGAGCAGCCGCCGAAACGAACTGTCGCGGCAGTGGCCGCCGACGAGGACAGGAGATGCTGAGCATCAGCAGCGGAAATAGTGAATATCAATCAATGAATCACTCATTATCAAGAGTGCGAGTGTTTATAATAGTGAGAGCTTTGAAGATGGCCGACCTGATGCTGGGCGTCCCGCCACAACATCGCCGCCCGAAGCAGAGGCAGATCATCCCTACGTGCATTCTTCAGGCAGTTTGGAAGTGCATTAAGTCATCGTGATCTACAAGTTACAAGATTGTGTTAACACAAATTTACGGGTTGAGGACTCAGAAAAGTGATCTAAGTACAAATTGCAGTGCAAAGCAGCACATAGAATGGGGCACTCAAAGTGGCGCGCTAATTATAAAATTAATTTGTGTTTTTTATTGTGGTGTTGTGCACTTTGCAGGAGGATGTGGTTCGGTCACAAAGCAAGAGTTCAGGTGGTGCGTGATGCGAAGTGTTTTACTTGATTTTTGAATACCCTGTGGTAAGCAAGGTTTTTGCTGTTATACATTGCATTATCCCCGGTTATTTCGTGCTTACGCTAGCCCATTCATCGACTATGTCTTCTAATTTTTTATTCATTTTGCGGGAAGTTTATTTTATAGTTATCATGAATTTTGTGCGACGTTAATCATGCAATCGTTGCTCTAGCGCTCATTGCGACAAGAGGTGCATATTTCTCATTCTTGCTGTGTCAATTTAGGTCAAAACTTGCTTGTCGACAATCCTCATTTTTAATTAATCCACGTGTTCTCAAGACGAAACCCATTTCAATCTTTCGATTCTTTTATTTTCCATGCTGTTGTACGGGTACAAGCGAGCACCAAATGTTCAATACTATTGTTTTATTTTCGAGGGTTGAGATTCCCCCAAGCGTGCGAGGGGACGGCCGCCGCAAGGCTATAAACCACTACCCCTTCTCGTATCGCGACACTTTTGTGGTTTGTGTGGTATGTTTTCCAGAATGTGTGTGGTGGGTTTTTGGTATGTGTGAAAATGTTGAAGAAAGCTCATGTATTGGTAGGTTTTTCTTACCTTATTTTCAAATCAATATCATTAGCTTAATTTGAATTTATTACGACGTAGCAACATCAATCCTCCGTCAGTCCAACTGTCACGGTCGTCAGTCTTGTGACCGGCAGTCTGGCCCCAAGTCCGTGTAGGCTCTGGCTGTCTGATCGGACTGGCTGCTACACATTCGCATTGTACGCAGATGACGTTCGCTATATTTTGCTATTATATTAAAAATGGTGGTATATCGGTAATGAGTTATTGATAATTGACAAAACTATATTTGGCAAGTTTACCTAAATATCATGTAACTTTAGGCTCCTCTGTTTCTTTTCAATTACTAATTTCATTCATTCATGCTTCATTTTACGCTCACAGAAAGTGAGAATTGAAGATGCAGAAGTTTTAAAACTAAAATCGACAGATAAGCTTTCCACTGCTACTTCATCAAGACAAAGTGAAGGAAGTAGTTTGGGTACAAAAAAAGAAAATCAAAACTGAGCAAGAATAATTCCTAATGTATTGCATATGGGCTTACCTTAGTGGTGAAAAAACGTTGGAGTGGAGTACCCGAAGTGTGTCATCTGTCAAGATATACTTTCCAATGAAGGTATGAAAACGTCGAAACTATCAAGACATTTACAACAAAAGGGAAATTTCACTGTTTCCGTTAACAATTTTACTGGTGCCGAAATGAATTATCTTTATGTGTGAATTGTGCGTCGTGAAGGACCATCTAATAGACAAGGATTTGATAAAGATTACTTGCTCTCAGCAAGTACTCTAGCCCACCCACACCTTCCCGTGGTGGTACCGTCAGTATACTCGGAGTTGTCTACTCGTTACATATAGTATCTGTAAAATTGATGACTAAGTGCTCATAGGATTATTTATTACAGTGTTGTCAGTGAGTAAAACTAACGTGGGGGGCGCCCACTAACATATGAGTCTTTTTTAGCTTTGCGTATTTATTTTCATTCTGTATAAATAAAGCACACGACCCTGGCCCCGGGAGTTCAGTGCTCCGAGGACCAGGCAGAATGGCGAGGGGAGGCAAAGGATCGCGACCCAGCCAGAGAAACTCTGCGGGGGATCGGAAGACGTCCGCAAGGGAGCAAAAGAAGTCATCCGCTAAACCCAATGAGGTAAAATCGATCAGGACGCCGGTTGCTGAACATGCAAGTGGACACAAAAGCAGCACGCCGCTTTGTTCGACCTCTGCAGCAGTCGCGGGCCGTCAAATTGGGGAACGGGAGCAACAGGAGGACACGTCTGCTTGAATCACCAATATCGAGAGCAATATCGACAGAGTCATGAAGTGCCTGGATGGGGTGCTGCCGGAGCGTTATGTCGCTCGGGTAAATACAACGAGCCATGCCTCTGGTGCACCCAACCTAATCTCCAATGAAGAAAGAATCGAGAAGCTAGAGAATACCATTAAAGAAATAACAAATGTAATATCCTCCCTATCTTCCTCTGGAGGACTGAAGAGCCCAATCAACTCTCCAAGACAGAAAGATAAAACAAGTTCATTCCTTTGGATTTTGCAAAACAGCCACCACCGCCAGTATTCACGCGCTTTTACAGCATGAAATTTGCACCAGAAACGAAGCGTGCAATCGACCATTACTCAATTAAAAAGTCAATTGTGGCTCTGACAAAATCGCCACTGAAGTCCATAACCACTAGCGGCCAAGACAGCTTCACTCTTGAGGTAAGAAACGAGAGCCAAGGCCAAACACTCATGACCATCACACACTCAACACTGTGCAAGGTCCTTCCCCACCCAAAACTCAAGAAATCATAAAGACTTACCCTCCCTGTACACCCTGTCCTTGTCGTGGGGGGAGGGCTTGCGCGTCCCTGTGAAGTGCAGAGCCAAACTGACTAGGTGAAACCATGTCAAACGAAAGATTAAAACATTCTTTCGTTTGAGAGTAATTTTAAGTCAATAGGTGCATTTTTTCGAAAGTTACAAGTGGGTGAACTTATGTGTTGGATTAGTGGCAGGGCTTAGCTGGAAAAGATCCGATTAATTTTGGAGACAAATCATCCCTAAGAGAAAAAATCGTGAGATGGTCATCTTCAGTAATTGTGGTACGTCAGTCGCCCGTTTTTTTCTTTTGAGTTCAGTCAAGTAATAAATAATGGGCCTCAAGCAGGAAGCAGACAAAGACACCTCCAATGATCGGTTCCATTTACACCGGGTTCCATCGTATCTATTTCGTCCATTCAGCACAAGCACGGTAAGTGAACTGAAACATAGACGTCCTCGTCAAGAGGAAACGTGGAAGTGGAAAAAGTGTTCCCAGACTGAGGTGAATCGTGAAATTTTCACTCGTAAGAAGAAACCACATTCATATAGGTAAAGTATAGTGTCAGAACACTTCAGCATGAAAACGGAAGAATCAATATTGTGACGAAGTTCACTAGAAATTCAGGAAACGCGATCTAAAAAATAACGTACAATGAGAAACTTTCATTAGTAGCGGGTTATGCATGCAATGGCAACCTCGATATCTCGGAAGAAACGGCCCTCCTTACACACCCCGGTGACAACTACAGGGGCTCGGTGCTACTGTAGCGTGAGGTCTACCGCTAGGTATTGCCTACCCAGGTGCAGTTTGGGATGTGCAAATTCAGTGTTTTTCTCTACATTAAATGTATCTAAATAAGTTTATCCATTAGTAACCTAACCTCACGCTATAGTATTAGCTAGAGGTAGATCTCATACTATAGTGGGGTAGACATCACGCTATAGTAGCACCGGAGACTCGCCTCGGCAGCCGATTTGAATAATTAACCTTCGTTAGGAGTTGAGAATCCTAAGCCATTTGATGTGCAAGTACTAATTAGCCATCTTTAGATGAACGTATGTTTAGTTATGAAACATATTTATGACTGTTGAAATATTAAAAATATATTTAGTTAAGTTAGGTTTTTGTCATCTACGATGCTTGACTTCCTGAACACAGAACCGTGGTTAGTTTCTGCTAGCACACCGACAGTTTTCTGAGGCAACTTCCTCCATGATAATTCATAATTACATCGTTTAGTTATAGGCAATACGACATATCAGCTGATGAATGTGATGATAGTGGGGATAATTGTGAGATAACTATAATGCAACTGCCGTGAACACAACACTTGTAAACGCAGTAACTAGTGGCAGAACATTTATGATGCAACTAGTGGCAGACAACACCTGCAGACGTAGTAACTAGTGGCAGACAACACCTGCAGACGCAGTAACTAGTGGCAGACAACAACGCCTACAGACGTAGTAACTAGTGGCAGACAACACCTGCAGACGCAGTAACTAGTGGCAGACAACACTTACAGACGCAGTAACTAGTGGCAAACAACACCTGCAGACGCAGTAACTAGTGGTAGACAACACCTACAGACTCAGTAACTAGTGGCATACAACACCTGCAGACGCTGTAACTAGTGGCAGACAACACCTGCAGACGCAGTAACTAGTGGCAGACAACATCTGTAGATGCAGTAACTAGTGGCAGACAACAACACCTGCAGACGCAGTAACTAGCGGCAGACAACACCTGCAGACGCAGTAACTAGCGGCAAACAACACCTGCAGACGCAGTAACTAGCGGCAGGCAACACCTGCAGACGCAGTAACTAGCGGCAGGCAAGACCTGCAGACGCCGTAACTAGTGGCAGACAACACCTACAGACGTAGTTACTAGTGGCAGACAACAACACCTGCAGACGCAGTAGCTAGCGGCAAACAACATCTGCAGACGTAGTAACTAGTGGCAGACAACACCTGCAGACGCAGTAACTAGTGGCAGATAACGCCTGCAGACACAGTAACTAGTGGCAGACAACACCTGCAGACGCAGTAACTAGTGGCAGACAACACATGCAGACGCAGTAACTAGTGGCAGACAACACCTGCAGACACAGTAACTAGTGGCAGACAACACCTGCAGACGCAGTAACTAGTAGCGCATATTTACTAACATATGAAGACAGCCTACTTCAGTAGTTAACATAAGTTGACAACGCTCTAAGCGTAGGCTGATGGCTGAACAATGTAATTTTGCAGTCGGGGAGTGAGCAGCATTGGAACATGGCGGCGTGCTGACCATAGGGTAACCTGGGGCAAGGCGCCCAACCGGCTTTTCTCCCAAATTGTGTTTTTCTTTTATTTTAATGATAAAAATAATACATTTGACAATTCAACATAAAAGAAGAATTTAAAAAAATGCTTAATTCATCATATTATTAATGACTAGACGAAACATATCCTTAACGAGAAAAACATATCCTTAACGAGAAAAATATATCCTTGACTAAGGAAAAATAAATTGTAGATTGCGGAAAACAACTGATACCGCGAAAAGCATATAATTCATCTAATTGCTAGTGCAATGAAAAAACAATAAGGATTATACCTATGAATAATCATATTCGTTATTGCAGTTTTGACAAATATACCTTGGATCACCATCTGTAGTCGTGATGAGGCCATTTTGAGCACGCCATATATAGGGTCCATTTCTCTCGAGACTGGCTATTTGCAACAGGCATTAAGGGGGCCCTCCGAAGCCCCTTGTCTCTCCGATGGTCATTTTTCATGTTTTTGTTGGAAAAGGACCCTTAGGTGGTGGACTTATGAACTTCTCCCAACGTGGGGAAGTTTATTTAATTATTGAATTTGAAGCTTGAAGAGCAAGCAGTTAGTGAGGTTTAATGTTCCAGTTTTGATGGTTAGAGGTTGAGAATTGGATGAATTTATAAATTGAATTAGGTTGGTATTCTTTGATAAGGCGGGGTCACCAGTCGCCGGGGAAGGCGACACTTACTAGAATAAAATGATATATCTGACTCGGTCCTCAGAAGGAGGTTAATAAGGTATTCGGACGCAATATTTCAAGCGTCCGTCTAAAATCAACAATAAAAACTACCATACAGCCAACACTGGGGAAAATGAGAGAATAGTTTAGCTCGCCTTATGGGATTTCTTGGTTGAGGTTGAACGCCGAAGTGCGAGGCTTGACTCTTGTTCGAGAGACGTTCTTGGGGAGAGTCCGCGGAGGATGCAGGACTTCAGACGATTCGTCAGCTCAGGCTTGTGGAAGCGTGTGCTGGAGTGTGAAGTCGAGGACGGTGTAAGTGTGGGAGGTTCCGACACTAAGTGAGTAGGGAATTGAGTGATGAGTATGGGAATAGTTACCGGTTGGGAAAACTCGGTAAGAGATGAGGACTCTCGACCCAATGGTCTCAACTGGAGATTTTAGCGGCTTAGCTGCAGGGATGCAGGCCTTCCAGTTTAGTGAAATTTGAAGAGGAGGAGACTTGGAGAAGAAACTCGGAGAAGGCTTGGAGGAGACTCGAGGAAGCTAGCTCCTTAGGCTATCAATGCAGAGGGGCTGCCCTCAAGATGTTACAATTGTTTGTGAGTGCGTGGGGTGTGTGGTCCAGTCGATCCTGTGTAGGAGCGAGTGACTTGGATTAATTTGTACGGCAACGAGTCTATTCATAACACATGTGCAAGACTGCTGCATCTGCTACACAAACAGGAAGAACAATGGCAGAAGTCTAGTGCTAAGGTCAGTGCGCAGCTCTAGCGCCAGAGTGGCAGCCTGAATCAACTTAACACCCAGAACCGGTGTTCGAGACCAACTGGTCATAAGCTCTATCCTGATATCACAAGCAGCAGCACTACTGAGTGTATAATCTAATTGAGCTAACAGCTAGAAGTAAAATAGCTACTGAGGTAAATAATGTACTAAGTACATACGAGAAATGGTTAAGCCTCTATTCTCTATAATTCAGATGAGCAAGAATTGCAGCAAAATTACATATAAAAAGTAGTAGCATATAAAAAGACACGAAAGTCAAAACAAACTAAAGCTGGAAACAAAGTTACAGTGATTTAAAAAAGGCTCAATTAAATTCAGGGAAAAATATTTAACTCACATCAAAAAGTGATCTCTGTGGACAGCAAAGTGTCTTGCACTATGCTCAGCACTAAAAAATAACTAAGGAGCTATTGCCAAACATCGTACTAATAGCACAACAGAGAATCATCGGAGAATGGTAAATACGTAACAATGACAAAGATGGGGCAGTGAACTTGAAGCTTGTGCCTAACTAACACTGGCACAGATAAACACAGTGAATGTTCCTAAGACACAATAACGAGCGCTCCCTAACACGGAACAAGTTAAGACACAACACAGAAAAGTTAAGACACAATAAACACTTAACATTAAACAGTTGCTACTTACGTATGCCCGCTCTGGGGCCCAAGCACTACTCAGGAGGATCTGTACGAGAATGACGACTCTGCCTGAAAAGCCGGCCTTATATGCGCTGTGAGCGGACGAGCGCTTCCGGGACTTCCGGAGCGAATGAACTTGCGGTATGGTTCTACGTGAAAAACGTTGTTCTTTCTTGTCGAAGTATTTCTTTGGTCAAATTTTAATAGATTTGGGGTAATGTTGAATGACAATAGTAATCTAAAATCTTAAAAATGATTGCGTTACTTTATTTAATTTTTTTAGAAGATGGTTTTAATAATTTATAAATTTTAGACTGAAGTGCGGCTGAGGGCGATCACTACAGCTACCCTCCCCCCTGAGGAGACCAAAAGTTCTGGTAGCAGTGAAGCTGTTACCTGTAAAGTGCAAGTCAGAAATACGAGGGAGAGATCCCAAAAGATGCTTTGACAGAGGAAAAATAGATGAAGATGGTGGATGGTTAACTGTGGAACTGTGAAAGTTTCAGCTCGGATCCCCAACTGGGACCACAAAAGAATCTGCGAGGTTAGCATCACTGGGCATACAGGTGCCAGAAGTATCCGCCGAAATGGAGGCGCCCGAATTACTTGATTCCGACTGCGTTCTTTGAACGGTATAACGGGGAATCTAGAATTGGTCGACTTCCACGACTTTGGAAAACTCGAAGTGAACTACGACGTACGAATTCGCTGGCTCGACAGGTGTTGACCTGAGGCGAAATCGCAGTCTGAGTTGTAATAGTATGCCATAGTAAAAAAATCAGTTCCTTCCTTCCCAAAACACATATGCCGGTTACAACGGCAAGTGTGCGACGTAAGTCGTTTGCACAGCCTCCCTAATCAACGTGCGTGCTCCTCAGGCGTCCCCAAGGCTACAAGCACACCGACCAGGCAGCAATACAAAAATTGGGAGATCGGGAAAGACTTAGTCATTGATGCTGAAAGATTGTGCGGATCATTTCGTAACCCGTATGGGATACGGAGGAACTTATAAAAGACAACCGGTGCACAGACGGCAGTCTCTTCGAAATGATCGCAGAGTTCAAATTTATGATTGGGGCACATTTTTAAAATAAGTCAATTGCTCAGATTGACAAGTTGGTGTTTCGTACAAAGACATTTTCACTTCAGTGCTTCAGTAGCAATGGTGCTGCAGTAGCAATGGCAGTTGCGAAGGTTATTAGTAAGGAGCTTCAGTAGCAATGGAAATTATCCTAGAAGGTCTCCTAAGGTTTGCTTCAGTGGGAATGGAATGCGTGAAGAGTTTTGTAAAAGGTGGCTTCAGTAGCAATGGAAAACATGAAGAATTTGTTAGAATAGGCTGCAGTAGCAATAACTTATTATTAGGGAAGGGTTTAGAGAAGAAAACTATGTTTGACTACTGAGAATTAGAGAGAAGGATGGAAAGGAACACTACCTCCTCCAAGGTTCAACATGCAACAGCTGCAAACAGCCTCGACATGCGCTCAAAAACCTCCAAATGATGGCTGCGGTGATTTCAATTGTTTGATTATTTATCTAACTCTGGGGTATACCAATCTGAACTTCTCCCAAAGTGGGGAAGTTATTTTAGTTACTTGAATTTGTAAGCTTGAAGAGCAAGCAATTAGAGAGGTTTAATGTTCCAGTTTTGATGGTTAGAGGTTGAGAATTAGATGAATTTATAAATTGAATTAGGTTGGTATTCTTTGATAAGGCGGGGTCACCAGTCGCCGGGGAAGGCGACACTTACTAGAATAAAATGATATATCTGACTCGGTCCTCAGAAGGAGGTTAATAAGGTATTCGGACGCAATATTTCAAGCGTCTAAAATCAACAATAAAAACTACCATACAGCCAACACTGGGGAAAATGAGAGAATAGTTTAGCTCGCCTTATGGGATTTCTTGGTTGAGGTTGAACGCCGAAGTGCGAGGCTTGACTTGTTCGAGAGACGTTCTTGGGGAGAGTCCGCGGAGGATGCAGGACTTCAGACGATTCGTCAGCTCAGGCTTGTGGAAGCGTGTGCTGGAGTGTGAAGTCGAGGACGGTGTAAGTGTGAGAGGTTCCGACACTAAGTGAGTAGGGAATTGAGTGATGAGTATGGGAATAGTTACCGGTTGGGAAAACTCGGTAAGAGATGAGGACTCTCGACCCAATGGTCTCAACTGGAGATTTTAGCGGCTTAGCTGCAGGGATGCAGGCCTTCCAGTTTAGTGAAATTTGAAGAGGAGGAGACTTGGAGAAGAAACTCGGAGAAGGCTTGGAGGAGACTCGAGGAAGCTAGCTCCTTAGGCTATCAATGCAGAGGGGCTGCCCTCAAGATGTTACAATTGTTTGTGAGTGCGTGTGGTGTGTGGTCCAGTCGATCCTGTGTAGGAGCGAGTGACTTGGATTAATTTGTACGGCAACGAGTCTATTCATAACACATGTGCAAGACTGCTGCATCTGCTACACTAACAGGAAGAACAATGGCAGAAGTCTAGTGCTAAGGTCAGTGCGCAGCTCTAGCGCCAGAGTGGCAGCCTGAATCAACTTAACACCCAGAACCGGTGTTCGAGACCAACTGGTCATAAGCTCTATCCTGATATCACAAGCAGCAGCACTACTGAGTGTATAATCTAATTGAGCTAACAGCTAGAAGTAAAATAGCTACTGAGGTAAATAATGTACTAAGTACATACGAGAAAAGGTGAAGCCTCTATTCTCTATAATTCAGATGAGCAAGAATTACAGCAAAATTACATATAAAAAGTAGTAGCATATAAAAAGACACGAAAGTCAAAACAAACTAAAGCTGGAAACAAAGTTACAGTGATTTAAAAAAGGCTCAATTAAATTCAGGGAAAAATATTTAACTCACATCAAAAAGTGATCTCTGTGGACAGCAAAGTGTCTTGCACTATGCTCAGCACTAAAAAATAACTAAGGAGCTATTGCCAAACATCGTACTAATAGCACAACAGAGAATCATCGGAGAATGGTAAATACGTAACAATGACAAAGATGGGGCAGTGAACTTGAAGCTTGTGCCTAACTAACACTGGCACAGATAAACACAGTGAATGTTCCTAAGACACAATAACGAGCGCTCCCTAACACGGAACAAGTTAAGACACAACACAGAAAAGTTAAGACACAATAAACACTTAACATTAAACAGTTGCTACTTACGTATGCCCGCTCTGGGGCCCAAGCACTACTCAGGAGGATCTGTACGAGAATGACGACTCTGCCTGAAAAGCCGGCCTTATATGCGCTGTGAGCGGACGAGCGCTTCCGGGACTTCCGGAGCGAATGAACTTGCGGTATGGTTCTACGTGAAAAACGTTGTTCTTTCTTGTCGAAGTATTTCTTTGGTCAAATTTTAATAGATTTGGGGTAATGTTGAATGACAATAGTAATCTAAAATCTTAAAAATGATTGCGTTACTTTATTTAATTTTTTTAGAAGATGGTTTTAATAATTTATGAATTTTAGACTGAAGTGCGGCTGAGGGCGATCACTACAGACTATTCTGTCCTAAAATTTTATGGCGCTGCGGACAATATTTCCCCCCCAGGGTAAGGGGACCAAAATCTTATATTTTCGACCTCATTTTGACCCCATATAAAAGAAAACAAAGAAGAAATGGAAAATTTGCGAATGTACTTTTGTCAGATATGTTCCAAGAATTCTAAAATTGTCTTTGTTTTTGTTCTAGCATAAAAACTCAATGAGTTCTATTCTTTTGAAATATCAATACCAGTGGACTAAAAACCAATATGTCAAATTTTTTCAAAAACTAAGGCCTGAATCCAAAAAATGTAGGGATGAAAATGTGTTTCTTTTCAAAAGTTACATAAAATAGTCAAATTTCATACGAATGAGACTGAAAACGAAAAATTTCATAATATTATGAAATAAATAAAATATTTTTTAAATATTTATTTTTAGGTAAATTACAATTCACAGTGTGAATATGGTGATATGCAAGGAGATTATCGAAATAAAAATGAAAACAGCATTCAATTACATAAATTTTCCATTATATTACACTTCAACAAAAAATTTGTTTTTCGCCTCTACTGAAAAATTACTTATTTTCAAAATTCAAAAAGATAGAAGTCAAAAAGTTTTTATGCTAGGAAGAAAACAAAGACAGTTTTAGAATCCTTGGAACAATTCTAACAAACTTACATTTCTTGATTTTCCAATTTGTACGTTGTCTTTTTTTTCTGCCTTTTCAAAACCTAAAAATTTGGTATATTTTAGGTATTGATCAAATTTCGCATAGCGAGAAAAAATAAAGCTTCAAATAGAAATTCCAGGTCAATCAGTTTGTTCGCAATATCACGAGGATTCCAAAACTGTCTTTGAATTTGTTCTAGCATGAGAACTTTTTGACTTCTATCTTTTTGAAATATGTACAAAAATTACTCAAAAAACTTATTTGTCAAATTTTTCGAAAAATCTAAGGCCAAATCAAAAAAATTTTCCCACCAAATATGTTTCTCTTTCCAAAATACATATACTGGCTGAATTTCAGACCAATCGGATCAAAATTCAGGTTTAAGCGGAGGGCCCCCTTAAACAGACTGCATACCCCACAGGAAATTTTAACTTTCCCAGGATTTCAGCCAAGACCGTAAAAACTCATCAACTTTTGGCTTATTAATGGCAACAACTCGTCCCAAACTATTAGATAAAGGAATACGAATGCTTAAATTATGTCGATTCATAAAATTATTCATCCAATCACAACCAGCCATTTTGGTTTCTTTGGAAAAACATTAAATAGCTTAAAGTACAATGGTTAAAAATAGTTTTATCTAGCACTAAAGAAATTTCTAGCTTGGCTAAAACAGTTATTGCTAGATAAATCACCACAACAACCTTCCAGCTCAACGTCAATAAGAACGCAGAGTCCCAGAGAAGCGGTTGAACGACGCTGGAACGCATGAGCCAATATCTGCCATACTTAACAAGGAACGCGCTATGGGCCCATTACCGGCAGTGGGCTCGTTGCCCCATGTTACCCTAACTAACCCCAGGTTTTCGTTCGGAATGTCAATTATCTGAGATGAGACAACTTAACTGCTAAACCAATGCATGCTGAGCAATAACGAATCTTATTGAGACTCTTCCTACTGCCTGTTGTAAGTTAACAGTTTTCTGGAATCCTTGCAAGCCGTTGACGGCAACTCTTCGTTTTTAAGACAGTTGGATTACATTTTAACTTAATGTTGATGGTGCGTGCGTTGTACCCAATCTATCTTATAAATGTTGAATTTGTCAGTTGCTAATATTTATTTTACGTTGCTTTATAAAATCTGAAAATCTTAGATATTTAACTTGTTATAGCCAATGGGATTCCAAGTGAACCTACTGATCACCTGGAATTTATGGATCATATTCGAGAACACAACTCCTTTTTCTTTACGCCTACAAACTCCTCCGATGTAATTGCGTGCATAAACAACATGAAAAATAAATCGAGTGGGTTTCAAACGTTTCCAACTAAAATACTTAAAATAATTGCTGATATTGTGGCCCCGCTGATATCCAATATTATTAACCAGTCTCTCTTACTAGGCACTTTCCCGAACTCTCTCAAAGTTGCTAGAGTAACCCCTATCTTTAAAAATGGTGAAAAACCTGTGTAAACAATTATCGACCTATCTCCATGTTACCAATTATTAGCAAGGTATTCGAGAAAATTGTGTATAAAAAAGTGTACTCTTATTTTGAACAAAAATCATTTCTCTATGATAAACAATACGGCTTTCGCTGTAAAAAATCAACAACACAGGCAATATTAAATCATTTACAATTCCTTTATTCTAATATAGATAACGGAAAGACTGTCTTCTCTGTATTTCTTGACTTTCGAAAAGCATTCGATTGTGTGGACCATAACATATTACTCTCGAAACTACATTGTTATGGCATTCGTGGGGTTGCCCATGATTGGTTCAGATCATACCTAACAAATTGGAAGCAATACGTTGTCATTGACGACGCAAAATCGGACCCACAGAAAATTAGCCATGGAGTTCCACAAGGATCTGTTTTTGGGCCTCTCCTTTTTCTGATTTTTATCAATGATATTATTAAATCTACATCATTTTTTAAATTCATACTTTTTGCCGATGACAGTACGCTTTCTGCGGTCCTTCCGAACGAAAATCCCACTACGATTGCGGAGAGTATAAATAACGAACTCCATAAGGTTTCACTGTGGCTTAAAGCTAATAAAATAAGCCTTAATATCGATAAAACAAATTATATTACGCTCTCATACAAGAAAAATATATCTTTACCATCCATTAAAATTGGCGAAGGTGAAATCAAAGAAACCAACTCATGTAAATTTCTAGGCATCATAATAGATAAACATCTGACCTTCAAAGAGCACATCACTCATATTAGTTCTAAATTATCAAAATCCATCGGAATCCTGAATAAAGTTAAAAATTTCCTACCTGAAACAGCCTTACTAATGCTTTATCGAACGCTCATTTCACCATACTTGCAATACGGAATAGAAGCATGGCATGGAACTGATAAAAATAAAACCAATATAATTTTTACTCTGCAAAAAAAAGCCATCAGAGCGGTAAAGAACCTAGAATATAATGCTCACAAAAATGATTCATTCAAAAATTCACAAATACTTAAACTCTCGGATCTCTACAAAATCTCCATCTGCAATTTCATCTACAAAACATTAGCTAATGATGGCGATAATAGCCTACAACAGTTGTTAACTGCGCAAACTGGTCATCACGACCATTTACACGAAATAGAAGTAAATTCATGCTTCCTTATTATTCAAAGGCCCACTCGCAACATAGTATACTATTCATTGAAACTAAAACCTAGAACTCAATACCTGCGGAGATCCGTGAAAGTAATTCTTACAAGGTATTTAAAAGAAATCTTGAGTCTCACTTCTTATCAGAATACTAGTCGTGTAAGATCACCAAGTCAAATCCTGCCTCCTACATGTCTGGTCCTAATAATGCAATTTGCCATGAGTAATATCGCCGATTTTCAATCTATGCAGGCAGAGGTTAGAGATACGCTGGTTACGTCGGATGTTTGCTGGTAGAGATGTTGTTCAGGACGGGGAGCGAACCAAATGCGCGGGCCCTAAAGAGCTCACCGCTTATAAGACCTCTGAGGTGCTTAGGGTAGAGGGGCGTGCTCGCTCGCACATACCTCCCCCCTTTAACCGAATAGGTATTCAATTATAAACCAAAAAAACAAAAATAATATTCGGGAGGATAAAAACAAAAATTTTAATTTTAAACACAAAATCCGCCTCACATGCGTGTAATACTCAAAGGTAATTCTATTAACTCGGAAATACACTGGTACACCTGATATCAAATTTAGTAACAGTACTTAGCTCAAGAAGTATCAACACAAACCGCAACACAAGCTGGGAGTATAAAGGCGCTGAAGCGATATAACATAATGCCTTTATCCTCAACACCTAAAATTTAAGTACTCGGTACAACACCATTACACAGTACATGGTTCGTACTAGACTATAACTTTAAAAGAAACCTGATTTTAAAAACGATTGTTTTAATAAATGAAAAAACTTAATCAATAATTTTACAGCGCATTTAGAAAACATCGAGTTAAAGCGTTAAAATTAAATACATGAGTAAAACGCCAGTTAAAACAACAATAGTCATAGACATTAACGCAAAAACAATAATTTAAACCCTTCGTAAAAAATAGTGACCGCTGCCACTGCGGAAAAATACCGCGATACAACCTCAAATCATAAACACTAATAGTCGAAATTTTGGTAGACCCACTCTGAACCTATCAAAACTTAAAGTAAAACTCAACGCACGAAAACGAAACGTCAGTAAAAAGCGAAGCGTGAATAACATACGGTTAAATAGTAAACAACCATAAATCGCTGTTCAAAGCAAGGCAAAAGGAATGCTTAAATCAAATGGTCAATGATTAATTGGGGAATGATTAGAAGTTAATTAATTAATTCAAACTCACTCAACTTAAAAGTAAAAATTAATTAATTTGTCTTATTCAAACTTTCAAAAGAATTAGTACTTAATAATCGGATCAATGGGATATACGTAGGAAGTACCGACGATTAATCGAAAGGAAAAAGGGATACTTGCTCCGTAGAGTTCATATTGTTTTTGTAGAGATTATATTCGCAAAATCGGGAACAAGTTAGATCAAATATTCAAATATGACATTAAAACAACTTACGGAAACAATTAATGCCTGTGCCGTGGAACCCGTTAAAAGTGTAACACAAATAGATTATATGATTAATACGATTATAAAACATCTAAACGGATTAAACACATTAACACGCATAAACCTTTAAACGCATAAACTTTTCAACATGTTTCTTATTACATTTCCTTATTACATTTTACCCTCCAATTTTCACGGAGTTAAACGCATCCAAACAAAAGCATAATTCGTGCATAATTTTCAACAACGCTTTCCCATCTTCAGTCCGAATTTTAATCGCATTTTCAAATACAAATAAACTCGATTTTCAACGAGCGCATAAATTTTTCCAGTAATATTTTCCAGTTCCTTCTTTTTCCAATATTTCAATTTCAATTTTCTCATAATTTTTCTTATTATTTTCAATCTCAATTTCCAATTCTGAAGCTCTACTGTCGTCAAAGTTTATGTGTTTTTGGTTTTTGAGAACAAAGTCGCTGAGGCACCACGCCGTCTGAGCGGCACACGGCTCAACCACGTGTACGCGCCACGTGCTTAACACGCGGTACTTGCCCGTACCCGCTGTCACTCGCACAGCACGCGAAGCTGAAATGAAACGAAAACAAAGAAACGATTAGCATGGGCAGATATCAACAACATGAGTTAACAACCAATTAAAAATATAAAGAAATTAAAATTCAAACAGGTAAATAATACTAAGTACGAATCTCATTAATTGAGTTAACAGTCTACTCATGAACCCAATTGTTAAAGCATAAGTTTAGGCAAAGTCCATTCACCTCCCATTAATCTAAAGTATTTACTCTCGGTAAATTCTCGTTAAAAGGAAAAGTGAGAACCTATACATTGAGAACTACATTTTTGAGTCTCGTTCGGGAAATTTCCAGTCACGTGAGTGCTGATTTCAAATCGATTTCAAATTTAATTTAATTTTGCTGAGACAGCAAAAGTGCACCGCCTCATCGACTCGTCAGCCAAGTCAGCGCATGCCTCTCGCCGGCAACGAGCTATTTTTAGCTGCGAACTAATTAAAAATCCACAGGCGTGAGCAAGGAAAAACAAAAAAAATAGAACAAATTTCAAAAACAGCAAATTCCTCACAAGCACGTATTCACCGAATAAAACCTCGAATTTAAAAACATAACCAGAAAGGTTACTTCAGTTCAAAGAGATTCACCATGCTGCTTTTTGCAGACGAACACTACAATGCAAAATTAGAAGCAAATAGATTATAAGCAAAACGTTTACGAGAATACAATGAAACATAGCAAAAGCACTGAAAATACTTGGTATATACATAAAAAACATACGTAAGAACGTGCTTCAAAAATCAAATCAAAATCAATTTTCACGTTAAATGCTTGACAATCAATTTTAATCTTTCAATCAGTTGTAAATTGTCAATTGGACAATTTTGGTATTCAAGAAAATAAATTGCATTCTTTTAGAATTAAAACATTTTAAATTTCATAGCACAAAATTTTACTGAACATGAAATTCAGATAGGCTTGTAAAATGACTTTTATGATGCACTAGATCGTTTCAACGTGCTCAAAAATTATTAACTGAAGGATTATTAAATGAAGCCTCTCTCATTGACAAATGACTATGAAATAAATTAAATTTTACTCTTACACTGAATTAGTGTGGACTCTCACGTCCAAAACACATCTAATTCATGACTATCCACCAGTCACACCAGTCACAATCATCCGTACATTGAACTGCAGTCACCACTGTCTGCATGTTGCCAGTCAGAGTGACCGGAAATGCGTCGCCTTGCGCCTCTCGCGCCTCGCCAAAGTTCAATGCCTTGTGCAGCCTGCACTGCGTGCTACTTGCACACTGACTCTTGCATGCCACAACTTCTACCGCACAACACAGTGTTGTCGCTCAATTACAGATCCTCATCCGAAGGATTTAACAACATTAACAACATTAACAACATTTAACAATATTAAAGACATTTGTGGCACTTTACCATAATCTTTAATGGTCACTATCATAACTAGTTACCTAGTCATATACTGCTTCACAGTATTACTACCTTCACAGTATTACCAACATTACTGCCTCGTGCCAATACTAACGCGTACGAAATGCTGAGCACAGCTCTCGGCCTTGCGCCGGCGTACAAAAAAAACATCTGCCTCTGCATCAAGCAAAAAAACATCACACTCACTCGTGTGCGCTGCAGTGCAGCTGCACTGGTAACTTTACTCGATACTCTTTAAATTACAGGACCACCACTTGTGGTTACTCAATGGCGCTTATCGCCTCTCATTATTCTTCATTATTATTCCTCATTATTATTCCACATTATTATTCCTCTTTATTATTCCTCATTATTATTCCTCATATGGTACTTCTTCAACTCGCCAGCACAATGGCAATCGCAATCCACAAAGCTAACCTCCGACCGTCAAATTATAAATGGTATTCGTCCACCAAGGAAATTAACTAAGGCCGGAGTGCTCTCGCAATCTACGATTACAGCTTCCCAAAGCTTTTTCACATGTCTGCGTTAATTCATTTCTACTTCAATACTTTTACCTCGCTGATAGAATTACCTGGTACTAATTTGCCTTTTCCCAGATAGCCCCACAGCCTTGTAAAGTAATTTTAGGTACCATTTTACCACACTAGGGAAATCTTTCACTTGTTTATTTTCTTCTCTCGCGACAACTATATGCCCCGGCTCTGTTGCTCCTCTTAGCACAGGTAACTTCTCGTTTTATTCATCGCGCGCTATCCTTTAATTTTAATGGCTGTCCACTTAATGCAGCGACTCATTCAATAATGCGCTATCGATCAATCCGTTTAGAAAATTTAGAGTGCTTAACGTCAATATTGATTTTTACATTGACAACTTTTCGTATACGTACCGTAACAAGTCTGTGCTTATGTATTCAATTGTGTTTTTTTTTTGTTGTATTTGCTTATGCTTTATGTTAGCCTCGTATATGTTTTAGTATTTAACCCTTTTGATTAAGTCATTAACGTAACGCGATATGTGAAATGTTAAGTAACCGTTTACAGTATAAAGGTTTAACAATCACAGAATAATAATTTTCGTATGTTCGTGTGTAAAAGACGCACGTGATTGTTGGCATGAGATACAAGAATTGACGACTTTGCACATATTTAAATCTTTTTTTGCATATGCAACTCTAGGCGTGAAATCTCTTGGACGTTGTCGCTGAATTGACACTTTTTAAATGGTGAGCGAATTCTTCGACTGCTAAATGTAAACGCTGATGTTGCAGTTCACCTCGCGAGACAGTCAGTCTTGGCGCTAAGGCGTAATTTAAATTGTTTTTTATTATTGGTTGGAATGTTTTATCGTCAGCACGAATTAATTAAATTTTTACAGTGAATGAAAATTTCCCGATCAGAAATCGGAATGCAGCTCTTACTCAAAAGCTATCCTAGTAGACGAGCAACGTTTGTTTGCATTTTATAAGATTGACTTGAAAATATTTTTTTTTACAGTTCATTATCAAGCTGCAGTTCACTTTACGTAAACCTTTATGCTTGTGTTTTAATTTAGTATAGCTTTTAGAATTGTTTAAATTGTGTTTATTTTTATTTCTAATTGGTCATGCTCATCGTTTTTGTATTCATTTCGGATTTCAGTTTCGCGTGGGTGCACGAGCATTACGTCAACGAATGAGGCGGCCTTGACGACAACTTAAGTTTCGCGCTCAGTCAACAACTTAAGTTCCGCGCGCAGTCAACAACTTAAGTTCCGCGCGCAGTCAACAACTTAAGCGCTCCGCGCGCAGTTAAGCCATAACAACTAGGGATAATTCACCTTCATGTAAGGGAAGGAGAAGGAGAACAACGCTGAACCATTAATACGGTGAACCATTAAACGGTGAACCATTGATAAGGTGAACCATTGACTTTACAAACAAAAATAACTCAACTTGAAAATGAGTGCTTTACTACGATGTTACTTTACCATGTTCGTGGTGTTGCCAACGTGGTTTAAGTATATTTAGAAACTTGAAAGCAGGTAATTATAAATTCTGAGTTGTTTCAAAATTATGGACTTTGTTTACATTTTGTTAATATTGGATTACGATTATTTGAAACGAATTAGTGGTTATTCCTTTGTGTTTGCAGGGTGCGAAACCCGATTTTCATATTCATACTTGAGGTTCTAAACTATCGTGTATTCGATTTTGTTACGTATTTGCTTATATCTTACTCCACGTTCTATATCATTATGTTACCGATTGAATTAAGTCTTACGAGTCTACGGCACTCTGTTTATTCCGATTATTGTTTTAACTGATAGTGGGAAAGTTCTGTTCTAATTGGAGCGAACCAAATGCGCGGGCCCTAAAGAGCTCACCGCTTATAAGACCTCTGAGGTGCTTAGGGTAGAGGGGCGTGCTCGCTCGCACAAATCTGCTCCTAAATCGTTATCGAATATACTGTTAAATATAGTCCATATGACCTATATTGTTAACTTAAACACCAATTTCGAGTTCATTATCCTGTTGATCAGTCTAATGCGAAACTAGGCTAAGTGAATTAGGTTAAACATTATTATACGCCCTAGAATAAAGTAATGGTAGGATGCCCTAAAAGTCGCTGAACTTATTCGTGCCCACAGGTAGCTATACTCAACTTTGACCATTGTATTAGACTTAAGAAACATTCTACCTCTGTATCTCCTGTGGTAAATAAATTGTTAAAATTGTTAAAATTGTTATTATTTTTTATTTATGTTTCGATTCAAATTATCATTAAAATTGTAACATTAAGCATGTTGCACTAAATATCAGCAAAACGATTTAGAAATTTTTCAGGCTAACTAACAAATATTGAAAATCTTCTATTTGAACTCGAGATAAACAGTTACTTTAATTTTTAATTATATTGAACTACAGCATGCTAAGTTCTACTGGAAAGAGTTACTAAGTCACTAAGTAATAATAGTTACTAAGTCACTAAGTTTCCAATACTTTAGAAAAGTGATATGTTCCACTTAAGTGTTTTTATGGAGTAGAAAAAAGCTTTCACGTTGACTTGTGTGCCCGTTGTGAGCCCCATCGATGTATTGAAGGTTTTTGCTATCGCCACTATCGTTACTTCTGTGTATGACCTAATGCATTAGTATTTATTGTATTGTTTATTGTTTATTGTTCTGGTTGTCACCGTTTTAGGTTACGATTTTACAATTACTCTCAAAATCATTAAGATGGACAAAATAATAAATGCGAGAATAGCTGCCATAAGTGTAATCCAAACTCATGTTTAGGTTGCCATTTCAATTTACCTGTTTTTACTTGAGCCGTTCAGTAATTTCGCTCGCTGTCGACATCACAGAACGATACGCTGCCTAACCTAAACCTACCCACCCAAACTTGGCCAGGCTGTTACCGGTCCCCTTAACTCCAACCTTTATGGATGCAAGTATAGCACATTAATTTATGAGTGCTAAGTGCTAACTCAGTGGCAGATTTGGTTCAATTTACAATAATTACAGTGGAGACAATGACGAAAACTTCTTTAAGTAATACTGATCACATAAATAGCGAAGTTAACACTGATGGTAGTAAAATAATATTAGTTCCTTTAAAAAAAAGGTAAAATAAATTACTTAAGTTTAGTTATACGTGTATAACGCGCAATTCACAGCGATCAGATGAAATTATGCATGCAAATTATTTGCAGATGAAGGTACAACATGAATAGAGCATTCAAGTAGAAAAATGCCCGTTATATTGCACTTCAACACAAATATATTTATATGCCATTTAGGTAAAACCTCATTTGCAACATAAAAAGAATTGAAATCAGTGAGTTTTCACTCTAAAAAACTAGTTATAAAATCCTTGATAGGTTTCTAACAAACTAACAGATAGCGAGATCCCAATTCTTACATTTTATTTCTTTTATCACGGTTCAAAACCAAAAATTAAAATATTTTAGTGAGTGACAGAAAATTCCATATCAAAACAAAGCGAAATAGAAAATAGGAAATTCGGAACTCTTAGTTTGTTTGAAATGTTACAAGAATTTCAAACCTGTCTTTGAATTTGTTCTAGCACATGAACTCATTGACTTTTATTCTTTTGAAATATCTCTAAAAATGAACTAAAAACTAATATTTCAAATTTTTCCAAAAACTAAGGCCTAAATCGAAGAAATTATACGGGTAAAATGTGTCTTTTTTCATGACGTTCATTCACTGGCCAAATTTTAGACCAATCGAATCAAAATTTAAAAATCGCTGGGTTGTCCTGCCCAAATTAAGATTCGCAGGAGTGTAGTCGCAGTTGCCACTAGTTACTGCGTCTGCAGGTGTTGTCTACCACTAGTTACTGCGTCTGCAGGTGTTGTCTGCCACTAGTTACTGCACCTGCAGGTGTTGTCTGCCACTAGTTACTGCATCTGCAGGTGTTGTCTGCCACTAGTTACTGCGTCTGCAGGTGTTGTCTGCCACTAGTTACTGCATCTGCAGGTGTTGTTTGCCACTAGTTACTGCGTCTGCAGGTGTTGTCTGCCACTAGTTACTGCGTCTGCAGGTGTTGTCTGCCACTAGTTACTGCATCTGCAGATGCATTCACAGCAATGTCCCCACCACCATCAGCTAGACGATACAATTTTCTGTATTCAGGCAGTAAGCTGCTTAGTAAAAATGGTAGCGTGGCTACAAAAACTGACCTCAGGCGTGAGCTTGTAAGTCAATTACCTAAGATGACATAACGTAACTCTCCCGTGCAGACATTTTCATCAATACTCAGCAATTCAGAATATAATAATTACTACACAGCCACATGTGACGTACAGAATGTTGACAGTGTCAGGCGCCGCGAGCGCCTCTAAAAAGTTATTAAGAGCTGTAGAACTTTATCACATTTTGTAGACGTAAACGCGTGTGCTTGAACCCAGTCGAGTTGCTGGGTAATCATTTGGGACGTGAAAATAATACTCTGAAATTGTTTTGTAATATCGATTATTCTTAAATTCTAAACTTTGGGAGGCTAAATGAATTTGTTTCCTTCGAAAAAATAAGCATATTCTGTTACATTCACACAAAATTAGTATAAGCAATTGAAGTAAGTTTGAAGGCTAACTAATTTATTTTTATGATCAGTCGTTGGAATTAAATGAAAGGAATTTTCACTTTACTTTTCAATTCCACTGAACAACAACATGCTGACTTCCACTGTTGATGCTATATCGCTTCTTACATTTACATAAATGTAAATATCAATACATTACCGTTTTGTTCTTATTGTTACGTTGTGGTATTTGTTGTTATGGTGCTGTTGTGGTTACGGTGCTGGTGTAGGTACGGTGCTGGCGTAGGTACAGTGCTGGTGTGGGTACGGTGCTGGTGTAGGTACGGTGCTGGTGTAGGTACGGTGCTGGTGTAGGTACGGTGCTGGTGTAGGTACGGTGCTGGTGTAGGTACGGTGCTGGTGTAGGTACGGAGCTGGTGTAGGTATGGTGCTGGTGTAGGTACGGTGCTGGTGTAGATACGGTGCTGGTGTAGGTACGGTGCTGGTGTAGGTACGGTGCTGGTGTAGGTACGGTGCTGGCGTAGGTACGGTGCTGGTGTAGGTACGGTGCTGGTGTAGGTACTGTGCTGGTGTAGGTACGGTGCTGGTGTAGGTACGGTGCTGGTGTAGGTACGGTGCTGGTGTAGGTGCGGTGCTGGTGTAGGTGCGGTGCTGGTGTAGGTACGGTGCTGGTGTAGGGAGGGTGCTGGTGTAGGTACGGTGCTGGTGTAGGTACGGTGCTGGTGTAGGTACGGTGCTGGTGTAGGTACGGTGCTGGTGTAGGTACGGTGCTGGTGTAGGTACGGTGCTGGTGTAGGTACGGTGCTGGTGTAGGTACGGTGCTGGTGTAGGTACGGTGCTGGTGTAGGTACTGTGCTGGTGTAGGTACGGTGCTGGTGTAGGTACGGTGCTGGTGTAGGTACGGTCCTGGTGTAGGTGCGGTGCTGGTGTAGGTACGGTGCTGGTGTAGGTACGGAGCTGGTGTAGGTATGGTGCTGGTGTAGGTACGGTGCTGGTGTAGATACGGTGCTGGTGTAGGTACGGTGCTGGTGTAGGTACGGTGCTGGTGTAGGTACGGTGCTGGTGTAGGTACGGTGCTGGTGTAGGTACGGTGCTGGTGTAGGTACGGTGCTGGTGTAGGTACGGGGCTGGTGTAGGTACGGTGCTGGTGTAGGTACGGTGCTGGTGTAGGTACGGTGCTGGTGTAGGTACGGTGCTGGTGTAGGTACGGTGCTGGTGTAGGTGCGGTGCTGGTGTAGGTACGGTGCTGGTGTAGGTACGGTGCTGGTGTAGGTACGGAGCTGGTGTAGGTGCGGTGCTGGTGTAGGTACGGTGCTGGTGTAGGTACGGAGCTCATACATTTTCATACAACAGCTACGTTCACTGTAGGCATTATGTTACATGTATGAGACGGATGGGATTATAGTTTCCTTTGATATTATCGAAGTGACCAACTGTCACTGAGGTCTTAATTGTTGTTCACTTCTCGTCAATGAGTATAAAATGAAACGCCAAGTGTCTCCTCAGATTACCAAACAAAATATGTATATATATATATGTCTTTTTAGGTAATTATGAAATTAGATGCACTAAGTCGGTTCGTGTTCCACCAGGGCACATCTAAGAGAATATTCTAGTCGCAGATACCATGAGGACTTATACAGTTGTTGTCATCCACATCTGGGAGGCTTTATTAAGACAGAAGTCCTTGACCACAAGACTACATGGCATTAGATGGGCATTGGAGAATTGTTCAAGTTCTTCAAGTTTAACTTCGTGCCACATATGAAAACAAGAACTGATAATCCAGAAAGCATCCAACGAAAAAGCCTCTATGAATTACTCGACCTGATTGATCTGAGAATCATCAGTTTAGTTTGCAGGAAATGCTCACGAAGAACTGAAAATCAACCTCCTAGAATTTCACGAGCCCATTCGTGCTCGTCGGTTCACGCTCTCTGCCATTGCTAGGGAGAGATCGAAATTTATTTGGACAAGCCTGGAAAATAAGTATTTTAGAGGATCAGTTTTTGATTCTCCTTAGCTACGACAAAGAGGTTTTCAAAAAAGAGGAGGGAGAATTTAGTGAGGAATCTAAAAACGGGGAATCAGTGCACACACTGTGCGCATAGAAATGGCGAGATGAAAATGCTTTTCAAACCAAATAACCGTCCGAAAAGTAATGGGTCCTGAAATAAAAGACAACAGTAAACAGAACAGATAGTCACTAATAAAACTATACAAGAACTCCAATTCAACATTCAACTCCCAGTCAAACAAGGCCAATCTAACATTAAGCGCCGAAGTTCACAACTCTGAGAGGGCGCTTATTGCCTTAGATACAACAGTTGAATCCCTTGAGTGGGTAATGGTGTCTTGGTGGGCAGTGTGCACTGCAGGTGTTGTGTTCACGGCAATTGTAATATTGCTGTTAACTAACAATTATTATCCCCACCATGGACAGCTATTTTCTCTCATTACCTACTACTGAACGATGAAAATTCTTATGTTTAGAGAGTGAGCTGATATTTATCGAATGGTACAGCAGACGCCGATAAAAAATTTACCAAATGTAATATCGTGAAATTGAATAATAAAAATGAGAGATGCTGTGGTTACCGTAGTTCAAATTCTAAAAGAAGATTTTTTACGTATTATTTGTTTTCAATATTTTCCATTCGTTATAAATCGTGCAAATTTCTTAGCGAAGCACATTCACTTGATTCGAAGTAATTCAATCAGTAAATTATTTATTTTTCGGCAAAGTTATTATAATAGATCATTAGAGAAATGCCAGATAACTTTACCAACAAAATAAATTAGTTACCGAACCTTTGTCTGACACATGAACAGGAGCTGTTAAAAAATTGCTGCATGTGAAATGAATAAGAAATATCGAAAACAAATTATAAATGCATCATCTACTTGTGGATGTTGAACTTCATTAACAACACAATCTTTCACTCCTGTTATTCAATCTTATGATAGTACATTTGGTAAATTTGTACGATCGTCAACTTTTTCAAAGTAACGCGCACGTGGGGTTGTTGAAGCTCCAATATTTGCATAGAATATTTTTGAGAGTCAGGTTAGACTCGCATGAACGATGTCAGCATTACCTTTTGAGCTTTAGCTGTATGAAAGTAGTGGTCTCTGCTAGGCTTAAAGGAGCTTTTAAAAAGATATTCGTTTGAGTTAGAGTAATTTGGGTTAAGAAACTTGACTTTCTGAACACAAATCTGTGGTCAGTTACTGCCAGCACGCCGAAATTTTCCTATACAGCTTACTCTATGAAAATACAAAATTGCATCGTTTAGCCGTAGGCAATGAGACATATTAGCTGATTATGAAAATATTAGTTAACTATGATACAATTGCCGTGAACACACCTGCAGACGCAGTAACTAGTGGCAGACAACACCTTCAGACGCAGTAACTAGTGGCAGACAACACCTGCAGACGCAGTAACTAGTGGCAGACAACACCTGCAGACCCTGTAACTAGTGGCAGACAACAACACCTACCGACGCAGTAACTAGTGGCAGACAACAACACCTGCAGACGCAGAAACTAGTGGCAGACAACACCTACAGACGCAGTAACTAGTGGCAGCTGCCCACTACACAGTTACAAAAAGTAATTAGTGTGAACAATTTATACGATGAATTGAACAAATTTGATCAACACCCAATACCTGGAAACAAAAATAATATAAATGACTTGTTTATTTATACAAATGGAAGAAAATAAATTTGTTCGTTCGTTATATAATTTTTATTGTATAGTTCATGAATAATTATTGTATTAATTCATTTTCTTGAATGTTCGGTGAAGTTGTGGACAGCAAACTAATCGATTTTCATTTTTTTTATTGTATAATGGTAATGAAATCCAAATAAACAACTTTTCTTCCATGCATTTGCGTCGCACATTAGTATTTAACGAGTTATAGCAAGGACGTAACGTAACTTAACTAATCCAACCTAACCCAACCCAACCTCACGCACCCTAACGACCACTCGAGCGCATTTGAGCTGTCGGAACAGAGACTCTATCGGAGTCTACCTTGTGAAAATTCCAATGAAAGAAAACGCAACGATTTTTCCCGCATGAGAAGATTGAATTGCGGTAACTAACCTACCGCTATAACTCATTAAATGCTAATATGTGATTAATTCACTTTACTTGCAGAGAAGTTGTTTATTTTGATAACATTAAAATAATGCAATCAACAAAAATTTGAAAATCAATTAGTGTAATGGTTTCAACCAGCCCCAGATATATTTTTTTTTCAACTTTTTGACCAGCCCCTGCAATTACTGCTTATTTTATTTCATTACCATCAGTGCTAACTAACTTCGCTATCTTGGCGATCAGTATTATTCACTCAAATGTTCGTTTATGTCTTCACGGTAGTTCTTGAAAATTGGACCATATCTGCCACTGGGTTAGAACTTAGCACTCATAAATTAATGTGGTAAAATATACTCCGTGCTCTCTCTAAAATGCTCTCCGTGGCACAGCGGTTAAGGGATCGAACTTGTATGCTGGAAGTGGCGGGTTCGTTCCCAGCGCTGGCGCGGAGATTTTCCCCGTTGGGTATAAGGGAAAACTCAAGCACAATACCTCACTCGACCCAGGTGTTGGAAATGGGTACCGGCTTTCCGGGGGAACCGTCATGGTGTCCTATATATAGGGTTAGTTATAAGACATTTGAAAAACCAATGCTAAGATCATATGTATCAGGCTTGATTGGAAATAAAGCATCCCAAAGATGCCGATGTTAACCTTAACCTTAGAGTCCATACAATGTAAGTTGGAAGTTGTAGTTAAGGGGACCGGTCACAGCCAGGCCAAGTTTTGGGTGGGTAGGTTTAGGTTAGGCAGCGTATCGTTCTGTGATGTCGACAGCGAGCGAAATTATTGAACGGCTCTTGGAAAAACAGGAAAATCGAAATGGAAGCCTAAACTGAAGTTTGCATTACAATTATTGTAGGTATTTTCATTATTCTAATCAGCATTATGATTTTGAGAGTAAGTGTGAAATCGTTACCTAGAACGTGGACAACCAGTAATGACAATTCAATAAATAGCTATGCATTAGACCATACACAGAAGTAACGATAATGGCCACAGCAAAAACACTCAATACGTCGATGGGTCTCCAACGTGAGAGATATTTCTATTCCATAGAAACATATATGGGAAAATGTTACGTTTTTTAAATATTGCAGTTAACGTAAAAACAAATTTTGAATATATCAACGTACTTGTATAAAAAACTGTTTTAAACGAAAATAAAGGTAAATTTCGGCCAATAAATTGGTAATCAAGTACATACTGAGATTTCGAAGAATAATTTCCATGCTTCATTTCACCTGATATAAATTCATTTGTTATAATTTATGGCAGCAGATATTTTAGAACGGATTACGTCGTGCAGAAAACTTGCGTACCTGGTGCGCTTAAAAAAAATTAGTTAACTTTTGGAGCCATCAGAGGTAACTTTCTCAACGGAACCAATACCGGAGAATCGTGCTAACATCCGAGTGTAGGCGTCTCTCAGAGCATCGCTGCGGTGGGGGAATTGTGGGCGAGCTTTGGTTGTGTTGTGTTGTTTTGTGTATGTGAACTTCTGCAGGCGTGTTGATTTGTGCTACTGTAGGCATGTTGATTTGTGCTACTGTAGACATGTTGATTTGTGCTACTGTGGACATGTTGATTTGTGCTACAGTAGACATGCTGATTTGTGCTACAGTAGACATGTTGATTTATCCTAATATAAACAAGCTGATTTACGCTACAATAGACACGCTTCTACCAACCCTCCCCAGCTCCATCTAGCGCACCAAGAGCTCTCTGCGCAACTAATGCGTTCAATAAACAAAAAAGCTTCATATAACCGCAGGCAATACAAACAATACGCTGAATACAATTAGAATGATCAGAAACTTATGATAGTTCTCAGCTCTTCATTACAATCTACGGTTACAAAAGACATTCTGCAAACACGGCGTGTGCATAGTACTCGACACACAGGCTTTATTTACGTAGGCATTTGCTTTGTTTGAGATCATGCCTGGCCTGCCGTTACCGCTTCCTTATTGGCGATGACCCACGGATGTAGGAGCGATGTGTTGATATGCAGCGTAGATATCTGGATAATGCGTTGGTTTCGTGTCGCTCGGAACATGAAGCTACTTGCTTTAACAAATGTATCACTGCATCTTTCCTTAATAATAAATTTACTGTAGAAATAGAGCAATATATTTCTATATTAAATTTAGAATTAAAGTAGAGCCAAGTGGGCAAATTCTGTACGTTGATGCACTCGTGAAGAAGTCCAACGCCAGGCTTATCACCTCTGTCTTCAGGAGGCCAACGTTCACTGGTCTTGGTACGAACTGTTTCAGTTATAGTTACTAGGGATGTGTCAAATTTTGTGTTAATACTCTGCTTCATTGCGCATACCTTGTGTCTGGGACTTTCAAAATATTTCACCTTGTAAACGAACTTATTAGAAAATTACAGATTAACAATAACATCGCTAAACTTGTCAGTGATAATTCCTTTCAAAATATCCTGGTTTAAAAATTGTCACCTTGAGGAAGAAAAGCAGAAAAATTAAGTTGAACCACCGTTTTTGGTTTATTTGAACTCTGAACCAGAAGGGGAAGTCGTGTCTCGAACGAGTAAGTTTTTACTTCAGTTGACGTCAGAGTGTTTTATAGATTTAGTTTTAATATTGGTTCAGTTATAGAACAAAGGAAAGGACAAAAGACTGGATGAGTTCCTGTGGAGTGGATGTGTCTATGCGTGACTGCGGCATGCAGACTTGTGTTGGTAGTACCAAACTTCAACAATTCATTAGACACAGCCAACATTCAGGAATTTCCCTCAGAACTGGTCACGTGCTTTGGTCTACTTCTCATTCTACTTCTCATTCTGGTCTACTTCTTATTCTACTTCTCATTCTGGTCTACTTCTCATTCGGCGATTCGTGATCATTGTCAGCAATTCAAGCATTCTTTCCAAATAAAAAAATTGTCCACTCTGTATGGTGTAGCACAGTCGCTTCTACATATATACAGCGGCGGTTCTTAACCAGTGGGGAATTCCCCAGAGGTGGGGAATAGCGGAGTTGCCAGATCGGGAATCTCGTGCATATGTTTCCACCCACAAAAAATCGATAGTATTTCAAAATCTTAAACATTACATCGAAACGTTGATTTACTTTACAAATCATAACCATTTACAGACTATTTTAATGACAAAAACAACCATAATGAGGTGGGGTAAAAGTGACAGCACTGCTGGGTCAGAAATGTCACAGATAAGTTAAAGGAAGATGCTGTGGTGGAGAATGGAGTGGGGAGAAAACAGGGAATTGGAGATATAAGGTTAAGAACCACTGACATCAGGGTGTGTCAGAACAAAGTTTTTTACCAAGTAGAAAATGTCCACGTAAACAATTTTTTTCTATGAAATTTTCCGAAAAAAATGTAAGTTTTTGAGATATTATCTATTTATTAGTTTGATGGATGAAATTTAATTGCACAATTGCTCACAATATTTATTTTGAATTTGCGCAAAAAACACTTCTATTCTATGAGACTGTACAATAAGAAAATTTAGTATTAATGATTTATGGTAAAAATGATTTAGCAAGGACTCATGGACAGCCTTGTTTATGCTACACCAACTGAAGCTGAGGAAGATCTCGTGGCCAGAATTGCAGCGGCTGCTGGTGAGATTTCTGAAATGTTGGACGTGTTTCCTAATATCCGGCAGTTGTCAAGGCTAAGATTTGAAAAGTGCAGTGATGTTGGGACATATTTTGAACAATTTTTGTAAAGTAATTTCAAACTAAATATTGCGAGTAATTGTGCCATTAAATTTCATCGTTTAAAAAAATAAACAGCTAATATCCCACATAACCGATTTTTTTCGGAAATTTCATGGAAGAAAAAGTGTTTATTTGGCCATTTTCTACTAAGTGAGCAATTTTGTAATTTCTCTTCTGAAAAAATAACAAATCATGAATACATTTTTTATGCGCCAGTAATTTGGGATGCTGGGGAAAGTCTAATAATGATATTGAATGCATCGACCGTGTGTGTTGAAGGGACGACGTTCAATGGGAAAAATTAAGCAATATTAAATGTCGAGCATTATGAATATAACTATTGAATGACTTCGGTTGATCGTGTACGTCCAACACCACCAGATGTTGAACATTTTCTATGTCTGTAGAAAATATTTGTTATGGTAACTAATTCATTATTACATCGATCCATCAATGGGGGAATAATTTATGGATCAATTCTGTGAAAGAAAATGAAGATGGATACAAGATAATTTATGGTGACAAGACCGTCTTATGTGAACGAACATCATTCACTACAGCACACAGCCGTCAAAAATGACGGGATAAGACACTTTTTTTAAAAAAGCATACAGATTTCGATGGCGCCTAATATATATATATATATATCATTATTGTGCCTGTGTATAAAATATTCTATCACAAGTGCCCTGGTGGAACTCGTATCACAGATACGGTCATTAAGCATTCTTTAAGAGCGTGAAGAGAGAGACGGACCAAACAATTTAATTTATTCACCGAAATTCTCATTGTAATAAAACAAGAGAAATTACGCACAGAAAGTGGCATAAATACATTCATTTATTTAACAATAGAAGGAAACAACTGGCATTTTATTTTATGGTAATTGATGACAAGTGAACTATCGACATTATTGTATGAACTATTGTATAAACTAAGCCTATCACAAATGGTCAAAGAACCGACTCGCATCACTAAAGTCTCTGCAACTCTCCTCGATCTAGCAATCACAAATAATCCCACCGCAATACTTAGTACAGTAATATCACCTTCTATTTCCGATCACCACTCTATAGAATGTGAAATTAACATTGCGAAGGAAAGACAAAAATACCGCTTAATGACCTATCGCTCGAAAAGGCACTATTCAGCAGAACTATTTCAAGAAAAACTACTCGATAGGTCTACCGAATTCCAGAAAATTATGCAATCTGACGATGTTGACATACAAGTGTCAATTTTCAACGAGAACTTCACAGCAGCTCTCGACGAATGTGCACCTTACGTCACCAAAAAAAACAAGCCAAAACGGACTGTTTGAATTACTGACGAAGTTAAAGAGATGAGCAGAATAAAGAAAGATAACTTGCGAGAGTACAAAAACAATAGATCAAACAGTACCTTATACAAGAAATATAAAGAACATGAAAAAATTCTTCGAAAGAAAATCACTGAAGCGAAACAAACTCACTTCCACCAGGCACTGATAACGGCTAAAAATAACCCGAAGCGAACTTGGGAAATCATTAGTGAGGTAGCCCCATATAAAAATTTAGATCGCATAAGTAATTTTGAAAATCCCTTGGCAACAGCCACGGATTTCCACACATTCTTTTCAAAAGTAGGGACTCAAGTTTTCAGTGAGGTGTGTACCAATCCAGATGAAACGACAATTGAAAATTCATGCCCCACTGCACCCTCGAGGATTGATGTCAAGTGGAGACCACGCCCTGTCGATTTACCAGAGTTACGAAACATCTTATACGCACTAAAAACACAAAGGCAGTTGGACATGATGGTATCAGTCTTCAATATATCAAAGACAGTTTCCCTGTTACAGCACCATGGATTCATCTGATAATTAATACATCAATAGTAACCAATACGTTTCCAAACCAATGGAAACACTCCATTATTAGACCGTTGCACAAAAGTGGTGACCTAAATACAGCATCAAACTACAGGCCCATCAGTCTTTTGCCTGTCATGTCCAAACTATTGGAGAAAGTGGTGACAAATCAACTGTCATTTCACCTGGACGAGTCAAATTTACTCCACCAAAATCAATATGCCTATAGAAGAAATACTAGCACTCAAGACGCTCTGCTCAATATATGTGAAAAAATATACAGTGACATCGATCAAAAGAATGTAACACTCATGCTACTACTCAATCTCTCTAAGGCGTTCGATAGCGTCCAACATGAAAGACTTCTACGTAAAATACTGAACTTGGGAATAGACACGCAATGGTTTGAAAGTTACTTGTCAAATCGATCTCATGCAGTCCGCATAGAAAACAAATTGTCCCCATTCATTCAAAACAATTTTGGTGTTCCCCAGGGATCCATTCTTGGTCCGCTACTGTTTTCTATTTTCATTAACGATTTCCCTCCAATGCCTTCTAACACACAGATCTCAATGTATGCAGATGATGTTCAAATTGCAATAACAAGTTCTGTATCGGAAATACCACAGACGCAAATTAAAGCCGAAACTTTACTGACTAGCCTGAAATCATGGTACGACCAGAATGGTCTCAAATTAAATGCTAATAAAACACAATGCATTATTTTTGGATCCAAAGATGCAATTAAAAAAACTTCAGATCTTACTCTTGCAGTTGGAAATGATAAAATTAATGCATCAGAAAAAGTTAAAAATCTAGGTATCTGGTTCGATAGAAATATGTCCTTCAAATCTCACGTTGAGACTACTTGCAACAAAATCTACGGAACTTTAATGTTTTTTCATCGTATATAAAGTATGCTAGACGAAAAATCCAGATTATTAGCCATTCAATCCCTTGTGTTATCGCGCATTGACTACTGCAGCCTAGTATGGGGAGACTTACCTCAATACCTTCAAAGGGACTTACAAAAATGCATGAATTTTGCAGCCAAGGTGGTATGCAACGGTAATTCCAAAAGAAGTGATCACGTAACCCCTCTCCTCAATAAACTCGGCTGGATCCCTATCCAAGAAAGGCTCCTCATGCAGAAGGCCCAATACGTATTCTCCTCGTTATATCTTCCTCAGAGCAATGCTGAGATAGTGCGTTTCCATCCACCCACTGTAATCAATCAAAAACCGAACAGAAACAATAATGTCTTAGTCAAATATCGTTCATCTCACTTAGGGCAGAAGGCTCTGTCCATATCAGGCGCCTTACTGTGGAACAAACTTCCCCTGAGTAGTAAAGTCCCTCAAAGACCGAGAGAATTTAAAGCCAAAATAACTCGTCATCTTGTGTCTCAATAATAATCCTTAGTTACAGAACATACTGAATGAGTACTGACGAATCTCATTTACCTGGTATCTCCATTGCTGAACAATCTTCCTCGCTCATTGTTTTATAATTCAAGACATCAAACAACAGTTTTGAAGTATGCGTTGGTATTATGATTTGACCGCCTATACGTTGCCAATTGCGGACATGCTTACTTGTATATGTGTGTACGTATATAGGTGTATGTGCGCAAATGAGTGTGTATATGTGCACGTACAACTGTGTGCACTAGAGTAGATGAACCAGTCGAAGGTGCATTTTATGTCATTCCTCTCCGTTTCTGTGCAAGCATCAAACTAGACCATCATGGTACCTATGTGTGTGTGTGTTGATCAATTACAGACATTCTGCACCATATTACAGAGATAATGTATTTTTTCTAATATGAAATTGTAAAGCATCCATGTGAAAAAAATAAATTCGTTGTGTGATCATCCATTTATACTGCAGTAATATACTTTTTCGGCTTATAGTTATATGCTTATAATAATGTGATACCTATGTTTGTTTATCAATTAACGACAATTTGCGCCATATTTCAAAGATAATGTGATTTTTTTTCTAATATGAAACCTTTATAGGACATTAATGTTTTTTTTCTTATTCACGTCCCACAATCGTTTTCATGTTTCTGACTTAAGTAGACTGTCTTGTGCCACTATTTTTAGTACGAAATTTTATAAAATTCATGCTATAATAAAAGATATTTTCTCCGTTTCCCTCGATTGGAATTCTGGTTTATACTGACTAGTTTACGCTGATATTTGCGCACATGCTTACTTGTGTAAATGTGTACGTGTCCACGCTATGCGTATGACACTCTGTAGAATGCGTATGTATTGCCTCGATGCATAGAAATGCATTTGTGTATGCTTACGAGTTAGGTGTAAATATGTGCGTGGGTATATGTGTGCATGTGTATGTGTAAATATTTACATGTATACGTGCACATATGTGTGTACTAGACTGATAACTAGCATTTCACTAGAGATAATGGTCTTTTTTCTGTGCACTCTCAACTTGTAACATTACCTAACTCGTCATATCTTTAGTATTGTAAAGCATTCATGTAAAAACTATACACTTGTTGTGCGATCATCCATTTATATTTGAATAAAATGCTTGTTACCTAATGACCGTTATGTTAAAATTGTTGAATCAGAAATACAAAACCTATTATCTTCTTGGTCCTCATGCTTATATGTACACATATGTATATATGTGAGTGTGTGTGTATGTGTGTGTGTGAGTGTGTGCATGGATATATACACACATGCATAGGTATATGTACATATGTGTGTATATGGATATATATTTATATATATATATATTTTTCTTTTTTTTCATGCTTCCTTAAAATGACACTTGTGAACATTGACCGAAACAAGCGATTTCATATATTATTTCCTGGAGTCAACAATTGCGAAGTTTTATGTCATGTACATGTAAACTGTCAATAGTGTTTTCACCCCACAATGAAAATGCATCGTCCATGAAATTGTGTTATCTCTTACAATTATCATTACATGTATTATCAAATGTAGATTAAGCTAGATCAGGAGTTCATTGCCCTCAATCATTTCTTTTGACTAGTGACACGAGTTTTTCAATACTCGTGTGTGTGTATCATCTAAGTGTATTAATTTTAAGATATTTTAAAAACCAATGATGGTACTTTTGTACCATCTATATTGGAAATAAACCGTTTTTCTTTTTTCTTTCTTTTTCATCTCAGTGGAAGTTGACCACTCCGATAATATTTCAATCAATGAGAGGAAACTATTGTCACATTTGTGACAACTAGTGCCTTATCTGCAGGTATTGTAGTCATCCACTATGTAGTTACTGCGTCTGCAGGTGTTGTCTGCCACTAGTTACTGCGTCTGCAGGTGTTGTTGTCTGCCACTAGTTAGTGCGTCTGCAGGTGTTGTTGTCTGCCACTAGTTACTGCGTCTGCAGGTTTTGTTGTCTGCCACTAATTACTGAGTCTGCAGGTGTTGTTGTCTGCCAATACTTACTGCGTCTGCAGGTGTTGTTGTCTGCCACTAGTTACTGCGTCTGCAGGTGTTGTTGTCTGCCACTGGTTACTGCGTCTGCAGGTGTTGTTGTCTGCCACTAGTTACTGCGTCTGCAGGTGTTGTTGTCTGCCACTAGTTACTGCGTCTGCAGGTGTTGTTGTCTGCCACTAGTTACTGCGTCTGCAGGTGTTG
Organism: Morinoia aosen; assembly: GCA_030386875.1. Classification (NCBI taxonomy): domain Eukaryota; kingdom Metazoa; phylum Arthropoda; class Malacostraca; order Amphipoda; family Talitridae; genus Morinoia; species Morinoia aosen. Next base: position 102,603,085 of record CM059576.1, on the reverse strand, counting down.
TTGTCTGCCACTAGTTACTGCGCCTGCCAGGTGTTGTTGTCTGCCACTAGTTACTGCGTCTGCAGGTGTTGCCTGCCACTAGTACTGCGTCTGCAGGTCTTGTCTGCCACTATATAGTTAGTGCGTCTGCATGTGTTGTTGTCTGCCACTAGTTAATGCGTCTGCAGGTGTTGTTGTCTGCCACTAGTTACTGCGCCTGCCAGGTGTTGTTGTCTGTCACTAGTTACTGCGTTTGCAGGTGTTGTCTGCCACTAGTTACTGCGTCTGCAGGTGTTGTCTGTCACTAGTTACTGCGTCTGCAGGTGTTGTCTGACACTAATTACTGCGTCTGCAGACGTGTTCACAGCAATGTCCCCACCACCATCAGCTAATGTCTCATTACCTGCGGCTAAACGATGCAATTTTGTATATTCATGCAGTCAGCTGCTTAGTATAAATGGCGGCGTGCTAACAAAATCTGATCTCAGGTTTGTTTCCGAAAGTCAATTATCTCAGATGACATAACGTAACTCAACCGTGCAGACATTGTTATCAATACTGAGCACTTAGAATGAAATATTTACTCCACAACCACATTTCACGTACAGAAAGTCGAAGGTTTGAGGCGCCGCGAACGGCTTTAAAGAGATATTAAAATTGCAAGACTAACTTCTGACGGAATTGATGGCGCGGATGCTCAAACCAAGTCTAGTTGCCGACTATTCATTTGAGAAGTGTAAACATTAACCTGAAATTGTTTTGTATTATCGATTATTCCAAACTTCTAAACTATGTGGGGCTAAACCAATTTGTGTCCTTCGAATTAATAAGCATATTTTGTTACATTCACACAGAATTAGTCAAAAAAAGTTTGAAAGGCTTACTAATTTATTTTAATGATCAGTCATTGTAATCAAATGGAAGGAATTTTCACTTTACTTCTCAATTCCACAGAACAACAACATGCTGACTTCCACTGTTGATGCTATATCGCTTCTTACATTTGCATAAATGTAAATATCAATACATTACCGTTTTGTTCTTATTGTTACGTTGTGGTATTTGTTGTTATGGTGCTGGTGTAGGTACGGTGCTGGTGTAGGTACGGTGCTGGTGTAGGGAGGGTGCTGGTGTAGGGACGGTGCTGGTGTAGGTACGGTGCTGGTGTAGGTACGGTGCTGGTGTAGGTACGGTGCTGGTGTAGGTACGGTGCTGGTGTAGGTACGGCTCTGGTGTAGGTACGGTGCAGGTGTAGGTACGGTGCTGGTGTAGGTACGGTGCTGGTGTAGGTACGGTGCTGGTGTAGGTACGGTGCTGGTGTAGGTACGGCTCAGGTGTGGGTACGGTGCAGGTGTAGGTACGGTGCTGGTGTAGGTACGGCTCTGGTGTAGGTACGGTGCAGGTGTAGGTACGGTGCTGGTGTAGGTACGGCTCTGGTGTAGGTACGGTGCAGGTGTAGGTACAGTGCTGGTGTAGGTACGGTGCTGGTGTAGCACGTATATACACCAGCACTAAAATTTCAATGTATATATCCACAAAAAACGTCAGAAAACTGATTTATACAGTAATAAAGCCATAAGAAGTGCAAATAACGCGAATAGCATCAACAACGAGAGGTAGTATGTTGTCCTACCAAGCATTGCACGCAGGATCGAATACCTCGACCAAAAAATGAATCAGTTACCGATCGAATGCGAAATGAAGCAAACACTGTGGAAAGAAAATTGCCAAATTAGAAATGAATGAAAAATATCGGAAACATATTGTAAATGCATCATCTGCTTGTGGAATTAGATCTTCATTATCTACAGAATGTTTCACTCCCATTATTCAGGCCTGCGATATTACATTTGGTAAATTCGTTTGACTGTTTCCATTTTCGAAATAATATTCTGGTGGAATACCACAATAGTGAATCTATTTTGTGATTCAAGTTTGACCTCTTATAAGAACGATGGATGCAACACTAATTGAGCATCAAACGCGTGAGTGTGGTGGTCTACGCTAGGTTCAACGGGGTCATTTAAAAGGATTCGTTTGTCTTTGAATCCTAATGGTTAAGCAACTTTAATTCCTGAAACTTATCAGCCGAACGTATCATTTCGCTTAATCATTTTGAGAGTTGTTTGGCAGTGTATTTATTGTTCCATTTTAATACTTGAACCCAGGTTTAGGACACCGATTACTCCAAATTCTTCGGTTTAGGACCACCAGATTTTGTCTTCATTTTAGGGTAACTGCAAGAAAAGAATAACAGGAATACATGCCGCCAAGGTAGCGGGGACTATACCATTTTGTTGGCAGTTCTCATTTTGGTGCCAACGACTGGACCATCAACGAGGCCCTGGACAGGAGCATGCCGAGTTAGTCAGGATCTATTTGTGCCACAACTGATCGTTATCACCTCAAATGTAGCAAACCCATGCTTTTATACACTAATTTGACCAAGTTTGAACTCAATACCAGCACCATCATTGTACGTCTCCTAGGGAACAATGATGATGTACTCGTGATGTGATGATGTACTTAGATGTATGTGTGAAAAAGTCCAGATTCAACGTTCATTGGTCATGGTACGAACTATCACTTGTATTTACGAGGGACATGTAAAGTCTTGCATTGATACTCGATTTCATCGTGCAAGCCTTGTGTTTAGGATTTTTGAATATTCCACCGTGAAAATGAATTTATGAGAAAATTAGAGATCCGAATAAGTCTCTAAAAGTAATAATTGAAAATTCCGTACAAAAATTTCTAGATGAAAAATACTCGCCCTCTGCTGTCACTAATAATAATAATAATAATAATAATAATAATAATGAATAATTATGGCATCTACGGATGCTTCATTTCCAATTTCATGCCTGATATATATCACCTTGTACATAGGATTTTCAAATGCCTTATAACTAACACCAGGACGCCATGACGCTTTCCCCTGGTCAAGCCCGGTACCCATTTCAGACACCTGGGTAAAGTGGGGTATTGTGCTTGGAATTTTCCCCTATGCCCGACAGAGAGAATCGCCACCAGCAGCGGGACTCGAACCCGGGTCTGCCTGCACGGCGGCAAGTTCGATAGTCACACGGCTAAAACGAGCTCAATTCGATAGTCACAATTTCAAGGGCTTCCAACAATGGAACGTTAGTATAGAGCGAAGATATATCATAACTGACCAATTGTGTGCAATAATATTTTTAATCTAGTCATGTGTGCACTGGATTTGATCGTACAAATTTCTTGAAACCTAAAATTAGCAGTTTTGAACCCTATTTCTACTTTCAAGGCAAACTGTATAAACGAATCGAAGGACTTGCAATGGGCAACCCCCTTGCCCCTATTTTAGCTAATATTTTTCCGTGTCATTTAGAAACTAAATTTCTCACAGAGTGCCCAATGGAGTTTAAACATATATTTTACAAACGTTACCTTGATGACGCCTTTGCTATTTTTAATGACCGAAAGCATGCTCATTCATTCCTAAATCATGTAAATACGTATCATCCAAATATAAATTTTACGATGGAAAGCGAATCAAACAATTCTCTAGCGTTTTTAGCTGTTAAAATTCAGAAATCTGATTTAAATTTTCCACTTCAATCTATCGGAAACCCACTTTTACTGGTCTAGGGTGCAGTTTTTTCAGTTTCTGCCCAATGATATTCAAAATCAATAGTATCAAAACGCTTATTCATAGAGCATATTCATTGTCATCTTCCCCCAGCATTTTTTCACAAGAAACTGATATCCTCCGGGCCTATTTTAAAAATAATGCTTACCCACATACGATGTTCGATAATATTCTTCGTAAATTCCTTAACAGGATTTTTGTACCGAAACCTCAAGTTTACACAGTGGATAAGCGGAAGGTATTCGTATCATTGCCATTCACTGGTCCAAATTCATACTCAATGACCAAATATTTTAGTAATGTTTTAGCGAGGTATTACCCACATTTGGATTTCCATATATCATTAAAGAATAATCACTCTATTAAAAACTTTTTTCAATTCAAAGACAGGCTGCCTTCTGTGTTACTCTCCAATATTATTTATGAATTTCAATGCGGAGCTTGCCAGAGCTCCTACATTGGGAGTACGCAGAAACAGTCCGCCATTAGATTCTATCAACATCTGGGCAAATCTTTCCGAACCAAACTCCCGCTTTCAGTCGCACCTCATTCATCCCCTAGATAACACTGTGACAACACCAATCATCCTCTATCTCTGAATCATTTAAAAATTTTAGATTGTACTTCTAATACTGATTTGCGAATTTTAGAATCATTGTACATTTTAAACTTAGGCGTGTTTTAAATATTGACCAATCTGCCGCTCCTCTATTCACTATATCTTAGAATTTCTTTATATTTCACTGTTATATATTTCTCTACTTTAAATAAACGGTATGTATGTTTTTTCTGTTTACAGATGGTATTCATTGATAATGACATTGTTTTAGTCGAAACCAGCTGGTCTGAATGCCATGAGTAAATGTTTTTATATGATGCTTCTGTGTTTTTATTCATTTTGAAAATACACTACCCGCGAAATTGTGCAATTTCTGAACCTTAACTGTATAACTATAACTATAACTTACCTAGAACCTTAACGGTATAACTATATGACTTACCTTGAACCTTAACTATAGGACTATAACTATAACTATTAACCTATAACTAGAAATATTACGTAACTTTATAACCACTTGCTACAGCGATCTCAATAAACGGAATAATTCCGTTGATATGGAATTCATGTATTTTTCTTTCTATTTTCACCAGGGCACGACTAACTGAAGTGGCCCGAGAAGATCGCGCCCATTGATCTTCTCTACTTGGTGGCCGCATGCAGCGTCGTCCAAATCTAACGATCTGCTGGGAATATCTATGTTGTTCACTCAATTATTTGCCTCTTAACTGTAACTTTTCGCGAATAAATTCTCCCGGCCATCAAGGTTTATTTTTTCCACTTCGCCTAGTTTTTCGTATTCCTCTCCTTATAACGGCGATTCGAGATCACTGTCAGCAATTCAATCATCCTTTGAAAAAGAATAAAATTTCCACTCAGTGCACATAGTATCGTCTCTGTTTCATAATCATGTTTTAATAAGCCATTAATTTACCTGTTATAATAAGCAAGTAATTTAGGACGCCGTGCAAAGTCCAATAATGATATTGGATACATCGACCGTGTGTGTTGCAGGGACGGCGTTGAACTCAATTATTTGAGCTGGTCACTTTCGTTCATCATTTTCTATGGGTATGGAAATAATTTTTACAGTGACTAATTAATTATTACATTGCACCGGTATGTGGGAATGGATTGATCAATTCTGCGAAAGAAAATGGAGACGTATACAATATAATTTTAGGAAATACGAATGTGTTTTCCAATGGAATATTATTTATTTGAGCACACAGCCGTCAAAATAGGCGGGATTCTACATTTTTCCTAAATTAAACTTCCAGATGTGGGTGAAATCAAATGTATATAAAAGATACAGTTGTTAAGCATCCTTCATGAGCGTGAAAAAAAGACGGACCAGCCAGGCGTCTTTAGGTGTTGTTGCCTGCCACTAGTTACTGCGTCTGCAGGTGTTGTCTGCCACTAGTTACTGCGTCTGCAGGTGTTGTTGTCTGCCACTAGTTACTGCGTCTGCAGGTGTTGTCTGCCACTAGTTACTGCGTCTGCAGGTGTTGTTGTCTGCCTCTAGTTACTGCGTCTGCATGTGTTGTTGTCTGCCTCTAGTTACTGCGTCTTCAGGTGTTGTCTGCCACTAGTTACTGCGTCTGCAGGTGTTGTTGTCTGCCTCTAGTTACTGCGTCTGCATGTGTTGTTGTCTGCCTCTAGTTACTGCGTCTGCAGGTGTGGTCTGCCACTAGTTACTGCGTCTGCAGGTGTTGTTGTCTGCCTCTAGTTACTGCGTCTGCATGTGTTGTTGTCTGCCTCTAGTTACTGCGTCTTCAGGTGTTGTTGTCTGCCTCTAGTTACTGCGTCTGCAGGTGTTGTCTGCCACTAGTTACTGCGTCTGCAGGTGTTGTTGTCTGCCTCTAGTTACTGCGTCTGCATGTGTTGTTGTCTGCCTCTAGTTACTGCGTCTGCAGGTGTTGTTGTCTGCCACTAGTTACTGCGTCTGCAGGTGTTGTCGGCCACTAGTTACTGCGTCTGCAGGTGTTGTTGTCTGCCTCTGGTTACTGCGTCTGCAGGTGTTGTCTGCCACTAGTAACTGCGTCTGTAGGTGTTGTTGTCTGCCACTAGTTACTGCGTCTGCAGGTGTTGTTGTCTGCCACTAGTTACTGCGTCTGCAGGTGTTGTCTGCCACTAGTTACTGCCTCTGCAAGTGTTGTCTGCCACTAGTTACTGCGTTTGCAGATGTGTTCACAGCAATTTCCCCACCACCATCAGCTAATGTCTCATTACCTGCGGCTAAACGATGCAATTTTGTATATTCAGGCAGTAAGCTGCTTAGTAAAAATGGCGGCGTGCTTACAAAAACTGACCTCAGGTGTGTGCTTGGAAGTCAATTATCTCAGATGTCATAAGGTAACTCAACCTTTGCAGACATTCTTATGAATACTGTGCAATTCAAAATGTAATAATTACTACACAGCCATATCTGGCGTACAGAGGTCGATGGTATGAGGCGCCGCGAACGGCTGCAAAAATTTTTTTTTCATTTTCATGTTTCTTACTCATGCAGTCAACGACATGGCGAACGCTGGAACCCAGTGTAGTTGCCGTATATTCATTTGAGAAGTGAAATTATTAACCTGACATTCTTTTGTATAATTATTTATTCTGAAAGTTCAAACTTTGGGAGGCTAAAAAAATTGTTTCCAACAAATAAATGAGCATATTCTGTCACATTCACACAGAAGTAGTTAAAACATTTGAAAAATTTATAGGCAAACTAATTTATTTTTATGACTAGTCACAGAATTCAATGGAAGGAATTTTCGCTTAACTTCTCAATTCCACTGAATAAAAACATGCTGACTTTTACTATTGATACTATATCACTTCTTACATTTACATATATGTAAATATCAATACATTATCGTTTTGTTCTTATTGTTACGTTGTGGAATTTGTTGTTATGGTGCTGGTGTAGGTACGGTGCTGGTGTAGGTACAGGGATGTAGCGCCGTACATACACCAGCACCAAAATATTAAAGTATATACTGACAAAAACGTTAGAGAACTGATTTATAAAGTAAAAAAACATAGGAAGTGAAAATAATGCGAATAGCACCAACAATGAGAGGCGGCATGTTGTCCTACTGAGCATTTCTCTCGTGGTCGCATATCTCTTCCAGAATATGAATTAGTTACCGAAAATTTCAATTTTTTTCTGAACGCTTCAAAAAGAAATTTGAAATGATTGACATATATCGAAAACAAATTATGAATGCTTTCTCTTCTTGTGGAATATGAACTTTATTATATAAAGAATCTTTCACTCCTGTTATTCAATCTTCCGATATTACATTTGCTAAATTAGTGTGAGCGTCATCTGCTTGTGAACATTGATGACTACGTTGTCTAGTTCAAAGTTGTCTGGAATTATTTTTGAGAGTCAGGTTAGACTCCCACGAACGATGTCAGCATTACCTGTTGAGCATTAACCCTATGAGAGGAATGGTCTCTGCTAGGCTTAAAAGAGCTTTTAAAAAGATATTCGTTTGAGTTGGAGTAATTTGGGTTAAGAAACTTGACTTTCTGAACACAAATCTGTGGTCAGTTACTGCCAGCACGCCGAAATTTTCCTATACAGCTTACTCTATGAATATACAAAATTGCATCGTTTAGCCGTAGGCAATGAGACATATTAGCTGATTATGAAAATATTAGTTAACTATGATACAATTGCCGTGAACACAACTGCAGACACAGTAACTAGTGGCAGACAACAACACCTGCAGCATAGTAACTAGTGACAAACACCCACCGGTCCAGGACGCACCACCAAGAAGAAACGCTCTTACCTGGCTAGAGCACATGAGAGTAGCCGATATCTGCTCACCAAAATTATTGACATCACACATAATTATAGATATCTGACAAGCGGCTCATCTGAATTTGGTCATTCGAAACTGACATCATCAAATTGATGGATCCTGTCCGACGTTGTGTTACACCAGCACCGTACCTACACCAGCACCGGACCTACACCAGCACCGAACCAACACCAGCACCGTACCTACACCAGCACCGTACCTACAGCAGCACCGTACCTACACCAGCAACGTACCTACACCAGCACCGTACCTACACCAGCACCGTACCTACACCAGCACCGTACCTACACCAGCACCCTCCCTACACCAGCACCGCACCTACACCAGCACCGCACCTACACCAGCACCGTACCTACACCAGCACCGTACCTACACCAGCACCGTACCTACACCAGCACCGTACCTACACCAGCACCGTACCTACATCAGCACCGTACCTACAGCAGCACCGTACCTACACCAGCACCGTACCTACACCAGCACCGTACCTACACCAGCACCGTACCAACAGCAGCACCGTACCTACACCAGCACCGTACCTACACCAGCACCGTACCTACACCAGCACCGTACCTACAGCAGCACCGTTAGTTACTGCGTTTACCAGCACCGTACCTACACCAGCACCGTACCTAAACCAGCACCGTACCTACACCAGCACTGTACCTACACCAGCACCAGCACCGTACCTACACCAGCACCGTACATATAAACTAGCAACAGCACCGTACCTACACCAGCACCGTACCTACACCAGCACTGTACCTACACCAGCACCATAACAACACCAGCACCGTACCTACACCAGCACCGTACCTACACCAGCACCATAACAACACCAGCACCGTACTTACACCAGCACCGTACCTACACCACCACCGTACCTACACCAGCACCATACCTACACCAGCACCCTCCCTACACCAGCACCCTCCCTACACCAGCACCGTACCTACACCAGCACTTTTCCTACACCAGCACCCTCCCTACACCAGCACCCTCCCTACACCAGCACCCTCCCTACATCAGCACCGTCCCTACACCAGCACCGTACCTACACCAGCACCCTCCCTACACCAGCACCGTACCTACAGCAGCACCGTACCTACAGCAGCACCCTCCCTACATCAGCACCCTCCCTACACCAGCACCCTCCCTACACCAGCACCGTCCCTACACCAGCACCGTACCTACACCAGCACCCTCCCAACACCAGCACCGTACCTACAGCAGCACCATAACAACTGATGTCTCAACGTATATAATAAGAAGAAAACGGTAATGTATTGATTTCGACCCACTATGAAAATTTAAAAACGAGAATAATGCCAGTAGTGCAACAATGGGGGTTAACATATTGATTTCAATGGAATTGAAACCTCGTGTTAAAAATTCCTTGATTTCTATTTTGATGAAATAATAATAAAATAATTCAGTCAGCCATAAAACTTCTATTTTCTCCTACAGTTTTCGTGAGAATTAATATTAAAATGGGATTAAAAATTTCGACGAAATAAATTTTTAACAACTTTAAATAGAGTTAATTTTCAATTTTGCGACTTTTTATAAACGACCATTTATATATTTCTACCTATCGAATTTATATTCATCAAAGTCGTACGGTGCAAAACCAATTCCCACATGAGTGATCTCTTCAAGATCTCTTGTTAAATTTTGCAGCCGTTATCGGCAGAATAAAGTGTGAGTTTACTTCAATACGAGGTAGGGGAGTGCTTTGGAGTGCTTGCTAGAGTGAGGCCGTTGCTTTAGCTACCTGACGTCCCGAATACAAAGCTGGGGTCGGTCTCTGCCAGCGCGCCGCCGTGTTCTGTGCAGCTGCTGCCTAGATGTGCCACATGCAGCGTTTGGCCGTAGGCAGTGAGGCGTGTGAGTTGATGGTTTGTCTACATGTTAGTTGACTGATACTATTGCTGCGAACACAACACCTGCAGACGCTGTAACTAGTGGCAGACAACACCTGCAGACGCTGTAACTAGCGGCAGACAACACCTGCAGCCTCTGTAACTAGTGGCAGACAACACCTGCAGACGCAGTAACTAGTGGCAGACAACACCTTCAGACGCTGTAACTAGTGGCAGACAACAACACCTACAGACGCAGTAACTAGTGGCAGACAACACCTGCAGATGCAGTAACTAGTGGCAGACAACAACACCTACAGACGCAGTAACTAGTGGCAGACAACAACACCTGCAGACGCAGTAACTAGTGGCAGACAACACCTGCAGACGCAGTAACTAGTGGCAGACAACAACACCTGCAGACGCAGTAACTAGCGGCAGACAACAACACCTACAGACGCAGTAACTAGTGGCAGACAACACCTGCAGACGCAGTAACTAGTGGCAGACAACACCTGCAGACGCAGTAACTAGTGGCAGACAACAACACCTACAGACGCAGTAACTAGTGGCAGACAACACCTACAGACGCAGTAACTAGTGGCAGACAACACCTGCAGACGCAGTCTCAAGTGGCAGACAACACCTGCAGACGCAGTAACTAGAGGCAGACAACAACACCTACAGACGCAGTAACTAGTGGCAGACAACACCTACAGACGCAGTAACTAGTGGCAGACAACAACACCTACAGACGCAGTAACTAGTGGCAGACAACACCTGCAGACGCAGTAACTAGTGGCAGACAACAACACCTACAGACGCGGTAACTAGTGGCAGACAACAACACCTACAGACGCAGTAACTAGTGGCAGACAACAACACCTGCAGAAGCAGTAACTAGTGGCAGACAACACCTACAGACGCAGTAACTAGTGGCAGACAACAACACCTGCAGACGCAGTAACTAGAGGCAGACAACAACACCTACAGACGCAGTAACTAGAGGCAGACAACAACACCTGCAGACGCAGTAACTAGTGGCAGACAACAACACCTGCAGACGCTAGTGGCAGACAACACCTACAGACGCAGTAACTAGTGGCAGACAACACCTACAGACGCAGTAACTAGTGGCAGACAACACCTGCAGACGCAGTAAATAGTGGCAGACAACAACACCTACAGACGCAGTAACTAGTGGCAGACAACACCTGCAGACGCAGTAACTAGAGGCAAACAACAACACCACAGGACACACCAACACACACGCTACACTCCCCCCTCGCTGTAGCGCGAGTCAACTCGTATTGGGGCAACCGACATCGGCTCACATAATTTATACGTTTAGGCAAACGCGCGTTGCGCTCCGCCTCACGGATATGATCAAAATTTCACCCTCTAAAGTTGACGTAGTTGAATTTGAGAAAATCTTTTATGCCTAATTCGACGACTCAAACAATGGTTTAAATAAATTAAATCGAAAGCTATTGTTTGGAATTAACTTTCTATTCATGGAAATTTAAGTTATGTGACATCAAAATTAAGCATACAAGCTGAGCAAGTGTTTCACATTTCCGAAGGATAACTATGGAAATTTAATTTGTGCTTGAAATAATATCGTGAAACTTTGGTACTCATTTCATTGCTCGTCATTTTGCTATATCATGATTAGATTAATTATCATTGTACTTTTGGCGTCATTGTAATACATGAACACATGTTCAGGACATCCGCTACGCCAAATTTCCTGTTGTAGGGTTTGTGGGTTCCCGGTGTCATCACGGATGTTATTTCCTGAGGTCCTAGCTAGTGTCTCACAGACAGGTTCGGTTCTAGGGATCGTCTAAGTATCTTTTGCGTAAGCAGGGGGAGGTAGAGTGACACTCAGATCGCGATGATACTTTATTGGAGTGATGTGCTGAGAGATAATGTACACGGGCGGGCAGCGCCCAGCAGCGCTATGCCACGGGCACACGCCGCACACTTGGCGGTGGCTGCTCTCGACTGTCTCTGAATGCCTCACGGCCTGATATTACAGCGCGTTATATAGGCAGCAGTATTTTAGGTGGGCTTTCCCATATTGATAACAACACGAATAACAACACAAGAAATACCGACCCGACACCGTCTTAGGATCACCAACCTCCTGTTTAGGTGCACCGGTCTCAGGACGACCTATAACGCGATGCAAAATATTATGTTGTTGGCTCGGGCAACTATAAGGGAGGAATTACATGGCCATTTGGCGTACATTGCTATGATGATTGTGATTGTTGAATCGTTAAGTAAAAGATGATATTAAACAACAGCTAGATGAAAAAAGCAACACATTATAATAGAAATACGAAAGTGAAAATAGTAACAAGAACAACAACAACAACAACAACAACAAAACAGTCAAGACATCAACATTCCTTACAACGGAACACAAGTCAACACGAAAGCTTCCTCCCATTCACTAACAACACGAATAAACACACTGCCAACTCACTCACTCTGAAAAATAGTACAGTTGCTCTCGTAGGTTTTTCGAAGTTAAATGACCATATTTTGTTGGAAGTGACAAAAATAAAAATATAATACCAATAGTTCAGTTTGAAACGTGTTTTACTGAATTTTTTACTAGTTACTGCGTCTGCAGGCGTTGTGGTCACGGCAACTGTTCAAAAGTTATCAACTAACATTGATCCCCAACATCAGCCATCATATGTCTCATCACTCACGGCCAAACAACGGAACGTTAAACATTCAGGCAGTAAGCTGCACCGCAAAATGGCGGCAGCTCGCAGAAATTGAGGACAGGTTTGTGTTCAGGAAGTCGGTTACTCACATGACGGACTAACTCAAGCGAAGTAACGAACAGCTACCTTTCAGTGTATCTTGTACTTCGTCGGAGGTGGCGTGCACGTTACGGTATCCACCCTGCGCCATCTCTACGGTAGAACTACAGCTTCTTCTTCTTTATCGAGGATCCGGAGGGATCTTGAAAGTCGTTGGATTTGGTAGAACTACAGCGATTTGAGCCGAATATGCTACAAAATATATGAATTTGAACTAAAAACTAATATAAATCGTCGCGTTCGGGCAATTGGCTTTGCTCCACCTAAATTTTAGGAATATGAGCTTGACGACTTCACATATATGTCAGGTTATTGCCAAACATTGATATGATTGATAATTCAGTCTTTTAAAAGTTTCAGCGAGTTTGTCTTTTCTGGCAGTTTTTATTGTATTTTAATATCATCTCACAGCATTTTAAGAAATTTCAAACGTCTTTTTATGGACGACTAAGTCATTTTAATATAGAGCTCTCAAAGTCCATGAAAAGTAGGTTTTCACTTCAGTGTTCTATTCAACTGAACATCAACGCGCCAACCACCATCGTTGATGCTGTTTGCGTTATTATCGTTCTTTAAATTTTCATATTTGTAGAAATCAATACATTACCGTTTTCTTCTTATTTTATATGTTAAGACATCAGTTGTTACGGTGCTGATGTAGGTACGGTGCTGGTGTAGGTACGGTGCTGGTTTAGGTACGGAGCTCATACATTTCCATACAACAGCTACGTTCACTGTAGGCATTCATGTTACATGTAAGATACGGATGGGATTACAGTTTCCTCTGATCGATTGAGGTATTATCGAAGTGACCAACTGTCACTGAGGCTGCGCCGCTGGCTGCACCTGAACGGGAGTTGGTTATCCTAAACCGGGAAATTTGGCACAGACAGAGCTGGGAACTAAACGGACTTCAGTGCTAAGTGCTATGTTCACATACAGACATTTTAAATTTATTTATCTGTGCATCATATCATGAATTTTTGGTTTATTTATCACTGTCGGAATTAATTTCGATTTTAAGTTTTTTAGCAATGAGACAATGATTAAGTAATAGGCTGAATAATAGTAATCGCAGAAATACCGACCTAAACACTCATGGTAATCAATTAAAAAACGATTTCTCTCCTAGAACAATTTTGTTATAGTTAGTGATGAAATATTAAGACAGAAAAGAAAAATAAATTCTTCGAATGATTTCTCATGACTTACACAATTTTAAATTTTTCATGGAATAAAATATAATTTTCATCTATTTTGACAACCCAAACAGTTAATAACATCGCATTTGTTCACCAATTCCACGTGTAGATAACAGTTTGTACAATTCATGACTCAAATTGAACAGACAAATCACGATTTAAATTGAGGTTTTGCAGATGAAGCCTATGCTCGTAAAAATGTAAAATATTTTTAAAAGCCGATGTCGGCATATCATCCATGTATAGCTATTATAGTAAGAGGGCGCTATAGCAACTGGAGAGAGCAGGGTCCGTATGGGTGTGTCCTGGACTGGTGGGTGTCTGCCACTAGATACTGCGTCTGCAGGTGTTGTTGTCTGCCACTAGTTACTGCGTCTGCAAGTGGTGTTGTTGTCTGCTACTAGTTACTGCGTCTGCAGGTGGTGTTGTCTGCCACTAGTTACTGCGTTTACAAGTGTTGTGTTCACGGCAGTTGCATTATAGTTAACTAACAACTATCCCCACTATCATCATATTCATCAGCAAATATGTCGTATTGCCTATAACTAAACGATGCAATTATGAATTATCATGGAGTAAGTTGCCTCAGAAAACTGTCGGTGTGCCAACAGAAACCAAACACGGTTTTTTTTCAGAAAGTCGATAATCATAGATGACAAATAGCCTAAATTAACGGAATATATTTCTAATATTTCAAAATATGTACATAGATTTCAGCCTTTAACTCGCGGTCATCCACAGATGGCTAATTAGTACTTGCACATCAAATGGCTAAAGATCTTCAACTCCTGACGAAGGTTAATTATTCGAATCGGTTGAGTCTCCGTTGCTACTATAAGGGTGAGGTCTACCACACTATAGCATGCCATCTACCTCTAGCTAGCTACTACTGAAGCTTGAGGTTAGGTTAGGTTACTAATGGATAATACTTATTTACATACAGTTAAATTATCGAGGTTGCTATTGTATGCATAACCAGCTAATAATACAATTAATTATTATTAAATTAATATTATTATTAATAACGGTAACGTTTCGTCATAATCATCTACAGTCAGCGGCACCAATTGGTCTGTCCAGCGCCACGAAACCGTCAGATTTCAGCCTTTGTTTGGGACCAGTTTGGTCAAACTAAGGCTGAAATCTGATAGTTTCGTGCTCCTGGACTGACCGAGTAGTGCCGCTGACTGTAGATGATTATGACGAAACGTTACCATTTGGTCTCCGTGTGACGGCAGCCTAAGGTTTCTCAATGTGAGTTAGTTTTTAGATCACGTTTCCTGACTTTCTGGTAAACTTCCGAACTTCCGTTGATTCTTCCCAACTTCTTTTTTCCATGCTGAAGTGTTCCGAAAATATACTTCATCTATTTGAACCCGGTTTCTTCATACGAGTGAAAAATTCACAATTCATCTAAGTGTGGGAACATTTTTTCCACTTCCACGTTTCCTCTTGACGAGGACGTTCCTGTTTCAATTTACCGTTCTTGTGCCGAGTGGCCGAAATGGAACCGATAGGACTCGCGGTAAATGGAACCTATCAGTAGAGGGGTCATTGTGTGCTTCCTGCTTGAGGCCCATAATTCTTACTTGACTCAATTCTTTACCTGAACTCAAAAGAAAAAAAACGACTGGCTTACCACAATTCCTGAAGATGGTCATCTCACGATTTTTTTCTCTTAGGGATGCTTTGTCTCCAAAATTAATCGGATATTTTCTAGATGAGCCCCGCACTAATCCAACACATAAGTTCACTCACTTGTAACTTTTGAAACAATGCACCTATTGACTTCAAATTACTCTCAAACGAAAGAATGTTCAAATTACTCTCAAACGAAAGATTAAAACACTCTTTCGTTTGAGAATAATTTGAACATTCTTTCGTTTGAGAGTAATTTGAAGTCAATAGGTGCATTATTTCAAAAGTTACAAGTGGGTGAACTTATGTGTTTCATAATTAGCAGGACTATCTGGAACAGATCCAACAAATCTTAAGCAGGGTAGAAACTTGTAATTTTCCCCTTGTTCACAAGCAAGACCATGTAGTGCTCAGAAAAAAAATTCAATGATTTTCAAAAACACTGTTAACTTCATAACTTTAAAAGTCTTCTTGCCCGTCTGGCAACATTATCTCTAACATCCGATCATGCCCCTTATCCGGTTAAACCCTACATCCCTTCTCGTATCCCTTTACTTAGCGCACGAACAGCACTTGCAGCCCATTCCAGTAACTCGGTCCGCTGACGTCAAACTAATGTCCTAAGTCAAAAATGGTCCGGGATTCACCTATTGAAACCAATTGATTCTATACACATGAACTCAAAAAAACGGATGACGCGCGAAGACAATTGTTGTTCCCGCAAGTGTCTGAACAGTTTACAGTAGAAAAATGACGAAGATACCACACCACAATAAAGTAACTCCATTAATCTATCCGACCTCCTCTTCAACTATAGGCCAGTTTCCCTTACTCTCTCTGCGGAAATTTCCTTAATATCTGTCATTAGTTAGTTAAATCATTTTTTGCTTTAGCAACACTCGAATATTCACACCGGTGACAGCGCTTACGTTTTGTTCGAGGCGTTATTGATAATTGCTGCGTGCCATTGCCATGGTGTTGCTTTGCGAGACCTAAGGAGTGAATTACAGTTACCTTTTCCTTATTTGCTAGCTATGCGTTTCAAAATATTGAATTCTTGATGTATAGAGAATGAAGTGTGTTTCTGGCTAAATTTTTAACGTCTAAGCTAATTCAATAACAGTTTTCAACAATGCTAGTTGACCTCGTAAATTCTGAAAGCTCATAAATGTTGTATTCTGGCCGACAAAACACTAAAAAAGGAGAGTACGCTCTCTACTTGAATTTCCACGCAGCGGACTGAAATATGAGATTTTCTTCATACGAGATCCTCTACAAGTTAAATTTTTACGGGATCCTTTCGCATATCACTGCAGTTTCAGGAGAGATTTCTATTTCGGGAAATGATGGCGAACTTCAGAGCGAAACATTTCTTTAGAAAAGAACTGACACAACAAACGTTGGAATTGATCTTAGTTCAAACCAGATAAACCTGTTCAATTATGCCTACCATCAATAAAGCATTAAGTGGAAATCCAATAACATTTGAGTTGATAAATTTTCCATCGATTTTTAAGATTAATTCTAGTCTAAATTCCGTACCCATTCCGTTAGGCGATGGGTCGCTCGCTTGGCACAGTCCAGACTGCAGACAAACGAAGACGTGAACATCCCGATGAGACAAAAAGGTACAATAAAAACAAAAAAATTAAAGAACGAAGCATTTTAAGAAGTTGCTTGCACAGTACGCCGGCCTTCCCTACGTGAGAGAAAAAGGAGTAAAAATTAAAAACAAGGCAGACTAAATTATTTGCTAGTTTGTGCTTCCTTAAACACGACTAAAAAGTTCCTAAGATAGGGAGGAAGAATGGACCTTTTAGGATGAAATTGAGGATGGGAAATCTGTGTACAAAATGAGGCTCCCCGCACTACGCATAGTAACCGCCAGGTTGAAAGACGTTTGTAAAGAAAGATGAAGGTTCCAAAAGAAAGTTACAGGCGCTAAAAAACAAGACAGCGGTATGAAAGTAAAGGAACGCGGAATCTATGCACTAAGTTTATTCCCGGACAGGATTCCGTTCGCAAAGAGACAGTACGTTGAAGAAGAAAGCTAGGAAACAAGATAAAAGTTGAAGAAGGAAGTCAGAGCGCTGAGAAATAAGACAGCAGAGAAGCGAAGAAATATGGTCCTTAACAATCAGAAAAAAAAACTTCAACAAATAGAAGACATACCTAACTCTCAGGGATTTCATGTGTTCAGGGTGCGTACAGGCTCTGAGGTTCAAAATTCCACTACTTTTTCATGACTTTTTATGCCAACCAAATCACATTTTCACTACCTCTCTCTGCCCAAAATAATGTCACACAAAGTTAAATTGCAGCACAATAAATGTATTTCAGTCATAAACTTCACAGAACATTCATCATTACTTGCAGGTCTTGTTTTCATAAATGTGTAAATGATCATCACAACACCAAACAGTCATGCTGGACAGTTCAATAGCATCTGCTATGCATTTGCCAGTGCATTAAGTTTGTCATTAATTTCCGCATTCAGCCCCTTGAGTTGTTCTTGCTTGTCTTTGGCTGATTTCCTCAATGCATTTGACTTTGCCAGTAGGCGCAAATCATTCTTGTCCTCTGCCTTCCGTGCAAAGCTGTCAGCATCCTCCACCAGCGCTTGCAGACTCTCCTCCATCCTCTTCCGTTTTGTCTTCAGGTTCTCCACTTCATCCAGTTCTCTCTTCCTCTTCTCTCCCTTCTTCTGCTTCTCTGCCTCTTCCTTCTTTTGATCCAGGTAGTGTTGATAGCGCTGTCTGCCCTGTGAAGCTGAAAAGAGGAGTTTCTTGGAAATGTCAACCTTGGAGATACCTCCTACATGTTTGATGTGGTCCATGACCACTCTCTGCGCCACGATGGTGTTCTCACCCATCTTGACTTCCATGAGCTGCTTGCTCACAGAAAAGCCCCTTTCCACTGAAGCCTGGCCATGTGACAGGACCAGTAGCATCTTCACAACCAGCCACAGTTTCTTGAGGGAGGATGTGGCCAGCTGGCTGCTCCAAAAACGGACATGAACATCAAGCTGTTTCTTCTGCAGCTCCTCATTCAATGCCTCATCGAAGAGGAGGACGAAACCGTCTGCAGTTTTGGCCCTCTCCTTCAGCACACTTGAGAAATGAGGGGCCAGTCCAAATGTTGTCAGATAGGCGCATTTCTTTTCACTCATGGTGAACTTGCTGGCTGTGGGGGAATCCTCAAACATTGAGGCGAAAAGCCAAGGAGTCTGGTTTGAGCACTTGAAGGACAGGTGCGATGCTACGGTCTTCAACGCCCAAAGCGTCTCGGCCTTCAGGACTTTGTCCCTTTGCACAAAGTCAGTTAGAGCCGTTTTCTTGCGACAGCACTGACAGGTGCAAGTTTTGACTGATGGCGATGAAGTAGAGGTACTAGCAGACTCTGGTACTGCTGGCACGGTCTCACTGCTCTCAGTCTGAGCCTCCGAACTGCCCTCAGCAGGCGTCGGAGGATCGGTCGATGGTTGGGAAGTCACGAAAAAATCCCCGATCTTCGGGTTGGCAAGTCTCGTCGTCTGAGCTTTCACGTTCTTGGCATGCTTTGTTCCTTTTGCATGACTCCTCACCGCCGCTATTCCATTGTTGGCGATGTCGAACTCCGACTCGCACGCTGTGCAAACCGCCATTGTTTTCAGTTTGGGATGCGGTGCTATCCATTGTTGAAAGTCTTTGTCTCGCAACCACAAGTTGTTGAAAGAACAACTGCCTGGCATGACGATAATTCCTCAGCTCAGTCTCGGCACCGTAACTCTAGTCACACACACACGGGATGGTCAAGACCGATGATAAAAACTCAGCTCGAAAATGTTCAACAGTGGCGACAGGTCAACAATGGTCCGAGCGAGCGCGTGTCTTCAGTCACACTGAGCGCGTTTGGTTTCACGTGACGCCTGAGAACCAATCAAAATCGCGGACACTAAAGACGTAGCTGGATCAACCAATCAGAGCCCAAGTAACACTCGAAGGTTACTGACAACGCCTCGCTCAACGCGGACCAAACGGACCGAAAATTTTCAACAGTAAAATTTTCTTTTCACGAAAATCCTAAAATTTCATGACTTTCAATGACCATTTTTAAAATTCCACTACTTTCGAGGCCTTGAATTTTATTTTCGAAATTCAACTACTTTCCATGCTTCTCCATGCCTGTACGCACCCTGTGTGTTCCTCCACGGAGTTATTATTCTTGTAGATACAATAGTTGAGTCTTTCTGAGGAGGAAGAGACGGCAAGCCTCACTGCAAATTTAAACTCGCAGATTAGATTATTAGTTAGTTTTAGCCTCCCTATCCGCCACAAAGGCGATCCAAAGAAAGGAAGGAGGAAGGCACCATTTAATATGGAGTTGAGGGAACGCGGAATCAACGCAGAAACATAGAAAGAGTATTTTGAGAAAGAAGATTATGATACAAGATCAAAGTTGAAGAAGAAAGTAGTAGGTGCTGAAAACCAGGACAGCAGTGAACCGAAAAAAGATGGTCCTAAACATAATAAAAACATTTTATTTCAACAAAAAGAAGGTACTTAACTCTCAGCTCAAGCCCTCACATTTTCCTCCTGGGAGATCTAAACTCACAACCAACTCCTGCAAGTGAAGGAGTTTCTCATTCGGTAGCCACGACTATTTACAATTAACATTATCTTTCTACCTCAGCATTGCACAGGTTACTTTTACTGCTTGAAAAATACATAAAAATATTATGAAATGCTCTAATATAAATGAAAATAAAATTTCCAGTCGTAAACATTTCGATTGCATGGAAATAGTGCGGCGTTAGGGTCAGTATGCACGTTTGAGCTGGGCAAATTTCGAAATTAGAAAACAAGAGTGGGTTTAAAAATTACCAACATTAGGTATTTGATGAACAGTGAGTTGAAAACAGAGAAAACATAATTACACGTTCTTTACCTTAGATGTTCTAGCTACAAGAATGGTTATTAAAGTGAGCAAAGAGAAGGGACAATTTAGGATGGTCAGTAGGAAACGGGGAAGCTCCGCGAAACAGGTGTTCCCATACAGCAGTGGTTCTTAACCCCTGGGTCGCGACCCAAAGTTGGGTCACCAAGTCATCTCATCGGGTCGCTAAGTGTTTGTGTAACATATTCGTGTTCACTTATGTTATAGTAAAATTTTTATTGTTAAGGAGGCTTGTGTCATGGCAGGTATTTTGGGTCACTGCCAAAAAAAAGGTAAGAACCTCTGTCATATAGGATGCTTTGCGTGTAGAGAAAGAGAAAAGACGGCAAAGAAGGCATAAGAACTGACAGCTAAAGTGCGCATGGTAGACAAAAGTCCTCGGGGCCTATATACAGCAGAGATAACCCAACAATATTTCCCCCCTGGGGTTGCTAGTCCGATAAACTAACCTACATTGCCTGTTGCTAATCCAATCCTCCTCGAGGACGTCTGAGAATATATTGAAGATAGAGGACTATTTTGTATTCAAAATCAATGAGATTCTGCCGTGACTTTGAGGTAACAAATGACGGTACGTTGTTGTGGAGCATAATTGTTCAGGCCAGTCCACCAGCTGACACTGCGCTGCAAAAATTTTCAGGGGTTCAAGATTAGATTAGATTTTAGTTTAAGCCTTCCTAACCGCTAAAATAAATCATCCAACAAAAGGAAGGACGGAAGGCACAACTTTGTATGGAGATAAGTGAACGAGAAATCTATGCAGAAGGGGCATAGAAATAGTACGGTGAGAAGTTTATGAAACAAGGTAAAAGTCGAAGAAGAAAGTAGTAGGTGCTGAAAGCATCACAGCAGAGAGCAAAAAAAAAGGTGGTCCATAACATAACAAAAATTTTATTTCAACAAAAAGAAGACCTACCTAACTCTTGGCTCGTGCCCTCACACATATTCAGGGGTACAAACGGGTTGATGTATTATCAAAGTCGTACTTAAGAGACATTTGCCATTTACGTTCAAATCCTTAAATTATCAGGTTGAAAATTAAAAAGGAAACCTGCGTACGTAGAGATTTGTACGTAAATGCAGTTAGACTCTTGTTCTAGTTACCAAATCTTCGTGACGTTTTGAGGAACACAGACTCGAATTCCAACACAAAACATGAATTAAAACGTAATTCAGCTCTATTATACAACAAAATTTTTGGCAGCACAAAATGTTCATCGCAAATATGCAATGCTTGTGGTCCTCGTGGCATAGTGGTTAAAACCTCTCTCGTAAAATGGTCGATAATTCGAGACCCTCTGTTTTTAGTGTTCCTCCGTTGGGGAAAGAAAAGACCAAGTCTCAGTTCACCACCAAAAGCAAGTAGATGAAATGAGCATAAGGTTGACTGGGTGTAACCATCATTGAGTCCTGGTATCAACTTTATGACACTTGAAAAAGCAATGATTGGAATAAATTCATCATGTAGACAATCACAAGGAATAGGGAGTAGGTTTTAAGAATGGTTCCAACTTTGAAGACGTAAATTATTTAATGACATGAAAATTTGTGACATTCTAGTTATGTTTGAAACATTAAATCTCGAAGATGATGACCGCCTTAGTCGAAGTACTCTTCCTTTGAAGTTCTCCCCCATTCTTTTCCAATGTTTTCTAAATTCATCGGATCCCACAACGAATCGCGTCTTTGAATTCCTCAAATATACAAATTTTATCTGCGTCACAGAAGAAGGAGTAACCATCACTGGAAAACTTGGAGGCCAAGGTGCATCTCAACGCTTAGAAACAATACGAATTGGGAAACAATGCTGTAGCACGCTCACAGATACTCCTGCGGTGTGGGCGGTAGCCCCATATGATGAAAAACAATTTTTGCTCGCTATCGCTTGCTATCCATCATTTTCCTCTGTGGATAGTTGCTGCATCTGTCCTCCAAACTCTTAGTGCTTAGTAGTCATCGTGGCCAAGTGTTCGAGAACGCGCCTTTCCGAGAAGGTGTCGGCAGTTCGAATCCCGGAGCTGTGCAGTGATTTATCCCCGTTTGGTAAAGGAAAAACTCAAGCACAATTCCCCACTCCACCCAGGTGTCGGAAATAAGGTACCGACTTGACCAGGGGTAACCGTTATTGCGTCCTGTATTATTATTTTGTGTGAGTAGAAACGTGAACGTTTTTGATAATTTCTGGCTAATTCACACCCCATGAGCAAAGCAGTCGAGAGACGCCGAGCAGATCGACTGGACTCGTAATTTTCTGGTGTCTTAGTTAACCTCCAAGCAGAGACAAGCTTCGTTTTTCCATGAACAACTTTGTGGTTCTCAAGTTCCTAACTCCTTTCATTGTTTTTTTGTAAGCGACAACATCGTGACGTGCAGTATTAAAATGACGCTGAAAAAAACATTTTACTGTGATCACAGAATTACCGTGTTACTTTAAGCTGTCATACAGGTAAGATAACACGCTGTGGTTGTAGCGTTCGATGCTGTACTGTGACTGAAATGGCATGGCTACGTGAGCTTGCTGCCACAGTCTGGCTCTTCTCACACCTCACAATGACAAGTTTAGTCAAATCAAAGAGTGCAGTCCTGCTCGAAATATCCTTTTAACCTTTTAACGTTCCCATTTTGTACTCATATTTCCGTTATCACAACCACCATTATTAAACTGGCACTGGCATCATGTAGTCACCGACACCTCAACGAAGTGCCAGTTGACAATGAACATTGAAGAACACATCAGGGCTCACATTTCACAAGAAATAAAGTATATTAGAGCTGTTCATGAAAGTGGAGTTTGAAATCCACTTTGATGTTAAAGGATTGAAACACAACATGAAAATGTTAATATGGTATTTAGGATCCATGCTGAGAAGCCTGATGCCTCTTCAGATAACTCGAGAAGGCGCAGGTATAGTCACAATGCTCGCACTTGATGAGATTTCCAATGCCATGTTTATTGGCACAATGCTGCTTTAGGTAAGACGAGCGACAACAGGAATAGTCGCACAACTCGCAATAAAATTTCGCAATGCCATGTTTGGCAGCTTCATGTCTTTTCAAAGTACTCATGTTAGCACAAGTGAAGTCGCACGCGTCGCACTGGATCACGTTTCCGACGTTATGTTCGGTAGCTTGGTGCTGCTTCATACGATACTTGTTAACGCAAGAAAAATCACATGTATCACATTTATTTACAGCGCCGATTTCATGCTTGGCGGCATAATGTCGCTTCAGCTGGATACTGGAGCCGCAAGAATAGTCGCAAATCTCGCACTGAACAACGTCGCCCACACCATGCTTTGCAGCGTAGTGCTCTTTCAAGCGGGATGTTCTAGGGCACGAATAATCACACAACTCGCAGTGAACAACTTCAACTCCATGCTTAGATGCACAGTGCAGTTTCATGCGCTCTTTATTGTGGCAGGAATAGTCACACATCTCGCATTGAATTAGGCTTCCGACGCTATGCTTGCGGGTGCGATGCAAGTTCATCTGTCCTTTGGTGGCGCAAGAATAATCACACAAGTCGCACTGCACCACCTTTCCTATACCGTGCTTGAGGGCGTGATGTTCTTTCAAGAGGCTTTGGTGAGCGCACGAATAGTCGCACAACTTGCAATGAATGCGATTAATGCCATGCTTGGCAGCTTGGTGAGATTTCATGCGACTTTCGTGAGACGCAAACTCGCAATATTCACACTTTACTACATTTCCCACGCCATGTTTAGATGCCAGATGACAATTCATCAGCTGCTGGAAGGCAGAAAAATACCCGCAGAACTCACACTTTATCCGATTTTTGCCGTGTTTGATAGCTTGGTGCTGTTTCATGCTATGTTTTCGGACGCAAGAAAAGTCACACACATCGCACTTGATCACCTTTCCAATTCCATGTTCTGCTCCACGGTGATCAGTCATTGTCCTTTTCTGGACGCAGGTGTAATCACAGAACTCGCACTTGATGATAACACTAGGTCCATGTTTGTTTTTCTTGTGTCGTCTCATTTCACTGTTAAGAGCGCAAATGTAGCTGCATAAATCACACTTTTTAGCGCCCTTATCATGTTCGATGGCTTGATGCTGTTGCATTTTGAGTCTTCGAACACAAGAAAACTCACAATACTCGCACTTTATCACATCACCCACGTCATGCTTGGCTTCTTCGTGCAGCCTCATTTTGTAACTATTAGCGCAGGAATACTCACAGGACCTGCACTTAATTAAGTCCCCTATACCATGTTTTCTGGCATTGTGCTCTCTCATAGCACCAGATCTGGTGCATGAAAAGTTGCAAGACTCGCACCTGAACGGGTCGCCAATGCCATGCTTGCTCCATAAGTGGCTTTTCAAAGTTCGTTTATTGACGGAAGAATAATCGCACACCTCACACTTGCACGGCACTCCAAGGTTATGTTTGCTTAACTTGTGAATCTTTAATGTCTCTTTCCGCGCGCAGCAATAATTACATAGATCACAGCTGAACTTTTTCTTATTCTTCTTCTTTGTGACATGGGATTCGCTATCGCTGCTTTCGTCAGACTCGGGTTCATTAAGCTCATCAGGATCAGTAGACTCGGCTGGGGACACAACGCGGTCTGTATCTTGAGGGGCAATTGAGTTGAAGATGTCTCGACCAGGGCTTGAATTATTTGAACCAGGGAATAATTCTTTGGACGTCTCTTTTGTTGCCCCTGCATCTGTGACTGATGAATCTTCTTTCTCGCAGAGAAGATCATAAGTGCTGCCACTCTGAGGGTCCTGAAAGCACACATTTTGTTACCTCAAGTCTAGGATAAAACATGTAAGATCACTCTGCAGACGGAGCTTTTTTCATCAACAGTTCTCAAGT
This sequence comes from Morinoia aosen, assembly GCA_030386875.1. Classification (NCBI taxonomy): domain Eukaryota; kingdom Metazoa; phylum Arthropoda; class Malacostraca; order Amphipoda; family Talitridae; genus Morinoia; species Morinoia aosen. The sequence continues at coordinate 102,577,760 of CM059576.1, read as the reverse complement.
TCTCTACTCATCACAAGAAAAAATTGCTTGTCGTCAGGGATGGCACCGTGACGCTCAATATTGAAATGACGCCGAAAAAAGCACTGGATTGTGATCAAGAGTTGGCATGGCATTTCCCCATTTTTTTTAAAACATGAATAGGAACGTAAAACTAATTTCTCTTGTTATACGAGCTGGTGAAATCAAACAAGTTCCAATACTATCCATTACCTTTAGAGAATGAATTCAAAATTCCTATTTGAAAATGATAATTTCAATACATGATGTGAACATAGGTGAACCGTGCTACTCAAGTATGATTTTTTTCATTATATTTATTAGGTCGTCAATACATAGAGAACTGAGGAAACGGAGGAAAAGAAATAACAACTATAATTCAGGTTAACTATTCAAAAAACTGTGAAATTTTTTGCACAATATGAGTTCAGCATGCATTTTATTGGAGGGGAAAATTCAGATAGAGATTAGTTTAAATAACCAGCTCAAATACCATAAAAATTATTCTGTTATGCTAATGTTTTGAATTACTGAAATTATCCCAAGGTGCATCTGTAATGAAGAGTACGACACACACAAACATTGGATAACGCACGCAGTTAATAGGTTGTTAAGACTTTCCCCGTCTTAAGTTCGTTTGGAGGATTCTTGCCTCAGTGAGGATAATAAGTTACAAAAAAAAGGAATTAAATATTAAGGCAAATCATCTTTACAAAACACTGTTAGTCCATTGTAGCCAATAGAACACGCAAATTTAGACTCATCAGGTCTACAGAACGAACGCAAGAAACATTTAAAGTTAACGAGAATGATTAACACTAAATTGGGTCGCTTGGGCACAGTTAACAGGTAAGGGTAGTAAGGAGGAGTTGTGCAAGTGCTAGGATACCTGGAACAAAAGAAATAAATTATTTCTTACACTGAACACTCTATCGATACAAACTAAACTTCAACACTTACTTCATACACTGACCACTATATCGATACAAATTCTACTTTAAATGCAAAAATAATGAAATCATCACCCAAAGAAATGCTTTCCGGCAGCATGGACGTCACAGGCACAAAGGAACAAACAGAGTAGACGTTACACGCCGCTCGGCCACAAACTAAAGTGACATGGACAAAGGGATTTGCCAAAGGAATTTTGATACAAAATTATTCTCGCTAACAAATCCTAACATGAGTATTCATATTATCACGATGATTAATACTTTTAATGCTATTTTAATCTGTCAAGACTTCCTGGGCACATTAGACTAGGTAAGTTACTTCTAGCTTACTTAACACATGCGTTCCACAGATAGGAAATAGGAATGCACTATTTAGTATAGAATGAAGGAATAGGGAATCTATACAGAAAATGTGTTACCACACAACACTCCCTCCGCACAGCTACAGCAAGTAAGTAAAAAAGCCAACTTGACGCGTTCACTGCGTTTCTGCGGTTGTAAACTGATGGTTGAGTAGCAGAATAGGGAAATTGACTTTAAAGCTCGAATATATTTTAATCCTCTCTAAGAAACATGAAAAATACAATTCCACGATATATTTCTCCAAGTATAACAGTTACTTTAAAGAGGTCGCAAAAAAGAAGAAATGTTATTCATTTATACTGGTACAAGAATGAGCAATTTACTGGTTGGTACACATATGAATCAATACGCGACGAACGTGTTGACTTTTAGCTGGGAAAAGCAGAGCACTGAGAGGCTTATTTGCCACATCAAAGGCGATCTCAAAAGAGCAATGAGAAAGGCTATTAAGTGCAGACTGTAAAAAACGGTGCATCTACAGTATGCACAAGGTGTTTCCACCCACGATATCATGCACATACAAACAGCAAGTTAGGAAGGAAGAAGAAATGACAATGAAGAGAAAGAAAAGAAGGCATAAAAACTGAAAGAAGCAGTATGGGCACGGAAGCCAGAAGTCCTAAAAGCTTAGCTACAGCTAGACTAGATTAAATTAGATGTTAGTTTAAGCCTCCCAAACCGCTAAAAAAAAGTATTTCGAAGAGAGGACGGCACTATTTAGTATGGAGATAAGGGAATGCGAACCTATGCAGAAGGAGCATAAAAACAGTAAGTTGAGAAAGAAGTTTATGAAGCAAGATAAAGTTGAAAAGAAAGTAGTAGATGCTGAAAAACATGACAGCAATGAACCGAAAAAAGGTGGTCCTTAACATCACAAAAAAAATTCAATTTCTGCTCGGGACCGCAAATATTTCAGCTCGGGACCGCTCGGGACTACATAAATCTCAGCTCCGGACCGCACACATTTTCCCCCTGGGAGCGATAATTTCCATAGATACAATAGTTGTATCCCCTGAGGGGGAGATAGCAAAGAAGACCTAAAAACTGAAAGAAGCAGTATGGACACAAAAGACAGAAGTCCTGAAAGCTTAGCTATAGCTGAGGTAACCTAATAACATTCTTCCTGTAGGCCCCAGTCTCACTCAAAATGAGCGGGATAGCCCCTCTAAAGCCGTTATAAATTTTACCACTCAAGTTCACCAATCAATTTGTGGTGAGTGTTATTTGTGTTACCGTGGTGAGTGATGAGAAACCCACACTAGAGGAAACAAGGTAGGTTCAAACAAGTCTTTTTCTCGTTGACGGTGTGGTTTTGCTGATGTCGCGGCAACGAACCAATAGCAGCGCTCATATTGCATCTGGTAGCACTGCTACCCCCAAATCTGGCTCCCCTATTGGCCTAAGGACATTGTGCTTTCGTGACGTCATAAAGTTTGTTTGAAGTAACGCCTTCCTACTGGCTAGCCGAACAAGAGGAGGTACATTTTCTCCCATGGAAAGGACCCTACCTTGTTTCCTCTCCTGTGGTTTAAGCTCACCTAACCCCAACAAAAGTGTTCCAAAGTAAGGAAGGGAGAAAGTATCCTTTAGTATGGGGTTAAGGGAATGTGAAATTTGTGCACAAGGTACATAGAAACAGTAAGGCAAGAAAGAAGTTCATGAAACAAGGAAAAAGGTGAAAAAGAAAGTAGTAGGTGCTGAAAACTGGACAGAAGTGAGCCAAAAAAATGTCCTTAATACAACAAAAATTCTATTTTATTTCAACGAGAAGTAGGCCCACTTAACGTCTAGCTTGAGGTCTTATATATTCCCTCTGGAGCGCTAATGCCCATAGATACAATAGTTCTATCTCCCTGAGGGGATTAACTTCATCTATCTACCTATTTATCGTAAACTTCAATCAATATTAAGATCAAAGAATCTTTTCAAACTTTTGATTCTTTCTTTCACCGTATCAGACCTGAAGCCCCGTACCTAACTGTTAAAGGTTAAACCTCACAAATTCCATCACACGGGGCAGACAAACAGCAAATTAAGAAGAAAAATTATGAAACAAGATGAAAGATTAGATTAGATTAGTAGTTACTTTGGGCCTCTCTATCCGCAACAAAGGTGGTCCAAAGAGATTAAGGAAGGAGGCACCATTTAGCATGGAGTTAAGGGAACGCAGAATCTATGCAGAGAGTGCATAGAAACAGTGAGATATGAAAGAAGTTCATGAAACAAGATTAAAGTTGAAGAAGAAAGTAGTATGTACTGAAAAACCAGGACAGCAGTGAACCGAAAAAAATGGTTCTTAACATAACAAAAGCATTTTATTTCAACAAAAGAAGGCCTACCTAACTCTCAGCTCGGGCCCTCACACATTTCCCCCTTGGAATGCTAATTCCCTCCCATAGATACAACAGTTGTATCCCCCTGAGGGGAGCAAGATGAAAGTTGAAGACGAAAGGTATAGGCGTTCAGAAATAGAACAGCAATGTGCCTAGAAAAAACGATATACTCATTTAATTTCAACAGAAGGAAGACCTACTTAACCTCCAGCTCGGAACTTCCCATATCCTCTATAAGAGTTGAAATGCCCAATGATACAAGAGTCGTATTCCTCTGGGGGGACTCTGACCCTTAGTCTGGGTATGATAATAGAAGCTAAAAATGAAGTTTCGTCGGATGTTTTGGATAAATCAGGTACTTAATTGTAGATTAGAAAGCAAAGGAAAATGATTTTCTATACTAGGAAGGTCAGGGTTCTAAGTGTTAAGGAACTTCAGAACAAAAGCATGCTTGGCTGAGCTGAACTTTAATGACATGCATTTGGCTCAAATTGCAATGTTATTTTGCAAAGCTAAGTTCAACATCACTCAAAATACTGAATTACTTATTAATACGTTCCCTGCGTATTGGGCCGTATGTGTACCATGAGGTGAATTGCTCATTCACGTACCGGTATCAATGAGTGACATCTAGTAAGTTTCAGGACCTTTTTAAGGAATATCTTTCATCAAACGAGGTGAATTGTTATCGTGCAATTGCATGTTCAAAATTCTTAGGAAGGATAAGAATGTATTTAAGCACTCAAGTCGATTTCCCAATTCTGCTACTCACAACCTGACTAAACCAACCGTGAAAATGCAGTGAACGTGTTAAGGAATTTGAGAGCAAAGTTCAGGCACCTGATGTTCGGGTTCTGAGTCGCACGGCTCCAACTTCACATGGTTCTGCTCCAGCTCTCCCTCGATTACTTCTTCCTTTACGTACACGCTCTCTGGCGTCTGTAGAATGGTATTGGCAGCAGCATCACCTGTGAAAAGTACATTTGTCAGACATATTTTTAAAACATCTATCAAAAACAACAGCAGGAAAACTTTTGGCTCTTTTTTAAACACGTTGACTGTGACGGGTTAAACTGAAATTCAATACTTAACTCAAATGCAAAGATAAAAGTTGATATCAATTTTGATAACCTCAAACATTGATTTTGTGTATCAAATCCCATTAATTTTGAAAGAGTGCCAAAAATTTTCAAACGACCCATCAAAGGGTAGTTTTGTAGCAGGAAAACTTGAAATACAACCCATAGATGGGTCAGATCACAAGCAACATGTTGACAATACCAGACCTGATGCTGTGAACCTAACTCTTAGAGGTCAAATCAAACAAAGTCAATTCCAATGGGGCAGACATTTGCAATGGATAGCCAAGAGGGTTGACCATGATAGTGGTTGGTTATTTTTGTTTTTGATGCATTTTTTTACACACTTGAGTGGTAATCAGGAAGTTAAACTTCGTTCCTTTCTTAATAGCCATTGGATGGAGACAAGCAAGCATCACAACCAAATTATCAAGAGTTTTGCAAGCAAATAGCTAAAGAACTGTCTTCTAATTTCATACCTTTCATATTTTCCTACTACTTTTCAATATTTGGTATTGTCCAAATACAATCCCTTTAAAGTTATAACTTACTCCTCCTGCTGAGTTAACTACATTCGTGTGGGAAGAATCCAAAAGCAGTAAATTCAGCACTGTTCTGCTAGGTTCAAATATAGCATGGCTTGAATTAAGATATTGAAGCTAATGCAACACATTTATCTATGGGTGAAATAACTTTAAAACTTGAAATTCAGCCAGAAATAACATGAAAAACTATCACTTTGGTCAGATAAAACAAACAACTCAGGCATTCTTTCCCGACTTTAGCTAAAGTAATGTTTGTGATGCACAAATGACATCCAATAGAAAAGTGCCTAGAATTTCATCAACAAACATTTGGAAGAACCAAACTTCACTCTCATTTTTTCTTACCGTGTTTTTCTTAGGTTAAGCAGTTCTGTTGTTGCTATGCTAGCACCCTCATTTTTCAAATTCTCATTTGGCACTGGCTGCACACAATACAAAATTTAACACAACACAATAAAGAAGCAACTCTCCAAACAAGGAGGAAATATTGAAGTACACCTTCAAAACAAAAAAGTGAGCAACACACATGATTCTCATTTTCTTGGTATCACCATAAATTGCAGTCCAAATTATTCATCACGGGTTACGATAAGGGTTAATGAGATGAGACCACTACTGCACACCCAAAAAGTCAGTATTTTATGTGGCCACCCATTATTTAAAAAATAACATCACAAAACATAAATCAAAATAAAATGCTAAACTCAAACTACAGAGGTTGTGCCATGCCCACCATGTTTTTAAGTAGGAGTTTAGAACTAAATTTATTGCCTCCAACTTGAAAGTGCAGGCTGATTGCAGTTACTGATTGCAGTAGGAGTTTAGGAATAAAGTAGAAGTTTAGAACTAAATTTATTACCTCCAACTTGAGAGTGCAGGCTGATTGCAGTTAAGTAGGAGTTTAGAACTAAATTTATTGCCTCCAACTGGAGAGCGCAGGCTGATTGCAGTTAAGTAGGAGTTTAGAACTAAATTTATTGCCTCCAACTGGAGAGCGCAGGCTGATTGCAGTTAAGTAGGAGTTTAGAACTAAATTTATTGCCCCCAACTTGAGAGCGCAGGCTGATTGCAGACAAGTAGGAGTTTAGAACTAAATTTATTGCCTCCAACTTGAGACCACAGGCTGATTGCAGTCAAGTAGGAGTTTAGAACTAAATTTATTGCCTCCAGCTTGAGAGCACAGGCTGATTGCAGTCAAGTAGGAGTTTAGAACTAAATTTATTACCTCCAGCTTGAGACCACAGGCTGATTGCAGTCAAGTAGGAGTTTAGAACTAAATTTATTGCCTCCAGCTTGAGAGCACAGGCTGATTGTAGTTACTGATTGCAGTCAAGTAGGAGTTTAGAACTAAATTTATTGCCTCCAGCTTGAGAGCACAGGCTGATTGTAGTTACTGATTGCAGTCAAGTAGGAGTTTAGAACTAAATTTATTGCCTCCAGCTTGAGAGCACAGGCTGATTGTAGTTACTGATTGCAGTCAAGTAGGAGTTTAGAACTAAATTTATTGCCTCCAGCTTGAGAGCACAGGCTGATTGTAGTTACTGATTGCAGTTAAGTAGGAGTTTAGAACTAAATTTATTGCCTCCAGCTTGAGAGCGTAGGCTGATTGCAGTTACAACTTTTGTTACCTCCTATAATACCCCCTAATATATGCACATGCAACAGTGAGGTGCACTTGATTTTTTATCTATGTAAAAGAGAATTATAAAATATTCAAATTTCCTACTGCTGAGGATGAAATTTTGTAATTACTTCATATATAAAACACTACAATTACCCAAAAGTACAAACATAGTGGTATCTATTTTCCTCATTTTAGACAATTTCTACATGATGCATCAAGAAGTCCCAAAAATTTCCTCATTCAGTCCCAAACCTCTACAAATAGGACATTCTGTTCTGCTTTGGAAATATGCTGCCATGCAGATCGACTTGATTTCTTCCAACACATATGCAAAATATAGAGCTGAACAGGTGTTTATCAACAGGAGGTTCTGTCAGAAAACAAATACATACAGTTCACCAGGTAGATGATCAATTGATGATTCTCTTAGGAAACAAATAAATACACAAAATGCAGCTGATCAGACACATCATCAAACAATGATTTTCTCAGAAACAAAAAAATACGCAAAACAGCTCACCAGGTATATGATCAACTAACAATTCTCTCAGAAAAAAAAATGAGATATAGAGCCCACCAGGTACACGACCAACTAATAATAATTCTCATGAAAAACAAAAACAAGAAATAGAGCTCATCAGGTACACAACTAACTGATAATTCTCATAAAAAAACAAAAACAAGAAATAGAGCTCACCAGGTACACGACCAACTAATAATTCTCATAGAACACAAATCAAAACAAAATATAGAGCTCACCAGGCATTTGATCAGCTGGAGCTTGTTGCACACTCAAGTGCTGTTCTTGACAGAGATTCCTGGCTTCTCCTGCAGCAGCTCCATCCATGTCCGCCACTGAACGCTTCATGCTTTGTTATGGAGTAGGATGTGACAGTGCTCAACTCCAAGTCCAATTTCTCTGAAAGTTCAGAAAGAGTTTAGGAAAAACATCACATGAGAATATTGAGGTGTTAAGTGAATTTATTATGCCTTAACAATGGATGCAAGAAAAAGTTGTGACTATTACTTTTTAAACTGCATGGATAAAAATGCTCTATTCTAATTTTACCAATAATTGTCAAAATTTAGTATATTATTATGATAATTTGTCTAAAAATGAATAAATATATTCACATGTTCACTACCAACCTGTAGGTTGACAGGTCCACGACTTGAAAAAAAATTGTATTCTATCATTGTGTTATATTATTCTATACCTTCATTTGAAGTAATTGAAAATATTTAAATGCTAAATGGGAAAACTTTTAATCATGAGCACAGCTAAATTATAAAAACTTTAAATTTAGCCAGTTATATTTAGCAATAGGTACGTAAAATATTACTCAATCTGTTTCATTTGAGAGAAATACAAATTTTCAAATTATTTTATGGTTTAACATTCTATCAAGTTTTCAAAACAAATAAAATACTCAAAGAATTTCTATCTTTATTATTATTTTAGTGTAGGGTAATGTTCGAATGGCTGGTCGGTTTGAATCGTCGGTCATTCTTAGTTAATTTTCAATTTTGACGATCGGTAGCAATCCAAAAAAAATAAGACGCGTAGCAGATTACACCACTACAGGCCTTGCGGGTTGAGTTTTTAGATAGCTACCGAGCGCAAAAATTTAAAATTAACTAAGAATAGCCGACGATTTGAACCGACCGGCCATTCGAACATTATCCTACTTTTGCAATATTGTACAACTACAGTTATTGTGTTTCGTGACATGACACAGTTTCTAACATATGTTTGGGGGCATTACTAAGTAAATTTACATTTGCAACTGTTGCAATTAAAGCTTTATCAGAATTATAGCATAAATTTCCACAAGTACATTATAAATTTCCTAATAAAACTGTTGTATACTAATAATTTAGGTTAAGTTAGATCACATGACATTGTATTTGGTATATTACCTGCATTTGTCAGGTAATGGTTGATGAAACACATAGGTGCAATAGAACAAAATTTGTCTTTCAAATGATGATCAACTTTTACATTAAATTTTGGTCAATATTGAATATAATGTTGTCAACGAATTTCATAATTTTGTTGGTATAGATAGGTAATATAGTCCATTATAAGACGTTTTACAAGAATGACATTCTGCCCGGCGATGCGTTATTTTTGAATTATTCAACTTTGAAGCTGGCTTGTGCGCACCATGGAAGCGCGCGTGGCTAGCGTAATTTAATTAATAACGGAAGCTAACCCCCTATTACAAACGTAAAGAGGTTGGGTTGTGAGGAGTAGCAACAGTTCTTTTAGTGAAAATTATAAGTAAAGGTTTCTAGTGATGTTTGTTTGCATCAACGCCAAGGTGGCTGCCGCCATGGCGCCAACCGGTACTGAAGATGGCGGCAGCCATCTTCGAGTCGATGTAAACAAACGTCACTAGAAACCTTTATTTATAATTTTCACTAAAAAAACTGTTGCTACCCCTCATGACTCAACCTCTTTACGTTTTTAATAGGGGTTAGCTTCCGTTTTCATTGCTAAAACAATGACTGTTTTGCGTTAAAAAGGCCATTCACGGGCGCCGTTCGTATAACTTCAAACTTAAATAACTCGAAAACTAAGCATTTCCGGGCACATTGTCATTCTGGTAAAACGTCTTAAAATTGACTATATTACCCATCTATGCCAACTAAATTAAGAAATTTGTTGACAACATTATATTCAATATTGACCTAAATTTTATATGGGTCTATGATGTTTTCATGTTTAACAGGAAACTGTAAAAAGCCTCACAAAATTTTCATTTTCCACACAATGTAGAGCAGAAATATTGGATAGGAAATGATTTTACTTACTTTATAGCACTTTCAAAGTGAAAAGAAACTTTATAAATTTTACTATAATGGTTGAAGAGATTGGTTAGAAGGAAAACTCAAAGAAATCTTATGATCTCTACTTGAATGATTGAAGAAATTAGAAGAACTCTTCTACAGTTTTTCTCATTGAACTTGCACTTCACTTAATCCATATTCATTCCTTAGGCTAAGAAGCTAAAAAGCGTCCCTACAATGCATTTGCAATGATATAGCAATTAATAAGGCGTTTTCCTTTTATAAATCTTTGAACGCAGCAAGTCTAGGTTTTTTTCAAGGGATTTCTGTAAATAGACTGTACCATACTGAATTAAAACCCTTATTGAAATTCATACGGACTTTCAGAATTGATAAAAAAGCAATATAAATTTGACACTGAAATTAAATTTGAAGGTTGCGAGCTGGTTGGCAGGTATTGCATTTAACGTATGGCAGGCAAGCGAAGAGATGTTTTTACCAGACATTTCTGGGAGAAATTTTAGCAACACGAATGAGCACTCGGTAAAGCAAATGAGCTACTCCGCTGGTACAGAAAACGGAATAAACGGCCAAGGTTAATCATCGTAGAACTTAATAATTTTTAATTCAACTTTCTCACTACAGCGCCAGAAGCCGTAAAACAATTGTAATCACAAACCAAAACCAATACTAATATATATCGATAAATAAAAACTGGGTACTCGCGCGTTAACAGTTTTTGTAGATGTTAAAAATGGTTTATTTGAGCATGGAAACAATGAGTTTGAGAAGAAGCTTGTGAAACAATAAAATTTTAAGAAGAAAGGAATGAGTGTTGAAGAATAGGACAGTAGTAAATCCAAAAATGATCCATAACTAAACAAAACACTTTTCTATCTCAACAAAAGAAACGCTTACCCAACCTATAGCTCATGATCTCACGTTCAGCGCGGGATTTGGCAAGGGCACATACATTATGCATAGATTCCATATTCCTTTATAACTTCATACTGAATAGTGACTTCATTCTTTCTCTCATTGGTACTCCTTAGTGAGGCTTACTCAGGCTCAAACGAACATATGTCCTAACAGAGAGTGCAGTGGAAAAAATGTCGAATAATTGATAAGCTAATTTCTTTACCGCGATAGCACTGTCTATGTGCATCACTAATGTGATCAATAAATATTCTTCTCCTTTCTCACTGTCACTTTAATTCAAACATTTGTTAGAAATGTACCTCTAATGACTGTTGTTTTAGAACGTCGATTACAAAATGATAATATAACTATTTTGATATGCGAGGTGACAATTCCTAAGCCCCGTGATGAAATGTCTAGGTAAAATTTTTGGGGGTAAAACCACGCACAACATAATAAGAGAATAGCAGAGAATATTATAAGCAGTCGTGCGTTTATCCACACGTATGATGACATTTATGTTGTCCGTACCCCTGGAGATTTTAACCGGTCTAGCATGAAGTATTTGATGCGCGTATCTATGCTACGAGTTTCACTGCCTCACGGATATAATGTTTCAATCACGAGTAATATAGAATAGATTAATTTGTATGATGAGCCTATGAGAAGATGTAACGTAAGGAAAATTTAAAAGTTCGTGATGCCTGTGACATATGTAGATACACTCATAATATAACTTCGATTGTTTGTGGAATCATCAGGGAATAATATGTTACTATCAGGACAGAGGGAAATTCTACGGACAATGTCATCAATAAGCTAGGTGGACCCGTGAAAAAATTCGGTCAACATTACTTAACAAATTTTAACATTAAACATTCTTACTCAACCTAACTTAACATAACATATTCTAACGTATCTCGTCCTAACCTATGTTAACCAAAACTATCCTAACCTATGCTATCCTAACCTAACCTATCTATCCTAACATATCAACGCATGTAGAGGCGATCTTTTAATGTAACACTCAAGAATTCCGTATCCATGATACCGCAAAATCGGACGAAGAACGTTACCCACGAACTTAGTTTTAAGCGTATTAATATATAGATTATGTTGCCACTAACCTAGTTGAACGGTTAACACACTCTATCAAACATTTAACGAAGCATATTCGCAAATAATAATGATCATTTAATAACTAGTGTCGGGTTTAACCGTTGGGTGGTTTGAACCTGAATATTAGTTCTTGACGGTCAAACTCAAACAACTCTCGACAGTGATTTGGGAAATTATAAGAAGGATAATGACGACGAAATTTGGACTCAGCTTATTTCGGGTGGTTTATTTGAAGAGAAACCAGGAGGACTTCGATGAGCTTGACTGGAAATCCCAGTGAGGTCCGGAGTGCTGGTGGTGAGGTCCGGTGAGCGCTGGTGTCAGCAGGAGGTGAGTGAGCAGTGTTTGGGGAATTTTATGAGCTCAATTTAAATTCGGGTAGCTTCAGCCTTAGGAAAACAGTGACGGGAGGATGAGTCACGTTATGATTTCAGCTTTAAATTTTAAGCGGGACAATCGAGTTATCGTTGGTGGGAGCAAGGAAAGTAAGGTGAGAGCCAGATAAGTTACAGCTCAGGTTAGCACCCAGGGAGAAATGTGTGGTGGTGGCGTTTGTCGTTGGTCCTGTAAGGGGCAGAGACGCTGGATGAAACGTTCCAGAGGAGACATCAAGACATTCCACCACTGGCAATCCAAACATTTAATGACAACTTTTCCCACACGGAGAACTCTGAGAAACTCCTACAGGTTTGGCACCAGCTAACTTTAAGGATTCTCACTTTTGGCAAGCTCAAGGAGATAGGGCAGATTTTTTTTGTAACTGGCAAACTTGTTTCGCTAATGCCTTTGGCTTTAATATCAGAGCATGAGGTTTAAGACTTTCCGGTAAGGACAATCGTTATTCCTTACCGAAACTACATGCAAGTAAACACGAGATCTACGTAATATCATGAAAATATCAAGAGACTGCAACTTTTGAAAGCAGTAAGAAAAGACATAACACAGCCAAAAATGGCGCAGAGTGAGAATTAATGCTTTTCTTCAGTACTCTAGAACATCTCTATAACTGTACAAGAAAAGCAGAGAAAAGAAATCCTAAAATTCATTGATATAAATCCTACTGAAAATCACTGATAAATATTATTTGCAATAATAAAAATTAAGGAATAACATCCACACTGAGAAAAGAAACACCAAACGTGTTTGCTTGCACAGAAAGAAAATGTGCGCAAAAACGAAAAAACATGAAAATTAGTGCGCCGATTAACCCGGCGGATTTACGCGTCGGCATTCGCCACAAGCCGCCGGCATACATTGTACGCACTCACGAAAGGCAGATGGTAGTGGGTGCTTTGTCACAAGAATAAACAGAATTGAATTAAATTTGTTGATAATGATTTGTATTGAAATAAGTGCGATTAAACGCAAGGTTCAAGGAGTATGAAATATATTGAAATGATATGGCAGCGTAAAATGTCTACTTTGTTAGTGAGGCACAAACATAGTCTGATAATATAATGACTTGACACTGGACTATGAATCGTGAACACAAAATTTATACGTTTGTCACGTCGAAAATAGCACTTCGAAAATAACACATGCTAGTCTAACTTTTAACACTATTATTAAGTTCATCCCTAATTCACAACGATGAACAAAACATTAAGTTTCACATGCACAAGGAGAATTTCACACTGTATACTTTACCGAGTTATTTTCTATTCTCACACTTAATTTCTTTTAACTTACGAGAGATGTACGCACGCTAACAAGCCACAAGAAAGAGTGAGTCAGTTCAAGCGACGCGCTTGGTGTTGCCACTTCGGGCTGCTTTAAAACTCGAAATGTCGATTGATTATTTTTGTCTCTCATGTATTTACACACAAACGTCAATGATTACGAATTAGAAGTAGAAAATAATTAATAATAAATTAGAGTACGATTTTTAATGCTAATAATTATTTTATTTAAGTACAAATGGGAAAGTTTATAATTTTTACGCTTTGTAGCGAAATGCTACACGTATGATGACATTTATGTTGTCCGTACCCCTGGAGATTTTAACCGGTCTAGCATGAAGTATTTGATGCGCGTATCTATGCTACGAGTTTCACTGCCTCACGGATATAATGTTTCAATCACGAGTAATATAGGATAGATTAATTTGTATGATGAGCCTATGAGAAGATGTAACGTAAGGAAAATTTAAAAGTTCGTGATGCCTGTGACATATGTAGATACACTCATAATATAACTTCGATTGTTTGTGGAATCATCAGGGAATAATATATTACTATCAGGACAGAGGGAAATTCTACGGACAATGTCATCAATAAGCTAGGTGGACCCGTGAAAAAATTCGGTCAACATTACTTAACAAATTTTAACATTAAACATTCTTACTCAACCTAACTTAACATAACATATTCTAACGTATCTCGTCCTAACCTATGTTAACCAAAACTATCCTAACCTATGCTATCCTAACCTAACCTATCTATCCTAACATATCAACGCATGTAGAGGCGATCTTTTAATGTAACACTCAAGAATTCCGTATCCATGATACCGCAAAATCGGACGAAGAACGTTACCCACGAACTTAGTTTTAAGCGTATTAATATATAGATTATGTTGCCACTAACCTAGTTGAACGGTTAACACACTCTATCAAACATTTAACGAAGCATATTCGCAAATAATAATGATCATTTAAAAACTTGAGTGACACACAGAGCCTGATGCATGATATAGAAGTGGAGGGTGTCTCTGTGATTTCGCAGTACAAGCGTCAAATATTTCACAATTTATCTTGCAATTTTTACGTGATGGATCGTCAGTTCGTTATATGGAAATGTTTCTTCCCGTTGAGAAAAGGGAGAAATTTAGCACAATTCCTTGCTTGACCTAGAAACTAGAAAAGTGTCAGACTCGACCGAGGGTAGTTGTCATTACGTCCTGACGATAGTTTGAACAACTAATGTTCAAGACGAAAGGTAATTTCTGCAAAAAATAGTTTTCAGGAGCTGACTTGTCACGAGTGCCAAATTTGAGCGAATTCCGATCTAGTTAACTCGTCGAAACTGATGGTGGTGTTCGCATAGTGTACCTGTCAAGCGTATCTGTGATACTCTAGCACTGAAATTGTCGATCAAATAATTTCTCATATGCTCCTAGTTTGATTGGTTGTAATTTAGTTTTTCAGTACTAAATTTCTGAAGTGACATCATTTCTTCAGCATATATTGCATACCCGTAAGGCGTATTACGAAAAAATTTACAAGCGATGACCACGATGATAAAGTTAATTTTATCTCAATAAAGTTTCGGAGACCATCTCCATCATCAGTTGTAAAACTCAACCGTGTTGTCAAAATTCTGCTGGTGGGATAACTAGTGATCACTCAAAAGGACAATGATTACAACATGGAATGGTCTACGATGATGTATATTTGGACTGAGCTTTGATGAAATGGTACAGCAACCACGCACAAAGAATTTGAGTCGTCGAATCGATCGTGAATAGTCGACGTGCGGACAGAAACAGATAGATGACGACTACCGTGAGACTTCGTATATCATTGATTTTCAAGGCTCATTTAAAACACCTTAACTGCGGCAGGTTTATCTGATATATTTCACACTGAATTCAAATTAAAATAAATTTTAGTGCCCAATGTAAAAAATTATGAAATGAATCATTCTTCAATTTAATTTTGAGAATTTATGAAAATCGAGTTGGTGTGTACTGGTGGGTCAACACAATCATAAAAATCCATTCAATGGCCACCGGTGGGTCACACCGCAGTTACTGTCTTAAAGAGACCATTCACATCAATTCAAAGTAGTAAAGTGCAATGCACAGTGAGATCAATTGCACTAAGACAGAAGGCCTGATTACACGATCATCAAGTGTGCGTGTGAGCAGTGCAGAGAGGCGCAAGCCCCGCTCAATTTTTTTTGCTTCAGGCTCATTTACTGCTCAATGACAGTGCGGACCATGCTCGTTTTCATGGCGCTGGCCAGAGCTTGTCAGTATCATTACAGCCACAATGCCTTTCAGTACGTAAATGCACCTGAAGCGAGAGCAAGTGGGCGGGGTTTGTGCCTCTCTTCACTGCTCACGCGCGCACTCAATGATCGTGTAAACAGGCCTTTAGAAATCAGGTGTTCTTAAGTAAACGTAGTAATGAAAGAGTGCATTCCGTGATTATGTAGCACGAAGATTATTGTGAAGCTACTTGGAAGAATGGGACGTTTATTGGTGAGAACTACCTGAAGAACACTAAAACCACGCCATTATTGAATAATTTATCAACACAATCGCGTAGTAGAATTGCTTTTCAATTCTCTAGCAAGCGAGCAGTAAGCCAGAGAATTGTAACTTAGTGAGCAAAAAAAAGTTACCAGGAGCGAAGATTAACAATAACGCATGCGTGAATAATGGGGAAAAGTAAACACTATATTGTTCACATAAACGGCATAATATCAAGCGCTCATATACACTGCAGTGCAGGGGCTCCCAAATTTGTTTTTGCTCCGCACACCTAAAGAAATTTCATTCGAACCTGACACCCCCTGTGATAAAAAGGTTAGGTTAGGTTAACATCGGCATCTTTGGGATGCTTTATTTCCAATCAAACCTGATACATATGATCTAAGCATTGGTTTTTCAAATGTCTTATAACTAACCCTATATATGGGACACCATGACGGTTCCCCCGTAAAGCCGGTACCCATTTCCGACACCTGGGTTGAGTGGGGTATTGTGCTTGAGCTTTCCCTTATACCCAACGGGGAAAATCTCCGCGCCAGCGCTGGGAACGAACCCGCGACTTCCAGCATACAAGTCCGATCCCTTAACCGCTGTGCCACGGAGAGCAAACAAAAAGATCCAGCATATAATTATTAACTTTGACTGTTCTCGCACCCCCAGAGGATGCGAGCACTTCAGGTTGGGAATCCCTGCTGTAGTGAAAGGATTCTATGCTTTCCGTCGAGTCCCATTTCTTAAGCCAATAAGCGAATCTCTCGTAAAATCCATCTCTCTAACAGCAGCAACTCACGTCCGGTTTCAATAATTAGTTGAATCTTTTTATTGATGGCTCCATGACGCTTTCCCCCGGTAAGACCGGTACCCATTTCAGACACCTGGGTAGAGTGGGATATTGTGCATTGAATTTGTCCCCTATACCCAACGGAGAAAATTGCCCCCAGAGCTAGGTTGCGAGCCCTCGATGCTTTCATGGAAGGGCAGGTCCTTAAACCACACGGCTATGACGAGAGTCATCAACGTGTCCAAGACTTCCTAAGGGGCTGTGCATTAATAATTGCACGATAATATTTTAACTTTTACGCAATAGTCTGTTTTAAATAAAGGTAGCGAAATAATTGAAAAGCTTTTCACTGATACCGGCATGTTAATAAGCAATTTAACCTTGTGTTACACAATACACAAATGCACCAATACGTAGACAACGTGTTAAAACTACTTGAGCGCATGTTGTACAGAACAAATCATTTATCGTTGAAGATTGACACTTAATTCAACTTGATAGTAATATTTGAACCAAATATCCTCTCAATTAAACGTGATTCAATTCCCACAAAATGAACAGTAATTTACTGTGCTTAAAAATTTCATAAACGATCTGTACCATTTCATAATAGCATTTAGGCGCATGTCGGTGAGATTATATCTTTATATTTATCGATTCACGCCAACTTCAGCATACGTAGGCAAAGTAAATACTAGACGAGTTCAACCGCTAAATCTTTCGTCCAGCTAAAGTAAAATTTTTTTCGAGAGTATCTAGGATACATGACTCACTATCTCTTGGATGACAAGTTTAAATTCGAGTGGTGCCACCTGTACTACTCGTAGACAAGGTGATAATAAGACGAGTCTAACCACTGAATATTTCATCCTGACAAGGTAAAATGTTTGACGAGGTATCTAGAATACAGGATTCACTATCACTTGGGAATACATATTTCCAAATAAATGGACCTCTTAGGATAATTGCACTCGCTTAACATCTGCAACTGGTAGATATGTGTCGACCAAATTCGGAAGATAGTGAATAGCACTTACAATCTGGTAATAAACCTTATTAAATAATTTTCGTGCTTTGTGAAACATTATCTTTTCTGCCGAGGCATGCACGCTATTTATTAATAACTTAAAACTTCAACTCAATAGATGATTTACGACCTATAAAGATTAAGAGAGTTACAGCTATTGTACGCAATTTTTGGTTTTTATTTGCTTAGTTAATTTTGACAGCAAGGGCCGCTATTTGTTAGCTAATAATATAAGAAGACTAAGAAAGATTGGTGCATGAATGAGCAGATTATCAAGTACAAACAAACCAAGGGCTATTACGAGAAAGATTGGTGCATGAATGAGCAGATTATCAAGTACAAACAAACCAAGGGCTATTACGAGAAAGATTGGTGCATGAATGAGCAGATTATCAAGTAAAAACAAACCAAGGGCTATTACGAGAAAGACAAGCATAGCTGATTTCCAGGCGTTGTAAACAGAGGCTTTTTGTAATGTAGATATGAACATTGTCCTCGCTTGGTTGCATTAGAAGATGAAGAAAAAAAAAGAAGTCGTAGTACAGGGCACGGTAGAGAAAACAAGGTAGGGTCATTTCAGTGGGAGAAAATACACCTCCTCTTGTTCGGCTGGCCAATAGAAAGGCCTTCTTTCAAACAAACGTTATGTCACCAAAACGAAATGTCGTTAGGCCAATAGGGGAGCCAGATTTGGGGGTAGCAGTGCTATCAGATGCAATATGAGCGCTGCTATTGGTTCGTTGCCGTGACGTCAGCTAAACCACACCGTCAACGAAAAAAGACTGGTTTGAACCTACCTTGTTTCCTCTACCGTGGTACAGGGTGTGCCAACAAAAAATGTATTCACTGACTGATATATTTATATATGATACCGAAACCTTTTATCAGAATTAAACTGCTGTATGGTTCAGGTATCCTTTATACATAAACATTTTTTTGTGGATACCTTGTACATTAAAACGAACCAACAGTTCACACAAATCGGCCAGTAGCCCCGTATTGAAAAAAGGCATTGCAGTTGGACAGCAGCAACTTAAAAGTTCATTTAGGTTCTTTATTCGAGGATGAGAAAATAGCACTCCCAGGGAAAAGTATGAGATTCTGAACTGAAACTAAACGTAATTTCAAGCCCCCTACCGCAACAAAGACGTTCAAAAGAGAGAAAAGAAGGTATCATTTAGTATGGGCTTAGGGGAAAGCGGAATCTATGCACGAGGTGGATAGAAACAGTAAGTTGAAAAAGAAGTTCATGAAACAAGAAAAAAGTTGAAGAGGTAGTAGGCGCTAAAAAACAGAACAGTAGTGACCCGAAAAAAGATGATCGTTTATAAAAACAAAAATAAAAAAAATTATTTCAACAAAAAAGGGGGCCTACCTAACCCCACCTCACATTATCTCCCTGGGAGTGCTAATTCCCATAGAAATAATCTTTGTATCCCCTTGAGAGGGTGGCCAAACGATATCCAAATTTTTCTTGCACTGACGTTTCCTTGATAACTTAAAAAAAATGGAAATTTAAAATATTAGACTATTTTAGACTCAAACGCTATGATTAAAAGAAGAATGATTTTCCTTAATTCTTCAAAAAAATGAGTTGTGTAAAATACTTGAACAGATTAACTGTACAAAATCATGGACACATAATATCTGGTGTGATCACATGTTAAATATCAATCAAATCGTAACTATTCTTAAAAAAAAAAATTCGATCACAGAAATAACAGAGTACATTAGGTTAGACTAAAAGTTAGTATGGGCCTCCTTAACCACAACAAAGACAAAGGAGGGGAAAAATGAAGGCACCATTAGTATCGAGTTAAGGGAACGCAGAATCTATGCACAAGGTGTGTTTTCACTCAAGACCCACTGTGCATAGAAGCAGTCAGCTGAGAAAGCAGTCTATGAAAAACAAGACAAAAGTTGAAGAAGAAAGTAGTAGGTGCTGAAGAACAGTACAGAGTGGACTTAAAAAATCGTTCAACATTTCAACAAATTGTATTTCAAAAAAAGGCGGTGTACCTAAATTTCAGGCCAAGACCCCACACTGTCCTCCAGGGGGGCTCTAATTTCTACAGTCACAATAGTTGAATCATCCTGGGGAGGTAAACTGTGCACAATCTCTTACATAAAATATCTGGCAAAGATTAGATTATAAGCGATTAAATATCTGGCAAAATCACGTATAAAATATTAAGCGAACAGTTAGTTATCCATCTTTAACAACTTCTTATATTTTTCATCATCGGAATAACGAAGCAGATTAGCGATAGACTGAGCACAAAGGATTTGAACAGCACTAGCACTAACACTATACAGTGCAGTAAGCAAAGGACAAATAAATTATTCTGAACTATTTGGATTGCGCACTGTGATAAATAAAGTTTTATAGATTAAAAATTTAAAAAATAAAAAAAGAAAATTCGAAAGAAATTGATAATATTTACGAAGAAAACGTTTCAGAGTCCAGTTCTATCAAAAACAAATTATTATGTCTCTATAAAAACAAATCATCATTTCATTTGTTTTTAAACTGATGTTGGAGCTGGACTCCAAAATGTTTTCTTAGTAAAGATGATTAATTTCCTCGGAATTTTCTTCATTTTTAAGATTCTGATAGGGTTGCGACTAAAGCAAACTGCTGACTTGTTAAGACATATTCAAACGAAGTTTTATCCTACTACTGGAATGGGAGACCAGCCGTTTGGGCAGGGACTCTTTTTAAAATCCCTGTAACGAGATGAAAGTGACAAGACTCGAAAACTGACGCACTAAATGCTGTTGTCATATGACATACGCATCCGGTAAAGGATCTATTTCAATGTTAAACGCTATTTCTATACCTTAATTTTGTCTTTTTGATAAATTATTACACAATATTATTTTAATATACAAAAAGGTCTTGTTGCCGTGAAAAATTTGAAAATTCACGATCGCCTGAGACTCGGGTATACCTGATAAATTAATTATGGACTACCATCACAACGATCACAAATTGAAAAATAACAAACATAGATTTTCACACCCTAATAATATTAAAACGAGGCGCAATCAGAAAGTTCCCAGCAGGCATATCTAGCCCATAAATGGGCCCCATTTACTTGAAAGCAGTCTTCGTGCGAACTGATACAACAAATACAGCGTTTTACCAAACCTAAAAAGATTAGATTAGTCGTTAGTTTTAGCCACCCTACCCGCAGCAACAAATGCGATCCAAAGAGAGGAAGGAAGAAGGCACCATTTTGTATACAGTAAAGGGAACGCGGAATCTATGCAGAAAGGGCATGGTAACAGTAAGTTGAGAAAGAAGTTCATGGAACAACATCAAAGTTGAAGAAAAAAGAGTAGGAGCTGAAAACACCAGGACAGCAGTGAACCGAAAATGATGGTCCGTAACAAAAGAAAAACCTATTCATTCCAAACTTAAAAGTGTCAAATAATTTCTCTGAATGCTGGGAAGCCCTTCCTCACCTCCTACGTTTTCTCCGAATGTTTTTTATGATTTCAACACTTTACCTTTAAATGTATAAATCTAAATGTATAACTGTAACTTTCAATTTCGAAAACAGAGCCGAGTCACAAGGGGCTAAATCTAGCGAATTTGTTGAGTGTGGGACGGCCGCCATACTCGTTTTTTTTTGTCAATTACAGTGTTGTTTACTAGAGCTAGCCCGTGCATCGTGGTGATCCAACCTTCCGTTTTGGCTTCTGTGCACTATGGGTCCTTTTGTCGTACGTTTCATTTTAGCTTCTCGAAATTTTACATCTATCAGAGTAATGCCATAATAATAGCAGGCTTAAGCATAAAACTTTGCAATGATAATGCTAATTGCACGAATTTACCAGCCATCTTAAAATCCACAAACGGACGTTAAAACACGAATAAAAACCATAACTCGTCGACCGATCACAACCTCACAATGCAATGAAACTTGGCGCACTGACTCATTAGATCAGTGGTTCATAACCTGGGTTCGATGAGTCAGGGAATAGATATCGGTATTGTACAGCTTGTGCACTAATACAGTATATGGTTATATACATACATTTTTAATATGAATAAAATAAGCACATTTAACTTTTCAAACTACGAAGGGTTCGATGAACGCATGTATGGAACTTGCGGGGTTCAGTACCTCCAACAAGGTTAAGAACTACAGCATTAGAAACAACGTAATCGACCGTTGGTACGCAGGCTTGAGTGGTCACGTCCAACAGCCGTATCAATACAGTCCGGAAACTTTCTGATTGCACCTCGTGAGCCTTAGAGGAAAGATAATAACTTAAATAGAAACTCTCTGGAACGCACAATTGCAATGATGATATTGCTAGCCGTTAGGCAGAACTTCACCATTTTAGCGTTATGTAAGTCAACTACAACATCGGGACGGCGTTTTTAACAATAATAAACATTATTAAACAATGATAAATAATAAACACTATTTTGCATAACATTCAGAAACTCAACAGGTAAGGTTTAGATGAGAATAAATACTTGGAGAAAAATAAAATGACCTCTGCTAACAATGCCAAGGAATCAGGAGAGCACGTCTTTTCTTTGGTAGTCATTGAGCAGCACACAAAATGTGGAAGTCAATGTGATGCTTCAGAGCGATGTTGGGAAGCCAGATGTTGCTTCAAATAACTCGTGAAGGCGCAGGTATAGTCACAGTGCTCACACTTGATTAGATTTCCGAGCCCATGCTTATTGGCACGATGTTGCTTCATGCAAAATGATCGCGCACATGAATAGTCGCACAGCTCACAACGCAGTTTAGCAATCCCATGTTTAGCAGCCTGATGCACCTTCAAAAAGTATTTGACGGTGCACGAATAATCACATAACTCGCACTTAATCTTTCCACTGGCGCCATGCTTGACAGCTTCGTGTCTTCTCAAAGTGCTCATGTTAGCACATGAAAAGTCGCACGCGGCGCACTGGATTACGTTTCCGACGTCATGCTCTGCGGCTTGATGCCGCTTCATACGATACTTGTTAACGCAAGAAAAATTGCATAGATTGCACTGATTTGAGGTGCCGATTCCGTGCTTCGCAGCGTGATGCTGTTTTAATCTGGATTCAGTCGTACAAGCATAATCACACACCTCACAGTGAACAACGTCACCCACACCGTGCTTAGCGGCACAATGTTGTTTCATTCGGTCGGTTTTTGTGCAAGAATAATCGCAGTACTCACATTTGAACAGATTGCCGATGCAGTGTTTATGAACTTGATGTATGTTCATTTGGCCCTTGGTAGCACAAGCATAGTCGCACAGCTCGCACTGTATCACGTCACCCACACCATGCTTGGACGCACGGTGCTCTTTTAAGCGGCTTTTGTTCGCGCACGCGTACTCGCATAAATCGCACTTAATAAGATCTATGCCATGGATGGAGGCTTGGTGAGATTTAAGGATGCTTCTCACGGCACAGCAAGTGTAGTCACAATATTCACATTTGAGTAAATTTCCAACGCCATGTTTAGAAGCCTGATGGCGATTCATTGCCTTTCTAAAGGCACAGGAATACTCGCAAAACTCGCACTTGATCGGGTTTTTGCCGTGTTTGGCAGCGTGGTGTCGCTGCATCGCTTGTCTCCTTACACAAGAATAGTCACACAATTCACATTTGATCACATTCCCAATACCATGTTCGACCCCGCGATGATCAGTCATCATACACTTTTGGGAACAAGAATAATCACACAGCTCGCATTTGATCAGAACTACAGGCTTATGTTTTGAATCTTTATGCCACTTCATTTCACTGTCACGAGCACACGTATAATTACACAATTGACATTTTATTGCTCCTTTACCATGCTTGAGAGCTTCATGCCGTTTCATGTTGAGTTTTCGAGGGGATGCAAACTCGCAATATTCACACTTAATTACCGCACCTATGCCGTGCTTGGCAGCCTCATGAAGCTTCAACTCGTAGGTACGGGCGCAAGAATACTCGCATGACTTACACTTCAGCAAATTCCCTATTCTATGTTTTCTCATTTTGTGTACTCTCAAAGCAGCAGCTTTGCTGCAAGTGTATTCGCAAGACTCGCACTTGAATGAATAGTCAATGTCATGCTTGTCCCGTAAATGACTGATCAGAGTTCGTTTACTGAGAGAAGAGAAGTCGCATGATTCGCAGTTGAACGGCTCTCCAAGGTTGTGTTTGCTCAACTTGTGTACTTTCAAGGTCTCTTGTCTTACACAGCAATAATTGCAAAGATCACACTTCAATTCTTTCCTCTTGATAATCTGCTGCTCACCACTCTTGTTTTGATTACATTCAGGTGGAGGAAAATCGGATTTTGCATCCTGAGATGCAACCGTGTTAGGAACTTTGCGACGACGACCTGAGTGATTTGAATTAGAAAAATTTTGACCAGATATTCCTGTAGTTTCTCTTACAATAGAGCCAGCAGCAGCGCCTGGTGAATCGTCATTTTTGTGGATGACAGCAGACGTGCCACTACTTGGAGCGTCCTGAAAGAGAACACACTTTGTCACTAAATTGACTCCAGCAAAATGCTATTTGATGGAACGAACTCTATTGTTAGGGAGATCATACTTTGGACAAAAAGGTGTTTTACAATGCCTGTAACGTGATTACAACGCAACGTCTGAAAACTGGCACACTCAATCGTGTGGCCTAAGAGGTTCAAGTGTGAGCTCCAGCCTTTGCTAAAACCTCACAGTGAAAAACCATTTTACTAGAAGAAGAAACAGTCATTTTTCCCACACCAGATCGAGTTGATGTACAATCTTTTTACTTCATTGTTTTGTCTGAAAGTTTAGCAGCATTCATCCCGGTGATGACAAACGACAGGATTGAAAACAGAGGGCCACATTCTCCGTGGCCTAGTTGAGTTTTAAATTTGTATGACTGATTGATTGATTATAAGAAAGATTTAGCCTCCCTTTACCACAACAAAGATGTTCAAAGAGAGATTAGATTATTAGTTAGTTCAAGTCTCCCTGTCCGCCACAAAGGCAATCCAGAGAGGAAGGAGGAAGGCACCATTTAGTATGGAGTTAAGGAAACGTGGAATCTACACAGAAAGGGCACAGAAACAGAAAGTTGAGAAAGACGATTATGAAGCAAGATCAAAGTCAAAGAAGAAAGTTGTGGAGGCTGTAAAACAGGACAGAAGTGAACCGAAAAAAGCTAGTCGTTACAAAACAAAAAATCTATTCTATTTCAACAAAAAGGCCTACCTAAGCTTTAGCTCGGAACCTCGCACAATCCCACTAGGAAGGCTAATTTCCATAGATACAATAGTTGTATCCTCTGAGAGAATTTCAATTCGTATCTGCAATCTGTAGAACTACACAATTTTGACAGTCTAGCATGTTGGTTAGAGAGTTCGTCTGATTGTTACTATCCACGCTGTTTCCACCGCTGACATAGGGCCAAATTCAACATCTTGCTTTCATGATTGAGATGGGAGCAAATTCAAATTTCTTCTCATAAAGCAGATAACTTGAGTTTTTCATTGTTAGATTCAGGGAGAAATTCTTCTGCCTTAAGCATACAAAAAAAATGAACAAGTCTATGAAACAAGATAAAAGCAGAAGAAGAAATGTGTAAGGGCTGAAAAAGGCCGTGGTGAACCAAAATAAAATACTCTAAAATATAATAGGAAGAACCTATTCGACTTCAACAGCATGAAAGCCTACAACAGCAAGAGAGCCTGAAATGAAATAACACATTCCAAAATATAACCAAAAAACTATTCCTCGTCACCAATAAGAAGACTTACCCAACCTAGAACTCAAATAATCTCATAACTTTCCCTTAGAAGCATTTTCATTCACATGAACCTCCTTGGGAGAGGCAATGTTCAAAAATTGGCAGAATTAATTGTGTTATGAAGATACATTCAGAATCTGTCACAATTTCTTGCTCAGTGTAATTCAAGACTACCTTGCCTTGTTATTTGGCATGAATTTCACTCTGTGTGTCTATTCTCTTTTTCACTTCTCATTCCTTTTGTTACAGTAGCTTGTTCAGTGTAATGTAAGAATACCGTACCTTGTCACATGCATGTATTATACTTGGCTATCTTTTGTTTTCTTTGTATCATTGATGATCAAATAATAGGCAATGAGCAAACCGCCTGGCTAGGACAAGAAAAATGGCAAAACCTGTAGTTTTTGTGAGATGAAAACTTCAATTCTGCAACTGCTATTGGAGATGAAAAGAAACATAACCAAATGTGAGTCCGATACCAAGGTTCGTTTAGTTCAACTTGAAAAAGAACATAAATTTAAACCATTCCTTTGAAGCCTGTGAAGTATATTTCAAGTAACACGCTCCTCGCGTTTGGGTGGTTTGATTGGCATGTAAGTTGTAAAACTGTTAAGTTGCCCGTGCTGCATTGGAATGCATGTTTCTATTTCCTAAGAAGTATGAAAATGCAATTCCACAATAACATTTCCCTTCCTATTTTAACAGTTTTTTTTTTTAAAGATCGCATAACAGATGAAATGTCATTTATTTTTATGGTGAGGGAATGAGCAATTGACCGAATGGTACACATATGGCCTAATACGGGGGGCCGTGTCAAGCTCGACTTGGTCACAATCTCGACCATTTCTTCAGTAATCCTAACCATTGAATTTTGAGGGCCTGGCCTTTCTTCAGTAACCTTAAGCAATAAATTTTGGGCGCCTGGCCTTTCTTCAGTAATCTTAAGCAATAAATTTTGGGCACTTGGCCTTTCTTCAGTCATCTTAAGCAATAAATTTTGGGCACCTGGCCTTTCTTCAGTAACCTTAAGCAATAAATTTTAGGTACCTGGCCTTTCTTCAGTAATCTTAAGCAATAAATTTTGGGCACCTGGCCTTTCTTCAGTAATCGTGAGCAATAAATTTTGGGCACCTGGCCTTTCTTCAGTAATCTTAAGCAATAAATTTTGGGCACTTGGTCTTTCTTCAGTAATCTTAAGCAATAAATTTTGGGCACCTGGCCTTTCTTCAGTAACCTTAAGCAATAAATTTTGGGCACCTGGCCTTTCTTCAGTAACCTTAAGCAATAAATTTTGGGCACCTGGCCTTGTTTCAGTAATCCAAAGCAATGAATTTTGGGTACCTGAAATTCCTGTGGCAAGTCATGAGGTTCCACTTTCACTTCGTTGGACTCCAGCTCGCGTTCACTCACATCTTCTTTCATGAAGATGCTTTCTGGAGTCAGTCTGACTGTTTTGGCAGCATCCTCTGTAAAGAATTCCTTACAGAAAAACCATAGAACACGGAATGAACACTGACAATAAGATTTTAAGAATACATAACAGAAAAGCTACCATACACAAAATGAACATGAGCAATGCAATTTTTTCTCAGAACTGCTATAGTTATTTTTTTTCAACAGAAACATCAAATGCAAAATTTTTGAATGGAAGAGAATTTATTGGAGGCAAAAGGTGGTGCATAAAGGTGGTCTACCATATGCTGGTAGACCAAGAAAAAAAGTAGAGTTCGAAAAAGTGTGCATTGATTTTTGTTATTATTTACTTAAAATATCCTCACAAATTTTACAAACTAACAGGCCTAAGTGAAGCAAAGATTTATGGATCAAAGAAGCATTTATTACTGTTTCACCAGAACTTTGTTGAACTTTTTCCATATTTAATAGAGATATTATTCTAAATATTCCCTCTACTTCAGCATTTTTTGCTTTTAGCACAGCTTATTAAATGCACCCTTGAATGAAGAACACAAAATCGCAAATATATAGTACATTATTGTATTACCTCACTTTGCATGTTTAGAGCTTGGTCTAACTGGAAATTTTAAATATTAAATTTTATGTCAGCTCAAATCATGCGACTCCACCGAAGGTCATCCAAAAAGAGAAAAGAGGCAGGCACCATTTGGTGTGAAATTGAAGAGATGGGGAATCTATGAATAAGGTGTGTTCCCACACCTAGCACAGAGAAGCAGCAAGGTTGAAAGAAACTTAAGATGAAACAGGATTTAGTTGTTACGGAACGTAGCTCGGTCAGAGCACGTAACGCATGAGGAATTGAAACCCCCGACAGCAAAAGAAAGAAAAATAAAGATATGAAATACACAGTCTGAGAGTTGGACAGAAAGGTGGGAAATTAACAGTGTTTAATTGGTGTGTACTCCGCGAATACTGAGTTGACAAGCATGGGGAGAATAACAAACTTTGAAAGATTAAAACACATTTATTTTTGAGATGAACACGTGGGTATATGCACAAGGCATTTAGACAGAATTTACATGAGAGAGCACAACTGCGTTAATGAAAGGTACGCACATTTCTGACTCCATAAAACTTTAAACACGACATGATATAAATGTGATGCTTACCGAGAATTCAAGTTACCAATACTCAAGAGCTGACAACGATTCACGAAAGAATGCACAAAGTTATAGAAACCCCTACGCAACACAAATTACAGAACAATGATGACAAACATACCGTTTTCCTGGACTCACAAGGCGTCCAAAAATACATCAATGCTTCACATTCTGTCGCATAAACATAAGACACAAATTCATTACACAGCGCATCCTTTTTACTGCAGCGTACCACTTTGACTTCCACTAATACACTTTAAAGCACTGTTTCAAAATACTCGATGCCACAAATTTTCAATTCCTCTGAGGTGCGTTGCAGGTGTTTTCAAAATACTCGATGCCACAAATTTTCAATTCCTCTGAGGTGCGTTGCAGGTGTTTTCAAAATACTCGATGCCACAAATTTTCAATTCCTCTGAGGTGCGTTGCAGGTGTTTTCAAAATACTCGATGCCACAAATTTTCAATTCCTCTGGGATGCGTTGCAGGTGTTGTCAAAATACTCTATGCCACAAGGTTTCAATTCTTCTGGGATGCGTTGCAGGTGGAACTCTTGAAGGGCGCTCGCAAAATTTCTTCGCTTGCGGCCGCTCTAATCGCAGGCGTAGGCCGGCTTGCTAGCACATCGTAGACGCGGTGCCTAGAGCGCTCGTTTGTTGCGTTCGCGGCGTTATTGCCCGAACAGCTCAACCCCTTTGCAATTTGCGATTTTGACGTTGTTGAAGATTGACAGCTGTGCCAGTTCAAAATGCAGGTTGGAGTGCTCATGCTGTCTTGAAGACGACGTAGAACTGACATATTTATGTTCTCTCAGGAGACGATTTAACACACTTTTATACGTGCCGGTTATCCGCGACGTTGTTGCGTATTAAGCGGAATATGATGCCGGTGGTACTTCAGTGTCTGCTGGGTTTGTTGCTAACTTTTGGAGGCTCGAAGGAGCACTCTGTCGGGGCACATTCGCGATGTTTCTTCTCGAGTAGCAGATCCAATGGGGATCTCGGCGGCGGCCGGATCCCCGAAACGTGCACCAAAAAGACCGTCTCTCGTCGTGTAACCCAGTAAAATCCTCCCTAATTTCTCTTCTCAGCTCCTTATAAGTCTTCCGCTTGTTTCCTTCTCGAACATTCCCGATTCATCTCCGTCCCTCGCCGTCTCCAAGTCCGTCCTCCTCTTTGATTGGTGAAGTTTTTTCTTGTCCCTGACGATTCCGCTTCTAATTGGTGCGTTATCTGACACACCTCCTTGCCTACTCTACTTCTTGATTCTCATTGGTAGAGCAGCCGCGGTCACCCCATGAGCCAGCCCCTACCTCCTCGAAGCTAACCCTCGCTTGTTTGAAGTGGGCTCGCTCACGCCTACCCGTGTGTTGTGTGTGTGACTTGTGTTGTGTTGCCTGGATGTGTTTTGTGTTCAAGATTGTGTGTTTGTGTTTTGTGGACGCCTGAACCGTAGAAGTTTGGACGAAGCGCCAACCGCCGAGTGACTTTGATTTATGACATCCCGTTTCAAGCACTTGAGAGCGCTGCCCAAAGCCGACCCTCGCCGATACGACACACAACACATTCCAATGTTTGTAGCCCAGCAGAATGTTTACCCTTCTTTAAAATGTTATAGCTTCACGGAATTTAGCTCAAAAATAAAATTTGATGTGATTTTGCCAAATATATATGCCTAATTTATTCTATTTCACCACAAGTTTGAAAACAAAAGGTTATGAAAAAAACAGCAGTGAACTGGAAAAAAGTGTCCATAACAAAAAAATTTTTTTTTTATAACAACGAAATGAAGACCTACCTTACTTTGAACTCAAGGCCCCACATTTTTTAGCTTGTAAATACTAATTCCCTGAAAGCTCAAAATCGTTGCAGAATTATATATTTATTTATGGGTATATTTGCAGAAAATTTCCAACATTCAACAAAAAATCATGAAGCTAACAGCAAAACCAAATGAAAAAAGCTTTAACATATATTTTGACTTTGGTAAACACAGATTTAAGTTTTTAAGATCAATTGAACAATTGAACAAAATTATAAATATTTTGGTTATTTACTGAGGCATAGCTTCAATAAGAAACACTATCATAATAGAACCCTCATGTCTCAAATGCAAACTTGAAGCCCATGGAGGAGTGTTTGTCTAATAAGAACGGGGGCCTGTCTCTGTTTGTCTGTCCAAAGTCAGCCAAAAGTGTATGATGAGCGGATCTGTGATACAAGCTTCATCAACTTCACAATTTACAGTGTATTTAGCCATCAGATTTGAGTAGGAATGAATATCACGTGAATTCTTAGGAAATAGGAATGTGTGTCATTTAATTTGTCAAAAATTATTATACATTTTTGACGGGCCGTGTGCACTCGGCCTCACCAACTCTTGAGAGATTGAATTTTTTCATTACTTATGGCCTTTCTTTCATTTTGCCTTCTTCCTTATTCCAAATAAAGGGGGGTGGACTAGTGTAACATAAAAATTAGAAGCAACACTCCAAACCATGAAAAATACAAAGGGGTTAAAGTAAGTAACACTCCAGCTCTTAAACCAGTAGATATTGTTAATCAGAAACCAATACTATACTATAATAGCCTATGTGTGTTTGCTTGGTCTTGTGCAGCATTATATTTCACAAATAATAAGCACCACATCTTAGTTACACACTTCATCATGTTTGCAGTTACAAAAAATCTTTTGCTAGTGAACGAAAATTCAATATTTCCTTTGCACGAATAATTAACCAGGAAATGGCATGGTTGTTTTCCACATGTAATAAATTCTCTACATTATTTTCTCACATCTAAATACAAGTTTTTCAGCTGTGCTGTATAGGTTTGAGACAAAATGAATTTTTGCCATTTTAAATTACAATCAAATTACATAACTTCTATGCTTTACTGACAATTTTAAAATGACATAATTGTTCATGCATTATGTATGCTAGTGAGAACCATGACAGTACAACTGAAGTCTCTATTTTTGAAAGAAAGATTCATTTAATTTTTGAGTCACAATTTTTCTAAAATGCTCAAAAAAGCAAACTACATTATTATTTGGCATTAATACGTTAAACTTCATAGTGTGTTTTGAACATCATTGTGGTAATGTTTGAGCAAAATTTTTGGCAGCAGTGAGTAATCATGAGCTATCTATAAGTAAATAACTTTTCTCCTAGCGCTGGCAAAGCTCTATGATTTTTGTTGTAGCTACAGCTTATATATTATCCCAAATTTCAGGTGTCACTGGTAGATAAATCTAAGGTATCAGGAATTCTTAGTCTGCTAAGAATTCTAAGTCTGCTATTTTAATATAGAGGCAATTAAAGACTATTCTCAGATTCCAGACAATTCTGCAACCATGTTGATTTTTTTTCATTCAGTGTGAAACCAATTGCAAGACATAATTTCAAAATAAGACAAACTCTTAATCCTACTTAGCATGCAATGCAAATTTGATTTTTATTTATAAAGTAAAATCATACAATTAAATATTGCTTACCACGTCCCTCATTAGCTGAAGCTATCTGCTGACTGAAGTCCAGCCCTACACATACCATCTTGACTTCACCCTCAGTTGCTTCATCCACGTCAGCCCCTGTACGGGTCATGCTTGATCACCAGGTTGTCCGAGACACCACTAGAGCAAACTTTGAGACCAACGTTTCTGAAAATACGGGAGGAATTTTATTAAAAAATCTTAATTTTTGACAATTAATTTTTAAGCTGGTCTTCATAGTTCATCTAGAGAAATAAAATTTTGATCGGTATCAAGTTTACAGCAATCACAGAAATTATTAATTCCGTTGCCAAGAATCAGTAGAGGAGCACATTTAAAAACGCTCTATATGAATGACATTCTGCTCGCAAATGCTTAGTTTTCGAGTTATAATGGTAAATTAGTTACCGCAACTCAAGTGTTTGAAGCGGGAAGTAATTCATCGAGCGCGCATATGGCAACTCTGTCATGGACGCTCCCTTCCCGCACTCAAATTATCGAGCGCATTAGCGCCATCTTAGACGAAAGTTAACATACTGCTATAACTCTTTATTTTTGGGTGATAATTTCTATTGTGTTATTAACTAAAAGATCCTAGAAGTGGGTTCAGGCTCCGCAGGCTCTGCAAGGCTGGCAAATAGTAAATTACAAAGTACTTTAACGTACTTTGACATTGCGCATAAAATAAAACCTCCCAAAAATAACTTGGAAATAGCGCATCAGCAAGCAGAATGCCTTTCTTATAAAACATTTTTAACTAGACTACTTTAGTGATTCTTGGAAATGGAATGTTTAATTTTGGTGGATCACCTAAACTCAATATTGACCAAATTTTTTCATTACTTATTTCATAAGTAATTTTTACAGCAAATTTTCATTGGGCACACATACTAGTTCAATACATTATAATTTCTGTAATTAAATTTACAGCAGTGCAACTGATAATTTGATGCCTTTTCAATACCAAATAGCTTCAAAATTTGTTTTCAAAATACTGAGTCATTTTCAATTCAAAATTTAATGGTATGTTTGTACTAAAAATTGTATATTCAAGCATTATCACAAAGTTGACTCAGTAATAAAATAATGTCACTAATTCTCCTTAAGCTTTTTCTCCATACAACTTTGCTTGGTCCAAAAAATTCAAGCGTAACATAATTGGATGCACGTTAGCAGTTCCCATTAACATCAACTTCAAGGCAATTTAAGAGACTTCAAAAAGAATTTGATATGCAACTTCAGTATTAACATAAGAAACGTAAACTACATGCTGTATTTCAGAAAAAAATTAGTACAAAGCCCATAAATACTTCAATGTTTTTATCAATTGCTTTTTACACTTTAAGTATCCTAAATAGATACACTTGGGTATTTCACATCAAAGTTTTTTACAAGCTTCAGTTCTTATGATTATTATGTAATACAGAGAACGATAATAAATGATTTTCTTATATATCTTCTTAGACAAGAATGAAAACAGTTACGAGTAGTTCAAGAGTCTCGAACATCTATCATTCTGGATTAATTCGGTCAATATTGAATATAATGTTGTCAACGAATTTCATAATTTCGTAGGTATAGATAGGTAATATAGTCGATTTTAAGACGTTTTGCAAGAATGACAATGTGCCCGGAAATTCTTATTTATGGAGATATTTAACTTTGAAGTTATAGGAACGTCGTTTATAAAATTGAACAAACGGAGAGGTAAATAAGCAGAAATCCGGTTCTGACGTAACGATAGGTAAGGTTAGGTTTGGTAAAGTTAATTTAGTTAAGTATCCTAACCTAAGTAAGCCTAAAATATCTTAATTGAACTCAACCATACCGAGGCCGATGACTCCCGCCAAAAAACTTGGCGTGGTCCGCGTCCGCAAAACGCCGGAAGAGCCATATCGAAACTGCCGTTAATGCTATTCTTACCTGGCGTTGTTTATCCTATATCTCCTAAACTAAGCAT
This sequence comes from Morinoia aosen, assembly GCA_030386875.1. NCBI lineage: Eukaryota > Metazoa > Arthropoda > Malacostraca > Amphipoda > Talitridae > Morinoia > Morinoia aosen. The sequence continues at coordinate 102,544,233 of CM059576.1, read as the reverse complement.
TTCCGGGCACATTGTCATTCGTGTAAAACGTCTTAAAATTGACTATATTACCTATCTATACCTACGAAATTATGTAATTCGTTGACAACATTATATTCAATATTGACCATTAATTCTGCTAAATATAATTCAAAATTAATTTGAATTTTTCAAGGAATTTTGGTAAATCTGAAGGATATGTCAGTTATCGATTTTCCACTTTTTGGTGCCTGAACCCAATTAATTGAATAGAAATAAACAAGTTTTCTTCTATGCACTTTCACTCTCAAATGAGTATTTTACGATTTATAGCGGTAAGTTTAGTTTCGTCATTGATGATGAATGCGCTCGAATAAACAGCTACTCATCGATTTTTGAATTTTTGTTGCTTGAATCATGGTAATAACATCAAAATAAACAACTTTTCTTCTATACATTTTTTTTGTCAAATGAGTATTTAACGAGGTATAGCGGTAGGTTTGGTTTCGTCTTTGATGATGATCGCACTGGAAGCGAGTGCGCATTGCAGTGTTGCTATCCGACGTGCTCCTTGAATTAGTTGCCGCTTCAAACACTGGAGTTGGGGTAAGTCATTTACCGCTATAACTAATAAAGTACTCATTTGAGACGGAAAGTGCATAGAAGAAAACTTGTTTATTTCGATCTAATTAACTATGCTAAGGCATCGAAATTTACAAAATTGATAACTGACATATCCTTCAGATTTACCAGCATTTATTTCGTTGTCAAATATTACAGAGGACAATAAGTAAAAAGACTACCGAATCACTCAACATAAACAACACATTGAGAACTCATGATACGCTAGGCATGAAACCGAAAACCTTGAACTTGAACTTGATATTGAGGGCCGACAGCGTCGGGGCCCTTTAACACGATAACCATAACAAAAACACTACGCGGAACAACATCGATTGCTGACACTTTCCTAGTGAAGCGGAAATTAGAATTTAATTAAACTAAACAAATAAAATTAGATAAGACCAATGACGACAGTGATTAAAGTCTTAATGAATATTTATTGTCAAAACATTTTATTTTATCGTCAATGCTTTTTCAATTACCGAAAGTAATTGATGAGCATATTTGTGATAGAGGTTAAGCACCATCACACGGATGTAAATTTATTTATATATATTTATATAGATTTGATGGTGCACAGCTTATACCACTGATATATATATATATATATAGGCCTATATATGTATCAAAAAACAGGAATCACAATGGCGAATATTGTTTGTAAAGGATGTATCTAAATGACAAACATGTGATCGTTGGACATATAATGAACCTTGTCGAGAGATAAGTTTACTGTACACCTGTGGTTTCGAGAAATACAGCTCACTATTTTTTTTTGAGGAATTATTATCATCAAAAATATAGGATTTCTTGTGGTCTTTAAACGGAAAATAAAGCCGCGAGTGAGAGGGTAGCACGCCTATCATTTCAAGCACTTGGACTTACCTTCCTCACTGTTGTCCTCAGGTGGAGAACCGTGCCAAAGGTACGATACTGTCCCCACTGTATGACCGTTCAGTGATGTAGCCGTAACCCTCCCTCTCAGGAGCAAACAAATAAATCCACGAGTTGCCGAGCACTCTTTCACGCGGACAACCCCAGTTGCTTCGCAACTAAGCAGCTCTCTCACTGCCTCACTGTACGACTCTAGTTGCTATGCAACTACGCAAATCTATCACTGCATTACTGTATGACTCTAGGCGAAATTGGAATGCCGAGGCTGTAAGCCTCGTCCTCACTCTGCCGCTGTTGTAATCACTGCACCACGTTCGCAGCCGTCCGCCGACCACCAGCAAGATGGCTGTCTCACTCAGCCGGTGCGCACACCTTTGCAGCACCCTTTCGCGGCGGCAGACACATCTCCCCAGTTTCTCATGAAACTCACGTTGCTTAGTGCCTAGCACTCATACTTATTCAAGTATGTGGGACGCCGTCGCTCACGGTGCGACCGCCACAATGGCTCAGGCTCCTCCCGGTACTCCTCAGCATCACTGCCAACAGCGTCTCACTCATCGCCCTCCTCTTCCGGGGGATCATCAACCGACTCGCGATCCGCCGCCGGCTCAACAGGTTCCCTGTTTAGGGCGTCAACTACAACTCCCTCTGACAACGCGAAGGGAGTTGCACCGTAGTTGCACCTTCTGCCAAAGACCATTGCCTCGGGCTCCGTGGCGTCAGCAATACCACCATGGTTGTCAGGAACTCTGCCCCACTCACCACCAAACCGACGTTTCCTAACGTCGCGCACATGCCTAGGCATGCCGTCTACGCACACCAGGTGCTTAGACACGACGCCAGTGACCTCACCTGACGTCCACTGCTACGTGCTTGAGTGCATGAGGGCAGTGGGGGTTTCACCCACACCTCGTCACCAACAGCAAAGCTGTTGTTCTCGCAGCCATCAATCATCCGGAGATTGACATCAAATGGCAATCGCCAGCGGTACTTAAAAATACCGCTCGAAAAGACCGAGCCAGCCTCAGTTTCCTGCCTAGGCGTCACATTGTACCAAAATGTGGCCTCCTCACGGGAGATACCTCCTCTAGCGGCGATCCTATTGATCGTCTGGTGATTTCTCTCGATGACCTTGCTGTCACTCGGGGCGTAGGCGGCACGGAATCGCAGAGAAATCCCCCACGCATCAGCGAACTGCTCAATAGTCGCTGATCGAAACGCCATCGAATTGTCCAACAACAATTCGTCACACGGCCCTCGCTCAATTACGACTTCACGTAAATGAGCGACAATGCTCGCTGCTGACTCATTCAGCAACCGTCGCCAGATGGCGAACCGCGAGGGTCCACAGTAAACCATAGACAGGTAGAGCTTGGCACCATAATGGGTAACGTCAACGGCAACCCGGTGCCAGCTCTCCTCCACAGAAAGACCCCCTCGCCTCACGAGATTCTCTTCCCGCAGCGCGGGATCGATCTGATGACAGACCTTGCATCCAGCCAGCTCAGGTTTCACTTGCTCTCGCGACAGATCACTACGGATCTGACGAGCTAAGTAAAACGTCCGATCGATGCCCAAATGATGAGGCAGATGAGCCGCCCAAATGGCATCCTCGCGACTCTCTCCAGTTGCAAGCACAGCAGACACCTCTACCACGGCTTCACCAGCGTCGCGGTAACTAAGCCACCTCTTAGGTACCCTGGTCATCTGATCGGCTTTGTTCTCGATCGTCGAAACGAAGTGAACAAACACGACCAGATCATGCTCAGCGATCGTTTCACGGATCACCCCAAGACGTCGCTTCGCGAGCATCTCCGCCGCACCCTTCGTGCTAACACGATTTCGGCCATCGGCAGTGCTGTCCATTCATGTGACGGTTGTCCGTGAATCACTGGCGACCGGGAAAGTTTTAAAGCCCCAAGCAACCGCCAAATTGATACCCCGCGCAACAGCCTCCAGCTCAGCCATATTAATATAAAGATGGTCTGACTCTTTTCGAAATCAAGAAGCATCCTCAACAATGCAGCCATCGACCTCAAGGGCCACGCCGACTCCGAGGGAGCGGGCATCAGTCCACAGTCCACAGGGTCCCGTACCATGCGGATCAACACCCCATACGCCCTCAACAGGGTCCTCCCGACGAGCTCGCACCAACAGCTCCTCAGCCAACAAACTGACAGAACTGTCAGAACCGAACTCGGAGAGAGCAGTCCCCCTCGATATCCTAAGACGTCCATTGGAATCTTTCCGTAAAGAAATTCCCGACAATCAGCCTTCACACAGGCTCTCAGGTTCCTTCGTCACAAGTCCGTACTTCGCCAGATGCTCCCGGAGCTCATGCGCGCTGAGAACAAACTCACAGATTAGATTAGATTAGTCGTTAGTTTTAGCCTCCCTACCAGCAGCAGCAAATGCGATCCAAAAAGAGGAAGGAGGAAGGCATCATTTGGTATGGAGTTAAGGAAACGCGGAATCTACGCAGAAAGGGCATAGAAACAGTAAGTTGTGAAAGAAGATTATGAAGCAAGACCAAAGTTGAAGAAGAAAGTAGTAGGTGCTGAAAAACAGGACAGCAGTGAACCGAAAAAAGGTGGTCCTCAACATAAAAAAACATTTTATTTCAACAAAAAGAAAGCCTACCAACTCTCAGCTCGGGCCCTCACATTGTTCCCCTGGGAGCGCTAATTCCCATAGATACAATAATTGTATCCCCTGAGGGGGAACGGACTCAAACCACTACATCATCGATATAGTGGTCCGTCTCTTGACGAATCCGGTCGTTCAACGACAGAACCTTGCCGAGAATCACCGTCATGATTCGAGGCGCACACGAGAGGCCGAAGTCTAATCGCGCCAAAGCGTAAGGCCCACCCTTAAACTTCACGATCTGGTACCGCCACAGATCCTCGGAAATGTGGATCTGCAGGTATGCGGTATGCAGACTTAAGGTCGACGACCTTAAGCTCGCCCCGCCGCTGCCGCTACTTCCGAATCTTGTCGCCACACACAGCGACCATGTCATCACCAGTATGACACTCGATAAAACAGTTCAACTCAAGATAATCCATGTCCTTCGTTGGTTGCACGACGGCCAGAAACGGAATAACGCCCTGGATCGTTTTTTTGTTGTTGCTCTCAAACTGTAACTTGATTTTTCTGAAATTCTGCTAGAAAATTATAAATCATTTCTTTTGTTATATCCGCTAAGTCATTTTAATTTTTATCCGACTTATGTTGACTGTAACTAGCAACACACCCGTCAGCTCAACTTGGCAGGACGAAGGTCGTTATCAGTATTCCTATTATTTTCTCAGTTTTTTTTATTTTGTATTATACTGTAGTTACCATCCATACGAAGAACAAGCTCTAAAATTCATTTTCATTGGTATATCTGTTTACCTGTTTCTAGATGTGTGTTGTGCTACGTTTCTAATAAATTGCTTTTGGCAAATCTCGTCTCACTAGGTCAAATCATTTATGACGGTGTTTCAGTCGGTTTCGGATTTTTTAGTTTATCACTTATGGTGGAGTTCCTAGGAATTCTCTAGTGTTATGTATAAGCTTTCAGTCATCTTACCATGCACGATATACCCCAGTGAATAAGTACTTTTGTTTCTTTCAATGACATAATTAACCCCAGATAAGCCTATTGTACTCCTCGTATGGTTTACCAATTAATAATAATAATAATTATAATGAAGGCATCTACGGATGCTTCATTTTCAAGCCTGATACATATCACCTTGTACATTGAATTTTCAAATGCCTTATAACTAACGCCAGGACGCTTTCCCCCGGTCAAGACCGGTACCCATTTCAGACACCTGGGTAGAGTGGGGTATTGTGCTTGGAATTTTTCCCCTGCACCCAATAGAGAAAATCGCAATTAAGGGCCTTTATATCAATATATTTTTAAAATCCAAAGTGTTGCAATACATCTCATGTCTCAACTTTTTTTTGGGGTACAATAAGCATTTTTGGGAGATAGGAAAAAGTTTATTTCCATAAAAGTTGAACATGCAATGTACTACAACAGTTTTTAAAATATCTTCATAATAAAATCCTTGATTGATATTCACACATATGTATCGTAAATTCGTAATACCCCTGTCATAGTCGAAACAAATGAGTGCGAGAAAAGCACGAAAAAATGCACCCCCTTCGCTGCGTTAATCTGATTTTGACAACACATATAAATGCAAGTAACTAAGAAAACATAACCCTAGTGGCGCATTCTTGAAAAAACTCTCGTTGGTGCTAACTTATATTGAAATATGAGCATGCGAACATAAGAACTAGTAATAATAGGGATTAATGAAACAAGTGAAATGGGCGAATTTAAATCATTTTACGTGTAAGACTATGAGGAAGACATTCGGGAAAGTTTTTCATTCTTACGTATTAGTCAGTATGCCAAAATAACGATCTCGGAGAGAATAAAATATTTCACATAACACAAATGAAAATTTCCTTCACTAATATTACTAGTACAAAAGAGTTTACCGGAGTCAACAACATGAGAAGGATTGTTGCAGAAAGCTAATCATAACATTTGTAATTTAGGTGGGACAACGAGCATTCCGAGAGGATGTGAAACCCGAGATGTTTTTTTTTTGTTCTTAGACTCTAGCTTGCCTTTCCTTAAAATTAGGTTAGAAAAATATAAAGTAGTTCATTTTCACGTTTTTCGAGTAATTTTCTTTCCTATTATTTATAACTCCTAAGTAATTTCTTTCGATTACATTGAGCAACACAGCTGTCATTTCGATGTAGCAGGAGGAAGATTGTAATTTATTTTCATTATTTTCTCCCACATTCATTTCTTATATGTGTGTATATATATATATGTGTACATGTTTGTATGTGAGAGTATATATACGAGTAGATTGATTGACTATGAGAAAGTTTTAGCCTCCCTTTACCACAACAAAGATGTTCAAAGAGAGGAAGGATATAGGCACCATTTAGTATGGAGTGAAGGGAACGCGTAATCTACGCACAAAATGCAAAAAACAGTAAGCTGAGAAAAAAGTTCATGAAGCAAGATAAAAGTTGAAGAAGAAAGTAGTAGGTGATGAAAAACAGGACAGTAGTGAACCGAAAAAAATGGTCCGTAACAAAACAAAATGCCTATTTAATTTGAACAAAAAGGCCTACCTAACTCTCAGCTTGGGCCCTCACACATTTTCCCCCTGGGAGTGCTAATTCCAATAAATACAATACCATGAGGGAAGATGTAGAAACAACCCTTGCTTCAACCGCTATACCGCCAACAAATTAGGAATCGTTAAACAGTTTACATGATAATCATTTTTCTTTCATCACTTCATCTTTTCATTTATCGAGATTATTCATCCTAATTCTATAATGATTTATCTTTATCTTCAAAAGTCCGAGTCATGTCCTTGTATCGGGCTATCAGTAAAACAAATAAAAAACAGTTTAAATAATACATATTTCCAATTATTTAGTTTGAAACCTTTAGCAAATACTTTACACTCCCTTGCCTAGTAATTATCTAGGTTATTATCAACTTGAAAGCTCAAATACTCATCTGTAAGATCCAACAACAATTTTAATTCATGCTGAGCGTCTCGCACAAGCTTATCAATGTGCTTAGGCCTCTTCCACCCAGATAAGGAGCCCAGCTAATGTTAGAAGATACTTTTATACTTCAAATATCATGTACTTCATACTCCTACTAAGCAGAGTAGAAAATTACCCAAATAAATTCAGGCACTGTAAAAATTTTGGTTATCATAATTGAAATCGAAGTTGTGCGACTGATATAAATTTCAGCGTTCGAATGTAGCTAAAAAATGTTGTCCAGAGGAGTAGCCCAGTTAAGGTTGACTTTTTTGTGCGCGCAGATATTACAAATCCTCTGCTTGACACAATCAGGGAGCTTCAGATTGCGCTCATCGCAGTAGATAGTATTGAAGTGGGAGAAGGTCAGCAGCCTGCGGAAGCCCTTTTCAGTGAGGCGACACCCGGGCAAGTACAGATGGCGGTCTAATAACCTATGGAAACAAAATAAAACAATTGAAACAATTATTTACAATGTTTGAACATTTAGAAACTAGAAGCTTCTGAAGGAATTAAGCAGTTAAGCTGTCATAACTCGCAAACATATACTGTACATTGGCACATGTGGCAGTACATTGAAAGAGTTCTAGTTTTCAAAAATTAGAGAACTAATAAATGGTCATAGATGTACACAATGAGAAAACTTTTGAACACCTTTCGAAGGAAGCTTCAAATGTATGATTTTTGCTAATTTTTATTGGAAAAATATTCTTCAAAATTATACAAAATCTAATATTATTTCTAGTGTAATGTCTTCAGGAGAATTTAGAAATTGTTCCAGGATGATGTACTCAATTAACCTTAGGAAACCTCAGGCACGAACCTAACCGTTGTTAATTATTATTATTATTAACCGCAAAATTATTATTATTATTATTATTATATAAGAAAGTATTAGCCTTCCTTAACCACGACAAAGATGTTTCAAGATGGGAAGGATGAAAGCACCATTTAGTAAGGACTTGAGGGAACGCAGTGCACAGAAACAGTAAGCCAAGAAAAAAGTTCATGAAGCAAGAAAAAGTTGAAGAAGAGAGTAGTAAGTCCTCAAAAACAGGACAGCAGTGAACCAAAAAAAGATGGTCCGGAACAAAACAAAAACCTGTTCTATTTTAACCAAAAAGAAGGCCTACCTAACCTTTAGCTCGGGCCCTCACATAGTCCCCTGGGAGCGCTAATTCCCATAGATACAATAGTTGCATCCCCATGAGGGGTGAACCGCACAAAGTCAATTCACATTCATGGGGCAGAGAATTACAATGGTTAACACTAAGGTTAGACAACGTTCGGTTGATCATAACAGTTTGTGACGCAGCCTACTTGTTTTTGGTATTAGCCGAAGTTTCGAAAATTAGGTACAGCTGTCTGGCAACAAATGCAGATATTACCAAAAAATCGGTTAGGCAGTCTGGTAAAGTTGGTGAACTAAAATCTTTAAATTATTATCATGATTATCATTATTAACTGCATTATTGTTGCAATGCTGAGTAAGAAGGAAGTACTACTCAGAGGGTTTTCGAATGAATTTGTTTTCTATCAAGGAAGATTATTTCAAGATCCCAGCGATGTAATAATTTTTTCAGAAAATATTACATTATTGAGTTCTTCTGATGCTCTGTATGCACAGTTATTTCACGTAAAGATGAAAAATCAAATTAATCTTTGCTTAAAAACTTCCCATGATTCATCGAGAAACATTTCTCTTTGACTTGCCAAATGACGAAAAGGCCAGTCTGACATGTACCATTGCTTGGTAGAAGTTACAGTAAAGGCAATCAAGTTCAAGTAATGCGGTAGGCTTTTACGTTAAATTGTATATAAAACATTCAGAGATTCAATGAATAATTTGTTACAATCGAGATTTAAAGAGGAGTTCGTAACAGTCGTGATTCATCGAGCAAATCGTTACAGTTGTTAAAAATTGCTATGATCACTACACCGCAAAAATACAGCCGCTCAACTTAAATTAGGTTATTTTTGGTCATATGATGCATAATACATAAAGTTAGTCTCTATTTTTACTTGGGAATGGGTTCCACTAGATCATAGAGCCAACACAAATCAAGGTCTCGCAAATCTGGGAAGTGCCAGCATCGAGGGTCCCACATCAGTTCCGCCATCCGAGCATCTGCCTCCCCAGGCAGACTTGGGAGACAACATAAACCTGAAACATCCACGTCCAATAAGTTCATTTTCAAATTAATCGCACAGAGGACTCAGTTTTTACAACACTTTAACCGCAACGTGCGCCACTGGTCGGTTGCCTCAGAGGGGATTTTCATAATGCTGCTGACTGGCCAGTAGTCACAAACCCATTTTTCAAAAATACTTAATTGAAGCTAAATAAAGACACGATTCAGTTAATGCTAGCTATTTTCGAAACTGCTCATTGCAATGGACTTAAAATTTAGATTGAAGTATTGAACACAAGTTTAACCCATTGCACTTTAAGTGTTAAGCACGACTCGAGAGTTGAGCACTCAAGAAACATTTCCCGTTCGTTAGAAAATGTTCGAAGAACCAATGTGGCCAATAATATCGCAGGTTCCTACCGTCACTCATTCTGTTGCTAATACTTTGAACGCAATTTTAACTTCTTATATCCCGCACATGTGCATGCTAAAATCAACAGATGAATTTGTTGCTCTGCTACGCAAAAAAACCAAGAGCGGCATAATACCTCCACTAGATGTATAGTCTTTACTTACTAATGTACCTGTTTCGGAAATGATTGAGATAATTTTAAATTGTGTATATGATGGTGAAGATCTTTCTCCCTCTAATTCGTTTCCGCGGCATATCTTAAAGCAACTCCTCACAATCTGTACAACCAAGCTCCTTTTCTACATATTGATGGCAGTTTGTTTCGTCAGGTTGATTCACTATACGGTCTTTGCGTTCCTCTTTAGGGCCTACATTTGCCAATTTTTACCACCCGTAAGTTGAAAACCTAGTGTTGAACTCTATACCGGTTGAGCTGATTTTGTATGGCACATACGTGGACAACATTGTGGTTGAAATCAAGACCGTAGGGCAGTTGGAGATGTTGAGGAATTTCATGACTAACAATTCGGTGTTGCGTTTCACGTACGAGCTGAGTATAAGTGGGAAGCTGCCATTTTTGGATGTTTTAGTTGAAGCTTTGCAGGGTGCTTTTCTGAGATATGTGTATGTACGAGTAAGCCCTCTCATGCTGTTGAAACCATAAACTGTGATTGTGATGCACCACAAGTGTATAAAGAAGGCGTCATTCATACCTTATTGAATAAAGCTTATAAAGTGTGCAGCAACTGGGATAGTTTTCACTCACAAATGCTTAGAGTTGAACGGTTAATTGCTGGTTAATAACAATTTCTCCAATACTCTTGTTGATAAAACTATTAGTGATGTACCGATACCATTTTTTTGGCCGATACCGATACCCATTTTATGGCCGATACCGATACCGATACTCCGATACTTGAAAATACCGATACTTTGACCGATACTACTACCGATACTTTTACAACCATCTAACCTAATAATACCCGTTGTATGTAGTGATGTACCGATACCATTTTTTTGGCCGATACCGATACCGATACCCATTTTTTGGCCGATACCGATACCGATACCCATTTTTTGGCCGATACCGATACTCCGATACTTGAAAATACCGATACTTTGACCGATACTACTACCGATACCGATACTTTTACAATCATCTAACCTAATAATACCCGTTGTATGTTAGTTTATGTATTAGTTCGGTGTCCGCTTCTTAAGAAACATAGGATGTCTGAGTTTGCGGTATCACGGAGACCGAATTCCTCAGTGTAACATTGAAAGATCGTTTGTACATGCAATGATATGTTTGAAATTTTATCAGGATAGGTTAGTAGTATTGGATAGGTTGTTGTGATCGCCGTAATTTACGCATTTTCCTAACCACGTCGCTTTTGTGCAGCTTTCAGGACATATTGAATAATTAAAAGACATTAAATTAGATATAGTAATTTGGTGAATAGCTGTGCCCGAAGTAATCATTTTTGAGTAATGGTGATTTGTCACCGGAGGGGAACTCCGAGTCAAGAGAGCTTAGTGTGTTCTTGTGCATATGTGTTCGGCATAAACATTTTAAACCTACCCGACTTTCCGTTCTACGTATTGGCAACAGAGGAAAACGCATTAGTGGTGTAGGGTCTACAAGAACCGCAGTTGCTACCATGTAATGACGATCGCTAGGCCTTCGCGTCGTGAACGTGCTTTGCGGCGGTGCGAGTCACGACTTAGAATTAGGATAGCATAGGTTAGATAATGTTGACGGAATTCTTCCATGGGTCCATCTAGCTTAACGATGACATTGTCCTCGGCATTTCCATGGGTCATGCTGCTACCTAATAATACCCTTGCCCATGGTTTATTTGTTCGGTGTCTGTTTCTTCCATTTCTCTGTCACTCACGCTCATAAGGATAGTTATAATGGCCGTATCTGTGATACGAGTTTCAACGGTGCGAAAAATATTTTTCATCACGGGTACTGTTAGGATGGATATACTGTATTTGTTTATCATCTACATCTTGAAAATTCGTTCATGAAAAGTATTGAATCCCATTTTTGGCGGGCCGTGCACACTTGTATTAAAATAAAACCATTATAACTCCTATACATGGGAGTTATAATAAAATTATTTCCTTATATATCTAATAATACAAAAATATTGACAAAAAAGTTTCCGATTGTGAAAAATAAAATGCTCTTGCCATGTTAACTATATTGTTGAGAAAAACAACAAAATGAAATCCATTCAATAGATAAGTGTTTCTAATCGTATATTGCAACGTAATGTAAACTAGCTATAATAGCAACTGGCTCCAAAAGTGGACCAAAACAATAGTTTCTCCAAAAAAGGATTGTCATTTTCGTGTTATTCACACCAAATACGAGTACATACTTTGGCGAAAGAAAATATTAAAATTCGGTAAGCCCCGAAACCGAAAATATCCGCAAACACGCAACTATCTATAAGATGAAGAATTTAAAAACAACAATTTCAAGGAACTTGATCATATTTATTAGTAATACGTTTCGGAGTCCAGATCCATCATCAGTTCGTAAATTTACAAATCATTATGTCTGCAATAAAAGATAAAGCAAAATGTTGGATACAGTCATTAAAGTAAATCACGAAAATATAAATAAAATTAAAACATGTCCCAGAAAAACTAAAATCGACAAGATTACTATTTAGTTACAATTTGTTATGGGTAGGAACTATCAGAATTGTTGAGGGCCGGTTTTCGTTTAAAAACATGTAGCGACTCTAAAATTCTGAGGTCACATGTAGTTGAAGCCGAATCTAAGATTTAGTTGCATTTTACTGCGTGATTACGTACTGCGGAGTGTGAAGAGTTAGCTAATAAGTTCCCCGCGCGGAAGCTTTGACCCCAATGTTCGACCATTCTGTTATAAAAATTTCGCGACGTCATGCCGACGTACGATGATGTGCACTGCACACAACTGTATAACTGTTAAAAATACATCGGAGATCGAGGTTCGCATCTCCATCGGAAGCGTATCCATGTACTGGAAAAATGAAGCAACCATAAAATTATACAATTCCGGTACGAGGATACGCTTTTGATGGAGAAAGAGCCTTTCTGATTTATTCTTACAGTTGTGTGCAGTGCATATCATCGTATGACGGCATTACGGCACAAAATTTTTATATCAGAATGGCCGAACATCGGGATTGGAGCTTCCGCACGGGGAATGAATTCGCACAATTCGTACGTAATCACCCAGTAAAATGCAACGAACCGATATCCTCTGCGGACATCAAAATCTTAGATTCGGCTTCAACTACATGTGACCTCAGAATTTCAGAGTCGCTACATATTTTCAAACGAAAACGGCCCTCAACAATTCTGACAGTTCCTACCCATCGTAAATTGGAAGTAGATCATGTCGATTTTACTTTCTCTGGGACATGTTTTGATTTTTTTGTTTTCGTGATTTTCTTTAATGACTGTATCCAACATTTTATTTTTTCTTTTATTGTAGTCGTAATGAATTTTAATTTTACGAACTGATGATGGAGCTGGACTCCGAAACGTATTCCTAGTAAATATGATGAAGTTCATTGGAATTTTCCTCGTTTTTAAATTCATCAAATTGCGATGAAAGCAATCAACTGACCCGTTCAGATGTATTGAACTATAAGATTGTTCAAACATCTTAACATAGAAGAAAAATGCAAGATTCGTAAAGAACGGTGATATGCATGCTAAGTTAAAATAAATTATTAGATTCGTAATATTTGGCGATTTACAAGCTGAATTAAAATAGAATTTTCGGCAATTTCTATATTAAATTCACAAAAACTTTCAAATGCACCTTCAACTTTATTAAATTGGTTTGGTTTTTGTTAGCCTGTCACATACTTTAAGATATGGACATTAAGTCTAACTATAAAGGTTTAGTCGTAAAAGTATAAAAATTTTATGTAGCTACAGGGTTTAACTTTTCATTTTACATAGTATTGTAAACTTTTAGTATTAAGTATTAGACAAGCAACTAATTACACTGATATACTGACAGTGTTCTAGAATTAGAAGAAAAATTAGCGAAGATATGAAGGGTTTTATGACCGTGACTCATCGGGAATTCAAAGTAGTGAATTCAGTTAGCGGGCCTGATTGAACGCTATAATTCAACAGTTAGCTATCTAATTTACTAGGCATGAATAGGTTCTTTTTTTGATTACAAGTACGCACAGCCCGTCAAAAATTACGGGACTCACTAACTTTCTTGAACAAATTTTCCAAATGTGATGCCCAACGAATGTATTCATCCTAACAGCGCTCGTGATGAAAAATATTCTTGTTCTTACGCACTGGTGAAACTCGTATCACAGATACGGTCACTATAACTCTCCTCATGAGCGTGCCAAAGAAAATGGAAGAAGCGGACTCCAAATAAACCAAGGGTATTATTAGATGGTAGCAGGACCCGCGGAGATTCCATGGACAATGTCATCGTTAAGCTAGGCGGACCCGATAAAAAATTCTGACAGTATTACCTAACCTGTGCTAACATAGCCTACCCTAATCTAAGCTAACCTATCCTATCCTAACAAAACCTATCCTGATAAAATGTCAAATATTTAAATGCATGGAAACGCCATCTTTTAATGTTACACTGAGGAATTCGGTATCCATGATACCGCAAACTCACACAACGCGGACACCAAATAAATATATAAATAAACACACAACGGGTATTATTAGGTTGAATACTTTAACTTTCATGATTTATGACCTTCATTTGAATGATAAAATACATATTTTTGGAAAGTATCGGTAAAGTATCGGCCGGATTTTGCCGATACCGATACCACTAAAAATGGCCGATACTGCCGATACCGATACATCGGTACATCACTAAAAACTACAGGTAAGTTTGTCAACCAAATTTTGAATAGTTACCATAATCTGCAACCTAACCAGCGGAATATAGAGACATTTTATGAAAATCAAACTCATAAGAATTAAAAAATTTTGATGAGCGTGTTTTTGCAAATGTTGTTGTTGTTGTTGTTTTGCCCCGACGGCCGCTCGAAGGGGTCCGCCCCAGACCGGGCCCGGCCCGAGGCAAAGAGGGGTGTGGTTATATGGGCCTCTAGAAGAGTCCAGAGGTGCTCCAGATCATATATCTGGTGTGTGTGTCAGTGTGCGTGTAGGAGAGTGTACCTCCTTCGGAGGCCGGGCAAAGCCCAGGGCAGCACTCTGGCCGCGTCCCCGAGAAGGCAGCCGGGGCGGCCCCCCGAGAACAAGGAAGGGTTGGGACCTTTCGCAGTTCGACGAACTGGCGCCCCCACCGCAAGCAGGCGTCCCATTGGGGGGCTGCAAATATTGTCACAACTTTTCGTGAAACCCACAGATCCACAGATGGTAAATAAAGTTTGTGTGCATTATAAAAGTCACAAAATCAGTGATCTCATAGTAAGAAGCAATAATTCCAGATTACGGGTCAGCGACCTAGACAGAGCAAATGTGATAAATCAGTTCGAGAGTAACGAGAGAGAATACAAGTCTCTCAATAAGTGTTACATTGGCATCTTCTCGCAATGTGGTTATCTGTATTTTTTATCTAGTCTGATGTGGTTTAATTTTGGAATTGACATAGTTTTGTCAATGTGACTAAAATCGTTAGGCGGCGTATCCCTTCTTGGGCGTCACTTGATAATAATTTTGTAGGCAAATCCTTATTCGGATGCCGGTTAATAGATATTTAGTAGGCGAGTCCTTATTCGGACGCCATTTGATAGTTATTTTGGGTTGATCCTTCTGGATGTCACCCTTTGATATTGTCCCTATCTTGGGGATTTCTGAGGGCCGTATTTCTGAGGCTTGTTATTCCGTTGGAATCTTCCTGATACTTCAGGGATGAGAGAAGTCAGTTGCTGACTTATTATTTATCAAGGCAAGGGTTTTCCAACAGTTCATCGGTTCGGCGATAATTTCTAGTTTCTTCAGGTTTTCGAGCTGATTACAAGCTATGGAGATGTCGAGCCGGTAAACAAGCGTTGAAATTTTGAGCTGTCAAAACAAGCTTCGGAGTTCTTGAGCTGAGCTAAAACAAGCTAACAAAATTTTCAAGTTCGTGATGGGAGTATGTTTCGCGTGATACGCGAGCTCAGTTATTTGCAAGAAGAATTATTTTCCCTCCTGTTAAATTACAAAGGCACTAGTCAACATATCTTTGCGATAGCCTAACAGTGACCGTTTCTTTTGTATTTTACAGCCTGATAATGATGTTAGTAACATCAAAACGTTGCCTTTAGAGACTGAACGATTTAGAATTTTAGCAATAGAGTGTTCTTTTAGTAAAGACGATAAGTGATTATCTTCGTATTTTTACACGTGTTAAACAGGAATAGTTTTGCAAGCTTGCAAAATTGGAAAAGAACCTGTGAATAACTAATTAATCAGATTTATTTGAACTGGCGTTCATAATGGTCAAGTAAGTTTCTGAACGGACAAAAATATATTTTTTTTTGCTCTTTGGTATGCGTTGAAATTTATGTCACTCACTGAATGTTAGAATATAATTCTCAGCCGTTTTTAATTTTGGTTTTCACGCAAAAATTATATGAATGGCAAAGGGCTGAGGCTTTTTGGGCTAAAAGGTTTAATTTTTGTTTAGAATAGAATGACATGGCAACAGCAGAAGAAAATGTTGAAGAAAAGTAACTCTGATGATTGAATCGAGTTTTATTTTGTCATCATGCAGCAAGTGTTAGCAATTGAAGATAAGCAGCGTTCTGCCTTGTTAATTTGCACTTGTTCAAGGCTTCAAAGTCACTTTTATCATTGAGGTAATGAGGTGCGTCATTGCTGATCGCTATTCTAAAAACAAAAATAAGAAGCAAGCTCCAGTTACTGGGCAGCATGGATGGAGAAAAAATAACTGACTGCTTCTTTCAACACTTAGACTGCAACGCAAGCCACCGGTGGCCACAAAGGGGATTTTAACAATGCTTCTGACCGACCAGTAGTCACAAACTCACTTTTCATAAATGGGTAATTAAAGCTAAGTGAAGGCCCAACGCAGTGAGTACTTCCTATTTTCAAAATCGCTCACTACAATTGACTTGAAATTCGAGTTGAATATTCAAGTTCAGTTCAACCAATTGCGGTCAAAATGTTGAATAAAATATACAGGTTCACGTATATGCATTCATATGGGAAAATACTAGCACCAGATGCACGTCTTCAGTAACTGACACAAACAGTCTACACACAGCTACGCTAAAGATTCGTGCAAGGGGGTAACCAATACCAATGTCTAGCGATTCACGTCATAATCCAGGTGTTACGGGTAGGGTACACGGACCATGGAGAAATGGAATGTCCTCAATGGAATTCGTACGAACCCATGAATTAAATTTGAACCAAGTGAAGTGAGGACTAAAATGAACAGAGGCATGAATAGGAAAATGCAGGAACTGAAGAAAGGAAGCCAAAGGAATAAAAAAGGACGAGAAGGAAAATGGAAGGAAAGAAGGAAGGAAGGTGATATAATATAGCAAATGCATTCGATCAAAAAACTGAACTTCATTAGGCATGATTCTATAATAGAGCAGAAAATACTTTGTGCAACGAATTTTGGTACACATTATTCTTGCTAACCTCAGAGCCTAAGGGCTAAACTATTGATTAATTTTTTGAATAAAAAAATATGTAACTAGGTGAATAGGCAATTCAGTTCCTGTAACACAACTTACAACAAATACTTTTGTAGGCAACGGCACAGGTGTTGACGTCACTCATGCTAGTGAAGCGGACGCCCAAAGAAGTCATGACGTGGTTTCTGGAGCGACTGATGGCGAGAGCGTCTGCGGTGGAGCCATAGAACAGCCGCACTTTGTGCCTGCAGAGCCAAAATACGACTTTACTGGTCGAAAAAAGTTACATCTCTCCTATAAAGTCTCTTCAAAAAAGATGTTAAAATAATTAGTGTGTAATTCATTCACACCGATACGTAAATGAGCAATTTACCTAGAGGTACTCCCGTGCCACAACAGGTAGTCAACGTGTTAAACGACAATCACTTGACACCAAGCAGTTACGCGCCGTTTTGAACTTGAAATACTTTGTGTCCGTTGATTGTCTGTTCTTGTACATTTATTTTATGAACGGTATATGAGATTCATCCATTCCCCAAAAGCAGAACACCTTTAGGAATAAACACACGCATCACCCTTAACACACTTTGTAGAGTAATTACCGATATTTTGCTTACCTTGCATCAGATGTCTCTACTCGCCCCAACTCCTCAATGAATGTTTGTAAGTTTTCACTGGGTGTGGATTCCAGGGCCCAAAACGTTTCGAGCAGTTTCAGGCATATCTGTCCCGAGCAGACGCGGCCGAGACACAGTAAAATTTCGGGTAAGTCCAAGATGGGGTCCGTGAGGGTAGATTTCAGTCATCTGCTTGGGCATTGGTCCAGCTCGCACGTCCGCAACAGCTTGCTTTGCCTCGACGTTGTTCATTTTTTTGCCAGTGATTGTTGCTGGGCAATAGCGGTTCAGCAGGTGATTATGAAGTTGAGCTGCTGGCGGCTTCGGTAATGTTACCTTCGAGAGGGTGGGCACTATAGACCAACCGGGGCCCCCGCCCTGGCCAACCCCGGCCATTTTTGCTGACCCTAGCCCCAGCAAAATAGTGCCCTAACCCGGGGTTTGTAGTTTTTTACTACTCATTTTTCACTTCAATTTAATCCAAGTCAAGTTCAATTTAATCCAAGTCAAGTTCAATATAATCCAAGTCAAGTTCAGTTTAATCCAAGTCAAGTTCAGTTGAACCCAAGTCAATTTTAAATTAATCCAACCCTAAGTTGAGTTAAAAATTGACGTAATCACTTGCTCATTTGAGCTTTTTTGTGTTAAATATGTATCTATTGGATGTGATGAGCAAGAAAAACGTGTTTTCTTTCAGCAAGGAATACATAAAATTTTTGTAATATAAAAACTAGCTGTCATAAAACATAAGTCTCCAGCATCAGGAGGCAGAATGCAATTCAGGTCTTAGAGCAGAGTAACATATAGAAATCAATTAAAAAAAATTAGAATTATAACACACATTGAAGTTGTTTAAAAATTCTAAAATAATAACAGTATGCATCCATTCAAAAATTTACGTTCAAAGACAATTTTATGTTACACATACACATGGTAGTATCAAGGATTTAACTACTCATACAGATATTTATATGCGTGAGATCCCACTTTATCACATATATAAAGTCATATATGTATGCAAATACGAAAGTTTACCATTGGACGATATGTAGCTTTAACCTTTAAAAGAAATATAGCAACGAAGTCTGTTTTTGCGTGTTCAGACAATTTTTGTAAAATCAAGTTTCAATTTGAAAAACAAGTTTCATCGTGCTGTAGGCGTTTGGGGAAGATTAGATTATAAGTTAGTTTAAGGCTCCCTAACCGCTGCAAAAATAGAGCGTATTGAAGAGAGGAAGGAGGAAGGCATCATTTGGTATGGAGATAAGAAAATGAGGAATCTATGCAGAAAAGGCATAGAAACAGTAAGATGGGAAAGAAGTTCATGAAATAAGATAAAAGTTGAAGAAGAAAGTCAGAGGTGCTGAAAAACAGGACAGCAGTGAACCGAAAAAAGGTGGTCCTTAACATAAAAAAAACATTTTACTTCAACAAAAAGAAGGCCTACCTAACTCTCAGCTCGGGCCCTCACATTTTTCCCCTGGGAGCGCTAATTCCCATAGATACAATAGTTGTATCCCCCTGAGGGGAGGCGTTTTGGGAAAGTTTCCTGCAATGCACCACCTGCTCCTCGTCATATATTTGCTTCACAAATGGTGCACACTGCAATTTCTACACTCTTCAGCGATATATAGGAGTAATCCTATACTGCTGATGCAATTCTTTTAGTCATTATACTGGATATCCCACAAAAATGTCACTGAGTCTTAATTGACTATATTTCTGCTTTAAATTGACATTTTAATTGTCATTTTTTTACAATGTAGTAAATTTTATTTTGTTTTTGAATAATTTATGTTTTTGAAAACCGTTTTATAACCACTTTACATTGATCGATTAACTGAAATGGATAAAAAAACTAATTTTTCAAAGGAATATGCTTTAAAACAATATTGATATTCTTCCTTATTTTGTATTAATTATTAATTTCCTTATAAAAACTTAAAAGAGTAAGAAATCATTACTTTAAATAAAGTTTACATGAAAAGGTAATTTAGTATACTTCAACATACCCTCCATTTCTCTCAAGGCAAGCATCACTTCTAGTCAATATTAAATGAAGAGTTTAGCGGATCACTTTACCGTTTTCTTTTAGTTCTTGAAACACTTCCTTCAATACGTTGTCGAACAATTATTATTGATGGAGGTGATGTTTTGAAAACGTGTTCCTTCACAGTAGGTATTGAGAAATGAAAAAAGATACCAGTGTTGTTTTTAAAAATTTTCCTTTGAACAATTAGTTTTTCTACCTCTTTTAGTAAATCGCTCACTGTAAAATAGTTATTAAACGATTTTCAAAAACTTTATATCTTCGAAAAGGAAACAAGATTTACTACTTTGTGAAAAAAGGCATTTCAAATTTGTTAATTTAAAGCGGAGATAGAATCAATTAAAAAGTCGGGGACATTTTTGTGGAATACCCAGTTTATTTAATTACCATAATTGTTTCTGTATTAATTAATTTAACAAGCACTGCAACTGCAAGTCTACAAAACTTTATTTACTTGACATAAATACACACCCAACCGCAACCGTAATCCAACGTGCATTGAGCCACTAACCGGCGTTATGTATTCCGTCGTCGTGACACGTCATGACATGGTCTGAACCCCGTCTCCGTCTCCGACCTCGACCCCGGCCCAGCCCCGGCCATGACAAATTTGTTGAACCCGGCTCTGATTTGACCCCGGCCATGACAAATTTGTTGACCCTGGTTCCGGTCTGACCCCGGCCATGACAAATTTGTTGACCCTGGCTCCGATCTGACCCCGGCTCTGTTCTGACCCCGGTCGGTCTATAGTGAAAACCCCTGAATAGACTTACATCTTGGTTAGTTGTCTTATCTTCACTTGTGTCAACAAGTTTGTCTTCGGTTGGATTCAAGAACTGTTGCTCACAATCGTCAGCCTGAAAAACGGTGGCAAGGGTTAAAACAGATGCGATGCAGAACAACACAAATTGTTGTTCCCCAACTTTTGATTGCAGAGAGGAACAGAGGATTCGAATAGGATGAACACTGTTACTCTGACCATGCTAATGGTCATTGCTCGCTTGAGTTTGATACAAACTGAAGATTCTCTCAATCAAATTTTTGTTGTTGTAATGCTTCAAGTAAATGTTTCAACCTTATAGACTGTAGAGCATTTTAATTGTTCTTAAATCTGCAGATTCATCACTCAAACAGTCTTATTTACACTAATAGATTTGCACCCTCATACACAAGGCAATCCCATTCACAAACACAACAGCCCACACACTCGCAAACATGCCCCAAGACAACACTCTAGAAATACAGACTGTAAGAATTGGGGTACACAAACACGACATCAACATCGCAAACATTTACATCCCTCCGACCTCCTCATGCCCCCCAGGATACTCCCCAAACACATCATACGTAGAAACA
This sequence comes from Morinoia aosen, assembly GCA_030386875.1. Lineage (NCBI taxonomy): Eukaryota > Metazoa > Arthropoda > Malacostraca > Amphipoda > Talitridae > Morinoia > Morinoia aosen. The sequence continues at coordinate 102,522,979 of CM059576.1, read as the reverse complement.
CTACCTGACATCTACGTCCTGGGGGACCTCAACGCTCACCACACTACATGGCTCACCTCCCAAACAAACGATACCCGCGGACACCTCATCCTTCAACAACTAGACTCCCTGGTAATCCTCAATGACCCCGACACACCCACCCGCAAGCCCTATAACATTAACACCGCCCCCACCTCCCCTGACATATCCCTGGCTTCACCATCACTTGCCCTCAGATGCTCGTGGCATGCGCTCCACGAACTCCCCTCCGATCACCTCCCTCTTCTCATTACACTCTCATTTCACAGACCACTCCCCTCACTACACTCACGTTCATTCACAAATTACAAACACGCAGATTGGCACTCCTTCACCGCATAAATCGAAGACTCTTTACACAATTTCACTTTGAACAACTACACCAGCATTGATGCGGCAGTACAACACTTTAACACAGTCATCACGAACGCAAACAAACACCATATTCCAAGAGGACACAGAAGACACTTTAATCCAACATTCAACCGCGACACAAAACTCAAACTTCAAACTAGGAACCATCTTTGCTCACTTCCCCTCACACCCAACACCCTGGCTCGAATACAAGAACTCAATGTAGAAATAGACAACAACATCAAAGACGAACAACGAGCCAGGTGGAAACACACACTAGACACGATCACTTTTGACACTGACCCAAGTAGACTATGGAAACTTCTGAGGGGCCTCAATAACAAATACACCGACAACACTACCACGCACGAGGCCATCCTCTCTCACCACACAAACATCCCCACAGACAAGCAGCAGGCGGACACACTCATTAAACACTACTCAAACATTAGCCGACTCTCGCACAAACACGAGAATAGGATCATACTGTGAAACCACATCTTTTTTGCGAAGCAAATTAATAAGGAAGCAAATGGAGAAGAAGACTCGTAAAAGCATTAAAATCTTTATCTGAACGTTTCGAGCCAAGGCTCATTTTCAACAGGAAATCTGCAAAGTTTAGAGAAAAAAAAAATTTTTTTGAACAGAGTTATCATACACAATTTAAAATCAAATGTCTCGGTACGGTAGAACTAAATTCTATGCGAGCCTAATGAAAACGGGTGAAAACACATGTAAGAAAAAAAAAACTGCGTAAAACATCAAAGCTATAAAACTAAGTAAAAGGTGGGTTATAATGGGTTACCGATTGACTATTTTCAGCGGATAGGAACTTTGCATTTCATTGAGGGAGGGCCTGAGTTTATGAATGTACAAAGACTCCAATATGCGGAGGTCAAAACTAGCTTTACATGAATCTAAAATTTCAAATTTGTCCATATTAATAACCTGATGACATGCACCCTCCAAAGTGTGCTGTCTAATGCTGGAATGTGAAGGGGAACATAAAATGCGACCTGTTCGATGGCTACGACCGGCATGCTCCGATACCCTCACGTAAAGAGCACGATGGGTTGACCCCACGTACTGTGATGCGCAATGCGCACAACTAAATTTATAAATGAGGGACGAACGCATGCCAGCCGGCAGTACATCTTTAAATTTAAAAAAAGACCCAATAGTGCGCTTATTCACTAAAATAACACGAAAACTAAGAGGGAAATAATTTGAAATTAGTTTTAAGACATCGGTTCTTAGTTTCTCAGACTGATGTCCGAAGTATGGTAAAACACAGTAGATGAAATCATTATTGGCGGGACCGGCAATTGGGGCAAATTTATTGGCCAGAAACTTACTAATTGAACGGGATATTACTGCTTTAGGGTAGCCATTAGTTGTGAAAAAGGTTTCAAGAAACTTAAATTCATTATGCATGTTGGTATAATTTGAACAGATGTTATATGCACGGTTAACTAGAGTTGAAACGCTATTTAATTTGAACCTTTTGCAACAATAACTAAAGAAACTTAAACCTAACCCAGAAAAAGATGGTTTTCTAAAAACCGATGTTTCAAAAATATTGTTGGAGCGGCAAACAGTAACATCTAGAAAATTCAGCTCCTTATTCATTTCTAATTCTAAAGTAAATTTAATATTAGGATGCTTATCGTTCAGGTATTTAAGGAAACGGTCTGCATGTGATTTATGCTTAAAAAGAACAAAAGGATCATACTGCGCCGCCTGCATGCTCTACAGATCGACAACACGCACACGCCCTTTACACCTCACATGACGGCGGTGGCCGTCTCCAACACTGAACATACAGGCAGCACCGGACCTGATGGCATCTCATACATTCACCTCAAACACTTAGGACCACAAGCCATCAGGGCCCTCACAGACATCTTCAACCACTCAGTCGCAAACAACAGCATACCCAACATCTGGAAGACAGCCAAGATCCTACCCTTCCTGAAGCCCAACAAATCACCCACAGATCCAGCCTCTTACAGACCTATATCACTTCTGTGCAACCCTTCAAAGATACTAGAGAGGCTGGTTCTTCACAACATCTCACCACACGTCCCACTCTCACCCTCACAACACGGCTTCAGGCAACAACACTCCACTAACACTCTCCTCACGCACATGACACAAACAATTCTCGAAGGCCTTAACTCTCCCAAACCTGCTCCACGCACACTGTTAGCTGCCATCGACATAAGCAAGGCCTTCGACACAGTTCCACGTCACTTACTTATTAACAAAATACTCAACACACACATCCACCATAACCTTCAGAAATGGCTCGCCAATTTTCTTTCGGGCCGCCATGGCTACACAACATACAATGGCAAGTCCTCCATAACAAAACACTTCACCAACGGAGTACCGCAGGGCTCAGTGCTCTCACCTACACTATTCAACTTATTCCTCCACGACATACCGGCCCCTACACACCCACAAACACACCTCCTCACATACGCAGACGACCTAACCATCTTCTCCCTACACCCTAAACACGAGACCGCCGCCACTCAACTACAAGACTACATCCACATAATAGAGAACTGGCTAGAAACAAACAGACTCAAGGTCTCCGCAAACAAATCCTCACTCACACTCATCACACCTTATAATAGAGAATACAATATCCATCCCCACGTCACTTTAAACAACACCCCCATCCCCTACACAGACACACCCAAAATCCTTGGAGTTACATATGACAGAGGTCTTACGTTCAGCCCACACACTAACAATATCAACACTAAATGCAACACTAGGCTGAACGTCCTCCGAGCACTAACACACACTACATACGGCCACTCCAAGGACGACAAAACAACAGTATACAAACAGTTCATCAGACCCATCCTCACCTACGCACACACATCTTGGTACGCAGACACTGCTCGCACACACTTACAGAAACTACAGTCCACACAAAACACAGCGTTGCGCATTGCCACGGGCTGTACACGATCGACCCCTATAGCACACCTACACGAAGAAGCCCTTGTCCTCCCCCTTCTTGACCACATGAACACGCTAGGGACAAACTTCTACACCTCCACACAAGACCCTGCCCACCCGCTACACTACATGCAACAACCCCGGCCAACCCAACGAACATTACACACCACCCCGGCCACACACCTCAAAACACTATACGACTCCCTCCCTCCCTGCCCCCCTGACACCTCACTACGCACACACATACACACACAGTTCACCTCACGCGCCCTCGCTGCCCTACCCCCTAACTCCCTCATCGAAGTGAGAGCCCCCTCCGTCCCCTCGACGGAGCGATCCCTCCCCCGGCAGGATCGAGTCCACCTGGCGCGGCTGCGGTGCGGGCACCACACTTCACTCCCCTCATACATGCACAGAATAGGACTTGCGGAGGACGACAGCTGCGTCTGGTGTCATGCCAACGTGGGCGATCTTCCGCATGTCCTCCTACACTGTCCCGCCCTACACGCACACCGACACACACACCAGATACATGCACTGGAGCACCTCTGGACTCGCCCCGCGGACGTCGTGAGGTTTCTGCACAACGCGGGCATCTTCCAGAGGCCCATATAACCACACCCCTCTTCGCCTCGGGCCGGGCCCGGTCTGGGGCGGTCCTGGCCGCGGCGGACTCCTTCGAGCGGCCGTCGGGGCAAAACAACAACAACAACTTCCAAGATATGTGAAAACCCCTTATAATGAAGTTAATCTCGCAAATCCCAAAACTAGATTTCATTGCCATTTTTATCTTACCTCTGCATTCGCTCTATTTTTTATAAAGGTAAAATACAAAGGTTCATGAATGACCTCACCACACATTGTGCCACTTTGTGTTGATATCATAACGTTACTATATGTACATTTTTCAATAAGTATATGATCTCGAATGGATTTAGTTAGGTGAAAGTGTAATTCTACAAGCAATAAATTTCTTTCGTGAAAACGGCTTTGCATTTTCAATTGTTGAGGAAATCGCTTGCGTTATGGCCTGGTCTTTTATGATTCTCAGGCAATGAAGGAAGGGAACAAAGCAAGGAGAGGTCATAGCAAAAAGATTTACAACAAGTTTTCATATTCCTCTCTTTTCAAGGTGAAGAGTTCAACAACAATTGAAAATGCCACAAAACACCTTTGTAAACCGTAGCGATCAACAAAAGTGATATTAAATTCAAAGACTACAATTTTAGGTGAGTTCAGCCTTCCAATCTTTTTCTACCAAAAAATGATTTTACCACACTTTGAATTGTAAATGTAATAGAGTGCGTTGTGCCTTGTGGAACTTCAGCTTATTATCATGACGATGACGGACCCAACGATTTTTTTCCAAGTAAACTCACCGAGAGAAACGCCATTGCTTTTTCGAGCAATGCCAATTTGTTTCTAAGTTGAAGAATTTCTTCATCCTTTGGAGCTTTAACTTCTTTTGAGCGATGCACTATGTCTCTGAAGAGTTGGCGTTTGCCTTCAGCAGTTGAAGGCGTGTTCTTCCCACTCAACCATGTCTCTACATCTTTGTCGACTGATTTCTTAGAGGCAGCTAGTAGATCTTTCCTGTTAGAAATTTCGGTGATCACACTTTTACCTTCCGCAAATGTTGCTACAATTTTTGCATGAACAGAAATAGCCGAGGACAGGTGGTCTTGCTTGGCTTTCAGCTGGCGGTAGATTTCAGCATTGGCGTCTGCAGCAGAAGCTACGTTGTCCATCAGGTCTTCCATGAACTCGACTCTGTGCTCACTATGCTGCACCTTCACACACTTTTTGCACACCGATTCTTTACAGGGTACACACCAATACTCAAGTTCGTGAGTGTGAAACTTGCAGCGTACAGTTGCTTCATTTTTCTCAAGACCTATAAGAGCATAGACAACAGGAAGCTGCTCAATTTTCTGATTCACGGGCCTGCAACAAGAGAAGCAGGATCTGCTTTTTGCATAGTCTAATTTACACACGCAATTCAGACAAAACGTGTGGCCACATGGTAAGCAAATGGGCTTGTGTTCAGCCACATTAAAATTTTCTATGCAGACACTACACGAAAAAGCGCTCGACATTTTTTTATCGAGTATATGATGAGAGGATCTGGAACATTTAAACAGTACATCAAGTATTAGTTTAAGCCTCCCTAACTGTAACACTGACTTTCAGAACAGAGCAAGGCTGATGGCATCATATGACAGCGTTATTGGAACACGCAATCTATGCAAAATGCGTGCTCCCGTACAGTATCACCAGTCCATTGAACAGTGAGTGCAGATGCACGGAGGGCTAATAAACATGATCAAAATGGAAGACAAAGTTAAAAAACAAGAAAACAGTGAATTAAAAAAAAAACATCGTCCGTAGTAAAACATAAGCACATTTCATTTCAACAAAATAAGCCTACTCAATTTTCAGCTCGGGACCTCTTATTTTCACCATTTGAGTAGTATTTCCTTTTGATGCAATAGATGTATCCTCCCAAAGTGACTCAAATAATTAAAGAAAACACTTAACCAATTATAAATGAAACTTATCTTAATCATCTTCATGTAGCCAAAGTAATCACGAGTCTGAGAATAATGGAGTTGTTTAAAAAAATCATAGATATCCAAAATTAAGTTTGGGATAAGGATCTAGTATATAGACTGCTTTGAATAGTCTCTTAAAAGGTTCTAAACTTCATAATTTGGTCAATACAAGCAGCATCACTGATGTGAAAACTATTCAACCTCTAGGTATGTTAAACCTTATTGAAAAACCTTTTTGCAGCGGATAAGTCCTCAATTTAACGACTTTGATATTATCTATCAACTATTATAAGCTTCCCTAATCACAACAAAAATGTTCCGAAAAGAGGAAGTCACCATTTGGTATGTAGTCAAATTAACAGGGTATCTGTGCAAAGGATTGTTTCCATTTGTGCTAAGGCCATGAGACATGATATATGCTGAGGAATAATGCAATAGGCCCTGGAATAAATAACAGCACTAATTTGGAAAAAGATAGCCAATAGTCTGTGATCTAGCAAGAAATTTTTTTACATCTAACCAGTAATATTTCCAATATTTTAGTGGTATGCAAGAATATGAGGTAACTTTTTTCAATGTCAGTTTAAGGGGGACAACCCAGAGATTTTTGGGCGCAATTGGCAATTTCGTTTTTTGTCAAAAAAATATTTTTAGGTGGTAGGCTACTGTGCCCTAAAATATCACGGGGCTACGGACACTAGATGCCTCCCTCCCAGGGGGGGTGAGGGAACCAAAAAATCATGAATTTTTGCCCCCATATAGAAGGAAAACATAAAAGAAAATGAAAAATTTAGCTCTACTAGTTTGTTAGCAATGTTTCAAGGATTCTAAAACTGTCTTTGGTTATGTTGTAGCATGAAAACTTATTAACTTGTATTCATTTGAAATATCAGATAAAATGACAAAAAATAAAAAATATTTCCCATTTCCTGAAAAACTAAGACCAAAATTGGAAAAATGAATTGAACAATTTTTTTTTTCAAATTCATATTATGGCTCATTTCAGAAGTATCAATTCACATATATAAATTTACCATTCATCAAGAAATGAAAGATAAATTTTTTTTTACATAATTTATACATGTGTCCAGGCCCTTAACTTTTCTCTGTCAGGTGGCCAAGCCAATGGACGTGGCAATAAACCAGAAAAATTATTTTCTGCTTTTCAAGTTTCTTTTTAGCACAGTTGTTTATAAGTTGGCAAGTTTTAAATTTATTTGCAAATATAACACGGATTTGATTAAAAGCACAGTTTTTATTGAAACATGTTAAAAGCTGGTTCAAATCAAAATTGGTTGCATTGCACTATAAGTTTTTACAAAACATGGTGGCAATCTAAGCGTTGGCAGACAGACAAGCTTAGTTTCAATGCAACTGCTAAAATAGGACGGATACCCAGAGCGCAACTGCCGGTACCCATCAATCAGCAAGACTGCTGGAACGTAGCTTAGGTACACGGCAATAATTGACTGGTTTACACGTCTGCTTGTATGTGACTGCCTGACGGGCCAACCCGCGCGCTGAGGTTCCAGCCAGCGGTTCCAGCACCAATGGTGCCGTACAGTACGGACCGCAACGTTACTGATAGGAACGCGCATAAGAAACAGTTTGCCAAATGGGGTTGTGAAGGACCTTCTTGTACACACATGTATAACAGCAATTCTCAGTGTTGATATAAAATTATGCTTGCATATTATTTGTATACGAAAATACAACATAAATACAGCATTCAAGTAAAAAATGTTCATTATGTTACACCACAATAAAATGTAATTTTTTTGCCTTTATAGTAAAAATCTCATTTTCAACATGAAAAAGAATAGAAGTCAGTGAATTTTCAAGCTAGGAAAAAACAAAGATAGTTTTGAAATTCTTGGAACATTTCTAACAAACTTTTGAAACCCTTCCATTTCACAATTTGTGTATTTAATTTTTTAGCACATTAAAAAAAATGATACTTTCGTACATTTAGTTAGGGATCAAAAATCGCGTTTCAACAGAAAACAAAAAGAAAATAGAAAATTCAAGAATTCTAGTTTGTTTGCAATGTTTTAAGGATTCCATAACTGTTGTTGAATTTGATTTAGCGTAACAACTCATTGACTTCTTTTCTTCATAAAATATTGATAAAAATTATCAAAAAAACAAATACTTCAATTTTTTTTCAAAAACTAAGTCTTAAATCAAAAAAGTTACACAAGTATAGCTCACTTTTTCTTCAAAAAATACATTTGCTGGCCAAATTTCAGAACAATCGGTTCAAAAGAGTAATAAAAATGGGTTGTCCCCCATAACCTTCAATTATTGGGCAATATAATAGTTCACACACATGTGATTTCATTCAGTATTCATCTTTCAAATATATGCAACTCATTACAAATGCAACCTTAGTTCTGAAATTCTCATGAAGGATATATTTTTAGGGGATAACTTACCAAATGTCAGTCACCCAGCCAGCTCCTGGTCTGACTAACATTTCAACAGATTTTTAATGGAAGCTGGTTGTTTACCAAGATTGAGCAAAAACGATGGTTGAAATCAGGGTGAACTATAATGAGAATTTACCTACAAATGAACAATCATAGGAAAACATAAATTAAGAAACCAAATGACACCGTGATAGAAATTAAAAAATAAATAAATTGATTCAGAAAATGCAACAAAACTAAAATATATCTGAACATACTAGGGCCTCAAACAAATAATATTTATAATCAACTAAGAAAGAAAAAAACACAACTGGGAAAATGCAAATGGAAGCAACTGCTAAATAAAAAATATAAATGTACGACCAAAACAAATCACTGAATTTTCACTCCAGATGTCGTCTGTCTATGCTGTATTGTCGTCTGTCTAACCAGAGTAAAATTGGGCAAAATCATTTTGAATTCACTGGCTTCATGACACAAAAGTGGTCCAACCTTGGCTGCTCTACAACAAAGAGAATATGCATCAACATTCTACCGGGAAACACCACTGATCACATTTTAAGCTAATGGTCAAAACTAGGCATCTGACAAATTAAACTAAAGTTACTGCAAAAGATAGAAATTACAGGTTAGCAAAAAAGACTCCTGAGAAGCAAACAAGTTTAACATAATAAATGCAGCAACAGACTGGGTTTAAGGTATAAGAGGGATGAACATAAAAATTCAACATTATTAAAACTAATTTAAAGCAGGAATTATTATTATTATTATTATTATCATATAAGAAAGTTTTAGCCTCCTTTAACCACAACAAAGATGTTCCAAGAAAGGAAGGCACCATTTAATATGGAGTTGAGGGAACGCGGAATCTATGCACAAGGTGCACAGAAACAGGAAGCTAAGAAAGAAGTTCATGAAACAAGAAAAAGTTGAAGAGAGTAGTAGGTGCTGAAAAACCGGACAGCAGTGAACCAAAAAAAAGATGGTTTGCAACAAAAAAAAAACCTTTTTTATTTCAACAAAAAGAAAGCCTTCCTAACCTTTAGCTCAGTCCCTCACATAGCCCCCCTGGGAATGCTAATTCCCATAGATACAATAATTGTATCCCCCAATAAACATTTCAATGTTTCTTAAAATTTCAGGGATGTTTACAAGGAAAAGTGCAGCATTAAAATTGTAGATGCACTAGGGAAATATTCGTAAAAATTTAAAAACAATGATATATGTTTATAATAATAAATGGTAACTATTAGGAAACAAATATTCATACTTCCAAGATTGAAACTAAAATTTTCATATTTTAGGCTCATTTTTACAAGGTCACAGGCTAAATTTGAAATAAGCCACTGAGAAAAAATGAAATTTTTTGCTAGAGCAATAAACAAGTTAGTGCTGTAGTATGTAAAATAAATATATATTTTTTTCATTTAATCTCCTCAATTATTGAAGATAAATCAATTCTCCAACATGGATCCACCAAACACATCCAACTTCAGCCACCAGATTAGCCGCTATACTATTACCCATCTGATTTTCACATGTCAATTCGATTAAGCTGCCAAATCTCTGTATTCTTTTATTTTGGTCACAAACATACGCATTTTTTACAGTTGGTATGTGCCATTGTTGAACTTTTTGTGAGAACCCATAGAAGTTTGTTTAGAAAATATTGATGTGTTCAAGAACCTTCCTATTTTTTGAAATAGCTTAGATCTGATCAAAAAAGTAAAGCTATTAGCTTGGTTCTTGATATATTTGATAATTTTTCACAAATAGTCTCACTCCTGATATAAATTGGCTACTGGTTTTAAAATGACTAAGATTAAAATTTAAAATTTTTTTAATTAACTAATCAATAAGCAATTTTACCTAAACAACCACTCTAATATAAGAAGTTTGGTTAGTTATGATTACAGAAGTATTTTCTGATATTCCTTGCTTTCATCATGGATAGAAATTTCTGGAGCTCTTAACTGATCAATTTTTTCCATTTTACTCTCTTAAATTAGCACAGCAATTGAAATGGTAAAATTGCAGAATTTATATCAAATCTTGATCTAATGTACATAGGTTTCAAACTCTTAAAGTTCTCAACCCTTAGTGTATAGATGACAACTTTGTAACCAAGATATAGCCTACCCTATAACTCCATGACATAAAATAGAATTTTATAGTGCCCATAATGGCTAAAACTATAATAACTATGGCAAAAATTTCAAATAACTCTACCAACTAATATCAGAGCAATTAGTAGGATTTATGAAGCCATATTTAATGGTATAACAGAGTTTACTGACAGTAACCTACTATCATTTTCACCCAAGTTTACCAACAAACATGATGTTTTTTTTTAAATTTAACCATCATTTTCTTTCGATTCTTAATTTAAACAAAAATTCACTTTTTGAATTTTACATATTTAAAGCTTAGCGCATGGCACTACCTCCATCTGTTGAAAAACCCTGTCAGAATTTTAAGGCCCTAAAAATGATTTTTTTCCTTTCCAAAATATCTTCATAAGGCATTATTATTTTAATGAAAATAAAGGAGAAGCACATGCTTAAGCAGAGCAGATGCTCACTTATGCTTCTTTCAATTTACACTTCAAAATTGCCATTTTAAAAATGAACAGAAATTACAGTAGTCTGATATCCCCAATCAAAACTTTTTTATAACAAACTAATAGATTTTTGAAATTTTGGTACTTGTTTAATGTTAATGACATCAAAGTAAACAACTTTTCTTCCATACACTTTTCGTCGCAAATGAATATTTAACAAGTTCTCTCTTTTATCAGTATTGCTATTCATTCTGGGCCTGCTACGTCATTTTCTACAAAACGTATACCATTATGGAATGCTACGTGACATTAGGGTAGGTGACACAAAGTTACATGATGTAAGGTTACTTTTTGTGACGTTAGATGAGGTTAGGATAGGTTAGATTAGATTGGGCTAGATTGGTTAAGTTGGTCCGTTACCACTAGTGATGCAAAAAAACGATTTTATTTGATGACCTTTTTTTTTGCAAAAAATACGTGTTTTTTATGTGTTTTTTGTTTTTTCTTTGGCACACACTTAATATATAAAATATATTAATATCTATGTTTTTGAGTCATTTTTTTGTAATGAAAACATAAAAAGGAAACCATACAGTAAAAACGGTGGCAGATAACCCACAATTACCTAGAGGAGTCTAAGAGGAACAGCAGGAGCCACAGAACGTATATTGATAGAGTAAAAATTCAGAGCTTATTATCTTTACTATGTCTAATTTTTTTAGTCACATAAAAATAAAATCAGACATGTGGAGATAGTAATCTCTGAACTTTGACTCCATCAATATAAGTTCTATGGCTCCTGCTGTTCCTCTTAGACTCCACTAGGTAATTGTGGGTTATCTGCCACCACTTTTACTGTATGGTTTCTTTTTTATATTTTCATTACAAAAAAATGACTCAAAAACATAGATATTAATTTATTTTAGATGACCAAAAGACATGCTATTTTTTTTAAAAACATGTTTTTTTTCCAAAAAATTCTGACTAACAAAAATGAATATTAGTATCTTTTCTGGTACCAAATATAACCATGGTTTTTTTTACAAAAAAAAAAAATCATTACTAAAAATACAATATATTTTATATGACCTAAAAACTCCATGCAGTTCTAAAAAAAACATTTTTTTACTAAAAAATCATGACTGAAACAACATGAATAATATATTTATTAGACCAAAAAAATGTTTTTTTACTAAAAAATCATGATTAAAAAAAAAATGAATATCTTATGATATCTAAAAAACCCATGCTGTTTTCTTAAAAAATGTGTTTTTTTACAAACAATGATGTGTAAGAAAATCTGGATATGAATATACTATTCTATGTGACCAAGAAAACCATGCTGTTTTATTTTACGTGTTTTCCATAAAAATCGTGTCTTAAAATCATGGATATTAATATATTTTATGTCAACAAAAAATTCATTTTTTTAAAAAGATTTTTTTTATTAAAAAGTTATTATTCATTTTTTGCTCACGATTTCATTCTAAAAAAAAACAATATATTTTATGTGACCAAAAATCATGCTTTCTGAAAAAATTTTTTTTACAAAAATTCATGACTAAAAAAACATGAGTATTATTAAATTTTATCTGATCGAAAAAACTATGACATTTTTAACAACCATGTTTTTTTCACAAAAAGTCATTTATATCCATGTTTTTTAGTCATGATTTTATTTTGTAAAGATAACATGATTTAAAACCAGCATGTTTTTTTTTGGCAAATAGAATATATTAATATCCATGTTTTTTTAGTCATGATTTTTCTGTAAAAAAGATGTTAAAAAAAAACAGCATGGTTGCTTATGGTCAAATAAAGTATATTAATATCCGTATTTTTTAGTCAAGACTTATTTGTAACAAAAGCATATTCAAAAAACAGCTTAGATTTTGGGTCGCATAAAATATATTAATATCCATTAGAAACGTGCCAGGTCTTAGAATAAAATATCTACGAAGAATCTATTCACTCTATAAAACCTTTCGGAGACCAGCTCCATCCTCAGTAAGTCATTCAGTAAAATTTTTTTTAAAGGAACAGTGAAAATTCATTGTCCATTTTACCACGTTTTACTGAATGACTTACTGAGGATGGAGCTGGTCTCCAAAAGGTTTTATGGAGTGAATAGATTCTTTGTAGATATTTTATTCTAAGACCTAGTGCAGTTCTAATAAATATGATTTCAATATCAACAGCGTTCTATGTTTCTATGTTTGTCTGATTGAAGAAAATAACTTTCCTGATAGGCCTATTTACATCCATTTTTTTTGGTTGTAATTTTTTTTAAATGTTGAAAAAAAAAAAATTTTTTGGTCCCATAAAATATTATAATAGTCATGTTTTTTTAGTCATGATTTTTCTGTTAAAAAACAATGTTTTAAAAAAACAGCATTGGATTTTTTAGATCACATAAAATATATTAATATCCATGTTTTTTAGTCATGATTTTTGTATAAATAACATGTTTTTGTAAAAAAAGAATGGTTTTTTAGTCACTTCTCGATCAAGACAATATGTAAAGATATGTTATTATAACACACCATTTTGGGAGTTGAAGGTCATTCACTTGTATTGTAAAATAAATGAAATATCAAAACATGAAACTGCAGTAAATAAAATATTTCATAAAACCATAGAAAACCATCAATTAAGAAGTATGCTGTTTTATTTTGTAACATGACATGAAAACAAATAATGTAATGTGGTTCTTTTTCTTGCTGAGTTATTTTCAGACAGAATATAAAGAAAACAAAGTATCTACATTTTTTTGGTCATGGTTTTTTTTTGTAAAATAGGTACATGTTTTTTTTAAAAAACCGCATGGTTTTTTTTAGTCACATCTCTAATTACCACTATAACTCATTAAATACTCATTTGCAACAGAAAGTGCATAGAAAAAAAATCATTTATTTTGTTCTCAATCCCATAATACAACCAACAAAAATGTGAAAATTGATTAAAGTGTTGTTCTGAAAATTCATCAAAACTTCTAAAAGTACCTAATTTCCTTCCAGCTTACATGCCTTGATTAAATTAGAAAATACATTCTTATTAAGGAATGCGACTTGCTGGATTATCCTTGTCTTGAAAATTCACACATAACAGGGGCAACCAATAAAAATTTTGTTAAACTTTTCAAAAATTCAAATTCTACCATTAAAATTCAATTGAATCACGCATAAAATCTCATTTTTTTAATAAACATATCTAGCTATGGCTATCTATTTTGTTCAATAAATTCAAACATATTACCAAGCATGAAGGTGAAAGATTTAAACTTGAATAAATTCATGTTACTTGCAATGACCATGCTTACTTTCAAGTTAGTCCTGGTGTTAGTTATAAGGCATTTGAAAATCCATTGTACAAGGTGAGATATGTTTCAGGCTTGAAATTGGAAATAAAACATCCGTAAATGCCGTCGTTTTGATTAGATGTTAGTTTCAGCCTTTTCAACTCCAACATAGATATTTCCATATGAAGAAAGCATCATTTAGTATGAACTTCAGGAAACACAGAATCTATGAAGTAAGTGCATTGAAACAATAAGTTGAGAAAAAAGATTATAAATCAAGATAGTAGCGGGTGCTGAAAAATTAAGGAGCGAACTAAAAAAGAAGGCCAGTAACTAACAAATACCTACCCATTCTATTTCATTAACAGGAAGGTCTACTTAACCTTCAGATTAAGACCTCGCACTTAGTTGTAAGTCTAAAACAACAGAATTGAGCATAATATCTATAAGGTAGTGACTTGTGCGTGGTGAGAACTTCCCACTGGCCACGTTTCCTGATGTTGAAGGCTCCTGGATATATCAAAGGGCTGTTTACCTTGACTTGCAGCTGAATTGAAAGGAACCCAGCACTAGCAGCTCATCATGAAATTATCGGCTGTTTTTGCCCGCCCACATTGGTATTATAAGCTGTAATGTTAGATTGGCAGTTGGCTAACCGCAACTAGTGTAAACAGAAGGTCTTGCCAGGGCTGCCGAAATTTTTTTCTGCTCATCATACCAAAACTTAAATAAAAGTGTACCAAAAATTATGAAATTTACCAAATTTTTAAACTATTATAAAACAAAACACTAAAATGCTTCACTTACTTTTTCGGTTAGAATGAAGCTTCCTCTTTCTCTTCTTCCTCCTTAGAGTAGCCCACCTAGCCTACCAATGTTCAAATATTTAATTATTAAGTTCCCGAGGTGGCTTCACAGTTTTGCAACCTATGTCCAACATAGGTTGTGATTTGATTTACTTACTTTTTTACTTTTTTAGAGTACGGCGCGTCCTTGAACTTGAACTTGAACTTGAACTTGAGGGCCGACAGTGTCGGGGCCTTTGTAACGGCCTACAATTCCCTCCACAATTTTCACACAAAGAGTTCAGCGCCTGGTACCAGACTTGTCCACTAAACTACTCAGGATCTACGATCCTTGTCACAAGCCTCCATTGGAAGGCATCACCGGGACAGCCAGTGTGTCAAAACACCATCCCCCGGCACATTGGGTCATTACAGCCCATTCTACCAGACTGGCTCATTCCAGTCACTGTCTCTTACTCCAGGCACGCACAAGAAACACTTTCATAGCCTCAGTGATACTCGCATTACACTCCTGATCCAATCCAGCAAGACAGCTCATACCGCAATCATCTTCAGCACATCTGGCATTCCACTCATTCTCTCCATACTGCTCAGACACCACATTCATAAAACTCTCTCTCTCTTGCTCATACTTACTACATTCCAGCACAAAATGCTCAATTGTTTCCTCTACTCCACTATTACACTGCTGACATAATCTGTTATTATTCTCATTCCATCTCCATGTACGTCTGTTCACACTCAATGACTTACATCTCACAGCAAACAAGAGTTGACTTCCAAAACTACCATCATAGAACAGCTCAAACTTAGGTGCTTTCTTTTTCATATACCAGTTAAGTGTAGGCTTCCGCATCATGCTAAGCTTCCACTTATTCAATCCATACTCTTTTGTTTGTCTCTCAATCTCTTTCTTCCACCTCTTGCAGTCCCACTCAGGCCCTACACCTCCTACATTTATTAAACTCCAGTCATCCACAGGTCTCCCAATTCTAACATGAATAATCTTTTGCATACTGAGTTTCCTTGCATGCCCCCAACATACTTTCTCCCAATAGCTTACACTCAGATTCCATTCAAAGATTCGCCTTACCCACCTGCTATTCTGCATTCTTTCAATTCTCACCTTATAATTCAGCACAGCTTTCATCATTCTTTCTGAAAATAGGCTCCACCCTAGGTCACCTCTAATGGCTTCTATAGCTGTCCATTTCGGAGCACCCAATGCTACACGTCCTACCTTATTTTGTATCACATCCAGCTTTTCAAGATCACTTCCATTCCAAGCAAGAGCACTCATACCATACATGACACTAGGTACAGCAACATACTTCCACATTCCTCTCACACATTCGTACTTGTTTGCTCTGTATCTGGCCACACTACCTAACCGTCCACTCCACTGCATTGCTTTAGCCACTTTCTCACCTTTAGTTCTAGTACATCCATCTTCACTCATCATACAACCTAGATATTTGTATTCTTTTGTTCTACCTATTCTGATTTCTCCGATATTCCACAGTCTGTCTCTATCAGTCTCATCACTATTTATAACCATGACCTTACTTTTATCGGCACCAAAGTTCATCTTGAAATCACCCGATGCTGGTATTGGCGCCCACAATGCGCTTGGTGTTTCTTTACTTTGCGGACCGCTTCATATACTTTCTCTCTCTCTCTCTTCTTCAGTTTTGTGAGGTCTCCGGAATTTATAGGTCCATGCGCCTCAGGTCTCTAGGGTTGTCCTTGGCGTTGCCGTATAGGTAGCTCTGCAACAGATGAACAGAGCCTTAACATATTATACACTATATTCAGCTTTTTATGGTTCATAATCGATTTTCGGCTGAGCTGGGGGGAAGGGGGTAATTTAAGCATTGCATTTAGTCTTTTTATTCATTTTTTTTTGGGCGTTCAGCGCACACTAGCACTGAACTTTCAAATCGGAAAAAACTCTAAATTTCTGTAATTAAAATTGCCACTTTGGATCAAAGCCTAATCTACCTATATTTGCCAATTTTGTGAATATTCTCCACTCAGGTGTGATATCCGGCCACAATGTTACTCCATTTTATCCCACGTACACATGTCCGTATAATGCTGAAGAGTTTTGTTGCTTCTTGACTATAACCTGATTTTTCTTAAAAATTTCTGCGAAAAAATTAAAAACCAGCTCATTTTTATGTTTTTCGAAGTCTTCTTTTCCTTTTAGTTATTTTTTTTGTGAGAAATTTCTTAGGATTACAGTGAGCTCAACGGTCATTTTGTGTGTAGTAGATGGTAGGTTGCTTCTATCTTTTATCTTATTTATGTATTTTTTCTAATATTTCATTTTCAATAATTATATATATTAATATGTGTGTGTACGTGTGTAGGTATATATATGTATCTACATAAATAGATATACATGTTTCTATTTCATTTCTTTACGCAAAAACCATACGGTTAATAAATTTTATTGCAATAGCGAAGTGATTCAAAAATAGATCCATCACTTCCCCAGAGGGCGTTTCTGTGAATCAGATTAATGTCAAATATAATTAATGAAATAAAGTGCAATTTGAGCATATGAATCGTAGTAAAATTATCTTTCTGTCCGTATGTTGTACAAGCAATGAATTTTGATATTGAATATATGTTTGTTTACCCATTTCTACCAATATTTTGTAGATATTTGTCAATCATGAGTGGTAACCGGCTTACACTGTATCTCTATTTTATCCCATGTACCCATGTCCGCATGATGTGGTGAATATCGAGAAGATATGAAATATGTTTTTGGTGGGGATAGGGCTTTGCATATTTTTAGGGCATATTTTTCATTTCTCATTCAACTACCCTTGACAGAGATAGACTATTGGCACGCCAAGTATGGTTTGTCTATTAGTACGCCTCGTATATTTTGTCTATTAATACGCCTCGTACGGTCTATCTATTTGTACACCTCTGATAGCTTGTCTATTAGTACACCTCGTATAGTTTGCCTATTATTATGCCTCGTATGGCTTATCTATTTGTAAACTTCGAATGGTTTGTCAATTAGTACACCTAGTATAGAACTTTTGTTAGACTACTAGCACACCACGAATGGTTTGTCTATTAGTACGCCTCGTATATTTTGTCAATTAATATGCCTCGTATGGTCTATCTACTTGTACACCTCTGATAGTTTGTCTACTAGTAAGAAAGAAAGAAAAGAAAGAAAAAACTTTATTTCCAATAGAGATTGTAAAATATTACAATCATTGGTTTTTAAATATCTTAAAATTAATACACTTAGATGATGCACACACACGAGTATAGAAAAACTCGTGTCACTAGTCGAAAATAAATGATTGAGGGCAATGTACTCCTAACCTTGCTTAATCTACATTTGACAATACATGTAATGATAATTATAAGAGATAACGCAAATTCATGGACGATGCATTTTCATTGTGGGTTGAAAACACTTTTGACAGTTTACATGTACATGACATAAAACTTCGCAATTATTGATGCCAGGAAATAATATATGAATCGTTTGTTTCGGCAAATGTTCAAAAGTGTCATTTTAAGGAAGCATGAAAAAAATATATAAATACAAATCCATATACATATATATACGTATATATATATATACATACACACACATACAGATATATATATATATGTACGCATAAGCATGAGGACCAAGAAGATTATAAGTTTTGTATTTCTAATTCAACAATTTTAACATAACGGTCGTTAGTTAATAAGCATTTTATTTAAATATAAATGGATGATCGCACAACAAATGTATAGTTTGTACATGAATGCTTTACAATAATAAAGAGATGACGAGTTAGGTAATGTTACAAGCTGAGAGTGCACAGAAAAAAGACCATTTTCTCTAGTAAAATGCTAGTTGTCAGTTTAGTACACACATATGTGCACGTATACATGTAGATATATACACATACGCATGCACAAACATACCCACGCACATACTTACACCAAATTCGTAAGCATACACAAATGCATTTCTATGCATCGAGGCAATACATACGCATTCTACAGAGTGTCATACGCATAGCGTGCACACGTACACATATATACAAGTAAGCATGTGCGCAAATATCAGCATAAACTAGCCATTATTAACCAGAATTCCAATCGAGGGAAACAGAGAAAATATCTTTTATTATAGCATGAATTTTATAAAATTTCGTACTAAAAATAGTGGCACAAGACAGTCTACTCAAGTCAGAAACATGAAAACGATTGTGGGACGTGAATAAGAAAGAAAACATTAATGTCCTATAAAGGTTTCATATTAGAAAACAAATCACATTATCTTTGAAATATGGCGCAAATTGTTCGGCAACTCATAAACAAACATAGGTATCACACTATTATAAGCATATAACTATAAGCAGAATAAGCATATATTACTGCAGTATAAATGGATGATCACACAACGAATTTATTTTTATTTTTATTTGTTTACATGGATGCTTTACAATTTCATATTAGAAAAAAAAACACATTATCTTTGTAATATGGTGCAGAATGTCTGCAATTGATAAACACACACACACATAGGTACCATGACGGTCTAGTTTGATGCTTGCACAGAAACGGACAGGAATGACATAAAATGCAATCGACTGGTTTATCTACTCTAGTGCACACAGGTGTACGTGCACATATACACACCCATATGCGCACATACACCTGTATACGTACACACATATACAAGTAAGCATGTTTGCAAATGACAACGTATAGGCGGTCAAATCATAATACCTACGCATACTTCCAAACTGTTGTGTGATGTCTTGAATTATAAAACAATGAGCGAGGGAGATTGTTCAGCAATGGAGATACCAGGCAAATGAGATTCGTCAGTACTCATTCAGTATGTTCTGTAACTAAAAATTATTATTGAGACACAAGATGACGAGTTATTTTGGCTTTAAATTCTCTCGGTCTTTGAGGGACTTTAATATTCAGGGGAAGTTTGTTCCACAGTAAGGCGCCTGATATGGACAGAGCCTTCTGCCCTAAGTGAGATGAACGATAGTTGACTAAGACATTATTGTTTCTGTTCGGTTTTTGATTGGTTACAGTGGGTGGATGGAAACGCACTATCTCAGCATTGCTCTGAGGAAGATATAACGAGGAGAATACGTATTGGGCCTTCTGCAAGAGGAGCCTTTCTTGGATAGGAATCCAGCCGAGTTTATTGAGGAGAGGGGTTACGTGATCACTTCTTTTGAAATTACCTTTGCATACCACCTTGGCTGCAAAATTCATGCATTTCTGTAAGTCCCTTTGAAGGTATTGAGGTAAGTCTCCCCATACTAGGCTGCAGTAGTCAATGCGCGATAACACAAGGGATTGACTAGCTAATAATCTGGATTTTTCGTCTAGCATACTTTTTATACGATGAAAAAACATTAAAGTTCCGTAGATTTTGTTGCAAGTAGTCTCAACGTGAGATTTGAAGGACATATTTCTATCGAACCAGATACCTAGATTTTTAACTTTTCTGATGCATTAATTTTATCATTTCCAACTGCAAGAGTAAGATCTGAAGTTTTTTTAATTGCATCTTTGGATCCAAAAATAATGCATTGTGTTTTATTAGCATTTAATTTGAGACCATTTCGGTCGTACCATGATTTCAGGCTAGTCAGTAAAGTTTCGGCTTTAATTTGCGTCTGTGGTATTTCCGATACTGAACTTGTTATTGCAATTTGAACATCATCTGCATACATTGAGATCCGTGTGTTAGAAGGCATTGGAGGGAAATCATTAATGAAAATAGAAAAGAGTAGCGGACCAAGAATGGATCCTTGGGGAACACCAAAATTGTTTTGAATGAATGGGGACAATTTGTTTTCTATGCGGACTGCATGAGATCGATTTGACAAGTAACTTTCAAACCATTGCGTGTCTATTCCCAAGTTCAGTATTTTACGTAGAAGTCTTTCATGTTCGACGCTATCGAACGCCTTAGAGAGATCAAGTAGCAGCAAGAGTGTTACATTCTTTTGATCGATGTCACTGTATATTTTTTCAGATATATTGAGCAGAGCGTCTTGGGTGCTAGTATTTCTTCTATAGGCATATTGATTTTGGTGGAGTAGATTTGACTCGTCCAGGTGAAATGACAGTTGATTTGTCACCACTTTCTCCAATAGTTTGGACATGACAGGCAAAAGACTGATGGGCCTGTAGTTTGATGCTGTATTTAGGTCACCACTTTTGTGCAACGGTCTAATAATGGAGTGTTTCCATTGGTTTGGAAACGTGTTGGTTACTATTGATGTATTAATTATCAGACGAATCCATGGTGCTTTAACAGGGAAACTGTCTTTGATAAATTGAAGACTGATACCATCATGTCCAACCGCCTTTGTGTTTTTTAGTGAGTATAAGATGTTTTGTAACTCCGGTAAATCGACAGGGCGTGGTCTCCACTTGACATCAGTCCTCGAGGGTGCAGTGGGGCATGAATTTTCAATTGTCGTTTCATCTGGATTGGTACACACCTCACTGAAAACTTGAGCCCCTACTTTTGAAAAGAATGTGTTGAAATCCGTGGCTGTTGCCAAGGGATTTTCAAAATTACTTATGCGATCTAAATTTTTATATGGGGCTACCTCACTAATGATTTCCCAAGTTCGCTTCGGGTTATTTTTAGCCGTTATCAGTGCCTGGTGGAAGTGAGTTTGTTTCGCTTCAGTGATTTTTTTTCGAAGAATTTTTTCATGTTCTTTATATCTCTTGTATAAGGAACTGTTTGATCTATTGTTTTTGTACTCTCGCAAGTTAGCTTTCTTCATTCTGCTCATCTCTTTCACTTCGTCAGTAATCCAAACAGTCCGTTTCGGCTTGTTTTTTTTGGTGACGTAAGGTGCACATTTGTCGAGAGCTGCTGTGAAGTTCTCGTTGAAGATTGACACTTGTATGTCAACATCGTCAGATTGCATCATTTTCTGGAATTCGTTCGACCTATCGAGTAGTTTTTCTTGAAATAGTTCTGCTGAATAGTGCCTTTTCGAGCGATAGGTCATTAAGCGGTATTTTTGTCTTTCCTTCGCAATATTAATTTCACATTCTATAGAGTGGTGATCGGAAATAGAAGGTGATATTACTGTACTAAGTATTGCGGTGGGATTATTTGTGATTGCTAGATCGAGGAGAGTTGCAGAGACTTTAGTGATGCGAGTCGGTTCTTTGACCATTTGTGATAGGCTTAGTTTATACAATAGTTTGCTTAGCTGATTGTTTTTGTCCGTTAGGTCAATATTGAAATCTCCGAAAGCAAAGAATGATTTTTTTGCCTGAAGGATTTCTTTGAAGGTTTCCTCAATGAAATCTAGTGTTAGATTTAGGGGAGACGATGGGTGCCGGTAAAGGCTACCAATGATTATTGATTTGTGTTTATTTATTTGCACTTCTAACCAAACCATTTCAATGCCTTCGCAAACTTTATTCGCTAGTAGTGAAGATGTTGAGTACATTTCTTTCACAAAAATACAAGATCCACTACCTCGGCTGGTTTTAGCGCCATCGTAGCGGTACAACACGTAATCAGGAATGTTCAAAAATAAACTTTGGGTTCGTGAATCAAACCATGTTTCTGAGACACACAAAATGTCAATTTTTTCAGTGACCAGCATTACTCTGATTTCATCCAATTTACCATTCAGGCTTCGAGCATTTACATGCTTGATTTTGATTTTACCTATATTAGCACTCTTTTTAAAGGTAGCGAAGTTACTATCTCGATGTGATCGTTCAGGGGATTTATCGATTTTGTCTAAGTTGCCCAGGGTGTTTGGCCCAGCATCTGCTATGTAAGAAAGTCTACTATTTGGCTGGGCAGCGGCACTCTGTCAAGATGAGGTAACCCCGGTCTGATTTTTGCCTTGTGTGACAAGAGCACTGTAGTGATCGTTTTTACGATGGAGCAGTAGTGGGGGGTTATTATTTGATAACTCTGAAATGGGAACGACTGATATTTTAAAAACACAATGATCCTGTTCATCCAGGACGAGAAGTTTTTGGCCTGTCACATTTGAAATGATTAGTGGCATAAGGTCTACAGCAGCTTGGTCAAAATGTTTTTCATCAATGTAATTATCTATGAGGTTTTGCATGTCTCCACTGTTCTTGGCGACAAACTTAGCGTATGTGCTGTTGTTTGCTTTACTCTCTGTTTTGATTGCAGCCTTTAGGGAATTGTAATTCCATTTTGGTGCTGGTTGTTTTGTAAGTAGATGAGCTACTGCGTGGAGGAGACAGTGTCCATCGGCTTTGGTGGGAATCAGTTTTATGTTCCATGAAAGAAAGAAAGAAAAAAAAAGAAAAACAGTATATTTCCAATATAGATGGTACAAAAGTACCATCATTGGTTTTTAAAATCTCTTAAAATTAATACACTTAGATGATATACACACACGAGTATTGTAAAACTCGTGTCACTAGTCGAAAATAAATGATTGAGGGCAATGTACTCCTAATCTTGCTTAATCTACATTTGATAATACATGTAATGATAATTATAAGAGACAACACAATTTCATGGACGATGCATTTTCAGTGTGAGGTGAAAACACTTTTGACAGTTTACATGTCAAACAAAACTTCGCAATTCTTGATGCCAGGAAATAATACATGAATCGCTTGTTTCGGCCAATGTTCAAAAGTGTCATTTTGAGGAAGCATGAAAAATATATATATATATATATAAATATACATCCGTATAAAATGACATAAAACTTCGCAATTCTTGATGCCAGGAAATAATACATGAATCGCTTGTTTCGGCCAATGTTCAAAAGTGTCATTTTGAGGAAGCATGAAAAATATATATATATATAAATATACATCCGTATACATATACACACATATACATATATTCATACATATGTATACATGTACATATACACACATACATATACATGTATACACGTACACATAAGCATGAGGACCAAGAAGATAATAAGTTTTGTATTTCTAATCCAACAATTTTAACATAGCGGTCATTAGTTGATAAGCATTTTATTTAAACAAATAGTGGATGATCGCACAACAAATGTATAGTTTTTACATGAATGCTTTACAATAATAAAGAGATGACGAGTTAGGTAATGTTACAAGTTGAGAGTGAACAGAAAAAAGACCATTATCTCTAGTAAAATGCTAGTTGTCAGTCAAGTACACACATGTGTGCACATATACACGCAAATATATACATATACACATGCACGCACATAATTACACCAAACTCGTAAGGATACACAAATGCATTTCTATGCATCGAGGCAATACATACGCATTCTATTTAGTGTCATACGCATAGCGTGCACACGTACACATATATACAAGTAAGCATGTGCGCGAATATCAGCGTAAACCAGTCAGTATAAACCAGAAATTCCAATCGAGGGAAACGGAGAAAATATCTTTTATTATCGCATGAATTTTATAAAATTTCGTACTACAAATAGTGGCACAAAACAGTCTACCTAAGTCTGAAACATGAAAACGATTGTGGGACGTGAATAAGAAAGAAAACATTAATGTCCTATAAAGGTTTCATATTAGAAAAAAAAATTCACATTATCTTTGAAATATGGCGCAAATTGTCGGCAATTGATAAACAGACATAGGTATCACATTATTATAAGCATATAACTCTAAGCGTAATACTGCAGTATAAATGGGTGATCACACAACGAATTTATTGCTTTTTTTACATGGTTGCTTTACAATTTGATATTAGAAAGAAAATCACATTATCTTTGTAATATGGTGCAGAATGTCTGCAATTGATAAACACACACACACACGTAGGTACCATGACGGTCTAGTTTGATGCTTGCACAGAAATGGAGAGGGATGACATAAAATGCAACCTTCGACTGGTTTATCTACTCTAGTGCACACAGGTGTGCGTGCACATATGCACACCCATATGCCCACATACACCTATATACGTACATACATATTCAAGTAAGCATGTTTGCAAACGGCAGCGCATAGGCGATCAAATCACACTACCTACGCATACTCTAAAACTGTTTTGTGATATCTTGTATTATAAAACAATAAGCGAGGGAGGTTATTGAGCAATGAAGATACCAGGCAAATGAGATTCGACAGTACTTTTTTGTGTGTTCTGTAACTAAGAATTATTCTTGAGACACTAGATGACGAGTTATTTTGGCTTTAAATTCTCTCGGTCTTTGAGGGACTTTAATACTCAGGGGAAGTTTGTTCCACAGTAAAGCGCCTGATATGGACAGAGCCTTCTGCCCTAAGTAAGATGAACGATAGTTGACTAAGACATTATTGTTTCTATTCGGTTTTTGATTGGTTACAGTGGGTGGATGGAAACACACTATCTCAGCATTGCTCTGAGGAAAATATAACGAGGAGAATACGTATTGGGCCTTCTGCATGAGGAGCCTTTCTTGGATAGGAATCCAGCAGAGTTTATTGAGGAGAGGGGTTACGTGGTCACTTCTTTTGAAATTACCGTTGCATACCACCTTCGCTGCAAAATTCATGCACTTTTGTAAGTCCCTTTGAAGGTATTTAGGTAAGTCTCCCCATACTAGGCTGCAGTAGTCAATGAGCGATAACACAAGGGATTGAATTGCTAATAATCTGGATTTTTCGTCTAGCATACTTTTTATACGATGAAAAAACATTAAAGTTCCGTAGATTTTGTTGCAAGTAGTCTCAACGTGAGATTTGAAGGACATATTTCTATCGAACCAGATCCCTAGATTTTTAACTTTTTCTGATGCATTTAGTTTATCATTTCCAACTTTAAGAGTAAGATCTGAAGTTTTTTTAATTGCATCTTTGGATCCAAAAATAATGCATTGTGTTTTATTAGCATTTAATTTAAGACCATTTCGGTCGTACCATGATTTCAGGCTAGTCAGTAAAGTTTCGGCTTTAATTTGAGTCTGTGGTATTTCCGATACAGAACTTGTTATTGCAATTGGAACATCATCTGCATACATCGAGATCCGTGTGTTAGAAGGCATTGGAGGGAAATCAATAATGAAAATAGAAAACAGTAGCGGACCAAGAATGGATCCTTGGGGAACACCAAAATTGTTTTGAATGAATGGGGACAATTTGTTTTCTATGCGGACTGCATGAGATCGATTTGACAAGTAACTTTCAAACATGAGATGATCGTTTCAATTCATCCATTGTGGAATTCATGCGTTCACAAATGGGGCTGGAGACGTTTTTTTTCGCACTTTTTACATCATTAAGAGGTTCTGAGAGGTGCGGGGAATTTACGTTTTTCTGGCTCTGAATTCCCGCTCTGTGGTGATTTCTTGTATGGGGATTTGCAGAGAACTGAGAAATGCTCGTGTCAATTATATTTTTCTGGTGATGATTGTGCATACCGTTGGGTAGTGGATTTTCCATCGATTGTCGACTGCAATTTTGCAGTGATTTCTCTCTTCCTGTTGATATCACTGCTTCTGAGTATGTGATTGGATGTTGATGTATACTTGTGTCTAAGAGGGGCTGTTTATCCTCTTCATCAGCATTGGATAGCAATGAAAACCTATTTTTTGTAGGCACTCCGCAATCGTTTGTGGCGGATGCTGGAGAGGGCTTGTTATATGAGGGCAAACATCGGGAGGAGAGGGGAGGAGAGGGTTTGTTATACGAAGGCAAACATCGGTTTATGCTGCTGGAGGTTTCACGTGGATAGGCGGTCAACTTAGAACAATCATTCAACTCATTTTGCTGTTTTGCATGATCATTAGAGTATTCAATTTCTTCATTCAGAGCATGGGAGTTTCTGACACAGGAGATAAAATGTGAAGTTAGTCTCAAAGGTGATTTTAGAGCAATTTGTTGAAGAAAATGATGCGTGTCTTCTCGCGTAACGGGCCAAGTGCGGACATTGTTGTAAGCTTCATTGACAGGACCGGTTTTTACATTTGCTCGCAGCGGAATCAGTTTAAGACCAATTTTTCTGCACAGGCTCGATGCCATGTACAATTGCTGCCCACTGCAGGAACTCACCACATAAATATGAGAAAAAAGATTCTTTGTCATGATCAGATTTTTTAACTTTGTGAGATTTTGGGACGAGAGGCTCAAACCTTTGAAACTAATTATATAGTTCCTGAAAGGAGGTGCGCGTTCAATCTCATCATAGAGATCATTTAGACGTTCCGAAGTTATGGTCTGAATCCTGCATGCGCTATCAATGTCATCTCTGTTGATTTTTGTGAGCCTATTGTCTCCAACGAGAAAAGTGTCTAGAGGGGATTTCGCATAATGATGGTTACTCGCAGCTACCACCGGCGTAAAATCATGAGCGCTGATACAATAATTTAAAGCAAAAAGCTGTTCTTTAATCATTTGAATATTTGATACAGTGGAAAAAATCGACGCTGGGCTTGGGGGACAATTCTGTCTCAAAGCTTTATTGAGAAATGCAGCTGTAAGAGACAGCATGTTATTTATTTCGTGAATAGTTTGGGAACTGGTCATTTGGAGAGGATGTAAGTACCCATCAAAAGCGATAGCAGGTCTGTTTGTATTGTTCTCC
The DNA here is from genome assembly GCA_030386875.1 of Morinoia aosen. Lineage (NCBI taxonomy): Eukaryota > Metazoa > Arthropoda > Malacostraca > Amphipoda > Talitridae > Morinoia > Morinoia aosen. The sequence continues at coordinate 102,495,415 of CM059576.1, read as the reverse complement.
ACTGAAAATCTTAAGTTATCCTCGCAGTTTACGCTCTGAGGTACTTTACTGCCAGTGTCAGCTGCCACGCATGCATTTTCAAACCTAACTCCACCGCCTGAAAGGCCTACACACAATTGATCATTAAAATTATAATTAAAATTACCCATTTTACTCTCTGACTGGTTCCTCACATCGAAAATTTTAACGCGTTCCAACGTTGACGTTGACGTTGGTGTCGCCATCGTTGGTGAACAATTTTGAGCTTTCTCAGTGACGCAGGACAGGGGAGATGCCGCCATGACGCAATCGTTGGACGAGACGAAGGAGCTAGCGGTGGTGCTGTGGCAGCTGGCGCCAGTGATGAGGTACAAGCAGCGCTTGGGAGATTTTCGTCAAAGACGGGCGACTCTGCTGCTCGATTCTCTGTCGGGCACCTCTCCGTCGATTCTCTCTCGGTCGGCACTGGTGATGTTTTGAGAGTTACGGTGCTTTCGTCGACGTCATACCGTTTCTCTGTCGGAGTTTTTGTAGTCATTGTGAGCGGCTTAGGCTTTTGAACGAGCGATTTTACACGCGAGAATTTTGGTGGTTTTTGCTTTCGTTTTCTGAACGGTTCAGATATATTCCGCTTTTTGGGGTTTGAGTTTTCATGCGGCGCTGTTGTGAGGGATGTTATTTCTCCAGATAAAGCTGCTTTCCGAGTAGCTGAGCGAGTTTCGTAATGAGACATTGTGAAGTTGTATTGGATGAGTGGATAAAGGTGAAGATAATTCAAAATTTTGTTCACTGTGTAGCTGTTACGGAGTGAGTAACGATCGTCTTGGGTAGAAGGGTAATAGTTTACACATGAGTGAGGGCTAGCTTCTCATTTAGAATTTGAAACACTCAAAAATATTGCCATAAAAACATCACCTAAAAAAAACGTCACCAAAAACATAAGAAAATAGAGTTGCCCTTAAATGCTGGAGAAAGGAGGCGAGGAACTGGGAGAGCGTTGGTCGGCCGTGAATAATGACGACAATGACGTACGTTCAGACTTTTGCAGGTTGACACATTTTACTCATTCAGTTTCTAAACGTTTCATAATAGTAATCCCTCTTTCACTTTTTATGTCACTGTTCACCAAAGTTAACTGGTGGGTCACAATTTCACCAAAAGAAAGTTAATTTTATTTATTCAGAGGAGGTTGAAAATTGGGTGATTAACTTTGACAAGAAAGATGGCCATCATTGAAATATTTGCGAGTGAGGGATTGCATTGCTTGTTCACATTTGAAAACGAAAAAGACCGCCTTTTAATGCCAGACGAAGAAAAGCCGCCCGTAAGACAGAGGGGGAGGGGTAGAGGAAAAGAGAAGGTTTAGTAGACAGAGACGGGGGGGGGGGGCGTTGAGCAGGATGCTTGCGGTGATCCAGCTTGGCGTTTCTCGCTCGTCTGCTTGTGAAGAAACCAATACAATTTTTTTTCCGTGTAAAGATTGCTATGGTGAGCTATCCAAAAGACGTCATATTGCTGAAAATTCGCCTTACGTTGTGGAATTATGTTCTAGCAGTGAACACAGATTTAAGTTAGCCACTATTACAGCGTGGCAATTCTTACAAGGAAAGGGTAGGCTGGGGGGAGGAAGGGGTGCGGGCGCAGACTTGGTGTAGCTGAGCCCTCATAGAGCTCTATTGTTTCAGGGTTTCACGTTTTATTCACTCATTTTGCAACCTTCAACCTTTACAGAAAATATTTTCTCTAAATCACTTTTTACGTCACTGTTTCACCAAAAGTTCTCAATAAAAGGACAGAGTTACTTACTGGTAAAGTAATTTGAACACAATTTTGAGGATTAAAGGTCAAAATTGAGCGTCATAGACACTCAACATAATTTTTTTTGTTGCAATAACTGATAAAATAACAAAAAAAATGTATCACTGTGTTCTATGTTTGTCTTCACAAAATTCAAATTTGCTAGAGCATCGGACCTTTTTTATTTTCATGCTGGTGTTCGTGGTACGTTTGTTCTATATGCGGAAGAGGGAGGAGCAGGTGTTGCGGTTGACCAGGGAGGGAGCCTACACCGAGGGTCGAGGGTCGCTACACAGACTTCGAGTGGAGACAAAGTTTACAGAAAGCACCAGTCTGTTTTTGCACGAATAAATTGGTCGCAAATGATTGTACTTGATTACTGTTTCTCACTTTTGCGATTCAATGAGGTAGAAAGCACATTCACAGATACTCAGTTCGAGTTTGGGGCTTTGGGAAAGTTTCGTTCCCTTACATTTTGAAATGTTTGACGCCGCGTTTACGCGGAGCGTCAGTTCACCTCCGCACTCGACAGCCTAAAGTATAGTTTGTCTATTTTTATGCCTCGTATGGCTTATCTACTTGTACACCTCGGATGGTTTGTCAATTAGTACTCCTCGCATGGAACATTTGTTTTAGGATGCCTTATATTTAGGAAACTTTTAAAAGCCAATATGTTGGCATGTATCTCATGTGACAACTTGTAAATAAACATTTTTCTTATTTCATTTATATTTTATTTTTATTTTTCCCATACATAGGCGTTAGCAATTTCATGCAGGATTAGCATTTTCAACCTAGGCATTAAGACACTTGAGCAGCATAGAATTAATTTCAAGGGAGAACAATGGTCCAGCCTGGGCTGCACAGCCTGGAGCATCAAGCGGTAGGCATTTGGGGCGCTTTATAGCTTAAGGGTTTAGACATGCTTACTCCCTACTCTACGTTACACTACCTCTACTGGAGTGCATGTCCACAAGAGGCAAAATTAGTGACGTTCTCTGCTGCTTATTGACGGCATGTTCACTCTGTGTTCATAGAGCCCCTTGTACAGTAGTTGCATTTACAGACCTTATGCAAACAAAGACACTCTATTCAACAAAGTGTTCTTTCCCCTTTCAGGACGTAGCTTTTAATGTACTATCTAATGTTAGTAGTTAGTCACTATTTATAGAATTCCCAGTCTACCTGTTGATACCAGAAAGGTTGCTACAATAGTGAGAATAAATTGTTGCATTTTGGCATCATGTTTGCCTCCCCCTAACAGATTTTTAACCGTGCAGGGGATTTTGGCACCACTTAGTTCTGAATACATATTATCTCTGGCCAGTGAGTACAGTGGGCATTGGAGTAAAAAGTGTTCAACACTATCTATACTTCCGCAAGTGCATTTATCTGTTGTTGCAAGTTCAAACCTGTACAGATGTTGGTTTAATCCTACATGGCCAGTTCTCAAACGAGCCATTGTGGTTTCTACCACTCTAGACCGGTGGTGAGACCAGGGCCAAAAACCAATGTCATCCCTAATTTTGAGTAGAAACTTTCCTATTTTTATGGTATTCACATCATGCAGCCACTTTTTCTTCCACTCTTTCTTAATACATAGTTTAATTTCTCTCACCTTATCAGTTGTTGCAATGTGTATGTTGGGTGTTACCTCCTGCTGATGAGCGGCCTTGGCTGCCAGGTCTGCCAACTCGTTTCCCTCAAGGCCCTTATGTCCTGGAATATACTGAATACAGATTGGGAACTTCATACTTATAAGTTCAGTATACTTCTGCACTTCATACACTAAATGAATGTAGTTCACATTTGATCTACATTGCAGAGAATATATACTTGAGAGGAAATCTGTATAAATAACTGCTCCTGGAAGAGAGTCATAATTAGCATACACATATTTAGTGGCCTGCACCAAGGCAAACATTTCACAAGCAAAGATGGAAGTCTCTGGAGGTAATCTCCAATTCATCATCTTGGTGCTCTGTACATCTTGAACTATTACTGCTGCTGCAGCGGAACAAATAGGGTCAACAAGTACAGACCCATCAGTGTACACAGACAAATAATGGGGGTATACCATATCTTGAAGATATTGATGAGTTGAGTAAACTCTTTCACTGGACAAATGTCTTACAGGGACATCTAAGAACTCAGTGAGGAACATCTTACTGGTATCCTTCCAAGAAGGAACAAGGGAAACAATAGGGGTACAACAGGTATTAGGTTTGGGAATTTTCATTATATTAAAGCGCCTTTCAGCTCTAACTACTAGAGCTGGCAGCATGACGTGCCCAGTCCAAGGCTCGTTCTGCAAACATCCAAATTGGGGAAATATTTCTCTAGTTGTAGCTAAGTTATATGGAAGTTCTTTAGGTCTGCAATAAAACTTCATTAGTGTCAACATCCTACGGAATTTCAAAGGAGGGATGTTATTTTCAACTTCGAGTGATATTATTGGAGTGGTGCTCCGCACCCTGGTAGCAATCCTTAAACAGGTATTTTGCATAATGTCTAATTTATTCAGGTAGGACTCAGGAGCTACTCCATAAAACATTAAGCCATAATCTAACTTGGCACGGACCACCATTTTGTAATACTTGAGCAGGCTTGATCTGTCTGCTCCCCAGTAGTGATGAGATATTGCTTTCATAATATTTACTCTGGGAATGCAGCTATCTCTCACACTCTGTATGTGGGCTTTCCAAGAAAGGTTTGGAGCATCCAGTGTAACTCCCAAATATTTATAGGTGGGAACAAAATCTATAGTTTTGCCTTCAACAGTTATGTTAGGTTGTACAGTATCATTTTTCGTAAACATCATTCCCTTTGTTTTTGTCTGGTTCAGTTCTAAGCCCCAATACTTTGCCCAGCTATTGATCTGGTCAACTTGCTCCTGAACCTTCCTAATTACCTGCTGTATATCTATACCCCTACATAAGATAGTTATATCATCTGCATACTCTAAAAGAGTGACTCCATTAACTCTAGGGATGTCAGACAACATAACATTAAAAAGCGTGGGTGCAAGAACTGAGCCTTGTGGGACTCCTGAGCTTATTTGCCGAACAGAGGAATAACTAACGTCAAAAAATACCTTGAATTCTCTGCTCCGCAAATACTCCCTTATCCAGCCAAGTGTCCTACCAACTATTCCGACTTTAGAGAGTTTAAAGAGAAGGCCAGTATGCCAAACACGGTCATAAGCCTTACTCAAATCACAGAAAATCACCACGCATATACCTCGGTCTACCAGGGTATATCTAACATTCATTTCTAGCCTAGCCACCTGATCCAGTGTGCACATCCTCTTCCGAAAACCACTTTGAGTATCACTGAGAGTCTCACATTTTTCTAACACATAATACAGTCGGTTACAGATCAAGCCCTCTACTATTTTTGACATACATGATAATAGTGATATAGGTCTATAAGCATTTGGGTCAGATGATACTTTATCAGGTTTTAATATAGGTATTATAGTAGCTAGCTTCCATGAACAAGGAATTATACTATTTTTAAAACTATGATTAATTATGGACAAGAACCAATCATTATATTCCACTGAAAGGTTTTTGAGCATTTGATTGTGGATCATATCATCACCGGGTGAAATATTTTTACTATGCTTTATCACTCGCTGAAGCTCTGACAGGGTAAAAGGCTCATTATAATCTACTAGATCATCATTACTTAATGCTATAGCTAGCTGCAACAAGTAGGTGCTATGTGGGGTGGAACATTTTGAATTTAGTACCTTTGAGTATACATCTGCTATGGCTTCAGATTTACTTTGAGCCTCAGTAATCACTTTATCATTTAAAACCAAGGGGTCCGATCTAATAACCCGTCGTTTTCCAGACAAGGCACCTATTTTTTTCCATATAGCACTCACTGGGGTAAGTTGGTTTATTTCAGAACAAAAGTCCTGAAAGGCTTTGATTTTAGCAGCTTTAGTGACTCGCTTAACCATTGCCTCTGCTTTCCTTAAGGTGACCAAATTATCAGGAGTTGGGTGCTTCCTAAAGTTATTCTTTGCTGCATGACGCCTACTGACCCATGCACTGCACTCACTATTCCACCAGGGCTTAGAGTATTTAGGGGTGATCCTCTCTTGAGTTCTAGCAAAAACTCTTCCTGATGTCTGGGTAAGTGCCTCTGTGAAATTCAGAACAGATTCCTCAAAATTTTCCCCTCTATTTATTTGGGGAAGGGAGGCTCTCCATTGGCCCCAGGAACCCCCACCAAAGCGCCAGTGACCTCTAGATCTAAAAGTAGCCACGTCAGGGGAGAAGCCCACCGATAGCAGCACTGGCTCATGATCACTTCCCAACTCCTCCCCCAAAGTAACCTGGGACATTGGTTGAAGGTCAGCAGAGCTAAAACACAAATCCAAAGTGGATTTTGTCTTTGTAGGCATATGGTAATATGTTGGTAAATTTAGTGGTGTGAGTAGAACCAGGTCATGTAGTAAAAGTACATCCACAAGGTTATTTCCGGTACTATTACTTGGGGCTCTTGTGTCCCACATTGGATGGTGAGCATTGAAGTCACCAGTGACAAGTTTACATGAGCCAAGTTGATAAAAATAGTGATTAAATTCGTCTGCACTGACAACTGAACTTGGGTTATATAAATTCAAGATTTCAACAGTTTTCGATTTATTGAATATTTTCATTGCCTGTATTTCAAGGCTGCCATTTGGGTACTCATTCAGTGATTTTTCAGAGCAGTGCACATCATTTCGAACCAGCATTGCTATGCCTCCGCCGGGCCTCACAAGTCTATGCTTGTAAAAGGTACGATAATTTATAAAAGTTGGTTCTCTGCTGGCCTTCAACCATGTTTCGGATAAGCAAATTATATGTGGCTTTGTGGTATACACTCTTATTTTGAATTCTGATAGTTTGCTGTAAAGGCTATGGCAGTTCCATACAAGAATATTTAAATTGTTACTTGTTTCTATTTTTTTTTCTCATCCCACTCTTACCTCTGTTCTGTGTCCTATTTAGTGTTTTCTGGGCACCTTCCTGACATCCATTTTGACCTCTGGTTTGGTGGGAGTTGAATGTGGGTCCAAGGCTGTCTTGAGAAGCACGCTGCTCAACCACCGGCTGCTCAGGATTTTTGGGATTGATGGCCCTTACTTGTTTTCTTGCATTATCAGTTGGGTGGGAGCGTGTCTTGATTATTTGGGACTCATCCATCCTCAAATGCGGTTCCTCCCATGTTGCATGCACGGCTGATCCACTAGGTATGTCCACAGAAGAGGTGTTTTTGCTCATTTGATCTTTTTCCAATTCCAGTTCACCATTGGTAAGGTTTGTATGCATTTCTTCATTAATTATATCCAAAATGGAGCAGTCTGGAATAGTTTTGTTGCTATTTAACATTAGCTTGAAAATCCTTGCCATAGTAAGGGCTATCTGAACTTGGAGATGCTTACTGGGCTGTTGCAGTATATTCTGAGCAACATCTTCATGTTCAGTTTGAGTGGCAGCATTTTTTGTTTTCTCTGTAAACATCTGCTCTGGTAGCTGACTTTTCATGATGTTTTCCTACTTAGAGGAGACTTGATAAGTTGTATCATCAAATTTTCTTGGTGTGTTGGCAGTTTTGTCTTGCTGTTTGGCCATTTCGACTGCATCTCTATATGACATTTTGTTTTCAGCACGAATTTCCTCAACAAGCTTGGCATTTTTCATTCCTGCACATCCCCCATAGCTTGCTGTGTGGTCTCCTTTACAATTTGTGCACTTCATTGGTTTTTTATTTCCTTTGAGATGCACTCTTTTGATTGATGAGGTCCAGCCCAGATCACACATCGAGGCTTTGAACGGCAGTCTCTTGCATTGTGCCCAAACCTTTGGCAGTTGTAGCACTGCCAAGGCCTGTCCACAAATAGGCGAACTTTAAATTTTTGGTATCCTAGGTATACACATTCAGGCAGTGCAGGTCCAGAAAATGTCAGCTTCACACAAAGTGTTGATTGGTGGTCTTTTCCTTTAGTCAGACGCAGGACGTTAAGGAGATTTGGGTTCTTAATTGACAGGTATTCTTTAATTTCGTTGAGGTCTGAGTCGAGTCCAATTGGTCCTATAACTCCAAAAGATTTTTGCATTGCTTCTGGCAATCTGCAAGTTATGGACCAGTCTCCAATACGATTTGTTTTCAATAGAGTGTTTAGTTGATAGCTGTTAATTTTTTTTATCTTGACTACCAGAAGTTTTCGGCTTATATTTGTCTTTGTATCGATTATGTTGTATTTTCCAAATTCAGATGACTGTAGATCTCTCATTAATTTTAGTTCGTTTGAGAATAATTTCATTACGTCTTGAGAGGAACTTCCGGGCTCAATCAGGACGGTGGCAATCTCAGACTGGCTGTCCTCAGGAAATACCAGCAGGTTGCTAGACATGACAGATGACTGGTTTCTAGTGTTTGGTAGGAGTGCTTTTTTTTGACTGGTGGGTTATCAGCCTGAGCAGGGCTATTTATCCTTCCTGCTGTGGATGCATTAGCTTGGAAGTTTTCAGGTTCTTCAGAGTAATTACGTTTTTTTCCTTTCCAACGGCTCATTTCCAGTTGGGTTGTGTCCAGATTATCAGCATTCAAAGCTTTTAGGAGTTCGCTATCAGTTCCAGGAATACTTCCTACAAGTTGATTTTCTTCAGGGCTCAGAGATAGTTCCGGTAAACTTGGGTTCAGAGTATTCACAGATCGCAAGTGGGAAGGAACTACACTACCGTCATGGGGGGTAGTTACAGAATCCATAATTGATTCATTAGCAGTGGCCATAGCGGTGTCCGAAATCACACTGGAGTCCATTGAGTCAACAAAAGAGATATTTTGTTTCCTCTTCGAAGGTATCGAAGTCTTCTCCCGACCCCTGTGGCAGACCGGCCATTTTTGGCAGCGGTCTGCCTACTCGTAAAGTTCCTTCTTTTCGAAACAGGGTAACCTAGTGTCTTCTACTTATTCTGCAATTGTTAATATAAATAAACAAGGAAATAATCAAATATAATTTACCGTAATATGTAATATCTACGATAATTTTAATCAACTTACCTCGCACGAAAGTCCACACAGCCGACCGTGTCGTTAGCCAATCCCACCCTTCATATACTTTCAAATAGTCGACCACCAAATTTGGTGAAATTGGCTTGGTTAGCACAGAGGTCAATGAGAAGGGCAGATTATTCTCAAAGCTCTCTTGACGGAGATGGACGCGGTGATGTTCGTAGGCAGGGCACTCGATGAATATGTGCTTCAAAGTGATATTCTCGTGGCAGGTAAAGGGGTGTTTACACTAGGGGACATTTCGGCCTTGAGGCGCGACTCGTGTAGACGAAGCTCACCACAGAGGTTCATATTTGTGTGTGTGTGTTCGAAATATTTGTGTGTGGGTTCATATTTGTGTGTGTGCTTTGCTCGAATCCGTGCAGCGCCGCACGTGTGAGAGGCGCAGCTCTAGACCGGTCAGTGTGCAGTTGGTAGTCATCAAGTGAGGTAGCGCCTCTCGCTCACCCATTATGGCTGGCTCAACACTGCCGCGAGAAACTACACTGCTTTTATTTGAAATGTACTAAGCCCATCAATGCCCTTGGCAGACTAAAAGCTGCGAATATAAGGAGGCTGCTTTCCATTTTATTTCAATGAAAATGAACGAATATAGTAACATTTCACTCATGCAAATAAAAAAGAGATTACGTAGCTTTACGATGAAGCAACAATATTCACACAAGCTCGTCTACAGCAATCCATATTTCATAGCAGCAGGCTACACTGACTGGTTTTGTGCTGCATGGCTGCCACTTTTGTTTGACCAAAAAAATCTAGTGTGACCTCAAAAAATATCGAGAAACATCTAGATTTAAAAATAAAACATCCAAAAATATATCTAGAAATAAATTAGTTATCAACTATAATAAATTAGTTGAACAATGGCATATAAGGATATTCATATCATAAATTGCTTTATATTAGGCAATTTATCTATATATAAATTATCAAGTATCCTGATATTTACCCTAATAAAGCTTGGTCTCCAAATATTCTTCAATTCCACACGTGTTGCGAGTAGAAAGGTCAGTCTCTATTGCATTGAAAATTATCAATGCTCAGATTCCTACTTATCAACAATTGTTTCAAGGCTTTCACACCGCTATCTTCATCACTTTTAATAATTTTGCAATTGCTAAGTAAGTTGATTCTACTTTATTAGATGCATTACTTTAGAATATAACTGATACACCAAGTAATTTCATGATAGAAATATCATTGCTTCCATCCAACAATAAACTGAACTCATTGTTACCAATATCATTGGTCAGTCTTTCGTTAAAATGAGGCCACAATACATTCTTGATAATGTATATGCATTTTATTCCATGATTTTTTGATATCATCACTAGTTTTGCAATTGGAGATAGTGTGCTTTAGCTTATGAACCGTGAAATAGCCGTCTTGGTGTCGTTCATAATCTGAACATAACACGATCAGAATATGGTTGCTTCACTATTCAGACAATTTGCTTACGTAAATTAACAAATATAATAAGAATGAAGTAGTAACCAACCATTATGGTGAATTCTTAATTCGAATTTACAGTAATCTATCATATATATAGCTTAATTGTAATTCTAGCTAGAAAATTTCTAGCATGCTGAAAAAACTATATAGGTTTTATAGCTAATATCTAGGTTCGAAATTTTACATCTAGGCTTCAGCAAAAACATCTAGATCTAGCTATATAATATCTAGAGTGGCAGCCCTGTTGAGCAGCGCGCGCTCCATGGCTCGCTCCAATGGTGTCTAGTCTGAACGCGCATGGCTCTTGTGGAGCTCCACACGAGGCGTCTACACGTGAGCCTGCAGCAAAATGTAGACCAGTGTAAACGGCCCTTAGGGCATGCGCGAGGAGGGGATTTGGTAAAGAAATGGGCATGAGTGATGAGGCAAGTTTTCAGTCTAAGTCGAGTATATGGTACTTGTAAGTGTCTGGGCAGGCAGGATAGAACTGGGTAATTTAGGGAGTGGTTCATGCAGGTAACATTGTGAGGAAGTCCGCGCCAGGCCACCTGCCACACCTGGCGGTAGTGTGCTTTGAGTTTATGGCGAATCTCTGTTCCACTGGGAGGCAGCTTAGCGACTAAAGGCAGGGTCAAGGATTCCCTTGCTAGTTGATCGGCGAGATCATTGCCCCGGATACCCACGTGACCAGGAATCTACTCAATGTAGACCTGGTCAGGTTGCAGAGAGGCCATCTCCTCGAGAATCCATGGGATAAGGTAGTGATTTGGTGGCGAATGAGATAGGAGAGCGTAGATTGAACTGAGGGAGTCGGAAAAAATAACGTATCATTTTTCTGACTTAGTGATAAACTTAATTGCAGAGTAGATGGCATAAAGTTCGACGGTAAAGATAGAGGAGTGATCGGGAAGTTTCGCTTTAAGGTTGAATGTTTCAGAGTAGATACCGCAGCCTGCAGAGTTGTCTTGAACGGAGCCATCAGTGAAGATAAGGGTGCAGTTTGGGTAGTTGTGCTCTGTCAGATCGCTGAATACCTGGTTCCACTGTTCATTGGATAGAGAGTTCTTATTTTGGAAGGCTAGCGATTTATGCACTGGGATAGTTGGGCGGATGTATCGGCAAGACATGGGCATGACCTGTATGTCAGAAAATTCCATGCATAAAGACTCGAATTCTTTTAGGGCTCTGCCAGGGAACGGTAGTGGGCGTGGAATGACGTTATAAAACAGGAACGGGTAATAGTTTAGAAGGAGTAAGCGAGTTGGGTGTCTGGGGATGGAAAGAATACGCGAGCAGTATCCAGAGAGTAATTGCCGCCGTCGTACATGGAGAGAAGTTAGATCTGCCTCAGCTTCGAGTTTTATTGTCGGAGTACAGCGCAGAGCCCCTAACATCACCCTAGCCGCGGCGTACTGCAATCGATCGAGGCGTGCCAAGTGTGATGGCGCAGCAGTGGAGAAAAGAAAAGAGCCATAATCAAGTTTGGAGCGGATCAGTGTGTTGTATAGTTAGCGGAGGGTGAAAAAATCAGCGCCCCAGTGATTTGATTGCATTAATGCATTGAGTGTTGCCGTTGAAATTGATTCCTGATTTTTGTTTTCATGTTGTTAACTAAGGGTCAAAAAATTCTCTCAGGCTCTCTGCCATCGAGCTAGGATACATACTCCCTCCACGCTCTCTGCTGCAGCAGAAGAATGCGGCGGTGACGAACGCTGGGTCATGAAAAACAAACAGCAAACGAACGGTAACGTGTACAGAACAAATCAAGCATACTAACTACTCAAATGCTCGTCAGTCTGAGTCAACGAAACGACATCATAGATGAGCAATTTTAACAAATAACAAAACTAACATTGCACTAAAATTTTCAACTTTCTTTATTTACATCTAATAACATATAAAACTTGCGACTGTAGAAGTGCAGCGTGGCTCGGTGGCACTTGCTATGGACCGACCGGGGCCCCGGCCCCGGCCATTTTTGCTGACCTCGGCCCCGGCCCCGGCAAGCCCCGAAAATTTTTGCCCACCCCGGCCCCAGCTCAGGCAGAATAGTGCCCTAAACCAGGGTTTTTGGCCGGGTTTTAGTATTGTACTACACCTTTTTTACATCAAATTAATCCAAGTCAAGTTCAAATTAATCCAAGTTAAGTTTAAATTAATCCAAGTCAAGTTCAAATAAATCCAAGTCAAATTCAAATTAATCCAAGTCAAATTCAAATTGATCTAACCCTAAGTTGAGTTGAAAATTGACATAATCACACGTTAATTTGAGCGGTTTTGTGTTAAATATGTATCAATTGGATGTGGTGAGGTTCAGACCGTGTCAGGACGTGTCACGACGAAGTAATGCAAAACGCCGGTTAGTGGCTCAATGCATGTTGTGGTTGGGTGCGTAATGTTGTCAAGTCACTACAGTTTTGTAGACTTGCAGTTGCTGTGTTTGTTGAATTAATTTTTATAGAGGCAATTATAGTAATTAAATATACCGGGTGTTCCACAAAAATGTCCACGACTTTTTAATTGATTCCATCTCCGCTTTAGATTAATATATTTTAATTGTCTTTTTTCACGATGTGGTAAATTTTGTTTCCTTTTCGAAAAATTTAAGTTTTTAAAAATCGATTAATAATTCATTTTTCAGGGATTGATTTACTGAAAAAGGCAGAAAAACTAATTGTTCAAAGGAAAAGTTTTAAAAACAACTGGGGGTTTTCTTCTTCATTTCTCAATACCTACTGTAAACGAACGCAATTTCAAACCATCACCTCCATCATTAATAGTTCTTCGACAACGAATTGAAGAAGTGTTTCAAGAACCAAAAGAAAACAGTGAAATAATCTGCAAAACTCTTCGTTCAATGGTGGCTAGAAGTAATGCTTGCCCTGAGAGAAATGGAGGGTATGTCGAAGAATACTCAATTACTTTAGTTATTTAAACAATATTTAAGGTAATTTTATGTTGCAATTTTAAATTTTTGTTTGTTCCTTGTTTTGGAAAGTACAAAATAAGGAAGAATATCAACATTATTTTAAACGCTTTTCCTTTCAACAACTAATTTTTCTATCCCTTTCAGTAAATCCATCAATGTAAAGTGGTTATTAAACGATTTTCAAAAACATAGATTATTCTAAAAGAAAACAAAATTTACTACATTGTTAAAACAGACAACTAAAAAATGTTAATACAAATATACGACAAGGAACGGCTGTTGCATCTCAGAAGACTTTCTCAACTAAAACTTCATGGGGCCATCTAAAATCAACACAAAATGATCAATTCCTGGAAGCTAAAGAAAAACCAAACAAAGAAAGAGAATTGAAAAATAAAAACAAAATGAACAAGAAGAAAAACTAAATGTCTCAGTATTGAAAGCAAAACCAGTTTAGGTTGCAGCAGTGGCAAAACAGCCGATAGTAGCACGCTGTCTTCGTCTACTGGCAAACAGCTGACTTTAAAAAAAACATTGACTGAATCCAAAAACTGGGTACCTAATAATACTGACAAAATACATGGAGAGAAATTGGTAATTTACTGGATTTGTGACGCGCTCAATTCTTTCCACCCTGGGGAAAAGGAAACTTTTTGAACTTTATAAAATTTTTTAATAATTCCATCAGAGGAGGTAATTAGAACAAGACTAATTCTGAACCTCAGTATCCAAATTCAGTGTGCCATTTCAGAAGAAATACAGGAGCAAGTAGACGAAAATAGCATCTTCTCATGAGCTACTGATATTTCGATCTTTCAAGTCGAGATTCTTTCATGTCAATTACTTCGCACCAGATTATAATTACACTGGATGGTAGTATACACACTACTTTTTCTACTTAGTGACTGCATGTTCTTCAGGATTGCGATGAAGTCACAAATCTCTAGAAAAATCATTTTGAATTTTATTAAAAGACACGTGAATTTTTCACCTGCGGTTTGCCGAGCACACAACACCTTTTTCACTCCAAATGATTTTGGAGTGAAAAAGCAATTTTCGTAGTTGCACGCAGATGCTAAGTCATTTAACGTTTTAGCATAACTTTCTATGGATTCATTAACACCTCTGAAGGTCTATTTATGTACAATTACTTACCCTATGGTTTACGTGCAAGCCCCGGCATTTTTCAAGCATTCATGAATTGGACTCTTTCTGGCATCGATAACATCATTGTGTACCAGGATGACCTCCTCATTTTAACCTCTTCAAATGATGCTCATTTGGAAGTTCTTGACAAGGTCCTGTCTGTCCTCAAAAACGCTGAAATTCGCTTAAATCTGTCTAAATGTGCCTTTCTAACTGATCGTGTGTCTTATCTAGGGTACGTTTTCGATAACAAGGGTGTTCACCCAAACTCTGAGAAAGTAGAAGCCATTCTCAATGCTCCTGTTCCTAAAAACCTCAAACAGTTGCAAGCGTTCATCGGATTGTGTAATTTCTATAGTCGTTTTGTACCCAACTTTTCTAATGTCATGCATCCTCTGTATTCGCTGCTTAAGAAAAATGTACAGTTCCGGTGGACTCCAGAACAGGATAGAAGTGTCCAGAAAATCAAAGACATCTTTCGTTCGCATAAACCTCTAAAGTTGTTTGGTCCCAACCATGAAACTCTTCTTGAAACTGATAGTTCGGGTTATGGAGTTGCTGCCATACTCATGCAACGCGTTAGTCCTTCTCATGATTGGTGTCCGGTTCAAATTGTTTCGAGATCTCTAAATAATGCGGAACAAAACTACTCTAACATTGAAAGAGCGAGCCTTAGTGTTGTTTTTGGCGTGGAGAAATTCAAAAAATTTCTACTTGGTGCTAAGTTCATTATCCATAATGATCAAAAACCTCTTTGTAAACTTTTTGCACATAACAAGGGTGTACCTCTCAACTGTTCCGCTCGAATTCAAAGATGGGCTCTCAGACTTTCCCAGTTTGATTATGTTTTCAATTATTCGAAAGGTAAATGTAACGTAAATAGCGATTGTCTCAGTAGGCTGCCACTACCCACGACTGTAAAAGAGCTAGAACCGTACGAAATGATTTTTGCTGTGAACTCTCTTGATAAAAACTCCTGTCACGTGTGAAAATATAAAAACTCATACTGATATGGATAGCGAACTATGCCAACTTAAACAATACATAAAGTTTGGCATGCCTCCTAAACCTAATCCTAATTTGTCTAAATTTAAGAACCTGCTACCTCAGATGACCATCATGAAAGGTTGTATACTTTATAAAGAACGGGTTTTTATTCCCAAGTCATTGCGTAGTTTAGTCCTTGAGACATTTCATGATGGACATCCTGGCATTTGTGGCATGAAATCGCTGGCCAGATCTGTTATTTGGTTTCCCGGAATGGACAAAACTATTGAAGACATCGTAAAATGTTGTCCCCAATGTCAATTAAATCGAGCAAAACCTAAGTCTAGAAATGTAGAATGGCCCACTCCTTCTCGTCCTTTTGGACGCATTCATGTCGATCACTTTTTCTACGAGAATAAAATTGTTTTCATTGCTGTAGATGCATTATCTAAATATATTGAATGCGAAGTGGTACAATCCACGAGTGTGTCAGATACTGTCAATGCGTTGAGAATGATTTTCAGCAGAAACGTGTTGTGTGATGTGTTCGTAAGTGACAATGCTTCTAACTTTTCATCTCAAGACTTTGAAGATTTTCTTATTTCCAACGGCATTGAGCACCTCACACCTCCGCCCTACTCTCCAGCAAGCAATGGTCAAGCTGAGAGGGGGTAAGAGTCATTAAGGACTTGTTGAAAAAACTCTCCTCTTCCGAATCGTTCAAATCCCGTCTAGCAAAAGCATTATTTCAATCGCATTGTATTCCGCATAGTGTTACAAAAATTGCTCCCTCTGTTGCGCTGAACAATCGTAAATTTGTTACTTCCAAAGATAGAGTTCATCCTAAATTTTCTGTGTCCAGGTCTAAGCCTATGTATGTAACTCAATTTGATGTCGGTGATCATGTTCTTGCTCTGAATTTAAGAAATGGTCCCAAGTGGTTGAAGGGAATTATTGTTAGTAAAGGGGCTGTTAATATCTTTCATGTACAAATATTAGCATTAAATGTAATCTGGAAGAGACATTCAAATCAGTTGTTGCTCAGTAATTTGGGATCTATCCGTAGTGGGGAAACAGAGACTCCTGCTTTGCAGCCGGTTAGCAGTTCACCTGTGAAAATGAACCTCGTAGATCAAGTAGAGTAACTAAACCTGTAATGCGAATGGGTTGTTGAGCTCTTCCTTCTTTTTGTCATATATATTCATCTAAAGGGAGGGAAGTTGTTATATTGTGAAGTAGGCATCATTGTGTTTATGGGATTTCCGGAGATGAGGTTGGCGCGTCACCGGAGGACCTGTGATTACGTCTTGCCGGATGCCTTATCGCGTTCAGGTCACATGTCGTAGTGCGACCTCCGCCGGAAGCCGTGCCTTCTGGGCGCATCGCATTGGCATGCACCGGAAGAGCCTTGTTTAACTTCCGAGTGCTATAGCTTATAAGCAGAGTCGGTGTATCGATGAGCCAGTACAAGAATAGGAACTTTGCTGAGGGTTTCCTTTTCCAACTCCTTGAAGTTGAGGCTTCTGATACGGTAGTTAAAGCTACCGATACTGTAGTTTGCAGCTACAGTTACTAAATCTCGTGTCGTGATGAAATACCACGATACTACATATATATATATATGTACGTAAGTATTTTAATTTGAAATACTCAATGAGAAATCCATCAGTACAATTATTAACTTTGTAAAATTTTGTTTCTTATTTCTCATTTCGTAATTTACTTCGTTAACCTTTATTTTGAGGGTTTATCAGTCTTCACAATATGGATGAGGTTTGTTTGTGTAATTCATTTTGTCAATGTTTTGCCTTGATAAAATAGAAATGTAAGAAGAACAAA
Source organism: Morinoia aosen (assembly GCA_030386875.1). Taxonomy (NCBI): domain Eukaryota; kingdom Metazoa; phylum Arthropoda; class Malacostraca; order Amphipoda; family Talitridae; genus Morinoia; species Morinoia aosen. The sequence goes on along the minus strand of CM059576.1, from coordinate 102,478,209 downwards.
TTTACACCTTCAAAGACAAATCCATGTATCACCAACTATTAAATATGATTTTTAATGTATTGGAACTGATTTGTTAGAAATGTTAATGCATTTGAAAGTTAAATTCATTCATCATAGTTCATTTACATAGAATCATGATGTTTTAAATTTGAGCATTGAAGTTTGCGCTATCCTTATGTTAAAGGAATTTAATTAGCTTCTAAGAAATGTTAATAAGAATGTACAATTCAGCTTGTACGACTCCTTGATTTTGAATGATGAAGTTTGCACTGCCATTTTATTATAGGAATTTGATTTGCTCTCATGAAAATAACAATTAATTACTGAACAATTCAACTACATAGTATCATGATTTTTTGAGTTTGAATATTGAAGTTCGTTGTCATAGTATTAGAGGACTTTAATTTTTCTGAAAATCGTTGCAAAATTAAACAAAAAATTATTTCTTGACGGCCAGTTTTTCCACTCCATGTTAATTTGACGGATATCTGCTACGGAAAAAATTGATGACCGCTGTTTTACCACGAATACCTGTACCGGGTGTCCCATAAAAATGTCCCCGCCTTTTAATTGATTATATCACTGCTCTAAATTAGCATATTTGCACTACCTTTTTTCACAATGTAGGTGATTTTGTTTCCTTTTTGAACAATTTCAGTTCTTGAAAATCTTTTCATAACCACTTTACAGCTATCGATTTTCTGAAAGAGGTAGAAAAACTAGTTGTTCAAAAGAAATGTTTTAAAAACAACACTGGTGTTCTTCATTTCTCAATACCTACTGTTAAAATTAATTTCACAATGATGTATCCATCATACCACCTAGTATTTAAACCCTCTGAGAGGTTATTCTCTTCCTTATTTCATCATTTGAAGACACCTAAAATGTAGCTCAATAACTATCGAAGAATTTTCAGCGTGTTGGAATATGAAGCAACGAAAAACTGTGAAAAAGTTAGAAGAGCATTTAATGAAAAATTCCCAGAAAGAAACTCTCCTGATAAGAATACTGTGTATCGCACAGTTAAAAAATAAGAAGAAAATTAAATGCTTTTCTAACTTTATCACGTTTTTTCGTTGCTTCATATTCCAACACGCTGAAAATTCTCCGATAGTTATTGAGCTGCATTTTAGGTGTCTTCAAATGATGAAATAAGGAAGTGGATAACCTCTCAGAGGGTTTAAATACTTGTGGTATGTAGGATAAATCATTGCGAAATTATTTTCAACAGTAGGTAATGAGAAATGAAGAAGAACACCAGTGTTGTTTTTAAAACATTTCCTTTGACCAATTAGTTTTACCTCTTTCAGTATATCGATCCCTGTAAAGTGGTTATTAAACGATTGGCAAAAACTTTAAATTTAAATCATTCGAAAAGGAAACAAAATTTATTAGATTGTGAAAAAATTGATTTCAAATATGTTTATATAAAGCGGAGATATAATCAATCAAAATGTCGGGGAAATTTTTGTCGGGAGACCCGGTATAGCTTGGTATAAGTTATACCATGAAGGGTTCATAGTTTTCGGTCTTTTTTGAAAGCTTTAATTTTAGAAAAATTCAATTTTTGAATTTCTCATATTACAAGTCAATAAGTATAAAGAAAATTGGAAATGTTTGAATGATGGAATCGTTCATTGCATCTTAGCCTGGCTGCTAACCTACATTCTACAGCCTGAAAAAAATATGTCAATTCGCAAGTTCTTCCGAGATTTTCGGTTGAGGTTTCATTCACCATGCATGTACGACTTTATGAATTAACAGCCTTGTGACATATATATGAGTATAATACTTATATATATGTCACTAAAACACGCGACAACGAGTGGTGGAGGCTGCCATGAAACCCTATGAATACTGAGATGCCATTGTTTTCGCCGCTAATTACTGTACCGGCTGATAAATTACTTCAAAGAAAATCGCGAAACATTTGCGATCAGTTTACATAACATTACCATGTATGGGATCAAGATTCAGTGCGTGATGAGAATGGCATTTTGGGGGGACGTGTTCCCCACAGGTCATCTGCTACAAGACGTGGCATTACAACGGCACCGGAGCGACCAACCAACTTCGATAACCACATGGAAACAATGTATAATAAACGTCGGCAGAATTCATGGTAAGTCTGCTTGATTCATACATGGAACCCATGCGTTATTACCACATGGATCCTAGCTGGCAGAAGCGAGGGATGGCCACGAGGCATATGGTTTCCATGTAGGACCCACATCCTCTACATGTAGGACCCACATCCTCTACAATGCTGAAGAGTTGTGTTGCTTCTTGACTATAACCTGATTTTTCTTAAAAACTTTCTGTGAAGAAATTAAAAACCAGTTCATTTTTAGGTTTTTCGAAGTCTTCTTTTCCTTTTAGTCATTTTTTTGGCGAAAAATTTCGTAGGATTACAGTGAGCTCAACTGTCATTTTCTGTGTAGTAGATGGTAGGTTGCTTTTATCTTTTATTTTATGTATGTATTTTTTTTCTAATGTTTCATTTTCAATAAGCATATATATTAATATGTGTGTGTACGTGTGTAGGTATATATATGTATCTACATAAATAGATATACATGTTTCTATTTCATTTCTTTACGCAAAAACCATCCGGTTAATAAATTTTATTGCACTAGCGAAATGATTCAAAAATAGATCTATCACTTCCCCAGAGGGCGTTTCTGTGAATCGGATTAATGTCAAATATAATTAATGAAATAAAGTGCAATTTGAGCATATGAATCGTGGTAAAATTATCTTTCTCTCCGTATGTTGTACAAGCTATGAATTTTGATATTGAGTATATATTTGTTTACCCATTTCTACCAATATTTTGTAGATATTTGTCAATCATGAGCAGTAACCGGCTTACACTGTATCTCTATTTCATCCCATGTACCCATGTCCGCATGATGTGGTGAATATCGAGAAGATAGTGAAATAAGTTTTTGGTGGTGATAGGGCTTTGCATATTTTTAGGGCATATTTTTCATTTCTCATTCAACTACCCTTGACAGAGATAGACTATTGGCACGCCACGTATGGTTTGTCTATTAGTACGCCTCGTATATTTTGTCTATTAATCTTCCTCGTATGGTCTATCTATTTGTACACCTCTGATAGCTTGTCTATTAGTACACCTCGTATAGTTTGCCTATTATTATGCCTCGTATGGCTTATCTATTTGTACACCTCGGATGGTTTGTCAATTAGTACTCCTAGTATAGAACTTTTGTTAAACTACTAGCACACCACGAATGGTTTGTCTATTATTACGCCTCGTATATTTTGTCAATTAATATGCCTCGTATGGTCTATCTACTTGTACACCTCTGATAGTTTGTCTATTAGTACACCTCGTATAGTTTGTCTATTATTATGCCTCGTATGGCTTATCTACTTGTACACCTCGGATGGTTTGTCAATTAGTACTCCTCGTATGGAACATTTGTTTTAGGATGTCCTATATTAAGAAACTTTTAAAAGCCAATATGTTGGCATGTATCTCATGTGACAACTTGGAAATACACATTTTTTCATTTTCTTTCTTTCTTTCCTAACCAGGTTGGAACCACATTGGGCCACTTTCCAAAAGTTCATGCGGTTTCCACATAGCATGGGCACGTAGAACCCATATGGCAAACATGGAAAATCCATGTCGTAACCATGAGGCTTCCATGTGACCTTGTACATAGGGAAATGATTTTAATATTTATAGATAGGACGTAATTTATCAGGAAAAGTATAAAAATCTTCAAAACGTACCAAAATTCGGCGCTTTAAAAACTGGTATATAAACTATAAATACCAGCCTTTTTTCTCACTTCCAACTTCTAACACTACCCAACACAACATTTCATTTTATTATTGTAAAGCAATCTAAACAACAAACATCGGCATCTTTGAGATGCTTTATTTCCAATCAAGCCTGATATAAATGATCTTAAGCATCGGTTTTTCAAATGCCTTATAACTAACACTATATATAGGACACCATGACGGTTCCCCCGTAAAGCCGGTACCCATATCCGACACCTGGGTCGAGTGGGGTATTGTGCTTGAGCTTTCCTTTATACCCAACGGGGAAAATCTCTGCGCCAGCGCCGGGATACGAACCCTAGTCTCCAACAGACAAGTCCGATCCCTTAACCTCTGTACCACCGCGAGCATGTCGCGTACATGCTCGCAAAGCTTAAATGTCGTGTACATGTAAAATGTGGTACCTATGTATGTTTATCAATTGCAAACATTTTGAGACATATTTCAGAGATAATGTGATTTTTTTTCTAATATGAAACCCTAATTGGATATTCATGTTTTCTTTCTTCTTCACGTCCAAAAATGCTCTTTCTTATGCTAGTGTAGTGCAAATTATCATATCATCTCTTACGCTCTAGAGTACAACCGCACCTAAGCCTGGAAATATTCTGTTTCATGTTTCTGACTCAGGCAGACTGTTTTGTGCCGCTATTTTTAGTACGGAAATTTTATAAATTCATGCCATAATATAAGATATTTTCTCCGATTCCCTCGATTGGAATGCTAGTTTATACTATTTGTTTGCGCACATGCTTAATTGTGTATATGTGTACGTGTGCATGCTATGCGTACGTAGATAGGTGAATGTGTCACTACGTAATACTTCATTTGACTTGATTATTGTGTAGCAATAATATATATATATATTATATATATATATTATATATATATATATATATTTGTAGTGCGATCACCCACATATGATAAATAAGACGGTTATCAACCAATGATCTTTTCGATACAATATATTATAAAACATCGTTATAATATTTCATTAGAAATTGAAAGCAGCAACACATACTGAAAAAGTTGTCACGAATTTCCTTTGCTGATTATACTACATTTCAGAACATCGCACAGCATTTTTGTAGAACGCGTATGTATTGTGCTTGCCTCGATGCATAGAAATGTATTTGTGTATGTTTACGTGTTAGGTGTATGTATGTGCGTAGGTATGTATGTGCATGTGCGTGTATATATTTCCATGTATATATACACATATGTGTGTACTAAACTGAAAACTACAACTAGCACTTTAACTAGAGATACCGGTTTTTTTTATTCTCTCTCAACTTGTAACATTCCCTAACTCGTCATCTCTTTATTATTGTAAAGCATTCACGTAAAAAAACTACACATTTGTTGTGTGATCATCCATTTGTATTTAAGAAAAATGCTTATCAACTAATGACCGTTATGTTAAAATCATATAATTAGAAATGCAAAACTTGTTATTTTCGTGGTCCTCATGCATATATTATATGTATATTTATTTTTTTTCGTGCTTCTTTAAAATGAAATTTTTGAAAATATTCCGAAACAAGCAATTCTAATATTATATCCTGGCGTCAAGAATTGCGAAGTTTTATGTCATGTACATGTAAACTGTCAAAAGTATTCTCAACCCACAATAAAAATGCATCGTCCATGAAATTGTGTTGTCCCTTATAATTATCATCACATGTATCATCAAATGTAGATTAAGCAACTGTATGAGTACATTGCTCTCAATCATTTCTTTTCGACTAGTGACATGGATATTACAATACTCGTGTGAGTGTATCATCTAAGTGTGTTAACTTTAAGGTATTTCAAAAACCAATGATGATAGTTATGTACCATCTCTATTTGAAATAAAATGCTTTTTTTTCTTTCTCCTCCTGGATTCTGACACAAATGATACCCCACTTCTATGATCTTACCAAATGCGTAACTTCGTCTCCTGGCAGAACGATTAATTTTGTTGCCGCTAGAGAGTGTTTTCCTACGCTTACCCATGCCTTTTTGCTTTTTGAATTCTTGAAATAGATCTATTTTCCATGCCCAGTTATTATCTGGTACTAGGATTTTTACGTAGTGAGAAGGGTAAACTTCTCTAACCTTGCTACATAGGCTTAACAACCCACGTTTACCGCACATACACAATATTAAGTCAAGTCGAACACCACTGCACATCAGTGGCTTTTTAACTGGTGTTGTTTTAGAAACGAACCGGCATAACACTTGAGATTTAGAGACAGCCCTTGCGTTCAGCGCTATCCATCGAAAAAATTAGGAATCGTTAAACATCTCACGTGGTAATTATTTTACTTTCACTATATGATCTTTCTATTTCTCGCTATCATTCACCCTAATGTAATACTACAGTGATCTGTCTCTATCATTGTCTGAATTATGTCCTTGTATTGTGTAATCAGTAAAATTAAAAAAGCTCAGTTTATACAGTGCACTTTTCCAATTATTTAGTTTAACCCTGGGTCACCCTGGGGTGATGTTCGGTCACCCCATCTTTGATTAATTACGCATAATTCCTAATTAGCTGTTTTTAGAATCGTCTTGCGCGAATTTTCGCCAGAGATAAAACAAGGTAACGGAAGAAAATTGCACCTAAGTTTCGTGGGTGCTAACTCCAATAATATCATAAAATAAAGACAAGAACTTATAGTATGTACCATCTGTAAATGCAAGCTCTCAATTAGGCTTCTAGAAAGTCTTTATGACGCCTGAAATAATACATTCACTGGTAAAGTATAATAATATAATTGCGACAAAAAAGGAGAGTCAATGCAAACCATGCGAAGTAATAGAAACTCCTAATATGGCAATGGAATCACTTAAAATAAGTATCCCTTTAGACAATATATATCCACTAAGCCAGCCAAACACGGAATCAACATTCATGCACTGAGTTATGTCAAAATTTTCGATCCTGCCATAGTGTGAGGTCTACCACACTAGAGCATGAGATCTATCACTAGCTAGTACTATAGTATGAGATGAGGTTGGGTTACTAATGGATACAACTTATTTTCATGTATTTAACTCAGTGATAGACTCTGAATTTGTGCATTTCAAACTTCACCTGGTAGGCGATATATGGCGGTAGACCTCAAGCTATAATAGCATCAAATTTTCTTCGCACGGATCAGAAAAGTTTATGCCGGACCGCAGCCTGAGGGGCCATACAAGGCTGACAAGTAATGTACTCGTAATTCATTGCATGCTCTGGTGAAGATACTTATCTCAGATATCTCTAGGTCTACTGGAAATATAACATTCGATAGTTGAATATATTATTTCTGTTTTGTGATCATAAATTGACTGCAGAGACCATAAAAAAGATTTGGCGCGAGATGCCTGAAGAATTTTTAGTGGTAAAAAATAAACCTCAAGTGTGTAGAATATTTTAATTTAGAAATAACCTTATACATGCCTTATACGTTCCAAACAGCACGATCACAAAGAAAAGTGTACTACTCATCATCTACATGAACCACGACAAAAAAGGGCCAAGATCGCGGCGATAACATGACAATGGATACTATTACCTTCCATAATTCAACCGAAGGAGGAGTTGATGTGGTCCACATGATGATGGGTAAGTACAGAGTTTCTAAAAAACAGCAGGCGTTGGCCTTTAAGTTTTTGTTTTGCTCTTCTGAACATCTCCTGTGTAAACTCACGTGGCTTCTGCAATCACAAGCTACATAATCAATCAAGGAGCTGGTTATCAATAAAAAAGTTGTCCATAAGCTGTAAGAGACTCCACCTACAGACAGGGCCCCAGAATTCCGGCATTTAAAAAGTCTCAAAGCAGTCTCTAAAAGAGAAAAGAGTGTTGCTCAATGCTGCAGTTACAACGACAAAGACAATCTGACAGTCAAATTAAAGAGGGGCTGAACTATGTGAATTTGCGACAGGTGAAAGCATAGAAAATTGAAAATGAACGTGACACTTTCAGGAAACATGTGTGTAGTGATCACAGCAAGATTAGAGTGACAAGTGTAAATTGTGAGCATTAAATAGATACTGAGGAATTATGCATCTTTAAATTCACAAAATCGGGTGCAATTAAATATAATATACCATAGATTGTCATTAATAAAAGTTCACTTTAACTTCATCTTAACTTGTAATGAATAGAACCTAATTATTTTTAAGTTATATCATTTTTTCTTAGTTTCTTAATAATAATTATAATTTATTGCTTTATATTACGAATTAGTGCCGATATGTGATTAAGCCTTTTCAACAGAGATCATTTAAATATCCTGTGCTGTAATATAACTATATGCTGTGCTGTAATATAACTGTACCTGTGTATAACCTGTGCTGTAATATAACTATATAAAATAAAAGCGCTATAAACCCCATTGTGCTTACAACCCAAGTGAATAATCTCGTTATAAAACTCACATACGTGATGCATGGTTAAATCCTTGAAAAAATACTTTTCATTTATCTGACTAATATTCAACAAGATTTACGTTATAATAAAAGGTTTAAATAATCATCACTGAAATCCAATCTATATTCTAATTCATGGTGAATTTTTCACATAAATTTATCCATCTAATCCACTAATCCACCTTAATCCATTTGCTTATCTTCCACCTAATTCAAAGGCAACCTTTTAATTTTAAAAAGACATGATATATTTCAACTATCATATACTTTATACACGTATTACACAGAGCTGAAAGGTACCTGAATAAATTTATATTGCTATCTCAAAAAAATATTGCTATCTCAATCGAGGCAAAAGTACTGCGCCTGATTCAAAGTTCACACTTCACCGTTAAAATGTAGCTAAATAATCTTATCTAGAGGAGTAGCCCACTGCAGGCTGATGTTTTTGTGTTCGCAGAGATTAGACAGCCTTCGCTGGGCACCATCAGAGAGCTGCAGACTGCGCTGGGGGTCACAGTAGATGGCTAAGAAGTGGGAAAAGGCCAGCAGTCTGCGGAAGCCCTTTTCAGTGAGGCGACACCCGGGCAGGTAGAGATGGCGGTCAAATGAGCTTTGGAACAAAATAAAAGGTAAGTTGTTGAACAGCGAGGTAGTGGCAGAAATGGGTTTGGCGGCTATAATGAGGTAATTTACAATTTAAAATGTTAGGTAAAATAATTATTTAGAATGTTTAAACAATTAGAAACTAGAAGCTTCTGTAGAAATTTAGTGGTGAAACTGCCATGACTAGCAAACAAATACTGTTCACTAGTACATGTGACAGTGCATTAAAAAAGTACTAGTTCTTCAAGAATATGAATAAGAGAAGAATAGAATTATCATTGATGAACACTATGAAATAAAATTTTAGGAATTTTCTGATAGGAGTTTCAAATATATGATTTGTATCAGTTTTCACCGAAAAATATTTTGGAAATTTTTAGAAAATCAAAAACCACTTGTAGTGTAATGTTACGAAAGATTTTAGGATTAGTTTCACCCTCGAAACTTGTCCGCGTGCGCGGAAAGAAGCCGGTGCAACCAACGGGAGTTATCAAAAGACGGATAAAGTCTTATTACTTCTCCACTCACCACAGAAATGAGCTATGAGAGTATTTCTAGTCGCCTAAGTGACCCGTTAAGCTCCATAAGGTAAATGGTGATGAGCTCAAAGATTACTGAGGCTGTTGAAAATATTTTAAGATCTGGTGAAAGTTCAGATTTCAATAAGAAACTAAACAAGCCAACGTCATAAGTGATTCTCAAAAAATTAATAAAAAACGCAAAAAACAATTTATTTGCCACGTGACAAAAACTTGAAACACCTTAGCTCTGCTGGAATAAACATATATGCCAACATCAATGAACTGATTTGGCTTAATCCATTACCTTATTCGAATCTAATGGAAAATTCATGAAGCACACTGGATGGTTAGATCCGCAACAAATGGCTTACCCAACTCAATGGATTGAAGGTACTTATAAAAAAAATGGCCTCTCACATATAGAGATGAATTCTCCAACATTGACAACAACCGCCTATTGGCTGTGACTGCAAATAGATTGGCTAAAAACAGATTTAAACGGAATCCTTTTAAAGGTTGAAGTATTTTTTTAGCTATATAATCCGTTAGTTTACGTACATTTATACGAACGAGAAGTTTTCAATTTTTTGAAATACAGTTTGGTATGTAAATGATATATACTCTTGTGTATCTGTCATAGCTTTCGTCATCAATGAATTCTACATAATGAAAGTTTTTTGTTCAGGGGTTTGTTTAACCTTAACCCCACTGTGTTACGTGTGCACTCATTTTTGAACTGTTTTCAAGCTACAACAATGCAACATGTTGTATTTTCTAGTGCATTTTTTTCAATTACTCTTTTTCAGCCTAACATCGGGTTTATTAATCGTCGAGAATATATCAATAGGGAAAATAAAGCAAGAAATTAAGTAGAAAAACTACATTTTTTCAAAAACTTGAGATTTTATCTCACTACAGAGAAGATTTGTACTGATTTTCTGTTAGAGCTGTTGCCGATTTAGTAGGAGTTGCCTTTAATACTACTTAAGGTAGTTAATATCCTTTGAACACTTCCAGGCATTGTGTAGTTCGTCCACGAGAACTAGACGCTGAAAAGTTGTAAATTTAAACATCGAAATTTTCGCTGTTCCCTTTACCAAGTTTTTACTGAAAGACAGTAAATTCATAATAAGTCGAGTAAAAAGAAATAACGGTTGGTAATAGGATTCCAGAAAATTCCCCTAAAAAAGTATAAATTTCTACATATAAGCTCTAAACGGCGAGACCCGTATCACGGCTGCATCTTTCGAGTTCAAGCTCCAAAGGGTAAGAATGAATTTATGTAATTGCGACGATACGTAATAATCGAAATAACATGTGATAATATGTAATGTGTTTATATCTGTTAAAGTTGGCGTTCAAGATGAATACTTTAGTAATTGTATGTAGTCATGCGTTGAAAATTATAATGAATAGTAGACTGCTATGAAGATAGGTAGAGGCTGTGAAACCCGTATATATGAATATATGGAAGATAAGATGTGAATTGTATGTTCTTGTAAATTAAATAAACTCTGTAATGTAATAATGTCAGTTAGTCTTGTGAATTGAGAAATAGCTCACGATGAATAAAATCGATAGATAAGTATTAAGAATTGTTTGTGGCGTAGCACGATTGACCAGGTTTATATGTCATTATCATTAAGAACAAAAAGACGTCCATGTGTGGTGTAATTCTGATTATCTGAATAGGTTTAAGATGTAAAAACGAGGTGCAGCAGACGTAATGATTAGACAGTGCAATTTATGACACCCTGATATCCAGGGAAGGCCTCCCACTGCAGTGCGCCAATCAGTCCAGCTGTGTTGGCTGATCGGAGGGCCACTACCTGCGCGGCGCGCTGTCGGACTGGTAGGCGCCATCATCGCAGCTGATCGGCAGACAAAGTAGTCCTCTTGTGCGTCGCCTAGACACAGCGGCTTGGCCGGGTAAAAGCCTTGGGGCGGTTGCCGATTGCCCTGATCAAGCCAAGAGGACTCAGATCAAAGAGCACCGTTGATCTACATCTAGCGTCCAGAGCCTGTGGGCAGTCTTAGACCTCAGAAGATCTCAGGAATAGAACTCTTGCCTGGAGTCCATCGCGAGGTCCTGGAATTGGTGTATTGTCGTACCTGTGTCCTAATGTTAGAAGAGTATTTATAGTTAAAAGTGGCCCAGCCACTGCTGCGATACGTATTCCTTCCGCGACAACTACCTCGTTCACAGCTAAGTCGTGTGTCTGTGGTGTGTGTAATCCTGTAACCATTAATTTCTTTATTGTTGCCTGGTCACGTGCTTTGCACATAGGTTCGATATTGTGTTAGGCTTGCGAGCATCCTGTAACCATTAATTTCTTTATTGTTGCCTGGTCACGTGCTTTGCACATAGGTTCGATATTGTGTTAGGCTTGCGAGCAAAGTTAATTAAGTAATAGAGAGAAAGTGTAACAGATAGGCCATTTAAGTGTGTAATCCTTTCGGATGGTATTTCTTCAAAATAAAGAAAAAACTGTCAGTCGTCGAATCTTGGATTTGTATCATTATCACGTTCATAGTATATAAAGTAATAGGCATTAGAGAAACCGGTCCGCACAATGATATTGACCCGCGGCACGCGATGTAAATCCCCTGTACGATCCGGCCATAATATCCGTGGGGCGGTGTAGGACGGTACCTTACGGTAAGTGTCGTGAGCGTTTAGTGCCTCCCACTACATATTATTTCTTTGAATATGAATAATATGAATATGAATATTATTCATATTCATATTATTTCGCGAAAAACAGCGAAAATATTGTTCCAAGATAAAGTACTTAATAAATCCTACCAAACCTAAGGCCATGAACCTAAATGTTGAAGTTAAAAGGGCACAAAGTCAAAAGTCAAAGTCAATCAAAGTCAAAGTCAAACACATGGGCAAACAATTACAATGGTAAACTTTGAAATTTTCACAACGATCGGTTGATGAATTTCACTTTACGACGCACTTATTTTTCGAGCTAGTCGAAGTACCTGTAGTTGCCCATGTGTAGTCGAAGTACCACATGGGCAAACACATGGGCAAACAATTACAATGGTAAACTTTGAAATTTTCACAACGATCGGTTGATGAATTTCACTTTACGACGCACTTATTTTTCGAGCTAGTCGAAGTACCTGTAGTTGCCCATGTGTAGTCGAAGTACCACATGGGCAAACAATTACAATGGTAAACTTTGAAATTTTCACAACGATCGGTTGATGAATTTCACTTTACGACGCACTTATTTTTCGAGCTAGTCGAAGTACCTGTAGTCAAGTACAGCTGTGTAGCAGGAGTCTTGGAAATTCGAAAATAATTGGTTCTGGTAACTCGGATGAACTAAAATTAGTAATTTATTGTTATTAACATTATTATTGCTGCAAGGCTTATGTGAAGAAAGATTCACTTAGGGATTTTCGAATGAATTCTTTTCTATACATGCAGATCATTTCGCGATCCCAGCGATGTTACATTTCTTATAAAATAACGTGACTCTATCGAGTTCTTCTGATGTATTGTTTGCACAACTATTTCACAAACAGCCGAAAAATCCTATTTACGAGAGGGCCACAATCAGTTTCAAGTGATGTTGCAGGCTATTAAGTTAAATAACTCGTTACAGTCGTTAAAAATTGCTAGCATTTCTAAACTGTAGAAATACAACCGCTTCATTTGACTTAGACAATTTTTGGTCCAATGTTGAAAGGTTTTACGTCAGAGGTGGTAGAGAGCTAATACGTCATAATCACATTTGGCTGCATGGGACACGAAGTTAATCTCAATTTTACCCTGGAATGGGTTCCAGAAGAGCATGGAGCCAGCACAAATCAAGGTCTTGCAAATCTGGGAAGTGCCAGCATCGAGGGTCCCACATCAGTTCCGCCATCCGAGCACCGGCCTCTCTAGGCAGACTTGGGAGACAACACACACCTGAAACATCCAAGTCGAAGGAATTAATATTCAAACTAACCACACCGAGTACTGAGTTTTCTTTAAGAGAATTGTGATATCAAGCAATATTCTCTCATTCTTTATAAAATGGCTGAAGAATTTGTGAATAATTAAGTTATTGAACATTATTTGAACCTGAGTAAAGAATGGTCGAGTAAATTTTCGAACAGGGCAAAGAATTACGGCTGAATGCAATTCTCAGCTGATTTTGAAATTCGGCTTTCAGGTTATAATTATGTGAATTACATAAGGCTGAGGCTTTTTGCCATGAAATGTTAATTTTTTTTAGAATAGAATGACATATCAGCAGCAAAAGAAAATGTGGTTACTGGTGTAAGGAAGAAATAACTACTGACGATTCAACGGAGGTTAATTTCGTCTCATGCAGCAAGTATTTCCATTTACAGGCTTGTAGCGTTTTGCCTAATTAATTCACATGTGTTTGAGGCTTCTGAGTTAGTTCCATCCTTGTAGTAATGAGGTTCATCATTGCTTCTCGTTATTCTAATAACAAAAAATGAGAAGCAAGTTCCGGTTAATGGGCAATATGGATGTGAAAATATAATTGGCTGCTTTCTTTGAGTAGAATATATGGCTTCAGCCAAATGCATTCATTTGAAAAAATGTTAGAGCCAGATATACAGTGGTTGGTCAAAATAATAGAAACATTTTGGAAAATCAATGAAACATATTTTACAATGGTGTAGATTTTTTTTGAGGCAGTTACAACTTAAATTCTCTTAGGTATTGATTCATACAAATTGTGAATTGTTTCCGAAGGAACTTTAGCCCATTCTTCAATTAAAACACCCTCCAGTTCTTTTTAGAGACGATGGCGGCCGAAATCGAATTCCTGCTTAAATTTCTAAAACCGACCTAAATGCTCAATAATGTTGAGGTCTGGGGATTGCGGTAGCCAGTTGAGATGCTTAACTTCATTAGAATGTTCCTCGTGCCATTCTTTAATCATTCTAGCATCATGGATTGGGGCATTATCATCTTGAAAGCCCCTCAGAAAACAGTGCTTAAACCATCGGATGAACTTAGTCGCCCAAAATTCCTAAATAGTCTCGGCTGTTGATTTTTCCACGAAAGGAAATCATTGGCCCGGCGGATTTCTAAAAAATAACACCCTAGATCATCAAAACACCCGCCATGTTTTACTGTTCGGAGAAGGCAGTCTGGATTAAAGGCTTCTTTGGCTGTCTCCAAACGTACACTCGGCAGAAGGACGGAAATAAGGTGAACACTGATTCGTCAGAGAAAATTACATTTTTCCACTGCTCGGCGGACCAATTCTGGTGGTTTCTACACCCTCTCAACTTTTTGAGACATTTGTCTTTCAGAAGAAAGGTTTTCTAATTGCCGCTCTTCCGCGGAATCCAGATTTGTGTAGCTTCCAACGAACTTTTTTTAATGGAAATTGGGTTCTGTAGGTGTTCATAGAGCTCTGGAGGGATTTTAGGAGCCGTGGTTTTTCGATCCTCTCTAACAATTCGAATTAGACTCCAACACTCTATCACAGACAACTTCGGCTTTTGGCTGGACCTGTCCTTCGCTGAGGACGTTTTTACTTTTCTTGCAAAGGCAGTCACTACTTTTAAGACAGTAACCCTTTGAAACGCCAAGCATTCAGGTATTTTCTGTTACACTAGCGCCTGGCATACGAGCACCGACAATTTAGCCTCTTTGAAAGTCCGAGAGTTCTGCAATTTTTATAAATTATAACCAACGTTTTTTTAAATATCTTTAAAAGGCCCTCATTTTTTAGTAAACGTATCAAATAACAAAAATGATGAACAAAAAATATTTAAATACATAACGTTTTGATTGTGTAAAACATGTTCAAAGCTTATGATGCCAAAATATTAGGTGTCTCCATTATTTTGCCCAATCCCTGGCTAAGGGTTTGTGTGAGGGATGGAATGTCTTCAATGGAACTCGTAAGAACCCATGCATTCATTTCGAACCTTGATTAGTGGACACTATAATAAACGGAGGTGCTGCATTAAACCAGCATCTCTTCCAGTATCTCTTTCACCTCTGGAAGTAGATTGATAACGGTTACGAATTTCCTACAATTATCTTGGTCTTCATTGCAAGTTTCTATAATAGAGGAGCAAATACTTTTTGCAACGTGTTATAGAATGTACACATTATTCTCGCTAACCTGAGTCGAAACGCTGAACAATAGATTTTTTTCCAGACCTAGAATATATGTAAATAGGCGAAAGGAAAATTAAGTTCCTGAAACACAACATACTCCAAATACTTTTGTAGGCATTGGCACAGATGTCGACGTCACTCATGCAGGTGAGGCGGACGCCCAAAGAAGTCCTCGTGTGGTTTCTGAAGCCACTGATGGCGAGAGCGTCTTCAGTGGAGCCGTAGAACAGCCGCACTTTGTGCCTGCAAGTAGAAATGTAAAACTTTTGAGTTACTGGGTAGATCCCTCGTGGTTGTGATTGAGTTAGATAACGAAAGTTTGAGGCTTCCTAAACGCCACAAAGGCATTTGAAAGAGAAGGCCCCATTTAACATGGAGGTTAGAGATTGGGGAATCTATACACATGGTACACAGAAATAGAAAGTTAAGAAAGAAATTCATGAAATGAGAGAAAAATTGAAGAAGAAAGTAGTAGGTACGGAAAAATAGGACAACAGTGAACCGAAAAAAAGGTGGTCCGTAACCGAACAAAAAAAATAATTTCAATATAAAAAAGCTTTTCCTAATTCTCAGCTCGAGGGTTGTTATTTAGGTCACTGTAACGTAGAGGTTACAAGTTCTTGTATTTTGTGGGGAAAACCGAGTGTTGCGAACCCCACTCAGCTGACCCGGTGTTTCTTCCAGTTGGGAAAATAAAAAGTTAGAGCTGACGTGCATGAAATGAAAACTGATGTGAGAGGAGGTAACAGTCATTGCGTTTTGATTTTAATAACAATGATTTTAAACTCAACACAAAAATGGCCTGTATAAAGTAATTAATTGACATAAAAATTCTCTAATCATCATATTTTTAGCATTTCAAAATAAAAAAAATCTGGGTATGCAAGTAGGCAACAATTTTTTTAATGTAATCCCATCCTTTTAAAATAGTTCAAATGCTTCACGTTTTGAAATTCTTAGCGAGCTGCCATTCATTTAGCTTAGACAAAACACTTTGAGGAACGAAGAAATCTAGTAATGCAAACAGAATTGTACTAAAAAATTATGTTTTATTCCAATCAAGCCTGATACATATCATCTTGTACATTGTTTTTTCAAATGACTTGTAATGACAATGAAACATCCGTCCAATTTCGCTGGTGTTGTATAGTATCCTGGATTTTTGGATGTTTTAGATTTGCAAACGTGCAACTTTACCATAAAAGTAGTATACGAAGCACAGAATTGGGAAGTACATTTATTTTGCTTAAAGATTTAATAATACTTTGATTGGCTCATACTTAACCTGAAAAGGTTCACTTCATGCAGACCGAGGAAAAAACTCGAAATCGGAAAGACAGAGTGCTTATGGCTTCGCATCTGACATAACGAGGAAAAACTTATGATTCGGTTCTTGAACATTAGAACTGCAAAGTCGCTCGCACAGATTCTTAAAGTTTTGCACATCGGGAGCTTCTGGCAAGGTACAAACCATGATTGTTGTTCGTGAGAACTATTGACCGCACACAGACGGGTTTGAAATAGAAATGGATTATATCGGTCATCACCATGACCGTAGATTGTTGTTCTGAAATAATATTTCAAGAGAATTTTGGCAAACTTGACATAACAATTTGAATTTAAGTTCATGAAAATTTAGTGATTATGTGGGAACATTAAATAGTGATAATTTTTGTAACTATCATTGATAGAGAACAATCATGAAGAGCAAGGGACGAAGAGATTGTCTTAATAATGATTATTATTTTGCTCTTTCGCTCATCGTGAAAAGAATTTACTGCATAACATGGCATATAATTTGTGTATGAAGAAATACCACGTAAATTAAGCGTTATAAATGATATATAATTATATTTAAAAAATATAATAATATAGCAGTATCCGATTCCATAACACAAACTTTGTTGTTTGGTCAGTGTGTTCATTCCTATTCTTCCTCTGTGAATTTCATATCTAAATAGTTTACAATGATTGCCAATTCCGGCGTGCAAAATGCAGTTCGGTTATATCGTTTGAAAATGTTTTCTATTTTATCTCAACAAGAACAAATGACAAAAAAGCTAAGGGGATGCATTTATTTCGTTATTTTGAAGCAATTATTGAAAATGTATTTTAGTTATATCCAACAAAGAATCCATATTTTTGAAGACAAGGGTACAATGATCTAAAATTCATACCACAGACCGGAAAGGGGAAGAAACCTTCAGCTGAATTTATGGTAAAATTTGTGTTCACGACAATCACATTACGACAAGCAGTCGTGAACTTAAAATGTTTCGTGTTCGTTGACTGCATTTTCTTATACATTCATTTTATGCCCTATATGTGAGATACTTTCATTATCCAGAATCAGAACACCATGAGGCATAAACACACATATCACACTTTGTAACATAATTACCGAACTTCGCCTTAAACACGTTGACTGCGATGGGTTACACTGAAGTTCATTATTCAAATCAAATTTAAAGTCAAAAGTGATAAGCAATTTTATTGATTGCAAACATTAACTGCGTCCATTAAAGATAATTAATTTTAAAAAATTGTAAAATTTTTTCCAACGACCCATCGATGGGTCGTATCGCAAGCAACGAGTTAAGGGGGCAACCCAAGGATTTTCGAGCCCAATTGGCTATTTTTTGTTAAAAAAAGATCCTTAGGTGGTGGGCTATTGTGCCCTAAAATTTTATGGGACTACGGGCGCTAGAATCTCCCCAAGAGGGGTGTAAGGGGACCAATAATCATGAAATTTTGACACAATATAAAAAGAAAACAAAAAAAGGAAATGGAAAATCTGGCTCTATTAATTTTTTAGCAATGTTTTAAGGATTCCAAAACTGTCTATGGTTTTAGTGTAGCATGAAAACTCATTGACTTGTATTCATTTTAAATATCAGATAAAATGAAATAAGAAACAAATATTTCCCATTTCCTGAAAAAAACCAAGGCCAAAACAAAAAAAATGAATGTAACAAAATATTTTTTTTTAAATTACATATAATGCCTTATTTCAGAAGAATCAGTTCAAAGATAAAAAATTACCATTCTTCATGAATTAAAAAATATTTTTTTATATAATTTATACATGTAATTTACAATTCACAGTGTATATATGAAATTATGCATGCCGATTATTAATTAAAACATGAAAACAACATTCAAGCACAGAAATTGCCCATTATATTACATTAAAAAAAAATAGTTTTGGCCTCCTACGAAAAAACTTCATTTTCAACATTCAAAAGAATAAAAGTCAGTAAGTTTTCACGCTAGAAAAAACGATGACAGTTTCTAAATTATTGGAAAATTTCTAACGAACTAAAGGATCCCGTTTCCCAATTTGTATATTTAATTTTTTTTTATCACAGTTCAAAACAAAAATTTGGTATATTTTAGTGGGTGATCGAAAACCGCATATCAAAAGAAAACGAAAATAGAAAATTCGGATCCTTAAGTTTGTTTGAAATGTTACAAGGATTTCAAAACTGTTTTTGAGTTTGTTCTATCATAAAAACTCAGTGACTTCTATTCCTATGAAACATCCATAAAAATGAACTTAAAAAAGAAATGTTTCAAATTTTTTCAAGAACTAATGCCTAAATCGTAAACTTTACTCGAACATAATATGTTTTTTTTCAAAACATACATACACTAGCTAAATTTCAGACCAATCGGATCAAAATTTGAAAATCGCTGGGTTGTCTCTCAAACTTGCACCATATACATATACAAATACTTGCACCATATGTATCTCTCCTTACCCCAACTCCTCTATGAATATTTGAAAATTTTCACTGGGTGTGGATTCAGGGGCCCAAAAAGTGTCGAGCATTTTCAGGTATATCTTTCCCGAGCAGGCGCGGCCGAGGCACAATAAAATTTCTGGCAAGTCCAAGATGGGGTCCGAGAGGGTAGATTTCACAGTCATTTGCTTGGGCATTAGTCCAGCTCGCACGTCTGCAACAGCTTGCTCTGCCTCGGCGTTGTTCGTTATTTTCCAGTGACCGTCGCTGGGCAATAGCGGTTCAGCAGGTGATGCTGGAGTTGAGCTACCGGTGGTTTCTGTAATGTTATTTTCGCGAGGGTGGGGACCCGTAAATGGACTTGCATCTTGGTTAGTTGTCTTATCTTCACTTGTTGCTACCAGTTCGTCGTCGGTTGGATTCAAGAATTGTTGCTCACTGTAGTCACACTGAAAAGCAGTGGTAATGGTTTAAACAAACCAGTTTAAACAGTTCAAACTCACTTTTGAATGAAGAGAGAGAAGGAGGATTCGAATAGGATGAACACTGTTACTCCGACCCATTATTCTTTCATTTCTTTTGCCCATAATGCTATGAATTCAGCTATTGTCGTAAGATCGGTACTGCCATAAGGTTGTCACCCACGTCAGTATCAAGGATGAGATGGCTCTCGACAATAAACATCGAGCAATGCATTAGGATACAAATTCGATATGAAATAAAATTTAATAGAGCTGTATACATACTTGGATTATGAAATCCACTTGGGCGGTAAAGGGGGAAATTACAAAACATCAAATAAAACTGCACTTATGAGCATGTGTAGAAACATAATATTGGGCGGTATTAGGTAAGAAGGAAATGAAACAGATTGATTTCTGGGAAATCTCACTATTAGGATAAAAAGGAAAGCCAACGTGGCTAAGGATATCATGATAAAAATAAACGTTTCGGATTATAAAAAATCCATCTTCAGTTTTCTGAAATAGAAGAAATCGAAGTATTAAAACATTGTAACTATAAATCTTCTGAATAAACCGTATGTAAGACAATGAAATTTAAAAGACATGATAAAACAAAAACTTAAGAGAAGGTAAGAAGGTGATTGTTCATATCAATACGCAAACATAAAATGAAAAAATCCGTTCTAATCACTTCTTGAAAAAAATGTTTAATGTTTATCAATTTGGTACTTCTCAACTAATGCATTGGCTGCTCAATTGCCCCAGAATTAACGCTATTACCCAATGGCGGTCACTCGAGGTCTAGTCAGTATCCCATTTCCCACACTCATGTTGGTTAGGCAATTGTAGTAAAGCTCTTTATTTTTTCGAAGGTAAATAACAGGACTAATGCTTTACCATTGACTATGACAACATCCTTACACCCTATGACATTCTCGGCAATCGTTATGTTATGGCGTTCAAAAGACTTTGTCGCTATGTATGAAAATGCACTAACCCCAAAAAAGCGTTTCAAAGAGAGAAAGGAGGAAGGCACCATTTAGGATGGTGGTAAGGGAACGCAGACTCTATGCCGAAGGGGCATAAATACAGCAAGTTTAAAACGAAGATTAGGAAACAAGATAAAAGTTGACGAACAAAGTACCGCAGTAGGTGCTGAAAAACAGGACAGCAGTGAATTGAAGGAAGATGATCCTTAACATGACAAAGAACATTTTATTTCAACAAAAAGAAGGCCTACCTAACTCTCAGGTCGGGTTTTTACACATTTAACAGTGGGAATAAAAAGTACTGAAAAATCAATATACAACGTTTAAATATTTAATGCTAGATTCTAATGTACGAGTTACAATTTTTAGCTCCATGCAAAAATATTTTTCATGTCTCATATTGTTCCCATGTAAACCAGTACCTGTAATAGATCAGGAAAAATCTTGATCCCCCCTACCAGAATCTGAAAATTTCTTTTTGGTTATTCAAAAGATTTTTCAATCTGCATTGTATTCTAAATTCAAAATTGTTTTTCGCGCCTCAATCCAATCCAAAATTAACCCTAGAACGAGACAGCCGTTCCCTTACCAGTGCAACATATAAAAGCACTGCACTAAGCTTGTAGCTAACGATAAGCTCAAAAATGTTTACTATCTACTTACTAATCAAGCTCTGATTATGTGCTCAAAAAACTGTCTATCATATTGGATTACTTCAGTTTCATTATCCACATTCAGCGTTCATTGTTGTAAAACCACGCAATCTTTGTCATTCACCAGGCTGCTCTAGATGCAATCATCTAGCGACTTGACAAGTTTCATGTGTTCTGCACACTTGTCGGCGCAGTGCCAGGGTGGCGCTGCTATTGTGGCTGCAAATGAGTTTTGTTCTTCTGCATACACGCGATAAATTCAATCAGTTCATGGTACAAGACAGAATAGTCATTTTTTCATTTAGAGCCTAAGCTAGGTAGTTTTTATATCTGTATGGTCAAGGAAATTGTTCGTTGTTTCAAGCCACGTTTGCTACTGATTTCAGACTGCAACTTGAGGCATTAAATTCAAGTTATCTTTTTGTTTCAACTAGTGATACGTTTTAGCTCTTCCCATATAGAATGAATACGCTTACTTCTTACAAATATTATTTCTTCTGTGCACCTCGTGAGCCTCATTCTTAAAGCCTTTAAGATCATTAGCGCATCAAAATGAAATGCTGTAATTGTCTAACGTGTCAATGATCGTGATTCTCTCGAGTGAATGTGAATTGAAAATAACTTCAATCAAATGCTTTTTATAGATAAAGTTAAACCGCTCAAATTGTTTTCAAACTTGAAGCTTCATCACTCGGACTGCCTTAGATACACCAGTAGATTTGTCTTCAAAGAAATTTGTGTCGCGTCTTACAAGACGCGAATTTCCGACAAGATCTGTGGCAACATCGCCGCGGACAGCCGCGCTGGTCCGCAAGCCCAATGCGGCATCTTCGTCTGGCTGTAGCCGTCAAGTTTAAAAGTTCTTACTATTTATAGTTCTCCCAGTGTAATTGTGTGTATAAGAAATACTGCTCAGAGTATTCGTACCCCGAATTTAGTCTCTTTATATGTGTTGTTACTGTGCCATATAGTGTTGAACAGCCGGTTCCTCGAGCATTCTATGATGCTTCTGGCAGCCGGCGAACCACCTATATCGAGTCAGACTAGCCATTGTGATTTTTGTGAATTTCTAGTGCTTCCTATAGCCAGTATGCCGCATTGTGATGCTGGGATCTTGATAATTTAGTTATGTAAATTGAGGTAGCCAGCAGTCTAAGAGAAGTTGTAGTTTTTTTTTATCTTTTTCTGTAACTACAAAATGGCTGCAGCCAACATTTGATGGGAGTAAGATTAACTGTTGAACTGGCGCCTCATTCAATGGAAACAGCTAGTTAAAACTAAGAACTTCATATCTTGACAGGACGTAGCTCAGATTTTTTATTTTTTGCCGAGAAATAAAATACATTTTTAAAATGTCAATAATGTGTCGGCTCCTCACCCATGAGCTGTGCTGAGCAAGCTGCGCCAGCCAGTAGGGTGGAAGCCTAGAGCTAAAGTATTTAAGCTAGACTGAGAATGTGTTTAGAAATTTGTGACCACTGCCCATATGATTTGTGTTCTCAAGAGGATATCAGCATCTGGGTACTTGTTTTGCCCGGGGGATAGTTCACCTATAATTTAAATTGAGCAACCTAAATTTTGACATGAGAGATAGCCAGGATGATGTTAAAGTAATTATAGCTGATCTGCTGTATTCATGTTCATTAATTTTAAGCTCTGACTGTTCTACGGCTGAATGGGCCGTCGTGCTTGCTGCTGAAAGTTAACGCGAACGCTAGTTTTGCTGTCCCTATTTTAGCGTTGCCTGTGCATCAGAGACCTAACTTTTCAAAAACACCTTTCCAACAGGTAGAGCAAAGAAAAACAATAAGAGAGTTCTTTTCATTTGTGTAGTTTGAAATAAAAAGACTAGGTATATGAAGTGTGAGGATACCGTCCTCCATTGTTTGTGAGTATATATGTTAAGGCGTATCAGTTGTCCCACTGAGTGTGTAAACCCTTGACCACAGCGCTTATATTCAACTGTTAGAAAATTTACTCTTTTTTCTGTCCAGATATTCCAATAGCCGTCTCATTGTGTTGTGTTTGGCTTTTGACAATTGTCGTTGATACGTACGTGAGTAGACTGTCCTCCTTTGACCCTATGTGTGCACTACAAAATGTGTGTGTACAAATGTGTTCTCTAGTTGGAAAAAAGTGTTCTCTAACTGTCTCACTGTGTTATGTGTTTGACTTTTGACATTTATCATTGATATGTTCACGAGTCCTTACGGGTTGTTCTGAGTGTGGAGTACTATCCTTATTGTTGTTCCCCAGAACCAAAATCCTTGCTAACATGAGTCGACACGTGCGCTACCAGACTCTTGAGACTGGCGTGATAGATCATTGTCGTTGAGAATGTCCTGTGTTGTGTACCAATTTTAATGAAGAGACACTGGTAATTTTGAGTTGTATTTAAGATCATGATGTTCATATAATTTGATGTTTCAAATAACAGTGATGTTCATCTTGTGTGGTTACTTAGAATGAGTCTGATACGAATTAAAATATGTGACTTTCGGTGCGATATAGTTTGAGTAACTGAAGCGCTAGCACACCCATGTTACTACTACTACTACTACTACTACTACTACTACTACTACTACTACTTGTCATTGAGATATATCAGTTCCAGCATCATTAGTTGCTCTTCATACTTTAATCAGTTACTCCTCATCTATATTTTTGAACTAGGAGTTTCCTTATCATGTGGTTATTCCACGTTTTACCACCGAACCTGAAAATGTCCTTGTTGTGCAGTTTACGGCGTCACGGGCCATGAAATAAAACCGAAGATTTTACAAGTCTTTGGAGTCCTTTGATGTCCGTTCAATCGGGTCGGAAGCAATGAAGACGCTAGGTCCACCAACCAACCCGAAATAATTTGAAAATCCCATAGCTACGCGTTTATGTTCTAAATCCTAAAAAATGCTTTCATTACACTTATTATTTTGCTTTTACATTCGTTCTGTATTTGACATTGCTGTACACTAACTCGTAATAGCAGTTCTTTATTGACTTTGAGCCTCATGGTATTTATCACATGTTTTTCCACTTTGTGTCGATTTCATAAAGTCACTATATATACATACATATTTCGAAAAGTATGGATCTCGATCAGATTTTGTTGTGAGAAAGAGTAATTCCACTTATCTATACAAGTTTTACAGATGCCTTATGTTTTTCACACTACTCGTACGAGCTCTTGCAGTAATTACTACATTCTTTTTAATTTTCAATTGCTCAGGAAACCGTTTGCGCTATGGCCGATTCTTTTAGTGATTCTTAGGCAATGAAGGAAGCGAACAAAGCGGGTAGGAGAGACTATGACGAAAAGATTCTCAATAAGTTTTAATATTTCTCTCCTCCTCAGGTTACAAGCTCAAGAACCATTGGAAATGCCACAGAACATCATTGTAAACCGTAGCAATCAACTAGAAGTGAAGTTAAAATAAAAGATTATAACCTTACCACTTTGGGTTGTAAATGTAATAGAGAGCGTTGTGCCTTATCTTATCATCAAAACGATCACATTAAGAACCTAACTACACCCACTTAAACCTTTTTCAGTAATCAACGTTTCTTTCAGATAAAACTCACCGAGAGAAAAGCCATTGCTTTTTCGAGCTGTGCCAACTTGTTTTTGAGTTGGAGAATTTCTCCATCTTTTGGAGCTTTAACTTCTTTTGAGCGATGCATTATGTCTCTGAAGAGTTGGCGTTTGCCTTCAGCAGTTGAAGGTGTGTTCTTACCGCTCTCCCATGTCTCTACATCTTTGTCGACAGATTCCTTAGCGGCAGCTAGTAGATCTTTCTCGTTAGATATTTCGGTGATCATACTTCTACCTTCCTCAAAGGTCGCTAAAATTTCTGCTCGGACAGAAATAGCTGAAGATAGTCGGTCTTGCTTGGCTTTCAGCTGGCAGTAGATTTCAGTGTTGGCGTCTGCAGCAGAAGCTTCGTTGTCCATCAGGTCTTCCATGAACTCGACTCTGTGCTCACTATGCTGCACCTTCACACACCTTTTGCACAGCGATTCTTTGCAGGGTACACACCAGTACTCGAGTTCGTGAGTGTGAAACTTGCAGCGCACAGTTGCTTCATTTTCCTCTATACCAATTAGAGCATACACAACAGGAAGCTGCTCTGTATTCTGATTCACAGGCATGCAACACGAGAAGCAGGATCTGTATTTTGCTGAGTCCAATCTACGCACGCAATCCAGACAAAACGTGTGGCCACATGGTAAGCAAATGGGCTTGTGGTCAGCCACGTCGAAATTTTCTGTGCAGACACTACACGAAAAAGCGCTCGACATTTTTTTATTGAGTATGCGATGAGAGGATCTGGAATATATGAACATTACATTAAATATCAGTTTAAGCCTTCCTAATTATAACTATGGCAAAATGAAAGTTAAAGAAAAAAGTTAAAGGCGCTGAACAAAGGGGGAAACAGAAAATAAAAAAAATTTTCCATGGAAAAACACAAGCACAGTTTATTTCAACAAAATAAGGCCTACTAATTCTTTGCTCCGGACCCCACATTTTTCTCGTTGGAATGCTAATTCCCTTACATACAATAGATGTATCCGCCCTAAGGGACTCGAAAATTTAAACAAAACTTGAATCACTTAGAAGTAATATTATCTTCATTATTCTCATTTAGCTGAAACAAGTACGAGTCCGAGAATAACAGAATTTTCAAAAACCGCCAATGTCCAAAAGGAAATTTGGGGAAAAGGACCTAATTTATTGACTGCTTCAAATATTCTCTTGAAGGATTCTGAACTTCGTAATTTGGCCAATACAAGTGTGTCACTCGTAGGAAAATTATGCAACCTCCATATAAGGTAAACTTAAATGAAAAATCTGCTTGCACCGGACAACTTCCCGATTTAATCACTTTGAAATTCTCTATCGAAAGATGAGGAAACGTACCACATAAACAACAGTTTCAGCACTGATAAACTTGCTTCCGGGCATGTACTATATAAAAATTTTAGTTCCAAATGTCTCAACAATTTTTCATAAAAATAAGGGAAAACTGTCGCTCTCTTCTAGTAGGTGAGGTCTGGGAGCAGAACCACTTGCTGGACAGCTCATACCTGATATGCAGGCTAAATGTTTTGAACGCATGCAACCGCGTTATCTGCTAGGCTTATCAGCTGTGATTGCAACTTTATTTTAGTCTGAGCTCGTGAGTGCTGTGGCTATGTCCGCTAGTGCAGGGCATTCAGCGGCCACTGCGTATACTTGCATTAGCAGATACTTTATTTATAATCGAAAGCCTATATTCTGTGGAAGCAGCAGCGTGTATTCAGTAACAAACAGTAATGGGAATTTATCAACAACTATTGGTATTTATGAAAACAAATCGTATTGTTATTTCTATAAAGATTACAGTAACAGCAGTCGGAATTTAGCAACAGTAGTAGGTAGTTAGAAAAACCAGTCGGTAGTTAGAAAAAGCAGTCGGTTCAGCAACAACAGTTGGTATTTAGAAAACACAGTCGGCTTAGCAACAGCAGTTGGTATTTAGAAATCGCAGTCTGTATTCTGCAACAATAGTCGGTATTCAGCAAATGGCACTTGCATTCAGTAGCAGCCGTGGCTTTACCTGGCAGCCGCAGCTTGTTGAACTTGGTGAGTCAGCCGAATAATTCTCGAAATCAGCGAGTAATATGACGCACGATTATTTTCCCCGTTATCAGACGCCTGTTGGTCATCATAAAAGGAGATATCTTGGATAATTAACGAGGAAACCAGTGAACTAATACAGCCGTATTAATTTCAATATCCAATCCATCAAATTTGATGGCGAAAGAAATTAAGCAAAGAAAAATCTTTTTAGATCTTGAAACCATCAAAAAGTGAAACTTTAGAAAGGAAGTAAAATAGAGCAAAAATACTCGGCTTCATGTGTTAAAGTTGTAGGAGGTGACTGTGTGTAGGGACTGTGAATCTGCTACGAGTTGGTTCTTTCTTTCGGTACAAAGATAGGATTCTTAAGCGAGTGCTGGCATCCCTGGTATATAAATTTAATTACGTACAGTGTACGTCTGGTTACGTCGACATGACGACGCTGCCTTTTTACGTCAGGATCGCCTAGCACTGTGGAGTTAGCTTTCGTACCGGGAGACCTTTAGCTCAACCTCCTCATTCATCAATCCGCCTTCATACCGAGCAGTGTAGCAGCCGTATTTTCGAGGACAATTTTTCTATTTTATGCTCTGCACCTAATGAGTTAGATTTGCGCATTTTAGAATCCCTTCACATTGCAAAAGAGAAACCGCTTTTAAATAATGCTCATAGTTCATATCCTTTAGAAATTTTTGTATAGATGATTTTTCCTACTGATCACTTTCGTCAAGAACATAACATTTTTGGTTTCTATTTCTTAAGACTTACTGGAGATGGAGCTGGTCTCCGAAACGTTTAAAATTGACTAATTCAGATATTTTGAATTTAGCTTCGTAAATTCTAACAAATATGATACCTATCCGAACTGTATTCTTCGTCTTAAAATTCTTAGCAACAATTAATTGTCTCAATACCGTGTCTCAACTCGTTGCATTGTAGGCAGACAGCTTGTATCAGTATTTTTTTCTTGCTATCATCTGCGCTCAGTGATCAAGACCGCTAGGCACTCTGCAGTCAGGATACTCAGTAACCCCAAGACGCTTGCGGCGAACTATCATAGCTAAAATACGGTTTAGAAACGGCCTTTTAAAGTGACTGAGTGCTTCTATTTTTTGTATTACTATAGGAGTTATATTGGGAGTGATTTTGATTTGTAACTTGTTTTTTATTGTTTTAGTCACTATTGCATGTTTGCACTTGTGCTACCGTAAAATTGCGTTGAATCAAATAATATTTTCCATGTGTCTAGAGGCAGGGTATCAGTGCCTAGACATCAAACTGATAACGATAGTGTCAACAGACTTGTAAATATGCCTGAAAAATCTGTAACCAGCGCGGCTGGATGGAGTACTTTAACAGCTATGATGATCATTGCTACAACAACTAGTATCTCGAGTGTCTCAAAAACTGTAAGCAGCGAAGTCGCGAGAGAATTAGCTGCGGAAATGCCTAGGTCAAGTACTATTTTGCCAAACAGCGGAGAAACGTTTTTCAGGGGTCGTAAGCGAATCGAGGACCCCGAAATCGGTGAAAGTAAATTATTATGTCATAGAGCCATAGATTTCTTTGAAGGCTATGCAGGTCGAGATGATGACTTGAGACAGTTTCCCAATAATTTTGGAAACGAAACAAAAAGGCCTGCCTTCTATAGCCTGTGCAACAATGCAAGACATGTAAATACTACTTGTAGTTAACAGCAACGCGATTAGTGCAAGTCTAGCCGAACTTGTGATCCATGTTTTATATGCGGGCAGGAATGGCATTTTGTGCGTGACTATAAAGCGTCACGAGACGAAATTCGAGAGTATCAGAGATTAAAACGTAAGAAAAACAGAGGCGGTAGTAGCCGCGGTCGTGCAGAGAGTCCTGAGAAAGGACACGATGATTTGTCACAGTAGGCCATGTATAGATAGTGGGTTTTCTGTTGCTTGAAGGAAGTACTGTTCAATCTTGTCCAAGGGTACGCCGAACACCCTTGTAAAACCCAACGTTACGGCATTAAAGAATAAATAGAGTATCGTTGCGGCATTAACGTCAACAAACTTCGAATCCAGAAATCCATTCATGAGAGAACAATTCGCTGTGTTGAGAGAACAGGAATTGACAGAAAGTGTACCACTAGTATAATACGGCTGAGGATTAAGCCTAGCAAGACGAATAATGATTAAATATGCAGTGAAATGATAAAATTATGATTAAATATACAGGGACAATTAATGTGCTGAGTAGCGATCACTATTAAGTGCGCTAATCGAAAGCGGCAGTGATAAATGTAAAATCACGTGCCTAAATGAAGAATTGTAACCCAGTGATTTGAACATTAAGGATATTCATTACCCAATCCGAAGGTACTAAATGCAAGTGCTTCAATAATTAAAGACGGTCAGTCTGAAGGTACTAAATGCAAGAGCTTCGATAATTGAAGACGTTCAGTTTAATTACGACTTGTTTACAAGAAAGGTTATATCAGTTTGGAAGGAGTAAAAGTACCTTTCCATGAGAAGTATTAGTTCCAGAGCACTAAGGATAAGTAAAGAAGTGAGCAACAAGTGAGGATAATAAGTTACTACGAATATCGTAAATAGTGCCGTAAATAGCAACAGTCCGCCATTCTACACGCTTTTCTGTACCAGTAAACTTACTCTTCGAGCCAGCAGTTTTTCCCACCCTCACCGGGATGGGTGGGAGGCACATGTTTTCGGTTTCATGATCAATTAAAAGGAATATAATTAAAGTTTTTAATTCATACCCACAAGTTGCCCACAGCCCCATACGGCTTACTAACATTTTATGTGAGGTTACTGAAGGTGTACATTAATAAATAGCCCAAATTGGAAAATAAATTAAAGGATCTTGTATCTGTATTTAAGATACATTTTTTATGCATGTATCTGTATCTGTATCTAAGATACATTTTTATGCATGTATCTTGTATCTGTATCTAAGATACGTTTTTATGCATGTATCTGTATCTGTATCTAAGAGATTTTTATGCATGTATCTGTATCTAAGATACATTTTTATGCATGTATCTGTATCTGTATCTAAGAGATATTTTTATGCATGTATCTGTATCTGTATCTAAGAGACATTTTCAAGTATCTTTGCCAATCTCTGTTGCTAACTAGGATTGAATTTGCACGTGAGTTGAATTTTGATCTTCAGTTTAACCCATCTATAGTAGGTCAACATGTTTCAGGGTAACAAGCAGCTGGTTAACTGACATTATTTTAACCCGTGTTCCATTGAAAATATCTTGACGATTCTCAACCAAGATTCTCAGCATTTCTTTCAAAATGTCAATCGAAAGAATAAGAATGTCAAATGAATGACGGCACTAAAGATAAACAACGAAAAATATTTTTTTAGATTTAAAAGTACATGAGCTGAAAATAAACTCATGGCTTTAGTTATTCCAAAAGAAACATTCACAGGATTGGGATACAAGCAAATTTACAGTATATTATCGAAATATAAAACTTTAGCTATAATAACCGTAATTCTTTTTTTTTGAAATTTTTTCATAGCATATTGCTCCATCTCGTGATGGAGCCTTATCTAGGTGGTTAATTTCACTTATTACTCCAATTTTGTGATACATGTCTTGGTTGGCGTTGTAGAACAATCCTTTTCATGTCTCTGACTCAGGTAGACTCTTTTGTGCCTCTATTATCATTATTATCATGGAAATACCATAAATTCAATGTGTGATAAAAAACATTCTTTCCGAGCCCCTTGACTGGCATAATAGTTGATACGTAGGAGGGAAAATATAATTCTGAATGTCGATAACGTAGTCTTAGACGCAGAATTATTTTAATTCACCCAATTTACTTTGAAAAATAATTCCTTATACATGAAGACCCTGAGCTCGTATTTCAATATGTGTTTTCACCAGTGTCTCGTCACTGAAATTACGACTTTTTTAATTGTAGTTACATATACAAACCTAGATTAAGCAAAAACAAACAAAAAAACATCGGCATCTACGGATGCTTTATTTCCAATTCAAGCCTGATACACATCACCTTGTACATTGGATTTTCAAATGCCTTATAACTAACACCAGGACGCCATGACGCTTTCCCCCGGTCAAGACCGGTACCCATTTCAGACACCTGGGTAGAGTGGGGTATTGTGCTTGGAATTTTCACCCTATACCCAACAGAGAAAATCGCCATCCAGCGCCGGGACTCGAACCCTCGTTTCCCGCACGGCGAGCAGGGCCTATAGACACACGGCTAAGACGAGCACCAAAAATAGGAAAGCATTGCCTTCAATCATTTGTTTTGACTTACGACATGAGTATTTCGATATCCATATGTGTGTATCAACTAAGGAGTAAGGATCCTTACTTTAGGGTATTTTAAAAACCAATGAAGTGCTTTTGGTATCATCTTAGTTGGAAATAATCCGTTTTTCTTTCTTTTTCCTCACCTTGATCCAGACGCTCATGGATGGCCCCAATTCTTTGATCTTTACAAATACGTTACTTTGTCTCCTGTTGGAGCGATAAATTTTTGAGGTCGATGGTGAGTGTTTTCCTACGCTTGCCAATGCTTTTTGCTTTTCGAATTCTCGAATTAGATTTATTTTTCATGTCTTGTTACCGGATAAAAAAGGATTTTTTTTTGCGTGGTGAGAAGGGCAGACTTCTCTTACCACACTAAATTGGCTTAGCAACTCATGTTCACCACACAAACACAAAATAAAGTTAAAATACTTGATATTTAAAGAAACTCTTGCTTTCAGCGCTATCAAGCGAAGAAATTAGGACTCATTAAACAGCTCCCATGGCATTCCTTTTCATTTCATCATTTGATCTTTTAATTTCTCGCGATTATTCACCCTAAATATACTAGAGAAATCTTTCTTTATCATTGTCTTAATCGTGTCCTTGTATTGTGCTATCATAAAAATGAATAAAACTCAGTTTATATGGTGCACTATTCCAATTATTTAGTTTAACCCTGCTTCATGCTCGTGTGATGTTCGGTAACCCCATCTTTGATTAATTACACATAATTCCTAATTGACAATTTTTAGAATATTTTCCTTAAGGGAATTTTTTCACCAGAGAATAAATAATATAGCGGAACAAAACAGCACCTAGGTTGCGTGGGTGCTAAGTCCAGTAATATTATCAAATGCTGACAAGTTGTTTAAGTATAGTCTTTGTAAATACCAATTCTTCATTGGACTTCTGGAACGTTTTTATGACGCCTGAAATAATACATTCACTAATACATTCACTATAATTGTTCACTATAATTCACTGTGGCAAATAATACATTCACTAATATAATTGCCACAAAAAAAAGAGTCATAGCAAATTATGCGAAATAATAGAAACTCATAATATTGCAATGAAAGCGCTTAAGATATATATCCCTGTAGACAATATATACCCAGTAAGCCAATCAAACATGGAATCAAAATTCATCAACTATGTGATGTCAAAATTTTCGATACTGCCATAGTGTGAGATCTACTACACTCTAGCGTGAGATTTATCTCTAGCTAGTACTAAGGGTTAGGTTACTAATGGATGTAACTTATTTCCATGTATTGAATTTAGCCATAGACACTGAATTTGCGCATCTCAAACTGCACCTGGGTAGGCGATATCTGGCGGTAGACCACACGCTATAGAAGCATCAAATTTTCTTTAGATGAATTATAAAAATCTACGCCGGAGCGCAGCCTGAGGGGTCAAACTAGGCTGACAAGCAATGTAATTCGTCGAATGCTGTGGTGAAGATACTTATCTCAGATATCTCTAGGTCTAATGGAAATATATCATTCGATAATTGGAATGCCAACATCCCACTCGTGGAATCCTTACTACGTGATCATAAATTGACTGCAGGGACCATAAGAAAGTTTGTACGCAAGATTCCTCAAAATTTTTTGGTGACAATAAATAGACCTTCAGTGAATAGCATGGTTAGATTCAGAAACAACCATACACTATAGTCTCTTACGTGCCAAACAGTAAAATCAAAAGGAAGAATGTTGTGCTTACCAGTTGTATGCAGCATGATAAAAAATAAAGGCCAAGATGGCGGCGATAACAAAACACCGGAAATTATTACTTTCTTTAATTCAACTATAGGTGAAGTTGGTGTCGTTCACATTATTATGGGTAAGCACGGAGTTTCCAAAAAACAGCAGGCGTTGGCCTTTAGGTTTGCTTTGCTCTTCTGGACATCTCTTTCGTAAATTCATGTGGCTTCTACAATCACGAGCCACATAATCAATTGAAGAGCTGTTTCTCCATCAAAAAGGTATTCAAAAATTATAAGAGACTCCTCCTAATGAATGGGTTCCAGAATTCCTAAGTGAATGTAAAAATGTAAAGAGTCTCAAAGCAGGATTTGAAAGAGTGAAGAGTGTTGCTCAAAGCTGCAGTTACAACAACCACAACAAGCTCGCAGTTAAATTAATTAAAGTTAAGTTTCTCATCGTTTCTTGTTAGTTTATTAATATTTATTTGACTGTATTGTTTTACATTACGAATTAGCACCGAAATGTAATTAAAACTGTCCAACAAGGATCGTTTATACATCCCGAGCAGTGATATTTAAGAAATGAAGCATTGACATCTTTTCAATGGAGTGTGCAAATACACCACATTAGTAATCTTCTCACAAACCCTCATATGTGTGACGCAGGGTTTAAGCCTTTAAAAAATATTCTACATTCACTTGACTAATAATCATCCAGGTTACCTTAAAATAAAAGGATTAAGATTTAATCACTATACTTATTCACGCAGAGTTTTTTGCATTAAACTCATTAATGCGCTTAAGGATCTACCACGTAATTCAAAAACGTCAATTTAATTTTAGAAGTACATGTTATATATCAACTATCATATACTTCATACAGCCACTACGCAGAGCCGCAAATTGTCCAAAAAATTCTGAGTGTTAAAATATTGTGATTACAATGGAAGTGAAAGTTGGGCGACTGATACAAAGTTAACCGTTAAAATTAAGCTAAAAAATTTTATCCAGAGGAGCAGTCCACTGCAGGTTGATATTTTTGTGCGCGCAGAAACTAGAAAGCCTGCGCTGGGCACCATCAGAGAGCTGCAGACTGCCCTGGGGGTCACAGTAGATGGCAAAGAAGTGGGAGAAGGCCAGCAGTTTACGGAAGCCCTTTTCAGTGAGGCGACATCCGGGCAAGAACAGATGGCGGTCAAATGAGCTATGGAAACAAAATAAAAAGCAAGTTGTTGAACAACGAAGTAGTACAACAAGGGCATTCGACAGCCATGCTGAGGTAGGCTAATTTAGAACTGAAAGACTAAGGTGAAACAATTATTTAGAATGTTAAACAATGAGAAACTAAAAAGTGTATCGAGAACTTAATCGGTAAAATTGCCCTAAATAGCAAACACATACTGTTCATTGGTACATGTAACAGCACATTGAAAAAGAACTAGTTCTTCAAATTCGAGAAGTAATGAATGGTCATCGATGTACACAAACCTTTACGGCAAAATCTTTTAAACGAAATCGTTACATTGCCTCTTTCCTGGGAAACATTTAAAATCATGTTTGCAGTTTGCAGAAGCAAATTGAGAGCAAGATAATAATTTTTTGAACGTTTTCTACGATGTTTTGAAACCAAGATAGAGCTGTATTGTCATGATGAAATCATTCATTTTCGGGGGCAGCTGGGACAGACGGCATTCAGAGTAACATCACCATAACTGTAATTAATACAGGCAGGAGCATAATAGTATGGGGATGTCTAGCATTAAATTTTACAGGGAAATTGAGAATATTTCAGATATCTCCGGATGAGCTAAATATCAAAGAATTTAATAATGGTTTGAAAAAATTCGACGACAGATTTAATTATCGTTATGAATGTTTACTCCAGCAGAACATTGATCCCAAGCACACCGCCGAAATAAATTGAGAATGGTTTCAGGGCAACATTCATCCTAGACCATTATCTTACTTAAATCCAATAAAAAAATTATTATATACACTCCATAGTCAGATTTGCGTCAAATGATAGATCAAACTCAATGGATGGGAGATATTTGTCAAAAAAGAATAGCTTATAATTCCACTCAGGCATAGATATTGTTTTTATACGAATTTACAGCAACCGCCGATGAGTAGGACTGCAAATGAAGTACTGCAGCTGCAAGTAAATACGAAACAAACGTCTTCTAAGAGTTCAAATATTTTTATAGCCGCATAGTTCGCGAGTTTGCGGGTAAATTTTACGTGAGAGACAAGTTTTCCATTTCGGTATGTTAATGTCATACGTGTCCAGCTTTGATATATTTGTCTCTTTGTAATAGAGCTGATTTTTCCAGCCTGTCTCTTGTAGGTGCCTGCGATGCACATATGGTTAAAAACTTTAATTATGTCTTTGTTCCTATAACTTCATCATCCATTTTACTTCGTACTGTTCCTACTATTTCTTATTTGTATTATTGTTTGTCGTGTTTCTACGAAATATTGATTTTAGTTATTCTTCATGTGTCTATTTATGCGAACAGAGAAGTCGCTTCTGCGGTCGTACAGAGGCCTATTAATCTGCTGTGGGTTGTCGCTGTGTGCGGGTGTGCGGGGGCTACTCTGGCGGTCGCTTAGGACCGACATGTGGCTTTTTGATAATTTGTATAGGAGTGTAGTCGTTAGTGTAATTGTTATTCATTTTTCATATTATCGAATCTTAGTGTTAGTTAGCTCATTAATCATCACAATACTTACCAATCCGAACACTTAAAGATTTCTGATTATCCAATGTATAAGTCTTGTTTCTCTAAATTAGTTTATGATTTCGATCGTAAATGTTCGTAGACCTCTAGATTCACGGTAGCTTCGGTGAAAGTGAAATGTTTCTTCATATCTAGCGTCTATTATTGTTGCCACCGATGCCACAGAACGGTGTTACCTAAGGGTCTCTTGATAAACAGAGTTCTATTGTCTATAACCTAAGTTTTCTTTGTGTAAATATAGTAATAAATTCATCTTTCTTAAAACGTGATATTGATCGTGTGTAACTTTTTATTTGATTTATGTTTTTCAGGCTTACTTATCGGACTTTAGTTTACTTTTGTTTACTTTTTACTTAGTTTTTCAATTCTATTCATTTTCACCAATAAAGCCTGCACCCTATCGCCTCTTCCTAATTTTCGCTGGGTATCATAGTGTTAACTTCGCTCAGTGGCTGGACCTATAACATCTTCAATGAATTTACACAAGGAACGTTTTTTTTGTCCAGTTGTTTGTTCAACCCAACTGTACAGTTACGTGTGCACCAAATTTTGTGATATTTCTATAACTACAATTATTGTACATTTTTTCTTTTCCAGTATATTTTTGCAAATATGTGAAAGAACGATAATAATTATTTTTTTTCATCACAGCATCGGATTCATTTATGGTTGAGAATATTTCAGTAGGAAAAATACGAGTAGATCAAGGAATTTAGTAGAGAAGCAGAACTCCATCAAAATCTTGAGAGTTTGTCTCTCTGCAGAAGGAATTTGCAGTGATCTTCTGTTAGGGCTGTCGCTGATTTAGTAAGAGTTGCCTTTATTACTACTTAAAAGCCCTAGTAGGTACGCATAAGAGGGCAGTTAATATTCCTATGAACACTTTCAGCCATTGTGTAGTTTTAGAAAGAGAACTCGACACGGAAAAGCTGAAAATTGTAACGTCACTAAAATTGATTCATGATAATATACACAATTAACCCTACCAAGCCTTATGCCACGAACCTTAATGATGTGGAGAATTACAATGTTCAGAACTAAATATTGACAAATAGCTGTTGATTATTTCAGTTTGTGACGTACTTATACATCGTACTAGCCGAAGTCCCAAAAAATTAGGTACAGCTGTCTAGCAACAAATTTAGATATTTCCAAAAAATCGGCTCAGCTGTCCGGTAAAGTTGATGAACTAAAATCGGTAAATTATTATTGCTGCAAGGCCGAGTTAGAAAAGTTTCACTCAGAGGATTTTCGAATGAATCCGTTTTCTATCAAGAAAGATTATTCCGAGATCCCAGCGTTGTTACGACTTTTTATAAAATAACATTACATTATCGAGTTCTTCTGACGCCCTGTATGCACAGTTATTACACGAAAAGCCGAAAAATCATTTATGTCTTCCCCCCCCCCCAAAAAAAATTCCCATGATTCATAGAGAAAAATTTCTCTGTGACAAGAGAGCCAGTATCACATGTGCATTGCTAGGTAGAATTTGCAGCAAAGGCAATCCGGTTCAAGTCATGATATCAGATATTTAGTTTAATGGTATATGAAATATTCAGAGATTCAATGAGTAACTCGTTACAGTCGCTATTAAAACGTTACTCGTTGCCGTCCAGATTCAAAAAGCAACTCGTTACCGTCGGAATTCAAAGAGTAACTTGTTACAGGCAAGATTCAAAGAATAACTCGTTACCGTCCAGATTCAAAAAGTAACTCATTACCGTCAAGATTGAAGAAGTAACACGTTACAGTCCAGGTTCAAAGAATAACTCGTTACCGTCCAGATTCAAAAAGTAACTTGTTACAGTCGAGATTCAAAGAATAACTCGTTACCGTCCAGATCCAAAGAGTAACTCATTACGTCAAGATTGACGGAGTAACTCGTTTCAGTCGTTAAAAATGGCTAGGATCTCTACACCGCAAAAATAATACCGCCTCATTTAACTTATATGATTTTTGAACAAGTGTTTCACGGTACATGCTGTTAATCATAAATTTTTACTTGGGAATAGGTTCCACAAGAGCATGGAGCCAGCACAAATCAAGGTCTTGCAAATCTGGGAAGTGCCAGCATCGAGGCTCCCACATCAGTTCCGCCATACGAGCACCTGCCTCCCCAGGCAGACTTTGGAGACAACACACACCTGATACAAGATAAAAGGATAGTGGATGTTTTATTCCAATCAAGCTTGATACATATCACCTTGTTCACTGGTTT
The DNA here is from genome assembly GCA_030386875.1 of Morinoia aosen. Classification (NCBI taxonomy): domain Eukaryota; kingdom Metazoa; phylum Arthropoda; class Malacostraca; order Amphipoda; family Talitridae; genus Morinoia; species Morinoia aosen. The sequence continues at coordinate 102,440,299 of CM059576.1, read as the reverse complement.
TTCAAATGCCTTATAAAGCTGGCCCCACACTAGCATATCTAATCGGTCAGTTTCTGCCGATTTGATTTGTACTGACCAAATCGCTCAAATATCTGCCAGTGTGTGCAAATCACTCATTTTGATCTTCCATCATGTTGGAATTCCTTACCCGCCTGCAGATTTTATCGCCCAGTGTAGAGGCAAATGTGACAGTTCTTTCCGTCCACCACAGAACTTATTGCCTTTCTGAGCATCGTATCTTGCTTTGTTATGAATGGGGCAATAGTGGCATGCATTTCTTGGAACACCTCATCGGACATTCGCAAATAATTTCTAAAATCATTTGGTTTATTTTCTTTTAATTCTTTTAGAAGTGTCATATGAGAAAATCCTTCTCTTTTTTAAGCCATTGCTTTGACCAACGCGATCGTTTCCGCTTTCTGGGTTTCATAACACTTAATAGCACCAAGCTGGCTGTAGCTTTTTTCTTGTCGTCCATGACTGGTTATCTCATATCCGCCTGCTACCACTGCTGAACTCGCACTGGAGTTGCAGTTATAGTCGCTGCAGTTAGTGGCGAGTAGATCGACAGATTTCATCAGTTGCATTCCATATCTGTTGGTCATGACCGATCAGATATGCTAGTGTGTGGCCAGCTTTACTAACACCAGGACGAAATGACGGTTACCCCAGTCAAGTCGGTACCCATTTTCAACACCCGGGGAGAGTGGGGTATTGCGGTTGAGTTCTCCTTTTTGCCAACGGGAGAAATCACCGGGCGTCAATGCTTGGATTGGAACTGCAATACCTTCCTGTGAAGTGCGTCCGCTGTTAACAATTCGGCTACGGCGACCGTTCACCGTGGCCACGGTGAAACATTCAAGTCCAATGAATTAATATTCAAATTAATCACACCAAGGACTGAGTTTTTCATTTAAGCAAGTCTCATAAATTGGACTATGAAAAAATATTTTCCTATTCATTAGTAAATGTTCGAATAATTTGTGAATGGTTAAATTATTCAATATGACTTGAACATGCGTACAAAATGATAAAGCACATTTCCGAAGAAGACAAAAATATACTTGTTTGCTCTGTTGTGTGAGTGGAAAGTCATGGCACTCACTGAATCGTAAAATATGATTCTCAACTGTATTTTAAATTCAGCTTTCAGGCTAAAATTAAATGAATGACTTAAGGATGAGGCGTTTTGGGATGAAAGGTTTAACTTTTTTTGAAATAGAATGTCATAGCAACAGAAGAAGAAAGATAATGTCGTTATTGGATCAAGGAAAAGTAAGTATTAATTATTAAATTGAGTTTTATAATGTCAAGTTGTAGCATGTGTTTACATTTACAGGCTTGTTGCGTTCTGCCTCATGAATTTAAACATGTTCAAGGCTTCAAAGTCACCTCTATCCATGGGGTAATGAGGTGCATCATTGCTGTTTGGTATTCTATTAACAAACATGAGAAACAAGCTCCATATACTGGATGGCATGGAACAGGAAAAATTAACTGACCGCTTCCTTTAAACGGAATCTATGGGTTCACTAAACTGCATTCAAATCGAAAAATACTAGAACCAGATGCATGTCTTCAGCAACTGACACAGACTGTCTGCACGACGGATACGCTAAGGGTTTGTGTAAGGGAGTAGATGGAATGTCCTCAATGGAACTCGTAAGAACCCATGAATTCATTTCGAACCTAGAGGAGTGAGCACTGAAGTGAAAATAGGAGAGAGAAGTTTTGTGCTCGAGCTGATGGAGACCTGCGTTTTCTTCAGTGGCCAAAGTAGATTTATCGCTGTTACAAATTCTATGCAGTTATCTTGGCCCTTAAAATGACGGGTGTTGAAGGTGTATGACAAGCACATCATTAGCAAAACAACTACAATAAATATGTTTTAATAATACAGCAGCGAATACTTATTGCAACGAAATTAAATGATAAATTATTCTTGCTAGCCTCGGGATCGCAGCGCTAAGCCCTCGATTATATTCCTGATGTAAAAATATGCGACTTGATTAACTGACAATTCAGTTCCTGAAACACAACTTACTCCAAATACTTTTGTAGGCATTGGCACAGGTGTCGACGTCACTCATGCAGGTAAGACGGACGCTCAAAGAAGTCCTGGCGTGGTTTCGGGAGCGACTGATGGCGAGAGCGTCTGCGGTGGAGCCGTAGAACAGCCGCACTTTGTGCCTGCAGGGTAGATTCCTCGTGGTTGTAATTGATTTTGTTGACAAAAGTTTAAACCTTTCTAACCGCAACAAAGGTTCCAAAGAGAAGGAGGAAGGCACCATCTATTGCGGAAGTTAGGGAACGCCATCTGCATAGATTCACTATGCACATGGCTCATTTAGAGACAGTGAGTTGAGAAAGTAGTTCATGACACAAGTTAAAGTTGAAGAAGAAAGTTGTAGGTGCTGAAAAACAGGATAAAAGTGAACTGGAAAAAATGGTGCGTAACAGATATGAAAAAAATTTCAACATAAAAAAGGTCTTCCTAATTCTCAGTTCGAGGGTTATTATTGAGGTCACTGTTGTCGCGAACTATATAAATTAATGACTTAATTTTTTTAGAAATTATTCCAATTAGTTTTAGAAATGTAGTTTTTGAGACGGTGTTGTGTGTTTTCTATCAATGGTGTGTGTGTTTGTATTTGCAATTTTTGGTATGTGTGTGTTTGTATCAGCGATTTCGGGGCTTGTGTTGTGTGTGGTCAGCTTTTGAGAGGCATACGAGAGTTTCTAGAGCAGGTGCCCAAGAGGGTATTTATTACAGACCCTTGAAAAGGAAAAGAGCAGGAAGGAGCATTTTTTAGACGCTCTAGTTTTGCTGAGAGTGCAGAAAAAAGTTCTAAATCTGAAGATTTGAGGTGAGGAGAATACTATCGTCAGGGTGACCAATAGAAATAGTCACCCTGACCAATAGAAATAGGCCAATAGAAATAGTTGACGAAGGCTGGTTTGAACAAACGTCTCTAAAAGTTCTGAATTTATGATTGGTTGGATAAAAAGAGGGCATACAATCAAGAAAGACCTCGTGTTTTGAACGTTTGCTGAGGGAATTTCAACGTCAAAGCCCATCGGAAAAGGAAGTGCGTAACCAGTTAAGTGTTCACTAAAGAAATTGTTCTGGAAAAATGTATAAATAGAAATAGCGTGCATTATATTTTTGAAGAATTTTGCAACTGATGTAACGAAGGTAGCTGAAAAAATGTTGCTTCTCAGCTCGCAATTAATTCTGCAACGAAAGGAAGTGGACAAATCTGAACGAAACTTTGGGCGTGAAAGGTGGTGCGAGATTTCAGGGGAGAGGTGGAAATGTAAAAGAAACGGGTAACTTGAAATAATAATAGAAATATCTGTCCAGTCTCGGTAGTGTTGTAGGGAGTCTTACATTTTTGGATTTTTTAGATTCGTAAGCGTGTTATTTTGAAATAACGGTAGTATACGAAGCTCGGAATTGAGCAGTAAAATATTTATTTAGAACATCACCACTTCGGTAATACTAGAAATCGAAAAGACAGAATGCGATTGACTTCACATCTAGTGAACCAAGGAGAAACTCGGCAATCAGATGGAAGCTGAAACTCGGCTATCAGGTGTTTAACACGTTCACTGCCGAGGCCGGCTAACAAGTTTTGAACGGTCAAGTGATAAGTAGCTAAGTTCAAAAAGTGACTTTGATGGTCAAAAAATTGCATTTTTCCTAAAAAGCTGGAAAATGTATGGCATAATAATATTTTTCCACGTATGCGTAAACCTATTCTAAAAACGATGTTAAAATAATTGAAGTGCTGTTCATTCACACCGATGCGTAAATGAGCAATTTACCAAGTGGTATTCTTTTGCCTTAATAGGTAGTCAACGTGTTAAACGACATTCACTCGACAAAAAGCAGCAATGAACTTAAAAAACTTCGTGTTCGTTGATTGTCTGTTCTTATACATTTATTTTATGAACGGTATACGAGAAACATCAATTCTCCAGAAGCAGAACACCTTGAGGCATAAACACACGCATCACCCTTAGCACACTTTGTAGAATAATTACCGATATTTTGCCTTACTTGCATCAGATATCTTTACTTACCCTAACTCCTCAATGAATGTTTGAAGGTTTTCACTGGGTATGGATTCAGGGGCCCAAAAGGAGTCGAGCATTTTCAAGTTTATCTGTCCCGAGCAGGCGCGGCCGAGACACAGTAAAATTTCTGGTAAGCCCGAGATGGGGTCCGTGAGGGTAGATTTCACCGTCACCTGCCTGGGCGTTGGTCCAGCTCGCACGTATGCAACAGCTTGCTCTGCTTCGGCGTTGTTCGTTATTTTCCAGTGACCGTCGCAGGGCAATAGCGGTTCAGCAGGTGATGTTGGAGTTAAGCTACTGGCGGCTTCGGTAATGTTATCTTCGGGAGGGTGGGCACCCGTGAATGGACTTGCATCTTGGTTAGTTGTCTTTTCTTCACTTATGTCTGCACTTTCGCTGTCGGTTGGATTCAAGAATTGCTGCTCACATTCGTCCGACTGAAAAAAGGGGGCAAGGGTTGAAACAAATACGACGCAGATCAACAAGAATTATTGTTGCTCACCAACTTTAGATTGAAGAGAGAAAAGGAGGATTCGATTAGGATGAACACTGTTACTTTGACCGTACTAATTATCATAGCTCCCTTGAAATTAATGCGGACTGAAGATTACATCTCGAATTTTTGTTTTTGTAACGCTTCAAGTTAATGTTTCATTTCTGTAGACTCTAGAGCGTTCAAATTGTTTTCAAACTTGCAGATTCATCACTCGAACAGTCTTATTTACACCAATAGATTTGACTTCTAAGATATGTGAAAACCCCACATTACGCAGGGAATCTTCCAAATTCTAAAACTAGATTTCATTGCCGTTTTTATCTTACCTTTGCATCCGCTATATTCTTTTTAAAACGTAAGATTTAACGGTTCATGAATGACCTCACAACACATTTTACCATTTTGTGTCGTTATCATAACTTTACTATATTTACATTTTCCAATTAGTGTGTGACCTCGAACAGATTTAGTGAGGGGAAATTGTAATTTCACAAGTCTATAGAAGTTTTTAAAAAAGCATAATGTTTTTACCGGTATACTCGTCTTAGCTATTCCCAAAATAGTCCACGGATTTTCATATTCAATTGCTCAGGAAATCGCTTGCGTTATGGCTTATTCTTTTATGATTCTCAGCAATGAATAAAGCGAACAAAGCGAGTAGGAGAAGTTATAGCGAAAAGAATTTGTAAGATTTCATATTTCTCTCTTTCAAAGATGAACAGCTCACGAACAATTGTAAATGCCTCAAAAAACCATTGTAAGCCGTAGCGATCAACTAGAGAGGAATTTAAATTAAAAGATTACGTGTGCAAGCGTGTTCAGCCTTCCCACTTTTTTCTATCGTAAAAGAACCTTACCACTCTTTGGGTAGTAAATGTAATGGAGAGCGTTGTGCCTCGTAGGACTTCATCTTATTATCATAAAGACGATACCATTATGAATCTGACCACACGAACTAAACCTTTTTCAGTAATCGACGGTTCTTTTCCAAATCAACTCACCGACAGAAACGCCATTGCTTTTTCGAGCTGTGCCAATTTGTTTTCAAGTAGAAGAATTTCTCCATCTTTTGGAGTTTCAACTCTTTTTGAGCGATGCATTATGTCTCTGAAGAGTTGGCGTTTACCTTCAGTAGTTGAAGGCGTGTTCTCACCGCTCTCCCATGTCTCTACATCTTTGTTGACAGATTCCTTAGAGGCAGCTAGAAGATCTTTCTCGTTAGATATTTCGGCGATCACACTTTTACCTTCCTCAAATGTTGCTAAAATTTCTGCTCGGACAGAAATAGCTGAAAACAGTCGGTCTTGCTTGGCTTTAAGCTGGCAGTAGATTTCAGCGTTGGCGTCTGCAGCGGAAGCTTCGTTGTCCATCAGGTCTTCCATGAACTCGATTCTGTGCTCTCTATGCTGGGCCTTCACACACTTTTTGCACAGCGATTCTTTGCAGGGTACACACCAGTACTCGAGTTCGTGAGTGTGAAACTTGCAGCGTACAGTTGCTTCATTTTTCTCAAGACCTATTAGAGCATACACAACAGGAAGCTGCTCAGTTTTCTGATTCACGGGCCTGCAACAGGAGAAGCAGATTCTGCTTTTTGCAGAGTCCAGTCTACGCACGCAATCCAGACAAAACGTGTGGCCACATGGTAAGCAAATGGGCTTGTGTTCAGATACGTCGAAATTTTCTGTGCAGACACTACACGAAAAAGCGCTCGACATGTTTTTAGTTAGAAAATTAGAAGATCTGAGATAAATAAGCAATGCGTTAAATTTCAATTTAAGAACACCGTGCACCTGTTTTGGTAACATGTTTAAAAAATGGATTTACTTTAAATTGAAGCTATACAAATGCTGAACATCCACAACACAAATAATTTTTCGTAAAAAATAAGGCCTAAATCGAAAAAGTGACATGAGTAAAAAAAGTTTAATTCCAAAAAATACATATACCGGCCATTTTTCAAACGAATCGAACGAAAAAAGTTCAAAAATCCGGATGATCCCCTTAAAGACTGCTTTAAATATTCTCTTGAAAGATTCTGAACGTCATAATTTGGTCAATACAAGTTGTGTCACTCATAGAAAAATTATTCAACCTACAGATATGTTAAAATTGAATGAAAAATCTTCTTGCAGCGGACAACTCCCAAACTCAACCTCTTTGAAATTCTCTATCGAAAGATGGGAACCGTGCCACAAAAACAACAGTTTCAGCACTAATGAATTTGCTTCCGGACTTGTACTACATAATAGTTTCAGTTTCAAATGCCTCAACATTTTTTCAGAAAAATAAGAGAAAACTGTCGCTCTCTTCTCGTACGTGTGCTCTTGGAGCAGAACCACTTGCTGGACAGCTCACACTTGATATGCCGACTACGTCTTTTGCACGTATACAACCGCGTTATCTGCCGTCTTATCAGCTGTGATTGCAACTTTATTTTTGTCCGAACTCGTGAGTGCTGTGGCTTCGTCCTCTGGTGCAGCAGGCTGCATTCAGGGGCAACTTTATATTTGCATTTGCAGACGCTTTATTCATAACCGAAAGCCTTCTGTACAAGCCGCAGCGTGTTTTTAGCAACAAATAGTAGTAGGAATTTATGAAGAACAATTGGTATTTAGAAAAAACAAATGGTATTTCGATACAGCTGGCAGGAACAGCAGTCGAAGTTTAGCAATAGTAGTAGGTATTTAGAAAAGGCCTGTTACGGTTCTAAATCTCTACGCGTCCATGAGAAAAATTTTGTGCTATAAAAATATCGAGTATTGCGACAGGCCTGCGTAATTACTTCGAATACAAAAAAAAGAACTTCGTCAATCATCCTACTTGAAAAGATATTTCATTGCGAGTTACCAACGGATCAGCGTGCCAAATCATCGAAGAAAATTCTAGAAATCAACATCTGGACAAATCTCCGATACAGCGCCGCGTCTTGAACAAGTTACATCGGAGTCTTCTAACGAACGCCTAAGGATGCCATCAACTACTATTCAATTCATTATATTCTTAACCTATTAGTATCCTATTTAGGAATGTTTCTTGTATTTTAGTGCGTATTTCATAATAGGAACTCATAGGGGTGTTATTGATTCAGTTACGCATATTTCCATGTATGTTAGAATGACTTTATTATTCGATCGAACGACGTACAGTCGAATTATTGGGTGCGGTTCTGAACCTCAAGCTAGCGAGCGACAGCTTGAGGGAGCGGAGAGTCAGTAAGCCAGACGACTCCATCTGAGAGACATCTAGGAGTGTGTTCGAGGCCGCTGCCCTCGCCTTAGGGCGCAGGCTTATTGAGAAAACATTCAATGTCATCCTAAATCCTAGTTCCGTGTTTAAGTGTCAAACTATGATAATCTGGTGCCGGAGCCATGAACTTTCACCTATTAATTACAGTGAAGCCACTTACCAAATCGCTCAGTTAGGCAGTTAGGCTTTTGAGGGAAAATTTACCTTCCTTGCCTCGCTAAATTTTGATAAAGTTGACCTCCGCAAACAAAAGAAGGTACAAATATGAGCAAGTTTTTTTAAAAATTCATTCCTGGCCCACCTCCTGATTTAGAACTTGTGCGAGGCACAGAATTTTTCTACATTATCATTAGATTGGCTCAACTTAAATTCACTGAAAGCCAGCATCGTATATTCAGCGCCTTCGGTACGCCAGGTCGATGTCTCAGCCGCAACGATTCGGGCAGCACACCTCTCCACCTCTCTCTAAGTTGAGTTGTTCTTTCGTTCATCACGACATTTGTTAAACCAATCCGAATCAATATCTCAGTATGTAGATCATCATTATATTTAGGTATAGCAAGTGAAGATTATATAGTAAATTCTCCAATATCCGTATTGCGAGTTCAATTGATTCTTAGGAAGTAAATTTACCATGTAGTTCACAAGTGTGTGTTATTACCCTGTGTTGTGGGAAGATGAGACAAGGCATAGAAGGCATGTAAACGTTACCAAGTCATGTTAATTCATTGATATCATAATAAATATTCAATTTCCCTAAATGGGTGGTGGCAGCAGTAGGCTATCAATCGATTAAAGTCAAGGCGAGGACATTAAAGTCACGTCTTTATTAAAAAAATATATTAATTGTGGCGTAATCAAACGTCACGACAGATAAAAGAAATAAATTACATTTCGAAATATACATGTGCAACGAAGAAACCAAGAGGATCACGACAGGCCGTCGGTTCAGCAACAACAGTTGGTATTTAGAAAATGCAGTCGGTATTCTACAACAACTGTTAGTATTTAGAAACGCAGTCTGTATTCTGCCACAATAGTCGGTATTTTGCAAAGGGCGCTGGCTTTCAGTAACAGCCGGCTTTACCTGGCAGCAGCAGCGGCTTGTTGAACTTGGTGAGAGCCGAATAATACTCGAAATCCACGAATAATATGATGCACGATTACTATCGCAGTTATCAGGCGTCTCCTCGTAATCACCAAAGGAGATATCTTGGATACTTAACGAAGAAGCCACTAAACTAATACAACCGTATTGCTTTGAATGTCCAAGCCGTCAAATTTGACGACGAGAGAATTAGGTAAAGAAAAATTTTGTGGACCTTGAGACCATTGAAAGGTGAAGCTTCACTTCAAAACAATAGGCGAGACAGATGAGCATGAGAGAGTAGGTAAAACAGCGCAATAATAATCGGCTTTAGGTGTTGGATAATATTATTCAAACAAGGTTAAATAAAATCAGCGGGAAAAACACCTAATTTTAATAGTTGAATTATAACGTGCTTAATAGAAGTGCTTGAACACAGTCACTATACAAATAAAAACGATGAAATCAGATCGTACTGTATCATTAGAGTTTGGAATTTTAGTAGTACTTATAGGGCGATTCTTGGGGAATCTTATTCTCAAAATAAAAAGAAGAATCAACGTTATAGAGAACATTTATTATAGTAAACGTTTCGGAATACAAATTATTCCATCATCAGTGCAGTACAACGTGGTAAAAAAACGTGAATTTTCACTGTTCCCTTTACCACGTTTTACTGCACTGATGATGGAATAATTTTTATTCCGAAACGTTTGCTATAATAAATGTTCTCTATAACGTTGGTTCTAATTTTTAGTATGGAATTTTTATTTTACTTTTGTCGTTGAATATCCATAAATTTTTCATAGACATGTATACCGCATTATTCTTTTTCGCCAAATGTTTACTTTGAAATTTTCTTACGTTTAATGATCAGTCTTAGAGACTGAGAGTGTGGAAGGCTAGTCTCCAGTTTCAAGGATGCTTAGAAAGAACAATGAAAGCTGCAACAGCCGATGTGGCCACGACTGAGGCAACGGTAGCTCCGGCGGTAGTGACACTTTTCATTGTAGAGAAGAGCTCCCCTGGGCAAGAATGCTTTAAGGATTAGATTAGTCGTTAGTTTTAGCCTCCCTACCCAGCAACAAATGCGATCCAAAGAGAGGAAGGAGGAAGGCACCATCTAGTATGGAGTTAAGGAAACGCGGAATCTACGCAGAAAGGCATAGAAACAGTAAGTTGGGAAGGAAGATTATGAAACAAGATCAAAGTTGAAGAAGACAGTAGTAGGTGCTGAAAAACAGGACAGCAGTGAACCGAAAAAAGGTGGTCCTTAACATAACAAAAACATATTATTTCAACAAAAAGAAGGCCTACCTTACTCTCAGCTCGGGCCCTCACACTGTCCCCCTGGGAGCGCTAGTTCCCATAGATACAATAATTGTATCCCCCTGAGGGGTGCTTTAAGGATGCTGAATTCCAATCAATCAAGCATGATATATAACGTCTTGTACATGGGTTTTTCAGATGCCTTGATATTAACCCCAGGACGTAATGACGGTTACCCTAGTTAAGAAGGTACCCATTCTGACACCTTGGTGGAGAGAGGAATTGTGGCTGAGTTCTCCAGTTTCCCCACGGGGCGAAATCACCGGGTGGCACTACTGGGATCCGAACTTTTGACACCTTTTCGTGAAGAACACGTTCTTACCCATTCGGCCACAGTGACCACGGCTAAGGGATGTTCCTTATCAGAGCTTCACACTGTAAGGCCGCCCGCCCACTGATGCGATTCTATTGGTGCGACACCTTGCGAAATCGCACGGTTCATTTGTAGCACTGTAGGAATAGCATTGTGTTACCTAACTCACTGCCGATTGAGGCGAATTGCATCGCATCGAATCGCATCAGTTGGCGGGCGGCCTAAGGCTTAAAGAGAATAATGTGCGGGCCCGAAGAAGTTATTGGCGTAGCAGACTCAACGTAGTCCCTACGAAATCAGTTCAACTTTGTCACTACACAAAAACTACGTAATTGAAAATCAAACAATTAAAAATTCAACAACTTGCCTGACGTGCCAAACAACACGATCAAAAAGAAGAATGTTGTGCTCATCAGTTGCATGCACCATGACAAAAAGAAAGACCAAGATAGTGGAGATAACAAGAAACCTGAAATTATCACATTCTATAATTCAACGAAAGGAGGAGTTGATGTAGTCTACATGAAGATAAATAAGTATAGAGCTTCCACAAACAGCTGGCGTAGGCCAACAACTTTTGGCTTCGCTCTTCTGAAAGACCCCTGAGTAAATTCATGCGTTCTCTGTGATCACAAGCCACATAATATATTGAAGAGCAGTTTATCCATCAAAAGAGTTGTCCAAAAGCTATAAGAGGATCATCTAAAGAGAAGGCTCCAAAATGCCTGCATGGAAAAAGTGTCTAAGTCTCATTGCAAAAGGGAAGAGTGTTGGCCAAAGCTGCAGTTACAACAACCCCAACAAGCTGTCATTTCCATGCGAGGCAAAACGATGTGAATTTTGCGACAGATGAAAGGATTGAAAAATTTAAAAATGAATGTAGTACTATCAGGAAATATGTGAGTAGTGATCACAGAACGATTACTGTGACAAGTGAAAATTGTGAACATTCTGTAGAAAGTGAGGAATCCTGAATCTTTGAATTCTCACAAACGGGTACAATTGAATATAATATATAGATCTGTGCGTCACTTGTAACTTGAAGTAAATAGGACTTTATAAACGTTGAACTTCCCATCATTTTTTCTTAGTTGTATAATATTTACTTCAATTTATATCTTTATATTACGAATTAGCACCGAAATATGATTAAAACTGTTTATCAGAAATCATATACATATACCCGCGCAGTAATGTAACTATGTCTTTAAGAAATAAAGCATTAACATCTTTGGAATGAGGTAAGCAACATCCCACACGAGTAATCTCGTAACAAAACCTCCCTTGCGTAAAGCCGAGTTGAAACCTTTAAAAAAATTCATATTTACTTGACAAGTTATCATCCAGGTTGGGTTAAAAGAAAAGACTTAAATAATCATTTCTATGATTTAATCACTATACAAATTCATGCTGAGATTATCGCATAAAACATTTCAATACGCTTAGGGATCTTCCACCTAATTCGAAGTCGTCCAGTCAATTTAAGAAGTACTTACTATATTATTATTATTATTATATAAGAAAGTTTTAGCCTACCTTAACCGCGACAAAGATGTTCCAAGAGAGGAAGGAGGAAGCACCATTTAGTATGGAGTTGAGGGAACGCGGAATCTATGCACGAGGTGCACAGAAACAGTAAATTAGGAAAGAAGTTCATGAAACAAGAAAAAAGTTGAAGAAGAAAGTAGTAGGTGCTGAAAAACAGGACAGCAGTGAACCGAAAAAAGATGGTCCGTAACAAAACAAAAACCTATTTTATTACAACAAAAAGGAAGCCTACCTAACCTTTAGCTCAGGCCCTCACATAGTCCCCCTGGGAGCGCCAATTCCCATAGATACAATAGTTGTATCCCCCTGAGGGGAGTACATACTATATGTCAACAATCATATTATCTATTCATTTTCTACGAAGAGCAGAAAATTGTCCAAAAAATAAAGAGTGTAAAAATATTGGCATCACAATGGAGGCGAAACTCGTGCGATTGATACAAAGTTCACCGTTGAAATGAAGTTAAACAATCTTATCCAGTGGAATAGCCCACTGTAGGTTGATATTTTTGTGCGCGCAGAGACAAGAAAGCTTGCGCTGGGCACCCCCAGCTGCAGCTGGGGGTTATAGTAGATGGCAAAGAAGTGGGAGAAGGCCAGCAGTTTACGGAAGCCCTTTTCAGTGAGGCGACACCCGGGCAAAAACAGATGCCGGTGAAATGAACTATGGAAACAAAATAAAACGAAATTTTTTTGAACAACGAGGTAGTACAAGAAGTGCATTTGACAGCCATGATGGGATAATTCACAAGTAAAATGTTAAGAGAAACAATTATTTAGAGTGTTTAAACATTCAGAAACCAGAAACGTCTGAAAAAATTAGGCGGTAAAAAATTAGCATAACTAGCAAACATATACTGTTCATTGGTACATTTTACACGACACAAAGAAAAAGATTTAGTTCTTCGAAAATGAGAAGTAATGAATGGTCACTGATGTACACAAACTTATACTGCAAAATCTTTAAAAATGATTTCCTTACAATGCCTCTTTACTGAAGAAACATTGAAAATCATGTTTACAGTATGTTAAAATAAATTTTCCGCAAAATAATTATTTTTTTTGACATTTCTTATGATCTCTTGAAAGCATGAGAGAGCTTTATAGTCATAATGGTATCATTCATATTCAGGAACAGCTGGGTATGAACTACGTTCAGAATAACATCATCGCTACAGTAAATAATCAAGGCAGGAGTATAATGGCATGGAGATGTCTGGCAATAAGTTGTCCAGGGAAATTGAAAATATTTGAGACGTCTTCGGAAGAGCTAAATATCAAGGAATTTTAAAATAATTTGTACAAACAAAAAATTCAACGACAGATTTTTATTTTCGTTATGAATTTTTGGTTTAGCAGAACATCGATCCCAAGCACACCGGCGAAATAAATTGGGGATGATTTCAAGGCAACAATATCACGGAACTGATATGGCTTAGTCCATTATCTTATTTAAATCGAATGAAAAACTCATAAAATACACTCTATAGTCAGATTTACACCAAATGATAAAACAAGCTCAATGGATGTGAGGTATTTGTTAAAAAGGGTATGATTCTACTCAGAGACACAGAAATTATTCAAAAAATTTTTCAGCAACCCCCGATGGGTAGTGACTGAAAATGAAGTAGTTGCTAGTAAATACTAAACAAACGTCTTTTAAGCGTCTGAATATTTTCATAGCTGCATGGTTCGTTAGCTTGCGGGTAAAATTAACATGAGCGACAAGTATTCAATTTTTCAATATTCAGTTCGGGATAAGATTCATATTGTAACTCGTTACAGTCGTTAAAAATACTAGTATCACAGAACTGCAAAAATACAACCCCTTCATTTAACTTAGATCATTTTAGGTCAAATGTTGAAAGGTTTTTACGTTAGAGATGGTAGGGAGCTAATACGTCATTATCACATTCGGCTGCATAGCACACGAAGTTAATCTCAATTTTTTTGGGCATGGGTTCCACTAGATCATGGAGCCAGCACAAATCACGGTCCTGTAAATCTGGGAAGTACCAGCATCGTGGTGCCCACATAAGTTCCGCCATCCGAGCACCGGCCTCCTGAGGCAGACTTGGGAGACAGCATACTCGTACACCTGAAACATCCAAAGTCCAAAGAATTAATATTCAAATTATTCACACCGATGACAGTGTTTTCTGTCATCAACACTCCGGCATTTGAAATTCATGTGAAGGTGGTGCACTAAAACCGCAACGTGCACCACCGATAGTCACGGAGAGGATTTTCATAATGCTGCTAACTGATCAGTAGTTACAAACCCAAGTTCCATAAATAGTTAATTAAAGCCAAATGAAGGCACTATTCACTCAATGTTTGCCGTTTTCAAAAAAAATTCCTTACCACAATTGACATTAAATTAGAGTTAAATATTGAATTTAAGTTTAAAGCAATTGCGGTCAAAGTGTTAAACATTACTCAAGAGTTGGGATATCAAGAAATACTTTCCCATTCGTTATAAAATGTTCTGAAAATGCGTAAATAATTATATTATTAAACATTTTGAACTAGCCCTCAAAATTGCCAAGCAAGTTTTCGAACAGGGCGAGGAAGTTTATTTGCTCTGTAGTATGTGTGGAAAGTCATAGCTCTCGTTGTACGATAGAAAGTAAATCTCATCTGTTTCGTAAATTTAGCTTTCAGGCAAAAATTATATGAATAACATAAGGCTGAGGTTTTTTGGGCTGAAAGGTTTAATTATTTTTATAAAACGACATGTCAACAGCAGAGAAAATATCGTTACTGGAGTGTGGAAAAAGTGTCTACTGGTGATTAATTGAGTTTTATTTCGTCATCTTGTAGAAAGGGTTTATATTTAAAGCAAATAGCGTCAGGTCTCATGAATTTAAACGTGTTCAAGGCTTCAAAGTCGCCTCTAGCTTTGAGGCAATGAGGTAGGCCCTATACATCATTGCTGCTCGGTATTCTAACATAAAAATGAGGAGCAAGCTCCAGTGACTGGACAGAAGGATGAGGAAAAAATACTAACTGCTTCATTGGGGCTTACAAAAGTGAATCAATGGACTCACAGAAATGTATTGAAATCTAAAAATATTAGAACCAGATGCTTGTTTTCAGCGACACAGACCGTTTGCACGAAATATACACAAAGGATTTTGTGGGAGAGTAAATTGAATGTTCTCAATGAAACTCGTAAGAACCCATGAATTCATTTTGAACATACAGAAATGAACACTGAAATGAACGGAGACGAGGGAAGTTTTGTGCCCAAGTAGATTTATCACGGTTACAAATTTCCTGCCATTATCTTAGCTCTCATGATAACGGGTGTTGAAGGTGTATGACAAGCACATCAAGCGGAAAATTGAACTTCAATAAACATTTTTCTATTATAGAGTTTCAAATATTTTTTTGCAACGGATTATGGTACACATCATTCTCGCTAACCTCAGAGTCGAAGCGCTAAACTATTGATTACTTTCCAGACCTAGAAATATGTAACTAGGTTAAAAGATAACTCAGGTCCTGAAACACAACTTACTCCAAATACTTTTGTAGGCATTGGTACATTTGTCGACGTCACTCATGCAGGTGAGGCGGACGCCTAAAGAAGTCCTGGCGTGGTTTCAGACTCTACTGATGGCGAGAGCGTCTTCAGGGGAGCCGTAGAACAGCCGTACTTTGTGCCTGCAGCAAGAAATGTAAAACTTTTAAGTTGCTGGGTAGATCCCTCGTGGTTGTAATTGAGTTAGATAGCGAAAGTTTAAGGCATCCTATCCGCAACAAAGGTATTCAGAAGAGAAGAAACCGTTTAGTATAGAGGTTAGACATTATCAACAGTAAGTTGAGAAATAAAGTCATGGAATGAAATAAAAATTGAAGAAAAAAGTTGGTGTTGAAAAACAGGACAACAGTGAACCGAAAAAAGATGGTCCGTACCTAACAGGAAAAAAATATTTCAACATAGAAAAGCTTTTCCTAATTCTCAGCTCGAGGGTTGTTATTGAGGTCACTGTAACGTAGAGGTTACAAGTTCTTGTATTTTGTTGGGAAAACCAAGAGTAACGTACTCCACTCAGTTAACCTGACTGCGCTCGTGTCAAAAGCTAGGCGCTGCCTCCATCTATCATGATCACCTGTGCTGCATGCCAGATACCGCTAGATCTTGCATACTCCTGCGATGCATGCCAGATACCGCCTTTCTACAGATCATTCTCTACCGAAACTACATGTTTATTTCGACAAGAAGACTAAAATTTTACAAATTGTGAGGTCATATATTGCTGTCGTAATTTTCGTCACGATAAGTTGTGAGAATTTCATTAGTATTTCATTGTTTTGTGAGAATATAAATTATAGGTATCAACTGACCGAACTTTAGATACACTGAACGAACTACTTGGAGAGTCGGTAGCTAAAACACACATTTAGAGCATGTTCGTTTCGTGTCACAATAGTTTGTCGTCAAGCAAAGTGAACGATATTTGTGTAGAAAAGCTGCCGTTGATTAGTTATTACATAATTAAGTTAATATAATTGCTCCCTGCTGGCTGACAACTGTACGTAGATAATGCTAGTTTAGATTATGACGAATGCATTATGACATGCTTGTAACAACGTAACTCATTTTTTCCCCTATCATTATGAATGCTAAAAAAGAAGCACCTCTAAATCAGGTGCTATCCCATCATAGGTGCTATCCGTATAAATCAGGTGGTATCCCATGCAAAATAATAGATTTATAGGAAGAAATATTCCAATGAAACTGGCATAGAAGATTATTAATTTTTTTCTTCGAACCATTCTCATATATATTAATATTGTAGTTGCTTTAATAACATATTTGAGCGACTTGCTTCTTACATCTCTGTTCTTGTATTTGTTGCTGTGCACTTTCCACAGAGTAGGCTGCTCCCGAAAATAACTAATAAAAGAAGCCGTCGATTCTCGAGGCTAGGCAGAGACCATTTGATTTGCACGAGCAGCGACAGATATGCTTACTAGATATGCTTACTACATTTAAAAATGTTTAACATGAATGACATTCTGCTCCCTGATGAGTTATTTTCGCGATATAGCAAAACGTTCATATAGCAATAACATTATATAGTCGGTCGCTTAGTCGTCGCATTGTTGGATCACGCCCACTTTTTTGGCAGGAAAATAACTGCCTCGGTTTGGGTAAGTTAGGTAAGCTGTTTCAAGTTGATTCATGCTATTTTAGGTTAGTTTATTTAACTAACCTAACATTTCCTAACCTAATCTCACCCATTGTTACGTCAATACCGTATTACAGCATATTTACGTGTCCGTTCCTTCATTTTTAAATACGACGTTCCTATAACTTCAAAGTTGAATAATCCAAAAATCACGCATCGGTGAGCGGAATGTCATAAATGTAAAACTTTTTAAAATGTATTCCTTTAGTGATTCTTTGGAACGAAATTTGGTAAATTTCGAATGTTTGGTAATGATCGATTTTCCAGTTTTTGATGCCTAAACATAGCTTCTTGAATCGAAATAAACAAGTTTTCTTCTATGCACTGATGGATGCAAATGAGTATTTAACGAGTTATAGCTGTAGTTTTAGTTTGGGTAGAGTATGTTTGGGTATTTTATAATTTATTATTTGCCGGCTCCGCGGAGCCTGAACCCACTTCTAGGATCGTTTAGTTAATAACACAATAGAAATTATCAACCGAAAACAACGAGTTATAGCGGTATGTTAACTTATTCGTCTTAAATGGCGGGAATGCGCTCGATCATTCGAGCACGTAGGCAGGGAGAGTCCATTGCAGTGTTGCCATCAGACGCACTCGATGAATTACTTCCCGCTTCAAACACTCGAGTTGCGGTAACTATTTACCGCTGTAACTCCTTAAATACTCATTTGCCCCCGAAAGTGCATAGAAAAAACTTGTTTATTTTGATCTAATGAACTATGTTTAGGCACTGAAAGCTGGAAAATCGATTACTTCCAAACATTCAACATTCATCCTAAATTTTAAATTTCTGTGAGCGCATTAAAATGCATATGGACTTGATTAACATACCGCTATAACTCTTTAAATACTCATTTGGCCCAAAAAGTGCATGGAAGAAAAGTAGTTTATTTCGATGTAATTACCACGATTCCCCCAACACAAAATCGAAAATCGATTAGTAGCTGTTTATTTAAGCGCATTCGTTATAAAAGACGAAAATTAACTTACCGCTATAACTCGTTAAGTACTCATTTGCGACGGAAAGTGCGTAGATGAAAACCGTTTATCTTGATCTTATTAAGTGTGGTTAGGCAGCGAAAATTGGAAAAATCGATTACTGTCCTCTACATCACAAATACCCGAACCCAGTGGTTCTTAACCTTTTTTGGCAGTGACTCAAAATCTACCCAAAATAGATGCCGCGAACCAAGCCTCCATAACAATAAAATTTTTATTCTACTAAAGGTTAACACCAACATGATACACAAACCAATAGCGACCCAATGATATGGCTTGGGGACCCAACTTTGGGTCGCGACCCAGGGGTTAAGAACCACTGCCCTAACCTAACAACCATACCGAGGCCGAGGTTTTCCGCCATGAAAATTGGTGTGTTCCGCATCCGCGAAACGCCACAAGAGCCATATCGTAACTGCCGTTAATGCAAATATTACTTGAACGTTATTTAACCTACATCTCGACAAATAAGCATTTGCGAGCACAATATCATTCATGTAAAACGTCTTGAAATGTCTCCAATTACCCAAATGGGGCAATGAAATTCAAAAAATCGTTGACAACAGTAAAATCAATAATGAATTTTTACAGAAACTGTTTATAAAGTTTTACAATTAATACCGACAACTACCACTAAAGTGATGATAAATGTTGAGCGTATGGTAGTACTCGAGCTAAAGAGTTTTCAGTGCCTAAACATCGGTAATTAGATCGAAGCAAACAAGTGTTCTTCTATGCACTTTCCGTCGGAAATGGCTATTTAACGAGTTAGAGCGGTTTGTTAAGTTTCGTCTTTGATGAATGCAATCGAATGAACACCTACTAATCGATTTACGAATTTTTGTTGCATGAAGCATGGTAATAACATCAAAATAAGCTACTTTTCTTCTATACACTTTTTGCGGTAAATGAGTATTTTACGAGTTAGAGCGGTAGGTTTTATTTTTTGCGCGTTTGAGCTGTTAGAGTAAGTTCGAACACTTTGTATTTTATTATCATCGGAAGGGAGAGTCCATTTTAGTGTTGCCATACTACGCGCTCGATAAATTTCTTTCCGCTTCAAACACTCGAGTTGCGGTAAGTCATTTACCGCTATAACTCGAAAAAATAGTCATTTCCGACAGAAAGTGCATAGAGGAAAACTTGTTTATTTCGATCTAATTAACTATGTTTAGGCACCGAAAAATGGAAAATCGATTACTACCAAACGCTCAACATTTACCAAAACTAGTTGATATTCGCTTCATGATAAAATATTACGGCAATTATTTACTTCACGATCGCCCCGCGTCCCAGCGTTTTTTATTTGTGGTCCAATTGTTATGGAACTTGCACAGTATAGGTAAAAGGCATTTGAAAACGCATTTTATTCATAAATTTTCTCGATTTTTTGATGTTTTTCCTGAAAAAGGTGGTCAAACGCCTTTTTCTTTTTTAAGGATATGTTAATTCAACCCCACCCGCTTTCAGTTTACGTATGTCTCGTGCTCAACGAGGGATCTATGTTGAGTTAAGTTAGGATTGATTATCACCGTTCAAAACATACTACTTTTACCTACTTTCACCTACTTTCTAACTTTAATTTCCATATTTTGGCTGACGTTCTTAAGCTGAACGCCCACGCTGTTTTTTCTATTATTCAGGGTCCAATAGTCTTGAAACTTGCACAGTTTACGAAAAATTGAATTTAAAACAGATTATATTAATGGTATTTTTTCAATTTTGGGGACATTTTTAAAAAAATCGTGATGTCCTTACAGTGAAGAGTTGCCAATATTACCATTTAAGAATGGAATGAATGCTGACAGATGATTTAAATATTCATATAAAGTTAGGTTGATCCTACCCTAAAATTAATTTAATATACTACAAATTATCACCAAATGAGAAGCAATTAATATGTTTAACACGTTGACTTCCAATTGGGGCTTAAGAGTACCACAAGGCAAATGGCTCATCTACGTATTGGTGGGAATGAACAGCATTTCAATTATTTAATATCTTTTTTAGAAGAAATTTAAGCACACGATGTAAAATATCATCATGCTATAACAGTTTCGATCTGCTTGGGAAAGATATGATTTTTTTCGAGCAGTAAAGTCGTTTTTTAAACTCAGCTACTTACAACCTTGCTTTACCATGACGGCGCTGGATACACGTGGGCGTCCAGCCGCAACGAATATGTTGACTATATTTCAATTTATAAATACGATTCAACAAAAAAGGAAACGATTTTACCATCAAATGCGGAATGAATAAATGGAAGTTATTATCTGAAGGTTTTCAAAAACTAATATTCAAATTCCATTATGTCGTCCAGTTCATCTTCATTTTTCATTTCAGCTGCCGCAGTGTCGCGTGTTGGGAGTAGCTCAAGTTGTAGGTTTGTGTAGTACTGAGCAGCATTTGCTGGCATTAGTTTAGTTAGTTCCGAGATATCTTCAAATTTTTCTGCGAATACTGGAATGCAGCTAGTATATTTTGCCTTCAGTGTTTGTTGTGCGAGGTTAAATGAGTTTGCGTCATACGGTTTTCTTTCTTTCTGCAATCTGAAGTTAAAGCCACTGCTTTGCATTCCTCAACAAGACTTTGGTATAACGTAACATTCATTGTAGTTGTCATTTAATTAACACGTTGACCACGATTGCGCGGGTCATAAAGTTGGTTAGGTTGTAAAAAGCAGACTAAGAAAATCGACTTGGCGCTCGAATAAGCTTCCAACCTATGTGAAAAATGTGCAAAATATAAGTGCGCATTAATATTTTCTCGAACGATATAATTCCTTCAATAAGAGGTCGCGAAATGTTTTGAAATATTTTTTATTTACATCGGCATGCCAATGAGCAATCCCCTTCATGGATACAACTATTGTATCTATGGGAATTGGCGCTCCCAGGGGGAAATGTGAATGCCCGAGCTGAGAGTTGGGCGGGCCTTCTGTTTGGTGAGATGAAATATTTTTGTTATGTTAAGGACCATCTTTTTTCGGTTCACTGCTGTCGTGTTTTTCAGCACCTACTGCTTTCTTCTTCAACTTTGATCTTGTTTCATGAACTTCTTTCTCAACTTACTGTTTCTATGCCCCTTCGCCATAAATTTCGTATTCCCTTACCTCCATAGTAAGTGGTGCCTTCCTTCTTCCTCTCTTTGGATAACACTTGTTGCGGATAAGGGAGGCTTAAACTAACTTATAATCCAATCTAAATGAGCAGTTTATCTAGCAGTACACATTTATCCTTCTACGTAGTCAACGTATTAGTATTAACTTTCTAGCATCTGGAAACTTGCATGTTGCTACCTTTTCACGGCTTAATGTTTTTTTTCTGGAGTTCAAAATCTAAAAATTCAGATTGTTTCATTGTTTTCGTTTCTATGTATCTGTAGGTCTACATCTTTTTCGGCAGTTCATGGATGGAAACTCAAACGTTTGATTTTAACTTCGAAAAATGGTTAAACACAGAGTAGGCTTATGAGCTGCACGGAGTTCCCATCAACCATACTCCACACGAGTATAACACTAAGGAGCTGTTGTAAATTCTAATCTGCGCTACAGGCACAACCACCTTCCTCAATTCATTTTAATTTTAGGAATTTCATTGGAATTATAGCAAATTTAACTTTAATATATGACACTTGCATTAATTAGATTCTAAAAAAGGTATTCCGCATAATGAAATGTGAAATAAATGTGAAAAAAATAGCGTAGAACCCTTTCCTCCACCAAATGCGGCATTTCTAACTCAGTTTGGTTTTCAATTAGGTAGTTTTTAAGTAAGGACTAAGTTGAACTAATTACGTAGGAACTACTTTGAGTCTGCAATGCCAAAAAACTACTTCGTCCTCGCTCCTTAGTCTCTTAATTCTCTCTTCTCTTAAGCGCTCGAGATTGAAGTTCTAATCTGGAGCTTCCCTAAACTTGAGGAGCTCTCCTCTTTATTGAAAAGGGGCAGAGTACCTCTGCAGCTCCCTTCAGGGGGATACAATTAATGTATTTATGGGAATTAGTGATCCCAGGGTAAAAATGTGTAAGGACCCGAGCTACGAGCTAGGTAGGCCTTCTTTTTGTTGAAATAATTTTTTTTGTTATGTTAAAGAACGACATTTTTCGGTTCCCTGCTATCCTGTTTTTCAGCACCTACTGCTTTCTTCTTCAACTTTCATCGCGTGTGATGAACTTCCTTTTCAATTCACCGTTTCTATGCCCTTCTGCATAGATTCCGCATTTTCTGATCCCCATACTAATTGGTGCCTTCCTCCTCCCTCTCTTCGATACGCGTTTTCTTTGTACCGGTTAGGGAGGCTTAAGCTAACTTATAATCTAATCTAATAACCGCTGGAGCTATACTGTGCCCTGAGTTGTGGCCGAAGTGGCTGTTCCAGCCTTTGTTGTTCTTTTTACGTATCCTTGAAACTGAAGACTGGCCTTCCACACCCGCAATCTCAAAGACTATTATTAATACATCAACAAATTTCAAAGTGAGCCTTGGCAAATAAGAATATTGCAGTATACATGTCTCTGAAACAATATGGGCGTCCAACAATTTTAGTAAAATGAAGGTCTTCTACTATCTAATGATACGTTTTGATTTCAGCTTTTATATTTTTACAGCAACTGTAATCTGGTACTTCTTTCAAGTCCGTTATAATTACCCTATTAAAATGAATGGTTCAATTCCTCAGATTGCTTTTCACCTTACTTGAATTAACCTACAAATAAATACCCCAAACGTTTATACTTGAAGCTGAGTATTTTGCGCTGATTTACCTTTCTGTTGTGCTTATTTTGTTCGCCTATTTTTTTTTTTGAAGCTTCACCTGTTGTTGGTTTCAAGGCGCATCAAGACTTATGATTAATTTCTTACCGGATCAAATTTGGTGGCATCAACATTAAAAGCAATGCACCTGTCAATTTATTGGATACCTCGTTTAAAATCCACGATATTTCTTTTCATGATTACCATCAGACACTTGATGATGGTGATCATAATCGTGCGTCATATTACTCACCGATTTCGAGTATTATTAGACTGACTCAATCAGTTCAACAAGCTGAGGCTGCTAGTGAAAGCCACGGCCGTTACTGAATGCCAACGCCTTTTGCTAAATACCAACTATTGTTGCAGAATACCGACTGCGTTTTATAAATACCTACTATTGTTGCAGAATACCGACTGCGTTTTATAAATACCAACTATTGTTGCAGAATACCGACTGCGTTTTATAAATACCTACTATTGTTGCCGAGTACTGACTACGTTTTCTAACTTCCTACTACTGTTGCTAAGTACTGATTGTTATTCCTTTGAACTGCTCTTGATAAATACTGATTGTTGTTGCTTTGAACTGCTGTTGCTAAATTTCGACTGCTGTAACTTTCAGCCCTATCGAAATACAAACTACTTTTTCTGAATACCAATTGTAGTTGATAAATTACTACTACTGTTTGTTGCTGAATACACGCTGCTGCTTTCACAGAATATAGGCTTTCGATTTTGAATAAAGAGTCTGCCAATACAAGTATACAGTTGCCACTGAATCCACCCTGCTGCACTAGCGGACATAGCCACAACAATCACGAGTTCGGACTAAAATCAGTTCCAATCACGGCTGATAGTCCTGGCAGATAACTCGGTTGTATACGTTCAAAACACGTTAACCTGCATATCAGGGATGAGCTGTCCAGCTGAGTGGTTCTGCTCCAAGAGCACATGTACAAGAAGAGAGTGACAGTTATCTTATTTTTCTGAAAAATTGTAGGGACATTTGAATTTAAAACTGTAATTTAGTTCATTTCCTGAAGCAAGCTTTATCAGTACCGAAGCCGTTGTTTTGAGGAACATTTCCTCATCTTTCGATAGATAATTTCAAAAGCTATATGAAGGTAGTGAAAATAATCTTATTCCAATGTGATTTGGTGTTCTGCTGAAATATTAGAGTCCCTTAGTGCGGATTCATCTATTTTAACTAAGAGAATTAGCACTCTAATAGGGAAAATGCTAGGTGCGGAGCTGTAAATTAGGTAAACCATTATTGTTGAAATATAACGTTCTTTAGATTTGTTAAGGACAATTTTCTCGGCACACTGTTTTCCTGCTTTCAGCATGTTTAACTTCTTACTTTAAATTTTATTTTTCTTAGCCCACAAGCTTAACCTACGGTTTTGATGCATTAGGGATCTTGTACGGGAGCACACATTGTGCATGGATTGTGCGTTCCGTCAACGCTGTCATTGATAATGCTTTTAGCCTTTCTCGTTTCGATACGCCAGCGTTAAGTTAGGGAGGCTTATGCTAACATTCAATGTATTTTTTATATATTCCAGATCCCCTCTTCCTATACTGAATAAAAACATGTTGAGCGTTTTTCGCGTAGTTTCTGCGGAAAAAATTTGGACTGGGCTGGTCACAAGCCCATTTACTTACAATGTGGCCACACGTTTTGTTTGAATTGCGTGCTTAAATTAGATGCAGCAAACAGTAGATCCTGCTACTCTTGTTGCAGGCCCGTGAATCAGGAAACTGAGGAGCTTCCTGTTGTGCTTGCTCTAACAAGTCTTGAAAAAATGATGCAACTGTAGGCTGCAAGTTTCACACTCACGAACTCGAGTATTGGTGTGTACCCTGAAAAGAATCGCTGTGCAAAAAGTGTGTGAAGGCCCAGCATGATGAGCACAGAGTCGAGTCCATGGAAGACCTGATGGACAACGAAGCATGTACTGCAGACGCCAACGCTGAAATCTGCTGCCAGCTTTAAAGCCAAGCAAGACCGACTGTCCGCGGCAATTTCTGTCCGCGTCAAAATTTTGGCCACATTTGAGGAAGGTAAACGTGTGATCGCCCAAATTTCAAACGAGATAGATCTACTAAGCGCCTCTAAGGAATCTGTCGACAAAGATATAGAGACATTGGAGGACGGTAGGAACGCGCCTTCAACTGCTGAAGGCAAACGCCAACTCTTCAGAGACATAGTGCATCGCTCAAAAGAAATTAAAGCTCCAAAAGATGGAGAAATTCTTCAACCCAAAAACAAATTTGTACAGCTCGTAAAAACAATGGCTTTTTTCTCGGTGAGTTTGCTTTGAATAGAACTGAAGAAAGTTTCAGTGGTTGTGGTTAGGTTCTTAATATCATCGTTTGGATGATAATACGACTGAGTGACAAGAGGCACAATGCTTTCTATTACATATACAACCCCGAGGATGATAAAGCGTTTCTCGATAGAAAGGTAAAGCGGTACCGAACACGGTACCTGCAATCGTAATCTATGAATGTAACATTACTTCCTGTTGATCAATACGGTTTCCAATGGTGTTTCTGGCATTTGCCATTGTTCTTGAGCTCATAACCTTCGGAGAGAAATTCGAAAACTTACTGAAAACCTTTTTGCTATAACCTCTCCTACCCGATTTGTTCAAATTCATCATTTTTTGATAATCATAAAAGTTTAGTCCACAACGTAAGCGATTTACTAGCAATAGAAGATAAAAAGCCGTGCACTATTACAAGAATAGCAAAGACGAGTACCGTTAAAATCATCCTACTTGTATGAAATTTTTTTACCTATGGGTTATCTGAAACCACTTTTAATTTATGATTTTCGTTTGAAGTTGAGGTTAGGTTGAATTTCAATAATTTTATTATTAATTTTAATCATTTTTAATTTTTGTTTTGCTTCAGGTCAAAATGAATCTCTAGGACCTTTCATGAACTGAAGAGGAAGGTCCCAGAAATTCGTTAAATACAGATAAAAGTAGATAAATTGCATTTTAAACGAATACAAATCAACAAGGATTCTTTCTCACATGAAGAATCGCTTCATACTGTCCAGAACATCGATTCGATAATCAGAAAACGATCACATTTTTCACGTTTTCCTCTAAAACACTTTTTTCCCCAAACAAGTGACGACAGAAAACCCACAAGTACTGAATTTTTGATAGACTTGTGGAATTACAGTTTCCTCTAACGAAATCTGTTCCAGATCTCATATTTACTGAAAAATTTAACATTAGTAACGTTATGATATCGACACAAAAAGGCAAAATGTGTGGTAAATGCCCTGTCACTCGAGGTCATTCATGAACTGTTATATTTTACGTTATGAAAAAGTAGAACGGATATAAAGGAAAAATAAAAACCGCGATGAAATTTAGTTTTAGGAATTTGGAAGATTCCCTCCGAACAAAGGGTTTTTCACATATTTTAGAAGTCTAATATATCGGTGTAAATGAGACTGTTCATGTGATGAATCTACAAATTTGAAGACAATTTGAACGCACTACAGGGATTAAACACCAACTTGAAACGTTATATCAACAAAAAATTTTTGAAGGAGGTAATCTTCAGGTCTCGTTAATTTACACTCAAGGGAGCAATGATCATTAGCATAGCCGAAGTAACAGTTTTCACCCAATTCAAATTCTCAATTCCCCTCTTCAAAAGTTCGTGAATTGTTGTTCTACGTCTCATCTGCTTTAACCATTACCACCGTTTTTCAGTCTGACAACAGTGAGCATCAGTTCTTGAATCCAACCGACGACGAACTTGTAGGCACAAGTGATGATGAGACAACTAACCAAGATGCAAGTCCATTCACGGGCGTCCACCCTTCCGAAAATAACATTACCGAAGCCACCAGCAGCTCAACTCTAGCAACACTAACTGAACCGCTGTTGCCCTGTGACGGTTACTGGAAAATAACGAACAACGCCGAGGCTGAGCAAGCTATTGCATACGTGCGTGCTGGGCTAGGGCCCAAAAAGATGACAGTGAAATCTACCCTCACAGACCCGATCTTGGGCTTATCAGAAATTTTACTGTATCTTGGCCGCGCCTGTTTGGGAAGGATATATCTGAAACTGCTTTTTATTTTTGTTAAAATTTTTTAAAATTAATCGTGTTGAAATGAACCCAGTTAATGTTCGCTATTGGTAAAATTGCTGATAACTTTTCACTTTAAATTTGAGTTGAATATTGAACTTCAGTGTAACCCATCGCAGTCAACGTGTTGAAGCAATGTTCGGTAATTATCTTCCAAAGTGAGGTATGTGTGTTGATGCCTCATGGTGTTCTGATTCTGGATAATGAATGTATCTCACATCTACAGCATAAAATGAATGTATAAGAAAATACAGTCAACGAACACGAAACACTTCAAGTTCAATACGACACATGACTGCTTGTCGTGAAGTGATTGTCGTGAAAAAAAATTTAGCATAAATTCAGCTGAAGGTGTCTTCCCCTTTCCGAGTTTGTGGTATGAATATTAGACCATTGTATCCTTGTCTTCAAAAGCATGGATTCTTTGTTGGAGATAACAAATATGTACTGTATTTTCAAATTTTAAAAATTGCTTCAAAATAAGAAAATGAATGCATCCCATTAGCTTTCTTACCATTTGTTCATGTTGGGATAAAGTTGGAAAGATTTCCATGTGATTTAACAGAACTGCATTTTGCAAGCCGGAATTGGCTAACTATTCAAGTATGTAATTCACAAGGGAAGAATAGGAATGAACAGAACGAATAGTCTTTGAGACTGCGAGTGTGGAAGGCCATACTTCAGTCCCAAGGATACGTAAAAAGAACAACAAAGACTGGAACAGCCACTACGGCCACATCTCAGGGAGCAGTATAGCTCCAGCGGTTAGATTAGATTATAAGTTAGCTTAACCTCCATAACCTGTACAAAGAAAAAGCGTATCGAAGAGAGGAAGGAGAAAGGCACCATTAAGTATGGGGATAAGGAAATTGCGGAATCTATGCAGAAGGGCATAGAAACAGTAAATTGAAAAAGAAGTTCATGACACGAGATAAAAGTTGAAGATGATAGCAGTAGATGCTGAAAAACAGGACAGCAGTGAACCCAATAAAGTTGTCCTTAACATAACAAAATCGTTTTATTTCAACAAAAAGAAGGCCTACCTAACTCGCAGCTCGGGCTCTCACAATTTTTCCAATGGGAGCGCCAATTCCCATAAATACAATAGTTGTAGCCCCTGAAGGGGATTGCTCATTTACACACCGATTTAAATGAATATTTCAAAACATTTCACGACCTCTTATTGAAGGAATTATATCGTTCGAGGAAAATATTGTGCACTTATATTATGCACATTTTTCACATAGGTTGGAAGCTTATTCGAGCGCCAAGTCGATTTTCTTAGTTTGCTTTTTACAAC
The DNA here is from genome assembly GCA_030386875.1 of Morinoia aosen. Taxonomy (NCBI): domain Eukaryota; kingdom Metazoa; phylum Arthropoda; class Malacostraca; order Amphipoda; family Talitridae; genus Morinoia; species Morinoia aosen. Next base: position 102,411,815 of record CM059576.1, on the reverse strand, counting down.
CTAACCAACTTTATGACCCGCGCAATCGTGGTCAACGTGTTAAATGAAAACTACAATGAATGTTACGTTATACTAAAGTCTTATTTAGGAATGCAAAGCAGTGGCTTTAACTTCAGATTGCAGAAAGAAAGAAAAAAACCGTATGACGCGAACTCATTTAACTCGCACAACCAACACTGAAGGCAAAATATACTAGCTGCATTCCAGTATTCGCAGATTATTTGAAGATATCATGGAACTAACTAAACTAATGCCCGGAAATGCTGCTCAGTACTACACAAACCTACAACTTGAGCTACTCCATACACGCGACACTGCGGCAGCTGCAATGGAAAATGAAGATGAACTGGACGACATAATGGAGATTGAATATTAGTTTTTGAAAACCTTCAGATGTTTACTTCCATTTATTCATTCCGCATTTGATGGTAAAATCGTTTCCTTTTTTGTTAAATCGCATTTATAAATTTAAATGTAGTCAACATATTCGCTGCGGCTGGACGCCCACGTGTCCCCAGCTGCGTCATGGTAAAGCAAGGCTGTAAGTAGCGGAGTTTAAAAAACGACTTTACTGCTCGAAAAAAATCATATCTTTCCTAAGCAGTTCGAAACTGTTATAGCATGATGATATTTTACATCGTGTGCTTAAATTTCTTCTAAAAAAGATATTAAAAAAATTAATATGCTGATCATTCCCACCAATACGTAGATGAGCCATTTGCCTTGTGGTACTCTTATGCCCCAATTGGCAGTCAACGTATTAAACATATTTGCTTCTCATTTGGTGATAATTTGTAATATATTATATTAATTTTAGGTTAGGATCAACCTAACTTTACAAGAATATTTAAATCATCTGTCAGCTTTCATTCCCATCTTAAATTGTAATATTGACAACTCTTCACTTTAAGGACATCACGATTTTTTTAAAAAATCATCCCCAAAATTGAAAAATACCATCAACACCATTTGTTTTAAATTCAATTTTTCGTAAACTGTGCAAGTTTCAAGACTATTGGACCCTAAATAATAAAAAAATAGCTGGGCGTTTATTTTAAGAACGCCAGCCAAAATGTGGAAATTCAAGTTAGAAAGTAGGTGAAAGTAGGTAAAAGTAGTATGTTTTGACAGGTGACAGTCAATCCTAACCTAAATCAACATAGATCCCGCGCTGTGCACGAGACACACGTAAACTGAAAGCGGGCGGGGTTGAATTAACATATACTTAAAAAAGAAAAGGGTGCTTGACCACCTTTTTCAGGAAAAACATCAAAAAATCGAGAAAATTTATGAAGAAAATGCGTTTTCAAATGCCTTTTACCGATACTGTGCAAGTTCCAAAACAATTGGACCACAAATAAAAAACACGTGGACGCGGGGCGCTCGTGAAGTAAATAATTGCGGTAATATTTTATATAGAGCCAATATCTACTAGTTTTGGTAAATGTTGAGCGTTTGGTAGTAATCGATTTTCCAGTTTTCGTTGCCTAAACGCAGTTCATTAGGTCGAAATAAACAAGTTTACTTCTATGCACTTACCATCGGAAATGACTATTTTACGAGTTATAGCGGTAAATGACTTACCGCAACTCGAGTGTTTGAAGCGGAAAGAAATTCATCGAGCGCGTAGTATGGCAACACTGCAATGGACTCTTCCTCCCTACGTGCTCGAATGATCGAGCACATTCCCGCCATTTAAGACGAAAGTTAACATACCGCTATAACTCGTTATTTTCGGGTGATAATTTCTATTGTGTTAAAAATTAAACAATCCTGGAAGTGGGTTCAGGCTCCGTAGGTTTCACGGGGCTGGCAAATAATAAATTATGAAGGATCCAAATGTACTCTACCCAAACTAAAACTACCGCTATAACTCGTTAAATACTCATTTGCCCCCAAAAGTGCAGAGAAGAAAACTTGTTTATTTCGATCTAAGAAACTATGTAAGGCCCTGGAAACGGGAAAATTTTTAACTACCAAACATTCACTATTTATCAAAATTCGTTCCAAAGAATCACTAAAGGAACACATTTAAAAAGGTTTTACAAAATTGACATTCTGCGGTAAATCTGAAGGATATGTCAGTGATCGATTTTCCACTTTTTGGAGCCTGAACCTAATTAATTGAATCAAAATAAACCAGTTTTCTTCTATGCACTTTCCGTCTCAAATGAGTATTTTACGATTTATAGCGGTAAATTTAGTTTCGTCTTTGATGACGAATGCGCTCGAATAAACAGCTACTCATCGATTTTCGAATTTTTGTTGCTTGAATCATGGTAATAACATGGAAATAAACAACTTTTCTTCTATACACTTTTTTAGTCAAATGAGTATTTAACGAGGTATAGCGGTAGGTTTTGTTTCGTCTTTGATGACGATCGCGCTGGAAGCGAGTGCGCATTGCAGTGTTGCTGTCCGACGTGCTCCTTGAATTACTTGCCGCTTCAAACACTGGAGTTGCGGTAAGTCATTTACCGCTATAACTAATAAAATACTCATTTGAGACGGAAAGTGCATAGAAGAAAGCTTGTTTATTTCGATCTAATTAACTATGCTTTGGCATCGAAATATTCAAAATCGATAACTGACATATTCATCAGATTTACCCATTCTGCTCGCCGATGCGTGATTTATGGATTATTCGACTCTGAAGTTATAGGAACGTCGTATATAAAAGTGAAGGAACGGACACGTATATATGCTGTAATACGGTATTGACGCAGCAATGGGTGAGGTTAGGTAATGTTAGGTTAGTTAAATAAACTAACCTAAAATAACATGAATCAACTTAAAACAGCTTACCTAACTTACCCAAACCGAGGCAGTTATTTTCCTGCCAAAAAAAGTGGGCATGTCCCCCCCAAAAAGTGGTCGTGACCCAACAATGCGGCGGCGACTAAGCGACCGACTATATAATGTTATTCCTATCTGAACGTTTTGCTATATCGCGAAAATAACGCATCAGGGAGCAGAATGTCATTCATGTAAAATTTTTTTAAACTTAGTCCTTTAGGGATTCATGGGAACAGAAATTTTAATTCCCTTGAGCACATTAAACTGCATATTGACAGTTAATTTTCGTCTTTGATGGCTGGAATGCGCAAGATCATTCGAGCACGTCGGAAGGGAGAGTCAATTGTTGTCTTCCCCTCAGAACAATTTCTTTCTGCTTCGAACAACAGAGTTGCGGTAAGTAATTTACCACTATAACTTGTTAAATACTCATTTGCGACGGAAAGTGCATAGAATAAAAATCGTTTATTCAGATCTAATGAACTATATTTCGGCGCCGAAAAGAGGAAAATCGATTACTGCCATCTCCTTCTCATTTACCCAAGTTAGTTTAGGTCTAGTTGAGTTAGTTTACGTAACTAACCCAACTCTGTCGAACCTAACCTCACCTATCGTTACCTCAATCCCGTATTACAGCATAGTTACGTGTCCGTTTCTTCATTGTCACATACGACGTTCCTGTAACTTCAAAGTTTAATAACTCGAAAATTACGCATCAGAGAGCAAAACGTCATTCGCGTAAAATGTTCGTAAATGTGTTCCATTCGTGATTCATTGGAACAGAATTTTTAATTTCCCTGAGTGCATTTAAGTAATTATTGACCGAACCTCTCGGTGAAACGACGTGCTTAAGTACCGATGATAACATGATGAAGGTAAATACTTGAAAAGCAGGTCAAGAGACCGGCCGAAACAAGACGATTGAACAGTTGTAACACTCTTCAGAATTGCCGGTAACAAAATATAAAGAATGATTGGACTGAGAGATCTGCGAATTTCTTGTAATTCAGAGATTTCGCATTCCTTTATAATTTTAGAAGGTGTCTGAAATGTTTTTAAAGAAATGTTTTTAAAATTTGAAACGCAATGAACGAAAAATCGTGCTTCAATTTGAAGATGATAGCTAGTGTAAGATATCTTTTGGTTCATGAGACAAAGTTAAGGGAAGATTGATAAAGGGATCAGACATAGGTATATGTGAATGGTAGGACAATCATCGATTTTCCAATTTTCGGTGCCTAAACATAGGTTATTAGATATAAATAAGCAATTTTTCTTCAATGCCCTTTCGGGTGCAAATGAGGATTGAACGAATTAGAGCGGTAAGTTTAGTTTCGTCTTTGATGACGAGCGCGTCGAAAGAGAGACTACATTGCAGTGTTGCCACACCACGCGCTCGATGAATTGCTTCCCGCTTCAAACACTGGAGTTGCGGTAACTAACTTACCGCTATAACTTGTTAAATACTCATTGCAAAGAAGGGCATAGAAAGAAAAATGTTTATTTCGATCTAATTAACTATGTTTAGGCAGCGGAAATTAGAAAATCGATAATTGTCCAACGCTTCACAAATACCGACTTATTACATAATAAAGTTTTCGAGGAATGTTATTTGATGAAGTTCCAATTGAGAACATTTCAAGGACCCAATCTTAGAAGAACTATAATCATTCGAGAAAGTAATGCGAGCTCCTGAAGAACGCTCTTCGCAATAGTATCATAGTGGTTAGATTAATAAGAATTCGTTCAGGAACAAAATTAATAATAAGCTATCACTCGAGAATGCAATACGAGCTCCTGAAGAAAGTTTGGATTGCTTGGATTTTCAGGGATGGCTTGGAAATTTCTTGCACACACTCCCAAGTTACGCAACTTCTGTTTATGAACTTCCTTCACTTTACCAAAGACACTTCTCTACTTTCGATTTAAATGCAACATGCCCGCATCCATGACACTGATCTTCGATTTAAGGCGTAGGTCACGATGTTAACTGCAGGTGTACACGGAAGGAAATTTCACAATGCTACTGACCGGACAGTAATCACAAATTTAATTTAGAAATACTTAATCAAAGAGAAATGAAGGACCGATCCAGTTAATGTTTACTAATTCTAAAATTTCTAACTGTAATTGACTTTAGAATTTGAGTTGAATTTTGAACATCAGTTTAACCAATCGAGGCCAACGTGTTAAAGGTGACAAGCAACTCATCGCCCGATGTTTTGAAACCGGTATTTCATCGAAGATGTCTTAATGATCGGTTTTCCCTCTTCAAAAACAACCAAGAATCTCAAGAGTACTTTCAACATTTCAATCGATATGATACGAATAACAAATCTATGACTGAACTAGAAATAAATAATGAATTTTCACTTTTAGATTTGAAAGTTACATGAGCTGAAAACAAATTAACGGCTTAATTTTAACGAAAAAAATACTTACGTGGTTGGGATACAAACTATTTTAGTAATATAATATCAAAGTATAATATTTAGGGATAGTAACTGATTTTCATGGACCTTTTGAAATTCCATCGTCACATATCGCTCCATCTTGAAATGAATTATTTACGAAGTCAATTCAAATAATTACTCGGAGAATATTTTAAAATATAAAATAGGAACTGCATGAATTTTTGAAAAACAAGTTCAAAGCGAAGCAAAAAATTCTCTTAGTACGGAAGTTAGTACTTCATTTTCAGCTACCTTTTATAGGAGCCCGTGCCGATCAAATAAAAATAAAGTTTGGTCGATTTTCTGGAATTTTTCCCAGAAAAATATCGGTGCTGCTATTGCGCGAGGTCTGCCACGCTATAGTACGAGATCTACCTCTAGCTAGTATTATTGCGTGAAGTTAGGCTAGTTTACTAATGGATATTATTCATTTCCATATATTTAATTTTGCCCTAAGTTTTTTGTACATCTCAAACTGCACCTGGGTAGGCGATATAAGGTGGTTGACCTCATGCTATAGTAGCACCAATATATCTTCGTGTTTACTTCAAACATGATAAGAAAATTTGTTCACACTTAAAACGAAGGGAGAGTCTGGATGTGATGCTGCACGACTCCGTGGTCTGTCCATATCCGTGTAAGCCATCGTAGACTGGTAGCACTGGACTCCAATTACTTGTTAGGTGTGCGCAACGCAGAGTTTCCTTTCGCACTGGGAATAACCTGACCATGCCAACCGACTCTTCTATTAGAGAACATTGTTTGAATAAAGAACAAGCATTTAAAAGAACAAAAAATGAAATTTTGGCTTTAGCTCTAAATTCGTCCAACCTCCGAAATTTAGAGTCAATGCATGTTTAAAAACCGACCGTTGTTAATAGAAGAATGCGACTTTGCGGTGACCCTACCCATTGTTTGTGACCATTCCCGACGTTTTAATTTATCATTGTCATCTTCAATATTACTGTTTTATTTTCGGTTTATTTGGAAATAGTAGTTAGTTTCTAAATTTTCCACACCTAGATTTAAAATTTTAGAGCCCTGAAAACAATTTGAACGATTTAAACAATTTAAACAAATTAAACAATTTAAACAATTTATTTACTACAAGCGATACATAAGTAGATCATTACTTAGGTTATATACAATGTTCAAATTTGAGTGTGGCTACCTGTGGGCCTGAATAAGTTCAGCGACTTCTAAGGCATCCTGCCATCAACGCTATTGTAAGGTGTACAATAATGTCTAGCTTAATTCACTTAACCTAGTTGCGCATTCGACTGATCAATGAAATAGTTACTCGATGTGCGATGTTCCATTTTACAAAATAGTTTATATGGGCTAATATTCTAAAAACGATTTAAGAACAGACTGACGATGAACGATATTAACCATGGCAAATAACCCAATCAGTATCAGTCATGAATGAGAAAAGATATGACTTGCTTTTCTCACATGACGAATATTCCGATAGAAACTGAGATTGAAGATTCATTTTGAATACCTATGTAAGAAATACTTTCACGGATCTCCGCTGGGATTGAGTTCCAAGTTTAATTCAAACGAAGAGGATTCTGCGCTGTGACCGAGCTTTTGAATAATAAGGAAGCATGAAGTTTTTTTCTATTAAGAGTTACATACTCGTGTCCACCAGTATGTGCAGTTAATAATTGCTTGAGGTTTTTGCCGCCATCATTAGTCAATATTTTATACATGAAATTACATATTGAGAGTTTATGGAGATCCGTAAGTTTAAGAACGTCTAAATTTTTGAATAAATCATTTGTGTGACCTTTATTGTCTTGTTTTTATCGCTCTGATGGCTCTTTAATGCAGAGTAAAAGTATATTGATTATGTTTTATCGCTGCTTCCCTGAGGCGTTCCTATTCAATACTCCCAAGGGGAATGTGTGAGGTCCCGAGCTGAGAAATAGTTCGGTATTCCTTTTGTTGAAATAAAATATATTTGTTATGTTAAGGACCATTTTTTCAGTTGACTGCTGTCTTTCTTTTTTAGCTCTACTACTTTCTTCTTCAACTTTTATCATGTTTCATGAACTTCTTCTCAACTTACTTTTCTATGCACCGTGTGCGTAGATTCCGCGTTCAATAAAGTCTACAGTAAATGGTTCCTTCCTCTCGTTGGATCACCTTTGTTGCGGTTAAGGAGGCTCAAACTAACACTTAATCTTGTCTGGTTGCACCGGCTGCCAGTTCCCAATTTTTAGGTCGTATTGAAATTCTTTGCAGTGTTATAACCTTGTTTTGTTAAAGGATTATGTGCATTGTGCAATTTGTATTTTGTAATACAATAATGCGTAAAAAAATGCATTCATTGACCGATTTATATATATATATATATATGGTTCTGGTATCATACGTACATATGTCGGTTTCAGATATACACATACCGGAATCATTCAATAGTTTAAATTCGGTGTATGGTCCCGATATCATTTATATACCGGTCAGCGGATACATTTTTTGTGGACACCTTGTAATATAATAATAATGATAATGATTTAGTGCCCTTTTAGATTTTAAACTTCGATGCGTTTAATGTATTAATGTCGATGTGTTTAATCAAGTAATTTCGATGGGTTTAACTATTTAAAAAAAATTGCATGCTTTTGGGTACATAGAATATAATCAGAATATAAATTAGAATTATAATCAGAATAAATTAAATATCAGAATATGTTAATCGACAGATTTAACTCTTTGACTGCGGCAGGCATAACCGAAGTTCAGGATTCAACTTCAACATAAGGTCAACAGTAGTGCGCAATGTTGAAAATAGCAAACACGAATTGGATCGTGCCTTCATTTAGCTTTGATTGAGTAATTATGAAAATTGAGTTTCTGACTACTGGTCGGTCCGTAGCATTGTGAATGTCCCCTCCGTGGCCACCGGTGGCCCACGTCGCTGTCAAAGTGTTAACATACATACAGTATTTGATTTAAATGGTAATTATTGAACAAAGAAACGAAAAGATTCATAATCAGTTTCGTCATCTATCTTAATAACTTCGTATTTCATGCGGTTCTTCCGTTTCTCAATCTGCTTCGGACATGCATTTTTTTATTTTTGTTGGGAGATTCTGTATTTTTTTAATGATTACATGCTTCAATATATTAAGGTGACGATGTAACTAACGTTTGAGTAAAAAATTAAATTTAAAATTAAATTAAAGATTTTAATTTAGTATAGAGCTACATTTCGTAAACATAGACCTTACGCATTTCTTTCATGTGTCAACTTTATTCGAAAGAAACTTTTCTTTTTTAACGTACGGTTTTATTACGTGTTTTAATTACGACAATAAAGGATGTTTTAGTCCAATCAATAGAGGCTGATACACATCATCTTGTACTTCGGTTTTTTGGTTTTTCTCAAATGTCTCGTAAATAACACCAGGACGCATTGACGGTTACCCCCGATAAAGCAGGTACCCATTTCCGAAACTTGGGTAGAGTGGGGAATAGTGTCTGAGTTCTCCTTTGTCCCAACGGGGAAAACCCCGGGCGTCACTGCCAGGATTCGAACCTGCGATCCTTCCCGTGCAATGCGCGCACTCTAACCACTCGGTCAAGGTTCTAGGTTCTGGTTGCAGATTTTGACCATGTGGCATTTAAGAACGAGTTAAATTTGTTAAATGAAGTCTGCCTAGCAAAAACATATTTATTTAAAATGCGTCTCTGCGCTCTTAATAGCATGGAAAGAAGGTACTATCCTGAGAACTGAAAGCTTTATAAAATTATTACAAGCACAACGAAATAATTCGTTTTCTTGATTCTCCTATCAGTATACTTGGGATCAAATTTGCGTCTCGGATTTTCTCATTGAAGCATTCATGACTTTCTTGTAGGTGGAAAACTGTAATATTCGGCTATTCGTTCTGAATTCGTAAGTAAGATTTATGTATGAATTCGTTATTGATACTTATCTTTATGCTCGTGAAGAATATAGGTTATCAAGTGTAGATAAATACACATTAAGGACTACTGAAGGTATTTCAATATCATTGAAGATAAAGTGGTTAAACATAGCCAGTATGTATATCAACATACACTGTGCGAGCAACTGTATAATTGAAGTAATATAAGACCATAATTACCCTACACCAATCACTCCACTGTGTAACTAAATTAGTCTTTCACCTCACACACTAGTCAATAAACACGAGTGCACAGTAATTATACAGGGCGTCTACCAAAAAATGTATATACTGGCCGATATACAGTATGTATATATGATACCGGAACCATATATCAGAATTAAACTGTTGCATGGATCCGGTATACGTATATTTGATACCGATGTACATATGTATACTCGTACATGATACTGGAACCTTACAACAGTTTGATTCTGATATATGGTCACGCTATCATACACACTTGCATGAGTCAGTAGATACATTTTGTGTGAACACCCTGTACGTATATGAATGAGGAATATTTCCATAGAAACTTTCTCAAGAGATCATCAGGAAAATAGATTATAAATAAACATTTGAAGCAGCGCGTACCTAAGATACTACCTAGCGGGTTATTATCAAGTGCTGGAGTGAACGAAGAATTAATATTTTATTTATGGTGATTGTGTGAGAGAATTTCATTCTCTGCAATATGACACGGAAAGTTGAATTGTGCCCCATGTTATTACTGAAATTTTAAAATTTTCCCTACATTAGAACTAGAAGAAGGGTAATTTTTTCACCCTGTATTTCAATGAAAAAAAGACGGTGAAAGCACAAGAAACTTATAAGTAATATCTATGCGTTAATGCAAGAAGAGACTGACTGACGTACGACTAGCGTAAAACTCATCACAACGTACGACAACACAAACGTTTTGGAAATAAAAAATTTTCTTATTGAAATTAACTTGTCTTTAAATAATTTTTTTCAATAAACGGTTTTTATTTTGGAAATAAACGTTTTTTAAATGAACGGTTTCTCTGTTGGAAATAAACGTTTTTCCAATAAGCCGTTTTTCTTGTGGAAATGAACGGTTTTTCATTTTTTTCCTTTCAAACAAAATTTACGCCCTGGTACCAGAAGAGGCTGACTGACGTACGACGAGTGTGAAACTCATCACGACGACCACAAACACAACGTACGACAACACGAACATCGCTGCCGTCCACTTGTTGGCAGCGCGTCGGAGAGAAAATTCCCGTTCTTTGTTGTCTACGTTGTCCTTAGATCGAGAGAATCGCGGGGACACTTTGACGCTCTGGGGAGAGGGAGTTGTGTTAATTGTTTTATGTTATGTTTATTATATGATTTAATGATTATTATATAATTTAATGATTATTTTATGTCTTGTTATGTATTTTCGGTTTTATTAATCATTTTATGTCTTATTAGTTATTTTAGGTTTTATTATTTATTTTATCTTTTGCTCCTGTTCAACACGTTTTGAAATGCAAAGATTATCACTTATCCTTATTACTATAAGAACACTTTTCATTTCTTGTAAATTATATTATGTTTGATCAATTATTTGAGGTTTTATCAATTACTTTAAGTTTTATTAAATATTTTATGTTATGTTAATTGTTTAATGTTTCATTTTTTATTTTACGTTTATAAATAATATTATTTTCCCACTTCGTATTAAATGCGTTAATTGTTTCATGGCTTATTTATTTTGTTGGGACATGTTGGTTTCGTAATTAATTTTTAGGAGAAATTCAAGAAATGTCTTATAGGAAATATTTAATTTTTGGTAAATATCTTAGAAGAAATATCTAATTTCTTGAAAATATCTGCATAATGGGTATTTGCAACAGATCGTATCCACAATACGGACCCACAAAAGCCTGACCTTGACCCCCTTTGGCCTCACAAAAACCTGATTTTGGCCCCCACATGAGCCTGATTTTGACCCACACAAAAACATGATTATTACCACCACAAACTCCTGACCTTGACCCAGAAGAGGTGGTCTCCCTGTTCTCCCTGAGGATGATTCCCGCCCCCCGGGAGCGCATTGATGACGATCATGGCCAGGAACACACCAGCCAGCAGCAACACATGCACGAACATCCACACGTCGATCATCTTCGGGTCAGCTGACACCGGCAGCGTCGAGCTGATCTGCAGAGGAACGGGTCAAGGTCAGGGTTTTGTGGGGCCAATGGAGGTCAAGGTCAGGCGTTTGTGGGAGCCAAGGTCAGGCGTTTATGGGAACGAAGATCAGGGTTTTGTAAGGGTCAAGGTTAGGCGTTTGCATGAGGCGAAGGTCAGGCTTTTGTGGGCGCCAAGGGGAGTCAAGGTTAGGTTTTTGTGGGAGTCAAGATCAGGCGTTTGTGGGGTCAAGATCAGGGGTTTGTGAGGGCCAAGGTAAGACCTTATAGAGGTCAAGGGATACTTTTGGTAAGAATACTTATCAAAACAAGACAATCGCATCAGTTTAACTTATTCAGTCCGTTCCACTTTTTCAATCGCATCAGTTTAACTCATTCTCGTCCGCTCCATTGTGAAGGGCGAGCGCAATGTGAGTAGCTTAATAAGGCCCCTTATATATATACCTTCGTAGACACGATACCGCGAGTCACGACGCCTTCATAACAATGAAGAGCGTTACTTACGAACTTTGTTTTAAGCGTATTAACCTATAGATAATTAATGTTAAGTCATTATATTTGACCTGGGTGAAGAGCGCCGCCATCACGATGAGACAAGAGATGCTGACGGTGAGGCGGTTGCCCAGGTCTTCCAGGGGGATGGCGAACACGCTTAGGCCTATCAGCTGCATCATGAAGCACGGCAGGTACGTGACCAGTACGTGACTGCCGAACCGACGCGCGATGCGCACCTCGAACAGCATCTGGCGAACATAAAAACAAGGAAAAATAGCTTCCCAGGGGGCCAGAAGAGAGCAAAAATGGGCTAAAAAAACACAATAGAAAGAAAACGAATAGAAATTGGTTAACTGGGTGCTGAAAGTACACCTCGAGCAACACCTAGCAATCTAGAAAGGAAATGAAGAAAATGAGAACTATATTTTCCTGGGTGCTGAAAGGGAGCAAAAATGTGTGTACCTTAAAGTTTCACTAACAATGGGTCACCATGCCCTAGTGGTTAGAGAGCTGGTTCTCAGTACGGGAGGACCCTGGTTCGATCCCAGGCAGGGCGAAAGTTCTTACCTTTGAAACTGATGATTGCCAACCGGGGTACTCCCTTACCAACCAGGTTATTTCCTTACCAACCAGGTTATTCCCTTACCAACCAGGTTACTGCTTTACAAAAACAATATTTCGTTCGTTGCCATGACGTCACCAAAAGTGGGGCCAGATCTGGGGCTAGAAGTGTTGTCAGATGCAATATGAGCGCTGCTATTGGTTTGATGCCAAGACGTCACCATTGCGACGGCCAATAGCGATGCCAGATTTGGGGATAGCAGTGTTGCGAGACGTAACACTGGTTCGTTGCCACGACGTCAGCTGTTACCACTCGGTCAATGAAAAAGACTGGTTTGACCTTATATTGTTTCCTCCTCCATGCCCTCTACTTACCGGATTGCCTTTCCCCTCCTGGGGAAACTTCTTGAAGTGAATGAACTCGAACAGCGGCAGCGAAGCCGAGGAGAACTCAAGTACTTCTTCTGATGCTGGTCGCCATTCTGCGTCCGACAGGACAATTCCTTCTAGCATCAGTGTCATACTGCACGACTGGAGGGAAAAATGAAAGGATGTTTTAGTCCCACCAAGCCAGGAAATCTGTGATACTAATAACTGTATTTGTGAAACTAATGACCGTACCTGTGATAATAATGACCGTAATTGTGATACTAATGACTGTAGCTTTGATACTAATGTTGGTAGTAACACACATGTGCACGCACATAAAATGGGTCATTACTCACCTGCACATCAAATGGGTAATTGAACAAGTTCAACGGGCAGGTCATGATGACGACTTTCTCTTTTTTGTGAAGGATGACAACGTCCTTGCCGAGGTGTTCCAGCACTGGGGAGGAAGACTAGTTGGTTGCAGGGACTAGTTATGGTTACAAGGACTAGTTATAACAATAAAGGGTTTTAGTAACAGACACTAGTTATGGTAACATAGACTGGTTGAAGTAACAAAAACTAGTTAGTGATAGAGACTATTTATGAATTTTCAATAAAAAAAGAGAGAACCAGGCAAGTGAAATAAAACATTTTTTCATTAAAATTTTTTCTTGAGACTGTAAAAGACTCGTAAAAGATGGAAGTTTTGAGCCTTCGTTCATCATCGGCCATACGAATTCGAACAAAAATTCATCTGTAAAATACAAAAATAACATAACCCAAAAGACTTAAAAAAATGTAAGACGTTACTTAGTGACTAGGGATAAAGGAAATGCGCTAAGATGAGCATTTATAACAGGTTTCGTTTTAAAAATAAACAGAGATTCTAAAATCCGCAATTCCGAATACAACTTTGACCTGGCTATGACTTTGAAACTATTTTTCTTGACTGCTGTGTCGCATCCAAAAGCTTGATTTCAGATGGCTGAGTTGGATGGGTTAGCTAAAATGTTTCCCGTCCGGTGGCTCCTACCTTGATGCTCGGCAATTCTACATCCCAGAGTACGGGTAGTCATGCCCACACACTCAAATGCACAAAGTGCACAACTATATTTGTATATTAGGGATGTCTGCATCTCAGTAGGAAATCTATCCTTGAACCTAAAAAATCATTCAACTTTGTGATTATTGATTAATATTAATCTAAATTCTACATTACTGAAATATTTTTGTAGTAGCTCCAGTATTGGTTTTTCATTAATTCTGACTGAGGTCCAAAGTATTATAACAAAGTATTAGTATGATAACTAAGAAATACGCAAATGTTCCGGACTTTCAACAAGCAGCAGACTCTGTACGAACGCTCTCTCTATGTTTCTCTTCCTAAGGACCTCAGTCAGAATTAATGAAAAAACAAATACTGGAGCTACTATAAAAATATTTCAGTAATGTAAAATTTAGATTAATACTAATCAATAAACACAAAGTTGAATTATTTTTTAGATACACCGATAGACTTCCTACTGAGATGCAGGCATCCCTAATATACAAATATAGTTGTGCACTTTGTGCATATGAGTATGTCAAAGTTGTGTACAGATATGCGGATTTTAGGGTCTATTTTCATTTTTAAAACGAAACCTGTTTTAAATAATCATATTATCTCATTTCCTTTATTCCTAGTCAATAAGTAATGTCATACATTTTTTGAGTTTTTTTGGGGTTGCTTTCTTTTTGTATTTTACAGATGACTTTTGTTCGAATTCGTATTGCTGATAATGAGTGAAGGCTCGAAACGTCCATCTTTTACGAGTCTTTTACAGTCTCGAAAATATATTTTAATGAAAAGATGTTTCATACCATTTTCCTGGTTCTCTCTTTTTTATTGAAAATTTTAAAATACTGAAATAGCTGCTTCGGGACTATTTATGATTTCAGAGGTTAGTTATGGTAACAGAAACTAGTTATGGTAACAGACTAGTTATGGTAACAGAGACTTGTTATAGCTGTAGACCCAAGTTATAGCAACAGGACTAGTTAGAATTGCAGAGACTAGTGAGAACTAGGCCCGCCAGCACAGCACCTGTACACAGTACACCCTCACACATATAATGTATTTACAATATGCAGTATGCACCATAAACTACTACATACATGCACAATACACCTTATGTACAATACACATGAGTAATATACTACACGTACTGTGTACTACATGCGCAATATACCATATGTACACTATACTACATGTACCTTCAGTCCCACCAAAAGTCGCAGCTTTGCCCGGCATGTCCGCAATAACATACATTTTCTCGGGCTCAGCATCCATAGACAAGGCCATCGTGTCTTCACTAATGACCCCGTCCATGACTATGTTGGGTTGCCAGTAGAACATCGCGTCTTCCCTGGGTATGAGGGTCGCGTTGCCGGGGTGCAGGTTGTGGAATACAACCCGGTGGTCTCGCCACATTGCCTCTGCTCGTACGCTTACCTTTGAACAATTCAATAAATTTAAGCCATTTAAACGATTTTGCAAATTTAGGCAGCTTAAGCAGTTTAAACAGTCTAAACAATCTAAACACTAGTGAACATTTTGAACTATTTAAACAGTTCAAACAATTTAAACAGTTTAAACAATTTCAATCATTTATAGAACGTAAACCATTTAAACCATTTAATCCATTTACACGGGTGATACTTTCGGACGAATTTTTTCCCCATTGGACAGATTAATCTTGAAATTACACCACATATCTATATTAGGATTTTTAACGTTTTTGCTAGTACATATTTGCAAATTTTTGCATAGAAAACGCGTTATTCTGAAAAGAGAGCTTCTAGGGGGCACTTTTCAAGGCGAAATAAAAGCCAAAAAATTTATTTCAAAAGTTGTTTCTAGTGTTATTTCACTCAGAAAACAATATTCTACCGTTGTTATAGAGTCTAAAATCATATTTGTTGTTAGTGACATTATATGAATTTTCTGAAAAAAATCATTTTTAATACATACAAAATTGTAAAGAAAATAAAAAATTGAATTGAAAATTTAATCAATAACAATTACATTAAATTTAATTAGAAATAAAATGAACCTTAAAAAACGCTACATCAATAAACATGAGCGGTATAATTCCTAGAAATATGAATACGATTTTTTCAGCAGCTTCCTGTGACGCAACATCCACGCACGGCAGCTGGAAGGTTACTAGTGCGCATGAAGCTAGAATATACTGGATGGAGCATAGCCGATTTCGATTAGATTCAAATTAGCTGAAAAAGTTGAGAGACTCGGGCATTGGCAAGGCCCGACACGTCACCACCTTTGAGCCAACCACAGACGCTAGGCTGAAGTTTGCTCCTCCTCACCTCCTCTACAACTCCGCCTCCCATTTTGCAAAGCAAGATTAGTAACCCTCCACAAGTCAAAGGGGAAGGTGTTTGCAGGTCGCTCTGTAATTTGTTATATTCAAGGGCATGTAATCTTTATAGTTTTCAACACTTAATGTATCTTTGCTAGTAATTTTGATATAATTAATTAAGCGTCCTCAAGTGAAAAAACACAATTTATTATCTTTCGGAATCCAAAATTAATGATTAACGATTGTGTGATAATCTCAACAGCTAGAAGAGCATTCAGCGAGCGTGTGCGCACTCCATCGTAGTCAGTAGGTTACTGACTTCCGTGCTGACGTCACACTATTGGTTACTACAGACGTAAGAGAAAACTCAAAATCTGGTTCTCTTCACAGACGACCATGCTCCCTCCATATATATTCCCTCCACGCTAGCGCGTCTTCTCGAGTCATTAGGTTTGATTGGCTAATTGCTTAATAGTTTTGGCCTGTAATAACTACGCTTTTATCAGTGCTTGTTCATGGCGAAGAAAGCACTGACATTCATCCTAGCCATTAAGGCAGCTTTCCTCCGCAGCGCGACGAATAATTACGCAACTTCGACGATCGATATCTCACGAACTATGATGTCATCATGCATGAACTTGAAAATTAGGAAAAACGAAGCTGTTGCGCACGTATTCGAACAAAAAAAGTAATTTTTTCGTCAGAAAATGAGTCAACCTCTTAATACAATTTGGACAATTTAAACAATTTGAACAATTAAAACAATTTAAACTATTTAAAACATTTAAACACTCTAAAATTTTCTGACAATTTTAACGATCTAAACATCTTATTTACCCCAAGCGATACAGCAGTCGATTGTTTTTTATAGTGTAATGGGAGAAACAATTTGACTTGATCATCGTATGTGATTACTAAACTGTAATAATATCAATATTCCTACCTTGAGCGTGGCCTCTTCCATATCCAACTCGTGGATTCTCAACAAGGTCAAACTAAGATTAACTTGAAGGTTATCTTGGCCTGACAACTGGCGGTCGTAATACGACGGACGGTTTTGTGTGTAGTTACAAAGCTGTTCATCAGTAAAATCTCCACATTCCACCACAAAGTTGCACAGCTTTTGTAAGTCTATGCATTCACCATTCGAACAAGTGAACTGTTCTTCATTACACGCTGTCAAAGTGAAAGTTTCGGTCGAAGTAGTGCCGACATAAGTCCAAGTTTTCCTACCCATCAGGTTGCTCGATTCTACGAAGTCTGTTTGTGCATAGACTTCCCAAGTCATCGGGTTCATCAAGTACATGACGTAATCTGTCTCTGAGTACTCCAGGCGATGGTCATATTCTGCTTCCCAAACCAAAGAGTCTGCCACTTTTTTCATGGGTGTTCTGAACGACGTGGAAGAGTATTCCAGGCCAATGAAGAAGAAGTTGGTTGAGTTAGGGAAAGCGCATAGACTGCGTCGAAGAAAGGAACACTCAGAAGCAGGTTCATGCCAAACCCCTGACATCGAAACGCTGATAGCGAGACAACTTTCGTTTTGCGGCTTCACCCAAAAATTTGCGAGCATTTCTGCGACAACACTGAAGGCGAAAACCATTATTTGCACATCCGTGGTCGTCGACAAGTCCAAAAGAGAACCACCGAATTTGCTGCAAACTTTCTCGGCTTCGTCGCTAGTTAGAGCAACATTGATGTAGACCCACTCGTTGTCGGCCAGCGAAGTGGTCAAGATGTATTTCTGCATCGGCTCTATGTTGACCCCAACCGGTTCGTTGGGTAGGTATTCGATAATTTCAATGTACTTTTCAGAAGCATTGCTAAACGTCATCGCGGCGTTGACCTCGGCAGACGTGATGTTGGTCAGGTAGAATCTGGCATCAGCTACTTTGCACGAAATGGGTTTGCCTCGATCGCCGTCGCCGCTCAAGTACAGTTCACTTTTTTCGTTCGTAAATTTACTTGCTCCGCTGAATGAGCATTCTTCCGCTGGCTCTATGACGGTTCCGTCGACGTAAGTTACGAGAGCGTCGCTCATCGTTACGCAAAGGTGGATCCACTTACGACGTTCCACGTAATAGTCGTAGCGGACGCTGCACTTGTTCGTTTGCAGTGAGAGTTTCATCGAGAAAACTGAAAAATGAATTCATGACTTGCATCAGTACCATATATATAATAAAACTCTCCTATCTCCTCAAATTTATTATTTATAAAAATAAATCATTTTTCGTGCATAATTTGTGCTATGTTATCACAATGGGCATCTGAGTGAACACATTAAATTGATTGGTGCGTGTGTCTGTGACGCTCATAAGGATGCTCAATGACCGTATCTGTGAAACGAGTTTCACCAGTGCACAAGTCGCCATTATATTTTAATATTTTAATAGTAAACGCCATTATATTTTAATGGCGTGTACTATTGGGATGGATGTACTTGTTGGGCATCCACATCTGGAGGATTTGTCTGAAGGAAATATCGAATCCCGTTATTTTGGACGGGTCGTGTACGTTAGTAATACATAAAGTTTAACGGAGCGATATGCAGAATTTACCGCCTCTAAGTATTAGCGTATTTTAATTATTTTACCTCTGAAAAATTTCGTTGGCAACAGGATATTGTAATCTGACACATGATGTTATGGGTAAAAATTCACGTATTGTGCCCCAGCAAAAATGCTTGACTATAAATGAGAAGTACGGCAATTTGAAACAATGGTTATACGAAGAATGAAATCGAAGCATTCTTTTTTTGTATTGAAGAAAACTTGATTTTAATTTAATATTTTATTTTAATTTCATTTTTATTTTTTATTAGCAGTGAGTGTTTTCCAGTATTGACCCACCTACCAGTCAATCAGCCAATATGTGGCGGGCATCTAGTCAAACTCTAAATATTTGTCAAATCAGCCAATAGTAATGAGAGCGAATCAATCTGAAATTGATTTTAAAAACGCGTTTCCCAATTTCCAGTCATTTTCAGGGAGAAATCAGAAAATTTCTAACATTTTTGTCAAACCAGATTTTAGTCACAAATGTAAAGGTATCACGTACAGCCTTACGATATTTTGTCATCTTCCCATTCTATGTTCCGAAAAGCGCTGGAACTTTTTGAAGACTGATGCTCGGTGGAACAGTAAAAAAAATTATTTGATAAAATTGAGCAATTCATATTCATATTGAAAAAAGTAAAAATTATTATGAGAAAATTTCCTTCTTGTAAGAAATAATTTGATCTTCTAAGAAATAATTTTCTTCTCCAATAAAATAATTTCATTCTCAAATAAAATAATTTTTTCTAATTTTAAATAATTATTTCCTAATTAGAAATGATTTTCTTCAAACAAAAAATAATTTTCCTCTTATTTAAAATAATTTTCTTCCTAGTTGAAATAAATATTTCCTTAAAATAAAAATTTTCTTTTTATAAGAAAAGTTGCAAATCCACACTAACCTCCAAGCGCAACAAAATTGTAGCGAATGGCAGAGGACTCGTCTTCTTCCCCCAGCACCCAAAGGATGTCGGTGTATCGCCGGTTTTTGAGGTAAAACCAGAGGCAGAGAGATGCCGAGGCTGAAGGTTGGCCGAAGTTGAGACGTTTTGGAGCTAGGTAAAATATTCTGTTCCGGGCTTGCGTCAGCTGTTGCTGCAGTGACGTCATTGGAGCACCATCAAAGTCAACGCGGGCCATGAACTCTATCATCCACACCTCGGTTGGGTCTGCGCAAACGGTATAGGAAACATAGTAAAGTCATTTCTGTGGGGCACGGTAGAAGAAACAAGGTAGGTTCTAACAAGTCTTTTTTTCGTCGACTGTGTGGGTTTGCTGACGTCATGGCAACGAACCAATAGCAGCGCCCATACTGCATCTGGCATCACTGCTAGCCCCAAATCCGTCACCACTGTTGGCCTAATGACATGTCGTGATGGTGACGTTATCCAGTGAGTTCGATATAAAGCCTTTCTATTGGCTAGTCTAACAAGAAGGGATGTATTTTCCACCCATGAAAATGACTATACCGTATTTCCTCTACCGTGCTATGGGGGAATAAACACGTTCTTCTGTTCGGCTGGCCAATAGGAAGGCTTCATTTTAAATGATATCACCATTGCGACATGTCGTCAGGCCAATAGCGATGCCAGATTCAGGGCTAGCAGTGTTACCAAATGCAATCGGGGCGCTGCTATTGGTTCGTTGCTATGACTTCATCATTGCAAAAAGTCGTGACACAATGAGTGGTGACAAATTTGGGGCTAGCTGCGTTGATAGATGCAATATGAGTATTGCTGTTGGTTCGGTGTCATGACGTCACCATAGTGACAAAACCGACGAAAAAAAGACTTTATTGACGCTACCTTGTTTTTTCTACCGTAGCCTTTACAGGTAGAAATAGAAAGTACTTCATTTATTGCACACAATTACTTGCTTTCATTAGACTTCAACTGGTCAATAAATACTAATTTAAAAATGTAAGATGAATAAAATGAAATATATTGTGCACATCAAATGGATCATTCCTCGAATGGATATGTCAGTGTAATTGTTTATACTGCCAGAAGCATTTACAGCCAACTGTGTCCTGTTGGTCTTTATATCTATTAAATATTTATAAATAATGCCCAACTTAAAATAAGATACACAAGAGAATATAATTTTATCTTTTTTGATCTTTTGTCCCACCTTCGGTATACGTATTATGTTAACCATGTTCGTCTACCAACTAAGGATCATTACAGTTAAAAATACTAAAAGTTAATGAAAATAGAAAAAAACGAGAAACAGTTTATTTCTAATAAAGATGGAACAAAAGTACCATCATTGGTTTTAAAATATCTTGAAGTTAATACACTTAGATGATACACGCACATGAGTATTGTAATACTCGTGTCACTAGTCGAAAAGAAATGATTGAGGGCAATGCACTCCTAATCTTGCTTAATCTACATTTGATATATGTAATTATAATTATAAGAAACAACACAATTTCATAGACGATGCATTTTCATTGTGGGGTGAGAACACTTTTGACAGTTTACATGTACATGACATAAAACCTTGAAATTCGTGACGCCAGGAAATGATATTAGAATTGCTTGTTTCGACAGATGTTTAAAAATATCATTTCAGGGAAGCATGGAAATATATAAATATAAACAATGAGGACCACGAAAATTACAAGTTTTGTACTTCTAATTAAATTTTTTTAACATAACGGTCATTAGTTGATAAGCATTTTCTTTAGTATAAATGAATGATTACACAACAAATTTATAGTTTTTTTACATGGATGCTTTACAATAATAAAGAGATGACGAGTTAGGTAATGTTACAAGTTGAGAGTGAACAGAAAAAAAGACCGGTATCTCTAGTTAAACTGCTAGTTGTCAGTTTAGTACACACGTATGCGCATATGTACATGTAAATACATACACATGTACACGCACATACATACCTACGCACACACATACGCCTAACACGCACACATACACAAATACATATTTATGCATCGAGGCAATCACAATACATACGCGTTCTACAAAAATGCTGTGCGATGTACTAGTATATAGGATAGTGAGCAAAGAAAGTTTGTGACAACTTTTTCAGTATGTGTTGCTGCTTACAATTTCTAATGGAATGCTGAAGCGATGTTGAATTAAATATAGACACGAAAATATCATAGGCGTCTTATTTATCATATGTGGGTGATCGCGCAACAAATTTATATATATTTTTTATAAATGCTTTAAAATAACGAAGTGAAATTAAGTATTACGTAGTGACACATACACCCATCTACGCAAACATAGCATGCACACGTACACATTTACACGTATACCAGAAAGGTTGATGTATTAATTGTATTAGAAGCAAACTGTTTTTCACTTATCCCTCTGTTGATACAATAAAGTTATGTACAAGCTCAGCGAATTGAAATGATCCTCCGGTCTAAGATATTCTTGCTCATGTACTACTACCGCTATAGACCCGCGGACTTGCGAAAACACTGTGGCTACCGAACTGGGATCGAACCCAGGATTTTTTTGTCCTAACTCTATAACGGCCAAAAATTTAGGCTCTTGAACGAAACATTACGGTAATTTCTCTAAAGTTATAATTCATGAAACCCAGGAAATATGAACTTTTAATCGAAACATTTAGAATGCATAATGTTATTGGGAAAGGATGTTGTTCAATGTATGGCTAACTTGTGCGTGAGTTGGAAAAGGAGTGTTTTGTTGTAATGTTTAGAGTTGCGAGAAACGGGTAAAGCGTGCATTAATTAGTGTTCGAAAGCGTTAAAAGGCGTTTTGGTATTTAATGAGGGGTAAAATGAGTTTTGGTAATAAGGGGTAAAATAGGTATTGGTAATGAGGGGTAAAATGAGTTTTGGTGTGTAATGAGGAATAAAATGGGTTTTGGCGTGTAATGAGCTGTGAAATGGGTCTTGGTGTGTAATGAGAGGTCAAATGGGTTTTGGTGTGTATTGGGAGGTAAAATGGGTTTTGGTGTATAATGGGAGGTAAACTGGGTTTTGGTGTGTATTGGGAGGTAAAATGGGTTTTGGTGTATAATGGGAGGTAAAATGGGTTTTGGTGTGTATTGGGAGGTAAAATGGGTTTTGGTGTATAATGGGAGGTAAAATATGTTTTGGTGTGTATTGGGAGGTAAAATGGGTTTTGGTGTATAATGGGAGGTAAAATGGGTTTTGGTGTGTATTGGGAGGTAAAATGGGTTTTGGTGTATAATGGGAGGTAAAATGGGTTTTGGTGTATAATGGGAGGTAAAATGGGTTTTGGTGTATAATGGGAGGTAAAATATGTTTTGGTGTGTATTGGGAGGTAAAATGGGTTTTGGTGTATAATGGGAGGTAAAATGGGTTTTGGTGTATAATGGGAGGTAAAATGGGTTTTGGTGTATAATGGGAGGTAAAATGGGTTTAGGTGTGTATTGGGAGGTAAAATGGGTTTTGGTGTATAATGGGAGGTAAAATGGGTTTTGGTGTATAATGGGAGGTAAAATGGGTTTTGGTGTATAATGGGAGGTAAAATGGGTTTTGGTGTATAATGGGAGGTAAAATGGGTTTTGGTGTATAATGGGAGGTAAAATGGGTTTTGGTGTATAATGGGAGGTAAAATGGGTTTTGGTGTGTATTGGGAGGTAAAATGGGTTTTGGTGTATAATGGGAGGTAAAATGGGTTTTGGTGTATAATGGGAGGTAAAATGGGTTTTGGTAATAAGGGGTAAAATAGGTATTGGTAATAAGGGGTAAAATGGGTTTTGGCGTGTAATGGGAGGTAAAATGGGTTTTGGTGTGTATTGGGAGGTAAAATGGGTTTTGGTGTATAATGGGAGGTAAAATGGGTTTTGGTGTATAATGGGAGGTAAAATGGGTTTTGGTGTATAATGGGAGGTAAAATGGGTTTTGGTGTGTATTGGGAGGTAAAATGGGTTTTGGTGTATAATGGGAGGCAAAATGGGTTTTGGTGTATAATGGGAGGTAAAATGGGTTTTGGTGTATAATGGGAGGTAAAATGGGTTTAGGTGTGTATTGGGAGGTAAAATGGGTTTTGGTGTATAATGGGAGGTAAAATGGGTTTTGGTGTATAATGGGAGGTAAAATGGGTTTTGGTGTATAATGGGAGGTAAAATGGGTTTTGGTGTGTATTGGGAGGTAAAATGGGTTTTGGTGTATAATGGGAGGTGAAATGGGTTTTGGTGTGTATTGGGAGGTAAAATGGGTTTTGGTGTATAATGGGAGGTAAAATGGGTTTTGGTGTGTATTGGGAGGTAAAATGGGTTTTGGTGTATAATGGGAGGTAAAATGGGTTTTGGTGTGTATTGGGAGGTAAAATGGGTTTTGGTGTGTATTGGGAGGTAAAATGGGTTTTGGTGTATAATGGGAGGTAAATTGGGTTTTGGTGTGTAATGAGGGATCAAATGGGTTTTGATGTGTGGTGAGGAGTGTTTAAAAGCCATATTGAGGTCCAATAAAAAAGTTAGGTGTAAATAAAGAAGTCAACTGACTGAAGTAACAAAGAGTTAGCATTTTTACCTGTTTTGGTTCAATTGATTTAAAAACTGCCAGAGGTATTTCGAATACATGTTGCGATATTTATATCAGTTACAGGGAAAATTTTCCAGGATATTACCTTTGTATTACTGAGAAATATTATTCATTCATTTTAAGGACCGTTTTCATGAAGAAATTTTCAGAATCCAACACGTTGAGTCTTCACTTACAATTATTTAGAAACATCCCGCATTTTGTTCTCGGTTTTTAACATGAATGCCTCGTAAAATTTATCGATAATTCCTAAAAGAAAATTCACATTTGTAACATCTTATTGAATTAAAACATAATTTTTGATTGGCAATTGATAACTTTATTCTATTTATGAATTTTTTCATTTGTTTTTTCTGAATTTGTGTTAAAATTAAAAAATCATCACGTGAACATGTGAGAAGACTTTTCTTTTAAATTCACTGCACAAAAACCATCATTCGTGAGAACAAATAAAAAATAAAAAATAAATAATCAAATAAACACAAACAACAAGCGCACCAACAAACCAACACGCACACAAACCAAGAAATGTCCAGTCTTTCCAAGACGGCTGCACACACCCGCACACACACACTTGCACCTACACAAACATATAAGACATTCATGGCAATAGGCACATGACAAAGTACTGTACATGCATCCACACATCAATACTTAGCACAAAGAAGCATCGCAACAAAGGAAAAATGACAGTACGTCATCAATTTTCTGTTTTTGTGAAAAGAACAAAATTGTGGCGTGACCGCAGGTGTCGAATTTCTCCATTGTGCCCTGTGGTGTCTATTGTTTCTGTATTGATGCGTCGGAGATAATGTACGGCTGCACGTATTAGACAATATAGAGCTGCACATGTTAGACAACATACAGCTACGAATATTGCACAATGTACGGCTGCACATATTAGACAATGTACAGCTGCACATATTAGACAATATAGAGCTGCACATATTAGACAATATACAGCTGCACATATTAGACAATATACAGCTGCACATATTAGACAATATACAGCTGAACATAGTAGACAATATAGAGCTGCACATATTAGACAATATGCAGCTGCACATATTAGACAATATAGAGCTGCACATATTAGACAATATAGAGCTGCACATATTAGATAATATAGAGCTGCACATATTAGACAATATACAGCTGCACATAGTAGACAATATACAGCTGCACATATTAGACAATATAGAGCTGCACATATTAGACAATGTACAGCTGCACATATTAGACAATATACAGCTGCACATATTAGACAATATAGAGCTGCACATGTTAAACAATATAGAGCTGCACATATTAGACAATATAGAGCTGCACATATTAGACAATATACAGCTGCACATAGTAGACAATATAGAGCTGCACATATTAGACAATATACAGCTGCACATATTAGACAATATACAGCTGCACATATTAGACAATATAGAGCTGCACATATTAGACAATATAGAGCTGCACATATTAAACAATATAGAGCTGCACATATTAGACAATATAGAGCTGCACATATTAGACAATATACAGCTGCACATATTAGACAATATTGAGCTGCACATATTAGACAATATAGAGCTGCACATATTAGACAATATAGAGCTGCGCATATTAGACAATACACAGCTGCACATATTAGACAATTAGAACTGCACATATTAGACAATATACAGCTGCAGACATTAGACAACACACAGCTGACAATATACAGCTGCTATACAGCCAATATAGCTGCTCGTACATGCTTACAGCTGCACGCATCATGCTTACCCCTGCACGTAGCACATACTTACACCTGTACGTGCATGCTTACACCTGTACGTACATGCTTACAGCTGCACGCATTTAAAAAAAATCGTTTTGTAAAAATTTTTACATACAATTTTATGGGATTTTATGTAAAAAAATTTACTTATAATATTTAAAAAGAAGAGAAAGAAATTCTAAAAATCTATCCACTTTATTTCTTGAAAACGCAACATTTTGCGGTAAATGGTTTTATATCATATTTTATGGTATAAATAATATTTTTATGAATTCTTTCAATAAATTATCATATTTTCATTTCATATTCTTTATAGTATATTTCTTATAATAAAATCACCAGGAGTTCTCTATACCTGTGCCTCAGCAGACAATTTTTTCTCCCATATTTTGTTTCATCATAGTTAATTAATGGACGTATACGCATCTACTTTAAACACTTATTTAAACATAAACTTTAAACACATACATATGTTTTTAACCCGAATAAAATGAAACGTCATCCTTATCAAGTTAATTCTTGTTTCTGTCCTTCTGGTGTTAAGAATATACAAATATATCGAAACAAAAAACTTTAAATCATGCCTTTTTCAATCAGGTTTCTAGTACAGGTATTTTACACACTACAGCATTTTTAAATAGTTTTATTAGCGGGCACATTGTTTTTAAAACGTACATAAAAATCTATATAAATATATATTTTTGCACTAAATGTACAAAATACATATATAAACACTTATTATACATATATGTGTTAAACATACATATATATTCTATAAGTGCAAATGAATACTAAATATAAATATATGTACCAAATATACATGTATGCTATATATATATACAGTATATATATACCTGCACCAAACACACCTGGCGGTTTCTTTTGCAGACCTGACGCTCTGCTGACGTTCTCTGCAGCGGTGCTGATCGTGAATGCTGACGTCAGCATCAGCAGGACAGCAAACTCCCGCATCCTGACACTAGTGCTGCTGACGCTAGGCTATTGTGGCTAACTTCTTCTTTTCCCAACGGGAAGATACCCCACACCTGGGTCCTGTAGGCAATTGTGGCTAACTTCTCTCTTTTCCCAACGGGAAGATACCCCACACCTGGGTCTTGTGGGCAATTGTGGCTAACTTCTCTCTTTTACAAACGGGAAGATACCCCACACTTGGGTCCTGTGGGCAATTGTGGCTAACTTCTCTCTTTTCCCAACGGGAAGATACCCCACACTTGGGTCCTGTGGGCAATTGTGGCTAACTTCTCTCTTTTCCCAACGGGAAGATACCCCACACCTGGGTCTTGTGGGCAATTGTGGCTAACTTCTCTCTTTTCCCAACGGGAAGATACCCCACACCTGGGTCCTGTAGGCAATTGTGGCTAACTTCTCTCTTTTACAAACGGGAAGATACCCCACACCTGGGTCCTGGGGGCAATTGTGGCTAACTTCTCTCTTTTCCCAACGGGAAGATACCCCACACTTGGGTCCTGTGGGCAATTGTGGCTAACTTCTCTCTTTTCCCAACGGGAAGATACCCCACACCTGGGTCTTGTGGGCAATTGTGGCTAACTTCTCTCTTTTCCCAACGGGAAGATACCCCACACCTGGGTCTTGTGGGCAATTGTGGCTAACTTCTCTCTTTTACAAACGGGAAGATACCCCACACCTGGGTCCTGGGGGCAATTGTGGCTAACTTCTCTCTTTTCCCAACGGGAAGATACCCTGGGATCCCATCGATATATCTTTATTTGCTACAAAAAATTGACTATTTTGGGCGAATTTTTGACTTGAAATCACAGGAAGCGTAATATTTTTCCCACCCAAATATGAGAGCAAAATGCAGAAGGAATGTAAAAAAGGAAAATTCCAGCGTATCGATACATTGGATATTATATGAAATGTATTCAATTTTTACAGCTCTTTTTTTGTGAAAACCTCCTCTATGTAGTTACCTGATAACCACTAGTCAGAATCGACACAAGTCAGGATTAGGTGACTAGAAGAAGGTTTCCACAAAAAAGTCCGTAAAAATGAATTATTTTTCAATCAATAATCTCCTAAATATCGGTCCGCTGGAATTTCTTTTTTTTTTCGTATATATTCCCGGTACATTTTGCTTTCAGTCAATAATTAGGAAAATTATTATGCTTTCTGATATTTCATTGGCCAAAGGTAGCCAAAGTAGGCAGAATTGGAGAGGTAGTGAAGGATTAATGTAGGCAAAATTGGAGAGGTAGGGAAGGATTAATGTAGGCATAATTGGAGAGGTATTGAAGGATTAATGTAGGCAAAATTGGAGAGGTAGTGAAGGATTAATGTAGGCATAATTGGAGAGGTATTGAAGGATTAATGTAGGCAAAATTGGAGAGGTAGTGAAGGATTAATGTAGGCAAAATTGGAGAGGTAGTGACGCCTGTATCACAGATACGCTCATCACACACTTCCTGCGTTCAAGTAATCAGAAAGTAATGAATGCTCTTATATATTCACCTACGTAATTACGGCATTTACGCGCTGTCAAACACTGTCTAATATCGTCAATATGGACGGCCGAGCGTTGGTAGCCTTTCAATAACTTTAAATTCGCCAAACTTCGATTTATTTCGAAAAAAATTAGAATTATGAAGGTCAGCTAAGGCGGTCATCACCATAACATCTCAGACATATAACACGTGCTCAAACAATACATGTATTTTTTAGGTAGATTTTTTCGTTAAATCTCACAATATACGTCAAGAGTGCAAGTCCTTCACGTGTTTCTTCTTCTCTTGTCCCATGATTGAAATACATATTTTGATTTATTTATGTCATACGACTATGTAGTTCTCTCCCTGCTGATTTTCAGGTGGATAATTAATGACCCAGGAGGTCGGAACGTTCCAAATATTCTCATTAACTGACTTTCTTAAAAACCTATCTTAAAAACCTATCTTAAAAACCTATCTTAAAAACCTATCTTAAAAACCTATCTTAAAAACCTATCTTAAAAACCTATCTTAAAAACCTATCTTAAAAACCTATCTTAAAAACCTATCTTTCTTAAGAAAACCTAATGATCTCGTTAACGACGCGTATCTTGGCACTTTTATTTATAATTCGAATTTCTGTACATTGGGGAATCATCTATACATATCAAAAGTTATTAAAGTACATGATTACTAACTTTACAGGGTGTTCACAAAATGTATCCTCTGACCGGTATCATAGATACAAATATCAGAACCATACAACAGTTCAAATTCTTATATATGGTTCCGGTATCATACATACATGTACCGGCAAAAGCGTTAAAATAGTAATTGCAATCCTATGCTAGAATGATTTTCTTCCATATACTGGACTGGAATAACGGTTTTTGAAGTTTTTTATCACTTTTTTTAGTTGCGTCGTACAATATATACCGAGAGAGAAAATTATTCCAGTTGAGAACCCTGTATGCAGATTAGATAAGATGTTAGCTTAAGCCTCCCTAACCGATAAAAAAGCGTTCCGAAGAGAGGAAGGCGCCATTGGAACGTGGAATCTATACACAAGGTGCACAGAAACAGTAACTCGAGAAAGAAGCTCATGAAACAAGGCAAAAGTTGAAGAAGAAAGTAGTAGGTGCCGAAAAACTGGACAGCAGTCAACCGAAAAAAGATGGTCTTTAACATAGCAAAAAACATTTTATTTCGACTAATTAACTCTCAGCTCGGGACCTCTCTCATTAACCCTGGGAGTGAGAACTTCCTGCTGGGGAGGCGATACAACCACCGGCCCCAAACGGCGCCTCTCACAGACTGGCTCAAATGGCTCGATTTTTGAAATCAAAACATGCGTCTTGACGACCGTCCGAGTTTCTGCGATTCACCGGTGGTACACGGAGAGGATTTTCACAACGGTGCTGACCGACCAGTAGTCACAAACTCATTCGCATAAATACTAAATCAAAGCTAAATGAAGGCACGACCCAGTTCATCTTTGCTAGTTTCAACTTTGCTGACTACAATTGACTTTAAATTTGAGTTGAATGTTGAACTTTGGATTAACCCATCGCAGCTAACATGTCTTCTTTCTTCTCTCACGAATGGATCTACATACAGGGGTGTACAGATACAGTGGCGTTATTTTCAGAAAGGTACTTCCTTATTCCGAGTATCGACCTCATAGTCTAAGACGCAGAGTTATTTCAGTCTAAACATTTCTCTTACAACATTAATTCCTGAATACCGCACGCCTCGACGCTCGTACGCCAATGTAAGCGCGTTCTAACAAAAGTGATTTCAACAATCCACTGTAAATTGTATTATTTTTTATTTTCAACTTGTATTTAGATGTATTATCAAACCTAGATTATACAGCGAAAGGGATTTATTTTCCCAACTAATCCCCCAATCATCTACTTCGGCTATTGACATGGATGGGTCTTACGATACCCATGTGTGCATATCAGCTAAGAATCCTTTTGTTAAGATATTTTAAAAACCATAAGGTTTTTGTGACATCTTTATTGGAAACAAACTGTTTTTCTTTATTTTTCGTCATGCTTGTCACGTCATGTGGACATGAGTATATAGATACCATGTCTTTTTCATACCCTCCTGTCTGTCGAGTCACGCCCGTTCTTTCACATGACTGTGAAATTAGTCTTTTTTTCTGCGCTCTATTTCAGATGACCTTTGTTTTATATGTTGACCGGGAAATTACCCTAAATACTATCCAACGACTGCAAAATTCCCTGCTTTCAGGCATGAAATAACCCAAAATTTAACCAGAAGAGAACGCAAATTACTTTAGGTTTACCCTAACAAACGTGAAATTGTTCTGGCTGCAAAGAAAAGAAAGAAAATCAGTTTATTTCCGATAAAGATGCTACGAAAGGCTCATCATTGGTTATAAAATATCTTAAAGTATGGATCCTAAGATGATACACACACACATGAGTATCGTAATACCCATGTCACTAGTTGGTAAAAATGATTGAGGGCAATGTATTCCTAACTTTGCGTAATCCAGGTTTGATAAAACATGTAACTAGAGTAATAAAAGATAACACAATTTGAGTTACGATGCATTGTTGAAAACGCTCTTCTTACTGCGCACTTACATTAAAATACGAGCTCAGGGACATTCGATATGAGGTATTTATTGAACGTAAAACGGTTGGGTTAAAATAATCCTGCGTCTAAAGCAGAGAAATTGACATTCAGATCAATATTTTCAAATGTACGAGTAGTTCGCGAGACTCGGACTCAGGACTAGAATTTATCGCGCTAGCACGCTATCGACCGCGCTATCGATCACCCCAAAAGATGATCGAAGCCCAACGATAGCAATGCTTGGCATAGTGAAATCAGGCGCGCACTGTCCCGACAGATATATTTTATTCCCTTATGTATCGAGAGTTCAAAGTCTAGTCACTAAACTAGACTTTGAACTTTCAATATTTTTACTTTTACGTATAAACTAGTATTCTATATTAACTAGTATTACAAACTAGTATTCACTCTTACGAATAAACTAGTGTTCCAAACAAGGGACTCGAAATGAAATGTCTGTAATCACGCTTCAAATTTTGGATATTTCCATGCTAATGATAGGGGCACAAAAGAGCCTATACCTGAGTCTGAAACATGAAAACGATTGTTCCTCAACGGCTGTTCCACACATTTGGAGTAATACGTAAAATTAAAAACCTAGATAGGGTTGTCATATTTTATTCAAGAGTGCAAAAAGAGATATGATAATTTGGACCACACAAGCCTAACATGAACATTTTAAGACGTGAAAAAGAGAAGAAAACATGAATCTCCAATAAGGGTTTCGAATTCGAAAAGTCACATTATCTCTGAAATTTGGCACAAAATGTCTGTAATTGATGAACATACATAGATACCATGACAGTCTAGCTTGATGCTAGCACAAAAACGGAGAGGAAAGACATAAAAATGTGTCCTATTGCCGGTTATTTGAGGTTGGATAGCGCTTGTTAGTTCATGAAAACAATAAAAATAATTCACTTTGTGGGTTGAAAATACTTATGACAACTTACATGCACATGATACATATAAGCTTTGGATTTCTTGACATCATGGGATAATATTAGAATTTCTTGTTTCGGAAGATATTCAAAAATATCATTACGAGTGAGCTTGAAACATGAAAAAAGTGAACTGAGTGCCTAAAGCACGCACGCTGTAGCCCACACAGCAAGTTTATAAAACAAATGTAAGTCGCTTGATTAGAAATTTGGCAAAACTGTTGTGGGTAACCTTATGAACTTACGTACATATCTATGAATGTATGCATACATAGACACACACATGCACACGGATACATGGATACAAGCATGAAAATTAGGAAATGACAAGTTTTTTTCCGGTAAATAAAAAATTAACGTAAAGTTCAATAGTTGATAAACATCTTATTTAAACATACATCAGTGATCACGCAACATATTTTAACTTTTATGTGAATGCTTTGCAATAATAAAGAGACATGACGAGTTAGGAAATGTTACAAGTTAAAAGCGAACAGAAAAAACTATAAATATCTAGTTCGAATTCTAGTTGCTAGTTTAGTACACATATATGTATATGTATTCATGTAGATACATATATACACATATAATTGATCATGCATATCTATATACGTACACATAACACTCCCACATACACAAATACATACCTTTGCATCTAGGCAATGATATGAGAATACATATACGTTCTACGAAAATGCTGTATGATGTATTGAAATATAGAATAACGAGCAAAGGAGGTTAGTAACTACTTTTTAGAATGTGCTACAGTTTACAATTGTTAATTAAAAATTTTAACGTAAAGATCATTGGTTGATAAGTATCTTACGTATAATATACGGGTGATCACACAACAAATATGTATTTTTTTAAAAATGATTTACAATAATGAAGGGGAATGACGTGTTAGGTAGTGTTACAAGGTGTGAGTGGAAAGAAGGGCGGTATTTGTCATTCATATGCTAGTTGCTAGTCCAGTGCACACAGAAATATGTGCACATATGCTCACCCATGTGCACACATACATATACCCATATGCGTACACACAACACACATGCATCCACACATATACAAGTAAGCATGCTTTCAAATACCAGCGTATAGGCGATCAAATCATAATGCATCCGCATACTACAAAACTGTTGTGTAATGTATTGATATGCAAGACAGTGAACAAAGGAGACTCGTAAATACTTATTCAGTATGTTCTGTAACTAATAATTACTGTTGAGACGCAAGAGACGAGCTATTTTGGTTTTAAATTTGCTCAGTATTTGAGGGATTTTGATACTCTGGGGAAGTTTGCTCCACAGTAAGGCGACTGATATTGAAAGAGTCAGGTGAACGATGCCTCCTATTCGGCTTTAGGTTGGTTATAGTGGGTGGATGGAAACGCACTATCTCAATATTGCTCTGGCGAAGATATAACGAGGAGAATACGTATTGGGCCCTCTGCATGAGGAACCTTTCTTGAATAGGAGTCCAGCCGAGTTTATCAAAGAGAAGGGTTACGTGATCAATTATTCTTCTAAAATTACCGTTACATACCACCTTGGCAGCGAAATTCATGCGTTTTTGTAAGTCTCTTTGAAGGTATTGAGGTAAGTCTTCCTAGGTATATGCTGCAGCAGTCAATGCGCGATAACACCAAAGATTGAATGGCCAATAATATGGATTTTACATCGACCATACTTTTTAAACGATGAAAAAACATTCAAGTTCCGTAAATTTTGCTGCTAGTTTTTTCAACGTGAGAAGGCCATGTTTCTATCGTAACAGATACCGAGATTTTTAATTTTTTCTGATGTATTAATTTTATCAGTTCCTACTGCATCAGTCAGAGTTGGAGTTTCGTTCGATTTCCTGTTAGTGAATTTTTATTGGCTCTTTTCATCCTAGTATGCAAATCAATGCATATTAGACACAAAGTCTTTGCAACTATCATTCATGTATTTTTAATACTACCCTATTAAAAATTATAGGAGTGGCATCTGTGATTCTTGGGAGCGCTCCCAAATATGCATGGTTGTTTCATCCATGCGTCTCCTATGAGGCAACTTCGAAGTGTCCACTTTATAGGCGCGCCTGCACCTCTGTCCCACCCGGTGGCCACGCATGGCTCAGCATGGAGCACTACCGTCGCGCTCCCAAGGCGCGACCAGTTTCTCCTATTTACCATCGGAGAATCATGAGAGGCCCAGGATGGCCACCTCTTAATTTGATTTAAAAAAAACGGCTGCGCACAGCTGATTTCCCATTAGTCACTCTTTCCAACCGTCACACTGCTCAAACCGATTATAACCAGTTTGCCCTTGAATTACCTTAGTTCTTGCGCGATTAATCAATTCACCATAAGCAAACACGGTTTATAGCACAATAAAAATGTACCAGAGTATGTAAACTAAATACATTCTTACTAATGTGCAGAAAATTTCATGGGTGCGTGTTCATTATTAAGCTGACATTAATGGGACATGTTTGTGACGTATAACTTATGCTTGAAGTTTTCGCAACTCAATAACTAAGGTAATTAATGGGCAACTGGCTATATTTGGTTGAGAAGCGTCAACGGTTGAATGTGCAATAATGGGAAATCAGCTGTACGCAGCCTTGGAGGCGAAAGCCTGCAGGGAACAATATAAATGTACCTTGAAAAGAATATAGCAACAATACCCTAGGGTCGTTGAAAGAATATACTCGTAGCTATATATATAACAAAAACAATTATCGTCCAGCAGATTTTTCATCTTTCATTCCTAAAATTAGAAAGGAAAATAAAATGACTTTACCTTGCCCGAGCTTAATTACACCGGCTATTCATATACACACACTCCCCCACCTATCCCCACACACAAACCCTCCCCACACCCCCCTCCCACACACCTACCCCCATACCCACACACAACCCCCCCCCATACACACACACAAATAAGTATCTGAACACATAGTTGATCACCTTCAAGAACGTCCTTCAATTCAAAGGTTGCTGAAGACTGACGAGGGAAAATTCAGGTTTGGTTTCCACATTTTGTTGTTTTTACATTGCTCACATTGAGGTTTGGCCTTCACTACCAGCCCCATGCACCACAACGATGAATCGTTTAAAATATCAATTGACCGAGGTGGTGAAACTAGCATTAGGGTCCTTGCTCCGTTCATGCTCTTGAAATAATGCCTCTACAGACCAGCATTATACATCTCTTCCATCTCTTGTTTCTTCTGACACCCTCACGTACTATACACCCTCACGTACTATACACCCTCACGTAATACACACCCGCACTGATATACACTCTAACACTACTTGAAACGTTTTAAATAATAGAGACACGATCCAGACATCTGTCACGCACAACACCAACTTCAAAACTGAGGCGAAAGATGGCAACCGTCATTTCTCTCGAGAAAGATGGCAGGCGTCTCACCAAGAGGCCATCTGCACAAGTGGCCTCTGGTAGCAACATGGGGGAACTTGCTCGCATCGCGCTTATGAGTCGCGCCCTGGAAGTGTCAGAAGGGAAGAGGCCTCGGTTCGCTTAATACTCCTTTAATTCTCCGCTGTCTCCTTTAATCAACCATGCTACTCCCTTAATTTTTAATAGGGTAACAACAAATAATTGAAATAGCGTAGTTAACCAGAGTACAAAGTATATATTAGTTATTCTTAAGTTTTTATTTTATTTTTGAGGAAATTTTTTTTTTGCGGTAACTATGGTAGAGGAAGAAGATTCTTGAAAAGTTGATCAAAACGCATGTAGGTATAAAATAGAATGGTGATTGCAAAAATTATATTGTTTTTGTGCATCTAATCAGCACCATGCGATTCTACCCATTTTATCATTAACTGGTTAAGAATGCAAAAATGTAGATAAGCATATTAAATTTACCAATGAAAAATTCGTCATGAGGATTTCAAATGATCCTAGTGACCTTCAAATGATTCAAATGATCTTCAAATGATCCTAGGGCATCCTACCATCAACTAACGTTGATGGTAGGATGCCCTAGAAGTCACTGAACTTATTCGGGCCCACATGTAGCTATATTCAAATTTGACTATTGAACTAGACTTAAGAAACATTCTCTGTATCACCTGTGGTAAATAAATTGTTTAAATTGTTTAAATTGGTTCCCGTACCCCTTAAATGGTCGGCTGATTTTTTCAATAAATCGCAGTTTGCACCATTCTAAACTATTTTACTTACATGAAAAATTATCGAAATTTTTCAACCCAGGGATATTAGCGTTATCAAAATGAGGACCAAATTTGCTCAGACGATATCAGACGTCAAACGTAGTTGTCACATTTCGCAAAAGCGATTACATAACGAGGTAATGTTGCTTTCTAATTGTGTTCTGTGTAGTGAAACTAAAAACTATACAGTAAGCGAGACAGGTTTGGCAATGGTTGAATGAAATAAGGAAAATAAGTAACATTGAAATGTTCGTTATCGTGCAAACTGGTTAAAGTCGTTGGCTATTATCTTTTGTTTTCGAATTAAAGTTGAGGAATAATAATATCGAGGAGTAATACCCATAAATACGCTATTTAGAACTTTGAACAAAAAATCAATTAATACACAATATTTTTTTTATACTTTTAAGTGAAGTATTTCAACTCTGTTTTGTTTACTTTTGGTTTTGAGTAATTGCAAACAGATTTTAGCAAAAATTAGAATAAAAAACACCAACTAATAGAGACTCCGACTCCACCACATCCGAATGAACGACTCCGACCACACCTCATTTCAACTTGAGTTACAACTTGAACCGTGAGTTCAATTCGGGGTATACTTGATAAAATCTTCTGATGTCCAAATTAAGATTTTTAAATTTTGGTACTACGAAATTAGCAGATTAAGTAATCTAGGAACACAAAAAGACGACTTACTAATAGGAAAAAACACATTTTATTGCGTGTTTAACGATAAGATATCTGAACTTCATTACGTGGAGAGACAATGTGCACTTTGTGTTTATTAGTACAATAATACGACATCTACAGACCGATGTGTATAATAATGGTAACTATAAAAATAACAATGATAATAATAAAAATAATAATAATGAAAATAATAATGATTCAGAGTGCCCGTGTTACTTTCGATGGGTTCACTCAGAATTCATGTGAGTAATTTCAAAATCCTTGCGTGCTTTTGAGTACATAGATCATAAACCGAGTCTATTGAATGACATACATATATGGTTTAGATAATAATTATTGAACAGAAAACGACATGATTCAGAAAATTTTTCCTGACTTATTCGAATAACTTTGTATTTAATGCAGTTCTTCTATTTTTCGATTTTCTAAAACACACATTTTCGCACTGTTTTTCAGGAGATTGATTTTTTCAATGATTACATGCAATAATTCATTAAGGTGTTGGTACAACCAAACTTTAAGTAAATCAAAGATTTTAAGTGTGTATAAAGCAACATTTTGTATACGAGATCCCAAGCATTCATTTCTCGTGTCCACTTTATTGGGAAAAAATTTCATTTTTTTATAACGGTTGATTTATTCTAATCAATCGCGTCTGGTATACACCATCTTGTACATTGGTTTTCAAATGCCCTATCAGTAGACCCCGTACTTCTTGTACTCATCCTATTAATGCTATAACGACTATAAATGCAAATAGAGAATTGCATTCATCGCAAAAAGGCTATTTAACTTTGAACGCTTTTTTGACCAGGCACATAGACAAAAGTAGTCATTATGCAATGAATGACTATAAAACCTGCACAAACTAGTAATAGACGAAGAAGAGAAAGAAAGAAAAAGAATAACCGTATATTCCCAAAGATTTTGATACATGAGATGCCTGAAAACATATTGTGTTTTAAAAATTTTTGAATCAAAGACGTTATTAGACAAACGTGCCATACGAGGCGAACCAACAGACAGACTATACGAGCTGTACTAATAAAAAACTATACGAGGCATACTAATTGACAAACTATATACGAGGCGTACAAATAGACAAACTATACGAGGCGTACTAATAGACAAACTGTTCGAGGTGTACTAATAGACAAACCATACGAGGTGTACTAATAAAAAAACTCTAGGAGGCGTACTAATATACAAACAGTACGAGGCATACTAATAAACAAACTGTACGGGGCGTATTAATAGACAAACTATACGAAGCGAACTAATAGACAATCTGTACAAGGCATACTAATACACAAACCATACGAGGCGTACTAATAGAGAAACCATACGCTGTGTACTAATAAACAAACTGTAAGAAGCGTACTAATAAACAAACTGTACGAGGCGTACTAATAGCCAAACTGTACGAGGCGTACTAATAGCCAAACTGTACGAGGCGTACTAATAGACAAAGTGCACGAGGCGTACTAATACACAAACTGTACGAGGCGTACTAATAGACAAACTATACGAGGTGTACTAATAGATAAACTGTACGAAGCGTGCTAGTAGATTAGCCCTGTCAAGGGCTAATTAAATAAAAAATATTATCTCTTGGATATTTTCTCCTCCAAGAGATAGCTGACAGTTTAAAAATAATTTCAATACTATTTGAGAACTCATAAAATTCTTATATTATTAGTTGAAACGAAGTAAGAAAAGACAAAAAACGCTGTACCGAAACAGATTAAAATACCGTCGTAAATGATTATCAAGTTGTGAGAAAAGGTTGGTCACTACGTAATGTATAAAATACATCGCGCAGCCCAACTCGCATATCTAGATATGTATAAAAAACGGACATGCAAATTGAAATTCACGGCTTGATTAACACTCGGACAGAAAGAAATTTTCATCGAGATTCATATGCACACATTGCGCTTTATTTCATTCGTGTATTTGTATTTTTCATTTGTTCTATTGACAGAAACGCCCTCTGGAGTAGAGATAGATGTATTTATGAATCATTTAGCGGGTACAATAAATTTATTTACTGGACAATGTTTTGGACCTTGAGGTTTTGTTTTTACGCAAAAAAGAATCATTTATAAGAATGGAAATTTTAAATTTATCCTGGTGTTAAGAATAGCCTCAATTTACGCTGATCCTCTGCAGTTCGTATCCGATGCGCTTTCTATTAAGTTCACTTGGCATTTTCATTCGCAAATCAGGCTCGAGAAAAATACTATACGTTTTTTGTAGCTGCACATGAAAGAAAACTGCTGTATTGTAGCTAAGGCTTGCAAAGTTTTACGTGTTATTTTGCATCAACTAGTAACGATTTGTCTAGAAATAAAAACTATTTTGCTATTATACCAACAATATCAACTTTTTTAGTACAATTTTGATCATATTTTTTTTTCCGCTATTTTGACCACTTTCTTAGAACTAGAAATCCGGGCTCTATTTATTACTAACACCAGGACGACGGTTATCCACAGTCAAGCTGGTACCCATTTCCGACACCTGGGAAGAGTGAGGAATTATGGCTTTCTCTCATTTCCCAACAGGGAGAAATATCGGGTGGCACTGCCGGGATTCGAGCCCACGATCCTTTCCGTGCAGGGCGCACGTTCTTACCACTCGGCCATGGGGCAAGTCGATTTGTTGATGCATTCTTTGTGATGGTGACAAATTCTGAGCATTTTAAGTATGAGAACAAGTTAAATTTGTTAAATGAAGTCTACTGACCTAAGAATTGACTTCAAATGGTTCTCTGCGATCTTAATAGCTTAACGAAAATTTTCGTTTTACCCGAGTTTCTCATCTGTAGTCAGTATTTTTTATCGGACAAAATTTGGGTATAGATTTTCTCGCAAAAGAATTCTTGCCTTTCTTGTTGTTGGAGTCAGTAAGTCTTTATTGGTTCTGAATTCGTTAAAGAGCTTTATATTTGAATTCGTTAATTAGCTTCATATATCTACTCCTTTATTTAAAATTACCCTATGATCGTTTAAATTAAAGGCTATCAAGAGCAGATACACACTAAAGTGAATACATATAGCCAGTATATACAAGGTGATTCAAAAAGAATGACACACATCGTATTGATGGTGTTCGTGCTGCAAGGGGGATCATGTTGAGCCCTTGTAACATGTGAAATGAAACTAGACTGTTAGTAGAATACCTGTATTATCAGTTCTATTTTTTGCTGTTTTTCAATCATAAAATATTTAATTACGAAATAGGGTCATTCTTCTTTGATCGCCCTGTAAATACCAACTTACACTGTGCGAGCAAATACTGTGTATAATTGAAGCAACATAGGACCATAAGTACCCTACACCCATTACTCCAATGTGTAACTAAACATGAACTTTTACCTCACACACTAGTCAATAAACATGAGTGCACAGTTATATTTTGAGAGTCCATAAAAATTTTATATACTGACCGGTATCATTAAGCAAAATTGAACTGTCGTATGGTTCAGGTATCAAATAACAGAATTAAACTGTTGTATGGTTCCTGCTCATACAGTAGAATTTAAACTGTTGTTTGGTTTCGGTATCATATAGTAGAATTAAACTGTTGTTTGGTTCCGGTATCATATGGCAAAATTAATCTGTTGTGTGGTTCAAGTATCAAATTACAAAAGCTAATATTTTATCGCACGATGTTGCTATGTCATCTTCTATGTCTTTTTTTTACTGTATAAGGATTTCACGGGTCCTAGCTTACCCGACATATACAAATAAAAAAATTGAGATTTTCATTCATTTTGTTTTGCGTTTTTTGGGAAGATCGGATTGTGGGGTTTCAAAATACATCTCCTCCGACAGTTTTTGAGCTACAGTAATGATGTGGGTATCACTGGATGCGGAATCACTTGGGCTTTACAGGATACTAAATGGCAATTCAAAAGTTTTTTTCGAAAAAAGCTGTGGCGTCACAAGTAAGAAATTTTACGAAAGAAATGTATGCTCTGGAAGTTTTGTTTCTTTCATTTCAAAGTACAAATTGGAAAAAAGTTATTTAGCATCCTGTTATCCTCAAGTCTTTCCGCATTCAATGATACCTATATCATTGCTGTAGCTCAAAAACTGTCGGAGGAGATGCATTTTAACACCACCCCAAATTTCGTTTCTATGAATAACTCGTTCTATAAAAAATCATATTTTTCATGGGCAATGAACGTTTTATACCTGCATTTTCTATCTGCATACCAAATTTTATTGCTCTAGGTTCAATAAGAAAAAAATCTTTCCACAAGGGAGACGCTGACGTTAAACTGTTGTATGGTTCCGGTTTCATTTAGCAGAATTAAACTTCAGCTTGGTTCCGGTATCATATGGTAGAATTGAAATGTTGTTTGATTCAGGTATCATACAGCAGAATTAAATGTTTCTATGGTTTCGGTATCATATAGCAGAATTAAACTGTCGTATGGTTCCGGTATCAAATAACAGTGTCATGTACCTTATTACATAACCGCCAAATTCAGCCGCCGAGCGAACGAGAGCAAGAGAATGTGACGGTGAACATGTTCACGGCGATCTACTATATATCACCACGGCCAAGACTAAACCTCGAAGATCGCTATCGAAAGTGAAATTCTACGGACCTGACTTGGCGTTACAACAACAGACCGGCAAGCAGAATGCCCCACAGCCCCAGAGAAAGGGGCGATGTCGGCTCAACGTAAATCTGAGACCATACATTATCATTGAAAATGCTGGCCAATATTGAGAGTCTAATCTACTAACCCATAGTAAAATTGGATGAAAAATCACAATGAAAAGTGAACGTCTTTTGAAAATGAAATAAGAAATCTAAATTCACGAATACGATTAAGACGTAACCGAAAAAACTACATAGCAGAATTAAACTGTTGTATGATATTTTTGCCATAGATACATATAAAGGTCACTGGATGCATAGCTTGTGGACACCATGTATATGAATTAGAATATTCCATAGTAACTTTCTCAGGAGACCATCAGGAAAATAGTTCATAAATAAACATTTGTAGCAGCTCGTATCCACTTTACGGAGTGTCGTGTTATTATCAAGTGCTGGAGTAGACCACGAAAAAATTATTCCATTTATGGTGATTGGGTGATGAAAGCAGTGTGCTGAATTTTACCCTATGTTACTGAGAGTAGGGTGTTGTATTGTGCCCTATGTTATTACTGAGAGCAGGGGGGCGTTGAATTGTGCCCTATGTTATAACTAAAAGAAGGGCATTTTTCACCCTGTATTTTAACTAAAAAGAGACTACGACAGCAAGCAACTTCACAATAAAATCTACTTTGCCTGACGTATGACGAGAGTGAAAGTCATGACCCCGACCACAAACAGAACATACGACAACACAAACGTCACTGCCGTCCACTTGTTGACTGCTCGACGGAGAGAAAATTCCCGGTTTTTGTCTTTTTTCCCATCCTTAGGTCGGGAGAATCGCGGGGACACTCTGGGGCTCTGGATCTTAGACCGGGAGAATCGCGGGGACACTCTGGGGCTCTGGATCTTAGACCGGGAGAATCGCGGGGACA
Organism: Morinoia aosen; assembly: GCA_030386875.1. Taxonomy (NCBI): domain Eukaryota; kingdom Metazoa; phylum Arthropoda; class Malacostraca; order Amphipoda; family Talitridae; genus Morinoia; species Morinoia aosen. Next base: position 102,369,382 of record CM059576.1, on the reverse strand, counting down.
CTCTGGCGCTCTGGACCTTCGATCGGGAGAATCGCGGGAACACTCTGACGCTCTGGGGAGAGGAAGTTATGTTAATTATCTCGTACTTTATTACTCATTATTAATTTCTTATGTTTTTTGTTGATTATTTTCTGTTTAATAAATAATTCGTTTTATTAAATATGTTTTGTTGATAAGTTTATGTTGTTGGAACAGCCAATATTTTTTTTTAATCTTAAAAGCAGAAAGGTAATTTAATTTGGCTAGTCCAAACTAGTAGGTTAGTCCCGTCACCAACCGGCCACCATACCAAATAATTAACATGAATTGGTTTAAGGAAATTCAGATATACGAAGAACAAGAAGTTTTATTCGAGAAATCTGCAGCACATATCGATTCCTCAAACAGAATAATCGACAGGAGGAGGCGGCTATAGGGCGGCAATGAGCCCCCTACACTAGAATAGTAATAGAATTGGCACAGCAATGAAATACACAGGACGCCCAGATCCCACATGCCGGCTCCAAAAACAAGACACCGCACATCTGCACTTCACCGTAGCTATAATCCTAATAAAAATTCAACCTAACAATGATTAATTTGACTTCGGTGCGGAAGAATACGTGCCACGTATTCCGCCAGGCAGTACGAAACTTACATAATCTAGTTCTTTATTTAATAAGCAAAATATACAGTCATTTTTTACCACCCTAAATAAATTCAATTGGGAAAATAAATCAGAGCTAAGCAACGGGGTATGAATAATTAAACAAGGCTTACAAAATTGAACCAAATACAAAATTTCGAAGCAAGAGGGTTTTCGCTAACGCAGGGAAATTCCGCCATAGAATTCGCTAGAGAAAATTTAAGTAAATTTCAGAAAAAAACGTATCCCACAGCCGCCACCTCCCCATGGAATCTTCGCTTTAGAAAACAAAAGATCTTTCATATCTTAGCCTGCGAAGACCTGGAGTTGGGACAGCGACTATCCCAACAATGTGTTATTGGTTACTATTGATTGTATTAATTATTAATTTAATACAACTATCTAATTTACGTTAGATTAATTATTTTATGTTTAATTGACAATTTTATGTTATAATTTTTTATATTTTATATATAATTATTAATTTCATGTTTCATGATTTATTTCATTTTTTCCCCTTGTGTTAATTTTTGCATGTTTTATTCATGTTGTTATGTCATGCTGGTTTTGTAATCCATTTGTTGGAAGAAATTCAGGCTTTTTCTAACTTAGCTAATGTAATTTTGTGGAAATATCCATGTGTGAATGCCTATTTTATTGAAGATTTCTTAAAGAAAATATCTAATTTTGTGGAAACATCTTAAGGAAAATTTCTAATTTTGAGGAAATATCACTGAGATGGGTACTAGAAGCTGAAGCCCGACCTTGGCCACCACATAAGCCTGACCTTGGCCCCCGTAATACCCTGACATTGACCCCACGCACACCTGACCTTGACCACCACAAAAGCCTGAATTTAACCCCCACAAACTCCTGAACTTGACTCCCCTTGGCCCCCGCAAAACCCAGACCTTGCCCTCTCTTCACCCCCACAAAAGCCTTACTTTGACCCTCCTTGGCCCCCACAAAATCCTGATCTGGGCCCCACAAAAGCCTGACCTTGACCTCTTTCGGCCACCACGAAAGCCTGACCTTGGCCCCCACAGAAGCCTGACCTTTAGCCTGAAGAGGGTACCCTCCTGAGGTGGGTCCTCGCTCCCCGGGAGCTCATTGATGACGATCATGGCCAGCAAGACCCCCGCCAGCAGCAACACGTGCACGAACATCCACACGTCGATCATCTTCGGATCAGCTGACATCGGCAGCGTCGAGCTGATCTGAAGGGGAATAGGAAGTCAAAATAAGGCGCTTGTGGATATCAAGAGCAGGAGTTTTTCGGGGGTCAAGGTCAGACGTTTATGGGGTCAAGGTCAGTCGTTTGTAGGGGTCAAGGTCAGGCATTTGGCGGGGTCACGGTCAGGTATTTGTAGAAGTCATGAGCAGGAGTTTTGTGAGGGTGAAGGTCATGGTTTTGTGGGGGCCTAAGGAGGGCAAGGTAAGTCATTTGTGGGGGTCAAGGTCAGGTGTTTCTGGGGGGTAAAGGAGGACTTTCGAAAAGAGAACCTTTCAAAACGGGACAACCGCATCATTTGACGTATTCAGTTCAGGCTATTCTTGCCAAAGAGTGACGATACCTTTCGTACTCGTGGTCCCGCTCATATTTATTTAATCAGGTATCGTTTGATTTTGTTTAGTAACGGAAAATATTTGGTTTGGAATGGGACGACTGTCGTGCAAATATACATTTTAGTTTGAAATGAAATGCGTATTATTTTATTTATCTTTTTATCTGTATTTCTTTACAAGTTAGATTTATAATCCACGGAGTATGCGGCTCCCCAAAAATGAATATTTAGGAAATTTTGCTCTAATAAACCATATTTTATCGTAATCGTCGCCGCGATACTGAAAAGCCAAGTAACTCCTAGTATGTTGCTCAACCACGGACTATATATTGGATTCACCGCACAATGCTGTGAGACCCGAATCGAAAACTGAGAAAGTATGTCGCCGACATTAACGTCACTTTGTAGTTTGGACCCCATAATTTATCATAAATAAGTTCTTCATTCAAAGCCGTTTACATTCGATTAATACACTCTTTTATAATGATGTATAATGATACTGTTGGATATTTTAGTTTGGCTGTATCCTCTTGGGTGCCAAAAGTTAGGTAGTTGTTTTGACGAATCCGCGTTGGGTGCCAGTTTTAGATTATTTATTCTTTTTTCTTTTGGCTGGTCCTTCTTGGGAGCCAGCGATAATAGTTTCCCTATTTTAGGGTTCTGAGGGCCGTAAGTTCCAAGGCTTTTATTCCGGAGAATCTTCCTGATTTTTCAGGGATATGAGAGAAGTCAGTTGCTGAGTATTTATTTTATTAAGGCGAGGGCTTTTCAACAGTTTCCAAGTCGCGAATATTATTCGGTAATTTTTGGAGTCCGATCTGGTTACAAGGTTTGAAGATTTGAGCTGGTTTTTCAAGCTTTCGAAATTTGAGTCGAGATGAATAAGCTACGAGCTTTTCACGCTAGTAATGCAGGCGTCGAAAGTTAGAGCCGAAATGAAATTCGAGCTGTTGAAATTTTCAAATCTGAGACGGATATATGCCTCTCAAGTATCTGTGATACGAGAGTTTAGTTATGCGAGGAGAATTATTTTCCCTCCTGTTAAATTATATAGGCACAAGTCGGCATCTTCGACAATAGCCTGACACGCCCTTACCGAGAAGACATTACTGCAAGTAATGTCGCGAATATGCTATTAAGCCCGATGTCGACTGTGCTTTTTGGCCTATAAATTAATATCACGGTGCATATGTATATCAGATAGCTTATAAAGAATACTTGAGACTATTTCTTAACAATTAGAAACACTTATTCTAATACAGCTCAGGAACAGTCTTGTCCTTTCTCTTCTGAAGAGGCCGAATCCAGTTCTGGTTGGTGGGGAGAGCGGGATAAGAAGTCGGCGAGATGGTTCTCCACTCCAGGAATATGTTCCGATTTAAATTGGAAAAGGCTGAAGTATAAAGCCCATCGTTTAAGTCGTGGGTTTAGTTTATCCGTTTGTTGCTGATATATAAGAGGTCGATGGTCGCCATTGTGCAACGTTGATTTTGGTCACCAATTTTGGTCGCTGATTTGGTCGTCAATTTTCGATTACTGATCTGGTCGCCAGTTTGATCGCTGATCTGGTCGCCAGTTTGATCGCTGATCTGGTCGCCAGTTTGATCGCTGATCTGGTCGCCAGTTTGATCGCTGATCTGGTCGCCAGTTTTGTTCGTTGATCATTTTTTTATGACGAGCTCGGAACGCAGTCGTCCTTCTCCAGCAGCAGCTGCTGTTTGTAGGCCAGGGTGTCCTGCGGTGTACCGTAGATGCCGGTGGCCATGGACGCTACGGTCTTTTTAGGTGTAGGCCTTTATCGCGCATGCCAGACCTTAGTGTATTAAGATCATCACTTTCTAGTTTCTCTATTTCTTCCTTGGTGGGCTCTAGCACCTTCCCGTACAGCGGACATTCTTTGTGAGAGTTGATGTGGCCATTTTGAAGAGTCTTTCGATAAGGAACTTCTTTTTGAGGCTCGTGCGTATTGAACCCGCCAATTTTCCTAATTTCTTCGGTTTTATTACCGGCCCTTTTGAAGGGATGTTTTACAGGAGCATAGTTACGCTGTAGTTCAGTGAACTTTTCCTTGTTGGTTAGCCGCTGTTTTGATTCTTCAGATTTTTCAATTTCTTCTTTCTTAGCACTCGCTTTTGGAGTGACATGAGTGGTTTCAATTACGATAGGAGGCGTATGTTCCTCTTCGAAGGATGTAGTTCCTGGTACACGTACTAGGATTACTTCGGTTGCAGGGTATCCATCACTACGACTGTGATGTTACCTCGATAGTATGGGCAGACAAGTTTGACGTTTGCTAATGGCGCTTCGAAAGTTTGGCTGTCGGCTAACTTGACGGTGATCTTGTTTTTGGTTATATATTGTTGTGGCACTAGCGTTTTATTCACAAATACGGCTGTGGCTCCTCCGTCCAGCAAGATTTCTACTGGTTTGTTATTTAGTTTGCGCTGACACTTTTTCAATTTTCCTAGTAATAGTTCGGTTGTATCCGAAGTTACCGCAGCATGATTGCATTCGACGGTTGGCAGGGTATATCCTGGGGACTCCTCTTCGATATAATTTATGTGGGCAGTAGGTTGTGCCGCACCTCCTTCATTTCGGGAAGAGGTATTTTGCTGAGATTGCGGGTTAAGTACTTGGCACTCTGCGTTAGAATGAGTTGGATTTTCTCCATGGTGATTACAGAAGAATGTTCTCCAGTTGATTGGCGGACGGTTAAAGTAGTTGGGTCTGCCTTCTACGTGAGCTGGTCCAGTTGTCCTTGGCCTATACTGGAAATTCTGATTCTGAGGCGGTGCAGGTCGATACTGGGTTTTTCTGTTCTGAGGAGGTCGATAGTTGAAATTTTGGTTCTGAGGAGGTGAAGGTCGATAGTTTCCGGTTGTGGTGTTAGAAAATCGATTCACTTGAGAACTTCTGGAAGGTTTTCCCATTGAAGATTCTTGACCTTCGTTTTTGTTATTCGACAGACGGTTCTCACACAGTTTCTGGAGAGTTGTATTGGGTCGGGCTTGTAGAAATTTGTCCCCTTGTTCAGCTAGAGTCGCTAAGGTGTTACCGCTTCTGTCCTTGAGTTGAGTAGCGAGGAGAGACGGTAGACTGGAGTAGACCCTATCCATAAGCATGAAATTTTTCAATTGGTCGTAGTTTTCTTCTACTTGGCTTCCGGTGAGCCATGCGTTAAGCGCTTGTTCCAATCTCCGGATGTATCGACTCATGTTGTCTCCTTCCTCAGGCTTCAGTTCATAGTAGTTACTGCGCAGTTTAGCTGGGGTTATCTTGTGGGACTTCAGCAGTAAATTTTTGATTTCCCTAAATTGGTAGCGGTCGACAGCGGCCAATGTCTGGATGAGTCTTCTTTCCTTAGCCGTTACTAGATTTTCTAATGCGAGAACAGCCTCAAATTCCGTGTATTCGAGTGCGTTGCTGTGACTCTCGAAACGCTGCATGAATTCTTGGATCCCCTCTTGTTCAGGGTTAAAAGCAGCGATATCGGGTATTTTGATCCGTCTGGCTTCTGGTGCCCTTTGCTGGTTGAGTTGTTGGAGCTGGATTTCATGCTCTCGTTCTCTTTCTCTCTCTCCCTCTCTTTCTCTCTCTCGTTCTCGCTCTTCTCTTTCTCGTTCTTCTCTTTCTCTTTCTCGTTCTTCTCTTTCTCTTTCTCTTTCTTCTCTTTCTCTCTCTCTCTCGTTCTCTTTCTCGTTCTTCTCTTTCTAGTGCTCGTTCTCGTTCTCGTTCTTCTCTTTCTAGTGCTCGTTCTCGTTCTTCAGCTTCCTCCAGAATTCTTATTCTTTGAAGGAAGGTTTCACGGTAGTCTGGTTGCTCCGGAGTGAGGCCTAGGGCAGTCACGTACTTTCGGGCACGTTGGACGCAATCCATTTTGAAATTTTTCTTTTGCTTTAGGAAGTCGAAGTTCCTTTATTTTTGTTATTTTTCTTGGGTTTTCAGGATTCAAAGTCCTTCTTTAGATGCAGCTTTCCAGAATTCGGGTCCTTGTTCGGGCGCCAAATAGTTGAATATTCCGTTTGGCTGTATCCTCTTGGGCGCCAAAAGTCAGATAGTTGTTTTGGCGAATCCGCGTTGGGTGCCAGTTATAGATTATTTAATCTTTTTTCTTTTGGTTGGTCCTTCTTGGGAGCCAGCGATAATAGTTTCCCTATTTTAGGGTTCTGAGGGCCGTAAGTTCCAAGGCTTTTATTCCGGAGAATCTTCCTGATTTTTCAGGGATATGAGAGAAGTCAGTTGCTGAGTATTTATTTTATTAAGGCGAGGGCTTTTCAACAGTTTCCAAGTCGCGAATATTATTCGGTAATTTTTGGAGTCCGATCTGGTTACAAGGTTTGAAGATTTGAGCTGGTTTTCCAAGCTTTCGAAATTTGAGTCGAGATGAATAAGCTACGAGCTTTTCACGCTAGTAATGCAGGCGTCGAAAGTTAGAGCCGAAATGAAATTCGAGCTGTTGAAATTTTCAAATCTGAGATGGATATATGCTTCTCAAGTATCTGTGATACGAGAGTTTAGTTATGCGAGGAGAATTATTTTCCCTCCTGTTAAATTATATAGGCACAAGTCGGCATCTTCGACAATAGCCTGACAGATACCTAGCTGTTCCTAGTTTGGTTGGTCTTGTATGTTGGTATGTTACGATCATAAGGATGCTTAATGACCATATCTGTGATACTAATGACCGTATCTGTGATACTAATGACCGTATCTGTGATACCAATGACCGTATCTGTGATACTAATGACCGTATCTGTGACACTTATGCCCGTATCTAAGATACTGATACCGTATCTGTGATACTTATGACCGTATCTTAGATACTGATACCGTATCTGACTGTGATACTAATGGTCGCCTTTTTGATACTAATGATGATAATAATAACAATTATGATAATAATAGCACTAATAACGATGATAGGAGCAGTAGTAATAAATAATATCAATATTAATATTATTGCTATTATCATCATCATTAGCCCTCGTCGACTAACTGGGCTTTCGAGTAGACAGCATGTCGGCGCGGGGTGAAGGAATGAAATATAGGGTTGCCATATACCACTAGAATCGTCTCCACAAGCTCTATTGAATGAACACAGTATAGAGCGTGTGGTAAAGGATGGTAAGGGGTGAGAAGGCAATAAAATAAAGAGGGCTGCGCCGACTCAGTCTGTGCACTCGAAGGCCCAGGGTAGGTTGTGTGCTGCGCAGGCTGGTGTCTACTCGAGTAACCAGCTTTCACTGTGAGGCTCGCGCCGACTCAGTCAGTACACTCGAGTGCCCAGGGTAGGTAGTGTGCTGCGCAGGCTGTTGTCTACTCAAATAGCCAGCTTTCACTACTGTGAGGATTGCGCCGACTCAGTCAGTGCACTCGAGTGCCCAATGTCTTATCAGTGTGTGCAATAGAGTAATAATAAGTAATAATTTTAATAATACTGGCTATCTATAGATGTTTATCTGTGACAATACTAATGTAATCTTTTCCATTTCTTTCTATGTCTAGGACAGATATCTAATTTGTATACAGTGTGCTAGATAGAAACTGTCACTATGCGAAGACTGGGTTCAGAAGAAATACGAAAATTATTTGAGAGCTTTGAGAGCTCAGATGAGGATGATGACGACCATTCAGCTATTGTGCAGCAGGTCATACAGGAAGAGGAGACGGAATTCCATGCAATATAATGTATAATATATATACAAGGCTGGTGCAGCCACTCAGCAAAAGAGAAAAGATCCCGCGGGGGGAAACCGACAATGAACCTGTTGTGGCATTGCCTTTCAAGCCTGAACGCCCAGGCATCCAGATTGATGTCAGAGATGATTTCGACGAGCTGGCTGCATTTATGCTCTTCATGGGTGATGACATCTGGGACACAATTGCTCGCGAGACTAACCGCTACTACCATAACATGGTGCCAAAACAAGAAATCCGTGGTGGTCAAAAATATATCAGCTCGGCTGAGGCCCGTGCTTACATCGGGATCCTCATCCCACTCGGCCTAAATCCCCCTAGCAACATTCGAACACCATGGAAGAGGGACTCAACATTTAGGAATGACATAATATCAAATTCTATGTCTTTCAGCCGATTCATCCACATACTAGTATGCTTACTGTTTTTACCATATGCTTGTTCTGTGAACGTATTGCTGTACTGTGTTGTTAGTAAAATAAAAGTTTAGTGTGGTGGTTGGGTGGATTTTTTTGTGCAAGTAAATGGGTCAAACTATAAAAGTTTACTGTTTTGTAGAGTAGAACACATGTTTAGTTATGTTTTTGGCTAAGTACAAAATAGTATTGATTTCTCATTCTAACATGCCCATATCTTTTGAACTAATTATTGCAGAGAAAAAATAAAAGCACCATTGGATTCAGCAAGTCTTTTTCTATACAAATCAGCATAAAAATATTAAAAAAGTGTCAAGATAAAAAAATGGCACAACTTCTAAAAAATATATTTCTTAAAAAGTCTATGGACTTTTACACCTTATATCGCACAAATGGCACAAGCTATTTCCAAATAGTTTTTTTCAATGTAAAGAGCAGCTTTTTTTCTACTAAAACATGTATTTTCAAACAATTATCCATTATAATAAGCATACAAAAAGTAAAATAGCAAAGACAAAAATGGTTATGTTTTTGCAAAGTAAAAAACGAGTATTTTTCATACAAAAATGCCCATATCTTCTGATCTAATCGTCACAGAAAAAAAATAAAAGCACCATTGGATTCAGCAGGTTTTTTTATATACAAATCAGCATAAAAATATTAAAAAAGTGTCGGGATAAAAAAATGGCACATCTTCAAAAAAAATATATTTCTTGAAAAGTCTATGGACTTTTACACCTTATACCGCACAAATGGCACAAGCTATTTCAGAATTGTTTTTTTCAATGTAAAGAGCAGCTTTTTTCTACTACATCATGTATTTTCAAACAATTATCTATAATAATAAGCGTGCTGGAAGTAAAATAGCAAAGGCAATATTGCGCGCTATTTCGGTAATATCAGCATGTCGGCGAGGGTTAGTGCTATTCTACACATAATAATAAATATGATAATAACAGTAATAATGAAGATAATAACATTAGTAATGCTTATGATAATAGCAGTAATAATGATAAAAACAGTAATAACGATTATTATAGCAGTAGTAATGCTGTTCATGAAATGATAATATCAGTGCTAATGATGATAATCTCAATACGAACCAAGCTGATAATTAATGGTAAGTCATTAAATTTGACCTGAGTGAGGAGCTCCGCCATCACGATGAGGCAGGAGATGCTGACGGCGAGGCGGTTGCCCAGGTCGTCCAGGGGGATGGCGAACACGCTCAGGCCTATCAGCTGCATCATGAAGCACGGCAGGTACGTGACGAGTATGTGACTCCCGTACCGACGTGCGATGCGTATCTCAAACAGCATCTAACGTAAAACAAACAAAGAAAATAAGAATTCATTTTCCTCGATGCTAAAAGTGAGCAAAAATGAAAAAATTGTGTGCCTTTAGAGCTTCAATGCTGATGGGTCACCCTGGCCGAGTGGCTAGAGAGCTGGTTTTCCGTGCGGACGAACCTTGGTTCGATCCCAGGAAGGCCGCAGGTTCTTACGTTGGAAACCGATGACTACTAACCAACCAGGTTACTCGCTCCCCAACGATGACTCCCTCATCAACCAGGTTACTCGCTCCCCTACGAGGACTCCCTCACCAAACAGGTTACTCGCTCCCCAACGAGGACTCCCTCACCAACCAGGTTACTCGCTCCCCAACGAGATTCCCCTCATCAACCAGGCTACTCGCTCCCCAAAGAGGACTCCCTCACCAACCAGGTTACTCGCTCCCCATCGAGGGCTCCCTCACCAACCAGGTTACTCGCTCCCCATCGAGGACTCCCTCATCAACCAGGCTACTCGATCCCCAACGAGAGGACTCCTTCACCAAACAGGTTACTCTCTCCCCAACGAGGACTCCCTCACCAACCAGGTTACTCGCTCCCGATCGAGGACTCCCTCATCAACCAGGTTACTCGCTCCCCATCGAGGACTCCCTCATCAACCAGGTTACTCGCTCCCCATCGAGGACTCCCTCATCAACCAGGTTACTCGCTCCCCAACGAGGACTCCTTCACCAGCCAGGTTACTCGCTCCCCAACGAGGACTCCCTCACCAACCAGGTTACTCGCTCCCCAACGAGGACTCCCTCATCAACCAGGTTACTCGCTCCCCAACGAGGACTCCCTCACCAGCCAGGTTATACTCATTCCAACAAGGTTATTTTCACTCCTCAGTTACTACAGGTTTCCTAACCTGTACAATGGAATACACTGTGACTCCCTTAAAAAGGAAAACCGAACTTCGAATTGAAAGAGCTCTGCAGTTATTGTTGATAATTTAGTTCTGTAAAAGCCAGCTTATTATTTATGTAAATCATTGTCTACAGTAGAACTCGCAAAATGAAACTTGTGTCCGAGATTAAGTTCGGTCTGATTTTTTTTCGAGACACCCTGTAGAGACGGAGTCACCCTCTATTAGGGTAGAGGAAACAAGGTAGAGTAATTTCAATGGTTCAATGGGGTAAATATACCAGCTCTTGTTCGGCTAGCCAATAGAACGGCTTCATTTCAGACAAACTTTATGAAGTTACCAATGCGACATGTCGCCAACGGCTAGTAGGATTGCCAGATGCAATATGAGCGCTGCTATTGGTTCGTTCCCATGACGTCAGCGTTGTGAAAGGATCAAAGAAAAAAGAAGACTGGTTTGATGTTACCTCGTTTCATCTACCATGCTTTCTACTTACAGGATTGCCATTCCCTTTTTGGGGAACTTTTTTGAAGTGAATGAACTCGAACAGCGGCGGTGAAGCCGAGGAGAACTCCAGTACTTCTGCTGACGAAGGTTGCCATTCTGCGTCCGACTTGATATTTCCCTCCAGCGTCAGTGTCATACTGCACGACTAGAGGGAGAAAGGAAAGAAAGAAAGGACGTTTAATTCCACAGATGCTTGATACAGACCGCCTTGTACATTGTTTTTGGGTGCTGCTATAGCTTGAGGTCTACCACACTATAGCATGAGATCTACCTCTAGTTAGTACTATAGCGTGAGGTCTACCACGCTATAGCATGAGATCTTCCTCTATCTAGTACTATAGGGTGAAGTTTACCATGCTATAGCTTGGGATCTACCTCTAGCTAGTACTATAACCTAGTACTCGCTAGTACCTAGCTAGTACTATAGCGTGAGGTCTACCACGCTATAGCATGAGATCTACCTCTATCTAGTTCTTTAGGGTGAAGTCTACCACGCTATAGCTTGGGATCTACCTCATGCTAGTAATATAGCGTGAGATTAGTTTAGGTTACTTGCGGAAATTACTTATTTTCATACATTTAATTTAGAGATAAAGACTTAGTTTATACATCTAAAACTGCACCTGGGTAGGCGATGTATGGCGGTAGCCTCACGCTATAGTAGCACCGGTTTTTCTAAGAATGTTTTATTCCAATCAAGCCTGATACACATCAGCTTACACATTGGTTTTTCAAATGCCTTACAACTAACACCAGAACGCAATGACGCTTACCCCCGGTCAAGCCGGTATTCATTTTCGACACCTGGGTAGAGTGGGGAACTATGGCTGAGTTCTCCCTTTTCCCGACGGGGAGAATCACAGGGTGGCGCTGCCGGGATTCGAACCTGCGACCCTTTCCCGCGCACTCGGCCACGGTAACAAATGTAACTTTTGTGGAATGTGTTAGGTGTCTATCTCCCAATTGCGTAAGCTGACTATTACGATGGAGTTTGAGGATTTAACTTAGGAAGGAAGAGGCAAGGTCCCAGCTCATTGAGTAGGAGGGTCTCCCTAAGCCCCTCTTACCCCCGCCTTCTGTGTATTCTAACTCACCAGAGGAGCTGCTCGCTCTGGCTAATGACTGCGTGTGTGTGGGTACTCGAACTCGAGACCTCATCTGAAATGTGACGTGTTGTCCGTGTGCTGCAGAGAAGACGCATGAAAATGAAATGAACGTGAATTTAGCCTCTGCTCGTAATAAAAGCACTTTCTCCCCATCGGCTCTCAACAGCCGCCATATAGATTTTTCACTGATGTAAGGACAGAGCTTTGGGCTTTGGTTGAAAAGACCCCGGATTTGAATCCTTGAACCTCCCCTGTACATTTTCAGGAACAAGCTGGTGATGAGTAAGGTCCTCCTGCTCAATGAGCTTGCGTTTCACGGAGAAAGAAACCAAGAGAACTTAAGAAACTCGGAAACTAGACGCACACGAGATAACCAGGGGATGAAATAATTGATGACATTTTACTCCTCAATATTTTGTATTCACCACTTTATTTTTCAACAGTATTAATCATTAGACTTCAAATGACGACAAAATACTGTTTGAAAGGTGTAAGCTATATCAAATCTGTTGTGCACATTAACTCACCCGCACATCAAATGAGTCATTATTCACTTCAAATCGTTCATTACTCATATCAAATGGGTCATTACTCACGTGCACATCAAAGGGGTAATTGAACAAGTCCAACGGGCAGGTCATGGTGATGACTTTCTCTTTTTTGTGAAGGATGACAACGTCCTTGCCGAGGTGTTCCAGCACTGTGGAGGGAGACTAGTTGGTTGCAGGGACTAGTTATGGTTACAAAGACTAGTAATAGAAATAAAGACTAATTATTGCAACAGACAATAGTTATGGTAACAGAGACTGGTTAGAGTAACAAAAACTAGTTAGTGACAGAGACTAGTTCGTCACAGAGACTAGTTATGGTTATAGAGACTAGTTATGGTAACAGAGGCTAGTTATGGTAACGGACTAGGTATAGTCACAGAGACTAGTTATGGCCACTGAGATTAGTATTGGTCACAGAGACTAGTTATGGTCACAGAGACTAATTATGGTAACAGACACTAGTCATGGTCATAGAGGCTAGTTATGGTAACAGAGACTTGTTCTGGTTACAGAGACTAGTTATGGTAACACAGACTAGTTATAGCAACAGAGACTTGTTACGGTTACAGAGACTAGTGATTGAGATTATTAAGCTGTGTGTTTGTGAGCTTTCTTTACGTAAAGTATTTAAAACTAATTTAAAAATATTGCTGCCACCAGAAACTTTCATCTCGAAATTTAAGAGTATGAGTTTATTTTTGAGGAATTTCTAGACCTACTGCGTTAGCTTCTACAATAGCCTACATCCGGCATCACCTTCGTTAAGTCTGCAACGATTTGGTAGCGCTGACTGAGTTTCTACGCACGTGTTTCTGTGTGGTGCGTGAGAGTGGAGGATATTAAGACGCCTCACAAAAGATACTCAATAGTCTACTGGTGTGAGAGGCAGGTACGGAAGAGGAGAGCGAGCCACGTGCTTGGCATCGGATGCGGAACAATCTCAACAAAAAACAGCGGCTTTAGCAACGCGTTACAGTATTGACAACCCGCTATCTAACTCGCGCTTAACCACTACAATGTCGAAACCCAGTCGCACGCAACGCAATGAAAGCAAAAAAACGTGGCCTTCGAATCAATGAAAGGAAAACGCAGCCCTTAAACAGAAATGACAACGTAGCCCTCCAAACAGAAACTAAACAAGAAACCTTCAAACAAAATGACAAGCTCGGACTCTGTCAATGATAGACTCAAACAGTTAGCGGTCAGAGCCAAACAGTTAGCGGTCAGAGCCAAACAGTTAGCGGTCAGAGCCAAACAGTTAGCGGTCTGAGCCAAACAGTTAGTGGTCAGAGCCAAACACTAAGCCATAGATAGACTCCATAGATAGACTGGCTTAGTGTTTGGCTCTGGCCGCTAACTGTTTGAGTCTATCGTTGACTGAGTCCGAGCTTGTGACCAGAACCTAAGTGACTTCCCGCTCACTCGCGCCGGCGGCTTCCTCTCGCCCCTCGGTTCTAAGAGACTCCCTGCTCCTCTGCTCCGAGACTCAGATACTTAACGGAGTCACAACCAATAATGGGAGGGGGGAACGAGTAAGGGGTGGGACATCTTTGCTTTGTCGCTACGGCTTTCTCCTTGCGCCGTGGGTTATCCAAAAAGATCGAAATGGAACGAGGGTTAGTTTCCTCTCCACTAAATTAATGATCGACGACCATATGTGCCTATTTTTTGTGCGGCCTATCCAACGCAAGGACCGAGCCAGCAGTTTATGCTTTATGGCATCGTCATGAAATTTTGTCTATCTTCTGGCTCCGGCTCGTGAACGTACAATCAGCTAAAACCTAAATGTTTCCACAGCCATTATACACACGTAATTCCTATTAGATATACCCAATTTAAGCCTCCTGCCAGTGTGACAGATGCAGAATAAATTCATTTTATTCACTAGTCATGGTAACAGAGACAAGTTTTGGTAACACAGACTAATCATGCTTACAGAAACTACTAATGGTAATATAGACTAGTTATGGTTACAGAGACAAATTATGGAAGTATAGACTAGTTATGGTAACACATACTAGTCATGGTAACATAGAATAGTTATGGTTTCAGAGACTAGTTATGGTAACATAGACTAGTAATGGTAACAGAGACTAGTTATGGCAACATAGACTAGTTATGAAAGCATAGAATACTTAGGTTACAGTGACTAGTGAGAACTAGGCACGTCACCACAGCGCCAGAACACAGTACACGCTCACACATAAATATAATGTATTTACAATAAACTGTATGTACCATATGTACAATACATGTACAATATACTACATGCACAATATACTACACGTACAAAATACTACATGTACAACACACATGTACAATACACCATATGTACCTTCAGCCCCGCCAAAAGTTGCAGGTTTCCCCTGCATGTCCGCAATGACGAACATCTTCTCAGGCTCAGCGTCCATAGACAAGGCCATCGTGTCTTCACTAATGACCCCGTCCATGACTATGTTGGGTTGCCAGTAGAACTTCGCGTCTTCCCTGGGTATGAGGGTCGCGTTGCCGGGGTGCAGGTTGTGGAATACAACCCGGTGGTCCCGCCATATTGCCTCTGCTCGTACGCTTACCTATGAACAATTTAAGGAGTTAAAAAAATTTAAGCAATTTAAATAGTTTTAACAACATGAGCAATTTGAGTGGTTTTTAAAATTTGAATAATTTAGGCAATTTAGACAGTTTATACAGAACTTAAAAACTCTGAACAGCTTAAACGATTTAAAAAGTTTAAGCAGTTTAAGCAATTTAAACAATTAAACACTTTCACCGCAGTTGGTAAAACTGAAGTTCAAAGTAAACTGTAGTGCGCAATGTTGAAAATAACAAACATGAACTGGATCGTGCCTTCATTCAGCTTTAATTAAGTATTTCTGGATATTGAGCTTGTAACCACTGGTCTGTCAGCAGCATTATGAAATTCCTCTCCGTGTCACCTGTGTCGCACATTGCAGTAAATGAGTATAATAACTTAAAAATGTAATTAATTTAATAATTTATGCAATTTGAACAGTTTACGCAATTTAAGCTGTGTAAACAATTTGAGCAGTTTAAACACTTTAAACATTTTAAACAATTTAAACAGTTTAAACAATTTAAAAAAGTTCAACAGTTTATTTACTACAAGCGCTACAGAAGTAGATTGCTCTTTAAGTCCAGTACAACGGACACATTTAAGTTTAGCTACCTGTGAATAAGTTCAGTGATTTCTAGGGCATCCTGCCACCAACGCTATTCTGAGGTGTAAGGTTAAGTGTCACCTAATTCACTTAACCAAGTCAAGCACTAGACTGATCAGTGAATTGGTTCTCCCAATATTCGATGCTTGGATTTTACAAAGTAGTTCATATGGGATAGATGTAAACAGTATATTCCATTTTACAAAGTAGTTCATATGGGATAGATGTAAACAGTATATTCTAGAAACGACTTGAGAAGAGACTAAAGATCTTTGCCATTGATCATGGCAAATTACCGTCAGCATGAGTCATACAGGAAAAAATTTCCCTTGAATATCTTATATGATTAGTAATTCGTAATAATATCAATATTTCGTTTTGATATTAATATTCTCACCTTGAGGGTATCTTCTTCCATATCCAACTCATGTATCCTCAACAAGGTCAAACTGAGGTTCACTTGAAGGTTTTCGTGCCCGGACAACTGACGGTCGTAATACGAAGGCCGGTTTTGTGTGTAGTTACAGAGTTGTTCGTCAGTGAAATCCGCGCAATCCACCTCAAAGTTGCAGAGCTTTTGCAAATCTATGCAGACTCCATTCGAACAAGTGAACTGTTCTTCATTACACGCTGTCAAAGTGAAAGTTTCGGTCTCGGTTGAAGTAGTTCCGATATAAGTCCAAGTTTTCCTACCCATCAGGTTGATCGATTCTACAAAGTCTGTGTGTGCATAGACTTCCCAGGTCATCGGGTTCATCATGTACATGACGCCATATGTCTCTGAGTACTCCACGCGATAGTCATATTCGGCTTCCCAAACCAGAGAATCTGTCACTTTTTTCATTGGTGTTCTGAAAGGTATGGACGAGTATTGTAGGCCAATGAAGATAAATTTCGTCGTGTTAGGGAAAGTGCATAGACTGCGTCGAAGAAAGGAACACTCAGAAGCAGGTTCATGCCAAACACCTGACATCGAAACGCTGATAGCGAGACAACTTTCGTTTTGCGGCTTTACCCAAAAATTCGCGTGCATTTCTGCGACAACACTGGAGACGAAATCCATTATTTGCACATCCGTGGTCGTCGACAAGTCCAAAAGAGAACCACCGAATTTGCTGCAAACTTTTTCGGCTTCGTCGCTGGTTAGAGCAACATTTATGTGGACCCAGTCGTTGTTAGTTTGTGAAGTGGTCAAGAGAAACTTCTGCATCGGCTCGATGTTGACCCCAACCGGTTCATTGGGTAGGTACTCGATGATTTCAATGTACTTTTCAGATGCGTTGGTAAACGTCATCGCGGCGTTGACCTCGCCAGACGTGATGTTGGTCAGGTAGAATCTGGCATCAGCTACTTTGCACGAAATGGGTTTGCCTTGATAGGCGTCGCCGCTCAAGTACAGTTCACTATTTTTGTTCGTAAATTTACTTGCTCCGCTGAATGAGCATTCTTCCGTTGGCTCTATGACGGTTCCGTCGACGTAAGTTACGAGAGCGTCGCTCATCGTTACGCAGAGGTGGATCCACTTACGACGTTCTACGTAATAGTCGTAGCTTACGCTGCACTTGTTCGTTTGCAGTGAGAGTTTCATCGAGAAAACTAAAAAAACAAATTCATTACTTGCATCAATACCATATGTATAATAAACTCCAGGTATCTCCTCAACCTTATTATTTATAAAAATAAATCATTTATCGTCCATAATTTGTGCTTTGTTATCACAACGGGCATCTGAGTGAACACATTAAACTGGTTGGTGCGTGTGTCTGTGACGCTCACAAGGACGCTCAATGACCGTATCTGTGATTCGAGTTTCACCAGTGCACAAGTACGAGAATATTTTAAATGGAGGGTACTCTTGGGATGGATATATTTGTTGGGCATCCACATCTGGAGGATTTGTCTGAAGGAATTATCGAATCCCGTCATTTTGGACGTGACGTGTACACTGGTAATACATAAAGTTTGACGGCGCGACATGCAGAATATACCGTCTTTAAGATACGGTTGGTTAATTTTTATTTTTTACTTATGCAATATTTTGTTGGTACCAGGATATTTTAATCTGACATATTGTACTCTAACAAATGCTTCATTGAAAATGAGAAGCACAATTCAAAATAATGGTTAGACGAAGAATAAAATCGAAGCATTCTTTCTTTTGATTGATAAAGACAAATTGAAACAAATTTTGTAGAATTAATTTCATTGGAACATATAAGAAAAAAAAAGAAAAATAATTTTTTACGTTTCAATTTTTTCACCCTCATTCTTGTTTTTTTTAGGTGTTACCACTCCTACCAGCTAGTAGTTATGCTTTCATGTAGCGAATCAATTTAGAATTGATTTTACAAAGTGCATTTTCCAAACCCCATTCATTTTCAGGGAGAAATTAGAGAATTTTTAACATTTTTGTTAAACGTGATGTTAGTAAAAATATAAGAGAAGAGTAGTATAGCCTTCGATATTTTGCCATCTTTCCATTGAATGTTTCGAAAAGGGCTGAAACTTTTTGAAGACTGATAATCGGTTGTATAGAAAAAACTAATTGTTTTACTAATTGAACAATTCTTATTTCATTGAAAAATAAAAAAATTCTTATAAGAAAATTTTCTTCTCAGATGAAATGATTTTTTATCATATAAGAAGGAATTTTTTCAAAACAAATTATTTTTTCTACTTTAGAATAATTATTTTCGTAAAAGAAATAATTTTCTTCTAATAAAAAAGGTGCAAATCCACACTAACCTCCAAGCGCAACAAAATTGTAGCGATGGGTAGAGGACTCGTCATCTTCCCCCAGCACCCAAATGATGTCGCTGTATCGGCGGTTTTTGAGGTAAAACCAGAGGCAAAGAGATGCCGAGGCTGAAGGTTTTCCGAAGTTGAGAGGCTTAGGGGCCAAGTAAAACATGTTGTTCTGAGCTTTCGTCAGCTGTTGCTGTAGTGACGTCATTGGAGCACCATCAAAGTCTGTACGCGGCATGAACTCTACCATCCACACCTCGTCTGGGCCTGTGTAAATGGTAGAGGAAACAAGGTAGAGTCATTTTTATGGGGGAACATACATCTCCTCTTGTTCGGCTAACCAATAGAACGGCTTCATTTCAAATGACTTCACCATTGCGACATGTCGTTGGGCTAAGAGTGTTGCCAGATTTGGGGCTAGCAGTGTTACCAGATGCAATCGGGGCGCTGATAGTGGTTCGAAGTTATGACGTCACCATTGCGACACGGCCTACGACAAAAAGACTGGTTTCGCTGCTATGTTTCTTTTGGAGTGAACTGCGCACACAGATATAGGGGACTGCTTCCTTTATTTTGTTGCGATACGGAGAAAGGGGTGGGTTTAGGACCCCCTTCCCATACGCTGAGGGACTCTCAACCCCCAAACATTTTAAAACATTGTCCATCATGCTTGCGTACACCTGCATACCAGACATGGAGAATAAAAGGATTGAAAATTTACATGAATTTATTTGGGGGAAACACGTGGATAAATCAGACAAGGCATTGAAACGAAATAATTTGAAAGGGCACAACTGCATTAATGAAAGGCACACACATTCTACCGTTATAAGACTCTAAACGTGACACGATATAAATGTGATGCTTACCGAGAATTCAAGTTACCAATACTCCATCGTAGACAACAAATTACGCATCCACAAAACCGCAGGTTCCACAGCAACATAAAACACAATATTAGCGAGAATAACATATCACGATTCAACCTGGAGCTGCAACACGGTGTCGAATTATATGAAGCGCCGCACTATTCACAACGTGAATTCGATCCTCGACTAAATAAACACAGGAAACCGATTGCCTACAATTTATATGATTTGCGCTACACTTTGAAAAGCACTTTTCCTGGGTGCTGATCTACATCTGAAATTGAACTTTTATCACCACCTAACAGAGCTCTCACAACCATAACACTCGCCCTTTTGATGATACGTAATTCACTGATAGATATTCACTGCCGATGTGCTGTCGCTCACTGCTGATTTTCCTCGTCGTTGCTGAGTATGGTTGCTCTCCTGTGCTGATGTCTCGCCAACGTGCTGCAGCGGTACCTGCTGCCGCTCCCTCTTCGTGCCGCCGCCCGCCGGCATTACAACTCGTACTCGCAGCTGCCCCGGTGCCGGGAACTTCTTAAGAGTTTCGTTGGTGCGCCAATACACTGTAGTTTGTGCGTTGATCTTCGTATTTTGGGGAACGAACTTGACTGTTGATACTCGCAATGTTGGCGCTTGCGTGGCTCCAAATCTTGACGCTGAAGTTGCCTCTGAGTTCGTCCCCGATACAGAGATGTCTGAATGCTACGAATGACTCCTGACGCACGTCAGTACTTTGCAGTTTGTTGATACACTGGACGCCTCCTCTCGAAACTTCGATGGTTAACTTTCACTTTAGATGTTGGATCTTGGCTGCTCATGTCTAAAGTGTGCCGGCGGCGCTCTTCACTTGCAGTCAACACCGGACTTGGTATAATGCCGGGTAATACCGGCGTCTGCCGGTATTCCGGCTGCAAAACCCCTCCTTGCTTATGCGTCTCTCTCGTAGCGTCACCGAGCGGGAAATTCCTCGCTAGGCTTCATCTACCCTCCTTATAAGCATTTCGCTTCCTTGTTTCGAGATTGTTCTCGACGCTTCCATTCTACAGAGGCAGCATCTGCATCCTGATTGGCGGAATTCTTGTTTGTTCTGACGTCTGGGACTCCCATTGGTGTGTTCTCAGACACACCTTCTTGCGTCATTCCTTTCACGAGCGGTGATTGGCTCAGGTTGTGTGGGCCTCTGTTCATACGTCACGTCAGCCTCCTTGCCCTCCAAAGCCTCGCCTTGTGTGTGCTTGTGTTGTATGGACGCCTGAACCGTAGAAGTTTGGACGAAGCGCCAACCGCCTTGTGGCACCTTGATATACTGTATATATGACATCCTGTTTCAAGCACTTGAGAGCGCTGCACAAAGAATCGACCCTCGCCGACACGACACACAACACATTACAATGTTTGTAGCCCCGCAGAATGTTTACCCTTCTTTAAATGTTATAGCTTCACGTAATTTAGCCCAAAAATAAAATGTGATGTGATTTTGCCAAATATATATGCCTAATTTATTCTATTTCACCACAATTTCAGATTATTACTGGCTTACAGCTATTTAACATTGTTGTGCAGAAGTAGAAGTTAATAGGAGGCCGCTCCTGTAGCAGGCAAATAACTGTAGATCACAAGCCCAAACCAATCCACAGGGCGTCTACCTCGAGTAGAAGTAAGGCACGATCTTTTAACAGTAGCCTTAACGTAACCATACGGCGGAAGTATCATTAAATTTAGCTTTCTTACGACATTATTCCCTTACATCTCGAACGCCTGTGTGTTTGTGTAAATATTTGAAATGCCAAAAGAGTTTTCAGATAATGTGACTCAGTCACAATGTTCTTTATAAACAAGTTGATAATACGCACTATTTATATCGTTATTGATAAACAATATTTAATTCAACAATATTCCATGTTATTCGTAAACAATATTCATAGCGTTCTTCGTAAACTATATACAAACGATATATATGGTTCAACAATATCTTATGTTCTTTATAAACAACATTTATTAACATTGTCATATTCAGAATCAGATACCCAAGAGACCGCAATTTTATCTTTTCCTTGGCATGGATATTATGCTGACCATGTACGTTTACCAAATAAGGATCATTGCGTCAAAACACCCGTATTGAAATCCAATCGTAATTTCAGCATCAATTTTATTAGATATAAACTGTTTTTCACTGTTTTTTCGTTGCTACAACAAAGTTGAGTTACAGTTAAGCGAGAAGGAAAGCTCCCGATTCTTGATCAATTTATTTACCACAAGCGATAGAGAAGTAGATTGTTTCTTAAGTCTAGTACGATGGTTATATTGGAGTATAGCTACCTGTGGGTCCGAATAAGTTCAGTGACTTCTAGGGTATCCTACTACCAACGCTATTCCAAGGAGTACAATTAACATAATTCACTCAGCAAAGAATTAATTCATTTGGGATTCGATGTTTGATTTTATAAAGAATTTTAACAAATGGGCTAGATGTTAACAGTATATTTTAGAAGGAAATTCACTACAGACTGAAGATAAACAGACTGAAGATAAACGACATTTAACCGTGGCAAATTAGTAAATTAGGAAGAGTCTTTTAGGAGAAAAGATATGAATTGGTTATCTTATATACTTAATATTCCGATAGGAAAAAGAATTCAATATTCATTTAGAAAACTTTGTAAGATTTTTTTTACCGATCTTTGCAGGGATTGAGTTCTAAGTCTTAGTTCTATGAGAAGAAAACCGTGTTGTGACCGAGCTTTTGAATAAAAGGAAGCTTGACGTTATTTATATTACGGTTTGAATGGTCGTGATGAGCAGTTTGTGCAGTTAGTAATTGTTTGAGGTCTTTGTCGCCTTCATTGGTCGATATTTTCTATAAAAATTACATCTGGAGGAGCACTTCTTAAAGTGACATTATTAATCTTAACAAAAAGTTCATGTTTTTATAGGATTCCAAACAACTTCCCGATGGCGATAGATTAATTTATTCTATATTGATTTATTCTGTGTTTGCTTCTTAAAAATTTACCGTACAGAAAAAAAACTATTCAAATAATCCACAGCATATGCCCCAAAACAACGAACGAACAAACCCACATTCTCTTACAGTAGGCAGCTCGAAACTGACCCCTTATATATATATGTACATATTTAAATACATAAAATATTAATTCAAATGCAAAGTAAAAACTACACACACCGACGCTCAACGCAAACGAGTCACGAAACAAAGAAATTAGAGCTCGCAATTAGCTCTATGTGATACGAAAAAAGTGAAGCGTGAGAGCGGGTGTTGAATTGTTTATTGTATTCACTGGCGCCTATATTGTTTCTGCATTGACGTATTGGAGATATTGTACAGCTGCTCGTACACGCCTACAGCTGCACGTACACGGCTACAGCTGCACGTACACGCATGCAGCTGAACGCACACACCTACAGCTGCAGGCACCATTATAACTGCAAATTTATGTTATTCAATTTTCAGAGAAATTCTGCAGCTGACAAAATTATCGTACTAAAATAATGCGTGAAAAAAGATCTAAAAAAAATTCTAAGATATTTCTAAAATTTTCAGAAAGAAAAAATTAAATGCATTAGTAGAATTTCTGACGTTCACTTCAACGAGAATCACAAACCGGCTCTAGAGTAAAGGGCTAGTGGGTGAAAGAATAGACAAAATTGTTGTACTATAATAAAACTTTGAATGTTGCTCTATTCAATGAGACCTATTTCAGCCTTCTAGCTTTAATACTTTATGAACTACAGCATTTCCAAATCGGCCTGTACATAAAATGTACGTAGATATATCTAAATCAATAACCATATACTTATATCCATACAATCGATGTAATAAATATACACAGAGGTATTAAATAAATAAAGTTAAATCTAAATATGTACATTAATGCAAAATGAACTTAATATATGTATTATACATATGCAAAGTATACACACATAAATTAAATTGTTGTATATCAAAATATGTGTCGTTATGTGGTAAAGGTTTTGTGAGTAAGAGCTCCGGAAGCTGTTGTTACGCTCTTCTTTTACGAGCTCCGGAAGCTATTGGTCCACGCTCCTGCCTGACCTCCAAACACGGCTGGTTTTAAGAGGCAGTCTGTAACCGACGGAGGCCAGTACACTGATGCATGCGTACCAGAGTGTTTCCTTACTCCCGCCTTGGTAGTCTAAAGCTACTAAAACTGTAGTTTGCAGCTACAGTTAAATAAACCTCATGTTGTGTTGAAAAAAACTACACAACATTATTTGGCGACGAGAATTTTAAATCTTCAACGGGAGTTTGGATTTTAAAAGGGCTCTGAAACTACAATGGCGCATTTTACAGCTAGCTGTCCACCATTCTACGTTGAAAAAAGAGAAAAAGAAAAGAATAACAGTTTATTTCCAATAAAGTATAAACATGAAATATTGACTCATTGATTTTTAAAACACCTTAACATTAGCATCCTTAACTGATATGAACACATAGGTATCTTAATACCCGTGTAAAATGTTTAATGAAAAAATGACTGACAGGAAAGCACAACAAAAATGAGTTCCTTCCTTGCCTAACTTGATTTTGACAGTGCATTTAAATATAAGAAACTAAGAGAACACAAACCTCGTAACGCTTAATTGAAAAACGTATTCGTTTGTGAGCATTTAAAGTGAAATAAAAGCCATAATCGAGTTCAAATACCTTAACTTAGAGATCCTTAATTGTTATTCATACATGGTTATCGTGATACCCATGATAATTGTTGAAACAAATGATTAAGATCCTTAATTGCTATTCATACATGGTTAGCGTGATATCCATGATAATTGTCAAAACATGATTCTGAGAAAAGCACGAAACAAATGGGTTCCTATTCGTTGCGGTAGTCGGATTTTGGTAAAGCATTTAAATACAAGTGACTAAGAAAACATATTATTCATGTGATGCATTGCTGGAAACCTTCTCGTTAGTGCGTACTTGTTGTGAAATATGAGCATAAGAACATAGGAACTAGTGATACGAGCGTGGGGGATTGATGTTAGAAGTAAAATAGGCAGATTTGATTTATTTTGTGTCTAGAACTATGAGGTCGACAGTCAGGATTTGGGACAATTTTTCACACTGACGCATCATGTGGTATGCCAAGTGATGAGCTCGGGAAGAATTTAATATTCACTATTAAAAACATAAATTATTATGATATTTCTCACTTATGCTAATAGTACAGGTGCAAAGAGTTCATCGGAGTGAAAGACACGTAAAGGATTGTTGTACAATGCTAGCCGTAACATTTTCAAAATGGGTGGAACCGTACAAAAAGTTAACTACCCAAAGAAGTGTTGTCATAATGTATTCACGAGAGTAAGAAAGTGAGAAGAGTTACAACACAAAACTAACAAGAGCAATTTAAGACCCGAATAAGAAGATTAAAAAATTAAAATTTGATGTTCTTCAAAGTTATGACATTTGTAGAATCCGTGGCCTTTTTAAAATGTTTTAATAAGAACGAAATAAGAGAAAAAAGGTGCTAAAATACCCTCACATTAACATCCATTCTTTCTTTGCGGTAATTAATTTGGTTTTGAAAATGCAAATAACAATACGTAAGTGAGAAAACAAATCACCGTGACACATAGATGAAAACACTATTGTTAGGGTGCGCGTAAATTGGATCGGTCATGAGTCCATAACATTTGCAGCATAGCTGGAACAATACGAAAAGTTAGCCACCGAAAATGATTTCGTCTTAATGTTTTCACGAGCGTAGGAAAATAAAAATTGCTAATGAAGTACATCGCACGTTCAAAATGTTTTAGTATAAGCGGAAAATGCTTCCGAATATCTTAATATTTAGACCATGACTTGATATCTACACATGGGGACCATAAAACTTAAACCGGTTAATTTTTGAAACAAATGGTTGGGAGGAAAGTATTTAATAAATGCATTCCCTTCCTTGCGTTGGTCTGATTTTAACGATGCATTTTATTACAAGTGGTCAAGGAAACATTTTGCATGTGATAATTTGTTAAAAACACTCTAGTTAACGCACTCCCATATTGAAATTTGATCTTACGAACATGGGAAATAGTGAAATGAGGGATTATGATTGAAAGTAAAACAGGTAGATATAAATTAATTTGTGTCTTAGACTGTGAGGTTGACATTGGAGGCAATTTTACATCGTTTCGTATTAACTAGTTTGGTAAATAACTGGCTCGGATAAAATGAGATATTTTACAATAACACAAAAAATTAAATTTCATATGCTACCAGCATTGACACAAAAAGGTTAACCGGATTCAAATAGATGAGAAGGATCGTTGTACAATGCCAACCGTACCATTTGCAACATTGCTGGGACAAAACAAGAAAGTCAAAACAACCTAAAGTAGTATGGTCAAAGTATACTTAAAAAGTGTAAGGGACGACACATTGTCACACAAGATTAACAAAGCATTTAAGGAGGGGAATATGTTCTACAAATATATAAACACACACACTGATATTTTTAATCCGTCAAGTCAATATTAAAATCGCAGACTGCAAAGCATGACTTTTTTGTGGCTAGAATTTCTCTAAAAATTTCCCAATGAACTCTAGTGTTGAGGGTAGAGAAGCCATTGGGTGCCGGTATAGGCTGCCGGTAATGATGGATTTATGTTTATTAATTTGCACTTTTAAACAAACCATTTCTGTGCCCTTGCACACTTCATTTGTTAAAAGTAAAGACGACAAATAAATTTCTTTCACGAAAATACAAGATCCACTACCTTTGCTACTTCTAACGCCGTCATGGCGGTACAGCACGTATTCGATAATATTGAAAAACGAGCTCTGGGTTCGCGAATCAAACCATGTCTCGGAAACACATAAGATGTCAATGTCTTCTGTGACCAACATTACTGTTATGCCATCCAGGTTACTATTGAGGCTACGAGCATTGATATATTTAATTTTGATATTTTCTATTTTATTGCGATTATTTGTGGCATCAAAGTATTTTTTTGGTATGGACTGTTTCGTGGATTCGTTGATCTTATCATTGTTGTCCAGAGTGTCAAGTCTAGCCTCAAGTACATTTGAGAGACTGCCATTCAACTGGACAACAGTATTTTGTCATGAAGATGATGTGATATCAGTCTTGTTTTTGTCGTGTGCAACAAGCGTACTGTTGGGGTCATTTTTTCGATGAAGCATTAAAGGATAGTTATTAGTCGATAATTCTGGTGAGGGGTTGACTACTGTTCTCCAAACACCATTGCCCTGTTCATCGAAGATGAGAATTCTCTAACCAGTCACATTTGATATGATATGTGGTATAAGGTCTCCAGCATCATGATCAAAATGTTTTTCATCAGTGTATTTACTTATGAGCCTAGGTAGATAACCGCTTTTCTTGTCAAGGAAATTGACATATTTGTTTTCATTTGTTGCGCTCTCTGTTTTGATTGCTGCTTTTAAGGAACCGTAATTTCATTTTGGAGACGGTTGTGTTTTAAGCTGGTGAGTTACTGTATGAAGGAGGCAGTGCCGATCGGCTATGGTAGGAAGAAGCTATACTTTCAATGATCGTTTTAATTCATCCATGGTGGTACTGACGAGTGAGTACATGGATCTTGAATCATATTTAGGTTGACTTTCAGCATTTTCAAAAAGAGTTTTTTTGATTTCTTGTTTTCCTGACTCAGAATTGGCAGGCTGTGGCCAATTTTAGTTGAGTTAGCGACTGAGAAATGAGGGGTGCTCTTGTCATTTCTACTTTCTTGTGTATGCTGTTGGGCTGAAAATTTTCAATCATATTTCGACTGAGATTCTGCTGCAATTTTCTCTTCATATTGATTTTACTGATTCCGAGTATGTAGTTGGTGGTTGATGATTAGTACTCGTTTGTGAGATGGGTATGTCGCTCTCTGTGTTTGCATCATATAATAGCGAAAATCTATTTTTTGTGGGTACTGTGCGGTGGTCGGAGATCGAGGGAGGAGAATGTTTATCATCAATAGGCAAGCAATAATTCAGGTTTCTAGAGACTTCACTTGAAAAAGCTAGCGATCGAGTAGAATTCTTTAATTTATTTTGCTGTTTTGCACTGATGTTGGAGCATTCAGTACTGTCATTAAAGCATTCAGTACTGTCAGTTTATGGTACATGAGCTAGATTGTAAAGTGAGTTTTAGACTTGATCTAAGAACAATCTGTTGAAGAAAATGCTGCATTTATTCTCTTGTACCGGGCCAAGTACGAACATCATTGCGAGTGATGAGATCAGCTGGCCCATTTGTTTGGAGCGGAATCTTTTTAATACCTTTTTTTGCACAAATTCAACAATTGCCGGATACAATTGCTTACCGCTACACGCACTTACTACATAAATACGAGCCAAGGCATACTAAGACAAGGTAAGTTCTTTAATTTTAGCAATATTAGGTTGCGAGAGGTTTAAATCTTTGAAGCAAATGATGTAGTTAGTACATTGAGGCATTTTGCCAATTGCGTCAAGAAGGCCATCAATACGACCGGATATTACAGTTTGAACTTTACAAGTGGTGTCAATGTCGCTCCTTTCGACCGTCGTGGGAATTTTATCTCCGACAAGAAATGTATCTAAAATTTTTTGCAATATGATTAAAAAAATTGGCTAGCGTAAGACGAGGTCTTTCGCGCAAAATCGAAAGAACTTATATGCCAGTTCAATTTGAAAAGTTGCTCTGTAATGAGCCTAATATTTGAAACGGTGGATGATATCGAAAGTGGACTTGTAGGCGTCTGCTGTTTTGAAATTTACGCTAAGTAGGCTGCAGGGAGAGACTGGTTGTTGTTTATCGATGAATAAAATGAGACACTGAAATTTGAAGCGGATGCAAGTTGCTTGATGCAATGTTCAGGTAATCATGATCGCTACAATTATAAATATTAGAACCGCTAATACGAGCATTAGGCTCATCCATCGCATCTTTCTCGGCAGCTAGTAAAAAATTTACATTTTTACCCATCGTAACACTTGAAATTTTTGGTGACTCTTTCGCAGATGTATCTTCTCGAAAATTGCTGGAGCAGTGGAGTTCAGGCTCAGGGGCTTCTTCCTTGCTCTTGCAAGGGTTTGCTACGACTGCGTGTGATGCTGGCGCTAAGACTTGATTGTTACAAGCAGCGCTTGGGAGATTTTTGTCAGTGACGGGCAACTCTGAAACTCGACTCTGTTGGACGGCTCTCCGTCGACTCTCTGTCGGTCAGCACTGGTGATAATGGATGGGTTGCGGTGCTCTCGTTGACGTCGCACTGCTTTACCGTCGGAGTTACTTGTGTCACTTTGAGCAGTTGAGACTTTCGAACGAGTGATTTTACGCGTAACGTTTTTGGTGGTTTTCGGTTTCGTTTTATGAACAGTTCAGATATATTCTGCTTATTTGGCCTTGGGTTTTCATGTAGCGCTGTTGTGAGGGATGTTTTTTTTTCAGATAAAGCCGTTTTACGAGTAGATGAGCGAGTTTCATTTGGATATATCGTTAAATTGTATCGGATGTATGGGTAGAGGGGAAGATTATTTAAGTTTTTTCACCTGAGTAGAAGTTATGGAGTGGGTAATCTTCGTCATGGGTAGGTGGCGGGTCATTTAAATATGAGTGAACAGTGATCAGATCATTTAAATTTAGAAGCACCCAAAATCATCACTTTCTGTTGGCCGAGGAAGATGAAAGGACACCGTATGCAAACGACACTCCGCTACATTCATTTGACCACTGGTTTGGGAGGAACAGGGAAGTGTGGTGGAGAAGGTGCACAGAGGGAGTGGGGAGGAAGAGGTGCGGGCGCTGACTTCGCGAAGCAAGGCCCTCATAGAGGTCTATTGTTTCAGACTTGTGCAGGATGTCGCATTTTACTCACTCAGTTTCCCAACGTTTCGCAATTACAAAATTTGTATTCCCTCTTTCACTTTTTACGTAACTATTTCACCAAAGTTAACTGGTTTGGCACTATTTCACCAGAAAAAGGGTTAATTTTGTTTATTCAGAAGAAGTCGGAAAATTGAGTGATTATCTTTCAACAAGAAAGACAGCCATCATTGAAATTTGTGTGGATGAAAGATTGCGCTGCTCGTTCACATTTGAAAACAAAAAATACCGCCTTTTAAGCTAGTTGAAGCGAAGCCGCCCGTAAGAAAGTGGGGGAGGGGTAGAGGAAAAGAGAAGAAAGGGTAGACAGAAACGGTGGGGGGGGGGGGGGGGGTTGTTGGTAGAAGCAGGATGCTTGCGATGAACCAGGTTGGCGTCTCTTGCTGTTGTGCTTGTGAAAAAAAAACACTTACATTTTTCCGTGTGAAGATTGCTATGACCTATCCAAGAGACGTCATAGTGCTGAAAACTCGCCTCACATTGTGGAATTATGTTCTAGCAGTGAACACAGATTTAGGTTAGCCACTATTACAGCATGGCAATTTTTCCAAGGAGAGGGTGGGCTTGGGAGGGGGGGGGGGGGGAAGGGGTGCGGGTGCAGATATGGCAAAGCAGGGCCCTCATAGAGGTCTATTGTTTCAGGGCTTCACATTTTACTCACTCAATTTCCCAACGTTCAACATTTACAGAGTTTGTTTGTTTTCCCATTTTCACTTTTTACGTCACTGTTTCACCAAAAGTTTTCAATAAGGGGGCAGAGTTACCTACTGATAAAGTAATTTGAACACAATTTTGTGGATTAAAGGTCCAAATTGAGCATCATAGACACTCAACATAAATTTTTTGCAATAATAGATGAGAATTACATAAAATTTATCACTATAGTTTATGTTAGTTTTCACAAAATTTAAGTTTGCTGCTACATCGGGTCTTTTTTATTTTCACGTTGGTATTCGTAGTACATTTGTTCTATTTCACGTCAGTGGGGGTGACGTAGGGATGCGAAAGAGGGAGGAAGGGCTGTTGCGGTTGACCACAGAGGGAGGCGGCACCGAGGGCTGCTACACAGACTTCGAGTGGAGAAAGAGTTTACAGAATGCACCACTCTGTTTTTGATTACAAATGAATGTATTTGATGACTGTTTTCCAGTTTCACGATTCAATGAGGTAGGAAGCACATTCACGGATACTCATTTGTGAGTAGAAGTTACAGTGTCAGCACTGCTCGTCGTGTCGTGAGACTAGCGAACTTGCCTCCGTCCAGGCAGACCCTGGTTCGAGTCCCGGCGCTGGTGGCGATTTTCTCTGTTGGGTATAGGGGAAAAATTCCAAGCACAATACCCCACTCTACCCAGGTGTCTGAAATGGGTACCGGTCTTGACCGGGGGAAAGCGTAATGGCGTCCTGGCGTTAGATATAAGGCATTTGAAAATCCAATGTACAAGGTGATATGTATCAGGCTTGGTTGGAAATAAAGCATCCGTAGATGCCTTCATTATTATTATTATTTCGAGTTTGGGGCTTTGGGAAAGTTTCTTTCCCTGAAACTTAGAAGTATCTGACGCTGCGTTTACGCGGAGCGTCTGTTCACCTCCGCACCATCTAGGTATGCCCGGTAAACGTGGTAAAGGGAACACGTAAAATTTCCTAAGAGGAAAAAGTCTGTGAATTTTTTCAAAGAATAAAAGTGCAGAGTGCAGACTCTCCTCAGAAGGCGGGAAACAATGGCGGTAAGAAAGCTAGTATTTTATTTAAAGCTTTCCCTCTGAACATCATTACTGATCTACAACGAAGAATTAATTAAACCTACGTTACTCACTGATGCTACGTATGATGAACTAGAAGAAAAGTTGATACAGCAATTTGAAATCAAGAAATCCATTGTCGGCGTTAGGTATACAAATGTTAGGTATATGTTAGGTATACAATTATATACTGCATATACAAATTATACACACCTATACTGAATATACACATATATGCTAAATATACATATATATATGCTAAACATACACATATATGCTATATATACATATATATTCTAATTACATATATATGCCAGGTATACACATATCTGCTAAATATATAAATGCCAAGTATACACATATATGCTAAATCTATATATATATAAGCAAAGTATACACATATATACTAATATACGTACATATTTAAACATGCACCATCACCCACCAGGCACTTTATTTTGCTCGGCTGACGAGTTGTTGAAGTTCTTGGGGGCTGAGCTGACGGTGCACGCTGACGTCAGCGTCAGTAGGGCAGCGAACACCCGCATCTTGACCCTGGTGGTGCTGACGCTGGTGGTACTGACGCTGGTGGTGCTGGCACTGGTGGTGCTGACACCGGTGGTGCTGACACTGGTGGTACTGACACTGGTGGTGCTGACACTGGTGGTGCTGACACTGCTGGTGCTGCTGACTAGTCAGAACCAGTATAGTGATAGATAATCTATTTAACTAGAGAGAGGTTTTCACAAAAAAATGGCTGAGAAAATAAATCATATTTCAAATAATAATCACTAATGTATCGGTACGCTGGTACAATCTTTTATATTCTAAGTGCATTTTGACTTTTGGGAATTAGGTAAGGTAAAATAAGCTTTCTGTTATGTCATAGACCGAAGTTAGTGTTGGGAAATTTCGTGGAAATAGAGACAGAGCAGTGCAACTCCACTGTATCTTCCGGTTGGGGAAAGAAAAAGTAGTGAAAGATTAATGTAGATAAAATGGGAGAGGTAGTGAAGGATCAATGTAGGCAAAATTGGAAATGGTAGTGTAGGATTAATGTAGGCAAAATTGGAGAGGTAGTTAAGGATTAGTGTCGGCAAAATTGAAGAGGTAGTGAAGGATTAATGTAGGCAAAATTGGAGAGGTAGTGAAAGATTTGTGTAGGAAGAATTGGAAAGGTAGTGAAGGATTAATGTAGGCAAAACCGGAGAGGTAGGGACGGATTAATGTTGGCAAAATTGGAGAAGTAGTGAAGGATTAATGTAGACAAAATTGGAGAGGTAGTGAAGGATTAATGTAGACAAAATTGGAGAGGTAGTGAAGGTTTAGTGTAGGCAAAATTGGAAAGGTAGTGAAGGATTAATGTAGGTAAAATAGGAGAGGTATTGAAGGATGAACGTAGAGAAAATTGAAGAGGTTGTGAAAGATAAATGTAGTTCATAATTAGTTTATAGATGTAGAATGATAAAATTTTTTATTTGCTCTCATTTTCTTCGTTGTATCAAATTTGACGAGAGAAATTTATTCCAATCGAGTATTATGACCTAAATTTTAACGAGATTTCTTCATTGTTTCAAATGTCGCACAAATTATTCCAGTGGATAAAAATGTAGTAGAGAGAAGACCAACTGCTGGGGAGCTACGACAGCCACTGCCCACAAAGGGCGTGGCGATCTCACTAAAGGGCGCCACAGAAACTTTGGCTCAAATAACCCGATCTTCGGAATCAATACATGGCCACGCATTTAACGCATTAACCTCTGCGTGACCCACCGGTGGTACATTGAGGGGACTTATACACTTGACTGCGGCAGGTGTAACTGAAGTTTATTATTCAACGGTAATTTAAAGTGAACTTTAGTCAGCCATTTTGAAAAAAAAAACATTGATCGTGAATTCATTAAACTATGATTATTTATTTATAGAAATTGAGTTTATGACTACTGGTCGGTCAGCAGCATTGTGAAAATGCCACCGTGTCACACCGGTGGGTCACGTCACAGCGCAAGTGTAAATATCGCTGCTGTATACACAAACTCAATTTTCACGAATTCTTGAAAGTAGTGTGGGCATAGTTCACCCTGCTGAACTTTTAAAAATACAAACGAATATAATCTGATGAAATTTAGCTTTATCATCTAATTTTTGATACATTTTATAACCAGAAAATACCTGAAAAATCAGTCTACCCATTTTCAGATACAAATATCAATTTGCTAAATCTACTCAAAAGACGTTTCTTCATAAAAAATTTTCTATTTATTTTCTGTTACAGAAATATTTGAAGCCAGCCCCAGTTATTTAGGAACAGTCTCATCGAAGTAAGAGAAACCGTAACGGGTTTCACTGCAGAATATTTAGCAGCAAAAAATGATTTTCTCCATTCATTACCATCGGATCTCTCCCATCATTGCCATCGGACCACTCCTATCATTAACATCGGACCTCTCCTATCATTACTGTCGGACCTCTCCTTTCATTACCATCGGACCTCTCCTTTCATTACCATCGGACCTCTCCTATCATTACCATCGGACCTCTCCTATCATTACTATTGGACCTCCAGTTTACTTTACATTAGAGTTGAATGTTGAACTTTAGTTTAACCCGTCTTAACATGTCGTCTTTATTCTCTCATGGATGGATCGATCTATGCACGTAGCTATATATAGATATATTGTACATATATATAGATATGTTATATCTATATACTTGATACCTGTATATATCAATGTGCCAGATAAGCTACCCTTGGGTCCTGTAGGCAACAGTGCCTAACTTATCCATGCTATATATATTCTTCTCTGCATATATATATAATTGGTGTTGTGTAGTCCGATGCATATATTTTGCCAACATTCAGAAAAACACGAAATAAAACGATTTCATGATCGATAAAAACCTCAAAACTCCTTCGTTTTCGAGAAATGATGACCTGAAATGATTTTAGATTCCCGTAAGAATAGACCTACAATGCAATAGGCCTACACTGCAATAGGCTTACTATGAAATAGGTCTACAAAGCAATAGGCCCTTACGATTTTTTACAGCAAGCTAACTTCGTGATATGGTCTTAAAACCGTGTCAGACATGTTCTAACGAACTTATTTTGAATATTGAATGCACGAAATGCATTCAATTTGTAATGAAAATTGATACAACACACATTTGTGCCTCAAAATATTGCTAAAAAATTACATAAGGGACCATGACGATTATTTGCAGAATACTAACCTCGTGATATGGTCAAAAAACCGTGTCAGACCTGTCTACAATAATCAAAGTGAGTTCGTCAGAACAGGTCTGATCGTTTTTTTTTATCATATCACGAAGTTTATTTTCTGTAACAATTCGTAGGGGTACCCCTTCATGTAATTTTCGAGCGATATTTTGGGGCAAAGAAAGTTTGTTTTATTAATTTCTATTATAAATAGAGTGCATTTCTCGCATTCAATAAACAATATAAGCTCGTTAGAACGGGTCTTATACGGTTCTTTGATCATATCACGAAGTTAGCATTTCGAGGAAGTAAGGAAAATTCAATTTAACTTATAAATAATTCGATGCGATTTACTTGCCAGCCGAAGCCTCTACGCATTTGCTCTGAGCAAATAGCTTTCAGCAAAAATAGCTTCATCGCTTCAGGTTTTTAAGTGTCTCGTATCACGACAGCGTGACGATTGTCAAAGCTTCAAACATTTGGGCCATTCAGCTACATATCATCATGAAGATATGAAGTATAAAAATTTATGAACATTGTCGATACCGTCGTGCGGGTCGACGTGTGGGTTCGAGAAAGGGCTGGCTTCTATGAAGCTGCCTTTTTGGGGCGCTTGCTCTTCCGCGCAGATGCCCTTCCTGTGGTTTGTGTGGGTACCACCTGCGCTGTAATTAGTCCGTTAGAGCAACAGAGAAGAATTTCTGTTTGTGCTGAACTACGGCGGTCCGTTGGAAGACGTACAACTGTCTACGCCGTAATCGGTCCGTTAAGGCTTTTCGGGATAATTTCTGATATGGCGAACAATGACAGTTACCTTCCTTTGTATGCAGAAATCTGCAGGATTTCCTGCAGTTGCTTTATTTTGGATTCCCTTCCTTTGTACATAGGAATTTACGTTGCCATTAAGTGTTACGATAATTCTAGAATTATTCGCTCGATTTCACATCTGTATTATAGTATTCCCAGCTCACTAAAAATTGGCCTTCTCTGTCTACACCATAGTACGCAATTGCCATTACTTGACCTGAATGCAACCACCTGAATGCACCATCATGGTGAGCAAAGCTTACGTAGCCCAGCCAAGACGATCTTCAGCAGATCACCACTACCGGTTTGGGAACTAACTTCTATCTTGCCTCTCAGAGAATAAGCACTGCTGTTCCGTAAAACCTCAGCCAGGCTCTCCGCGACGCTCGAGAGATGTGCGTGATTCTCCACCCTACCAGCTACCGGCTCATCATGATGGGCTGAGACGTCAGCACGGCTGCCACGCTCTCCGTCTACTCTTCTAGCTTCCGCCGCTGCACTTCAGAGGCTCACTAACTATATGGAGACTCTGTGCGGGCGCGTCCTGTTCCTCGACCGCGTCTCCTTACGGCCGACGGGACCCGAACGTACAAAGCATCATTTTCAAGACAATCCACGATCAAGCCAATCGGAGGGCGGCTCCGCCTTGGCTCACTTTAAAACGTTGAACTTACTGCATTTGTTGTTAACAAATCTGCTGAATATAATTATTCCAGTTGTCATTTATTTTCTTTCCTGACCGAAAGGATTTTATTTCGTAGACTTTGCGACAAAACGATGTGGAATAGTTCACCCTCTCACGGTGGTCTCTTGTACCCCTTTTCAGGCGCACTGTCTCTATGGACTAAAACCTGCATAAAAGGAGAAAGGAAGCGCTTTTTACCTCATCATGTGAGGTGATTCTTTATGATTCTCTTTACAATGCTTCTTCAACACGGAGATACATTTTCGCAAAGATAGTGATCTATTTCCTTTCTCAAAAATAGTGTGTACAAACATGAGCAACTGCATAACACGGTAAATATGTGTGAAATTATATGTAAAATATTTTTGCTACTCAGCTAGGTTATCAAACAAATGTTGGTTTATTTAAATGCAGTATTAAGGGCTAACTGAAGTAAATGCACGAGCGCACTGTGAGTGCAAGCACACCGCGCCAGGGGAATACCACGGGCCAAACACTTGAAAGAAAATATTGAGCAATATGGATAACTTGTACAGACTGGATTCGACACCACATGCGCTGCCTGGCAATGAATGTTATGGTTTGCATAATTACAGTAATATAATTATTTTGTACTTATGCGATTTACCTTTTCATTCCGCTTTGGCGCTCATCCTCAAAATTATTAGGCTTTATTTCTATCTTTGCCCCGGTAAACAATATTCTATAATGGCACTATCAGTAAAAAATATATACAATACAATGATTCAGCTAATATGGATAACCATTTGTACTATTGAAGTTCAAAGTTATGACAGAAATCTCTTCACAGTTCTTAATTAATGATATTATCCATATATGAGTCAAAATATAGTCCAAAATCGCCAGGCTTGGAAATAAATGGCTCACTTCATTTACGCTTCTGTAAAACCTCTTCGTAGCATCTTCGAATCTTTCACCCAATTCAAAGTTGCTCAATTTTTTTTACGAAGTACATCTCTTAACCCATTATGTCAAACATAATATCAGACATTACTGAAAATTGCTTAAGACACGGTAAACTATTGGTGGCCCAATTTACGCTGGAGACATACACTTGAAACAAAATACGTTCAAAAAGGCCCTAAAAAATTTCGTCCAGAGGAGTAACCCAGTGCAGGAGTATTTTTGTATGCCCAGCGAAAACAGAGAGCCTGTTCTGGGCATCATCAGAGAGTTGCAGACTACCCTGGGGGTCGCAGTAGATAGTATTGAAGTGGGAGAAGATCAGCAGTCTGCTGAAGCCCTCGTCAGTGAGGCGACACCCGGGCAAGTTCAGATGCCGGTCAAATGAGCTGTAAACAAAAAGAGAATGTAATTCAACGCTCAGCATGATAGTGATCAAAGTTGATTTCATCTTTATGTTAAGGTGAATTGATTATTAAGCACATACCGTAGATAAAAAACATAATATATTTTAACAGATAAGTATTTACAGCCAAGATTTTTAGCGTATTGTTGGTGTCGGAGAAAGCAGAGAAATTAATTAATATTTTTCTTCAAAGAGTGGTCTCTTTATGAAGAGCAGGCGGTTTTTCAACATGAAAAACGAGCGAAGATTTTATGACCAAAATGCAAAGTAGACAATACTATATTCTATGAAATGCTCTCACCTCACTGAAGAACTACCTGACAGCAATCTTTTACAATATTTGCGAATGATTTAGCGAGATTAGCATTTAATAGCACGACAAAACATCACCTTCATTGGCCTCCAAACATAGTAGACAATTCTATATTTTATGAAATGCTCTCACCTCACTGAAGACCAACCTGACAGCAATCTTTTACAATATTTGTGAATGATTTTGCATGGGTAGCTTTCAATAGCGCGACAAAACATCACCTGCATTCACCTTTAAACATAATTTATACATCCTGGTATTAAATAAAGTAGACCAGGTCTTATATTTTAACACACTTCATGAGAGTGGAAGTTGCCTTGATTGCACTTGCGCTAAAAGTAAATAAATAGCCTGATAAATGATGATGCACGCCATTTCGTCAACAAACGTTACGGGGAAATTTGAATATAATCTTGATGGAAACTATGTTTGATATTTATAAGATAGCTTCAAATACCCGCCAATTTTCAGTTCTTTGAGTTTCGTTTGATTTGAAGCTTAATCATGGTAATAAAAAAAAAATATGCTGAACTTATCCACACACTTGTGGGATCTGACGATAAGGAGCAAGGCAATGTTGGGAATATCAACAGATACTTTTTCTGCTCTGACAATGGAAGTTCTGTAGAACACAATGCTGGACGTAATGCTCACTGAGGGAAAGGGACCAGGAGGGTATGTAGCCAGTCTACGTCGTGATCTTGTAGGTCAGGGAAGTGCCAGCTTTGAGGTTGCCACTCCAGTTGAGCCATTCGACGGCCCGCCCTCGCGGGTAGACTTCGGGTGCAGCACACGCCTGAAACACGTGCATTTCATTCTAAATAAACAATATCCATTGCGTTACAGTCAAAAGAGCTAATGCCACGGTTGAGGAAACAAGGTAGGGTCATTTCTATGGGAGAAAATACACCTCCTCTTGTTCGGTTAGCTAATAGAATGGCTTTATTTCAAACAAACTTTATGACGTCACCAAACCGCCGTGTCGTTAGGCCAATAGTGGGGATGGATTTAGGGGTATCAGTGCTACCAGATGCAATATGAGCGCTACTATTGGTTCGTTGCCGTAACGTCAGTTTTTTCAACGAAAAAAAGACTGGTTTGAACCTACCTTGTTTCCTCTACCGTGGCTAATGCGCTAAAGTTCTCTTAAAAATACCGTTAATTTAGACTATTTCCATTAGCCATCATAGGAAAAAGATGTTTTACAATTGCTACCCAGGGATGCTTAAAATTCATCAGGAGCATAAGATTTTAAATAATTGAACAGAGTTTTTAGTTTCGTTCCAAATTATCAACAGCGAGCTTCAAGAAGAATAAAAGAATAAATTTTTCGTTGCACGGTAAGCGTCGGAACTCGTAGGCACCCATACGAGGGTGTCATATTATGTTTACCTCTTTGTACGTTTGGTTGTCGGGAAAAAATAACATCCGAATTGGTTTAACTGGAGTTCAATATTCAACTCAAATTTAAAGTCAATTGCATTAAGAAGTTTTAAAAATAACGAACATTAACTGGATGGTGTTTAGCATTAATATAGTACTAATGAAAATTGAGTTTGTGACTCCTTATCAGTCAGCAGCAATTTGAAAACCACCTTCCGCATCCACTGGCTGCGCAAATTGCCGTCAAAGTGTCAAAAACGCACCTTTATCCAGGTTCGTTTAGTTTGACAAGCTGCTATATTTCTGACATCAGAACATCACGTTATGAAAACATTAAAAGTGCTTACACTGGGGTGAACTGGGAAGTTAATAAAAACTTCTGAATCTTTAGAAGTTTGTAGGGTTATCAAGCCATGAGTATCTGCAATTGTAGGGAGGTAGAGTTATGTCTCCACGCGCATTTCAGTGCATCAAAGCGAGGTTAATGGTTAAGTAATGAGGTGCACCTCCATTGCTGCTCGGCGTTCTAATTGCGACAGCGAGAAGCAAGCTCTAGTGACTCGTCTGCATGGTTGGGGAAAGACAACAGATTGCTTTCACTTTAATGGAATTCATGAATTAAAGTTCATGGATTTAAGTAAAACACAGTAATTACTTGCATATGTTTAGCCATAGCTTTCGCAGACTGAACACACTAACGGGGTGATTTAGTTCGAAAAAGTTTTTCTAACATTTATATTGATGCAAGTATCTATGAATGATTTTAAAGATTTGCTAATTTTTACATTGATAATAACATTTATAAATGATTCTGATAACGTTTTTGGATCACTCGGAAATGCCAAGTGACAATGTTATCATTTGACTAATAAGCTTTATTCCATCTAACGAAAACCCATCATCATTGGTCGTCAATAAGGCTTCTCATTGGAACGAGAATTTAACATTTTCTGAATACTAAAAATTAACATTTTTAGGGAGCAAAATGGTTTCTGAAGTAAAATTTTATCGCCAGCTGAATTGACTAAAAAGATGCGCATAAAATTATGAATTCATTCGAATCCTTGAATAATAAATACTAAATGAATAGAGCAGTTTTGAAAAGAGCCTTACACGGTATTATAACTGTGCTTTGAAACTTCATTAACAATGAATCATATGTTCATATTAGCCATTGCGTCGAGGTGCTAAAATTACCGACAAAAAATCATGGTGCCACGTCTTGAATAATTCGCAGTTAGGTTGGTAGAAAATTCCTTCACAGAAACAAAACGAACTCGAGATGATTTTGCAGTAAGCTTCACATTCGTAGACGTCTCTCATAGAGGTGAGATGCACACCCAGGTATGTCTTCGTTAGGCCTCTGACGCGACTGATGGCGAGGGCGTTTTCGACAGAGCCGTAGAACACATCCACTTTGTGCCTATCGTGGGAAATACAAAACACGTGACTTTTTTATAAAAAATGTTATACTTTTTTTAATTTTTTCAAATTTTTAATTTTTTTATCCTTGACCAGAAGGGCAAGGATAAACGCGTAAAAAGTCGTTATAATAAACGGATTGTTTCGGGTTCGCACCCATAATCAGCTTTATTGTGCTTCGTGGTTCTAATGTGCGTTGGAGTCAACCAAAAACAATCACAGTTAAAATAACTTTATGATTTTTTTAGAATACGTTATATTCAGAAACCATTTGCCAAGAGTTCGTTTTCACTGGTACTTAGTGAATGTTGCGTTGACGACCAGGTGAATGAGGTGTATGGAGAAATTATGGAGGGTAGCTGGGACCGATGTTTCCAAAACGTACGAAAGCTATCACTTGCATGGCAAGATCATCACTCTCTAGACTAGGGATATAAGGATAATTTAAGGAGGGTACGATGCACTATCTGAGTAGCGTTTCGAGCTAGAAACGTTACAATGTATCAGCGAATTATGAAACTAGAAAATTAACTAATTGGTGTAAAAGAGTTGTCATTTTCTTTGCGGCGCAGAAGTTTAGAATCATATTTCCCTAGACTGACTCAGGTTCGTTGCTAGAGCAGCAGTTGGGGTATTTTCTGAAGAAAAAAGAAGCCTCTAAGGTGAAAATAAAGAATGGAAGAGACGAAGAAGTTATGGAAGGAACCCATTTACTCATTGAGCTTGCACTGCATTCCCTCCCGTTGGGTCAAAATGATGAAAAATGCTTGTACGACGTGGGTTTTATAGCTACGTTCTTTAGGATAACCTTCCCACAACGGATTCAGGCAGGATAAATGATAAGGTTTGTGTCTTTTCAAACTTTGATTGGCATATTTTTATGTACTAACAATGGTTGATAGGATCGAATGAAAGCGTCTCTGATGAGGTTACCGATCCCAAGAAGAAAAGAACAAAATAGAAAATAAACTTCGTGATTTTGTAAATGATATGAAATTTCAGAGGTTAAACGGCCATGGGTAAATTAATCATTTGGAAGGAAAAAACAGAAGCAGTCGAGATTAATTAGTTTTTCATGGTTTTTAAAATTGCTACAAGTGTTACATTCGTAAACACATAGTTTCACTAAGACATGAATGTGATGAATAGAACTAAGAAACAATTGTCGTTATTCTTGTACAGAAATTTGATGATCTTGTGGTTCGAAGAAGTTTGAAGCTGTATGAATTATATAACGTACTTATGAAAAGGAAAAATCTCATGGGTTCAAAATTCAGTTTAATTAATTGATCGAAAACATACGATGATTGAAGGGCTCAGACGTTTTTTAAGGCGTTAACACGGAATAAAGAAAGGAATTGGGCAATTGGTTTCGGAATCCAACCAAATGTTGCAGTTGAGGAGTTTGACGAATTAGCAAGCTTTTTCAAACCGTCTCTTAGAGAAATTGCCTTAGAGCTCCACGAAAGGCTGAAAAAAACGCTCTGCTAATTTAACGGTAGGTTACTATTTTATGCTAAAATGCTTACTAGCCCAGTGGTTATGTAAGACCAAAAAGTGCGTACAAACAGCCGTTTCCAATTAAATCAATGACATTATATGACACCATCATGACCATAGATACTCGTCTGTAAACCAAAAAAATATTTTAAAAGAATTTCAGCAAAATTGCCTAATCTCAAAATTAATTTTTTCCGGAATTTTTTAGCTTCTGGGTGCCAAAAAAGTCATTTGACCACATTTATTGAAATTAAGAGTGTAAGAACTACCTTCACGGATAAGCTTGTGGAAAAAATGCTCGTTTTAGATTTAAAAATTGGGTTTCTCAAATACATTTCCGTATTCCACAATCCAATTCCAACCACTAACAAGGCTCGTAGCAAGTACGCGACTTGCATCTGCAGTAACACAGCAGGGATTGTGGCCTCTTAACCTGAATAGAAATACGTTTTCTAGGCAACATGAACGGAAAGCCTTGCCCTTGTACATACAATAGTACACAGTAAGTTGACGGCATGCTCGGTAGAACTTTCCGTCGCTACTCCCACTACAGAAACTGAATGGCTTATCGTTATATAATAAACGCGAATTTATGTTTCGGAATTCAAATTTATTTGCATTGACAATAATTTCGGCGAAAGTTATCTTCGCAAAAATATATAGATCGAGAGGAAAAATATTATTCATTTAAATCGTTTTTCTTCATAGTTTTCCCGTATGAATTCTAGCGATAACGTTAAGAAAGTTTTTATACTTTGCTTGAGGAGGTATACTAGTGATTGATATTCACACCATGGATGTGAAATGGTAAGCAAAATTTAACAGCTTATATTGAATCTTTCCAGACAATCACTTCGGTAACGAAAACAGGCTCCAATGAATTCAATGTTTTATCCGTTGAGTTACTTCACATGTTCATTTTCTGCTGTGAAATGCGCAAGATTCTTGCACTGACTTTTGTCAATACAACTTGAGGCTCAAAACAAGCTCAGAATTAGCACTTTTTTTCGGCACTCGACTTGTATTTGGCACATACAAAGGCCTTCACTCACCCGAACTCCTTAATAAATGTTTGAAGATTTTCTTCCCGTACTAACTCAGGAGACCAGAAGGTGTCCAACAACTGCACGTGAATCTCTCCTATGCAGGCGCGGCCGAGGCGCGGAGTAGAACTGCTCGTAATCGTGAGATGGGGTTCGCGAGGGTAGATTTCACCGTCACCTGGGAGGGCGTTAGCCCATCACGCACGTCTGCAACAGCCCGCTGGGCCTTGGCGTTATTCGTCACTTTCCAGTGATCG
This sequence comes from Morinoia aosen, assembly GCA_030386875.1. Taxonomy (NCBI): domain Eukaryota; kingdom Metazoa; phylum Arthropoda; class Malacostraca; order Amphipoda; family Talitridae; genus Morinoia; species Morinoia aosen. Next base: position 102,326,329 of record CM059576.1, on the reverse strand, counting down.
TTGCTGACAAACCGCGGTTCAGCAGGAGGTGTCAGTTGTATGATGAAATCAGCGATAGCAGAAATGAGATTTTCCCGAAGTTGGAGACGGAACTGACCTTTTGTCTTCCGTTTTTGACTAGAGCGTTTGGTTTCGTCGTCAGGTAAACCAAAGGAATGCTGCTCACCATCGTTAGACTGAAAAGCGGTAAGGATAGTTCAAACAGAAACGGCACTGTTACTTTGCATGAACACAGACGCCACCGCGTATGACAAAACTTCTTGTTAAGGGTTTCGAAATATCAGATTCGGGCATATTCAGTATTACAAGTGGGCGTGTGAGTACGGTACATTTGACTTCTATTCTTTCGAAAGCTCGAACAATTTGGTGGGAACAAATAAAGATATCCAGTGCTCTAAAGGATTGATATTATCAGAAAAGTATTAATAATGGTTAGTGCAATATTCACAAGTATTAGGATCACTCCGGAAAACAAAAGTAGGATACCTTAAGTGTTGGTAGGCATGAAAAATGATAATTAAGCAATTCTTATTGAATCCTAAGTAAACGTGACAATGGAGGAATGTTACCGACCAATTAAGTTTTTTCAAACGATCTGTCTATGTTTCGCATCACATCTTCCTATTTTCTCTTTTTAAAATGAAAACCATGGAGAAAATCGCTGCACGTATAGTGCGTATATATGTAGTATATAAAATTGCTGCCCGTAACGAAAAAAGACTGAAGGTAAAAGACCCAAAAGAAAAAGAACAATTTAGCATAGACCACAGAAATCGAGATAACATGACAATCATTTCAGTAACCAGAAAATGCTACAATAAATTCATAGATGAGATGTCCGTGCAGAAAGTTTCTTTCCATTCAGTATACCCGTCGCATAAAAACAGCATAAAATGAAGATAGAAAAATAAAATACAATGAAGTGACAACGAAGAAGGATCAAAAACTGAGGGAAGAAACCTCCAGAGGGAGCCTGTTGCCAAAACATAGGATAAACAAATCTCACTCAAGTCTGTTGCCTGTCTTTTGCTTCCTAAGGCGATTCCATGTTTTCATTTTTCAAAGAGTGTAATTAGAATCTATATGGTTTTTTCCTATATTTAACAGCTCATTTTACAGTGAGCTTACCGAAAGAAAGGCCGTTGCTTTCTTCAGTTGAACGAGTTTTTCCTCAAGTTCTAGTATTTCTTCTTCCTTTATAATTTTAAATTTTTGTGAGCGATGCATGATTTCTCTGAAGAGTTGACGTTTACCTTCTTGTGTTGAAGGTGATTTGCTGTCACCCTCCCAAGTCTCTATGTCTTTGTCATGAGATTTCTTAGCTGCAACAAGTCGATCTTTCTCATTAGAAATTTTAGCGATCACCTCTTTGGCTCCCTCAAACGTTGCTATAATTTCTTCGCGGACAGAAATGGCCGAAGACAGTCGGTCTTGCTTGGCTTTCAGCTGGCGGTAGATTTCAGCATTGGCGTCTGCAGCACATGCTTCGTTGTCCATCAGGTCTTCCATGAACTCGACTCTGTGCTCACTATGATGGGCCTTCACACACTTTTTGCACAACGATTCGTTGCAAAGTACACACCAGTACTCGAGTTCGTGAATGTGAGACTTGCAGCGTACAGCCGCTCTATTTTTGTCGATACCTATTAGAGCATACACAACAGGAAGCTGCTCAGTTTTCTGATTCACTGGCTTGCAACAAGAGTAGCAGGATCTGGATTTGGCCACGTCTAAACAACGCACGCAAGCCAGACAAAACGTGTGGCCGCATGGTAAGCAGATGGGCTTGCGATCCGCCACGTTGTAGATTTCAGTGCAGATGCTGCACTCAAATGCAGTTGACATGTTAGTAACTATACTTGATCACCTGGAACAGATAGAAGAAAGTAAACTATCATCAGTAATTATTGGTTTCTTTAGTTATAAGCATTGAAAGAAGAATCCTAAAACGATTAAATTTATCGTTCACATTCATGTTCAAATTAGAAAAATTAACATATTCCAAAAATTGTCAAATTGTCAAAGGATACTGCATTGCAGCAACTACGTTATCATAAAAAGTCATGCAGATAAGAAATCTCATTGACCTTATACACCTATCCACCTTTTCAGTTTTCAACAAGCCACGATCCAACCTTACACCTTTGAAATTATCAAGTAAAATAACATAACAAACACGTTATAAGAACAACACTTGTTCACCTCACTCGTTTTCTGATTTGCTATAAAACTTTTGGCTAAAGTGTTTCATAACTTTCGTGAAAAATGGGGAAAAATTGCTTCTTATCTAGTACGGACACTCTGCTAACAACTACAAACTAGGCAACATCATATGCCGGCCACAAGCTTCGGACGGGTACTGACCGGCAAACCAATTCGTGATATTTCTTAAGTATATCAGTTCTGATTAATGCCTTATCTCAGTCTTACCTGGTGAGTGGTGTTACTGAGTGCACTGCAGCAGCAACAACTGTGTCCTACACATAACAATTGCATATGTGCAGCGTCCTATACATAACAATTGCACATGTGCAGGGTCCTACACATAACAATTGCACATGTGCAGGGTCCTACACATAACAATTGCACATGTGCAGGGTCCTACACATAACAATTGCATATGTGCAGTGTCCTACACATAACAATTGCATATGTGCAGTGTCCTACACAAAACAATTGCATATGTGCAGTGCCCTACACATAACAATTGCACATGTGCAGGGTCCTACACATAACAATTGCACATGTGCAGGGTCCTACACATAACAATTGCATATGTGCAGCATCCTACACATAACAATTACATATGTGCAGTGTCCTACACATAACAATTGCACATGTGCAGGGTCCTACACATAACAATTGCACATGTGCAGGGTCCTACACATAACAATTGCATATATGCAGTGTCCTACACATAACAATTGCATATGTGCAGTGTCCTACACATAAAAATTGCATATATGCAGTGTCCTACACATAACAATTGCATATGTGCAGTGTCCTACACATAACAATTGCATATGTGCAGCATCCTACACATAACAATTGCATATGTGCAGGGTCCTACACATAATATTTGCAAGTTCCATTTAGTATCAGTTGTTTAAGTTCAGAATCATCGCCCTAGCATGACTTCGCGTTCAGCAGTTGTAGCAGCCTGAATTAAGTAGCATGAATTCAGTAACAGCTGTCCTTATTCAGTAACAGTAGTTGTCATTTACTAACAGCAGTAGCCATTTGGTTTCAGCAGTCGGCATTCAGTTACAACAGTCGGTATTCAGCTGAGACAGTAAGCATTCAGTTACGACAGTTGCCATTCAGTAGTAGCCCTCAGCATCCAGTTACAGCAGTCGGCATTCAGTAGCAACACTCAGCATTCAGTAGCAGTACTCAGCATCCAGTACTAGCAGTCGGCATTCAGTTACGACAGTTAGCATTCAGTTACGATAGGTGCCATTCAGCAGCAGCACTCAGCATCCAGTACTAGCAGTCGGCATTCAGTTACGACAGTTAGCATTCAGTTACGATAGTTGCCATTCAGTAGCAGCACTCAGCATCCAGTACTAGCAGTCGGCATTCAGTTACGACAGTTAGCATTCAGTTACGATAGTTGCCATTCAGCAGCAGCACTCAGCATCCAGTACTAGCAGTCGGCATTCAGTTACGACAGTTGACATTCAGTAGCAGCAATCAGCATCTAGTTACAGCAGTCGGCATTTAGTAACAAGCAGTTAGCGTTCAGTAACAGCATCCTGTCTCTGTAGTCTTCTGATAAACACTTGAGAACCGGCAATAAAGAAAGTAGCTAAACATCATTGGAGTCAAGTAATTTTCACAACTCCGTTTTCAAATTTTATTAATAATTTAAGTAAGAAAAAGGAACAATCCAGAGGTGACCATTTTTAAACTTCTTGTTGCATAACTAAAACTATTAGAATTCAATTGTTCCTAAAGAATTTTGATGAAATTCTGTTTCAGAAAGAGTGATAGTGAAGTGCTAAAATGTTGTAAAATCGAGAAGAAAACATCATTGACCTGGTGATATGAGTAGAGAGCACAATATAATCTAAAAATCAAAGTTATCTTTATTTTTACTGCGGATTAACAAAGGTTATTGAATGCCTAAAACCGACACTGATTACGATGATGACGAATTTTGGTTTTCTGAAGCAAATTATTTCCAAAACTTCCATCGTTGAACATCTTAGTGCATCACGTGGTACAAATTTTGTTTCATACATTACATAACCCAAGCATTGAATCACAACTTAATATCAATAAAGAATCATCAATCAAAATATTTACCTAATCGATAAATTGGCATTGAGTTTCATATGAGATACAGTAGATCGAAAGTTCTCGATAGCTTCCCAGATTATGGATTGGTGACGTCAGTGAAGTAAGAATGAGCGCACCTGGATAGCATCAGGCGAAACCTAGGCAACAAGCGACCCAACCTTGCAGTTCATGTAGCCAGTGTTGTCTCTAGCGCAGTAAATGCAGCATAACTGCGCTGAAAAGAGGAGAAGAAGAACGAAAATGCGCGATCTTGTAAGCATAAACTCAACAACATGTATAATGTCTGAGCTCTAATTGGAAAACAAAACGACAGCTACATGCTATTTAAGCTCCTATGGCGAAAACATGTCGTTTCTGGTGAACCACAGCAGTTTACGAGCTTTACTGATGCACTGGCTAGATCTGCAAAGAAGTCAGAGTTTAAGAAGCAGCGAGCTACCTGAAGTCATCTAGTTTTCGTCTTCTCATCGGTGCAAAATTGTTCATAAACTTTATTAAAATGGAACAGAGTGACGAGGAATTGCGCGTCTGTGGTGTGCATAGAATGGACCTAGACTTGTGGTGTTACAGGTGCCATGAGGCTACGTGCAGAAAATGTTTTTCGACCCACCATCGTTTTCACTCGGTAATTTCAATGGAAGAAATTGAAAATGAATTTATTGTTGAAACGCTAGGGTCACTTTACGGGAGCAAATCTATTGACTCTATTTTGGACAGCATTAGGTACAACGTTGAAACCTGTGACTTAGGTGTAATGCTAGCGGATTCCATAGCAAAAATAAGAGAAAAACTTATTAAAAGAAAAACTTTTCTATTAATCCAAGAACAAATATTACGACGCATAAATTCTCAAACAGAGAATGAGGAAGCGATATCAACGATCAAAAAACAGTTAGGACATATTCGGAAGGAACATAGTATGTTTTTGAAAATTTTAACCCTGGGCAATGAAACTCTGAAGTCCATAGAAGAACAATGGGGGCAAGTAGCTGAACAGCTGTCTGCGTATGAGACGTCCTTAAAGGTGAGATCAATTTGTTTTAACAATATCAGGATAGGTGTATGTCCTTGGGGCAAAAAACGAGAAATGTACATTTGAATCAAAAAGTAGTAAATTAATAAAAAATAAGCATAAATATTTTAGGATTGCAGTCTAGTGACCAAAAGTTTGCGGTCTCTTCGCTCGAAATATATTCAATTTAGGTCCTGCTTTATTTGAAAATCAACATGCATAAGTTGCCGTAATGATTATCAAATCTCGGGGGCATATTGAGCCATTGAATTCTATGAGACTTGAATTAAGAATTTCAATCAACTTACATACAATGGGGGGGGCTCAAAAATAAGTCGCGCACTGCACTTATACCTATTTATATTACATAAATTTATTTCAGAGTGCATTTGTTGCAGCAAAACTGTTTACGCCAACATTTAAAGAGCATTTGTCAAATAGTGTAGACCTGTTTCGAATGCGTACAGAATTAAAATTTTCCTTTAAATCGGAAAAATGAAAACTCTTACATAGGACCTGTCATCATTTTGAATTTTCGAAAGGTCGTATCATTGAGTTTCATCGAAGTGGAAGGAATATAAAATTGGTCATCTATACCGTAACCGGGATAAATTTCAAGACAACATTGAGAAAAAGCCCGCTGGAGACAAGTAGCGATCTCGGTTTATTACGTAGAAAATGTGTATGATCTAACATTCTGGATGACAAAGACAGGCGTTCTTTGAAATGATTTGAGAAGAAAAGTCGTTGGTAATACGCACAAATGATAACTAGAGAGTTTTGTGAAGGTCAAAAACAATTTATCAAAGGGCTGGGCAACAAAAGTTAAGTAAATGAATTTAAGGAAATGCAAATTTACCCATATAACCTGAAAAAAATGTCTGCCATTTGCTCCAGGACACCGAAGTTGGACTGCTGAGGATTGGAAGTATGTAATGTGGTCTGATGAGTCCAGATTAATCCTCTTTTAGAATGGGGGAAATTTTATGGTATGGCAACAGCCACACGAACTATGGATTTATCTTACATCTTCCCAGCTGTTCAGGCATAAAGACACAGTGTGGTGCTTTTTTACTGGTATAGATGTGGGTTTGCCACTATATGTCTAGACAACATCATCTCCCAGGACTATTTGCAAGCACTTTTAGACCACATTATTCCTTCGATGGCAGATCTACTTCCCTATAGGTACGAGGTCTTTCAAGACTGAAATGCTCGCAAGCACAAAGCTAGAAATGTTTAAGATTGGTTTATTGCGAATAAGGGAAGATTTGAAGACACGGACTGGCCATCACAATCTTCTCCTTATTTGAACCTCATTGAAAATGTATAGAAAATCCACGAAAAGAACCTGCGTGCCTCATCCACCCGTAGTTCAACATTGACTACCTTGTGAGACAGGTTATTTCAATTACTGCAAAAATAATGCTTCAGAAGATCCGAAATCTAGTAAAATCAATACAGGGTCGAATGAAAGCTCCAATCCCAGCTAAAATTAGTCCAATCGCTTACTAAGAAATTTTTGAATCATGCCACTTATTTATTGCCTATTCATCTTTTATTACTACGTATATTTTTCTAATTACCACAAAAAACTGAAAGCATCTAGTGAGGATGACTGTGATGCAGGCTTTACAGCTTCATATTTTGAGTATCACGGAGAGAAAAAGTTGAAAGTACACGATGGCTATGATAATTTTTAGGGATAATTTCTGAGCTACCTCAAATTATTATGTTGAGGTCAACTATGGCACTCTCCGAGCTCTGAATACATACTGCCATTTGAAATGAATCGCAGCGTGCTCTAATAAATACCTTTATCAGTTTCATTAATTTATAATGGTTGCTACTGATGCTAGAATAACAACTAAGTAACGTGACTATTATTTACCACAAGCAGTGCATTCTTAGAGAGCATCATCGTCATGAAACTCTACCACAGGATGCTGATGCAGCTCTGCAGTCCAACATAGCTCCCATTCTGCCCAAGGAATTGATGAAAGCCGACACAGCCTGGAGAATAAGAGGGGAGTTTGACATGTGCAAGGCCCGTGTTACCCTTAAAAAGAGTAACATCAGGCCTCGGGGTCCGGTCACGGTCGTATCCACGGCATCGAAGCCTGTCCAGGGCTTGTGGCGGCTTCTTAATGAGCTCGTTGAGAACGACTTGGAGGTCAGACTCCACCTCTGGGATATCTTTCTGTCCAGAGACTCGCAGCAAACAGACCGAGATAGGTTGGAGCCTTTCCTCAACGCTGGTCGCGGGTAAGATATGGGTACATATAGAGTGTGGTTTTGTTGTTTTAAGGAAGCTATTGGCTACCTCATTCTGATCGATGGAAACGAAACCCTTTCCCACGTTTTGGTCGATGCTAACGAAACAATTTTCTTCGTTTCAGTCGATGCTTTCGAATTTTTTTTAATTGTTGTAATTATACACTAGTACATTTTGTTTCCCGTACGAGTTAACCGTTCCGAAGTTATCATCTTTTGAAAAAGTGTTGATCCATGAAAGTTATTGGATGATTTACATGAATTGTTTTTTAACCTTTAGTTTTAGAATTATGTGTAATACGCTTATATCATGAATAAAAGTTTGACCTAGAGTATATATTCATAGAGATATTTGAGTGCTCGAACGTTTGACAAGATATGTTAATTTATCAAGAGTTTATAGCACATAAGAGTTTCGATCACTTTCAATGCTTATCACAATGTAAAACGGGTTATAAAAAGCCATGACACACTCAAAATTATGTTTCTCAAAATTATAAAGGTCTATTAGATGCTCCTAAACAAGAGAAGTTCCTAGATGAAATCAGATGCATCCGTAAGCAGGCACAAAATGTGAACGCTCAATCTTGTGAGTTGCTTCAAAGCAACTTCAAAGCAATCTCGTGTGATTTAAATTTCTTTCTATCTCGTTGAAGAGGCCAGCTTTTATCAGACGACGCAATATTCCTATACGTTGAAGCAATTTCGGTAACACGTTCGATTCTCTATTACAGAGCCAAGATAAAACAATTTTATGGACACCTTCCATTAGACATGCGACAGCAACTGACAAATCTGGACGAGTTCTGTCTCCGTCTGGACTCGGGAAAGGACATCGCACTCCTGAACTGTAAAATTGCGATGGAGCGCGGGAGACGTGAGTGGCGCTGAGCAGTTCAGTAGTAATGGAGTGAAATTTCAAGCGGTGGAGTGTAGAGTAGAGGGGATCAAATCATTTTGCAAAGCTAGAAACTAACAGTCTAGCTTTAACCAAATAAAATAGCGATGCTGGAAACGTACGCCTAAAACTATATCCTCGGTAATGAGTCTGATTCTTAAAGTGAAAAGATAGTCAGAAATCCCTGCACGTATAGTCATTTTATTAATAAAATTAGTAAAGTCAAAGAAGTGCGTAGGTTAAGACAAAAGTTTATTGATCACAGTAAATGGTCTAAATAACGTAATTTTCTTCCTACAAATGGGGCTGTAATGATCTAAAACATGTAATTTCTTCTTACATTTGTGGTTGTTACGATTTAAAACACATCATTTCTTCGCGCAAATGTAACTGTACTGATTTCAAACACGTAATTTAGGTCTACAGTTGTGGCTGGGATGATCTTAACGACATTATTTCTTCCTTCAGATGTGGCAGTAAACAGAACAGTGAAAGCAATTAACGTCACCGAGCGCATTCAAGGCAATGGCAGGAATGTTTGGCTTTACATTTCGGAGTTGGAGGACGATGAGGTCTCATGGCTGGTGGCTGTGACGAAGAAGTTGCTGCCTCTAGACAAGTGCGTTCAGACTGATTCGAAAGGCATGTAGTAAAAATGAAATTCTCATAACCTCTAGCGTGTGACAGTGAGTGGTATTTTAAAATTTGATCGCAATGCATTTTCTTTATAAGGAAACTACATCAACGTATATAAATATTTTATCGCACAACTTCATTCAACCTTCTCATCACTCGTTCACATGGAGGGTCTATGAGCTAAGATTCCAAAATGTCTTGTGTGTTATAGGGGTATGTATGTGCTTTAATTCATTAAGGTATTTTCCATTTCAATATTCAGAATAAGTTCAAATTTTTACTTTCTTACTAACTGCAGTTGACCTATGTGTCATTTTTTAATTATAAAGGATGTTTTATTCCAATCAAGCATTATGCATACCATCTTGTACATTGGTTTTTCAAATGCCGTATAACTAACACCAGGACGCAATGACGATTATCCACCGTGAAGCCGGTACCCATTTCCGACTCCTGGGTAGGGAGGGAATTGTGGCTGAGTTCTCCCTTTTCTCAATGGGGAGAAATCACGGGGAGACAATGCCGGTATTCGAACTGCTGACCACTTCCCGTGAAGGGCCAACACTCGTAACCACTCGGCCACAGTGACCACAGCTAACAATAATATCAAGTCTTTATGGAGAACCCACACAAATAGGATTAATACGAATAACGTCGATATCAAGACATTTTATTTCCCTGCAAGTTAACGATATTTAGCGTCTACAACAGAACGCAGAAGACTAAACTCTGGAAACGACAAGACAAAAGAATTTTAGAACAATTCAACGCACATCTTGGATAAGGATTTATCGATCATTTATTTAGGGATTAAAACCTAAAAAATTCATAAGTTGCGTCCTCCCGCACAGTTTGGATAGCAGCACCGCTGCAGCAACGAGCGAGCATGAGGAACGGGCTGCTTCTGCGGGAAACCACGTCGAATAGCGTCGGTGGCGTCAGCTGGTTAAGTTTCCGCGTCGAGCTAGGGAAAGTTGTGAACGTCTGCCTCAGGTTTCCTGCACCTTAAACCACCAATTGCAGTGGGTCAATAAACAGGTCCTAGTAGATAAATCAAAATTCTGAGTGACAGCACCGTTGTAGTTCGAAGCGCAGAATGAAACCCCGTCGCCCCGTGCGGTCCGCCGATCCGCCTCCTCATCCCGGGCCATTGGGAAGTTTTCGATATTATTTCCTAAATAATCAGACGAAATAACGTCTGATTAATAAGAGGGAGAGCAAACCTGGGCCCTTTGTAGTTCAGTAAATGTATCGTAATACGTACACCAGTCAAGAACACATTGATGCTAACCTGAGTTTAATTGTGACTCAGTGTGGTTAACACTAACGGATTAAAGAAAGTAAAACTTAATAAGATTGGAGAAAATGCTCATGTAGAGCAAAAGCAGTTATAGAACATAAAATTAGGGTGGTACGTCAATAGAATTACCCGGAGACCAAGACAGCCTGCGAGCTGTTTACCTGCAGGCCCCAGGCAAAGATATCATTAAAAGAAATTAAGTAGTTAACTCGAGCCAAGCCGACTCTTGGTCAGTTATAGGGTTCAATTAGCTTCAAATCTCACGCACTCTCACGTTCATACGATTACAGGTATAAATAAATTAATTTAACAAGGTAATAAAGGTGTAGATTGAGTTCGTAGAGAATATTTCGGTAAGTAACCGCTTAAGTAGTAAACATAATATAGATTAAGAATTTTAGATCCGATGAAGTCGAGAGAAGAAAGCACGCAGCACGGTATGGCCACTGCTGATCCAGAACAGCGGCTCCGGAGGCCAGGCTTGTTAATACGTGGCACTCGCAGGGCATCTCCGCTCTTGGATAAAGCTCACTCCGAGTTCACTTCTAAGCGCATCTACTACAGCCCTGAGGTCGCCATCAAAACGTATCAAAATAGTAATACACACATCAAACGTATGCAAAGATATCAAAATATCAAAAGTATCTTCCTAACAACCGCAAAGGGAGCCTCCAGCTCACCTGCCCCAAGCCACGCCAAATTGAACTAAGGTTAAAACTCTAATGTCTATCGTACGGCAATTCTTAGGGAAATCTCCATATCTTTTTAACCGAATTCACATTTCCAGGACACACTACCTTGTGCTTCTCACGTGCCACTTAACACCTGACGGTGTCAATCAACTGGCGGCTGCGACTGCTGCTCTCGGCACTGTTCAGGAGATTTGGCTGCGGTCGAGGGCCCAAGCAGCACAGGGAAAGTACCTGCAGGCCCTGATGCAAAACAGCGGGTTGATAGTCGAGTGTAATGTCTTCCAGCATTACTGATGGAGAAATATGAGAATTAGGGAATTCCTAATTTGTTATGTTCTATATCACTCCAATGCTGCTCACCAGATATTACGGGACTTTTTTGGGGAAATTGTGATCATACTGCTAATAAAGAAGCTGTTAGGATCTGACGTACATATCATAGGGGCATTATTATTTGAATATCAAGGTGACCGAGGCAGTCTTTAGATTTTCCGACACCTTATTTATAAATTCATTTTTGCAATTACTCGAATCACGCTCTTACGAACGCTTTCAGTCAGATACGTAGAATGAGTTTAAAGTGGCAACAACTTACGTTATTTTTAAAGAAGACGGTTCGGTTCAAAACCCGAAAAACCTCAATTTTCTGTTTTTAGCTCATGTTATAGAGAATTTTCTTACGACCCTAACCATATGGTTTTATTCATTTTAAGAGAGTACGTTCGTCTGCTACAGCGTACAAAAGACCAGCCAATTAGGGGAGGGACCGGTTTCCCCAAAATCCAGGGGGGAAAATTTCTCTGTTTTTCAGCTCATGTTTATGGGATTTTTTCCCTGAATCTACGATGTACTTCACAGCTTTGTAAGTGTGTTCGTTCGTCTGATGCAGCTTGCGAAAAGCCAGTTTTTTATACGGCCAGGTGTCGAGTTTGGCAGGATCTCCTAAAATTGTAACTGTTTGACGTCTGAAATACTACTTCTCTCACAATTTTGAAGGTAGAGGAATAGCAGAAGCATCAATCGGTACGGCTTGAAATGAGCTAAAAATTGGTGCACGAGTTCTTCGAAAAATTTTTTAGTATGAAAATTAAAACAGAAATGACATGTCAAAATTACAAAAAAGTTTTTTTTGGTAAAAATTCCACAATTCAACGAATCAAAATGTTTAAAAATAACTCTTTTAGAATTTAGAAAATACATTTTTCTATCTCGAAAATATGTTGCCGGTTTCGTAACTTCAAAATTGAAGGTGGAAATAAAATTTCCAAAAAATTATTGTTTAGTTTAAAAAAAATAACTTGCAAAATTACGAGAAAAGCACACGAGTTCAAAAATGGTTGCTGCATCATTTATTCATATGGTGAAAATTTCAAAAACTTCCGCATGAAAATGACGGACTTGAGTTTTTACCCAGACCAAGGACGTCAAGCACCGAACCCTTTAACAATGAAGAATTTGAGCTTTCAGCAACCAAGAGTTAGCCCTACAGCTCACAGTCGAAATGCTCTGGAAGAAAAACAAAACATTCTGAGATACAGGGTGAATCAGGGTTCAGGGAGATCAGGGGCATACAAGAGATCAGGGTTCTCAGCTCTTGTGTCGACTCTTGTTAGGCTCTCCTGGAAACCTGAAGTAGTCGTCCGAAATAGATCTCCTCCCATAGTTTTAGAGGAACAGAAAAGGCAAATATATCAATCTATAGGGCTTGAAAGAACTTACATGTAGAAGGGATAGATTTTCAAAAATTAGATTCAGGTTGAAAGATATACGAGACGTAATGCGAAAAAAGGTCTCGATTTTTTTGCAAAAAATCATAAAATTCACAGAATCAAAATACCTCTGTAACTACATATGTGAAAGTTTTTTTCCAGTGTCGTAACGTTGTAGAATTAATTGCCAAGCAGAGACATATTCTCCAACCTGCTCATGAATTTTCGAAAACAAGCAGTTGGTATTTAAACTGGTCAGAGTAATTGTATGTAGAAGTCAAGGTTTTTGGTAAATACCTAACGGAAGCTCCTGTTTTGGATAATTCATCAGAGTAATTTTATGTAGAAGTCAAGGTTTTTGGTAAATACTTAACGGAAGCTCCTGTTTTGGATAATTCATCAGAGTAATTTTATGTAGAAGTCAAGGTTTTTGGTAAATACCTAACGGAAGCTCCTGTTTTGGATAATTCATCGTCTCACGTCTCCTTCACACGAGAGGCCTCAGTCGGTCTCTTCTTTGAAGTCGCCATGACCTGGTGTTTTGAGGGTGCGTTTCCTCTCTTACATGAGAGAGTGCCGAGGGGTCGAAATTTTGTAGTAACAGCACAATGTTTCTTCTTGTTGGGAAAAGGAGAACTCAGCCAACGTTTTCAACTCAACTCATTCGTATCAAATGGGTACTGACTCGACCAAGAGTAAGCGTAGTTGCGTACAGAAACTAATTATAAAGTGCTTGAAAACTGATTAATGGCACTATTTGTACTAGCTGAACTAGAATGAAATATTTAATTTTGAATACGATGTCCTTAGCACCCTCTTTTCGATAAATCCTTAGAGCTTATTCTAGCAACAAATGCTCACTCCGTCTGTGAAGTTCGATATTAAAAAGAGAAGCATTTACTTTTCTATAATCGATGTGCAACGTTTTAAGATTATTCTAAAGTTGTATCTCACAGTAGTTGTACCAATTCATTTTGTTCAGATATTGTAGTTATACTTCGTAACAAACTTTTTGAAGGCTAGATGTGCAGTGAGTCTAAGGGTTGCTTCGGGATTTGAAAAGGATTCACTTATTATCGAAAAATTTGTGCAATCCATTAATTACATCTTTTCCTAGAATTGAAGCTGAGCCCTTATATTAGAGCTAAAAAATAATTATTATCAAAATGAGAATAACAATGACCCCCACAAATGGTTACTGCTATTGTATCTATGAAAAATAGCACTCGAAGAGGGCGGATGTGAGATCCTAAGCTAAATGTTTCTATTTTATTTATTAAAGGAGTAATTGAGAATATTTTTTCCCCGCGAATTTTTCTCAATTTATTTTCCCATGATATTCTAGTTAAATCAAGTCTGTAGTTCTCAAAAGATAATTTCACCTTATTTTCAATGTCCTTGTCAACATGTAAAACATATAGGAGCATACAAGAATAAGTTTCAATAAATAGGACACTATCAAAAACAAAATAATGGCGTCGGTAACTGCTAATCCTCATTTGATGTCATTTTACCTAATTACCCTTCGATGGTAGCCCAAATTAGCAGGACGTTACAGAGCTGTGCGTAACTCGCAAAGTAGTCTAATCCGCTTAGGGAACCTAACGCTACTATCTGTACCGCTACGACGATCTAAGCTGATTGAAAATCATCTCCTTGGTGGTCCTTTTTATATTACCGAAGAATTGTACCCGACACTGAACCTCCCATCAACCTCCTCAGCAGACAATTTCTGCAGCTGAGGATGTTGATGGGAGATAATATGCCCAGTTTTCATCAATAAGGATGATGCAGAAAGATTGCGCTCCTTGATAAAAGTTTTGAGTCCAACTTTTTAACTCACCTAGTTAAAAATCGCCGTTGGCATTTACCCAGATTAGCTCAGGAAGGCTCGCAAGAGCATTTAATAGCCATAACGTACGCATGAGGGCGGATCGCCGCAACATCTTGAATGGGAGTGGAGGCTTCCGTATGGCTACGCAAAACTGCGTTGCACCGAGCAAGACATTTGAGTCACGTAATATTATGGTCAAACAAACATTTTCAAGTAGTCATGCGTAGCACTGGCGCTGCTAGCCAGGCAATTGATACGTTTATTGAATGAAACCAAATGATTAAATGAAACACAGTGACATCGAACAAACGCGTGTGATATGCATTTCTAAGTCCTGCAAATCCCGTGAGTTCGAATTTAGTAGAAAATCACTTTAGTAGAATCACAGTGAACGGGTGAGCTAAGAAATATTATGTTAACACGAATGTAGTGGTGTTTATGCATGAAAAGTGATAAAGGTAAACGTGTTTCATTGGTGCCGAAAGGTGATTGGTGTCTGTGAAATAGGACTTGGGAACAACACAAATATTGGTCACTTGGCTCGTTTCTGTTCAATTTTCTATTGTAAACGTGAGTGACGAAAGCGTAATTGAATATTTGTTACAAAATCTCAGCTCTGGTGTATTTATTTACCGTTTATTCAAATCCAGGGGGAGATTTGATCTAGAAAATTCTTCGAAAGGATCGGCTTATCGAATACTGATCGCTTCTGATACAATTTGCAGTCGCTCCATGTTTTCTATAGCACCTTGGACGAACGCATTAAGGAGTCTACTAAAATATGTTATTCACGTACTACAATCATTAAGCAGAATTCAGGATTATCAAAATAAATTGAAGAAAAAACAAACAGTGGGTTGAGTTGCGTTCTACAGATTGAAAATACATTTGAAAATGTCAATTGATAAAGAACATTACTCGAGAGTCAATGATGCTAATTTGAATTTTGAGCACCGTAACTAGTCTTTTAAATTCCGCCTGTTTTACATAGTAGACTCTTTATTCAAAGTAATAAAACGGAAACACCGTGACGATTTTTCAAATCGTCGTTGTTTGGTGAGAAAAACTTTAGGCCAGTGATCGCACGCAATTCCCTCTTGTCCGCGTGAAAAGTTTTCAGGGATCAGTTGACGCGAGAAATTCGGTGGCAGCAAGTCCTGTGAAGAGAGCGTGACCCCACACAGGCACTCTCATCAATCTCCCCAGCCGCCAGTATCTGCAGCTGGGGATGTTGATGAGAGCGTCTGGGCGAGGCAAGACAAGGCGCACGGGCACTTTTCTGTGGTCAGGCTCACCCAAAGTTCTTTTCAAAAAGAAAAACCGCTTTTAACTATCACATTTTGTTTTCTATTCCGATAGTTGTTTGGCTTTTAACCTAAGAGATAGAGAGTTTTGACCAGAGTAAGGGTTCATGGAATAGGAGGGCTTTCCTTGCAACGACCTGCACCAGACTTCGTTTTCTTAATCGCCAGAGGAGGTTGCTTGCGTCGGCTCATGCACAAATTTACCCAGATGCAGAAGAGAACAGAGGATCCTCTCGTATGGGTACGACTCTCAGCTCTTGTGTCGTGGAGAAGTCGCGGAGATGTACCCTTGAAGAAATTGAAACTTGTTAAGAATACTTTAGCATTTTCCATAGCAGGAAGTACCACGTGAAACATGTATTCAGGAATGAAGATAGAACGATCCACAACATGAATATATGCATCAGAACTTTCTTGATCGTATTAGCGTATGTGCTTGTCAATGTCACCAATGTTGAAAAAGGAAATATTCAATCAGAAAATATTAGAAAAACACCCATGAGAAGTTATGACCAAAGTTTCACAACGAGTACAGAATAAAAAAGACATTGAATGATGTATTCCAGATAATGAATTTTCCCTCCAAGTGCAATTTGAACTCATTTAGCTCTTCAATGAGGCTTTAAGATTCATTCATTCATTCGTTCAGTATTTGAATGAAGGATCTTCAATTTTATCAGCTGCTGAAGTAATTATGACTAGTTGTCATTATCTTTCAGAGCTGGCAGATAAGCATACAGCAAATGGCATTTACGTAAGGACATTGAGGCACATTTGATACTTATTTTCGTTTGTTGTGACTACATAAACTAATCCCACGAGCACAATGGTATTATTATTGAAGAATCGATAGTTTGATTGGCAGCTCTTGTGTAGCAGAGAGTCGTTCTTAGTTGGTGTTCTCAGCATTTGAATGGTAACACCTTAGTTATGAATAAAAAGCTAAGTTACGTGAATTTCAAGGCTTCCAGAATAATTATTATGCTATGCTGCAATAGAACATTTTGATATTTGAAATGCGAGTTGGAGGTGGCGAGGCTTGTAAGTTGGGATGTGGGATGAATTGTTCAAAATTGAAGCGATTGGTGTAGATGTCAGGGGCTTTATGAAGTTATAAAACTTAAGTAAATGTTTGTGTTCATACTGCAGAGTTATGAAAAAACTTCTCTGTATTTTTGACCGAAGTTCATGTAATAAAAGTTCATTGAGTTGGAGCAATATTCAAAGCATATTCCTCGCATTGAGTGAATTCATTACACGACCATCGGAAAAGTTACAGATTCAGCGAAAAAAATTCTTAATCACGATATGTATTAACGTTTCTTAAAGGAGTTTTGCTCTCACAACCTAATTCCCATTTTGTTACTCAGTGAGCATTTCATAATACAAAATTCAAAACTTGAAATTCGCTTTCTTATAAATCCCTCAGATTCCGATTGGTGGAAATAAAATTTAATTATTCATATTTTTGCATCTCTAATATAACTGTTATTGCGAACAATTTCAAAAAGATTTGTGGATTGGCTCACTGCGCATGACGACAGTGATTGGTATCGAGCAAGGAGAAACCAATTGTTATCACACGATTTTCTAGCGTATAGACGCGACGGGCAAGTGCAGTCGATGAGGAATAATATTTTCTAGCATGCTGAGTTGCTTCGAAGTGATAAGCAGGAGTTTTAGATAAAAAATCAAGGAGAATTACATGCGTGCGTCACTTCGTAGGCCACTTATGAACATAGATATCAAGTGATAACGTTAAGACATCTATACTCAGGTTTGCTTTTACACGTAGCGCCGATTCTCAAATGTACGAAATTATAGATTTGTCATAGCTCAAAGACAGGCAGAAAATTGCGATAAATTATAATTAATTAAAAAAATTTTTCACTGAGAAACAACCATTAATTTCTCTCTTGTCAATTGATGTACTAGAAGTACATGTGCGATGTGCGTATTTGTGGTTCAGGCTTCCCTACCTTTACAATTTTTTTTTGCATTGATACATCAGGTAGTGACACTAGGCAAATACAGTACACAGAATAATATGCACAGCCGTTAAAGATTGGAATATATAGATGACATAACAATCCTTTTCGAAACTGTACTATCGTGCGTTTTGTCAGACACTTTAACTTGAAGTGGGCATTTCTGGTGTAGAATATTTGCTCACCGAAGTAAGAAAATATTCTATTAGAGTCTGCATATAAAATATAAATGTTTCTGCTTTATAACTATATGAATTTATGACAAGAAAATTGGGTACTGGAGTTGACTGGGGTTGATTAACCCAGATACAAAAATTGGGCTTCCCCTTATGAACAAATAAAACCACCTCAGGAGCAACGAGTTCTATAACGGCAGGCACACTAAGTAATTTTTACTGGTTATATGAATAATAACTAATGAATTTTATACTGATACTTTAGCAACAGGAGCACTAATTATTTCACCATGACATTATCACACCACATGTCTTAACAAATCTTCCATTTTCTATCTGACCCTTAGCAAAAATGAGTGACTGTAGGACAGTCTTGCTTCTTGTGATGACAAAAATCTAAAAACTTATACCCTGATTTAAAAGTACAACCCACTCCTTAAAATGTTTCCACAAATTCTACCCGACTAATTCTGCATTTTTTTCGATATTGCAGGCGCCATTCTGCGTGTAGGTGCTACCAGTTTCGCACTAATATAAAATTAATTAGTGTGCCCGTTCTTATAGTGCCGGTAGAAAATTCATAAGTATACCTATTGTTATAGTACTCATATAAAATTAATTAGCGTGCTTGTTGTTATAGCGTTAAAATGAGTTTATTTAGTGTGCCTGTCCTAATAGTACAGGTATAAAATTAAGTAGTATATCATTTGTTATAGCACCAGCGAGAAGTGCACCAGCACTTCTGCTATTCTAGGTTCGATCACAGGCTAAACGAGACCAAGATCCTACCAGTCAAGTTAGTGCCTTCACCGACACTGTTACCTGACTTGGGACCTGACAAGAATAATTGTAGAAAAACTAAAAAAATAAATAATCTCGAATAAAAAAATTCAAGCATTTGTGAGCTTATTTTAACGTTTGAATTTATTAAACGTGCATTTGTGCGTTGTATAGAAGCAGGTACACAAAGTGATCTCAGCATTTTTCATACTCTATTTGAGAGAGAATAAATGAAATGTTTAGAAAATCAGTCAAATAATGGCGTTTT
Organism: Morinoia aosen; assembly: GCA_030386875.1. Taxonomy (NCBI): domain Eukaryota; kingdom Metazoa; phylum Arthropoda; class Malacostraca; order Amphipoda; family Talitridae; genus Morinoia; species Morinoia aosen. The sequence continues at coordinate 102,307,156 of CM059576.1, read as the reverse complement.
AAATCTTCTTCAGGGGTGAAGTGCTTAGGTAATAATATATTTTTTTTAAGTAAAAAACGAATAAATTTTGCTACTGCACTGCAAAAGCAGAAAATTCGGGGACATGTATCTATAAAGGCACCGTTAAATTTTTGTTCTACGTATCTTCCGATAAGGACATCTCTTAAATTCAGGTTACGGAGTCACTCATTTAAAAAACATGCAATTGACTCCTTAAAATAATCCCGCAATTGAACTTTCATAATATTTTCCAAAAAAACATTAAACTCTGTCGATACGCTTGAAAAAACGTGAAGTTCCGTTCGTACAACATTTTTTATTCCACAAATGAAATTCTATCACTACATCTCATGCATTTAACGAATGCAGTTCTTTTACTCCTCGTATGGAACTTTTGTTTTAGGACGTCCTATATTAAGAAACTTTTTAAAACCCAAAATGTTGGCATGTATCTCATGTGGCAACTTGGAAAACAAACGTTTTTTCCATTGTATTCTTTGGAGCAAGTGAAATTTGTGTTTTGCGATTCATACTCTACACAGTATAATTATTTTGAGTATTTTATGCAGTACATTATTTTTTTCCTGTAGTTTAAGAAACAATAGAATAATTTTCATGCGGCGTTTTACACAGCTCATTAGTTTTTTTTGGAAGTATTAGGGCGAAATAATTTTTTTTACCGTTGGCATTCAACCCAACATGTCATTTTTTCTCGAGCTATTTAGAGAAACATTATTTTTTCTCTGTGGCATTCCAGGTAGCGAATTAATTTTCTTTCTGCAGTATGAGGAGCAACATGAAATTTTTACGTTTAGAGATAAAACGTTACTTGGTTAATTTCAAGTTACTCACCGCTTTCATGTTGAATTTTCATTTCATGTTGAATTTTCATTTCATGTTGAATTTCATGTTGAATTTTCATTCCATGTTGAATTTCATGTTGAATTTTCATTTCATGTTGAATTTTTTTCATGTTGAATTTTCAGCCATTGTGCGGCGTCGCAGTGCTAAAGCTCGCGGTGAAAGTGCTCCCAAGTTGTCTTAGTTGAACATCGTATTAAATTGTATCGAGAAGTTTAGTCCACTTAGGAGATGTCGTGAGCTTCATCACATCGATTATCCAAGTTTACTTAGGAGAACTGACGTTACGAACAGCATCACGTCACGTAGCAAAGTCCACTTCGATGCACTTTCGGTATTTGCAATCTTTATGATGATGGAAATGGGCGGCAAATGCGGCCCCTGTTTCAGTAGTGACTGCAGGAGCAATAATGAATGCTCTGGACTGCAGCCAGTGATATACACCGGCAACTCTGACAGCGCGTCAGCGAAAGATAAGATAGGTGGACCCTATCTCGGGTGCAGGACAGTACGACGGTTGTTTTTCGTTCATCGAGAAACTCTCATTGCGTCAGTCGTGTCTAAATTTTGGGTCGTGTTCATTTTTTCGTCTTCGTTGATGAATAAGGTTTAAATTCCACGCATAACTTTTACTCGTTAACGAAGACGAAAAAAATGTGCACAAGTCAAGGTTTTAGACACAGCTGGAGCAATGTCAGCTTTTGTCGTCGTTGGTTAGGCTTTAAATTGTGATTTTTTCGCCTTCGTTGGTAAAACTTTACCTTTTTTTTGTGTTCGTTGGTCAACAATATTTATGCCTTAAACTTTACCATGCTATTATTTTTTCCGTCTCCTGCAGTAAAATTTTAACCTATGTTTCTTTTTTGTCATCGTTGGTATCCATTCAGTGCACTCTTCATATCTTTCAATTATAGGCTTTTTAATTACTACCCCCAATGCACGATTTATACCCTCCAATGCATTATTTATGCCCTCCAATGCACGATTTATACCCTCCAATGCACGATTTATGCCCTTCAATGCACGATTTATACCCGCCAATGCACGATTTATGCCCTTCAATGCACGATTTATGCCCTTCGATGCACGATTTATACCCTCCAATGCACGATTTATGCCCTTCATGCACGATTTATGCCCTCCAATGCACGATTTATGCTCTCCAATGCACGATTTATGCCCCCCAAAGCACGGTTTATGCACTCCCATGCACGATTTATGCCCTGCAATGCACGATTTATGCCCTCCAATGCACGATTTATGCCCTCCAATGCCCGATTTTTACCCCCCAATACGTGCTTTATACCATTCAGTGCCCATCAGGGCACGTTTTATACCTCCAATGCATGATCTATATACGTATATCTACAATGCTCGCTTAATATCCTTCAATAACGCTAACTAAATGGTACATAAATGAAGTCTTTCATTCCTCAACGAACTACATACAGTATAATAGATGTATTACGCAATAACAGCCTTATTACACATCAACGCTACTGCACCACAGAAGTGCTATTATTATGCTGAATATGTAATTATTCATTTAGTGGACACTATCAAAAAAATAAGTTCATCTTAACACACTAATGGTGGGAAGCAGCAATGCACAAGACAGCCGCCTTGTTACGTTGTATGGCAATGCAGTCTATTGCTCTTTAATCGTTAGGGCATATGGACGGATGTATTTTTTTGATAATTCTAATACTCTGGTTATTTTCAAGGAATCAACGAGCATCTACCGTGGCCAACATAGAAAATACGGAAACACTTCGAAAATATAAAATTTTGCTTTTTAACGAGGCCTTAGCCAGATGTCCGTCGAATTCTCGAGAATCTATGAAAGTCGATTGAGTTTCGTACTGACATACAATGTTGCTCTTTCTTTGAAAACTGATTCAAATTACGTTATCGTTTGCCAAAAATGGGCAGCGTGTCCGAAGTTTGATTTCTGTTCTATGATATTGCGTTCGATCATTTGAATTTTCAAAAGTCTAAGGTTCATACCATTATTAGAATACTGCATTCGTACCGTCAAAAATGAAAGCATTCTTTTGAAGTTAGTGCTGTATTTCATTCGAGTGAACTGTCTTCAATTGAAGTAATCAAATCCATATCTTTTGTCCATTCAGCTATTTTTGTGTCGGGATAACTATCGAATGATTTTCAAAAATGAAAATGAATTTCGAAATAAACAAAAGTTTGCAGCCATGCTGTGTTCGTGCATTTTCCCTTTGCTTGGTATGAGTTGTGACATAGATCTCAAAACCAATCAACAACTGCGCATTATTCTTATAGAGAACTAAATAACTACCGACGGCAAAAAATACAAAAAATGTAGCCATGTGCTATCGCGGCTGGAAAACACCAGCTGCGCAGGGCATTGGGGAAAAACAGTTCTTAAAAAAAGACGAGGGCAGCGCATGGTGAGTACATGCATCCATATTACACAGAGTTTCCTTTCAGCCTTTTCCTATATTAATAATGGTGATAATTTTAAAATATTTGAGGATATGACCGTCCAACTTTCAATTTCTGTTTAGCAATTATTCAAGTTATGCGTTTCTGTACGGATCCCGCTGTGATCATTCCATCCACGAATTGAGTCAAAAATTACAGAAATGGTGTCATTGCGGAAGAAAGTCCCCTTTCAGTTGTTGAATCATGGAACAAAATCTCTTGTTGCACTTCAACGCAAATTCAGAAATGAGTATAGGCGAGAATCATTTTATGTAAAAAGCATTTCAGACGATTTTAAAGTTTCCTGAAGTGTTGCAGACCGTAAAGCGATACACGATCAATTTTATTTTCAATATAATTGTCAGTATTGAATATTGAATATTTAATTTATCGTGTGGGGGCTTGATTGACGATCGTCAAATAATTGACTGAGTGGGCAAAAAAATATCATCAATATATTAAGTCGACGATATTGACAATTAAATTGATCGTCTATGGGCCGCTTAAGAAAAGCGGTAGGTCCAGAGTGGGTGATGCATCCGTATATGTACAGCGACGCCCTACAACGCAGTCGTTGAATATCAGTTTATTGTCCTTCGATCGACCTACGGATGCCTTAGTGCACAGTGCAGAAAGTGCTATGTGAACGTATACGCGCGCACGCATACAGGGTTCTTTTTGTTAAATATTTGAAGAATATTTTTACATTTTCCCTCATTTCGGTCATCGATTTGAAAAATTAATATAACTGTCATATACTCCAAATTTTTCATATGAATTAATTTTTTCATTGTTTTCATGAAGTATAAATCGGATTAGCTATTCTAAGCCAATCCACAGATCTCAATAAGAAGGCTAGGTTAACAGCAGCTCAAGCAACTGTAACTAGGAGATGCCTGGGGTGGGATAATATTTTGTACAAGCGTACTCCGGGCGGCAAATAGAGCACATGTTACCATATGTGAGTAATGTTGAAAATTTACTCTAAATCTTTGAAATTGAAGGAAACTTATACCGTCACCTAACATTATTCTTTAGTAATAAAGACATGAAATATGCGAAATACTTCAGGGACAACCTGTGGGTATAAGTTAGCTCACTGAGTTAACGGGAAAATTCGAGGCGCTGATAACAACGAACTCCTCAACGTAGCTAGACTACTACGGTGTTTCCATAGGGTATGCGCATGTTACTGTATTCTTACTCCTCATCGTTGATTTACTTATCCATTTTCGGACACTGAAAAAATATTATATTTTATCTTTTGCCCGAGTGCTCAGCTGCGTTTGCTCTTATGGTTATTAGGAGAAGCTCATACATTTCTGAAAACAGCAATCGGTATCTGCGGGTATCTAAAACACGAGAAACAAATACATGCAGTGTTGTTAGGCTATTGCGTTATAAGAAATTCAGCTCACTGAACAAATCTAGTCAAAAGTGAACACATATTAAATATTTGAACGTTTCCTCGAGTTAAAAGGAAGAAAGAATCAAAATGAAACTTTTTTAACGTTCAATATTTCCATAATTTTTACTTTCACTTGTTATGATGTCAACTAGACATTTTGGTTGATGCTGCGAGGTTTTAAAAAATGAGTTGCAGAAAGAAGAGTGTTTGTAGGTACAGAAGAAACGAGAGAAAGAAAAACTATTCATTTAAAAAAATTATATATGAAATGCATTACAATCGGCTGGATTTTTTTGTATTTCTTAACACAAAAGCCCACTATTGTCAAGGTAACATTGCAAGATAGATTAACTGAATTAAGCAATAGTCATACAGCGGTTTAATGACAGGAAAAAAACAGGAAAAAATGCTTTTCTATTCAATATTTTGTTCCAATTTTGTTAAGACACAAATACGGCCCACAAATCGGTGCATGGTTGGCAAAAACACTTACGTAGACATAGTTTCCATTCACACCGGCTCATAAACTTAGCGATTTTGCGAAAGTATCAGTTGTTGTTTAAAATACATAATCTATAATGAGTAGAAAAAAGAATTTTATGAACAAAACAAACTAGTAAAAAAGTCGACAGCTCCGAAACTTTCGACTAACTTTTCGCACATAAATAGCTCAAAAAGAAGAACATTATATATCCGAGAAGTTAATCCAAAAAACTGTATCTTGAATTTTTAAAATTTATAAATTTAAAATTCCTTGAATCTCATGGGCGGAAAATTTCCTAATTTAACAGTCCTCAAATGTGATTAGTGAAAAGTTTCTTCATTTAACTGCCCTTACATGTAAGTCTGATGTTAGGTGAGGGTAAGTGACGACACTTGTAAAGTATGTGTATTATTAGAATCATACAGCAGGACAACAGTAAGTTTACATCACGAAGGTTAGCGGTGGAGTGGGCTCCAGCAAAGCATGAGAACCATGAGCTCAGTTCTATGAGAACCATGAGCTCAGTTCTCAACGAGAGTACTGTTTCAACACATTCTAACACAAGAGCACTGTAACATTATTAGTATAATATACGTATACATTCAAGGTGCTACAATAAAGGTTTCAACATCTGATTGGTGGGAATATTGCAATACGGACACTAATGTGTATCAAATCATCAAGATAAAAACTTAACCTGCTATTATACCAAAAGAAAACATTGTTAATACATGATACAAAACAATTGTACGTTGAATGTCAATGGCAATGAGAATGTGATGAGGAGAAAAATGTAAGTAATTGTTATTTTAAGTAAAAGTCTACAGTCTAGCATGTATTTGACTAAGGGATTATATCATGTGCTAATCGAGTGAACATGTTTTGGCATGACGAATTTCAAAATATCTTGTGCAAATAATGCTTAGACAAATGATGAAAAAGGGTTTGCTAACATAACTTAGATCAGTTAGTTTTTATAAGCAATGATAAAAGATTTGGTAGCATAACTTACAAATACATTGTACAACAAACGGATCTAAAACAAATAAACAAACGTTCAAGTTGGAATAAATTTCCATGCTTGCACATAAACAGGTGAGAAAAATAGCTTATTAAGCCAAAGATTTGGTTTATTTTTAGTGATTGATTAACATTATGGGGCAGAGAAACTTGTAACGCGCGCAGGAGTTGCGACAAATATCTTTTTTGGAATTATGTGCTAATACACTTCCTCTATTTACTGAATGGCTGTAGGTTTTTAAAATGATTATTTAATTCTTTCTGCCACTAGAGCGTTATATCAACTATTACAAGAAGCAGCAATTGTGGGGATTGTGGTCACAAGGTGTTAGTGCAGGTAAAGTTTATGGTGATAAAATATAGTAACTCTTAAGTTTGAAGATATATTTGCACAGGAGCTTTGTTTGTTTGTAAATTAATATCTATTCCTATGTACGTTTAATGACTGTGTGAGTGGGATCTTATCAGTTTATGTTCTTAAATGCAGTGCCCTACGCCGTGTGTGCCAAGGGAAAACTGCATTCGATAGAAAACTTCACGTAAAATGTTGAATGAACTACTAATGAGCGTTTAGAGCTATTTGAATTGATTTAATCAATTATTGGTGACATGAAAACATATACTTAAAAACATGGTGATAATATGTACAGGGTGTTTAAAAAATGTATAACTCACTTCTAAATGATTATGAAATTTGAAATAGTGAACCAATTTCAACAAACAGTACTTAGTATCATTGGATTTGAAAATTAATTGTTATCACATCCTTAGCTGTAAACATGATACAGTTTTTTAAATGTACAATAATATGCTCTGTAATTTTTAAATAAATTTATCCAATTCATTTTAAATGCAAATAACGAAGAAGCAGCGAACTTTCAAGCGAGTGTCCCAGTTATTTTTGAAGAATTTTCCTGGAAGATCATCTCTAAGTAAAAAACCATAAATCGCAATATGCGTAAATTTATTAATGAATGAACTGCACTACATTTAAACAAGGATAAAAGTGAAAGGAAGAATTGCAAGAATTCAAGAAAATACAAATTTGATTTTAACGATAATTCACGTAAATCTAAGATTTTCATGCACAAAAAAATGTAGATACGTCCAATGAAACCATTATTCAAATCATCCGAAAATATCTGAACTTTTATTCCTACAAAGTTCAATTATAACAACAAATTGCTCAACAAACCGCTTTCATTATCGTCGTTTAGATTATTTTTTTAAATACAATATTTTTTCTTTATTTGGAAAGAGTTTGCAAGGATGTGATGCACAATTTATTTCTGCATAAAATGAAACTTTGTCCATGATTTTACAACAAACAAAGAAAGCTCTGGAAAACCGTATAATTCGCGTTCACGACGAAGTAATGCTGTAATAAAATTACTAAGATCTTAACTCGAAAAACTACTAAACATGAGCAACCTCTGAAAGCAGCCGCAGCTGCCAGTGCAATGGTATGATCCTAGAAGAAATTAAAGACAAAAAATTGCTCGTAAAATAGAAACTCAAATACTTTGCCGCCAAAAATATTTTTGTGGGCGCCATGGCCTCCATAATGAAATTCCCGGAAACGCGGACGCGCTTTTGCTGCATCAGCCGTAATACGGGGATAAATAACCTTAGGAGCTCAGGCGCTCGACGTAAAAATATGCTGGACTGACAAGAAAATATTATGAAAACTGAGTTAGGGCGGCTTCAAGGCTCAAATATGCGCAGCGTAGCCAAGATGCTCATGCAAAGGCTGGAGCGTAAGGTTTCAAAGGCAAACCTCGTTTGTGAAGTTATAAAATATACTTGTCTTGCTGGTGAAACGAACTTTAGAAAATGCCAAAGTTTGTTTGTAGCGGTTGGAAAAAGATTAATTATGATGTTATTTGGAGGTACGCATTGCTCATCATGCGAGTGTTGTAAAGGAGTACAAAGTTTGGGAGCTACAGTTGTTTCAGATTAATTTCTTATGTCAAAACTGTTATTGCTTGATGTGCTTGAACGGATTAGTTCTTAGCTTACGTTCGAATCGAGTTATTCAAGTTTCAGTTTCTGAGATTTTTTGTAAGGTGTGTACTTATTAGTAGTATTATGTGTTTGGTCCAAATCCCTTTACAGAAAGTCTTCGAAAATTCTGCTTATGATCAATTTGGGTTGCAGGTAGCGTTTTAAATTTTTACTTACGTTTTCTTCGATAGATTTTCTCCTAGAATGTTAATGACTTTGTATCTGTCGAATTCTGGCACTCGCCAACAAGCAGCATTGCCTCGACTCCCACCAAAATTATGCGATGTATCACAATTTTTCTCTTTTTCCCTCATGACATGACTAAAAATAATTTTTATTTAAATTTGACCTTGGACGCGTACACTCTAATGTTATGAGTTGTTTCAAAAATGTTATTAAGGTTTTTTGATGCTAGAAATGCAAGCGTTCTTACCCGCGCTGTAGAGAGTCGTGTCAAAATTAGGTAATGTTTTTATGATGCTTGTAATGTTGGGATTTTTAAAGTTGATTAACACGACCGAGAAACTCTAGATTACTGAATATTTTAGCACGAAAGGCCTCTCAAAATTGTGAATATTTAAAAAACTGTTAACCTTTAGAGTTCTACTTGCGAATAACTTTTGTACTTTATTATGTAACATACCAAAAATCCTTTTTTTGAAATTAAGTTGGATATTGTCCCAACTTGAACATCAATGTTAACGAAATGATATTAATTTTTTGGGATCATGTAATTTGTCAAATACAGACTGGGAGCAGGTTCAAATAAGCACTTTGATATGGATACATACAAAATTAAGTGTGATTGAAACTGTGTTTCCTAAAAGTTTATCTCATACAATACAAGGAGCCGGATCTCTGTAGCGCACCACTTGAAATTTGGTTTGTTCATTACATTCGTAGGATGTGGTTTTTGTAAACTAATTTTAATTTTCACTTTAAATCTGATTTTTGTCTTTTTTGGCAAAACTTTGATTATTTGGATGCATTGTCCTGTAGATGTAAAATTTTATCATATTTCATTTGTTCATTTTTTGACTTGAAATTCTAGTTTTTATGCGTTTATTTTTTTCGATGTTCAGATTTTTCTTTTTTAGTGTTGGAATTCAATTCTTTGATTTAATTGATTTTCAATTTAAATCTAATGTTTTAATTTAGTTGAATATCGACTTGGAATATGAATTTTTTATTTTTTGATTCGAAATGATATTTTTACGTATATTTCTGACTCGGTATTTAATACATTTTCATTTGATGTTCGTATGGCAGTAAAAATCTTTTAGTTGACGTAATAACTTGATTTCTCACACATTCTCGGACATGATTTACGAGTAGAACTTTGAAGAAACGTGCGTTTGAGCGCATGATTTATAAAGAGAACCTTTACCTTGAACTTTGACCTTTGCGCACACCTTATCTTGACTCCTATGCGGTACCGCCACGCTTGTAAGGCTTAATTCATTCAGATTGCTTTCAAAATAGGAAATTATTAAATGCAGCTGGAATTCAATTTCTTGTGCTCAATAGTACATTTGAACATTTATTTTTGAAATTATGTATAAGTTAAATTCTTTCAACGAACCACACTTGCAGGCTTTTACAATCGTTACAATCTCAAACTTAGTTGGATTTCTTCATATTGCGCGTTAAGTGTTATTACTTTTGGTTACATATGAAGTTTGGTTGTTTACACTTCACCTGCACTTTGATTCGTTCATACGGCCCATGAATTTTTAATTATATTTTGTGGTTCATATGAAAAAATAAATTTTACTTAAATCACTCTACGTACGTTCTTAATTTTCACTGTTATAGAAGTTTAGCCTACAATATTTATTCACACAAATAATCCACTTGTAGTTTCTAATTCAGGTTTAAACATTCCTTTGTAATCTAGAATCCAGCTATGCTTTTTAAAACCTCACGTGATGATTTTTTCATGATGGTAAATGCACCAAAAAACACATATCTTCTTCCCAGATGTATTTCTTTCAAGAAAGGCGAAGCATCGGGCTTTTTTTCCACTCCGGTTCAACGAAATTAAGGTGCCAAGCTTTCCAGTAACTCTTCTTAGGCCTGACGGGCTGTCGGCCACGAATCCGAAGTTGGTTAAAAAAAATTGTGGCTTTCAGACGGATAGTGTTTTCAGGTGATGAAAAATTACAACGAATCATTTCCTGCACATATTTTTATAAGAAGATTTTTCGTTTAGAAATGAAAACTTATCTTGATCGGTAGATATATTTTATTTTTAGAGCTATTGACCATTCAACAAGAGCAAATAAGTTCCGATAGAGACAGTATTTCATTGATACTCGTATTTTTCTAAATTGTCTCTCGCGAAGAGTTTGACCATTTTGATTTTTTCCATTTTTGTAAAACCGCTAGCAACATATGGCAAATTGATTGTAAGTGGAAATCCAGATATTTGTTAGTTATGATCAGAAGAAGAACCAATACAGTAGAAACCGTTAAAAAGCACCGCTATTACTATACTATATGAGTTGGTTGCAAAGGGAAAGCTAAATGTGTATTAGTTAAAAAAGGCTTGTCCTGTAAAATAAACCTATCAATAAAAAGTGCGGAATCACAAAGATTTGGCATTAATGAATCAACTGAAATTCATGTTCGGATAACGAAATACTTATTTTACTTAAATTTCAATTTTACTTCACTTTACTCCTTCATCTTTGATTATAATTCTAATTGTGAGCTAATACACTTAAAATTTGTCGTAAATACTTTTTATAGTTAAATGTTTTATCTATTCCTACTTTTGAACGCCTAATAATACGTGAAGGCACCAAGTATTCGATATTGAAATATATATTTTGAAATATCATCGCTCTAAGATCATGTGGATCCGCTCCCGAATTGGAGGGCCATGCAATGTGTCTGCTGTATGTACAAAAACACGCTGATTTGACAACGCAAAATTCGACCGTATGGAATAATGTTAATTTAAACTCATTTTGCGATAACCCATTAAAAGAAGAGATAACATTGCACTCACTCCATTATCTAAGCTGTTAGAGTTGCCTCGGCAACTGAGCTTCTATCTAACGAACGAAAATTTTTTGTTGACCATGATTTTAACTGACAAAGATACGAAAACTTTAACGCTATCGAAGCATAATAATTGGAAGCAGCACTTCGTATCATTATCGAACAATGTTTAAAGAAGCATGTTGGTCATCGACAGCACTTCGAGGAGAAAACGTTTTGTGTTCGCTAAATTGATTTTCGTTTACGGATAAACTTGAGATAATGCAGACTTGGTGAGTGGTACTCATGTCTCTCTCTCATTAATGTTGCGCCAGCGAGCAACCACGGTGTGAAGACCAAGGCTCTGGTCAGCTACATTTCGAGCAGCGAATTTCGTTTCTTGATCTACGTGAGTTTCTTGTAATTATTATATTTTTTACATTTTCCGTTCAAGATAGATGACGAAAATAATGATCCACAGAGTTTCCAGTAATTACATTATTTTTTACAATTTCCGTTTAGGGTAGATGAGAAAAATAATCATCTACGTGAGGTTCTTGCAATTATTATTTTTTTTACTTTTCTTGTTCTGAATAATTGAGAAAAATACTAATCAACGTGAGGTGCTGGTATTTATTATATTTTATACATTCCCCGTTTAGGATAAATGAGAAAAATAATATTCCAGGTGAGGATCTTGATTAATTTTTTTACATTTTCCGTTCAGGATATATGAGGAAAGTAATAATCCACAGAGTTTATAGTAATTACATTATTTTATAAAATTTCCGTTAAGGATAGATGAGAAAATAATCATCTACGTGAGGTTCTTGCAATTATAGTATTGTTGTATCTTCTGTTCAGAATTGATGATGAAAACACTCATCGACGTGAGTTTTTCAACAGTCATCATTTTCTCGTCTTCTTTCGAAGAAATATGAACAAAGTGATGATTACATGAGGGCCTTTTAATTACCATTATATTTTTATTTTCCCTTCAAGATTGATTAGGAAAATTATGATTTATGTAAGGTTATTGTAGTTATAATTTTTCCTATCTTCCGTTTAGGATATCCATTTTGTCAAAATATCCTTGTGAAAAATTATCGCTAGCGTTTGCTCTAAAAGTAACATTGGGGTGTAAGTTATTGTTTAGTTTAGGGAGATCTTTGCTCAGTTGATGTTACGTTTGGTTCTGAAAATATTCATTGACAGAACGCCAGAAACTAAATAAATTTTTAACAAATGTGAAATTTGTCGCGGTAATCTTAAGTAAAAAATTTGCATATATTTTTAAAAAACGTAAATTTGGTCCCGGTAATCTTAACTGGATAATGATTGCTATCATTATTATGAATGCTATTTTTACTATTACAGATGATGCAGTTGAAATTTGTTAGAATCTTTACTGGTTATGCAACAGTGAATCTCGTTCAAGGTTAGGCTTGTTTCAATAACGTTTGGAGTGCAAATTTGGTTGAAATAATTATTATTTCAATGGTTTATATTCTATCTATGTAGATATTCTTGAAGTTCTTGCATCTGTAATTTCTCAAGTCAAGTAGAAATATCAGAGCTATTACAGACTCTGTAAAATTCATCAAGTATCGTGTTGAAATATAGTCATGAAAAAATAAACGCTTGAAGGAAATTTGACTGCTATACTAGAATCGAAAGTGTCTACAATGGCCATCAACGATCATTCATGCTCGAGAAAACTTAATAAGATAATATGATAAAATGATGAGCCTGATTACAGGTTTCTTTGCTCATTTATGAACATCTGACATTTGCAACACTCAAACCGCTGTTTTTCAGCATCTTCCAGGATCAGGGCTACTGAGTAAGCTTAATGAGCTTTGGCAATTTCTTTCAGTAACTAAGTAAGCTCAGGTTGAATTCTTTCAGTAAAGAAGTAAGCTCAGATTAAATTCTTTCAGTAAGGAAGTAAACTCAGGTGATATTCTTTCAGTGAGGAAGTAAGCTCAGATGAAATTCTTTCAGTAAGGAAGTAAGCTCAGATGATATTCTTTCAGTAAGGAAGTAAACCCAGGGGATATTCTTTCAGTAAGGAAGTAAGCTCAGATTAAATTCTTTCAGTAAGGAAGTAAGCTCAGATTAAATTCTTTCAGTAAGGAAGTAAGCTCAGATGAAATTCTTTCAGTAAGGAAGTAAACTCAGGTGATATTCTTTCAGTAAGGAAGTACGCTCAGATTAAATTCTTTCAGTAAGGAAGTAAGCTCAGATTAAATTCTTTCAGTAAGGAAGTAAACTCAGGTGATATTCTTTCAGTAAGGAAGTAAGCTCAGGTTGAATTCTTTCAGTAAAGAAGTAATCTCAGATTAAATTCTTTCAGTAAGGAAGTAAACTCAGGTGATATTCTTTCAGTAAGGAAGTAAGCTCAGATGAAATTCTTTCAGTAAGGAAGTAAGCTCAGATGATATTCTTTCAGTAAGGAAGTAAACCCAGGGGATATTCTTTCAGTAAGGAAGTAAGCTCAGATTAAATTCTTTCAGTAAGGAAGTAAGCTCAGATTAAATTCTTTCAGTAAGGAAGTAAGCTCAGATGAAATTCTTTCAGTAAGGAAGTAAACTCAGGTGATATTCTTTCAGTAAGGAAGTAAGCTCAGATTAAATTCTTTTAGTAAGGAAGTAAGCTCAGATTAAATTCTTTTAGTAAGGAAGTAAGCTCAGATTAAATCATTTCAGTAAGGAAGTAAGCTCAGGTGATATTCTTTCAGTAACGAAGTAAGCTCAGATTAAATTCTTTCAGTAAGGAAGTAAACTCAGGTGATATTCTTTCAGTAAGGAAGTAAGCTCAGGTTGAATTCTTTCAGTAAAGAAGTAAGCTCAGATTAAATTCTTTCAGTAAGGAAGTAAACTCAGGTGATATTCTTTCAGTAAGGAAGTAAGCTCAGATGAAATTCTTTCAGTGAGGAAGTAAGCTCAGATGATATTCTTTCAGTAAGGAAGTAAACCCAGGGGATATTCTTTCAGTAAGGAAGTAAGCTCAGATTAAATTCTTTCAGTAAGGAAGTAAGCTCAGATTAAATTCTTTCAGTAAGGAAGTAAGCTCAGATGAAATTCTTTCAGTAAGGAAGTAAACTCAGGTGATATTCTTTCAGTAAGGAAGTAAGCTCAGATTAAATTCTTTCAGTAAGGAAGTAAGCTCAGGTGATATTCTTTCAGTAAGGAAGTAAGCTCAGATTAAATTCTTTCAGTAAGGAAGTAAGCTCAGATAAAATTCTTTCAGTAAGGAAGTAAGCTCAGATTAAATTCTTTCAGTAAGGAAGTAAACCCAGGTGATATTTTTTCAGTAAGGAAGTAAGCTCAGATTAAATTCTTTCAGTAAGGAAGTAAGCTCAGATTAAATTCTTTCAGTAAGGAAGTAAGCTCAGATTAAATTCTTTCAGTAAGGAAGTAAGCTCAGATTAAATTCTTTCAGTAAGGAAGTAAACCCAGGTGATATTCTTTCAGTAAGGAAGTAAGCTCAAATTAAATTCTTTCAGTAAGGAAGTAAGCTCAGATCAAATTATTTCAGTAAGGAAGTAAACTCAGGTGATATTCTTTCAGTTAGGAAGTAAGCTCAGATTAAATTCTTTCAGTAAGGAAGTAAGCTCAGGTTAAATTCTTTCAGTAAGGAAGTAAGCTCACATTAAATTATTTCAGTAAGGAAGTAAACTCAGGTGATTTTCTTTCAGAAAGGAAGTAAGCTCAGATTAAATTCTTTTAGTAAGGAAGTAAGCTCAGATTAAATTCTTTTAGTAAGGAAGTAAGCTCAGATTAAATCATTTCAGTAAGGAAGTAAGCTCAGGTGATATTCTTTCAGTAAGGAAGTAAGCTCACGTTAAATTCTTCCAGTAAGTAAGTTTATTCAAATTCTTTCGGTAAATAAGCAAGCTTGGGAAATTCATTCGGTAAGAAAGCTTAAACAAATTTTTTCAGTAAGAAGTAAGTAAACTTAAGAAAATTCTTCCAGTAAGTATGCTTAGGTAGTTTATTTCAGGAAGTAAGTAAGCTTACGCAAATTCTTTCAGTAAGTACATAAGCATAAGTGAATTCTTTCTGTAAGTACTGTAAGTAAGATTAGACAAATTCTTTCTTCATAATCATCGTTTAGATCGCACAAGGAGGCGAACAGACCTCTACTGTTTTAAAGCCGAACGCGGGACACGGAGTAAGCCCCACTGGAGAAGAAACAAGGAAGTTTCAAACCAGTCTTTTTTTCGTATGATTTGGTATGGTTTTGCTGACGTCATGGCAACGAACCAATAACAACGCTCATATTGCATCTGGTAGCACTGCTACCCCCGAATCTGGCTCCACTATTGGCCTAACGGCATGGAGTTTTGGTGACGTCATAAAGTTTGTTTGAAATAAGGCTTTTCTATTGGCTGGCCGAACAAGACGAGGTGTATTTACTCCCAAAGATATGACCCTACCTTGTTTCCTCTACCGTGGTAAGCCCTCACCCGCCTGTCATAAATTTGTGTTGCACGAGACAAAACTCCTCATTTCACGCGCCCAAGTTTACAGTCCCTGGCAAGCCTAACAAAACGTGGCCGGACCTCCTAACTTGACCGGCTCATCCGACGGTAATGAGACTGAGCTTTAAACTCAACTGCTCCCGTGCTGAATTCCGCTCCTGGGCTCTATGTTTATTGTAGAACTGGGAAATACAAGGGTTGCTGAGGTCTAAAAAGTTCGGGAGTTAAATTATGTCACTATTAGTTACGGTCTCCGTCGCACCTTACGGAGATAGCAGAATCTTGCAGCCTAATGAGAAACCTTAAATGTTCCAATTTCAGTCTACTCTAGACTGGACACAGGCTTTCACATCGGATGTGACAAATCCGGTTACAAAATTCCTGAATATAACTGCGCTTTAATGGTTCTTGCTCTGGCTGAGGGTGTCTGACAAGAGAACTATCGTGAGCTTTAATAAGCTTTTTAAAAAGTCCTATCGAAATGAACAACGTAGTGGGTCGTGAGAGTGCCGATATTTTATGCTGTTCTTAGTCAGTGTAGCAGACGACAGCGATGGCATACTTTCTTGGATATTTTGGAATTGAATCGCTTCTTTACGCTGATTTCGTCCTCGTTCTGTACGTTTTAACCCTGTTGTTCCGCTGCTGTTCAGAATTTTTTTTTACCCTCTCATGAGAACTAAACTTATTTAGAAAATTCGTATTAGTATAAAAATTAAGAGCTGGGACTTTCTTAGGTTTTAGAAAAATTCGAAGTAGGTGTAAATTGTATTTGCTTTTGGTCTTCAACTCATTCCAGAATTGATTACATGACCGTGTAGTTCCTAGAACATGCATGAAATTCATGAAAGGAAATGAAACAAGACGAGTGTTGGGAAAGTATGAGAGCTTCCTGAATCGAGCCTCCTTAAAATTATTCTTCAATTAATTTCAAGTTTGCGTGAAAAGTGATACACATATAGGACGATGCATTTTTACTGCAATTAAGGTGGTCAAAAGCTAAAATTACACATTTTTTCTCGCCAACGGGAGCCTCGGATGTGCACCAGAACATGAAAATATACAATACATTACCAATAAAAACATATTATAGTTTGTTGAATAGAGTTCTATTCGGTGTTTCA
The DNA here is from genome assembly GCA_030386875.1 of Morinoia aosen. Classification (NCBI taxonomy): domain Eukaryota; kingdom Metazoa; phylum Arthropoda; class Malacostraca; order Amphipoda; family Talitridae; genus Morinoia; species Morinoia aosen. Next base: position 102,290,324 of record CM059576.1, on the reverse strand, counting down.
TCTACTCCGACTTTCTTAGCATTCTATTCCACAAAATGTTTGAATTAGCCAATAAAATGGACGATGCAGAGACAATCATCTCTACACCTCATATTTTTCCTTTCGCCCTGTCAAATCATAAGAACTTGAAAAGAGAAGTCTATTATTTGTGACGAAGAAAGTTCCGTGAAGAGGCGAAGAAACAATGTCATTAGTTTTCCATCCAATAAAGCGCAATGAATTAATTTTGTTTCAGCCGTGAAACTACCGAAGTCTGCGGGATCCAGGAGCGCTCACCAATATCTGCTTGACACTGAAGACATCATGAACTTTTCTCCTGTTCGTCGGTTCATGGCTCTGTGTGGCATGGCACTGGTGAGTGACCTTCTAAATTATTTAGTGTAATTTATTTGTTTCCACTTTATTTAGTGTAAATGTAAGGGCAGGACTTGCTGGAAATACGTGTTCAAAATAACGTGGAATGAATAGTAGAAAAAGTTTATTGAAATCATGTCACGAAAGTATATAAATCCAAAGGATGGGCTTGTCGAAAGAGCTAGTTTATAATTCCATTGAGCAAATAGTAAAGGATGCCCAATGAAATCGTGTTGCAAAGAAACTATTTAAAAAAGCTTATCTTCAATGCGTAATTAAAATAAACCAAATTATGTAAAGAAATGTACAGTAAAAAGCACGGAAGTGGACTTGCTAAAAAAGCAGGTCTATAATTCCCTACCACGAATAGTGGAAGAAGCCCAACGAAATGACGTCACGAAGAAACTATTTTAAAAATAGTCTCATCTCCAAGACACAGTGAAAATGAGCGAAGACTTTTTGCATTCTTTAGGTCAGATATTCTTCGGCCAAGATGCACGGCGCAGAATTGAGTTAATTTGCATGAAGGGTGTGAGCTAGCACACGACATTTTTCTGGACATGGCGCATTCGTTCGCCTTGAAATATAGCGTAATGAAGTTCTATCATGAGGTACCTTGAATGAAGGGAAAGTTTTCTTGAAAAGAAAAAAAAATGATAAAATATGTATGTTGTATCTTTCAGAAAAATTTCATACTATTTTGAGTTAAATGCAAGTAATTGTTTAAAATCAGCAGCCAGCGATACAGCCGATCCAAAAATTTAAAAGCCAATCAGCATGCAGTTAATCCAGTCTATGTCAAACCATCAATACAGTCGACCCTCATGTTATTCAAGATCGTCTGATGCGACTCTCTACTTAGATAAATAAAAATTAGTCGAGGACATTTAAAGTCATTCATAGTTCTCAATGAGTATTTGTTTAGTAACATGAACTCAGCAGTGGAAAACTTGATTAAGGTTCACGAAATAAATGCAAAGAATCTCCCTGAGTTTGCATTCAACTCATGCACAATTTAGTTCGGAATAAAAATGATGAAACAAAGAATTCGGATTTTTTATGAAATATGATCTATATGTACAAATTTTTCATCTTTATTGCAAGCATCCATGTTGTGTGGCAGGTTGAGGTATAATATCACTGTCTCGTTGGGATGAATCAGTGGTACATTAATACCTACGCTATTTAACAAAAATCAAGCAATATAATATCTCACGAATAGAATATCAATATTTAATAGAGTAAAATAGGCACGGCACAAGCAAAAATGAAGTATTCCTCGTTTATAGAATCCCACCGTTTCCCCGAGGTAACTCTTATACATAATAATTGGAGGGCAAATATGCAGAGTGACCTAACCCACAAATCAGATGTCAAAACTGGAGAGTGGATTAAGTGATAATTTCACCTCATAGCGACGTAGATGTCTTTCAGGCAGAATGGCCTAGTTCTTAGTTCAGTTCCTAGTTAGTAACTCAGCTACGAAATGCCAGTTTGGCAACCCTGCGATGAACACCACGCCTCTAACTTGAGTATCCTAAAATTCTGTGTTTTGTGGGTTAGAACACTCTGCATATTTGTCCTTCAATTCCGGAAGTGTTTTTGAATTCTATTTCTACAACCACCTGATATGATATCGTGCTTTTGTGCTGTGTGCTGCAAGTCCAGTTTCATACACATTGCGTAATTAAATAATAATAATATAATATTATTAATATTATCTACATTATTATTTTTTCATTTCTATTATTATTATTATCCTATTAGTCGTCATACAAAAAATAAAAAACTGAACATAAATCATTCATTTAAAAAAATAACATCTGTGAAATGGTCTCCTTTTCGATTAATTACTGATTTATGACCCATAGAACGGCTTTATTTTCAACAAACTTCATGACGATCGACCGGATGTAAACTTATAAGTTGAAGTTCTTCAATATGTTGTTCACTTGAATTCCTAAGTGCCAGTGTAGCAGAATAAGAGAGATGGGATGCTAGTAATTTAATAGTAAAAAGCTTCATTTTATTAAGTTTATTTAAACGAAATGAAAGTCTCTCTATGTGCAATCAAGAACTAAATCATGGAACTTATTTCGCGGTGAGACCAGGGACTGTCAACGTTTTGTATTTTCTAGTTATACTAGTGTTTTCAACCCGTCAACAATGACTTGATTCGATATTTCTTTAGACCAGAGCTTCTTAACCCGTTGGGAACGGCAGAGTTGCCAGGTGGGGAATTTCGCACATTTGTTTCCCCCCCAAAAAGCAGATAGTACTTCATAATCTAACACATTACAAATAAATATTTACTTTCTTTACAATTCACAAGCCTTTACAGGCTGTTTTAATATCTAACAAGGATAACGAGGTATGTCATGTTTGGAGACAGGTGTCGTCAACGCCAGATTATGAATGTAACAAATAAGTAAATGGAAGATGCTGTGGTGGGGAATGCTCCATTACCTACCGATGATGTGGTGGGGAATGGAGAGTTGGCTCACTTAAAAGTGGGGAATTGGAGAAAACAGGAAAGAACCACTGCTTTAGACGAATCTTATAGATGTGGATGACAAACAAGTGTATCCATCCAAAGAGTACCCGCGATTAAAATATTCTTGTACTTGTGCACTGGTGAAACTCGTATCACAGATACGGTCATTGAGCGTCCTTTAAAAGGGACGAAAGAGACAAGGACCAACCAACCAAGATGGACCAGCGAATTTAATGTGTTCTATGAGATGCATATTGTAACACATAGGAGAAATTACGCAAAAAAAAATTTATCAGTGTTTTTATTTATAAATTTAGGAAGACACCTGGCATTTAATATATAACATCATTGATACTTATAAGGGACAGGTGTATGGTGGAGAAAAATTTAAAATGAGCGTCAATAGTCAACGTGGCTCTGTCTAGGAAAAAATTAGTGGTTATGTTCGTTTCTACACACATTTTTATTTAGTCTCGTACCCTGTAGTTCCATTTTATTCTGTATTGATCTTGGTAATATATTAATGTGCAAGATATGCGAAAACGAGGGCAACCGATAATATTTGATAATATTCAATATATGTTATTACGCTGGTAACTATACATTTATGTGTTTCACATCATTTATAAATAAATAAAAATATCATTGAGGTATCTATGCTACAGCTTGATCATAAATTTCTACTCTTGAAGACTACATCCCTTATTAATAATTTTACAACTAAAACATAAATTTTTCCACGCAAAATAGATACTTAATTCTCAGGTGTAGAGTCCGTAGAGTTCAAAATTTTCGAAAAATTTGAACTCTACGGACTCTCTACCTGAGATTTAAGTATCTATTTTGCTAATGAAAATTTAGTGTTTTGAAAATTGTTAAAAAATATCGGTAAAATTGTTAATAGGGGATGTAATCTTACTGAAGACAGAAGAGAATCATTAGAGTGAAATTGGAGACTTATGCTAATGCTCAGTCCAATCTTTATAACTAGTAAGACCCGTTGAAATTCTACGGACAATATCATCAATAAGCTAGGTAGACCCGTGAAAAATTCGCTCAACATTGCCTTAGAAATTCTAACATATCCCATGCTAACCTAACATGTACTAACCTATCCTATCCTAACCAAAGCCATCCTGATAATATTTCAAACATTAAAAATCAAGAACTCGTAAAAATTTCATCAACATTACCTAACCTAAGCTAACGTAACCTATCCTAACCTATTCTATCCCAACCTAACCTAATTTAATCTATACTAACCTATCCCATCCTGAATCATTTGAATTGTCGTAATCAATGAGTTGAGCAATGTTATCGTTCCGCTAGGGGGACCCGTGAAGAATTTCCGTCAACATAACCTAACAAATTCTAACATAACATATTCTATCCTAACTCATCCTAGCCTAACATATCTTACTATCCTACCCTAAAAAAGCTATCCTGATAATATGTCAAACATAGAAAACCATGGACCTGAGAAAAAATTTCATCAACATTACCTAAACTATGCTAACCTGATCGTCAAACGTATCAATGAATGTAAAGGCGATTTTTTTAATTCTAGACGATTCTAGACGATTTTAGACGATTTAGACGATAGCCGATTTTTTAATGTATCAGGAATTCGGTATCCATGATACTGCAAACTCGGATGAGAACGTGACGGACGAACTAACTAACTAACTAACTAACTAAGGGAGGAGGAAGCAGAATATTTTATAGATAGTCTATTTAGTAATAGGAGCCGCATCTATCCGTCCGCCCGTCCTTCGGTCTGTCTATTCGTCACACCCGCTAGTAGAAAGTGTGTCATGAGCGTATCTAAGATACAAGCGTCATCAACTTCACAATAATTATTTTCGGTGTATTAATCCGTCAGATTTGGAGTGGAATACATATGACGTGTATTTTTAGGAAATAGGAACGTGTTTCAGGTGATTAGTCGAACATTATAATGCATTTTTGACGGGCTGTGCGCACTCGTCTGAACCAACTCTACTGAACTTGAATTTTTTCATTTCTTCTTGCCTTTATTTCAATTCGCCCTTTCTCTTATTTCGAAAATAGGGGAAAAATAAAACAACTATGAACTTTAGAATTTTAAGTTAAGTAATTGATGAGAAAATTTGTACTGTTCATACGATTTTTCTTCATAACTTACCAGGCAAATATTTGAATCATTTTATTATTTTTAAATTTTGAAATATTATTTGACATGAACGAGGGCTACGATAGGGTATGTTATGTTAGCATAGGTTATTTTAGGATAGGCTAGGGTACGTTAGGATAAATTAGGTTAGTATAGGATTGGTTAAAATAGGTTAGGTTCGGATAGGTTAGGATAGATAATGTTGACGGAATTTTTTCACTTGTCAACCTAGCTTACCGATGACATTGCTCACAGAATTTCTACGGGTCCTGCTATTTGGTTGATAAATGTGATGATTGCAGGTTGCAACTTTACTTTCTGATAACTCGAGCAACCGTAAGTGTACGATGTAACTGTCTATGACCTGTGATATAGGCTGCACTACCTCTACATTTTCTCCAGTACTAATATTCCAGATATGAGTATCAATATCTTTTTAAAATATCTCTAAAGAAATGAATCTTGTATCAGAGGTTTTAGCTGTTACACTTGTTACAAGTACAGGGAGCGGCATCAATTCTGCATTTTCGAAAAGACTGTGATAAACGGGTGTATTTTTAATTTTTTTTATTAATATTATCTTATTAGGCGTCATACAAAACATTTGAGAAAATGAAATACAGTCATCCATTCTGTAAAAATAATATCGGTGATATGATCTCCTTTTCGATTAATTACTGATTTAAGCTTCCACAGCCTTCTCGCAAATGTAGCACTGACTGACTGCCTAACCCTGTACACGGTGGAGGAAACAAGGTAGAGTCATTTCTTTGGGGGGAAATACACCTCCTCTTTTTCGGTTAGCCAATAGGACGGTTTTATTTTCAACAAACTTTATGACGTCATCATTGCGATATGTCGTTAGGCCAATAGTGGAGCCAGATTTTGGGCTAGCAGTGTTTTCAGATTGAATTTGAGCGCTGCCATTGGTTTGTTGCCGTGACGTCAGCATTGCCACTCGGTCGACGAAAAAAAACTTGTTCGACCCTACCTTATTTCTTCTACCGAGACCCTGTATAAGTAAAGCCTATCATTTCTACTCTGACAACTTTGCGTGTTACAGATGGGTGGATTTTGCCCCGGTCCAGCGCGCTGGCATCCAGGTGTTGAAGATCGACATCGAGGCTTTGGTGGTGGCCGAGGTCCATTCACGGATGAGGATCGACATAAGATATTCTTCGAACGAATGATGAAGTTGCGTCAGCTCAGGGAGCTTACCAAGCGCCATGAGAAGTAATAATTCTACCCTGTCATCGCAAACGATTAGAAGATACTGCAAATCTGGTTTCGTCTTCATTTTTAAACGTCCGACCAACATCAGTCACCGCTAATTATCACCTTCACACGGTGTACACGGAGGGGATTCCCTTAATGCAGCTGACCGACCAGTAGTAACAAACTTAATTTTCATAAATACCTAATTAAAGCTAAATCATCAACTTCGCCATAATTATTTTCGGTGTATTAATCCGTCAGATTTGGAGTGTATTAATTAAATCAACTCAAATTTAAGGTCAATTGTAGAATCAATTTTGAAAATAGCAAACATTAACTGGATATTGCTTTGATTTACGAAGCAATAACCCGTTCATGTTTGCGATTTTCAAAACTGATTTCTACAATTGACCTTAAATTTGAGTTGAATATTGAACTTAAGTGTAGGCAATTGCGGTTAAAGTATTAATGAATTCCGACCAAAGCCGTAAGAATACTATGAATGTTTTAGCAAACCTACTTCATCAAATTAACTGTATTGTTCATTAGCTAATACATTAGTGAGAAGTGTTCCTGAATTAACTGTTTAAATGCGTGTCTTTTCATTTTCGAACCCAAAGATTTCGCGTTTGAATAATCTTCGGATGAATTTTTATCAACCAAATAATAATACAAAGTTGTTGCTTGCTTGCTTGTTTGGTTGGTTTGTCTCTCTGCCACACTCGTAATGATGCTCAAAAGAACATTTTAATTCGCGGTTACTATTAGGAAAGATATATTTGTTTGTCAACCACATTTGGAAGATTTATTTAAAGAAAATATTGAATCCCTTCATTTTTGTCGGGCCGAGTACACTAGTAAATATCTTACAGTACAATTCATCAACAATTATTTTTAGTCACTGTGTATTGTTTACGTATCCAGTTTACAAAACATAAATAAGGACGAGTTGATCGAATAAGTGAGCAAGCAACAAACTGTTTATTAACGAAAAAGAAGATTCTGTCAAACAGTCGTTTATTTTTTCAATTCTGTCAATTTTCAATCTACCTATATTATTTCTCCTGAAAATGACAAAAATAATCCTAACCTGAGTTTAAACTACTTTAAAACAATAAATGATGTATTATGAACTTTATTTTTCAGTAACATTTTGCGAGGCCATCATGCAGTTAACTATTTTTTGAAATAAATTACGCTCGGTCAAGGAGTGCAAAAATGACTAGAAATCATGAGAGCGTGTTTGAAAGTGAACCATCAACCACAGAATATTCGCAAGCTCCACAAAAGAAATCAGTCTTCCTTTTGAACTGAAAATGAGTAGTTGTGTGCATGCATTTACTAAAATATTCTTACGTGATTCGTTTGCGTAACTCTGAAGTATCTGCGTCAATGTTCTGTTACAGTAAAATACAGCAAAAATAGAATTCCAGTAGTTCATTTTGCGAGCTACCGGAAGAGAGCCAAGCTTCTAACATCTTGCACCCTCAAAGCTCGTTGAAAGAAAAGGGCAAACTTCCTACAACTCCAGGAATTTAAAGATAGCGAGCTCTGCCAAACAATGACTTCAGGAGGACTTGAGAGAAAAATTGTAAATTAAATTTGGGGTGATTAAAGAAACGAAAAAGCCATTAGAAGTTCAGAGAAGTAATTATCATTTTGCACAGAAAAGTACTCCGATCTAGTGCGCAGTTGGAGTGAGAGCTGCTACTCGTGTTCTAAAAACCTAATCGCTAGACAGATACAGTAGTCTTAAATATTGATGTGCTTTGAAGCAAGATTATTTGCCAGCGTTTAATCAATTAGCTTGTAGATGGGAAATTCATCGTAATGAAATTAGTTAATGAATGCTGTCAGGACGCATCATTAGGGCACGTTGAAGGGTGCGTTAACTAATTTTGTGAGAAATCTAATGATTAAATAATTTTGTATCATGGAAAAGAACAAAATTCAATTCAATTAAGGTGATGCAAATAATTATGTGCAGTGTTTCTTCAAATTCAGAGGAATTAACTTCTGGACACAATGACATCTACTTCTGTTTAAGCCGATACTCATTTCAGAATCTTAAAATACGAGTAGAGGCGGGGTAAACTCTCTTCCTTTTCCCTACCGGGAGAAATTCCGGTTGAGCGGGGTTTCGGACTCTCTACATCGATTTTAACCACTAAGTGATGATGGCCACAAATCACTTCGAAGATTTGATATTCACTAACACATTTTGATTTATTCGTAAATGAGAAAAAAGTTTTCAGGAAAGCAAAACAAACGACGCATTTTGGTGAGTTAACTAAGAACAACACATAAAGCATCAAACTCACGCTAGATGCCTTTCATTTATTCTTAAATCATAAGGAAATGCAAATGCTACAAATGCAAATGCTCACGGTCTATTCTCTGCTATAGTGGTTTAAATAATTTTCCTTTATCAGCGTGAAACTGCAGAAGCTAGTATCGAGCGGAATTTATTTGGAAGACGGAAAAATAGATTTATTTAGTCGAAATTATTAAGTAATTCAAACAAATAAAATTTAGATACAACAAGATCTCAGTTTCATAATGCACACGTCGTCTGCGCCAGTAGCACCACGGGTATGTAACATAGGCAGGGGCGTAAATGACAACAAGGTAAAAAGCGCATTATTTATTCCGTAAATTTCCATCCTTTTGGTATCCGTAAAAACTTAATTTGATATCTATTGTGGGAGCATTGAATTCAATTTCTCATCCTTTGGTTATGTAATAAACTCAATTTCATATCCTTTGGGAGGGTAACATAAACAATTCAATATCATATTGATGACTGAGAACTAAATTTGATGTCCGAAGGAAGAGCAATAAATGCCATGTTACATTCATTGAGACGTAGTGAAATAATTCTGTTGCGCTTAATGATTCAATTAGTATGATACAAAATTCAAATCTCAACCACTCGTACACACTAAATTAGTTCGTTAATGAGAAAAAAATGACATCTTCATTAATGGTTCTTTTGATCACGAACAAAGATAGCAGTAACGCAAGCCCTTACTTTATTCTGACATTGCGGCCCTGGAGACCCGAGCACAGTTTCTTATCTGGCGCTCCTGCACTTACCCTGAGAGCGCTCATTATGCAGGAGAGACTGATGCACGGTTATCACAGGCAAGCTTCATTTTGCCCAAGTGCGTTTAGCTGCAATAAGCCCTCGGATTCTGGTAATGGTAGCATATGAGCTCCCGTCCAGGCTCTGTAACGGGGCTGTGTGAGTGCTAGCGGTGACTCTTGGTCTTAAAGCATGGTCATCGCAGACGAAAAACAAAGCATAATTCAGTCAATGCTTGTATCTAGTCGCTTATGAAACGCAAAAAACATTTTTGTGGAAGGTGGTTTTAATGGTCATCGTGGACGAAAAACAAAGCATAATTCAGTCAATGCTTGTATCTAGTCGCTTGTGAAACGCATAGAACATTTTTGTGGATGGTTGTTTTGCATCGTGAATGAAAAACAATACGTATTTGTATGAATTTTTTTCCCATCGTGGATGAAGGCAAAACCCATTTTTAGCGATTCTAGTTCCATTGTGTCTGAAAAATGGTCAATGGCTCTGTGGATGCTTGCTTTTTGGCGCAGATAAAACGCAACGCATGTGCCTTGGGATCTTTGAAATACACCGTAAATAAAAATCCAAAGCACAGAGAACTCAGTGAAAGTTTTCAGTTCATTGTGGATGAAAAATAAAGCATTCTACTTCAGATGTCTGGTTTACGCAAAGGGTAAAGTGTGTTAAGTGAGAAATACCTTCATACGAAAAACAGGAGTTAAATCGTATTCCATCCCAATGAAATCCCATGTAACAGGACAACAACACACATGTTTCCCCGATTGTATCCAGCCGAGACCAGCAGTGAACTCACTGCTGCAAATATTCCTTACCGACTCAGAAAATGAACAAGAATTACCGTTCTGTAGCGCTACTTGTCGTTCAGAAGCCCTTGTTATTGCCGCATTGTATATCCCTTTAGGTTATCAAGGTAGTAATTTGGACAGTTTAGTCTGTGATAAATACTCCTTCTCTTAGGTCTCTGTTATGCCCGATGACACGTAGTGTGAACAACTATCTTAGGGTGTCCTCATTTTTCACCTTAACATGTTTCCTGCGATTAGTTAAAATTGGAGTTCAATGTTCAATTTTTATTTAAAGTCAATTGTAGTAACAACTTTGAAAATAGCGAGCATTAACTGGATCGCGGTTTCATTTAGCTTCATAAAATATTTATGAGATTGAGTTGGTGAGCAAGTCGGTCAGCTGAATTATGAAAATATACTCTGTGACTACCGGTGAGTCTCTTCGCAGGGAACGTGCCAACTGTTGCAAGAAAGAAGTTTTAGCATTCGTACCTACTCCTAGAAGATCTCTGTTTTGGCTTGATGCTTAAGAGAAGAACGATCATGCGATCATTGAACAGAACATAATGTCGAAAAGCAAGATTACCTTTTCTATTTCGGGTCAATATGCATGAGACGATGAAGCGTTTAATATGATCTTTACCTGTGAAAATTTAAAGCTCTGGATACTGAGCCCGAGTCGTCAAAATGTTCAGTTTTGATTGCATCTATTTGAATTAAATAATTTTCTGGATAATGCGCGACCGCTGATAAAATTATCAAGTCAAATTTTACTTATTGGTATTCAAAAACGTTTAAATATTGAAGTGTTAGAATATTTTTCGAAATAGCAGGTGGGTTGGGCTTGTAGGGGGGGTGGTGAAGTGTGTTAAAAAATGATCAAAAATAACAATTCATGGTCTCCCGAAACGGAATAATTATTTCGTTCTATCCGAAAAACCATCCCCTAAATTTTCATAGCAGCCATGCATTATTCGACTACAGCATGTCTATCTTGAATTTTTTAAAGATGTAAGAACATTTTTCCCGAAGTGATACTGCTTAAGATACTCTAAAATATAATCTAGTTTGGAAGTTATTCTTGCATGCGATTGCAAATCTGTGTTACGCTTAAATACAATGAAAGTCATGCTGCATTGAATAAAGGTAATTCATATTTCTTAAAGCATAACAAAATCCATGAATAACTCATGGTAGGCGTGTTTGGGTCGTTTTTTCCGGTTTCACGTGTTGAACGGATGGGCCTCTAATACGTTCTTATATAAAATTTAAATACTACGCTTCTCCCAGTTTCAATGGTTTGACATCATAGTTTGCAAAAACCAGTCGCAACCGCATAAACTCTTACGCAAGTATTTGTGCCTTCAATTCGTATTCCGAATAGCTAATTCTTCCAACGATGTATCTAAAAGTAAAACCGAAGTCCACATGGACGAATTGGAAGTTTGTATCGAATATTTCTGTAACGCTTCGGCCGTCCCCGACTAGGGGCCAATGCGTAAAAGTTAGGACGTGCCTGGGGCCAAAGCTTGGCGCAGGCATGCGAGGGTTCAAACGAAGCAATTTTCTACGCCACCGAAGTGGAATTTCATTAATATTTCCCGGATTATAGGCAAGGATTGGTCCGATTTAAGTAAGAGTTACTGATGAAAAATTCTGAGGTCTTTTTAGTTGAATTTGTTTAGCAGAAAACTCCTCTAACAATATTGCGCAGCGAGATGACGATATTGGTGATGGAAGTTTGAGTCTTGTAAAGAGGCGATGGACTGACAGCTGTCGTTCAATTGTGAGATCGTATTACCGGATGCTGGAACGGACATGGAGAGTAAAGAACTCATTCGGGTGACAATCGACTTTGCTGCTTAATCCTTCAACGTCACCTTTTTTGAACTCATATTACCATTATTACAACTACCATCATTCAACTGGATTTGGCATATGGTTGTCATCGACATCCAGGTAAGGAAGAAATTGCCACTCGGCGGTGAACTTCAAGCAAAAATTTGGGGTAGGTATTGGGAAATAAATGCATTACACGTATATTAAAGCAGTTTTTTAAAAGGGACCTTGTGGTCTACTGAGGCATTAAAGAGCTTAGCGTGCGACAGGATAGCAATGTATTAAATTCTACTTCGGATAATGAATTATGAAGGATTGAAATGTACTACACGATGAAATGTTCAAAAGAACTAAGCGCCAAGTGTTCTACACTTTTTTCAAAGTTCACAAAAAGAATCGAAAATTTCTATAGTTAGAAATACACGCCCAAAAGACTTTGTTGAAGACTCTTCCTCGAAATCCAAGAAGTTCTCTTTGTGCTTCACTCCATGCGAAGTTCAAGATTGGGGTAAGTATTGGTAGACTTTTTTGGGAAATTCTTACAGTTCACGAACGAATTGGAGCACTTAGAGTATTTTCAACATAGCATCGAGAAAGTTCCCCAGGGTCAGCTGTTGTGGGAATTTTGTGGCAAAGATTGCTGGTCGACATAGCTCGATGATTCTTAAGCCTTAAGCAACGGCTCTGCGTTTATACTGGGTGAATTATTTTTTGATCTAGATATACAGTATGTCCCTGAAGTTGTGCACCATCCAGTTTATTTATAAAAATACATATGTATATCAATTTTATCAATGATAATCATCTTCCAAAAATAATAAAACAATTGCACTCTTTCTTGCACTGTTAGCTTTTCAACCATTTCAGATCTAATCTGAAACATAAAAAAAATTATTATGTGTTACTCGACTCATTAATGAGTAAAAGATTCGACTTAAAAGAGAACGGAATGTTGGGATCGTACATCATAAGTGTACGATCATAAATTCGGTGTTTTTTCTTTAAAGTTGAGTGTAGGTTGCATCTGGCAACGTGAGCCTTCCTCCGTATTACGGCCCTTAAAAAGAACGGCGGAGACAATGTTGTGGCCATTATTGCAGCATTAAGGGCTTCCATAAATTACTTACGCCCGTCCGGTCTCCTGTGCTGACTTTCTCCGGAGTTAAGGAGCCAGGGGTTGGTGTGAGTTGAGGATAGAAACTGATTCGTAGAGTATTGAGTTAATTCAAGTAAAAAATGCATCCTGTAAAGCCTTTTAGTATAGGCCATTGTGATTGTTGCAGTCTTAGAAAGGAAACCTTTTTCAGGTCTCAGGGAAGTTAACAACAAATCGTTCATTTCATTTTTGCAGCACCTGAGAACCTCTCAACGCGGTAACACGATGGACGACGTCTGAGAAGGACACATAAAAAGAGCCCCAGCCAGGGGCGGTTTGGGGTAAAGTTTGAAAATAACAATGCTCATTCGAGCTTTGGTTCATCCCGACGCGCTCTTTCATAAAATGTTAATAAATTGTGCTACTTGTGGTAGAAGTGTGTCATTCAAGATCTTGAAATTAAGAAAAATGGCTAAAAAGATAAAAATATGGTTTATTTAGGTCTCCTGGTGAAGATTTTTAATTCTATTTATTAAATACCTTCATAACTACGTGGGAAACGTAACATATGCGTACAAATATTTTTCGACCACACAGATTTGTGAGCATGCTCTCTACAACGGCTTCTGAGAGCTACTCAGGTAATGAGCATGCTGCCAATATCGGGACCTGATAGCTACTCAACCAATTAGCACGCTGCTTATAACGGTGTCTGAGAGCTACTCAGTCAATGTGCTCGTTGCTTATAAGGCGCATGAAAGCTACTCAACCAATGAGCACGCTGCTAATAACGGCGCCCGAGAGCTACTCAACCAATGAGCTCGTTGCTTATAACGGCGCCTGAGAGCTACTCAACCAATGAGCTCGCTGCTATAACGGCGCCTGAGAGCTAATAAGTCAATTACTGCGGTACTTGTAGCAGCGCCTGAAAGCTACTGAGCCAATTATCAAGCTGCTTAAAATGGCTACTGAAAGCTATTAAGCTGATAACCATTCTGTGTTCAGCGGCGTCTGAGAGTTTCTAATCCAATAACAACGCTGCGTGCAACAGCATCTGAGAGATTATGAGGTTTTTTAGCCAATAACGGGGCCTGTTAGCTTACCGCGTTATCAAAAACGTTTAAAACTTAGATTTTAAAAAGTTTGAATCAGTGATTTCACATCATACAGAGTGTTAATAGTATGCACGCAAAATTAAAGCACACATTTTTCACAAAGAAAGTACAAATAAATATAGAATGTCAAAATTAACTTATGTGGTTCAAGATACGCCACTTCAGTCACACAACTTTTCATGCTTTCATTTTAACATAATTGTTAGCTCTGAAGTATCTTCCTCCGTTGCTTCACATCCAATGGGTTAGAAAGTTTCATTCGCGCTAAAAAATTATTTGAATAATTTTTTATTCATGATAAAATGCGTTAGTGTAATAAATAAATATTAATAAATTGATTGTAGACTGACGTCAGTTCAATTGTTTCATCAGAGCTACTCACACACTTCTGCATTTTAGTGTCATAGTCTGTAAAATTGTACGTCAGACTTTGTGATCAGTTCAGAGCTAATATTTTTTCATAGCAGTTATTGATACTATATAATCGCAAATTTTTAATTTTTTGATGTTTTTTCCGCTTAGTATTTACCCCTGAAGTTTTTTTATTTTGTCACTTTAAACCTAATTCTGAATATTTTTGCCCCTGTTGAACTCATTGGAGACATTGGTAGTGATTTCATATATATTAATAAATTCTGCTTTGATAAATGGGTATTGCAATTAAACAAAAAATGAAACTACGTTGGCCTTGAGGACTCTCTTTACTCTTGTCTTACTTAGTAAAATTGTTCGCAATGATTTTCATCAAGCTCTACGACTATTTCCACATCTCGTTCACTGTGAGATGAAAGCTATCTAGGATTAATTTAGCTGGATGGAAAACTTCGTTCTTGAATTATTATGAGAATTGATATCCCAGGCATGAATTTTGTAACTTTTATATTTTATTCTAGAACCAGACTCTGTCTCATCCAACACTTACTAGAGACTACGTTGGCGCCTAAGGCTTGTCCGTCCTCAATTCTTGAGAAACTCTTAATTAATTTATATTCGACCTTGGAACTACCAACAATTGGCCAAACACAAATAAAATTGTTGAATCAACACAATTATTATTCGAAAATGATATGTTCACTCATATAAAATCCTATCAGAGATGTGAAGGAATATAATTGACATTTTATCGTTGTCATGCCCCATAATTTGAAGAATTAGTTCTAGTACTGTTGGTTATAATCACTCAGTACACCGTCATAAGCTTATTGTTTCGAAGCATTAGAACTGCTTTGATCCAAAATAAAACACGAACGAGCCCTTCAATCCCAACGCTTCCACTATATTTCACAAATTATCGCTGTCAAACACTTTAAATTGAATAAATGTGTTCTAGTACTGTTAGGTATAATATGGTAGTATACCGGCATAAGTTTATTGCATTATACCTGCTTTGATCCAAAATCAAATGCGAATAAGCCCTTCAATCCCAACGCTTCCACCAGCCACTGATGTCCTGTGCCTGAACAGAGCGTTTCGAGCAGCCGACTGGTGGTAGGCGATCTCCTGGTCCACTGATTCATGAATGCTTTACGCGGGTCGCTGCTCCAGTCAGAGGAGGCCAGTCTTTTTATTGATGCGTTTGAGCGTAAACAGGATGTGGCGTTAACATGGATATTCTTGGAGCGGAACTAGGAGGTCGATGTAGCATACATGTTAGTGAGGCACGTTTACGAGTGGTCGTGATTGTAGCGTGAGCACTCTATAAGGGATAGCTAGACGTAGGAGCATCATAGTTTGTACACCCAATAAGCAGTACTTGGGTGAGCTCATATCGCGGTACTCAGTGAGCGAAACTTAAATGAGGTTGTAACATTGCAATCGGTTAGCAGAACTGGAATATGGGTAAAATTTTTATGTTACTCGATGAACGAAACGTGAATGTGGTGGTAGCATTGATACTCTGAGGGGCAACTTTGGAAGTTTTTGCCGCTTGGATTTTCAGTAAGAGAGACTAGGGGGTGGTAATATTTGACACAGACATTTGGTGAGAGAAATCTGGTCGTTACATATTAGTGTGTATAATGAGCAAAGGAAAGGAAACACGGTAGGGTTATTTCCATGGAGAAAATACACCTCTTTTTGTTTGGCTAGCCAGTAGAAAGACTTAATTTCAAAGAAACTTTATGACGTCACCAAAGTGCCATGTCGTTAGACCAATAGTGGTACCAGATTTGGGGTTAGCAGTGGTACCAGATGCAATGTGAGTTCTGCCATTGGTTTGTTGCTATGCCGTCAGCAAGGCCACGCAATAGACGAAAAAAGACTGGTTTGACTCCACCTTCTTTCTTCTACCATGATACAGAGTAAGAGAGGAATGGACTTAGCTACAAGCCAAGGCAGGGCTAAACGAAAAGTTAAAACTTGATATGATTGATAGGGTGCGAGGAAAACGAGGATAGCAGCCATAAAACAATGTTTGGACTAGCTATCGCCGTATTGCAAGTAAAAAATTTCAAGGAATCATCTCATCATAAAGTACAGTTATAACATTCTGAAAGGAATGCAAGCGACGTGATTGTGGTTTTAATTGATGAATATCCTGCCATTATTATTCTGTTAACGATGAACATTTATAAAATAAATACTGGAAGATTATCTGCTGGATTGAATCGGCCACAGTTATTCCGTCTATAATAAGACAACCGAAAATTGCTACACCACAAATGCATGTGACAGCTCCTGATGAGTTGAATAATTGGAAAAAGGCTGTTTACAGTGATCATTAGGTTCAAAATTAGATGAATGTTAAAAGTTTCACTATTTTACGACTGTTGATACAATTATCTGGTTGTAAGAAATTATTTCAGACTACCAGAAGGCTAACGTATGGGTGTCAGTAATGATTTGACTTCTATAAAATGCCTTTAGCATCAAAAGTTCGCCTTTAATTACACTGTCAAAATCAGATTAAGCAAGGAAGGAAACTAATTTTTGTTGTGCTTTTCTCTCAATCACATTCCGTTTCAACATATTACACGGGTATTACGATTCCAATGTGTTATTATCAGTTAAGGAGGTTAATGTTTCGGTGTTTTAAAAATCCAGTGTTTCAACATTTCATGTTTATACTTTATTGGAAATAAACTGTTTTCTTTCTTTTCTTTTCTTTCTTCAATAAGTTCGCGTTACGTGTTATAAAAGACGGCAAAAGAAAACAGTATTCTCATTTCGATCTATCTCTTCTCTGTTTCCCTGATAGCGAACGTTAGGAGGATACAACAGATAAGCTTTCCTTAAAAGTTAAAATCAAACCGTTCACGTCAGTTCTATCGGTTGGAATCGTCGATGTCTCTTCATCACGGAAGCTTTCGTAACTGTCCGTTTCCGGCCGACGGCGCCCTTGTAATTGGTCCAAAAGTTGGCCTCCTACAAAGCAATTAGAGGAAGTTCTTCAACGGGAGCGGCGGACGACAGCACCACGTCTTGTTTTGCCCCGGCCTGCCAACTTTGTTGTCCGGACTTCAGGCTGACAAGGCAGGCGAGCTCCCGGATCCACAAACACGATGTTCCAGTCCATGGACAGGAAAAATAGCTAGGAGGAGGCGGGTAATGGAAAGCTGGCCTAAGAGACTATATTGGTACAAAGAGAAATATGAGCGCATCGCAAAGATGCTTGCTCTTTTTATGTTAGTGATCGTCACTCTCCTCGTGTTAAAAAATTGCTAATTCCCTCATAGTCAAGCTTTATTCCTACGGTTTGAGAGGAATTGTTTTGAGATTTAGTTAGTATAAAGGTTTAAAATGAGGCTGAGCATTTATAAATGGACGTTGTCGACCGGACTAGCTTGAAAACGTTTTTCAAGAACTTTTCCATTAAAATAACCATGATTGGGGCCTGAATTTGCAATTTTCCTTCTCATTGTAAAATATTGGGCACCACAAAAACTGAGCTTATTGACGTGACGAGGGAAAACTATTCAGAGCTGCCCGAATTCTAAGAAGCACAACACGGAATTCGAAAGCATTCGAAAGAATTTAACATCTGCTGCTTCACCGCTGTAAGCAGCTCACACGCAAACGGTCTGCACCGAGCTGCGCTGCAGGGGTCTCATTACTTTAATTAATGTGCTGGAGATGTCGTCGTATATCTAATAAATACGACAGAATTATCCGCTGTATTAAATCGGCCGCCATTATTCCATCTATAATAGGATAACTTCCGAAAATTGCCGCTAAATGCAGTTCGCACGTAAACGGTCTGCGCCGAACTACGCAGCGAGGGCCTGATCATTTTAACCTGCGGAGACGTCTATGTAGATTCTCAAGTGGGAGGGGATATATGAATATCAACTGATATTTCTCACAAGTTGAACTATTTTTTGAAGGTGATGATGGAATAATTTCCTAAATGTTTTTTTTGGTTTGTTATTCATAGTAAACACCTGATTGTTTTTAGAGTTTAAAAAACACATACTTTTAAACTCAGCAAAAACATTCACTAAAAAGCCTTCAATCTATACAGAAACTTGAAAATATTTTTGAACTAAATTTCATCACAAAAATAAGAACATTATATATTTTCTCGTGCTTTATGAACTGCAATTATTAGCTGTAGTACGTCGAAAGTCAAAAGGCTTCTCACATGGGGTATTATTAGAAGGTTATTGTTCGAAAACATCTTCTAAAAATCTTTCCCGGAATTATCGGCACACGAAACTATATAAATTCCCATTTTTCTAGCGACAAAATAATAAATTTAAAAGCCTGGTTGACCAGGTACACAACACCTATCAAACGCTACCCGGTCGAATTTCTGAGGCTGACAGAAACTGTTTGGTCACTCGAGGGTGAAAACCCGTCATGAAGAACGCCCGTCACGTTTCATTCTTAAAGTCCCACACGACTCGGTCCATTTCCCGCAATTTCCAGAGATCGTAGCGGCCTCGAGAAGTGCACTTTATGATCACATAAAGCTCTAAGGAGCACGAAACTGCCCGTCATACATCAGATAGCTTTGTTCCCGGGCGCTCGCGATGGGGCCCCAAAATTTCAGTGTTCGCTCAGGGAGGTTACGGCCCCGGGCCTAGTGATAAATTCAAGGACGGGAACGTGTGTGAATTTTGAATTTTTCGTCACGGATGGAAGGCCACGTCATGACTGGTCTAGTAACTCGTAAATCCATGGATGTTCTGGAAAATATCGTCTGTGGCAAGAAAAGAATAATTTATCAAGTCACTTGCATTTTTAGAATGACATTGCGTGGTAATCGCTTTGAAAATATTGCGTTGCTTGTGAATTAATATTTTCTGTTTGAATACTATAGTGTCTACAAAATATTTTATACTACAGAAGTAAATGAAGCCATTTTAGAACCATTGAATTATGAATAAACTTTTTTTTGTCATTTATGGAGATTGTTTTCATTGAAATCTTGCAGCAGCAATCAATAATGTCAAAAACTAATTTTCGCATTTTTTAATGGATTTACACTAAATTTTCAAGAGTGTCTGGGACAAGCGTGGGAGGTAAAAGTGCTCGCTACGTGAATAAGTACAACAAACATGAAGCTAAAAACTTGGTATAATCGCACAGCGCTGATGACATCGTAAAAATCAACTGAAAAACCAAAATTTAAAGTTGGATTTTGAAAAATCTATCTTTCTCATGAGATTATTCACATTTATTATTATTAATAGTATTTTAATTAATTATTAATATTTCATTAAACTGAACCAAACATTACGTTACGTCTCTATAAATCCTGTGTCTGGCACCATTTTGTCCACGATGCATCAATATAATGGCGACACAAAATTTGTCCGGTTTCTCAGCGCAAAAGTATTCAAGATTTAGTTTTTGTTCATTTGTTTGACAATTATGAGCACATGAACGAAAATACGAAGGATTTATTAAATAAAGCCTTTCTATTTTTCCCACATTCTTGTGTCGTGTTTGGAAGAATTCGCAAGTGACGCAGAGCTTATCTTGTGAAATCAGAGCACATTTTCGACTCAGTTTGATCTCTAGACCATTGGACGATGCTTAAGAACATCTGCAGACATTGCTTTCTAAAATTAACGTAATGGAAAAATCAAGAGAGTTTAGATCGGAATTCAGGGAGAGCAATTCATATTTGTCATTGGACGATGCTTAAGAACATCTGCAGACATTGCTTTCTAAAATTAACATGTTAGAAAAATCAAGCGAGTTTAGATCGGGATTCAGGGAGGGCAATTCATATTTGCTGATGAACCCTTGTTCGTGTCCAGGAATCCAACGTATGGTCATTGCTAAATTGCCAAGCTGTGTGATGGAACGGAGTTTTGTTGAAGAGTCTAGTAAGGTCCGCCGTCAAAGTACATATATGGTACTTATGGGAGCAGTTTTGCATCTACTATGCCGGCTATATAACGCCGGCTGATAATCGAAGGAGCTCGAAGGAGCAAAAATCGATTTGTCTTTAAATTTATCGCTTCCTACGATATAATAAAATCGAGATGATTAGATGCAGACTTTGTGGAAAAACATTTTTGGCATTAAAAAATATTTCCACAACACTCTGGCTAGCAACTAATCAGGTACCAATTGTATTGATGATAACAACTTCGAAATACTGGGAAAAAATTTCATTTCCCTAGCTGCAAAATAAATGAAAAATTGACCGCATGATTCGGAAGAGAGCAAATTTTTTCAATTCTGAAATTTGGTTGCCAAAATTTCTGAGTACTTTGTACATGCATATCAAATCAACAGGTAAATGCAAGATTTGTATATTTGAAGTTAAAATTGGGGGAGTAATGAAATTTGCCGATAAATATTAAAAAAAGATATGAAAAATTTCCAACTGACTAATTCCTGATAATATGAAACGTAAATAATCTTTTCGATGCAACAAATATTTCGTACAGACTTTCAGCGTCTTGATATATTGTTCGGGTCTCACTTTATTTCAGAAAGAGGTGCACACTTCGTGAAGGCTTCCTTATCTGGCAAATGAAATGATAACATTTTTGCCCGCCAGCTTAAGTTCCCGAGACAGAGTTGTCTGGAATGGAAAAACAACATCCCCGCGGCAGTGGCCACCATCTTCATTTGCATGCAAATGGAGGTAGCCCCTGAAATTGATTGCATTCATTTATGCTCCCAAGTTGTGCGATTTTCGCTAGTTCACCTGAATGAGACCACCTAATTTCCAGGCTGCGATGTTGTCGGTGGACTTTTCTTCTCTGGCTTGTCTCAAACAAGACAAAACCAATTCCAACCCAAAACCGGTATAAAAAATGAATGATGTTGGTGATTTTCTCTTCACTTTTTGGTCTCGAAGAGGATCCATTTTCATCCCCTAGTGGTCGTGAGGAAATATTTGTGTTGTGTCTGCATCATTTTCATTCGTTGTGATTTATTTTGAAAAGTAATTTTTTGTGCAAATGTTTATTTTTGTGTATACAAATATACATATGTGTATGTATATACATATCAGTGTATAAGTGGCATATGTGTGTGTGCGTTGTTGAGAAAGTTGATAATTGTTTACTTTCAGTAGTTGACATGAGTAGATTGTTCTCTTTTCATGAAAAATTTATAAATTAATTTAAAAATGTCAGTCTCGAATGTTGTAATGAGTAAAACAGAAATTATGGCAGTCGTGACTGCAATAAATGAACAACGGCAACTTTCTGATACAATGAAAATAAATCATTCGTTTTTAAGCGTTATTTTTATTGAATCATTAAATATTTCATTAGAGCCGCTCAATAGCTTAAAAATGAATTAAATCTTTTAGAATATTTCACATATTTGTTGTCTTATTTCTGTTTGTACTCCAAAAAGAATACTTCTGATATAAAGTTTTGTTCATCAGTCAAAAAGCGTTGAAAGAGGCATCATATGCGCGCAACCTTCAGCGCCCTGACGTAAAATAAAAGAATCCAGTTTTATCGCAGGCACCTGAGACCAACTGGATGAGCCGATTGATCAATTTGAGACCTATATTGGCGCTCAACGAGCAAAATTGCGGGTCCAGACTAGACTGCCAGGGTCAGTAGGTCATTTTGCGCTTATGATTCAGAGCGAATAAAGAAGCTGCAGGAATTTTGAAGAACTCAAGATTGATCACAGGCAAATCCCCGTTGATAAAAGCATTTCAGTTTGAAAATTCGTGATTATAGGAGAAAGTTTGAGGAAGAGATTGAGGAAGAGAAAGTTTGAGACTTTTGGTGTTAAAAAATATTACTGCAGCACCCTGACCAGCAACTAATCATGTACCAATTGTATTGACGATAGAAACTTCGAAATACAGAAAAATTGATTTTGCTAGCAGCAAAATAAATGATCCCCTAATATAATTTGATCCCCGAGTCATATATTTTACAGAACATCTATTTAACGGGATGAAAATTAATCTCGCATTCAACTATTACGATACTTAACTCGTGTTATGAATAGCTGTGAAACATTGGGATTAATTTTCATCGGTTCAAATTGAGGTACGCAGAAGACGCTGCCGTGTAATTTTTAAAGATCGACCGTACTCTAAATCCATTGGGTGAATACCAATCAGGAAAAAAAAGAAATCTAAGAAAAGAATTCATTTATGAAATTTCAACAACGATAACATGATAGGAAAAATAGTCAGTCAGGCAGCACTTCCTGTAATAACTGTGTAAAAATATTTTTTCATTGCGAATGGACTTGCATGTCCAATCCAAAGTCCTTGTTAAACGAGAGGAAAAGAACTATTCTTTTTGACTGAGCCATGCATTGGGCAAAGCGTCACGGAGACTCAAAAATGGAACACAGTAGTTCGAAGGACGTTGTAAAGCATACTCCACTTCAGATGAATTTCAATAGGTGAATTTATAAATCAAATTCAAAAGAGAAAAGCTTAAAAATCTTATTTTATTATTTGTGAGTAACTGTGCAGAGAGCTGAAAAATATCGTAATAAAATATGATTAACCCGAGGATTACTCACTCCTTTGATAAAGTATTTAAAGAATACGTATGCAAAAAGTAATAAACTGCTAGTCATGGCTGATGATTTCCCCAGTTGAAAAATTTGAATCGTTTCTGTGTGTAAAACTGTTGTAAAATGACCAAATAAAGTGAGTAATGACAGAAATGAAAAATAACTTTAAGCCGGAGTATATAATTAAGCGAAATTGAAATGGCAAAACACTTCATTGCCTAACGTGGGATGTTAGAGACATCAATAAATGTCACAAAGTACATCGGATAGCGTATCTAACATGCTGTAAGTGGCTTGTATTAGTTTGAAAACTTTTTGAATAAGCACTGCACCTGCGAATTTATAATGAGCTTTATTTTGATCATTCTTTAATTAATCCTACCTATTCCCATGACAAAAAAAATACTCTTGAAGATTTGTACTCGTACCCACAGCCTACATCCGGACTTCTTTCATAACAATAATAATTATCACTGACGTCACAGTACTTGACAATAACCTCTGCGATGCAAATTTTATAATACAAACGTAATGTAATTCAAATGCTTAAATACAAACACAGTAATGCTTTACAAACTGTTGAAACGATGTGGTAAAAACGTCTTCATGTTATGAAACCTGCTCGAACATTCTATAGAAACGCTGTAATTTAACACCAACTATTCAATCACTGTCATACAAACGTTGGAATGTAATATTATATGTTCAAGCGTTGTAATACAATCGATGCAATGCAAACGTTTTAATGTAATATTGAATGTTCAAGCGTTATAATACAAGTGATGTAATGTCTTACAAACGATATAGTACAAACGATGTAGTACAAATGATGTACTGTATTACAAACCTTGTAATATAAACCTTGTAGTGTAATACAGGCTGCAATGTACACTCTACTGATGTTTGTGTGGCGGTGTAGATAATTGTTTTAGAAAACTTCAACCGCAAGACGGCAATAACAACAAAGTTCGCCCTCAAACTCTAAGTTGTTTTCTAAACGAACGCTGGAAACATTGTGGAATTGTGTCTACCAACTTTTTTTACTGAAGACAGGCTGCAAATGGAGGAGTTCGGAGGAGTGTTCCCGACTTCTTCTAAAGGTTCTTTGAACCGGTGAAACTATGTAACAATTCTGCCAAAATGGGCCTTTTCAGTTGCACTTCGTTATAACGACGCTGTTTTGTTGTTTGTGTTACATTTTAGGCGGCGGCGATTTTGTCGAAGTTGTAACACGTGGCGATAATTTTCATTACATCATCCATCTCAACTAAATGAGTCCTACGTTGCTAAAACCATGACTAAAATTGGTGTTTGGCAGCGAGCTCAGAGAGGCAGCTCATGAGTTATTTTTCTTGGATCTCTGCGATTTCATTGTTTCGTTTTAATGCCACAGCCAATTTTTCCACGGAAAGATAACTCACCTAAAATAGAATGATAGGAAAAACGCGCATACTTCCATTGGTTCAACAGATTCAAGTAGATGTCTCAGTTGCAGAAAAACAAATTTTACAGCCAACAGCGTAAGTCAGTTATTTATCACGTCTCCTGTGATGGGTTGCACTGAAGCTCAACATTCAATTCATATTTAAAGTAAATTGTAATGAGCAGTTTTGAAAACAGCAAACATTTAGTGGATCGTGCATGCATTCAAATTTCATTAAGTATTACTGAAAATTGAGTTAGTGAGGGTAGGTCGGTCTGCAGCAGTATGAAAATCTCCTCAGTGACCACAGGTGTATTCCTTTGCAAAAAAGCGTATAGAGAGATATCATAGGGTAATCATTTAAGAGACATCTTAAGTCATTATACAAAAAGCTTCATAGGGAAATATTTACAAGGCATCCTTTTTCTCGTGGAGTGATTTTTATAGTTGAAATACAGTATCGAGATTACGTTTTTAAAAACACTGTTAGCTGGAGGCAAATCGGTCGAACAATTTTGTACATAATTAAGTTAAAGAGAACGAGGGCCTAAAAAATAGCATTTCTCTTTGAGCAGACCCTAATGCTGCTTTTTATGCTTTGAAAAGCCCTCTAGTGATGTCATTGTTATGTACCTAAGCTTCATTAATGCTGATTGGGCTGTAGATTTCAGCGACAGAAAATCTGCACCTCTTAGGTAGACAGGGGGGTTGCTAAAAATGAATACCTTCTAAAATTCCAGTAACTTTTTAAATGTATGAAAGAGGGGACTATAACATAGAACATCCTAAAGGACAGAATTCAGTGTATTCTTACGTATCTGGTAAACCCCACGGTAAGGGAAACAAGGTAAAGTCATTTCTATGGGGGAAAATACGCCTCCTCATGTTCGACTAGCCAATAGAAATGCTTTATTTCAAACAAAATTTATGACGTCACCAAAACACCATGTCGTTAGGCCAATAATGAAGCCAGATTTGTTATACCGACAGGTATAACAATCTGGTAGCAGTGCATCTGGTAGCAGCATCTGGGTAATTGCATCTGGTAGCAGTGCTACCAGATGCAATATGAGTGCTGCTATTGGCTTGTTGCCTTGACGTCAGAAAAATCACACCGTCAACGAAAAAAAAACTGTTTTGAACTTACCTTGTTTCTTATACCGTGGGTATGCAGGGCGGAAGCTAAATATGAATACCTTTTAAAATTCGAGTAACTTCTTAAATGCATGAAATAGGAGACTATAATATAGAACTTCCAAAGGGACAGAATTCGATGTATTCTTACGTATCTAGTATACCCTTCAGGTAAGCGTAAACATCAAGAGTGCGGGAGAGATTATTGTGATCAGCAAACATGGCACAACTGACTCTTGAACAACGCAAGTTCATCATCGAAGAAATGACAGAAACTGGATTCATCGTCGGGACTCAGAGGAAATTCTTCTTGGAGTACTGATTCAAATCTAACAAAATAAAGATTCAGAGGAATTTCTTAAAAATGGCAATCTTAGTTTTTTGTGAGAAAAATTGATAAAGGAAGATCTGGAAGAAAAGTTTCTGGACACACAGCGGAAAATGTTGGAAGACTCAGAACTCTGATCCAAGAAGAAGACACGAATTCGAAAACCAAAGTAAAATATAAATGAAAAATTCACTTTTGTTCTTTCCAATAATACGTGTTATTTCTCTATCCTGTCTGTAAAAAAAGGTATAGCAATTTTATAAGGTATACGTTTTTTAGAAACCTCCTTGGCTTCTCTGCAGTGTAACCTCTACAGTGTTTGCTGGAACCTTGATCTTGAAAAGCAAGAAATCATTTTGAATTTCTCAATGAGAATAAGAGCCCGAGTGAATAAGCCTGACTAGGGGGATTGATACATGATGCCATCTGGATGCAACATCACTTCAACGACTGACGCTGTCGAGGTCAATGGTCAATGTCGAGGTCAGTCTCGTTAATTTTCACGAATAAGATCACTATTTCGAATGCTCGGTCAATGTCTTTAGACTTTCAATTTTATGCTTGGTGTAACATGGTCCCATCGACTTTGGCCGTGTTAATAATGACGTTATTATCTAAATCACTGCGGTTTTCATGTATAGCACAAATAACTACCCGTTAAATTGTGTCTTAATATAGCAAATTTTCTTAACGATTGCTTGTATAAAATACGATATTTCCATTTTCAGGGCGTAATAAAACTAAACGTGGAAATTCCTCAACTATCGCTCGTACCTGGCACAGTCTACTTAGAACAGAATTTTCGAGAAACATCGGTCAATATAATATTCGCAATGATCAAGTACGTCTCACTATTGTGAAAGGCATTTCTCAGTATATTTTTTTGCTGAAGAATATTTTTTCACGCGAACCTTGATTGTAAATTATGAGATTTACGTTTTTTGAAACTTACATCTGGTTTTTCCTGGCAGTGCCAAACAACGATCAACATCATCCAATGAAGCGAGGCGGGCACCGACGAGCCCGACAGTTGGGTTTACTAGGCAAATAGGAGCTGCTTTTTGAGAAAAGCCATAGAACTCATCCACTTTGTTGCTGGAACAGGTAAAGGATAAATAAATGAAACTGAACAATATTTTCACTACAATTTACCCACCGTTTTTTCCAGCACAACGATTTGTTTCTAAATTTTGAAAAATTCCCTGAAATATTTTAAATTTTACAATGTGTTATCTAAGAAAATCCCCCTCGAACGGTTATAAAATAATTTCGAATTCTCAAAAACTACGGAAATGTTTGGAGGAGCAATGATACTATGGAAATAAAAAGCTTGTACTCAACTCTAGCTTCTAATGCATTCACTCGATATCTGCTCTCCTAATCAAAACCCAAAGTGTTTTAAAAAAATCTCTGGACTGGGAATATTGCAGACAAATTTATTTCAGAGGGTCTTCACACTCTTAAAAAGTGGGTCTTCTTTCGAAATGGTCATTTCACTTTGATTTTTATTCAACCTTTGCTTTAGCAATATGGCTGTCAATAAGTGAGCTGTTCGGTGACCCTCATTCTCTTTCAGTTATTGTGTACCCTTCGGTAAAACAGGAGTCAACTTTTTACTCATATGACTGGACGACACTTTCTTACTATGTCATGAGTCAACTTTTGTTATGAAAAGCCTGGACGACACTTTTTTGCAAAATAAGATATTTTTTGTTAAAGTCTTATATTATATCCTAATTAATAATTGCAGAATAAAACTATCGAAGCAGAGAGATTTTTTAAAAACTGTAAATATGAACACCCCTCCCTGTGGGGGAGGAGTTCTAGAACTCTCCCACGGTGGTCCGCTGCGTGTCGTAAGAGGCAACTAAAGTGGACGGAGTGAGGGGACTGTGGATCCCCTCCTTTGCAGTGAATTTCCGGAGATGCAGCAGGCCAATGAGACAAGATGCAGCAGAGCATGTGTGAGAGTTGGGAATGAAATGAGTGAGTGGTTCTCAGTTGTGCCAGATGTGAGAAAAGGATGTCTGATGTCCCCGTGGTTGTTTAATTTGTTTATGGATGGTGTAGTGTGAGAAGTGAATGCCAAGTGTTAGGAAAAATGCGCAGTTCGTGGGACAAAATGATATGAATTGGAAAGTGTGTCAGCTGTTCTTAGCAGATGATACAACACTTGTGGCTGATTCAGAGGAAAAACTGCGGAAACTGGTTACAGAGTTTAGTAGAGTGTGCGTCAGGCGTAAATTGAGGGCAAATGTAAATAAAAGTAAGGTGATGAGATGTTAAAGAGGTGGAGTGTTTGGAACTTTGGATGTGAGCATGAATGGTGAAGTGTTGGAGGAGGCAGAGCATTTTAGATACCTCGGATCAGATGTGGCTATGATGGATAGTATGGAAGTAGAAGTGAGGTATCGAGCGAGTGAAGGCTAAAAGAAATTGCGTGCAATAAGGAAAGTTTTTGAATGTAGGAGTTTGAGTATGAATGCTAAGAGGGGACTGTATGAAAGCTTGATCGTGCCAGTTTTCCTGTATGGAGCAGAGTCTTGGGGTTTGAGAGCAGCTGAGAGGAGGAAGGTGGATGTGTTTGAGATGAAGTGTTTGAGGAGCATGTATGGTGTAACAAGAGGCGATAGGATCTGAAATGAGTTTGTTAGGGGGCAGACGGGTGTGGTTAAAAAGTTGAGCAGGCGGGTGGATGAAAGAGTGCTTGGATGGTAAAATAGTTTTACGTCGGAAGTGAGTGGTATTAGAGCGCGGGGCAGGCCAGGGATGAGCTGGATGGATGGGGTGAAACGTGCTTTGTATGAGAGGGGTCTGACTGTGGACGTGGCGAGAGGGATAACTGCGGACAGAAGTGAGTGGAAGCAGTGCATAAGGAGGTAATTTTATTTTTGATGCGGTACTGGAAGCCTGCCCGCGTGTAATGGGGTTGACCTGTCCTGTGCGAGGGGGTTGGGGTTGTCTGCACTATGCACTCAATGAAGCCGTTGGGGTATACCAGCTATGGCTGTCGGGCCCGACTGTGGAAGATGGTGGTGCTGGGCTGCTGCTGATCCTGCCAGTTCTGGTGTGACCAGTGCTGCCTTTCTCCCCTCCTAGTGACTAAGGGTGAGGATTGTGGCCTGCTGTCATAGGGAGTAGAAGCCTTGTGTATGTAAATTATACATATATGAGCAATATCTGATTGTCACCGTGGTATCCAAATAAATCATTCAGACATAATTATGAGTAATATTTTATTAATAAAAAATTGAACGAAAACCATGTTCTCCAATAAAAACACACGCTTAAGGGGAGCGTCTGGCTTAAATATCTCTAAATTATCGATTTTCTGCTTTTAACTCATGCCATAGAGAATTTCTTTCTGAATCTAACAATATGTTTTACTGCTTTGTAATTATGTTCATTCGTCTACTACAGCTTAGTAGGCAAAAGCACCAAATACTTTTGAAAGCTTTTTCTCCCATTTTATTTTTGCAATTTGCATCAATTTCTAAACGCTATTTCTTTGTCAGTTTTCAACCGATTTTCAGAATTCAATTTGCAAAATAAAGACAGTGTTAGCTTTAAAGTACTATCGGAGCATTTTAAATTTTTATCCTCAAAATTTTTTTACACGTTTTTCGAAAAATATCAGCAAAACATTGCATTTTTTTCCAGTTTTACAAAAATTCACAATAAAATTCAAACTGGACGGATTATACTTCTATAACTAACACTTTTTTCTTTATTTTGCTATTTGAATTGCGTAAATCAGTTGAAAACTAACAAAGAAATAGCAATTTGAGAATTTACTCGAAAAACGTGAAAATTATCATTTAATGAAAAAATAAAAATAACTTAAAAAAAATCATGTGAGCAAAAATGTCTTAGGATTCATTTTTAGATGTAACAATGAAGTTTCAGATGAATCAAGTAGTAAATAAAAAACGAGTGGAAAACTAGACGCACCCCCTTGCGGGACACCAGTTGATTTTTTACCCAAACTTCTCACTAAATGCTTGAAAGCGTCCAGGATCTGTTTTATTCGCATCTGCACAAAATGTACCTAATGGCTTAACTTACATACTACGCTCAGTGCATCCGGGAGCAAGGATGTTAAGAACTTCAGGCAACTGTTGTATGGCATGACAGGGGAAATTCACAACTCGGAGGTTATTCTGTGTATTACCAGCTTGTACGCTAGAGAAAGCCCGCCAGAAATCTCTTTCACTTTCAACACGCCAGTCTTCGTCGTCCAGAAAAAGTCTGCTTCGTTTGTGTTCATATTCTTTCCTCTTTAGTTGCGTTTTCATATTCTTTTCCAAGCTCTGCAGAAAACGAGCTATCACGTTATCGTGGGGACACACTATTTTACGGACACATTGTACCTTAGCGTTCTCTGTTCAACACTCTCCCGATGGCAAAATGTGGGATATAGTAGCATTGATTCCTGTGAAATCATTTCCTTTAAACTTGTCTAGCAATGATACATTTTGAGCTTTGAGGAATTATTATTACTCCATTCTAATTTTATTTTTCGCTTTAGACTCCTTTCTGCTTTTTCTTTAGCAAAACGATCAATCCCTTCTCCATCCTCCATGTGTTTTGTGGTTAGTGATAATCTAACTTACTGTTGGGAGATAGACAGGTGCTTACCTCTTTCATCATATTTTGTCCTTGTTTTTGCAGAATTTCTCTTCACATCCTATAAGGCGCTTGTTTCATGCTACTGCAGTGATCTGCATCATTTCAGGGTCTGTAATCAGATGCATTCAAATCGTGCT
The DNA here is from genome assembly GCA_030386875.1 of Morinoia aosen. Classification (NCBI taxonomy): domain Eukaryota; kingdom Metazoa; phylum Arthropoda; class Malacostraca; order Amphipoda; family Talitridae; genus Morinoia; species Morinoia aosen. Next base: position 102,259,616 of record CM059576.1, on the reverse strand, counting down.
CGCATGCACCCTCATCTTTGAAGGGTCGTCGTTTCCAACCAATTATCTCACGTCCTAGTTCAACTATCCACTTATATTGCTAAGGTAAATATTGTTTTACGATGTTCAATATCCCTCTAATAGACGTATGTAGGTAATTAGTGGAGCCAGTGCTTTCATCTAACTCCAAATTTAAATCCAAGTCGATTAACTACAACGAATATGGTAAGGAATACTGTTTGACCAGCTTGCTTAATTTAGCTAGAGCTAACCTAAGTGAATCTCACCTAGCGTTACGCAACGGGACTTATCGTAAATCAACCTAACTTTACGTTCTCTAAGCATCGATTATGAAAAAAATCTTCGTTTTAATTTTCATTATTTACAGTTCCATGCCTAATAACAATATTGAAACGACTGCACCAGCTCATCCCTAGCCGAAAAAAAACTTCTCCTGTTCATCGTTGTGTCCCCAAACTCCTTACATTCGTTTTGGATGTGGCTTCAACAGGAAGTCCTTGCGGTAAAACATTTCTTGTATATAAGTATTTGATGCTGAATCATCGTGTTGAAGCATTTCGGACGAAATATGTGTCAGCGCTAGTAGGTAGTTGAACTGATTAGATCTCTGATTAAGATCAGCAACACCAGTAGTGTATTTGGCAACCATGTAAACGATCCGTGGAAAAATTTCACCCGTTTAAAAATACCAAAAATTTCAGAGCCTTCTATACTAATTTATTTTTCAGATATATGTATGAGCACATGAGGAGTACGTATAGGTTTCAATCACCAAGAAGAAAATAAAATTTTCCCTCATATGTTTATTATAGAATATCTTTGGGTCAAATAAAAACAAACCTCGAGTCTCAAAGGAATGTGTAAGCGGATACATTCAAGGAAATCTGTTATCACTGTAACCAAAGTTCATAGGGAGTTTTTTTACTTCTGAGAGTAATCTGAAAAAAAACTGTGCCGCTGCTTTAGCTTAAATTCCCCCGCAAGAGATCAGTGTAGTGGTTAAGCTGTTGAAGTTTTTCTTTGAATAATACAAATTCTTCGATGAGACAAGATGGCAGGACAACTTCATTCCAATGACCGAATAATTTTTTGAATAGTTCAAATTTTTCTTCCGCAGATTTGTGTTTTGTATCTTTCCAAGCCTCCAGTAGTTGCTCTGCCAGTTCTTTCCGAGAGCATAAACTCTTTTTCCACTCTTCAAGGCCTGAATTGAAACTTAGTAATTCGTGAAATATTATGAAAATTTCCATTGACACTGACATAAATCGTGTTAGATCATCAGCATACGATTTTATTTTGTTTTCTAATTCCTTCATGGAAGCAGCAGCTCCAGGATGCATGTTCAGAATATGATCGATAGATTCAGTGGAGTGTGCAATATGAGTTTTCTTGATACATTTTCTGCACGAAATCTCCTGGCACTCAGTACAGAAGAAATCGAGAATACATCCGTGATCATGGCATTTATCAGCTTCTTCTGCCAAACTCGAGCGCTTTGTTGAACTTTCCTCGCGAGGAATGAGGGCAAACATGACTGGAAACTTATTAAGTGATTTTTTTGTAACCTTTCTGCCCGTTGGACTGATCATTAGCGTAGTTGAGATTCAGAAAGAAATGCATAGAATGGAAAAATTTTACGTTCGTAGAACGTAAAATTTGCAGGCATAATTCGCACTCAAACGAACATGAAGCCATTTTGACTTCGTTTTCTCTCTTGTTATTTTTAGGAGTTAAATTTGAGATTTCACAAGTGGTTAATAAGGTCTAATAATCGAAGAGTAATTGCGAAATTTGAGTTATTTTAGTCTCTGCTGCTTTGTAAGTCTACTGTGGACTGAAATACAAGACGTCATTAATATTTTTTTTGGATGACAATCTCCTGTACCCCCAACCACCTTGAAATATTGTTTCCAAGTTTGGCTTTAGCTGGGGGCTGTTTGTTAAACATTTCATATATTACTGTAGCGCTACAGCTGACAGTAAACGTTCACCGTTCGACTTGCCTCCTCTATGTGCGGTAGTTTACGACTAAAATATTCAATTTTAAATTGTTTTGTTGGTATGCAGCATCTGGCAACTCTGAACGGTTGCCAGATGCGGTGTGCACAAAGTTCAAATAAGAAACTTGCAAACTTAAAAATTTCTAACAGAAACATAAGGGGTAGACTAAACAAACAGTTGTAAATCATAACTTATGATTCATCGGCGGAAGTGAATATTTTTCAAAATACCTTGAGAATCTGGAGGTAAATCCCATTCTCAGTTTGAGGTTCATTTGTAGCTTCCTGACGAACGACTTCTCTACGACTGTTGTGTTATTGTTGCTGATGAGCACTGCATTAGAGTATCATTTTCACGTCGAGCTATCCCTTTGGCTGTAAATATGCGTTGTGTTAAGATATTACTATAATAGTGAATCAAGAATTCAGTCGTTAATATCCCTGTTCTGTTTTAGGCATCCAATGTTCACAAGAGACTCCTACTGCAACGAACCTGTTCTGGATTTAACGTTTAACTAATCAGATTATATTTAAAGTAATTTCTTCGATTCTAACGGAAGTAAAATTTAATTACTAGTATGTTCTAGTAATAGTTATTGCAAATCTTTCAAAACAAGTTTTGAATCCCTATTTCTATCGGAATATTAATCACGTTAGCTAATCAAAGCAAATACTTTCTTCTAAATAAATCATTCTGATTAGGTAATTTTCCATAGTTAATGACAACGATCTTAATCTAGAGTACATTAAAACATCAAGTCCATATTAACGGTAATTGTAATTTTGAGCATCAAATCTCGAGTGAAGTACTTCATTGATCAGTCGAGTGTGCAACTAGGCTTAATTAATGACATTGGTTGAACATAAACCTTAGAATATAGTTGATGATAGGATGCCTTAGAAGTCACTGCACTTATTCGGGCTCACAAGTAGCTATACTCAAACGTGACCATTGTACTAGACTTGAGAAAAATCTACTACTGCATCGTTGAGGGTAAATAAATTGTTTGGAATAGTTTGAATATGCCTCTCTTTGGAGTTGGCGTGCTGTGTGGTCTAAGAGCTTTGTAGACATGTAATTGTTTGGCTCGAGGTGTCAGCTTGGTGCATGATATTCGTACGAGTAGCACACACTCAAATCGTAAAACGAGCTACTTTAGTTTCGAGCTTCAGCATAAGATTGAGGCTTTGTTTGCACACAGTGACAAGTCGATACGAAGAATTCTTACATAACTTACAGACACGTTGTAGTGGAGAGTGAACATGTCACTCTACTCCCACAATTTACTGGTTCACCTCAGATAAAATTAAAGGTTTGGCTTACAAGTTCTTCTCTTTCAACTATGTTCAGACTTAAAAACATTATTGTTTTTAACAATGGACAAAATTTTGAAACAAGTAAGACGGCTGGTTTTCAAAGAAGCAATTTAATCATAGTGAATAGTATCAGAGAAAACAGGTGGAGATGACTTTAACAAGAGAGGCAGCTTATCAAATCAGCAGCTGATGCATTTACCACGATAGCGACAATAATCTTGAGGGTCATCGAAAGAACTGCAATGCAGTGGTCTTCTTTGCATGTTTCTATTAAGTTAAAAGGGCTTCCCGTGAGTACAGAAGCAATTTATGTATACATTTACGCTAAATAAAACAAAGTTTTCAAATAAATAGTCTACGTTTTGTGAATTTTTAAAATTTTTAGACGTGTTCAGAGTACACTTGAATATGTATCAATTATTTTTCATCACTGTAATATTATTGATGATAGGCATTGTTATTCTCTATCTGCACCTAAGCAACTCTTGAGCAAATGTTTCAATCACAGTTGTTTACCTAGATTAAATATTTTTTTCACTCTTTTGATAACCTAGAGCTGATAGGTTGAGTTTCAGAGAAATTAGGAAAGCTAATTTTAATTTCGATTTCGGTTTTGTTCACATGGACTGTACATCAGTGATTGAATTCATTATATTTCTATTCGCAGCTTGCAAACTCGAAGCGTAACATTTGTGAACGAAAGTCTTCATCGTAACTTATTAATTAAAATACTTTACAGCAAAATTTCTATTGATGAATCCATGATATCAATGAATTTAAATCATTAATTTCTTCAAAATGTGGAAAAAATGCGCTATGTTTCGTTTACTGATGTGTCACTAAAAAATTTTCATAGCTTATACCTGTTTTAGAAAAAGAGAAGAAATATTCCTATCATATTTTACCCAACGCCATTAATAGAATTTAATGACTTTTTCTTTAGAAAATTGTCTGTCATTTATTCGTTGTATAATCTACATTTTCTTGCTCGTAATTTTTCGATACTGAAAAAATTTTCCCTGATGAGAATTTTAGAAGAACATTAGCAGGTCATTCATTTACCTCTTTAGGTGCTTTCGGAGGTTTTGGAGCTCGTCATACTCATTTGACTGCAAGAATGGTTCTGAATATGAAAAACTTGACTTTCAGGTTGAAGTCTTTTCCAAGAGATAAATTCGCGCTATGTAACATTTGGACAGAAAAATTTTCTTTGAAATAAACAACGCTCAAAGCTTTGCAAATATTTTTGCGTGAGAAAAATCGAGGAATGCATTCGATGATATGTGCTAATAAACATTATAGGAAGAAAAAATACCTATTCTTCCTCGAAATATAAAGTTGAACTTGTTGACTTAGCGAATAAATGATCTCTATAGTTTTTTCACATGATCATGGGCCAATCTGATATTGTTTTAAGCAGTAGTGAATTTGAATGACATTTAAAATAGAGCAAATATATTTGAAGTTTGTTAGTATAAAGTGAAGGAATAAATATTCGCGTTCAATTAACTAATCATGGAATCCTACTGCCATTTTCCTCATGAATTGATTTCAGCACTAGCATCTCACAGAAATTCAAGATTCTAAATGCTCTGTAACATAAACAACTCCTTCCTTTCGATATTCTAAAAAAATCCTGGATTTATCTTTGCGATTGTGTTTGAATCGCACAGCACTCCATTTTTCATGCATATTGGATGAAAAACGGCACTTAACGGAAAAATTAACAGAACCTAGGACAGGAATGGAACATTTCATCCCAAAGTAACTTTCATTTTGACAGTTCGATGGAAGGTGATCTTTAATTAATATGACAAATTATTTACAAAGAGTGATTTTTGATACAAACGTGAAACTGTAATTTTACCTGTTTTTTATTCACAGGAAACGAAGAACATTTGAGACATGGCCTCGGTTCAGCTCGAATGCAAAATATGCTTTGAAGATTATGATTCACAAAACCATAGACCACTCAGCCTTGATTGCGGTCACACTTACTGCAAATTGTGCATACAAAGTATAGGACATGGTAACAGTAAAATTTGCCCAACTTGCAAAAAACTGACGAACAAATCGACTGACCAGCTACCCGTCATATATGCCCTCATTCCCTCTGAGGAAAGTACAACTACGCGCTCAAATGTCATTGATGTTGTCGGTGACAAATGCAACGACCACGGAAGTGTTCTCGACCGCTTTTGTGCGGAGTGCGGGGAGATGGTGTGCAGAAAATGTGCCGAAAATTCTCATGCTGCGCACCGTCATGAATTGATGGATGCTATTCTGCGCAGGGACCCTGTTGCAGCTGCTACCACTGGAGAGTTTAAGAACAAAATTGAAGCCAATATTGATAGTCTATCAAAATTACTGTCAGTGCCAATTGAAATTTCTGAAATAATTGATTACCTATCAAGTTACAAAAATGGTATTGAAGACTGGAAAGATAGACTTTTCTCGCAGAAGAAACTAGCAGAGCAGGATCTGAAGGATTGGAATGATGCAAGCTTCAAATGTACGAATGAAAAGTATGAACTTTTCAAGAAATTATGTCATCAGTGGAGAGGAGTTTCTCTTCCACCCGGCCTTGTCTCAGAACTTACATTATTAACTGAGAAACTTGCAGATATCGACAAATTCTGCGCACTTCTACAGGTAAGTACAAATGTAGAAATAATCAAATATGGCTAATTACTCATGAAACAAAGAGTACTTCTAGATACATGAGTCTGATAATTGTAATTCACGTTTTCATGTGCTGTTTTTTAACGCTAGAAATGCATTATATGACCAAAATTTTGACTAACCAAAGAATTCTATTTAACGTGTCCTCCTCTCGTTTTCAAATATCTCCTGATGTTGTATTGAAATTAAGTATATTGAAGTTTTAAAAATTTTCTCCCGATTTTGGAATCTCCAGTTATTTTGTCGAGCATCCTAGCCGTGAGGGTTTTGTCGCACGGGTGAATTTATCGATATTTCGAGAAGAAACATTGGCCGTCGAAAATTGTTTCATAAACAACAAAACGGAATACTCTCGTTTTTAAATAATGTGTTTTCATTCAGGCGCTGTTTTAAATTGATTTACTTCAAATTATTTCCACTATAAAACTTGTAAAAAGGTTTATGGGAAAGAGTTGTTTTTTTTGAAGAAATGATAGTTGGTGCAGTCGTGAGAAATTTGTAAGGAGATTTGAAACTGAACCGGATAAGGTTAGGGAAAAAAAAAGCCTGTGAAAGGTATGAAATTAAAATTGCAACGTTTGGATAAGTTAATACTCGATGCACTAGCGGACATTTTGGCCGTGAGGCGCGACACGTGTATACGAGGCTCACCACTGAGGCTCATTTTTGTGTGTGTACGAAGTTTCCTATTCGCTACGGTTGTTGCGAGGCTCTTGAGTGTCGCACCTCACGAATTCGATAAGAGCGAATAGGGAAATTCGTATATGCCCACACAAATATGAGCCTCAGAGGTGAGCCTCGTATACACGTGCCGCTCCCACGGCCAAAATGTCCCCTAGTGTAAACGGCCCTTCACTCGCACACGAGCAGCTTTGCTTCGAGTGTTTTCGAGATAAGCGAGTGCGCTTGCAGCTGGGCTGCACGCACATAGTGTGTGTGCGTAGCTGGACAAAGTTTTCGATAACCTCAAGTCCATTTGTGTAAAACTGAGAGTCATGCGATTTGAACATCATGAAAGCAGCCCTCTTTACATTTTCGACTGATAGTTATTGGATACTTCTCAATGACCTTTTCAGGTTCGTAAATAAAAAGAAATCAGATGAGGTTAAGTTGGAGCTATACGGTGGATGTTGAAAGATTGTCCATAAAGCGGCCCATAGACGATCAATTTTATTGTCAATATATGTCAATATCATTGACTCAATACATTGATGAAATTATTTTGCCCACTAAGTCAATTAATTGACGGTCGTCAATCAAGCCCACAGACGATCAATTAAATTGTTAATATTCCATCATTGTCAATTATATTGACAATAAAATTTATCGTCTATGGGCCACTTTAAACTTCGCGTACCAGAGCTCTTGTCTGCTGAGCGCCATGCGCTGGTGCATTGTCGTGGTTGCGGAGAACATGCTGATGCAGCTTTACAAAGCGTTTTTCTACGAATTTGTCGAGCAGTTCTCTCAAATATCTGAATACTTAAGAGCTGTTTTGGTTTTCATGTTCCTGAGGAAGTCGACCAGCAAGATCCCTTCAACGTCCAAAAAACAGTGCCTAAAATTTTTCCTCCTGAACGCACAGATTTTACTTTGGCTGGACCATTTCCCTCCTAAGCAGCCACTGATTCAATTGAATTTTTCCCTCGAGGTCGAATTGGTGGAACCATGCTTCATCCTTGGTCACAATTCTCTGTAGAAACATTGCATGTTCTCATACCACTTGAGCTCGTTCTCTTACAATGGAAGTTCTCGTTGGAGATGGCGTTACAACAAACATAAAGTTCAAATTGCGGAGTAGAAGGCAGGGTACGCGACACCTTGTGCGGGTGTGCAATAATTTGAGAGGCGAGACGATGGCGGGCAATCGGAGCTCAGTAGTATACCGTGGGGAGACGTCGCATGTTCAGCCCCCATGCAAGAGATCGGAAAGCTGAAACTACAAGATCACTGTCGTGTTTTCAGATCAGGCCAAAAGTATGTTTGTTGACGTATCAAAGGCGGAGCAGACAGATAATTCTTTTTAAGAGGCTCCCTTCGGTGTGAAAGACACGGCATATATGATGCTCCAAGGAGCAGTATTCAATTTCATAGGGTGTCCGGATGCAAATCTGTGTTTGGACTTCAACATCGTCGGTTATTTCTATATTTTGTCATGTGTCGTCTTATTTTCATCATATATTTTATACATTATTATTCCCATAATAATGTCGTGCTCAACCCACTTGCAATCACATTAGGAGCTATTCAAATTTTGTTATTATGCCTTCGTCTTTCATCAATTTTAAATAAAAATCAGGAATCGTAAGGTAGTCGTTATTTTCCCCATGTTGATCGAGCAACTGCTGAGTAAGTATAACACTCCATGTTTCTTGTTTCTATCTGTCTTCCATTCTGTGTCTTAATACTTTTCTATCTAATTTTTCTGCTTTCTTCTCTTACTATCTGAAAGTTTAATTTTCTTCTACGTGGACGTACTAAGCACTAAGCTATTCAACGTCTCGTGTGGCAACCAAATATTTCGAATTTTTCGTGTATAATGTACACGATGTAAGCCGTCCAGGACCTAAGCTCGCAGGTTTGACTGAAAAATTTACAATTGCGCTGCTTCTATAAACATGTCCTATATGTTTTCATTGAAGTGATACTTTATAATAACAGCAGAAATGATTTCTTCTGTATAAATGTTGATACGTTACCCATATATTTTCGTGAAGGACGTTGAATTGAACACACATTTCAATAATTATTGATGGATAACAATCACACCTCTATTTTTTTTGCAGGGGTTGATGCAGAAAACTAAAGATGATTCGAAAAGAAAAATATTGGCAAAGAGGTCAGAAAAATTCCCAGATGACGGTACTTGGAGAGTGGAGAATGATGAGGATTCCCAAGGCGCGATCTCAAGCGTGCGGGCTGGTAAAAAACCTCGTGATCTTGCCGTTGTTTCTTCCCCCAAGGCACCGATACAGAATTTAGCTGAAGTTCTGAATGTCCTTGGATCTGTATGTGGTGATGGTAGAGTATCAGTCAAGCTAGTAGATACTTTTTGGGCACCGACATGTACGAATGACTCGAGAAACCTTGAAGAATTCTTTAAAAAGCATGGGTAAGCACTCTTTTTATTTCTCGAAAACTCATTCTAATAATCACAGGAAAAATGAACACCAGAAAAAATTACAAATACCGCTGGAAACTGTTTATGGTAAATCATATTTTGTTATAAGTAGAACTTGAAAAATTTAAAGCTTTTTATGAAGTACAAGAGAAACGGTTTTTATTTTAAATAAAGGTTGAACTACAAAATTAGTCAAGCTCACAATAGTTTCACTAACCCTAATTTTCTTATCTAGCCGTAAAATGAAGGAGTTTTATGGCTCTGCTGACGAGGTGGTTACGCTCTGTCGACTCAATCCACTACTCAGATTCGCAGGGGTCCGTCTTGCGTCAACGGCCGACGTCAACCAGTGTTTGACTCTGTCAGAAAAACCCAAGAGTAAGTATTTTAACCAATAAATTAGTATACAGCTTTGTTGGTGGAGTGTCTTAACTTCCAAAATTAGGATGGCAAATTTAAAACTAAAATTTGTACTTAATGTACTAGTGCTCTGAAATACGAAGAAAATAAAGCATATAAATAAACATATTTGACCGTCGCCTTGCATTTGCTTTTCAGAATCTTTCATAGGTTTTCTATTGGGTTTAAGTCTAAAAATTTTATAGACCGTTTCAAAACGTTAATATTCTTGTCTACAAACTCATTTTGTATTTCTTTAACTGTGCATTTTAAATTATTATTCTGATGAAACCCCCGGTCAATTATGAATCCCGTCTTTTCTGCTGATTGATGCAAATTACCGTTCAAAATCTGTCTGGAATCAGCATCATCCATTTTTCCATCAATTATTTCTAGTGTTCTTACATCATTAAAAGGAAACAACTTCCAGATTATTGTGCTTCCTTTACAATATTTCACTCTAGGGATGGTATTGTTCATGCCATGCGCATTACGGTCTTTTTTCTCGACGTGTGGTGTATCATTGCGGCCAAAAAACGTAATTTTGCACTCGTCTGGTGATTAAATGCGTTCTCAAAGTTTTTTTTCCCTATGTGTTGTTTGAAAAAATCAAATCTTGATTTTTGGTGTTTCTACTTCAACAAGAGAGTCTCACGAGGCTTCCGTGACATGTAGATGCATTTGGTGGAGTTCGCTACTTATTGTTTTCTTGCAAATGTTAGTGCCACCCATGCTGAGTTCTGTAGCATTTCTAGAGTGATGATGAAAGTATTAGGCATTACTGTATGGAATACCTTTCTATTTCACTTATTTTAGGTATTTTTTGATGAGCTCCTCATCTTGGCATGTGTGTCGTTGCCCTTAACTTTTCCACTTCTTTGCAATGAAGCCTACTGTAGAAACAGGAACATAAACGGTTTTTTATATGCTCCTATACCTGTGGTGTTCTTCTAAATTACGAAATTATTTACTCTTTCGGGCATTCTGACAGGTCCTATTGCTTAGGCACATTGAAATGTTATCACATCGAGGTCTCGTGCAACAATGATAGGTAGCCACACTGATACCCTAACATAACCTCTCAGTGTGTTTTCTTGTTAGTTCTAAATATGTTCATAGGCGATAATTTTCCTCGAAGAAAATTCCGGCACTGGGTAGTGGCCGACCAGCCAGTCACTCAAGAGAAACAGCCCTCTTCCAGTCAATTCGGTTTTCACCGAACCGAACTCAGCGAGTGCAGTTTCTGTCGACATCCTAAGATGTAGGCTGAAATCTTTCCGTAAATAAATTCCCAAAAACCGGCCTCCATCAAGGTTTCCAGGTTTTCTCGTCGCAAGCTCCTACTTAGCCAAGTGCTCCCGGATCTCGTGCGCGTTAAAGACGGACTCCCGAACCCCTTCATCGTCGATGAAATGGTCCATCCCTTGATGAACCCGGTCGTCCAATCACAGGACCTTGAAAAGAATTACGGCCATGATTCGAGGGACACACAATAAGTCGTAGCCTAATCACGTCAAAGCATAAGGCACCCCCTTTAAACTTCACGATCTTGTACTTCCACGGTTCCTCGGAAACGTGGATCTACAGGTATGTAAACTTAATTAAGATCGACGACCTTGAACTCGCCCTGCAGATGCTGCCATTTCTTAATTTTCTCAACACACACACCGACTATGTCATCACTAGTATGATACTCGACAAATCCGTTCAACTCACGGTAATCCATGGCCGGGTGGATTTTGTCTTTCGTTTGTTGCACGACAGCGAACAAAGGAATGATGCCGTGGATGAGGCCATCTCACCGCCTCAACCAACCCTTCTTGATCCAAATTGGAATTTCCGCGTCATAACGCTCACTTTCACGAGGCACTCGAGTACACCAGTACACCGTGATGCGAGTCTGCAGCCCCCGAGTGGCTTCTCAGAGCATCGCCAACTGAAGGTCCAACAACCATCAGCAAATCTGGAAACAATTTCAGGGTCGCCAATTTCGATCGGCGCATTCACACCTCTCGAATACATCAACCCCGCCTTCCCCACCAGGCACGCTCCCAGCTTGGCACGGGAGAATCCATTGTTGGGACTCCCTACAACTTCCAGCCGTCCGAGGTCTCCTTCAGCCAACCGTATACTACGATTCAGAGTCTCTCCTGACAGTGCCGTCTCCCATGTGATCAATAACATCACTACCCAGAAGACAATTGACACCAAAATTCTCTAACTCCGGCCTGAAGAATGCAGTGACACCAAAGCAATGTCCCTGCAACCCGCTACCACGCAACCGTGCTTTCCCTGGCAGGAAGTCCAGCCGTCCCAGTCTGAAGCGTCGGCCTATCACCACCCGCGGACAGACCACCGTCCGCTCGCTTCCGGAGTCTACAAGGTACCAGGAACAACACCCATTCAAAAAAGCACGAACAACTGGTAAAAGACTCCTGGTCGTAATACCAGTCACTTTGTCTCTGCGACACATTTTCGCATCTCAAGGTCCCGCGAAGGAGCACCATCACTTCCCTCAGATAGAGAAGATCTCCAGTAAGCCCGGCTTACTCGGTATCCAACGTGGAGGACGCGTCGTCCAGACCGGCGCCCTCCACAAAGAAACCCGACCCAACAACCGTGGGTTCAGCTACAGTTCCAGACAGAGCTGCCTCGGGACAGGCACTAACAAAATGCTTGAAATTCCCACACACAAAGAAAACCATCTTTCTACTGGTGAGGGCCCTTGCAGATGCCCCTTTAACAGGCACCGCAGTACCTGGCTTCCGCGGGCATACTTTCACGCGATGTGTACCGCCACAGCGGTGGCTGGAACCCTTGCCACCATTGCCCTGCTTTCCAGTACCAGTGAGATCTGCCACGGGCTTGGTCTTCCGGCATCGCCTGGCAACCACCCTTTGTGTGGACATACGGTCACGCACATTCGACGCCACAGCGTCTTACGGAGCAGAATACGCATCCTTTCACACAACCACCCAGTCATACAGAGAGGTAGAGCTCGTAGAACTTGACACTAAAAAGCCAAATCTCCCTAGGACAACCCTAATATTCAACCTACACGCTCCAAGCAGTCCAAGTACACGTCCACCGACTCACCAGCTCCAAGCTGACGCTCGGTGAACCGCATCCAGTCCTCCCGCCCAGACAACGCATGCTCAGCGATCAGAGTAGCCTCCTCTACCTCCCAATGCGCAGCATCGCCGAGTCGTGAGGCGATACACTCGAGCTTCATTGCTGTCCAGCATAAAGCCGATGACCTCGGACGTAGCCAAGTGCTATGACTAGCGGAACCTCTTCAGGTTCCACAGCCGCCAAAGCACATTGATCGACTCATCACCAGTTAACTTAGGCAGTTGCCTAGCCAAGTGACCCAGAATCGGCCCAAGCGCCTCAGTCAAGTGTTTGCTAGCATGCCATGCCAACATCCACGAGCATTTAAGAGCAAGCCCTGCTTGCTCTCAATCGGCAGCACTGACGACCCCAAATCGTCAATCCCAACAGGCGCAGCCTTCTCAGCCGCCGCCATCTTGCCAGCTTGACCGGTAACAAAGATGGTTACCACAGCTCAAAGATCTACGGTCAAGATAACTTCAGGTCAAAAAACAAAATAATGCCGTACGCAAAAGCGTAGCACTGCTACACGCGCACTCGCTTACCTCAAAAACTCTCAGAGTCCAGTTGCTTTGTGCATGCGTCCGCAGCCTAGCAGCAACGTTGCACTCCACGGGCCGCCCTCGCCACCCAGTTGGGTCTCGCCAAGGCCTAACCCACAGAGCACTCTATGCTCAAAGCCCCGAGTGACCTATCGTCCAGCAACGCTTTTGCTGCCGCAGTCATTACTGCTAAGAAATCGCCTAGGACAATGAACGGAGCACACATGCAATCACTTCTCACGAGTATAGCCCATGGAACTAGAATATACTGGAGGGAGCATAGCCGATTTCGATCGGATTCAAATTAGCTGCAAAAGTTAAGAGACTCGGGCATTGGCAAGGCCCGACACGTGACCACCCTTGAGTCAACCACAGACGCTTGGCTGAAGTTGGCTCCTCCTCACCTCCTCTACAACTCCTCCTCCCATTTTAAAAAGCAAGAATAGTACCGCTCCACAAATCAAAGAATGAGGTGCGCGTGCAAGTCACTCTGTAATTTGTTTTTATATTCAAAGGCCTGTAATCTTTATAGTTTTCAGCTTTTAATGTATCTTTGCTAGTTTTTTTGATATTATTAAGTGTCCTCAAGTGAGGAAACACAATTTATTATCTTTCGGAATCTAAGAATCCCAAATTAATGATTAACGATTGTGCGATTAACTCAACAGCTAGAAGAACATTCAGCGAGCGTGTGCGCACTCCATTGTAGTCAGTAGGTAACTGACTTCGGTGCTGACGTCACACTAGCGAGAACGCTATTGGTTACCAGAGACATAAGAGAAATCTCAAAATCTGGTTCTCTTCACAGACGACTATGCTCCCTCCATTATATACTCCCTCCACCGTATAACCACTCGCCAACTGGCTCCTACAGTCAACTGCTAGCTCATAGTTCTCTCCTGTGCCCCATCTATCGTTAACTCTCCGGAGCTTTAACCGTAATAAACATCTCATCAATTACGATTCGGAATACATAAACCGTGGGGCAAAATTACTCTGATGAACACTACTTTCCGCTTTAAGAAAACTCTTCAAATCTGATATAATACTGGTTAAACAATTTACCCAAGGAATCAGGATTAATAACTTTTCAAAACAGTACTTCATTAAACAATAAAATATGTGAAAAAAATACCTAGATCTGAATGAGTGGATCACCTTTAGGGCGATCGATAGCGCAGTCGATAGCGTGCCGGCGCGGTAATTTATAGTCCTGAGTTTGAGTCTCGGAGCTCCTTGTGTACATTTTGTTTCGTTTCAACTTGTGGAAGCAGCAGCTTCCCGTACCAGATTCATTATCTGTTTCTGGGTGTTACTAGACTGTGAACTCTCGATAAAATAGGGAATAGTTAAAGCTATTGTGAAACATTTTAAAACATTTTGAACGCATTAGTTTTCGACTGATAATAGCTTAAAACCAAGAGGTGAACTAACGTAATACAGGTAAAGCTCTTATAACGGTCGATCTTAGAACGGGACTCTCCTACAACGGGTAGGACGCCGTTTATTGGTAGTTATAACGGGTATGTTTTGCTCCTACAACGTCTATTTTAATTTGATATTTATTACTTAGTTTTACTGTTCTTATAGTATACTGAATGACTATTTGTTACGATAAAGATACTATTACTATCAACCCAGTATGAACTATTAATGTTTAAAAGTATTTATATGCTGTTTAAATTATTGATTTGTATTTCATTTCATTTATCATTAACCATCTTCTTCGATAAGCAAGTTCTTTAATTGCTCTGTGATGAGTAACCACAATAAATATTTTTAGCAAGATAGTCGTAGTACAATTATCAATGAAAAATGTCTTTAAATTAATACCGTCATTGAACAACGTTCAGACTGTTGTCATAGTTCAATAAACTATTTTCTATTAGAGGCTATTATAAAAGATGTTTGTGTAGTAAACTAAAGTAAACGTGCCGCTTGCATAACGGGACTTGTCGCCTACAACGGGTGTTTTTCTAGAACGAATTCCTCCCGTTATAGGAGCTTCACCTGTACTTATAAAAATAGACTCCCACAAAATCTCTCTTGAACCACGTACAATTATCGTAACGGGCGTCGTGCGTCAGAGTACATTAGTTCTTCGAAAAGGGACCATCATATACGTTGAGTATGACTGATGGAGCTTATGTATAAATTGTACTCTTGCATTTTTGTGATCTGCTTAGCACACTTATGCAGGGAAATGCGACTTTTCGATTCTGTCAGACGATTTTCGGATAATCCTTGTTATCTCTCTGGAAACAAATTTCTTTTTCAGAATATCTTACTGATAACAGAAAAACAGATTTCCAACGAAATCCCATTCACGTTTCTTCTCGTGAAATTGGATGATCAGTGTTATTATAAGAGATTTGTTTCTTCTTAACAGATTGTACATCTGCTATCAAGGCCGAAATAAATATTAATATAAGTAACTAGCTATCTACAAATTAAATTGGTGCTCCTTTTTTGAGTACAAAAATATTGGCAATATTGCAATAGTCACAGTTGCACTTTCCCCCCACTGTATATCCCTCACTAGGGCCAAATGTATTTGGCCAAGTCACATTGGCTAAAGTAGTCTTACTTTCATATTTCTCAGTCTTACTTCCTAACTTCCATATTTCTAAGTTGCAGACGGATTAAAAAAGGTGTTGGTTTAAGCCCCCAAACTGCAACAAAGACTTTCCGAAAGAAAGAATGCACTATTCAGCATGAAATAAAGGGAACGCGAAGTCTATGCACAAGGTGCATATAAAAAGTTAGTTGACAATGAACTTCATGAAACAAGATAAAAGTTGAAAAAGAAAGTAGTAGGTGCCAAGTGCCAAAAAACAGGACAGTACTGAACCGAAAAAAGATGACGCTTTAACAACATAACAAAAGCATTCAATTTAAAAAAAGAAGGCCTTCATTACTCTCAGCTCAAGACCTACCATTTCATCTTAGAGTGCTAGTTCCCATAGAGGCAACATTTGTGTCCCCCCTGAAGGTTCTTCTGAAAGGAGACATTTTCTAAGACCAAGGTGTAGAGGATGAACGTGAGTGATTGCAAACGGTAAAATGGTGAGCATGACAAAAAGTGTGCACCAGGGACATCGTTTGAATCCCAAACTCCTCAAAAAAACAGCACGAGAAAGGATGAGCATAAAAGGAATAAAGAATGGAAAGATACAAGGTAAGAAAAAGGAAATGAAGATACATCTTTTTTAACTAAGTCCATAACGATATTGGACTACCATAAATCAAGAAGACTGAGAATGACCTCATAAATTTGCAAAAATTCAAGCATAACGAACCGTTCATAAAAAAATTTCAATTCTCACCTTCCACGCTCAAGATCCTGTGCTTAATTATAAGGTAATGGCATCATGTCAATTTCAAGATGCACTTTGAAGTTGTTTTGATTTGAGCCGCCATTGTGGCTGATTCCAATACTGACGAAGTGGTGTTGTTGTCGTCTAACTTGCCATTCAGCTGAATGGATATTGTCGCCACATGGCGAATCTCCCTTTATCTCTGCTGCTATTCGTTCTTAGCCATATCGTCACCACACCATTTGCTGTTTGAGGAAATTAACTGGATGCGCCTGTATACCGAGGTTGAAGGGCAGCTACATCCTAACCAGTCTGTAAACAGTTTGTGCACTATGTTCCTAAGCGTAATTACGGGCAGAGTAGCATGTTATTTCCTGCTCTGAGAAATCAGGAGCAAAAGGTGCACGGCCTTTTTCTAAACCTCGACCTGTCATCAATGTTAACTAATAGAGCGTACGCCTTCAACAAATACTAAGGAAAGAACAAGAAGGTAATTTGTGTTTCAAGGGACGCTATAGCTAAGGTGAACTGTTGATAGAGAACTTATTATTGGATTGGATGTTGCAGAAAAGTAAAAAATCGTGGTCAGATGCGCTCGAGTATCTTACATTAGCGAAGGATGTATTAAAAAAATTAGATTACCATAGTTTGAGATTTCAAATTAAAATTGAATCGAGTGGGTTCTGGTATATCAGGAGTAAAAATATCAGTGGGAATTTTCTTAGTTTTCATCAAATTCTTATTGAACCTAATGAATGTTGTTGTTAAATGTATACAGTGAATTTCTTGTCACGTAACGTACTTTAGTTTAATGAAAGGAATTGATTTTAATTAAAAGAAAGGCCGCTGCCACCAGAGATTGAAATCTCAATTGTTAATGAATATGAGTGAGATGAAGTTCGACTATGATCCCCTACCACACTGTGGTAACGCTTGCCATCTTCCAAGGCACATGTTTCTAATGGGGGGTCTTGAGAGGGAGGAGATGAAAGAAAACACACATATATGTTCATTAACTTACAGGGTGGGAGGCAAGTACGGTAATGAATGGAGCTCACGCAGTGCGGACTTCATACCCGTTAAGACCTGTACCAGGAATTTGATTTCAGGAGGGCTTTCGACCTTATGCACAACCTTCGTTAATGACTCGCGATTTGACCGCCAAAGTGAAACGCAATCCATGGAAGTTTATCCCTCCGATACTAAACCATGAAGACAAACCCGTGATACTGAACCGACCCGACTCTATCAAACAAAGAAAAACCCTTTCCTTAGATTTCGCTCTCCCCGATAACCGTGTGCATCGAATATATTCAGAGTCTGCTGCCCCACTTGGCCTTAACAGCTTCCCAGCGCCACTCAACCCAGAGTGATGATAATCATCCCTAAGAGACTCAGCCTGGACAGCGCCACGACCACACAAGGAGTTGTTTTTGCAGGGGGGAAGAATATTTTTTTGCAGGTGTTCCAACTTTCTCCAGCTGTGGTTACTCAAAAGCAAAAAAGGCGAAAGGGACCGAGAGGTGGCGTCCTCTCCCATGACTTATGATCGACCTTGAATTAGTCATAGTTAGTGTGGCCTGTTCGAAGTTAGGACCCAGCCAGCGGTTTCGGCTTTATGTCATCATCATAAAAATCGAACTATCTTCTGGCTTTTGCTCGTAAACGCACATCCAGCTCAGATCTAAATGTTTTCAATGTCCGTTAAGCCCACGTAATTTATATTAGACCCACCCAACTTGAACCAGACTGCGTGAGACATTCACAGAATAAACAGAATAAAATGATTTTATTCATCCCCTTTCCAATTCAAAAAAACGAAAAAAGTAATATAATGACCACGATCCATATCTCCAACGCGACTGGCATACCTTACAACACGACACAACACAAATCCGACACACAACCCAACCTCACCCACGCGTGCTTATTAATAGTGGCCCCTTGCGGGGACATGGGGGATGGCGAGTCCTACAGCTTCTGGGATCTTCGTCATTTGCGCCCAATGCGTCACCTCCAAGACGTTCGAAAGCCTCCAGTCTTGGCAACCAACGGGTAACCTCGTAGTGGTGTGCCACTACGTACATGCCCAGCTGACGGACAACCTCACTCAGCCACCGTCTTCGGCCTCTTTACTTGTACGACATCGCTTCCTACGGAGAACAAAGCAAAAAAAAAAGCAAGCATTAGTTTTCCGCTCAAATGTATTCGTCAACAATATTGTGCCTACTTTTGAATTTTCGTTTGATCGCTGAATGAGCGCATTTTACATGAATATGACTGACATAAATGTGCTACAGTTGCATGATTTAATGAGCCTATCAAGTCCTTACATGACCTACATGGGCCTAAATAATATGAGTCTATCTTCTCCTACGTTTCCCATCTGTCACTTATCTAAATTAACTTTCAGTACTTCGTATTCGCTTGTCTTTAGAGATGATGATAATGAATTTGATGAAATGTTCCTAGGTTACCTTTCCCTTTTTCTCCGTACTTCAGTAAACAGCATTCATTATAGAATTAGTTTAATAATTCTTTTTTGGGGTTGGAACTAAATTGTGACCGATTTGCAATTTTACTTGTATTGATAAGAAAACAATGGGATAAAAGAACCGAACGTCTTTTTGATCAAATTCGGAATTTCCTTGACAAAGATCAATATGTTTCTTAATTGATGAAATCACGCTCATTCTAATTCATGAATTGAACTTCAGAGAAGAGTCCCGCTAGTATGGGGAAAATTTTAGAGATTTTGATTTTAGCTGCTTTAAGAAGTGTAAGATGTCGAGTACATCCTGTGAAAAAATGAGCTTCTTACGTTTGCTCGTTCGTCTGCTACGGGGGTTTGAATTTTTTTTGGGGGGGGGGTAGTGGGATTTCCTCATGTTACAGGCCCACCTCTGCTATTTCTGAACGGCTTGACGTTGCGATGTAAGCTCCTATGTCTATTTATTACTGAATAAAGATTTCAAGGGGCTTAGCTGATCCCACAATTAACAATAAAGAAAAATTAAAGATAGGTAATGTTTTTTTCTTTTGACTTTTTGGGAGATCCAAATCTGGGTTTCAAAATGCTTCTTCTCCTACAGTTTTTGAGCTACAGTGATGATATGGGTATCATTGAATGCGAAATAATGCAGGAATTACCATTACCTATATGGCGATTCTTATTCGTTGGCCCTGAAAAGTTATTACGTCAGAGGTGCGAAATTGTTCACGAAAAGTTTTTTTCTTATATTTATTTTTGGTAATGGTCAAAATTGGAAATAGGGAAAACGCCAAATAGGTTATGGTAATCCCTAAGGTAATCCGCATCCAATAATACCCATATCGTCACTGTAGCTCAAAAACTATAGGAGGAGAGGCATTTTCAACCCCCCCCCCCCCTATTCCGTTTTCTAAGAAAATCTCGTTTTTTAGGAAAAAATCCCATTTTTCATTGATGACAAAGGCTTTCTCGTGCTCTCCGTGGTACAGTGGTTAAGGGATCGGGCTCGTAGGTTGGAGTCGCGGGTTCGTATCCCGGCGCTGGCGCGAAGATTTTCCCCGTTGGGTATAAGGGAAAACTCAAGCACAATACCCCTCTCAACCCAGGTGTCGGAAATGGGTACCGGCTTTACGGGGGAACCGTCATGGTGTCCTATATATAGGGTTAGTTATAAGACATTTGAAAAACCAATGCTAAGATCATATGTATCAGGCTTGATTGGAAATAAAGCATCCCAAAGATGCCGACGTTAACCTTCTATTTGCATTTCGTATTTATATACCAAATTTCATTGCTCTAGGTTCAATGTTAAAATTTTTTCCTTATGGGGGACTCTTTCCTTCAGGCGTTTCCTGTATCCCAAGTCTACCAGCAGCAGCTGGTGCTCGTATGCTGCAGTTGAGTTGGAAACCTCAGTACTGGCATTTCCCTGACGCCAAAGCCGGAAGTGGGCGCTGGATGATGTCGCTAATGACGGCTGATATGTGAGTTCAGTTGATTATGATCGTAGTTTAGAGAACTTTTTTCTAAATGAGGACCACAGATTAGAAAACTCCTGTCTAGCTTAGGACCTCAGATTAGGGAACTGTTTTTAGGGTAGAGGTGATGGATTTTAATTTTTTCTCTATCTTATAAGAGGTCATATTTGTAGACTTAATTTGCAGAAGTAAACTGCTTTGTTAGACATAGCTATCTTATTATGTAGTAAGTTTGCGAGTTGCCTATGCGTGTCGATTACTTTTGAGGAACCGTGGGCAGTTCATATCAAAATGAAGAAGCAATATTCGAGGAAAAACAAATTGTGGCTGCTCAGTAGATTTCAGCTATATTGAATGAAGGTTTCTGATGTATGAATGAAGGCTGCTAATGTATGTTCTCAGTTACGTTGAAACAGTCACAGAATTTCTAATGCTAATAATACCACCCCAAGCTGAAAAGTGAATCTTACTGCTTGTAATTTTAACTGCACATTCATTTTTACCTTATCGGATTGGTCTTACGCTTACCACTTATCGTCATTGCTACGATGTAGTAAAATTTACGAGTTACAGTACACGGAAAATTGTTCATCAAAAATTAGGCTCTAGAATGTTAGGAAGCACTCTGAGATGTGTTCATCACCCCCATTTTTGTGATTTTTGCGTGTTTCTGAAGGGTCGTGTGTTTAGCACAATGCGGCTCATCTTACCTGGGTGAAGTAGTTCGAGATTGATTTATTGCTTCGATCTAGAGTAGTCACTTAGGATGAAGCTCTTGTCGATGAAAGCCGTAGGAGATAGTAGAATATATTGTCCGTTATCCATAACCAATAAGAGTTTTAACTACGGCAACTGCTGAAGTCATATTTTAATGATATAAAAGATTACCTCTGAACGAAATTACATAAGGGGAACTAATTTAAGCATTGGTCGGAAAACATTGCTGAACTATTCAACACTTTGGTGTGACGGTTACATTTGATACAGAATTTCTGAAGAGGTTGTCATGACCGTTAATACGGGTTCACTTCTCAGCTGAACGTCATCTGTTAAATACTGCTGCTACTCAGCCCAAACTCAAAGAGGAAAATTACTTGTTATAGGTGACCTCACAAAATTTTCTCACGGAATCAAGCCTAGAAAAATAAACATTTATGTGATTGTCACTGAAAATATTAAAAATTTTCTTGAACTGCTGCCAATGATGGTCTAAGAATCTGCTTGTATTCAGACTTGTTTCTTAACGTTGATATCAACAACTTTTGTTGATAAGATGAAATAAGGCGTCGCATAGCTTTGATATCAATAGTTTATACATGTTGATTGAATGAATTAAGTTTTCTGTAGGTGTTCATTGAACTCTGCATTGATTTTTGGAGCCGTGATCTTGCGATCCTCTCTAACAATTCGATTTAGAGTCCGACGGTCTCTCTCAGACAACTTCCTCGTTCGGCCAGACTTGTACTTTGGTGAGGAGGTTTTTTCCTTCTCTTTCAAACGCAGCCAATATTTTTGAGATAGTACCTTATGAAACGCCAAGCATTCGGATAGTTTCTGTTACAAAAGCACCTGCCTTACGACCACTGACAAATTGGTGTCTTTGAAAGTCCAAAAGGTCTACATTTTTTCATAAATTATATCTAAAGTTTATTTAAATATGTGTAAAAAACCGTCATTTTAAGTAACCATATCAAAAAAGGAAAAAATATACACAAAATACTCGAATATGCAACTTTTGATTTTAAAACATGTTCAAAGATACGATTCCAAAATGTTATTCGTTTACATCATTTTACCCAACTTCTGTATGGGAAATGATTCTTGTAATTACGTGTCTACATGATGGTCATTTCAGAACCGCTGTCAAAAAGTATTTCATTGTCTTTTCCGATGGAAATCTGCTTTTAGAAAACATATATGTAAAGTCTGGTAAGCAATATCGTTTTTCTTCGGAATGAATGAGTAGTAGTTTAGTGTTGGAAATAATTTAACTTTATATATTTTATTTTGCAATTGACAATGCATCCTAGAATGAATAAGACCTGCAAAAAATTACTTTCGATGTAAATTGCCAAAAATTGAAACTAAAGAGTAATTCCTTTGTGTTTATTTTCCTGAGAGAGCAATAAATGAGTTGTTTTTTCTAACATTAGCGTGTTGTACGGGGCGTCCTCAAATGTACTCACTGTTTGACTGCCCAGTACTCATTCTTCATATTTTGCTTCAGGTGTTCTCTGACATAAATGCATGTCTAATGATTTAAATTGTACAAATGAACAACAAATTTAAGAAGTTTGAAAGTTTGAGAATAAAACTTAGTTGCATCCGAAACTATGTAAAACAAAACGAGGGCATTTTCTTGGGACACTTGTATAGTGTGACTCAATAATTTTATTTTCCTGTGCAGGCGTGCTTGGCCCAGGAGTTTGAATATTTTCCTACCACATTGCTCACTGAGCAAAAATGACTTCTGCCTACTGTTGAACAAGAAGTTTGACAACCTTAAAATTTACTGCGAGCATTTATCTCTACCTGATAGCGTTAAATCTGATCTTGAAATAAGGGCACAAAATAATGAAAATTGCAAAATTTCCTTCGTGGAGAGAATTTCTTTATAACCGTGCTTAAATACAGAGTCGGTTCACGTTACTACAAAATAAGAAATAATTTCTCTCCTGCTGTCAACCAATTTCATCGTTTGATGGATTATTCAATCTTTCAGAAGAAGTATATTTTGTTAAAAAGATACCCCGAATAACAAAAAACAATTTGATGATAGCATTTAAGACTTTAGGCGTTGTTACTGTTGGTATAAGTAAAGCTCGGTCACCGGGCATTTAGCGTTCCTCAGCTGTGTACTATTACGATTCAGGGTCATAGCATATATCAGCAAGTAGAAAACGTCTGTACAGCTGTCTTGAGATTGATTTTGATTGCATTGGCTAATTAGTCAATATGCTCGTCCTTATTGAACATTGAATCCATTGATCATTATTCCAAAATGCTCGTATTTCTTCAACATTACATCTATTCACAATGATTAAATGTCCTCGTACTGTTTCAATATTACCTTTGTTGATAATTTAAGATTATTTTATCATGTAAACTCTTAACAAGAAGATCAGGACCATGTTGAGTAACAACATACAATGATTTTTTACTCGGAAATCTGTTTTCCCGCTCGACAATTTCATGAGGGGATCAACGTGGTTCCTAAATTTTTGGACATTTGATAAATCGTCGGCACAGAGCTGTTGCGTACTTCAATGTTCCATTTTTAGAGCTATTTGTTCTGGGCTCGCCTATCAATATTCCTATTCTTTGTGGTGTGAGGCGCTATTCGTGGGGGTTATTCTCTGTTTTTCTTGTTTTTATATATTCTTAGTAGCAAATCATCTGCAAATATTATTATTAATGTTGTGAAAACCGTGTCGATATTGGCTTATTTCCGCTAAAATTAGCAATTAGTATCAAGTTTTATTCATTTTTTAGCTATTATTATTCTTTGTTCAATTTTATTCTAGCTGGGATTAATTTTTCATTGTTTAAGTCTAAGTTTTCTCTACGTTAGTTTCTTCATTTTACATCGAACCAGAGCTTGTGTTCAACGTTTAAGAAACTTGTTCCATTTAATAAGTCACTTTACTGAAAAAAATTTAAAATGTATTGAAGTGTAAAGTTGTAATTATTTCGATCCTTAATGAACAGCTTCCTGTGCTCGAAATGAGACTACAAAGTGTTCAAAAAGTTTTGTCTACGCGGTGTGTTTCTTATGTGGTGTAATATTGTGTTAGAGCAGAAAATATTTCAAACAGTTTAATGCATGGAACCGATTAAAATTCATTATTCAATTATGAAAGGATTTTTGTGTTTTCAGGAATGATTTCGGAGGCTCTCAAGGGCCATTCATATCAAAGCCTGGAATAAAAAATATTGCTGGCTCGGGTATTAAAAACAAGCTGAGTACGAGGATGTGATACCCGGTTTAAATGAGGACAAAAGATGAAAAAATTAAATTGATTGAAAGAACCATTTTATAGTTCAATATGGATATAAGTTCGACAACAAAATCAAAACAGATTCAAAGAACTGCTTCCTTGCGTAATAAAAACACGAAATCTTTCTAGATATTGTTTACTCATATCATAACATACAGTAATATTTTACATAGATAATACGACGGCATCCTGAAGCAGCAATTGTTACAGGGTTCAAAAACTTGATGGATATCCATCCTTTTTTAGCCTATTTTATCTTGAATGTTAAACCAGTTATTGTGCTTTAGATTCATGCTGCTGAATTCTTCATTCATCGAGACGTGCGACTGAATGGCTATGTGGAGAAAGGTATGACTGCCGTAGCAATTATGAATAGAAATTGTACCTGAAATTTATTCGATACGCGTCATCATTGATTACTTTATTTAATAAACAGCTTCGAATAGTGTCTATAATATAAAGCGCTGAAACAAAAAAATGAACAGATGCTAAATTTAGAAAGCAAAAACAAATTCAAATCTGAAGTGCATGGCACAAACAAGGTCCCAATCAACAAAACATGAAGAGGACTATAGAAGAAGAGGACTATAGAGAACTCAACGAATATTGAACCAGGCTCCACACCGTCCGTAGCCAGAATGAACTCAGCCAGACGCAGAGCGCCAACTGAAGTCAAACTCGACGATACAAATGACGGAAAAAATCAATCGCGGACGTCACTTACAAAGGGAAAACAATTTTATTTTATCTTCTACAATTAACTTCTTCAACGTCTTGTGAAGGAGTGTAGCGATATCAAATACGAATATGATATTCTTTTTCTCCCTATATTAGTCGAATTTCGAACTGAGCATTAATATAAATCTTCCGCAATGTCATATAGATAATTTTACGAGTATCAGTTTTCAATCATGATGAGGTTTTAATAAAGAATTTTTATATTATAAGTACCCATCCATGCTTTCCTCGGCCATTACGTCTCAAGAATCGTTGCTGTTATCTAATGTGTTTAACTGACGGACTGGGAGAAATTTAGCGATACAATCCCCTCTTGAAATTGTCGAGCAGGAAATTAGATTGACGCACATCCATGGCCTGGTCCCCTAATTGTTTCTCAAGAGTTGAATTACAGGAGTACATGCAATGGCGTTTATCATTGAGAAATTATAACTCTTGTTATCGAAGTACTTTCTTCGTTAATATTTTTTAATGTTTTGAGTAACTGTAGTTTTAACTTTTTGGTTCACTGTTCAAATTTTGAATGTGAAAAGCTTGGACCAACTTCAGAACGCATTTTGACTGCAGTGTTGACTATTTTATGATTGCTAACTCATGAATGAGGTACGTTTTTATAACTGCGTGATCCTCGAATATCAATCTATTGCCTCTGATACACTACACAGAAATAGGTCGTTTTCAAATACTCTGTGTGGTCTTCGAACTTAATTTTTTTTCAATTGTAACACTTTGGTTGTTCCTGCTTAAACTAAATTTTATTATTTAACTCAAATTCAAAGTCAATTGTGTTGAGAAATTTTGAGAACAGTAAACACTAATTGGATTATGACTCCTTCGCAAAACTTTATAAATAAAAGAGGAAGAGGAGTGATGATGTCCGCCCACGGATTCCGTACGGTAGAACTTGAAGACGAAGACGTAGATATCACCCTCAAGGGTCTGCCTCCTAAATTGCGAAGTACTACTAATACGTAGTTCAAGAAGTTGTAAGTAAGAAGGCTCGGGCTCCAGAGAGCTAAAACCATAAATGGCTTAACTACTTCGGCAATCGCAGAGTCCCTGAATCCTCTGCAACGACCACCCTTACGGACCGGTATAGTGCCGGAGCTCCGCTCTTCCACCGCGTTAAAGGTAGGTGTGGTGATCCCAGCGGTAAGCCGCGGACCTCCACAAGACCTGAGAAAAGCTGCCTCCAGACTACAACCGCATCCGTTCCAGAGCACCTCCGGACCCGAAGCGCCTAGTCAACCAAACACGGGACCTGAGAGAAGCCGCCTCGCGACTATGAGAAAAGGTGCCCGTAAGCTACAACGGCTTCCTGCCTCCAGCACCACAGGCCCACAAACTCGCGACCAATCAGGACTCACGCCCGGACTCAAGGCTTGCACTCGAGGCCTACATAAGGCGACCCCAACAAGGCTCGCACTCACTCAAGCCCTCGTCCTCGTTCAAGTCACATCTCCAGCACCAGCCTTGTGTTCCCGCATCTAGCTTCCGAGATCGACTTTGTCTCTCGCGTACCTGCACCAAGCTCCGGAGACCGGCCCGGCCTATCGACACCCCAAGGTGTTGCAAGGTCTTAAACCAGTAGCGTCTTGACGCTTCAAGGTGTTTCAAAGCCTTAGAAAAGTCACGTTGCAACGCCCCGCGCCTGCGTCGTCGGCCAAGCCTCTCTACGACATCTCTCGCCCGCTCCGGCCGGCTAGCCTCGCCGTAGCTACTTACCAGCTACAACGGTGACCCGCGTGGCGGCTGGGCCCGACCCAGCTGACTAGCCTCGCCTCGGCGCTCCGCTAGCACCAGCCGACCTGTTCGTAACAGTCGCACGACGTAGCACCAATCATCACGCCTCGCCGCTGCGTTCGTAAGTAGCGTCCTCGCGGACGTTACCCGCTATTGGTGCTTGTTTCATTCGTTACGTAATTCTCGCATAGTATTGTATTTCAATCATCACGTATTAGTACTATTCTCGCATAGGATTGTGTTTCAATCATTACGTCATTCCCGAATAGGATTGTGCTTCAATCATCACGTATTTGTGCTATTCTCGCATAGGATTGTGTTTCAATCATTACGTAATTTATGTCATTTTCGAATAGGATTGTATTTCAATCATCACGTATTAGTGCTATTCTCGCATAGGATTGTGTTTCAATCATTACGTCATTCCCGAATAGGATTGTGCTTCAATCATCACGTATTCGTGCTATTCTCGCATAGGATTGTGTTTCAATCATTACGTCATTCCCGAATAGGATTGTGCTTCAATCATCACGTATTTGTGCTATTCTCGCATAGGATTGTGTTTCAATTTATGTCATTCTCGAATAGGATTGTACTTCAATCACCACATATTTGTACTATTCTCACATAGGATTGTGTTTCGATCATTACGTACTTCTAGAATAGTATTGTATTTCAACCATCACGTATTAGTGCTGTGTTCCAATCATTACGTAAATTACGAGTAACGAACAGTGCTCATAGTAGTCACCAAGGGCCCAGTGTAATGGTCCGTGTTCCGTGTACCTAACAGTCACCAATATAATTACCGTGTTACCCCCGTGTTGTCCATATCCTGCCGAATACGGTTGTACCTCAGGCGCGCGCTTCGGGCTATCCTATCACGAAAAAGATAGCTCAAAGTCTGCCCGAAGCGTGTTGCAGCCTGGGAGAGAACACTACATAGGACTTCACAGCCCGCAATGATTGCGCACACTCGAGAAGGATGTCGGAATAAACAAAAGCAGGTGATGAGGTGGTGAAGAATGCTATATTTGTTCTAATTTACGAGCTCTATAACATCCTAAAATGAATTTATTTTATTCTGCATTGGAAGATTTTTAGAAGTGCGGAAGAAATGATACAATAAAAACCGATTTTGTACAACTCCCTTTCGCTTCAATTAAGTGTACATATATGAAACGTGAGTTATTGACTGCAGGTCAGTCAGCAGCATAATGAAAATCCCCTCCGTGGTCACCGGTGGCGCACGTTGCGATCAATGAGCTAATGGGCGCAGATATTCCGAAAACCTACTCCTGAGGTTCGAGAGCTGTTCACATTTTTCCCTATTCGAACCTTTACCCCTACTACTTACACTTTGCCTAGGTAACCACACCGGCACATTAGCATGTGATTACTCTAGTGGTGTACAGTAAATTACCAGAGGAGAGTGAAAGACTTCTCAGCAAACCGGTGTCACAAGTCTTTAATTAAGAGAATCGCTACCGTGTAGTTTTAGTCTATATTCTTATATATATACATTTGTCCTTTTTTGATTGTAGAGTGTGTGCAATAAATGTGATGGAAATAGATTTCAAATGTATTACATAGGAATAAAATTTATGAATGTCATTTTGATCTTTTTTTCTCCTTCAAACTCCATCGAGAAAAGTAATTCCACTGATACCGTATAAGTAAAGAGAAAAACCAACTTTAAATTTTAATAACTTTGCAGTGAATGAAGATAATTTGAGTTATATTACAAATCGTTACTTCAATACTTTGATGGCTGATGACAATTCAGTACCATTTCTTCTTTTGGATACTTTTAGATACATTAGGATTTTCAGTTATTACCTGACGAACGCGTTCAATGTTTTCGTTGGTCCTTTCACTTGCAATCGTCCTGATTTCCCTTTTTCCTATGTAAAATAGTGCCATGTGTTCTAAATTCATAGACAGTTTTCATGACAGTCTTTTTAATTATAGAGCTTCTTTCAGGAGATCTCTGTTCAAATTTATTTCGAACTTCCTTTAAACTCTTGTTCCTGCGTAGACGTTGTTGATGAAAATGCGTTGCTCCTTTGTTAGCTGCATAACGATGGGTTTAGTCTCTTGAAAATTTAAATTTAAAGGTAAATTTTCAGACGACTTGGACCTCATTTATACTCAGACCTAAAGCTTTGTAGCCAGGATACCTATCTCTGTTTGTAATGCAGCAAATGAAACTGAAACGCCTCAATCAAAAGTTATTACTCTGAATTGAATATTGAGCTCCAATTTATGCAATTGCAATCGCAGTATTGAGATATAAAATAAATTTAGCTTCGAAGTGTAGCAGAGAAAATAGATAAATATTCCAGAAACATGCTGTCATGACAACGAAACATGCACCTAATTTATTATTTAACAGCCTTAAGATAGTTAACAGGGCGGTCAAAATACATTTTAAAGATGGTACAAAACTTTTACACCTTCAAAACTAACCTGTGAACAAAAAAGTTAAAGACTACATACACTCAAAATCATTCGGAAATATTAACGAAAAAGTATTTCAATACTCATAGTTAGAATTTCTCTCTGATAAACGCCATTACTTGTACATCTGAAAATCAGTTTATGAAAAACAATCAGCAAACAAGGCACGGAGGGAAAAAAGTAAGGGTCTTTTTGGATCCACACAAAGTCCTTTCCGTGGATATCCTTATAATTCTGATTTCTACTGTGGTAATGACAACACGAGGAAGACGCCACTTGGCACCCATGAGGTGGATACAATGCTCGGAAATCTGTTTTCCCGCTCGACAATTTCATGAGGGGATCAATCGCTAAATTTCCAGTCCGACCGCTTGACAGTCGATATTGGCAACGATTCTTGTGAAGTCATGCTTGCGGAAAG
The DNA here is from genome assembly GCA_030386875.1 of Morinoia aosen. Taxonomy (NCBI): domain Eukaryota; kingdom Metazoa; phylum Arthropoda; class Malacostraca; order Amphipoda; family Talitridae; genus Morinoia; species Morinoia aosen. The sequence continues at coordinate 102,229,798 of CM059576.1, read as the reverse complement.
CCAGGACGAGTACTTATAATTTGAAAATTCCTTATAAAAACCTCACCCCATTGAAAACTGATACCCGTAAAATTTTTTATGTGACCATGAAGAAGATAAAGATTAATGCTCATGACGAAATTGGACGAATAAAGAGAAAACGAATATTATACTCGTATTTGATTTCTCTAAACTTCTTCTCACGCCGTTAAAAAATGAAGTACAGACGATAAAATTGTTTACCCCTTTCTACATAACCACTCACTCAGCCGCACGTATCTTTGATGAATGAAGAATTACGCAGCATGAATCCATGGTAAAGAGTCTGGCTTTGGATCCGCGATTAAAACTGCTGCAAAGCGGTAAACATCCTCGAAGTTGTCGAACCCTGCCACAGTTACAACTTCTAACTGCGGTGGTATTGTCCAAAAAATATTTAGTGTGTTATGACGAAGCGTGAAAAAAATGAATATTTTTTGTCATTACCGTGCAATAAAAAAATAATTTGAATCTGTTTTCATTTTTTTGAACAATTTTAGGTCTCTTTTAAGCACTAAAATAGTTCTTGAATAAATTTTTATGTATTATCCTGTTTTTTTTTATTCTAGATTAAACATGTATATAACCCTCATGTAATATGCGCAATGTTTGACTAATCGAGACACAAATTCTTTTCTTTAAAATTGTGATTTGAACGACCATCTAAAGCCTCTGATATCGTTCCTGGAATTTTTAGATTCCTCTAACTATGGGAAATTTAACTTTGCTTAGTTTAATACACTTTAATATTTTAAATATAATTTGTTCATGTACAATACTACTCCACACAAGAATCATAACGCTCGGAAAAAGCTTTTCTAAAACTTTGTAGTCTCATCTCATGCAAAGAAAAAAGTTCAATAAGTATTGAAATGATGGCAAAGCCACATGTCAACTAATTTTCATGTTTACCAATAAAGAGACCAATAATAAATGGGGTAATTTTCTTATGCATGCGAGCAACTCTCGCTTAATGAAGAAGTTAACCTAAAGTAAAATTAGACTACAACTAAATAACATATTAATCAAAGCAAATTATTAACATATGATTTTAGCAAAAATGGTTTTAGCAAAAATTAATTGTGAAGTTGGATTCTAATCAATTTTAGAGGAAAGAAGCCTACATTAAGACGGTATTCAAAACCTCAATTCAAACATATGCAGATGATAAGAAACAACGAAACTATATAACATGGAAAATAGAGTCAAGAGTTTACGGGATCAAATAATCTTGAAGTCTTAGCCAAGGAAATATTCACGCGTTCTTCTCTAAATATTTAAATACTTTTCAAGGAATATGTTTACAACTGAATTATGCATTTAGTTATAATTCTCAACGTCAAACTCACAAGTGGCGCACACAACAATGAATTTAGCTCAGCGCTGACACATTGTCTTGCACAGCAACATAACAGATTTCAAGAAATCGTTTGAAAGCGCAAATGCTAAAAGCTCAAATGAAATTTTAGATATAGCTTTACGTTACATACTAGAGTTTGACGTTGAAAAATTGACACTCATATAATCCACATCACTTCTAAACCTATAATTTATGAAATACCAACCTCTCGCGAGAGCTGATATTTCGTTCCAGAAATGCGTCCTCCGATTATTACTTGACCAGGTGTAGTAGAACATGTCAAATATTCCTATGTTGAGCCAAAATATCTAGAATTATCCGTTTTTGTAGAGTTGACATCATGCGAGAACTGTTGAAAGTGATTACCGTGTAGATATTCACGCATGAGCTGATTTTAACTGTATTACAGGCTAGAATTGAGCGGCGTCGTCATATGCATGAAATTCATGCAGTGGAGTAAATTGGGTGATAGATTTTTCAAAACAAATTGTTTAACCTACGCTAAAAACATCAGTAACGCTTGCATAGAGCGAAACTGAACGGTCTTACTTTTACTCTGTTCATCATGCAACGGTAATATTCCAAGTCTATAAAAAATAAATACAAGTCTATAAAATACAAGTCTATAAAAAATCACACGCTGTATTTCACACTGACATAAAAATCGGAACCCGCTTTGGGCTCGGTCTTCGTTCATAGACGGCAACTATACAGGAGGTATGGTCCTCTGCAATAAAATTTTGGAATTGTTATCTTTCACCATTAATTCAAGATAAGAGCGAGCTTTAGCATGTAAAGAGACATGCTCGCAGCTTATGAGGACATGGTAGTTGGAGAACTTCTTCAACTATGCAGCGAAGTCATCTTTGTTCAGAGAGCAGCGCAGAAGGTAGATACAAACTTCTCGGTCGGTTTCAATATCCCTGCTCAGTCAAAGAATGCCATTAGTTGAGATGCATGCAACTTACATTCTCGTGAGCTGTAAAACACGAAAATTAAGGGAGGAAGTATTTTGGAAGATAAACGTTGAAAACATGAAATACTTTCCGCACAAGTTTTATTACAAGTTCCCATTAGGGGAACACAGTGAATAAAACACAGTTACTATTCACTATCCTGAAAAAACAAGTATCTGTGATGAAACTAAATACTCGCATATGGGCTATCGTTGGCAGAAGTAGGGCTGGATAATATGATAAACTTTTACAATTTTCGCCGCGTTAATGACACATTGCATCACGTATAATTTGATTAAAAATGTAGTAAAGTCTCCCTTCGCAAATAAAAATTTGACGTTTTGAGCTTAGAAATGACCGATGATTCCTCAGTCAGTCGGAGAATAAAAGTTATTAGAAATCAGTGCAGTGTTATCACTGTTTATGTATGATCACTTTCAGAACACAGGTTATTGATACGGCTCAGTTGAGAGACGTTGAACTGTACCCAAACTTTGGCCCTCCGCCGATCTAGGGCGTCTAGCTTTGCCCACCTCAGAGATGTCTACCAAGCATCCACAGTCAACTGCTCGTAGCCCTGACCCCATAAAATGGCAGAATGAAACTTTGATTTTATTTCAATTTTATGTCCGGAGTAGAAGGCACACTTTGATTTTTACAAATATAATGAACGCTGAACAATAATAATGGAGAGCAAATATACACAGTGTTCTAGCCCTCAAATCAGAGGTCAAAACTGGGAGGGTGGCTTAGGGGATAATTTCACCTCCAAGCGGCGTAGATGTCTTCCAGGCAAAGTGGCCTAACAAGCAGCGCGTGAATATTGTCTAACTGTCCTGCGCATGCGTTCTGGGGCAGAGTGACCTAAACAGCAGGTTGATGTTTTTCTATTTTGTTTCTAGAGTAATTCAATGATTCTCATTGATTCAACGTAAATTGCATGTACAGAATGTTTCCAAACAGGAGATGCAAAATTACACACATACTAGGAAATGGCTGAAAAAAAACACTTTTTCTTCTATGAAATTTTGCGGAAAAAATCAGGTTATTGAGATAACAGCCGTTGATTGTTTTAACGAATTAAATTCGAGGACACAATTACTCGCTATATTATTTTTGAATTTCCTTTACATGAATTGTTCAAAATATATTCCATCAATGCACTTTTTAAATCTTTGTTTTAGCCCCTGCTGGATACAAGGAAACAAGTCTGGCATTTCAGAAATTTCACTATCAGATATTGCAATTCTAGCCACGAGATCTTCCTCAGATCTTCCGAGGATTGGGTGGCTGGTTCATAAAGTTGCCATTTCATTACGGTGAATCGTATCAGATATGAAAGGTCCAGAAAACCCTAGCCACACTGGCAGCTTATCAAATCAGCAGCTGATACTGTTATCGTGAAAGCGGCGTTATCTTGTAGGCAATATAAAGAACTGCAACACAGTGATCTTCTTAGCATTGTGCTATTACGTTCAAAGTGTATCCCGTGAGAAGTACAGCATCAATTTATTTATAAATTTACGCTTAGAAAAAATAATATTTATAAATATCATTCAAAGTTGAATAAATTTGTTTTAATCTTTAGATATATGTATCAATGATTTGCCGTCAGCATTTTGTTATTGATGATTGGAACAGTTTTCTCAATCTGTGGCTCTCCATCTCATGAGCAGACATTTTCATCACGAGTTTCCATTTAGCTTGAATGTTCCGTCACTTTTTTATCTGAGCTGACAAATTGAATTTCAGTACAACTTTGAAGATAAGGCTTAAAATAACAGTTCATGTGATGTTTATATGGGCCCAACGTCAATTTTGGACTTGATTACAATTTTTTCAAACGCTTTACAGGAGTGAAGGAATTCATTCGTCAACCAAAACGTTCATCGTAGTGAGTGAAATAAAATTAATATCAATAACATCAAATTTATTGATTAATTAAAATTAACAATGAATGATATCAATGAATATAAATCATCAATTTTCTCAAAATTTGGGAAAGAAATGCACAGTGTTACGTCGAATTTTGAGTAGCAAACTTAAAGATCCTTGCTTATAACTTCATCAGGAAAGAGAGATGAATTTTGATTAAATTCTCACTAGCAGCACCGATGAAAAGTACTGTCTTTCTTCATTGGAAAATGATCATTTATGTGTCGTCGAACAATTTACATTTTGTTGCTCATTAATTTTCGTTAGTGAAAACAATTTTGCCCAATCGAATTTTGGAAATCCACCTTCTTAGATGTTTTCAGAGGCTTTAGATCTTATCAGACTAATTTCGATACTAGGATGCTTCTGAATGTGAATAACATAAATCTGATGTTGAAGTCGTTTCTAAGGAGTGAAAGTTGCTCCTTTTAAAATATTGGCCCCATCATCTTCTTTCAAATGAACCTCGCTCAACTCTTAGCAACTCTTATTGCATGAAACACTTCGATGTATGTACTCGGTTATTTGTAAGGATTCATGTTTTTCGAAAAAAAAATATTTTTCCTTCAGCGAAAAATAACGTTTAGCTAGTTTAACTCAGCAAATAGGCGATCTTCTTTCTGATTTCTTACGTGATTGAAATCTTATTTCAAGTGTTAGATCTACATCATAGCGAATATATTCACCGTTGGTTAACGTATAATAAGGAAATGAAAATAAGCACCGCAGTTACTCCTTGTTGAATCCTACTGTCATAATTAAAAACTTTAAAGACTCTGAGACATATCCATTCACTCTCGTATTTTTTTCTTCCTTTTAAGATTCTGAATGAATATTGGTCATGTCATCTTTGCGACAGTTTTCCCATCTCACATCACCCCATTTATCATGCATTATGGTTGAAAACTCGCACTTAAGGGAACAGTCTAATTAAAAAAGTCCGTCATTTACGTTTGGATTTATCTGAAATTTTCATTACAAGTGTGAAATGATGCAACGATTAGTTTGTGATTGCTGCGTTTTTCCGTAACTGCATCAGAAATATTGTTAGCTCACTCAAAAAATTATTATTATGAAAACTTTTTAAGGCGTACAAATTTTTGAGCTACAGAAAGGGCAACAGGTTTTTAAATAGCTTATGTAGTTATCTAACGATAACGGCGAGTGATTTTTCGATAAATTCATTTTTTGAATTTTAGGAATTTTTTGAAAAATTGACTTGTTTTCTTTTTTCCTCTTTTCGTGTCGTATATATTTCAGAATAACAAATATTTAAAAACTCGAACACCCCTTATCGCTAGAATTTGCAAAGCCCTATCGAATGATGTATTTTTTATTCCTGTACTTCAAAAATTGTAGACTGGGGAAATATTTGTAGAAATCAAATTTCAAGTTTCTACAGATAGTGATTTTTTCATTTTTTTTTTGCTAATTTATGAACTACGCATTTTTTACGTTGAAATCCTCAGCTTATGTAGCAATTTTTGAGTGCTATCGGTTGATATATTTGCCATTACTGTAGCTTCAAAAATGCGGGAGAAAATCTACATCAAAATACAATAACTGAAAGTTCACAAAACGGCTTCTCTCTACAATTTTTCTTATTTTGCCACGAATACGTCTTTTCTAACTTTTCCTTGCAGCTCTTTTCATGCCCTTTTGATTGATATATTTTTCATTGCTGTGGCTTCAAAACTGTGGGAGGAAATTGACATCATAAGAGAATAAGTATTCAAAACAGCCAATTGTTTCAAACATTTTTTCTTATATTGTCCAGAACTTTTTCTTAAATTAACTTCTTCGCTCTGTAGCTATTTTCAAACCCTTTCAATTGATGCTCGCCAACGCTGTTTCTATGATACTGAGGCATGGTAGGAGCCATTATGTATTGCGAATGGGAACAGAGCAGCAAGATTCCAGGTTCTCAAAAACTGGTTCTCTTTACAGTCGACTATGCTCCCTCCACTATATACTAGATCCATGGCAGTCACCATGCTAGTTGCGCGCAACTCTACCCCTTTAACCCTCGTCTGGGGGGATTATACGTACGAATGCAGTGTACGTACGACTGTGCGTATACGGCAGCCAATTATATCGTTGGAAGCGGAAGAAAATAATGTATAAGATAAGATTGTGAATTCAATATCTACAATTTCACGGAATATTACGTAGACTATCACCTTAACGGGAAAATCAACAAAACCTAGGAGAGAAAATGGCACATATTCCAATGCACCTTCTCTGTGACGGTTCGACGGAGGATGATCTTAAATTACTACTAATGTCATGCCCGTTAATATATAAAACAAATAACACCCTGGTCGGCATTAATCTGAAGATTTTTATTCCCTCTTTCTTGTGTTAAATTCGCTTGTGCAAGCCGATGTTGTTCGGAATTAGTATGAAGAATTTCATTCCTTCTTTCTTGAGGTAAATTCTCTCGTGCCACTCGATGATGTCCAGCGTTTTGCCGAATAATTTCCTCGCTTCTGTCATGTGTTAAGCTCTCTCTGGCTACTTGGGGTTGCTCTGCTTTATTCCGTAGACTTTCCAAACACTGTTCCAGGGTCAATTTCGCTCTAGCTTCTGGTTGGCGAGCAGCATCGGGTCGTGTTGCCATTTCGCGTAGTTCAACCGATCGTCTTCGGCGTTTTTCTTGCTGTCGAAGTATTACTACTTCTCTCCTGCGGTTGGAGACATTTCTATCCACGGTGGCCTCTTTGACCGGAACTTTATTCTGAAATCTATTCTATTATCTCTTCGAAGCTTCTCAAGTAAATCATAATTTCGAAAACATTAACTCAAGATCCAAAATCTTGGGCCTTATACTAAGTGGTGTCCAGGTTACTAGTCAAACGAATTTAAAACATTTCTTTTCGCACTACACCTTTTCTCGTTTTATAACCACATTCTTTCAAAATGTATCGACGAACTGCAAATTTAACAACAACGAACCATTGAATATAACAGGGAATAGAAATATAGTGACAGTGTCGCAAAAAATAACAACAACGACAAATTATAGCGACACCAAGGAAAATGGATGACAGGGAAACTATACATTAAAACAAGGAAACAGTATGTTGTGACAGAGTAAGTTTCTTGTAACAACGTTCAAAAAGGACAACAATTATACAAAAAATAGTAACGTGCGTTAATATTATTGTAACAAATTAACAATTTCTGACACAGTGACTTATAAGCAAAATAAACAGTTAAGTAGCCATATAGTGTAGTACATAATGCATTTTGAAACTATGCATACAAAATTATTGATACATAATTACAATAAAGAATGAACATCATATGTATCACACGTGAACCAGCCACGGCAGAGTTGTTCTGGAAAATTCCGTTACTTCCCGGTCAGCGAATATTGCATCTTCCACTGACCGGGAAGTAATGGAATGTAGTCCTACACGTATTATTGTCGGGTGGTATTCAGACTCCCAAAAGTCAGAATCCCGAATGTCGAAATCCCGTACATCTAAATCCCAAAAATCGAAATCCCGAATGTTGTATGTAATCAGGGTTACCAACTGGCATGTACAGTGTTTCACTGCCAAATATGGTCGGGAAGTAGATATTCGAGATTTTGACTTCTGGAATTTTGATATTCGGGATTTCAAGGCGAATCCATTATTTTTAATTTTCATTTAATATGGAAGTGCGAAAAAATGATTTCTATTGTCAATAGGAGTTTGAAAGATGTTGTTACAACTTATGAAATTTTGTTACTATTTATTGCATCTGTTACATTATTTTGAACCTGTGATACCGCCTATTTGGAGCATTGTTACAGGATTTGATTATTTGTTAAAGAAAATGAACGTCTGTTACAACATTCTGAGAGTGTTGTACAATTTGAAGCAACGTTATATTTATTTGTCTCTGTCACTACATTTTGCATCTGCTATCAATTTTGCAGCATCGTCACTAGATTTGTACTGGATGTTGTTATATTTGAGCCGCTGTTATTAGTTTTTATTCGCTGTTACATGATTGTGCACTCTGTTATTATATTGTTTTGACGCGTGGCTATAAAACGAGAAAAGGTGTAATAATTAAAAATATCAATGCAACATGATGTATTTCAACAAAGAAATCTCCAAAGAAAATTTCTATTTGTAAAAATTAACCGATTGCTTATTCTGGATAGTATGATGCAAGGGAGAGAGAATTAAATCGCCACAAAAATTATTGCAATAGAATAATTTGTTGTATTTCTTATGCTTTACCCTTGTTGCCATCCATTAAGAGAGGGGGTCATACGGACGGACGCGGCTCTTTTTATAATAGTGATAGTGATTATCAAGTATTTTTCTAGAGTGTACATGATACGTTGAAGAAATTGCAATTTTACCTGTTTTTTGATTTACAGGTAACGCAGAAAGACATTTGAGACATGGCCCTGGATCAAGTCGAATGCAAAATATGCTCTGAAGATTTCGATTTACAAAACCACAGACCACTCTGCCTTGGTTGCGGTCATACTTTCTGTGAATTGTGCATACGAAATTTAGAACATGGTAACAACAAAATCTGCCCAACTTGCAGAACACTGACAGACAAACCAACCGACCAGCTGCCTGTCGTATTTGCCCTCATTCCATCCCATGAAGGCTCAACTGTGCGCTCAGATCTCACTGATGTTGTCGGTGACAAATGCAACGACCACGGATGTGTTCTTGACCGCTTTTGTGCGGAATGTGGGGAGATGGTGTGCAGAAAATGTGTTAAAAATTTTCACGCCACGCACCGTTATGAATTTATGGATGATATTCTTCACAAGGACCCTGATGCAGCTACTCTCACTAGAGAGTTGGAGAATAAAATCAATGCTAATATCAATAGTCTTTCAAAATCAATGTCAGTGCCAATTGAAATATGTAAAATAATTGATGAACTTTCAAACTGGAAAAGAGGCATTGCAGACTGGAAAGATAAGCTTAGCTCGAAGAAGAAACTAGCAGAGCAGCACCTGAAGGATTGGAATGATGCGAGAAATAAATCTACGAAAGAGAAGTATCAAATTTTTCAGAAATTATGTCATCAGTGGAAAGGAGTTGTTCTCCCACCCCGCCCTGTCGTAGAACTTACATCATTAACTAAGAAACTTGAAGAACTCAAGAAATGCGACGCACATTTACAGGTCAGTGCGAATGATGAAGCCATGAAAACATCCTTAAATACCTATTAATTGGAACATAGGGGTATTTTTGGTAATTTGTTTCTACTTATTATGCTTCGCACGTATTTATAAGCGGATTTTTGAAAATAGGTAACGCATTATACCTACCAAAGATATACTGACCCAAGAATCCAAATGAACAATTTTAATTTTGATCATTTAGTTTACTGTACCCACATCTAATGGTTACATTGTATTAAAAGTTGTTTTGTTTAGCATGATCATTGTTGGGCCTTCGTTCAGCAGCCTAATGTCTCCGTATTTTGACTACGAAGTCATATTCGGGTATAATTTCAGCGGTCATGAGAAATCACTTCAGAGATTACAAAATGGAGGGGTTTTGCCCACAACAAGAAAGCATTATTTTATCGAGGCTCTATTTTAAATTTATGTTCAATTTGATTGTTCAAAAACTTGATTTGTTCAAGTTCTTTCTATTGCGAAACTTGCAAAAAAGACCTGGGAAAAGAGAAATTGATTTGAAAAAGTGAATGGTTTGTGCAGTCGTAAGATACATGATGGCAGACTCACAACTGGTGCTATTAAGGTAAGGAGGAAGAGATGTCCACCGAAAGACATGGAAATTTTCAGCTCAGTTTGTTTGTGTCTGTAGCAGTTCAAAGTAACAGTTTAACAGCAAATTATAGCACCAAATCTCAAAATTAAAAGAAATGAAATTAAGTAAGAAAAGAATTATTTGCAAAGATTAAATTTATCGTTTGTTCAAATGTTAGTCATTGGCTTCTTTAAAAATAACGGATATTTTTTTCCAAATATTGAACCACTTATTTGAAATAAAACGTAATTGTTTAAGTACAGGGATCTAAATTTTTACGAAACCATTATTGGTAAGCTACAAAAGAATTGAACTATTTCGGTAAAACGAATTTCTAACAATAATTACAGTTTTTAAAAGACTTTTGCGTGCAAACTAATCGTCAGGTACACATGACGTTAGTAAAACGTGAATTTAGAAGATTTGAAGAACAATCTCTCGATCACCTACCACGTACGGTTAGAGAAGGAACCATACCTGAAATAAATATTTCAACTTTCGGGGGAGCAAATTATTTATTTGAACTTCGACAGGTTTTCGTAAATACATTTTTTATATTGAATGTATCTTATTCGACCGATGATCTAATTATTCTTGAATTGGAAGAAAATGATATAACCACCAACTTGTCTAGGTCATGTACACCATGGAAGATCAATGCTCCTTCTGAAGAATTAATGATTGATGTTGAGGCCTTTAGCATTTGAGTGACAGACTCAAAAATTAGTAGTGTAGCATCACACGTTCGTGAAACTTTCCTGTTCATATTGAGACGCGATTCAAATTGGTATAATTTCTTCAAGTAAACACATTTTTGAAGACTTCTTTATGCTGATGGAATCAATATTGCATCGTTTGGATTGGACGCTGCTTGTGACTTTTGAGGAGGGAAGGGACAGCCCATGCATCTCAAAACACCACACTAGCTGTGTAGCTCGGAGGTGGAAGCCTGATGGTTTGCGTTGCTTACCCTAGCACGTAAGTGGTATGCTTCACATCATCGAAGGAGAAATAAATGGTTATATGTACCGAAACAGTTCAGAGAAAACATCTTTCTGCGTGCAAAATGTTTATTAAAAAATCACTAGAGGACGCTACGAAAAGACAAAGATCCTGAGCACGCTGAAAATTTAACACTTTTAAAATCAAATGAAACGAACAAACAAAAAACAAAAAACAATTCTTCCGTGTCGCCCAACAAAAAAAATGCATGAAAGATTCGGTGAATGTATCTCAAAACTAGTTAATGCGTCAAGCTATCACAAAGAAACCATCTCTAAATTGCAAGGAAAAGCAAATGCTTCATAAATAAACGTAAAATTAAAATATTTGGTTGCACACATGTGTAGTGTACTAAGCATATTTTCGCACCAGCACCAACGCAAAGTCTACCAGAAAAAACATGCAAGAGTAAAGGTAAATAGGGTTTGGAAGGGAATCAAAGTTGACACTATGGCCCAACACTTTTTTGTGTCATGTACAATCCATGCTCGCAATCTTCCAACCAAGCAGAGTTTCAGAGTCTGGCATGCTGCATGCAATTGTAATTATATGCAATTCATGCAGCATTTGTTAAATTTTTAATTTTTGTAGTATGATGTAGGCGATACCAACTCTCCAGAACCTAAGCTCTTAAGTTTGAAAAATTTGAAATAGCCCTGTTTCTTCAATTGTTCCTGTAAGGTAACATTGCAATGTAACTTGAAGATTTTAGCGGTTGAGAACCAATGCTGGATTTTGCAGGAGCTCACGCAAACACCTGAAGATGTTTCTGCTATAAAAGAACTATCAAATGTGTCAGAAGATTTCCTTGACGGCGGATATTGGAGGGTAAGAAGTGACGATGATTCACAAAGAGCCATCTCTAGTGCACGCGCGGGCAGAAAACCGTGTAAACTTGCGGTTGCTTCTCCGTCCAGGGCACCGATACAGAATTTACCTGAAGTTCTGAATGTCCTCGGGTCTGCATGTGCTGATCGTAGCATATCAGTCAGGCCATATGACACCTTTTGGGCTCCGTCAAGTACGACTGACTTTGGACACCTGCAACCATTCATAGAAAAGTTTGGGTATGGACTCATTTAATATCTTGAAATATCAGTGTAATAATCACAGGTAATATTGACTCCAAAATTGTTTTTATTTTTATCTGTTCATGGTCGATCATCCCGGTCGATTATATTTGATACCATAGTAGATCTTCAAGATTCTAAGCCTTATGAAATAGAATCAATATCTATACTTTCAAATTGAGGTTGTACTGAAAAAGGACATTTCCTCATAATATTTTGTCTAATCTAATTTTTTATTTAGCCGTAAAATATGTGAGTTTTATGGCTCTCCTGGCGAGGTGGTAACGCTCTGTCGAGTCAATCCAGAACTCAGAGACGCAGGGGTCCGTCTCGCATCTATGGCCGACGTCAACCAGTGCTCAACTCTGTCAAAAAAGCTAGATAGTAAGTATTTCAATCGTTCGATTTGTCAGGAGTTATGAACTCATTTATTGAAAGTTCTCGTTCACTTTCAAGTTGAAGTACGTTCATAAATTACTATAGCATATTTCATACTGATTTTTTTTATTAAATTTCCTACTCCTCGGATACGAGAAGAAAAATTGAATGACGGACATATGATTAAGTTTTCTAACAAGCATATTCGTTTCATGGCTTGCAGTTTTATTTGTAATTTGACTAAATAAACTGTGAATATAGATTCCATTCAATGATAATACAATTATTCCGTCTCTATCAAGGACGTCTAGGTCAATGTTACATCAACAACACTAATACCTTCACAATATGATGAGCAAATGAAATTACTGCAAAATGGAGAATAAGTGTGTAACTTTTGCCTCGACATTTAAGCGTTTTGTATGTGAGTGTAATTAGTTCTATGAAGCACTTCAAGATGGCGCACGATTTCATCCTATGTTAGCTGCAGCTAGCATGATCTTCTCAACTGTAGAAAAAAATTTCTGATGGTCTGCCTTAGACCGCTGAGGCAAGGTCTTTTACCTCGAAAGGACAGCTTAATCGTGTTTTTTTGTGCAGAAGTAAACGGGGTTTTAATAATTATGATTTAGCTCCAAAGCCTCTGATTTAAAACCTTTCGGTTAAGGCAACGAAAATCCGCGATTAATTTCTCTTTACACATGCCCTGGAAAAAAATAATCACAGAATATATCCTAAGCCAGAGCTCAAATTTCTACGCAAAATGCAGCACGCCTTCTTTTCTGTTTGAAATTTAAATTCGAACAATAGAAACTTACAAAAGATTCCAAAGTTTGTCGTGCCCAAATTCTTCTGGCAAATAGCTAGTAATTTTTACCATTCACTTCCCACAATCATCGCACGCTGTTCTGCAATCATTAAAGCCTCTCATATCATTACATGAAAACGAGTCAGTTCAAAAGAATTCCAGAGTGCTTTCAATACATAATCAAATCCTAAAACAATTTTTACCTCTGTCTAAACCCGGAATGCCTTTTTCAAGACCGATTAGACATATCAATACAAGCTGATAATTCGTGATGATTGTTAAGAATTTAGGAAACATTTGGTATGGATTTGAATGGAAATCCGAATGGATATGGATGGCACAAAATCTCTTTATCAAGATATATATCCAAAGTAAAAATGTGTGATGAAATTAAGGAATAAATGTCTGGTGAAAATTTCTGCGTAGAACCTTGATTTAATTTGAAAACCCGTGTGACACCCGGAATTATTGTCAGCTCGAGAGCGACGAGTTATCCTCCACGTGAACCATTAACTTTGAATTCGACGTCGCATGTGCTCATGATTTATGTCGCCCCCAATTATGTTGAAAGTTATTTAACCTTTAAAGTTTATACCGATGAGAACTTTACGATTTGGATCTTGTACGTTCAGATTATTTTAATGTATCCCTTTCAAGTGCGCTTTCACTTTAAAATACCTGCTTCAACTCCATTACCCTTATGGAAACAAATGAAGAAAACACTTCATTTTATACATGTTATATGAATTATAGCATTGGCACATTGGTGTCCCCGTAGACATATTAGTTAATGTGTACTGGGAGGATTATGTCCCAGTAAATAACTTCGCACAATAGGGTTCGAAAATCTAGAATCTATATTTCCTTTATTGTTTTGCAACAATATCTTTAGTCCGTAAAAAATGTGTAAAATATCTGAAAAAGCTTAGAAAAAATTGTAAAAAATTTGTAAAATATTTGTATAAAAAACAGCATCTTTAATAGTAGGAGGTCAACTGGGCATTATTGTTTCCCAATATTGAGCAATGGATAGCAGAAAAGTGACGAGGAATAGTTTTGAACAAATAACCGTCTGCTTTAATGTAATAGAACATTTTTTGACATATATATAGAGCCCTCTAGACTTAAAATCTGGCTAAAATCTAGAAATAATCTGGCAGGACACCTATCTCCCAACAGACTCGAAAGAGTTATCCTTGGTAAAAAGAGGATGGTGCAGATTCAGTTTCATATTAGAGACAAATTGATATTATGTTCCAATTTTTACCCGATGTTTCATTAAATTTTCAGGAGTAATTTTCATAAAACAATGGCATTGTGAAACCGAGTATCATATATAATGTTCCTGTGTTTCACATAGTAAGCCTTCTAAAAAATGCTACTGAAGTAAAAAAGTGAATGGTTGAGTCTTTGATCCTCCTGTTTCATTCATAGGGGGAAAATAATATTCCTTTTATTTCCATATGGTGAAAATACCAGGAAATAGCATCGGAGGAGCAACTCCCTGAATGTCCTCTCCTCTTATATGTTTACCTACTGTAAGCTACCACTTTGTCTTTAGAATGTATGGAACCTGCAAGTGAAATATCTTTCAACAGAAAACTATTCACTAACCTTGAATTTGAAAATGAATTTTATACAAAAGTAAAAAGCAAATATTTCCAAATAGTTTCAAGCAACTTAGGGTATTTTCATGACACAGAATCATAAAGAGTGTAAATGATAGAATGCGAAGACATTTTTTACAGTCCTACTCACGGACCACCGTGGGTAGGACTGACGTTGTTTGTCGAAAGGCAGTCAAAGCGTTGGTTCACAAGCGTCTGAGTTTCACCCAATCCTTACTTTGTTTGATTCTTGCGTTCCATAGAGAAAGCATCGGTTTTTTAAGGCAGAGTGATGGTTTATCACCTGCTCAGGAAACCAGGAGCAAGCAGTGCACTGCTGTTTTCTCAGCCTCGACTTGATATCAATTCTGTCAATTAGTAGAGTGTTAACGTTATTCTTTCATGCATTAAACCTTCAGCAATTACTAAAAACAAGATCATTTGAGCTTCAAACAGCCTTATAGCTAAGATAGACTGTCGTTAGGGAACTGTTGTTTGCGGGTTGATGGACTTAGGGAAATAAAGAATCGTGGTTAGGTTAGGGTGTGCTTGAGTATGTACGTTAACTAAGGACGTATATAATAATTCTTTCTGAGATTGATTGAAATATTAAGTTAAAATCAGGTCGAGTGGCATTTGATGTCTCAAGTGAGAAAACTATCAGTGAATATATTCAGTTTTTTAGCTATTTCATGTGACTGGGAACCGAACTGAAGGCTCTAAATGATGTACTACTGCTAACGATAACGGAACTGCAAACTGACATATGAACCGTATTTATTGAAATATTACATGAATAATTGTTTGTTGTGATTTGAAATAAATTTTCGATAGATTTCCGATTTTATTAACATGTATTTCTAAGAAAACGGCGGGATGAAAGTTTTGTGAAATTTTCTAACCGAATTCAGAATTTTCTCGAAAGTAATCGATGGCTTTCTCAGATGATGAAATCACGCTCATTCTGATTCCCGTTTGAACTTCAGCCGTTTGCTGCCTCCAAAGTCTACCAGCAGCAGCTGGTGCTCGCATGCGGCAGTTGGGTTGGCAACCTAGGAGCTGGCATTTCCCCGACGCCAAAGCCGGAAGTGTGGACTGGATGATATCACTCATGGAGCCTGTGCTGTAAGTTCAGTTGTTGAGGACTAGATCAGAGATCGTTTTGTTAAATAAGTATTATAGATAGGAAGACTTCTGTCTTCCTGAACACCTCAGATTAGAGAAAGGTTTTGTTGATGAGGACTGTCACGAAACAGACAAGGCTGTTGCCTACACTGTATTCGTAAAGGGATCTCAACCTCAAAGTTGAAGTGAAAAATGAAAACACAGAAGGAGAAATGATAGAACAGATGGAAAAATATAGAAAAGTAACTCCTGATCTGCTCACCCACACCAGTACCTCAGGTTAACACGGGAAAATAAAAAACCAACTGACATCTCTTCTTACTTTATTTAAGTGCTAATGAACACGTGATTTGACATGAAGCATCTTCGGCAAACATAGAGAAATTTTTCGAAACACAATCCTAGAGAAAATTATTTGCGCGCGCACTTTGTAACGCCAACACAACATCCTAGCGAGAAACACATTCTACACAATCCTAGTCGATTGTAGCGCGCGCCAACAAGCACATAATCACGTTATTGCCTATTACCCATGGTTCTCATTAACCATACCGTACTATGCTGGATGTTGGAACATCCCCCGAGGTCTTCCTAAATTTCTTAGAGCCTGCAAACTTGCTACGCTCTGTTGCTTGCTTGATTTCCCTCACAGTGTGAAGGCAGTAGGCCATGACACTTCAGCTTGGTGAGCGCCATTTTTGGGGACTGCGCTGCAGTCCGAAGTGGTTTAGACTCCCACATCGTAGAGAATCTCAAGCCGCAGAGTTCACACCCGATCCCTACTCCTGAGAACAAGGAGCATATTGAGTAACTAGTTCCATTTAAGTCTTTATTCCCTTTAATGCACGTATTTCAAATAGAAGTGATTGGTCTAATTTTAATTTCAAAATTTAATTTCAAAATCATACTAAAAAAATTTTCATTTCCGCTCTGAATGCATACTAAAAACGAAGTACTTTAATTCCGAACATTTTACTTGACCGGCAATCTAGCCTTCCCCCACACAATGAATTTTAACTCTCTCCCCATATTTCAATTTCACTGTGTTAACCAAAAAATCCCATTCAAATGAATTCCCTCTGAGGAACAATTTAAATAATTCTTTCACCCCCATATCAAAGTAAAACCCCCATCGAAAACAATCTAAAAATGAAAACACAAAAAACTAATAGGCATTTTAATATCAAAAATGAAGATCACTGCGCTCCTCTTGAGACAACGACTTCAATGAAAATATAAAGACTTCACTTCGCTGAAAAAAAACACTAATATTCTGAATTTCCATTTTATGCCCCATTTTCAAAATAAAATCCAAAGGTTGCGCTACAATAATAAACACGAATATTCGGAATTCCACTTTGCTTTTCCTAACAAAGAACACAAAACAGTCTCTCACCTCCCATCGTGGATGGCGCAGGCCTACATCTTGTCTAGCACCAGGCAAAAGCCAAATAGACCGGTCAGCATACTCCTTGCATTATTTATACCTCCCCTCGAACAAAAGACGCGCACCGTGGGCTGTGCGGTACCCTCGAAATCGAAAGTGATGTGGCATTTCGCCATTGGCTAACCCTCGAGATTCTCCTCTCTGCACTGACGTGTACCTTACTTTACAATATTGCTACGCCTATCCCTCTCAAATAAACTCAGAAACCCCTTATTACCTAACTCGTAGAGAATAAATTTTTGTTTAGATCTTTCCATGCTATGTATTCATGTTACGATCAATTATACGTGTATGTATATGTATGAACCAGCTCTCAATACCGCTGCTACCCCCTATACTTACTCCTCCCTGCTCCTGATGTCCTCCCTTCCTATGCCCCTCGGCCCGCTGCAGCGGCGACCGGTGGCCTCCTGCCTTTCTCGCCGGTTCTCTACACCTACATAGTACATATATATCCTAAATATCATTACAAGACCATTGATTATTTAATTTTTCATTTAATTCATTAAATGCTGTATATGCAGACCAAATTTGCATAACTTAATAGGTTTGTAAGACATATTTGTATTTTGAGTTAGTCATCACATGCCACCCCTCAGGGGGATACAACTATTGTATCGATGGGAATTAGCGCTCCCACGGGAAAAATGTGAGGGCCCGAGCTGAGAGTTAGGTAGGCCTTCTTTTTGTTGAAATAAAGTGTTTTTTATTATGTTAAGGACCACTTTTTTCGGTTCACTTCTGTCCTGTTTTTCAGCACCTCTGACTTTCTTCTTCAACTTTTATCTAATTTCATGAACTTCTTTCCCATCTTACTGTTTCTATGCCCTTTATGCATAGATTCCTCATTTTATTATCGCCATACTATATGGTGCCTTCCTCCTTCCTCTCTTCGATACGCTCTATTTTTGCAGCGGTTAGGGAGGCTTAAACTAACTTATAATCTAATCTAATCTAATCACATGCCAGCCAATTCGTGCGGAGTTTAAGCAGTTTACGATGACCCTTGGACTGCCTCAAATCAAAATGGGGTAGCAATATTAACGAAAAACAAATCGTTAACAGTTCAATAGATTTTAGCCATGGTAAATGAAGGTTGCTTTCGTATTTCCTCAAGTTCTTGAAAACTGTCGAAGAATTTATAACGTTAGGAATACCACTCCAAGCTAAAATGTGAATTTCACTACTTTCAATTTTGGATGCACATTTGGTTTTTACATGATAGGATCTGTTCTGCACCAGCAATTTATATTCATTGCACGTGGCGCTGTAAAAATTCGTGAGTCCTTGTAAACAGAAAAATGTTCAATTACAGACTACACTCGAAAATAATTTGAAGTACTCTGATAGGTGTTCATCACCAGCATTTTTGTGATTTTTGCAAGTTTCTGACAGTCGAATGTTTTGTCGAGGAGAGTTCTACATCCCTCCTGGTTTCTTTTTTTCGCCGCCTTATCAAAACGTATGCACACGATTCACCGCGTCGTATGCACATTAGTGCGTGATTATCCGCGCCAAAATGGTGATATATAGCCATCTTAGCGTCTCCAAAGACATCTTTTGCCGTGATAATTATCGACGTCTCCAAAACATTATAGAGCATGAAGTCACATGACAGGCGGCTGATGAAATGCATAAGTATACAGACCATTGTATACAATATTTATTTTCATTGCAAGGTTCACAGACGTAAATGTAATTCTGGGTGCTATTACTTAAATCCGTGCATCCCGCGAGCATTTTCAGTTATTCGAGAAACATATCCCTTCCAATCGAAGTTATCGCTGCCTCGAATGGATAAGTAAGCATAATAACGCAAAAAGCGGCGATAACACTGCATTATTATTCATTTTAATTGACTGTTGGAAATAATTATGTGTAAATAAATCAACATCATTACATATTTTATGTTTAGTCATCCGTTTCAAACTGAAATTAACAAGTTTTCCCTGAAAAATAGACAGTATCACAGAGAACTTATAATATATTTCCTTTCTGATATGTATCACAGCCTATTTACTAGAGTTGAGGTAAATGAACATCACAAAAGAATATAATGATTGCTATGCTGGAGACAACTATGCCCTCTACTTATTAACTCAAAATACTATTAACTTCTTATATTAATTAACTTAACTTGTCCCCTACTTTTAAGGAGACAGTCACCTTAGGGTCTATGGCAATGTCGGAAATTTGTTGATTTTCTTTTTTTTTTTTTTGTTCTTCTCATAAAGCATTTTCTTACGGTTCTAATGGTACCACTGGCTCGCGTGTACGCACATTAGTACGCTCACCAGACGGGGAGAGTGAGTGGGGTCGCGTGACCTTGACACTTGCCAATCGCAGTGCGGCCTCCCCCATCCTCCAATTATCGGGGGTCTTTCGAAAGTGTTTCTTTACGGGAATGGCAATAGCGGTCGTTAATGGGTTAGCTCAAAGTGGTTTCTTATTTGAACGAAACATTCTAACGCTAAGTGATCAATGATAACGATATAAGCGGGCATAAGTTTTGAGTCAAACTTCACAGAACAGAGTGTGAAATTCAAGTGAGTAATATCGTTTTCTTCCGAAATCAAAGATGATCAATGTACAATATATTAGAGTTGTGCAAAATGAACTTCATGAGTCTTATTCATTATTTGATCTTGTTTGTTATAATGAACAAGCTTAGCAAGAACCCTTTTTCATTTCCATCAAAATTGTCTAAGTTATATTAAAAAAACAGTTTCAATTGATTAACTTTCTTATGAAAACTAAGTGTGTGCAACACTAAGGAACTTGCTAAATATTAGCGTGTTTACAAGGTATCTCAAAAAATTTGCTCGGAGTTTGATTGTTCAGATAAGACCCTTAACGGTTTTCATATGGAGTTTATTAACACATATGCCAGTTTAACAAATTTAATCAAGCAGAAGAACATCAAATTGAAGAAAATTTAATTCCCCAAAATAAATCTTAGTTACACCTGACTCTTCCCAAAGATATAAATTATCGTCTTTTAAAGGGTGATAACACTTTTTCGGCACCCTGTGATGTGTGATGAAAATGATTTTATTTCCTGTGCAGGGTTGTTACACACTTCTACTTTCCATTGAAGATTTTCTTGCCACGCAGCACTCTGAGCGAAAATGACTTCCATGTACTGTTGAAGAAGTGCTCAAAATACCGTGTGTATATTTACTGTGATCATTTATCTCTACCTTATAGCGTTAAATCTGATCTTAAATTAATGGCAGAAAATTATGATAGCAACATTTCTATGCGGTGGAGCATTTCCCTAGACGACGCCTTAATACCGAGCCATTGCACGTTATTGTGAAATGACTCAACCTCATTTTACGTGGCTGTCAATCACGTTCATCGCTATTATTGTTTATTCCACCTTTTCGAAGGAATAAAATTCTTGAAAACAGTGACGCGGAATAAAGAAAAACGTGTTTATTGCATTAAAGACTCTAAGCGTTGTTATTCTTGATATAAGTAAACTAGCCAAATTAGATGATAATGCTCATGCACTGGAGATATAGTGGTTTCTAGATTCGTTGTCCCAAATCACTTTCAAATGTTTGAATTGGTGCTTCGAATAATTCACGGTGCACGCTTAGTTCCTCTAACATTAATTTATATTCTATCTCACCATAAATGTTAGCCCGAGTTAAATTTTGGTTCACTTTCATTCTTATTTTACCAAACGATTAATTCTTTTTCAGTTTGAGATTAATTTTTGTCTAAATAAATTTTTTTGTTATAGATCAATCTATGGGTTAGGTTAAACGTGTGAGAAAATTACCCTGTTTGTTGTGGCACTTAAAAAAACTGTTGAATATATTGATGTGTGGCGTCATTATTATTTCGTCCCTTATTGAACTGCTTCCGTTTCTCTAAATAAGATCACAAAGTCGTCGAAAAGCTTTGTGCGCGGAATGTGTTTTGTGTGTGGAGTAATATTATTTGAGCAGTTGATATTTCAAAAAAGTTAAATCCAAGCAACTTAGCAAAATTCATTCTAACACACAAACAATGTCGGAATTTTCTGCATAACTTCTGAAGCTAAAGAAAACATTTATAACGTAACATGAAAAGAATCCATTGCTGACTCGGTTATTCAAAACAGCCCTCAAAGTTTTAGGATGTTACACATAGTTTAAACAAGAAAACAAAGAATAAAAGACTAAAACTGATTCAAAGAACCACTTCATTGCGTAGTGATAAAAATCTTCAATGAAAGTTAATTCTTACTCTTTATCATAACATATATTCGATATATTAAGGGAAACGTCCACCCAAAATCAAGGAAATGGCTCTAACATTCGTTGTATTGGATCTAGAGCTATGAAAATTGGCAGACGTATGTATTTTTGGAAGTAAATAGAGGTCGTTTTCATAACTTTTCCCACTCTCGACACAATTTTGGAGACAATGGATTAAAGGGTAAGGGAAAGTACGTACTTTTCAAGAGACATCTTCTCAACAAGTACTTATTGTAGAGCAATGATATAGAGGTCAATAGATGCGCAATAAGTTGCTGCATGACGAGTCGTAGGATAATTTTGATGTTCATGATAATTTCTTAGTTACACGAAAAAAACGAATTTAAAGTATTACAGATTAGAAGATATTAGCTAATTTTTCTAAAATGACTGTAACGTTCTTTCCATAAAATCTAGATCTATAAATAGTGGCATAGAGATGTATTTGTAGAAATGAATAGGCGTCGTTTCAAAAACCTTTTCTCATTTCTGCCGTAATTACGGAGATAATGGAGGGAAATGGGGCGAAACATGGATATTTTTCAAAATCTGTTTTCTTCTAGAGTTTTTATTTTAAAGCAACGATTCCGGTATCATTAGATTCGCAAAGAGCTGCTCTATCTACTGGCATATATTTGTTATTGAATTCATAGTAATTTTAGGTTACAAATAAAATATATTTGAAAATAACGAATTTTAAAGAGAAAAAATTTCCTAATAACTAAACTATTGCGAAATTCAACATAACCTTTTGAATCCACATGCAGCAACTATTTATGCATCCAATGACACCTAAATAACTGCTCTACGGCGAACACTTCTAGAGAAAACGTCTCTTGAACAGTAAGCCCTTTCCTCACCCCTCTTTCCCCCATTCTCTCTAAAATTATGTCGAAAGTAGGAAAAAAGTATAGAGACGACCCCTATTTATTTTCAAATATACATACGTATGCCAAAATTCATAGATCTAAATTCCACAAAAAGAACGTTACAACCATTTCATTGATTCAGTCGATTTCAGCGAAGACG
Source organism: Morinoia aosen (assembly GCA_030386875.1). Taxonomy (NCBI): domain Eukaryota; kingdom Metazoa; phylum Arthropoda; class Malacostraca; order Amphipoda; family Talitridae; genus Morinoia; species Morinoia aosen. Next base: position 102,207,066 of record CM059576.1, on the reverse strand, counting down.
TCTCCTTTAATTTAGAAAAACCCACGGCAGCGCGGAGCTGTTACTATGTCAGGGTTCGACAACTTGGAGGATGTCCATCCTTTTTCAGCAGTTTTTATCGCAAGTCCAAAGCCATTCATTTTATCATAGATTTGAACTGTTTAATTCGTCATTCATCAATGAGACGTGCGGCTGAGTGGCCATGGGAAGATGTTTAACAATTTTATCGTATTTATTTCATTTCTTCAGAGGCGTGAAAAGAAGTGTAACGGTATCAAATGCTAAAATAATGTTATTTTCCTCATTAGTAGTCGAACTTCTTATTAAGTAAATATTTGAATTTCCTTCATGGTCGTATGTAAAATTATACGAGTATCAGTTTTCATTGGAGTGAGGTTTTTATAATCAATTTTCAAATTATAAGTACCCGTCATGGCTTTCCGCAGGCATGACTTCACACTAATTGTTGCTATTATCTACTATGGCTAGCTCATTAAAAGAAATTTACCGATGCAATTCTCTGATGCAATTGTTGTGCAGAAAATAAAACTTCCGTGCATCATGAGCTTCTCTCCTATTTGTTTTTCATTGTGGATCTACAAGAGTACAGACGATGGCCTTTATCAGAGAAAAATTCTAACTATGAGTGTGGAAGTACTTTTTTCGTTGATATTTCCATATGATGTTGAGTACAAGAAGTTTTTAGCTTTTTGGTTCACTTGTTAACTTTTGCAGGTGAAAATGTTTTGGATCAATTTCAGAACGCATTTTGACCGCACTGGTGAGTACTTTAAGGTTGTTAACTAATAAATTATGTACCGTTTCCTCAGCTGCATGTTTCTAGAATATCTGTCTATTGTCTCTGGCACTCAGAAATACGCCGTTTTCAAATTCTTTCTGGGGTCTTTGAACCTAAATTTATTTTCAATCTCAACCCTCTGATCGCAATTTCATAAACTGATATTCAATATTCATGCCAAATTCAAAGTCAATTGTGGAGAGCAATTTTGGAAGTAGCTAACATAACTGGATTATGGTTTCTTTAGTTTCAATCAAGTGTTTATTAAAATTGAGTTAATGACTGCATTTATGTCAGCAGCATAATGAAAATCCGCTCCGTGGTCACCGGTGGCGCACGTTGCTGTCGAAGTGTTATGGGCGCAGCTATTTCGAACAACCTACTCCTGAGTTTCGAAAACTGTCCAGGTTTTTTACAATTCGAACCTTAATCCTTCTATTTATGCGTTGCCTGAGTTACCACACCCGCAAATCAGTGCGTGATTACTGTAACGGTGTACAGAAAATTACTTGCGGAAAGTGAAAGACTTTTAGCAAACCGATGTCACAAGTCTGAAGATGATAGCCACCGTTTTAGTGTTAGTCTATGCTATACACATATTTGTCCTTTTTTGATCGTTGGGTGCGAGCAATGAATGTAATGGAAACTTATTGCAAATGTATTACACATGAATAAAATTTATGAGTGGCATTTTTCCTTTTATTTTTCTCCCTCAAACTTAATCAAGAAAAGAAAAGCCACTCCTACCGAATGAACCATAAAAAAGAAACCCAAATTTAAATTTTTATGGCTTTACTGTGAATGAAGATTAGTTAAATCATATTGCAAATCGTTACGAACAATTCTTTGATAGGATGCTGATGACAATTCTGTACCATTTCTTCTTTTGGAGACCTTAGAATTTTCAGTTGTTACCTGACGAACACGTTCAACGTTTTTGTTGGTTTGCACTTTGCAATCGTCCTGCATTTCCCTTATTCCTATTTAAAACAGCACCATGTGTTCTAAATTTATAAATACAGTTTTGATGACAGTCTTTTAAGTCTCTAGTCTGACAGTCTTTGAGTTTTAGAGCTTCTTTCGGGAAATCTCTGTTCTAATTCATCTGGAACTTCCTTTAATTTTTTTTTTCATGCATAAACGGTGTTCAAGAAAATGCGTTGCTCCTTTGTACGTTTCCTAATGGTAGGTTTAGTCACTTGAAAATCAACATTTAAAGATAACTGTTCAGATGAATTGGCCCGTATTTATACTCTGACCTAAAGCATTGTAATCGGGATAAATATCTCTGTGTGTAACGAATCAAATGAAACTGAATTGTCTTAATCAGAGTGAATAACATTTTAAGGTTGGTTTACTTTTTATGGTCCATGCGGTTTTCAATGATCGCGTAATTCATATTAAGAAAATTATTTTTTGCAGTTCAATGCTATTACATTTTTTGCCGTGGTAATTTTCTTCTAAATCTTCAGAGAGGGAATTTGGAGAGAGTGAAAGATCGAAAGTGAGAGTAAGAAAGTAACCTAAAAAATAAAAGATATGTATAAGATAACAAATACTCCTACTGCACGAGTTAACAACACCAGTGTAGTTGAATAATCAAAACGAACGAGCATTTCTTCATTCATAGCTACTTTTTACAAGATCCTGTCAAGTCTTACGACATCGGCCATAGATTCGAGACGGACGCCCATGAGAATAAGAGTTGTGCTCACACAGCAAGGCATAGCTGCTCCTTACCGGAACCATCGAACTCATACACTTAGTGGTTCCCCCACACATACACTTCAAAAAGAGTTGATAGCATTTCCAAATGTTGCTCTTCACCAAATGTAGTTGTAGAACATAAACATGTTTGAGTGAATATAAGATATACCATTTAATTGAGTGGCTACATTAGAATATGGCTGAAAGTAATATAAGACCCACGCTCAATGGAAATGAATTAGGAAAGCGTTCATTTGAAACACGTGTAGCAAATTGATTCCTGCATGACGCGGGGAATTAGTATAAATTGTTGTACGTGTCCTCTAATGTAGTAAAATTATGTAGTAATTTGGTGGTTTTCAACTTTCGAGTAAACGATGAAGATCATCCGGAAAATACTTTTTCATTTATTACTGAGTTTTTAAGCACTATACCTCTAACAACAGTATGGATTCTGAATAACGAGAATATCTTGATCAAGTATTCTCAGGAAAACTGGCGTGGATTTCTCTTCATTCTACGGCATAACAGAAATAATTGCATGCACGCAGTAGTTCTGGCATCAAGTGTAGCTTGATCATGAAGAAAGCCTATTTCGAAAGCTTAGTCGACTTTCACTTTCAAAAATAACGTTTATAGCAATTTTTTAGGATAACACGGAAAGGTATAAATGACTTTTTACATGTGAAAATGACGTAAAATTATGCTCAAAATTTATTTTATCATTAACATAACAGTATTTTGCTTGTTTTTGAAGTAGTATACCGAGTTATATTTCCTACAATCAAGAAGCTACATATGTAAATGCGTCCAAAGTATTTTATTTTAGAGATTTTCTTTAACATAACGAGTACCCCATCAAAACATTGATTGCGCATTAAATAGAAAACTGCATGTAATGAGGACTAAGTCATTATTATTACGGCCAAAGTCGATGAGACCGTGTTACACCAAGAACGAGAAGAAATTGAATGCCATTTTTATGTTTTTTATGCAACTAACTCAATTCTTTTGGAACAGTAGTGATCGAATGTGGAACAGTAATTACCTGCGCTTCATCAAAACTTTATAATCATTTACGTTGCGAGCATTTCTGCTAATTCTACGATATTTTTTCTGCCGAGCTTGCCTATTCATACCGAGGCTTATATTCATGGCAGGCAGTCACGATGCAACAAAATTACCGCCTGCTACACCAATTATAGAATTTTTAGCAATGCATTACAGTGTCGTTGAGTAGCAGTTTCTGGTATAGGGGATTCCAAAGAATCGTGCATCTTGCAGAATTTCTGAGAGTGTTTCTTAAGAATTGATCCACGCCTCGCTACTTTACACAGAAGTTGGGTAACTAATTAGAACCTCTGCTTAGAAAATAAATTATATTGAAAAGATGCAATAACCTGCAAATGAATATCAAAGAAGACGCCATCGAAACCCAAACCAAGATTCAATTATTACCGGACGATTTTTTGAACGGTAAAGGTATTTTAGTTACTGACATAATAGAATTGAACTGATAAGACCGTAGGCAATCGTGAAGTATTCTCAAAGATTGAAAAACGAAACAAAAGAACAGAATGTCGCTTCAAAGGGAAGCGTTATGAGAAAGAGCTGCATAGGGAATCATAAGAATAGCGTTGATGATAGGATGCCTTGGATGTCGCTGAACTATTCGGACCCACAAGTAGCTATACCAAAATGTGCCCATTGAACTAGACTTAGGAAAACCTACTGCTGTATCCCTTGTGCTCAATAAATTGGTTAAACTGTTTAAATTAAATCCCGAATGACTTCAGAGCCGAATCAGAATCTGCGCTTCAAAGAGCACAAACAAGCCGACTGGAGAACAGTCACTGCTTTCTTGAGGTAACTGGAAAGGCGAGTGCATGCACGGCGGAAATGAGAGAAGAAATGCTCCTGAACACAATTTATGAAGGGTATATGACGGAAGGGCATTCTAGGTGTGAAATAATTTTTATTAATTGGTGATGAAAAAACTCAGAGAACTTTGCTATATGAGAAGTTTTTAATTTAGTTTTATAAATTCATTTATTTTAAATACCTTATCGTGAACATAAATGAATAAAAGCTTAAAAAAGGATTTTAAAAAGCTTGGAAACGAGGGAATTGAATGACAGATGTTGTTAAAATATTATTTTTGCCGCACAGATAGGTATTCCAATAAACATGTTCATGAAAGTGGTTTTGTTGTTTTTTATTTTAATTATTCTTTGGAACTGCTTTCAACTTCAGTGATTATTTCAACGACTGACATGCTGGCATTATATGATTTATATTCATTTCAGACATCGCTATGAAAAGAAGGCTTTCAGTAAAACTATATCATCGTGAACGAAATAATTAGTTTCTCATTTTATCAGTGCTCTATTCGTAATAATAATTGAATTTAAATTTAGCTAGTTTACAGGCCAAGTGTTGGGTTTTACATGATCACAAACATGATCTGACAACTATTTGAAGATTATCGTCTATTTATGAAAATATCCTGAGTCCCGCTGATGTGTGTGTAGGCTTCTAGTTACGTATGACATCATTCTTGGTCATGACCACTGTTTCTAGAACCTCAACCAATTTAGAGGAATTAATTCGAATACCCTATTGAAAAAAGTGGGGAAACATCTTTTGAACTTGTCAATTTCTCGGTCCCTTGGGAATCTGAGTGGTGTAGGTTTACTTTCTTGTTGATACATTAATCATAATCTTTACATGCCTCCAATTCGATTATTTCAATGATTTTGTAAAACTTAGAAGTTGTTATTATCTGGATTACTGCGGTTTTCATGTATAGCACAAATAACTCCCCCTCAAATTGTGTCTTGAATTAGCAAGTTCTCTATCAACAGTTAGCTACAGAAAATACGATATTTCCAATTCCAGGGCGTAATAAGCTAAACGCGGTAATTCCTTAACTATCGCTCGAACCTGGCACCGCCTTCTTGACAAAAAAAATCTTGATAATAATTAACGGAGTTTCTGTTGAAATTTTCTTGAGAAATATCGTTGAAAATAATCTTCGTGATGATTAAGAACGCCTCATTATTATGAATAGCATTCATCACTAAATTTCTTTGTGGCTGAAAATATTTTTTCACACGGACCTTGACTGTAAAATATGAAGTTTACATTTTACGAAAATTACCCACTCCTGAAGTACTTACACCAAGGTTTATCTGGCAGGGCTACTCGATCAACATCTTCCAACGAAGCAAGGCAGACACCGACGAGCCTGACAGTTGGGTTAACCAGGTAGAGAGCAACTGCCTCGTGTCGAGAGCCATAGAACTCGTCCAATTTTATACTAAATTTTTCCAATAGAGGTTTAGGAGTGAGTTAAGCTCACTATTTTCCAGCAAAACTGATGGAAATCGAGAGGTAGCGAAAGGAGAATTAAGGATATTAACGTTTACATTTATTATAGAAAATGACAAATATACTCTAAATCGCTTTCTGCCACGTACTTCAAAAAACCTATTGGAAGATAACAAAAGAAAATAAAACGGTATACGTTCAGGACACTAGGAAACAAATCGATGAAAATAGTGGAATACGCACACATGGGGCTAACTATCCACATTACTCCTAGGAGTGATTTGTTAAAAGGAATGGACAAGAGTCCTACGGTCCCGGAAAGTACACAGAAGTGAGGGGATCTTTTCCCTCCGGATAAGGAACACGGTGAGAACGCGTCCTGTGGCCAACTTTGAAGACTGGCATGGTGCCAGTCGACATACCAAATAAATAAGGCCGTTGGCGTTATATCCTCCTGCTGCCCAGGTCACTCTCGCGCCGAAGCTCCACGCTGGCCCATGCTGGCCTATGGTTTAACAGCAACGCATGAGGATGATAGTTGCTTGTAATCAATACAGACAATTCGGCGGATGTGTCATGCCGATAATATAGTTAGAAGATGATGATGATGAAGATGATGACAAAAGAAATAAAGGTCCGTGATTACGTGCGTACCGATACACTGTGATGACGGCAGGACGAGCCGAGAAACACGTACGGTGCGTTGCGACACATCAGGTGTACGAACAATAAGAGCTGCCCGCTCGCTAAGATTTTTCTCTTAGGTCAACTTCGAAGGCGGACTTACACAAATATTAAAGTGCTATCAATTAAGGTACGTACATAATTTTGCGAGAGGAAAAAAAGGCACAAGTATGATTTTAAGAAAATTGTACAACTTTGTTGTTGGAACAGATGAAGGATAAGTATAAGTAACCGCACAATATTCTCAGAACAATTTACCTTAATTTTTTCCAGCAGAGCGGTTTGTTTCTTATTCTAAAATTAAAAAAAAAATATTTTCTATTTTTCAATGATTTATCAACGTAAATCCACAAACGGTTATAGGATCATTGGGTATTCTCAAAAACTTCAGAAATGTTTGGATGAACAATGAAATCATGCAAATTGAATGACTTGTACTGAACTCTAGCTTATAGTGCATTCACTCGATATCTTCTTCTTAATAAAAACTCAAAGTATTTTTTAAAATTCTTTGAACGGGAAATATTGAAGTCAAATTTCTTTCATAGGGTCTTCACACCACAAGAAAGCAGGTCATCGTTCGAAATGGTCACTTCACAATGATTTTTATTAAACCTTTGCTTGTGCAATATAGCTACCAATACGTAAGCTGCCCAGTGCCAATAATTCTCATGCAGTCATTGTGTACCTTTCGGTTAAACACGAGTCAACTTTTGCTTTCAAAAACCTAAACGACACTTTCTCCGCCTCATCTAGCATTGCCGAAAGTTTTATAAAATGAGATTTTTTGTTAAGGTCTTATATTATCTCTGAAATAATCATTGTTCAATAAAGTTATTGCTACAGAGAGTTTTTCAATAACTGTATATAAATGCAACATCTGACTTCTCATCGTATTATTCAAGTAAATCATTCTTGCATAATTCTGACTTTTTTTAAATTATTGACACGTTGAACGAAAACAATGTTCTCCGATAAAAACACGCGCTTGCGTATATTTTTGGGATACCGGCTGATTTCTTACCCAAGCTACTCTCTGAATGTTTGAAAACGTCCAGGGTCTGCTTGATTCACAGCTTCCCAAAATGTGTCCAGTGGCCTAACTTACATACTACGCTCTGTGCATGTGGGAGCAAGGGCGTTAAGAACTTCAGGCAACTGCTCTATGACATGACAGTGGAAATTCACAACTCGGAGGTAATTCGGCGTGTTGCCAGATTGTATACAAGAAAAGGTGCGCAAGGAATCGTCCTCACTATCAACCAACCAGTCCTCGTCGTTCAGAAACAATCAGTTTCGATTGTGTTCATTGATCCTTCCTCTTCAGATGCGTCATCATATCGTTGCACTAAGTTCTGCACAAAACGGGTCAGAATGTTACTGTGAGAACTGAAACTATTCTAATGACGCTTTCTACAGAGCCGTTCTATGTTAAACACTCTACCGAGGACAAAATGTGGGAAATGGTTACATCGATTTCTATGAGAATGTTGCCTTTAAACTTGTTTAGTAATGATGCATTTTGAGCATTGAGGAATTATCAATACTCCGTTCTAGCATTATTTTTCGCTTCAGACTTCCTCTTTCTGCTTTTTTGTTGGCGAAATAATATATGCATCCCTTCTCTACACTCAATGTGTTTTTGTGGTTAGTGACAATCCAACTCATTGTTGGGAGACTGCCATGTGGCTACCTCTTTCATCATCTTATGTCCTTGTGTTTGCAGAATTCCATTTCACATCAGGTACGTGTCTCATGTGACTGAAGTGATCGGCGTCTTTTTAGGGCCTCTAATCAGATACATTCTAATCGTGCTATCATACTCATCTATGAAGGGCCACCGCTCTCCAACCAAACATCTCACGTCCCTGTCAAACTATTTTCATCTGTTGTCAGCCGAATTGCGTTAACGCTGTTAAATATTCTTCTTGTGGACAAATGTAGGTAATTAATAAATAAGCGCTTTCCTCTGGCTCTAGATTGAAAAGCCAATCGATTAACTACAACGATTAGAAGAAATACTGTTTCACCAGGTTTCCTAATCTAGCTCAAGCAAACCTAACCCAGTCTCACCTAAAGTTACGTAACTGAACTTAATCTAAGCTAACCTACCATAAAGTTCTCTATCCATTACTTAGGATAGAAATCTTTATCTTATTCTCGTTATTTTCAGTTTTGTGCTCACTAACAATATTCAAACCAATGCATCAGTTCATCCCTAACCCCGCAAAAATTCCCTCCTTTCATAGTTCTGGGTGCTGCATTTCTTGAAAATTCTTGGAGTACATCACTTTCAGTATTATACTCATGTGAAACTTTACTATTTTCAATACGGAATAATTCTACTGTATGTATCTCGGACGAAACATGTGCCAGCAGTAGTAGGTAGGTAAATCTTGAAGAGCTTCACATGCTAAAATCAATTTAGGTGCCACTAGTGTATTTGGCAATTGTGTGGACGAAAAGAGTAAAATGTCAACAAAGTAGGAATTTTTAATCACATCATTTCACTTCATAATGATTTATTATCCATATATTTGTATGAACAACACTTAGTCATCCAGATGAAACTGTGTCTCAAACGAATGTTTACTCGTGTATATACGAGCTAATACGATTATACAGTAATAAAAAGTTCATAACCTGTTTTTTTACGTTCGAAATTAATTTAAAAAAAGACTGCCGTTGCTCTAGTTTACTTCACTTGTAAGAGCCGTGTAGTGGTCAAGCTGTTGAAGTTTTTCCTTGAATGATACACATTTTTTCGACGGGACAAGATGGCAGAGCCACTCCATTCTATTGACTACAAAATTTCTTGAACAGTTCAAATTTTTATTCCTCAGAAGAAATTTGTGAGTTCCGTGAAAGAAGTTCTTACAAAACTTTCAAAACAAATCTTGAATCCATTTTTCTATCGGAATATTAATCGCGTGAGGTGATGAAGGCAAATACTTTCTTCTAAATGTATCATTCTGATAGGAAAATTTGCGATGGTTAATGACAATGATCTTAATTGTGTTGTCAGGGCGTGTCTCTAGAATAAATTAAAACATCAAGCCCATATCAACCGTGATTGTATAATTAATCATCAAATCTCGAGTGAACTAATGCATAGATCTGTCTAATGCGCAACTATGTTAAGTGTAATTCGTAAAACATAATTTTAATCCATAGAATAAAGTTGATGATGCACCGTATTCTTGCTTGGTGCATAATACTCGTACTAGTAGCACACACTCACATCGTCGAGAGGGGTACTTCAGTAGATTTAAACTCCAGCCTAAGCTAGAGGCTTGTTCGCACACGGTGACAAGTCGATACGAGGAATTCGTACAGATAACTCGCACACATGTTGAGGTGGAGAATGAAAGAATCTCTACATTACCACTATTTACTAGTTCACCTTAGACGAAATTGAGGGTTTGATTACAAGTTGTTCTCTGTTAACTATTTTCGGATTTAAGTACATTATTTTTTTTACAATAGACGAAATTTTTAACTAGCAAGGCGGCTGGTACTTCAAAGAAGGTATTTCTTTACTGCAAACAGTATCAGAGAAAGAAGGTCGAGAAGACCTTTACCAGAGAGGCAGCTTATCAAATCAGCAGTTGATGCAGTTCCCGCGATAGCGACAATTTTCGTGAGGGTCATCGAAAGAACTGCAATGCAGTGATCTTCTTCGCATGGTGCTATTAAGTTCAACGTTCTCCTCACTAGTACAGAAGCAGTTTATGAATAAATTTACTTATAAAATACATAGGGATTTTAAAAACATTCCACGTTTAATATAATGTTTTAATATATAGATGTGTGTAGATTACACTTGAATATATATTTGCATGATTTTTCATTTGCGTATTGATATTGACTAGCAGGACCCGTGGAAATTCCACGGACAGTGTCATGGTTACGCTGGGTGGATTCGGTCATCATTGCCTTACAAATTCCAACGAAATCTTTTCTAACCTAACCCATCACAACATATTCTAACATATCCTATCCTATCCTAACCGAACCGTTCCCAAAAATATGTCCAACATAAAAAACCGTGGGCCCATGATAAAATTCCGTCAACATTATCTAATCTATCTTACCAAACATATCTTAACCTAACCTAACCTAACGTATCTTAACCTATCCTATTCCTACCTAACCTATCCAAACCTAACAACTCTTAAATCCTATCCTAACCTAACTTAACCAATGTCGTCATTCAGCTAGGTGGACCTTTGAAAAATTCGGTCAACATTACCTTGCCAATTCTGACATAACATATTCTAACCCAGCCTACCCTTACCTAAGTTATTCTAACCGAACCTATCCTAACTGAACCTATCCCGATAATGTATCAAACATAAAAAACGGTGGTTCCTTGAAAAAAAATGTTAACATTACCTAAACTATCGCCTAACATATCTGTAACCCAACATATCTTTAACCTATCCTAACCTAACATAGCTTAACCTATTCTAACTTAACCAATGTCATTGCTAAGTTAGGTGGACTCGTGAAAAGATTCGCTGAAAATTACCTAACAAATTCTAACATAACATGTTCTAATCTAGCTTATCCTAATCTAACTCCTAACCTAACATATAATAACCTATCGTATCATAATCGAAGCTATCCTGATAATATGTGAAACATGAAAAAACCGTGAACCCGTGAAAAATCTCATTAACATTATCTAGCCCATGGTAACCTAACCCTTTGTTGTTCTTCGTCCATATTTTGCCTTCTTCCCGGGATAAATTCCTTTGCTGATTGCGATACTATACGCTTGCAGCTCCTCGTTCATATTTTACCTTCTTTACTGAAATGAATTTCTCTGCCGCTCAAAGTACCAAGATTGCTGCTCCTTGTGCATATTCCCACGTATAATTTGCTTTCTTCAACTGTCTGGGTGAAGGTACACTCATGTTGTATTTCGTTCATTGCGGCTCGCCTCACTTGCTGACGTCGCCTGTCCCTATCAAGGATTTCCTAATGTCTCACTCTATCGCGAGCAGCTTCAAATTTTTGCCTAACTGTGTTGTTCTCAGGCGCAATTATCACTTTGTTGTTCTCAGGTGCAATTATCACTTAAACATGTAGAAAAGGCGCTGATCCTATCGAGACTTATGACAGATTTGTGTGTATGATACGGCCTTCCGATTAAATATATTTCTTAACAATTAGGAGAAATTGATTAAATTGTGAAAAAACAATGCATGTACAGGCGATCCTTTAATGTAACACTCAGCAATTCGGCATCCATGATGCCGCAAACTCGGACGAAAGTGTAACAGACGGACTAACTAACTAAATAACAAACTAAGGGAGGAACAAGCAGAATATTACATAGATGATGATAGGTACCGTTATTCTCTATCTGTACCTAAGCAACTCTTGAGCAAATATTAATCACCATTTTTACATAGAGTAAATATTTTCTCACTCTTTTGATAACTTAGAGCTGATAGGATGAATTTCAGAGAAATTATGAGACGCTAATTTTAATTTGCATTCCTGTGCGGTTGACAGGGACGACATCAGTCATTGAATTCATTATATTTTCATCAGCAGCTTTGTAAATTCGAAGAGTAACATTAGTGAATTGAAATCTTCATCTTTAGGAATAAAGAAAAATACTTGATGCGTTAAATTTTTTATTAAATACATGATATCAATGAATTGAAAATCATAATATTTTCACAATTTGGAACAATGCGTGATGTTACGCTAAGAGATGCGTAGCTAAATTTTTTATAGCTTATACCTGTCTTAGAAAAAGAGAAGACGTATTCTGATTAAATTCTACCCAACAACATTCATATAATTTAATGACTTTTTTCTTTAGAAAATTACCGTATATTATATCGTCGTATAGTCTATAATTTCTTGCTTGTAATTTTTAGGTACTGAATAAATTTTCCCTGATGAGAATGTTAGGAGAACATAACCAGGTCACTAATTCACGTCTTTGGGCGTCTTATGAGGCTTAGTAGTTCGTTATACTAATTTGACTGCAGGAATCCTTCTGAATATGAATAACTTGAGTTTGAGGTTAACGTCTTTTCTAAGAGATCAATCAATTCGCGCTAATTAACATTTGGACTAAAGTATGTTCTTTGAAATAAACGACAGTTAAAGCTTAGCACGTTTTTTTGCACAAACAAATCGATTAATGAATTCGATATATGTGCAAATAAACATTATAGGACGGAAAAATACATATTCTTCCTCGAAAAATAAGGTTGAGCTTGTTTAATTCAGCGAATGGATGATTTTCTCTATAATTTTTTCGTGTGATCATCGGCCTATCTGGTTTTTATGTTTCAAGCAGTATAGTGGATTTTAATTTCATGTACAACAGAGCAAATACGTATATTTGCAGATGGTAAACATGAAATAAGGAAATTAAAATAAGAATTGCAGTTTCTCATCATTGGATCCTACCGGTATTTTTATTCATGAATTTATTTCTGCACTAATGTCTCACACAGGCTCAAAATTCCAAAGGCTCTGGAACAAAACCAACCACTCTCGTATTCTTTCCTTCCTTTTGTGATTCTAAGTAAAATTAGTATTTTCACTTTTGCTATTGTAGTTGAATCTCACAGCACCACATTTTTCATGCATATTGGTTGAAAACACGCACCTAACTAGAAAATTAACAAAACCTAAGACAGAAAATAGAACATTTCATTCCAATGTACCTTCATTGTGACGGTTCGATGGAAGGGTACCTGTAATCATTATTACAAATTATTTTTAGTGAGTGTATTTGATCCGCGGGAATAAATTATAATTTTGCGTGTTTTTTATTCACAGAAAACACAGAAGGACATTTGAGACATGGCCTCGGTTCAAGTTGAATGCAAAATATGCTCTGAAGATTATGATTCACAAAACCATAGACCACTCAGCCTTGATTGCGGTCACACTTTCTGTGAATTGTGCATACGAAATTTAGGACGTGGTAACAACAAAATCTGCCCAACTTGCAGAAAACTGACTAACAAATCAACTGATCAGCTGGCAGTCATATTTGCCCTCATTCCCTCTCAGGAAAGTACAACTGCGCGCTCAAATCTCATTGATGTTGTCGGTGACAAATGCAACGACCACGGATGTGTTCTCGACCGCTTTTGTGTGGAATGTGGGGAGATGGTGTGCAGAAAATGTGTCAAAAACTCTCACGCCACGCACCGTTATGAATTTATCGATGACATTCTTCACAAGGACCCTAAAGCAGCTACTCTCACTAGAGAGTTGGAGGACAAAATCGAAGCCAATATCAATAGTCTTTCAATATCAATGTCAGGGTCAATTGAAATATGTAAAATAATTGATGAAATTTCAAATTGTAAAAAAGGCATTGAAGATTGGAGAGATAAACTAAGCTCACAGAAGAAACTTGCAGTGCAGCGTCTGAAGGATTGGAATAATGCAAAAAATAAATGTACGAAAGAGAAGTATAAAATTTTCAAAGACTTATGTCATCAGTGGAAAGGAGTTGCTCTTCCCCCTCGTCCTGTCGTAGAACTTACATCATTGACTAAGAAACTAGAAGAACTCAAGAAATGCGCCGCACAATTGCAGGTCAGTGCAAATGTTGCAGCCATCATAACTTTCGTAAATACCTATCAATTAAAATGAAGGTTATTTTTTATTGATTTTTCTACTAATTATTCCTTTTACGTATTTGTGAGGTGATTTTTATAAAACTAATAATACATTACACCGACCAAAGAGATGCTGACCCAAGATTCAAAGTTAATACCTTCAATTTCGATCATTCAGTTTTCTGCACACTCATTAAATTGTTATAATATCCTGATACACTTTTAAAATTATGTAAGGTAAGGTTTGAAATCTTGCTTCCAATGTGGAATCTCAAATTGTTGTGGTTTCGTTGAGCAAGTGAATGTCGCCATATCTTGAGTACGAAGTCATATTCGGGTATAAATTGAGCTGTCACTAGAAATAAATTCACAGATTACAAAATGGGATAGTTTTGTCCGTAAACGAAAAATTTTTTTATCGAGGCTTTCTTTTAAATTTGATATCCTCAAAATTCTTTCCATTAAAAAACTTGCAAAATGAACTAATTAAAAGAGAGGTTAATTTGGAAAAGGACTTTTTGGTTCAGTCGTCGGAAACATGATAAACTCAAAACTGAAGCTAATAAGGTTGGGAGAAAAGCTTTGATCCGAAAGACATGAGCATTTCATGTGAAGTTTGTTGTCTGTAGCAGTACAAACCAGCACTGTTTTGTGGAACGGTAAATAATATCACCAAGACCTCAAACTTATATGGAAAGGATATACAGTAGGGGGAAAAGTATTTGTAAACAATAAATTTCACGTTTGGTTAAATGTTGGTTGTTAGCAAGCTAAATATTTCAGACAATTGTTTCAAATAGTTGAAATGTATTTGTGAAGTATAACATATGATAATTTACGTATTGGAATTTAAATATTTCAGAGCTATTAATGGTGGACGAAAGAAGAATTGAACAATTTCAGTTAAATGAATTTCAAACTATAATTTGGTATCAAGAGACTTTTGTGGGCAATCTAATCCGCTGGTACTCGTGACGTTAGTGGGACATGAATCTAGAAGATTCGTTCAACAATCTGTGGCTTAGTGACTAATGAGCTATAATTGCGGACTTAAGTAAAAGACTGAACAATCAGTAGAGTAGTCTCAAAAGTTCGTGAAACTCCTCTGTTCATGAGGAAACACGATTCAAATTGTTATAATTTTTCATAGTAAACGCATTTTGGAAGACTGTTCTTTAGTCTCATGAAATTAAAATTGCATTGTTTGGATGGGAGTCTGCTCGTCATATTTAAGGACAGAAGAGACAGCCCATGCATCTCAAAATACCCCCATCAACAGCGCAGCTCGCAGGTGGAATCATAACGGTTTGCGTTGAATCACCGAGCACGGAACTGGTGCACTCCACATTATCGAAGGAAAGATACATGGTACTTTGCGCTGCCACATTTTATTGAAGAATCTCTCCCTTATTGCTGAGCGTTTTTTGAAAATCGCTAGAGGCCTTTCCCAAAAGGTAACGCTAAAATTTCGCCCGATTATCATTAAAATAAGAAAGAACAATGCTCTCCAGTAGCCAAGAAGGAAAATTACATTGAAGATTGTGTTAATATATCTGAAAATTTGTGAACGCCAAATTTTATCACAAAGAAATCATCTCCAAGTGGCAGGAAAAAGCAATGGCATCACAACTAAACATTAAAATTGAATTATTTGATTGCATACGTGTGTTTTGTACTATTCACATTTTCTCATTAAGACAAAGACATAGAGTCTGCCATTAAAATAATACAATGGGAAAGCTAAATAGGATTTGAAATGTAATCAAAGTTGACACTAGGACCCAACACGTTTTCTGTGTCATGCATACTTGCAATCTTCCAACCAAGCAGAGTTTCAGAGTTTCGATTATATTCAATATCTGCAGTTCAATTTTTATTTCCTGGAGTATCAAGTATGTGATGCCAACTGTCCAAGGCCTAAGCTTATGAGTCAGATTGAAAAATTTGAATTTGCGCTTTTTCTCCGAATATTTCCTACAAGTTTACAATGCAATGTAACTTAATATTATCTTAAATAATTTCTGCGACGCAAATGTTGATACGTTACGCGTTGAATTGTGAACAAATGACAGCAATCAATGCATAATACTGCCGTTTCTTTTCTTTATTTTGTAGGAGCTCATTCAAAAACCTGGTGATGCCTCTGAAAGAAAAGGATTATCAAATGCATCAAAAGATTTCCTTGACAACGGACTTTGGAGAGTAAAAAGTGACGAGCATTCACAAGCCGCCATGTCAAGTGTGCGCGCGGGTAAAATACCGAGAACACTTGAGGTTTTCTCTTCGCCCTGGGCACCGATACAGAATTTGCCTGAAGTTCTGAATGTCCTCGGCCCTGCATGTGCTGATTGTAGCATATCAGTCAAGCCATTGGACACCTTTTGGGCACCGTCAAGTACGACTGATTCTAGACACCTTCAAGCATTCATCGAAAAGTTTGGGTAAGGAGTTATTTAATATCTTGAAAACCCAGTGGAAAAATCACAGGAAAAATAAACTTCATAGAAATATTTATTTAGCACCTGAAAATGTTTATGGTCGATCATGTTATAGGTACAGTAGCAGATCTTCAAGAATCTAACCCTTTTTATGAAACAAAGAATCAATGCATATAGTTTCAAATCGAGGTGAACTGAAATAAGACTTTTGCGCATAATGCTTTGTCTAATCCAAATTTTTATTTAGCCGTAAAATATGGCGGTTTTATGGCTCTCCTGACGAGATGGTTACGCTCTGTCGAGTCAATCCAGAGCTCGAATACGCAGGGGTCCGTCTTGCATCCACGGCCGACGTCAACCAGTGCTCAATTCTGTCAATAACACCCAGGAGTAAGTACATATTTTAATCGTTAGATTTATCAGAAGCGTTATCTCACTTAATGAACGTTCTTTCATCAAGTGTCATAATTATTAAAACTAATAGAACAAATTTCAAACCGAATTTTTCACTTAATCTTTTAATGCTCGGTAACGTAAAGAAAATGTACATACGAACATATCATTATGTTTTTTAACATACATGATTGTTTAGCGATTTCTTAATAATTTGGTTCTATAAACTGAAAAAATAGTTTTAATGCAATGGCTTTTTGCAATATTCTGTTTCTATCGCAAAAAAATTCTCTAGATCAATGACACATCAACATCTCTAAATAACTTCACAGTATAATAAGAAAATAAAATTGATTCAAAATGAGAAATAGATGTTGACTTTCTGCCTTGACAATGATACGCGTCTTCATATATGAGCGTAATGAATTCTAAAAAACACTTCAAGATAGTTCATGATTTCATCTGATGTGTGCTGCAGCTACTATGACCTTCTTCACTGTGGGAGAGAAATCTCTGATTTTCTGCCTAATACCACCAAGGCACAGTACTACATCTCAAAACGATAGCGTTATCGTGATCTTTATCCAAAAGTAGAAGATGTGTCAATATTTATGCTGCGGCTCCTATGCCACTGATCTAAAACCTCTCATTTAGCTACCAACAGAAGTCCTAGATTCATTCTCACGTAAAGCTACATTTCCTGACAAAAAACATGATTGAACAAATTCTGAAACCCAAAGTCAAATCAATCAGCTAATCGCATCACAATTTCTTCCCTGTTTGAAATTTCAATTCAGATAAAAATTTCTGGTCTAACCGCATGCTGTTCAATAAAATTACTCATTGATGAAGTTGAATGGTCCATGTCTCAAGATTTCCTTGAATCCATTTTTATTGAAATTGGAGATTCAAACGCTATTTGTTCAAAAACAATAGAAACACACAAACATTTTAAAGTTCGCTGTGAAAATTTTTTTCCAGCAAATAGCAAATCATTTTGCCCGTTTATTCCCCACATTCATCTTAGGCTAAATTCCTATCATTTTTGCCTTTTATATCATTACATGAGAATGAGTCAGTTCGAAAGACTTCCAGAGTACTTTCGTTGCATTGTCAAATCCAGGGTTGCCAATTTAGCCTGAAACGGGCTAAATTTAGCCCTTTATACCTTTATTAGCCCGCAAAAATAACGATTCAGCCCTAGCGCGTTTTTCACCCCGAAAAATGAAAATCTAGCCCTATTTTTAGCCCGCTGTTACTTTTATTCAGAAGAACCGCTAATTTTTAAACTTCAATCCAAAGAAATCGAATTGCAACGTCGCTTAATCGAAAGCGTGGTCACGTGTCGTCGTGATCCTTGTTAAGACATGTTCTGCAGCTGTAGTTGGCGCCAAGACGATCCTCAGCCCAGTAAATCAATCGGTGCTCATTAGCCTCATTTGAAGTCATTTCAGTTAGTTGCATCCTTACCCCGCTAGACTGAGTGTGGGGTCGCTCGCTCTGCACTTTTGAAATATTCGTCTTGGATAATTTTAAGAGGCTGCTTTCATTATTTTATGCTGTGTTTTTTTCCAGTGAATGAGCGTCATCTAGCAGGGAGAAGAAATATCCAGCATGGAAATAAACTCATGTGACAAAATTGAGAGTGAATGTAAAAAAATTATTCGTTCAAGATGCTCTGATTTCTTGATAGAACTGCTGATTGACCTGTTGAGCAAGCGTCTAACTGAGAAGTGCCAAATATCACAATCCATGTCGGAACAAAGCATCACCACCTGTTTGAATCCTCTAATATACTATATTTTGTCGTTAGCAAAACTGTGTGCATCAGACGTAGCCCTTATAACAAAATTTGAATTTAAATGAAAACAATTGCACACCGCTGCATGGTAAGCACAAAGCGAGGAGGAACGCACCGCAATAAAATTCTAGGATGAGGTTGTAGAGTGTGAATATTCTGCAGAACAAATCCATTTTGCAGATCTTCGCAAACTTGCCTTTTTAGTTTTGAGCCCACCTCATTTGAATGCTGATATCGAGCACGCCTTTAGTCAAGTTTCTGTAATTAAAAACAAGCTAAAAAATCGAATGAAAGTGTCTAATATTAACAAATTACTTTCGGTAAGGTGCGGTTTGAAACGGTATGGACAAATTTTGCAACAATTATGAGATCCCCCTAACTGTAATTAACTTCCTACGAGTTTATTCGTGAACTAGAACAAGAATTTCAAGACATTTCCGAATTTTTCATTGCAGGCGAGTTCTGTGACATTTCATGACTCATAGGTAGTGCTATTTTATTGGTTTATAAACATAATATTGAATAGTTGGGTATTTAGCCCGCTTTTTAGCCTGTTTCAATATATTTTAGCTCGTTTTTAGCCCGATTTCTTGATCGATTTAGCCCCAAATTATAACTAGCAGTTGGCAACACTGGTCAAATCCTCAGACCACTCCCAACACCGGCCATACACGGAATGCCTTTCTCATGACCAATTTGACAGCTCAATATGTACAGAGTTGAAACTAAGTGAAATGATTGGTATGAATTTTAGTAAGCATTTGGTAAGGATTTGAACGGAAACCCGAAAGGATATTGATGGCATAAAAAGTCTTTCTTAAAGTATGTTTCCAAAGTAAAAAGTTGTGTTGCATTAATGTCAGGGGTAAATTTCTGCGTAATATCTTGGCTTAATTTGAAAATCCGTGTTACGCCCGGAATTGTCAGTTCGTGAGGGACGGGTTATGCTCCACGCAAACTATAATTTGAGCGTTGAATTCGACGTCGAATGTGCTCATGAATCACGTTGCCTTCAATTATGTTGAATGTTATTTAATGAACATTGAAAAGCCCCTACAGAGCTTATCCTGATTAGAATTTTGCGTTTTGGATCTTGCATTTGCGAATTTTTTTAATTCGTCCTTTTCGGGCCGGCTTTTAAAAGTTTGATTAGGACAGGTAAAAATAAATGCTTCAGCTCCATTACCAATTTGGAAACAGATTTAGTAAGAAATAATTTATTTCAATTAGGTTCTACAGATTTCATGTATATTATTTGAATTTCATCTGTGGCACACTGGTGTCTCAGCAGACGTGTTAGGTAGTGTGTACTGGGATGATTATGTCCCAGTAGGCAATCACGGGCAATTACGTTCAAAGAATCTTGATTGTATATTTCCGTTAAATTATTACAACAATAATTTTAGTCTGTACTAAAATCTGTAAAACACTAGGAAAAGTCTGTAAAAAATATCCGTAAAATGTGGTTTCTTCAGCAGTAGCGGGTCAACTGGGCGCTATTTCTCTCAGACATTGTGCAATAGATGGCATAAAAGGGGCGGAAATAGTTGCTGAACATATAACTGTCTTTTTTGATAAAATAGAACACGTTTTTGGAACATATATATAGCCCTAAGGATTTTTATTATATCTAGTATGACACATATGTGTCGGCAAACTCGAAAGGGCTATTCTTGGTAAGAGGATGGTGCAGGGTCAGTTTCGTAGTGAAGACACATTGATGAATGTTTAAAATTTTACCTACATAGTGTTTCGTAAAATTTTCTGTAGGAATTTTGAACTAATATATTCGTAAAACCTACAGTATCGTGAATTTTGAAGTCACATAAAATATTCCTTGGTTTCGCAAATTCAGCACACCAATATGCGCCACAAAAGTACAAAAATGAATGGTTAAGTTCTTGATCCTTCTGGATCATTGATAGGGGGAAAATACTATCCCTTTAATATCCGTGTGGTGAAAATATCACGGAAATCTATCGTAGCAGCCATTGCCTTTATTGTCCTTGCATAATACATATTTACCAACTGTGAGCTACCACTTCGTCTTTCAAATGTTTTGAACCTGCAAGTGAAATATTTTTCGACAGAAAATCATTTACTATCCCTGCGTTAGAAAAGTAATTTAACAAAAAGTGAAAACTATTTTCCTGGAGTGGCAGCAATTTGTCTCTCATGTCTGTGAGGAGGGACCAACAAGTCGGTTTCTAGTTCCAAATAATGGATTCGAGTTATGATCCAAATTCTGTGGGGTTATTTGTTCAGCCCAGCGTTATACAATTACTTCTAGTAATGAACCCCATTGAGAAAGTTACTATTACACTGCAATCATAAAATAAGCAAGAAAATACGGAAGTTAATGAATTGTAGTGTTTAAAAATCAGTTTAAAATCCTATACAAGAAAGTTCAGTCCGCCGAATTTAATGTTTCGCTGTGGAGCCTCCTCGTCCAGTGCATTTGTGAACCACTTTGTGAGTACTTGATAACTCAATATCAGAGAAATTGTAGCCTATCTTATTTTCTGGAAGTGTACATGAACTGGTGAACAAGAAATTCCAGGAAGTAAGAATTTATCAGTAGATGGACGTGTTATCGTCTGGGTATAGAGTTTATATGCTGATATTAGGTGGAATAATACTGTATATAAGGTTTGAAAAAGAATGAACATGAATCTTACTGAGAACTTATTAAATAGGTTTTGTGATTTTCAACAAATAGTAATCATTATAATGAAAATATAATGATGTTTATTGATATACGTGGTGCACCGAGGTAATTTTACTGACAAAAAAGCTTTGACAAACAATCGAAAATGTTCATGTAGAATATTATTTACTGAAGCTTTCTCTTTAAATACACTCACACACCCTGCACGAGATTCATGGATAAAATTATTTTAATTTTATCAAAAATAACTCTGCATAAAAAATGAGATGGCTTCCGCTGTCGAAGATAGGAAATAAATCGTGTATAGCCGCGCTTTATTAGTTTTTAATCCTTAGTTTGAACTGAGGCTGTTGGTCGAAACGCTGTCAGGTCATTGAAAAGACAGTCAAAGGTGAGTTGGCCCAATTCTTCCTGCGTTTGTGCAGTGTGTTAGCAAGAGTTAGTGCCGGTTTCTTTAAGTAGAGTGACGTTTTGTCTCCATCTTGCTCAGGACTACCAGGAACAAGCGGTGCACTGTTCTATTCTATTCCTCAACCTGATATATATTTTGTTATGTAATAGACTGGTACAGTTATTTTTTCGAGTGTTACACCTTTTAAATAAATGCTAAGGAAAGTCCGAGAAGATAATTCGAGCTTCAAGCGGCGCTATAGCTATGATGGACTGTCGTTAGGTAACTGTTGTTATAAGAGGGAAGTTCACATGTAAATAAAAAACCTTGGCAGCTTAAGGTGCGCTTGAATATGCTGTAAGTAAAGAATGTATAAAGAAAAACTAGGTTAAGGTAGATTGAGACAAGTTAAAATCAGACCAAGTGGGTTCTGATATCTCACCTGAGAAAAATATCAGTGATTATTTCCAGAGTTTTTCAGTTAATTTTACTAATGGAAACCGAACTGAAGGCTCTGAATGATACACTAGCGCTACTGATAATGGACCTTCACACTGACATTAGAAAAGTATTGATTAAAATATTACATGAACTATTCTTGATCGGTGCCTTTCTCAATGGGGGAAATCACGCTTATTCTGATTCCTGTTTGAACTTCAGCCGTTTGCTGTCTCCGAAGTCTACCAGCAGCAGCTGGTGCTCGCATGCTGAAGTTGGGTTGGGCACCTTACTTCTGGCACTTCCCTGACGCCAAAGCCGGAAGTGTGGACTGGATGATATCACTCATGCAACCTGTGAAGTAAGTTTAGTAGGTGTTGACCGTAGCTTAGAGAACTTTTAACTAAATGAGGACTGCAGACTAGATAACTTCTATGATGCTAAAGACTTAATATTAAGGAACTGTTTTCTGGTGAAGATCATAGATAAGAAAATTTTAATCCAATTCATATTAGTTTCCATTAACACATTAATTTGGAGAACTAAACTGCTTTGTACGACAGAGTTATTTTTGAGTTATGTTATCAGATGTCAATATGCGTTAGGTTATTTATGACGAGCCGTGGACAGTGTCAA
Organism: Morinoia aosen; assembly: GCA_030386875.1. NCBI lineage: Eukaryota > Metazoa > Arthropoda > Malacostraca > Amphipoda > Talitridae > Morinoia > Morinoia aosen. The sequence continues at coordinate 102,184,195 of CM059576.1, read as the reverse complement.
ATCAAACTAGAGTAGCAATATTCACGAAAAAGAAATCGTAACTGTTCAGTAGATTTAGGCCATATTAAACGAAAGTTGCTTATGTATTTCGTGAATGACCTGAAAACAGTCACAGAATTCATAATGCAAGTAATACCACTCCAAACTGAGAAGTGAATCTCACTGCTACTAATTTTGGCAACATATACGTTTTTTCCTGATAGGATCTGTCTTCCGCCGGCAACATATCTTTCTATCCGTGTGGTCGTAAAATTTGCGAGTCATTATAAGCGGAAAAATGTTCATTAAAGGTTAAACTCTACAATGTTAGGGAGCACTTTAAAAGGTGTTTATAAACAGCGTTTTTGTGATTTTTGCGTATTTATGGAAGGCCTTTTGTTTAGCAAAATGCATTTTATCCTGCCAAGCTCATTGAGATGAATGAGTTCAAAATTGAATTCCGTGCTTTGATCTAGAATTGGCAGTTATTGTCGACGAAAGTCCTAGGGGATAGCAGAATATACTGCACGCAGTCCATTACCAATGTCAGTTACAACAAAGTCAACTACTGGGGTCGAATTTAAATGATCTAAAGTTCCCTTCTGAATGAAATTTCATGGCGCTTACTAATTTATGCACAATTTGAAAGACATGGTTGGGGTATCCAGGCACTTGGCGCAGACGGTTACATTCAACACAGAATTTTAGCCGAAGTGGTCATGACCCTGTCATTACGGGGACACTTCTCAGCTGAGCACCATCTGTTCGATGCTGCAGCTACTCAGCCTAAATATTGTTTTGATTTGTCATTTTCTTTTTCTTCTTATTTACGCACGCACAGTTCAGCGACCTTTTATACCCTCAAAACTCTAATCGTAAAATTAGTTTTTATTATCGACTATAATATTTTCATATGGAATAATGTATAAAATTAAACATGTAATGAATTGCCGCTGATAAAGAAAATTTTTTCTTGTTTCCTTCAAGAACTGCTGCCCATGATGATGTATGTTTCTACTATTATTTAGTCTTGTTGCTTAATTTTCATATCGAAAACTCATAATGGTTTGATGTTTTTTTTGCATTTTTACTGCTAAAATGACTTTCATCAAAAAAATTAGAACAGGATGTATAAGAATTTCAGTTAAACGAGTGTTAGCTCGTATAACACTTGGTTCTAATTACACAGTTTGTTTTCATTTGCTTGTGAAATTATTCTAAGGATGAAGCTTCTATATAACCGTCATTTCAAAACTGTAAACCAATAACAAAAGTGAATGTTTCAGAATTGGTTTCTCTCGACCTCCTACGATTTACCCAAAGTCAATATGAAAATGACTTCATGGGCATTTCTTGTTGAAAAATGTTGTTACAGATCATAGTGCAAAATTTAGAGAGCAATATCGTTTTTCTTCGGAGTCAGTGATGATCAATGCTCAATATTCTAGAGTTTTGAAGAAATGAACTTGACATAAGTTTCAATTATCATATGACATGTTTCGTTATAATGAGAAAGCTTAGGAAAAACTTTTTTTAATTTAAAAAAAAAATTGCCAAAAATTGGATTTAAAAAGTTTCTATTCATGAACTTTCTTATGAGAAATAAGTTTGAGCAGCAATAGAGAGCTCTGTAAACATTAGCGTGTTTACAGGGTATATAGAAAAATTTTCTCGGCATTTGATGATCCAGAACGCATTATGACCGTTTTGATATAGGAATTCATTAACGCTTATATAAGTTTAACGAATTAAATCAAACAAAAAAGCTTCAAATAAAAGAAAATCAAAAAAGTGAAAATAAATCTTAGTTGCACCTAAAGTCAGAACAAAAAAACATGAATTATCGTCCGTCAGAGGATGATAATATTTTTTTTGGCCCCCTTTGTTGTGTGATGTTACTGATGGTATTCTTTTGCTGTGCAGGGACATTGGGGTCAACTTCACATATCTTATTTACCTACCACGCTGCACTCTAAGCCAAAATGACTTCAGTGTACTGTTGAAGAAGTATTCTCAATACAATGTCAGCATTTACTGCGAGCATTCGTCTTTACCTGCAAGCGTTAAATCTGCTCTTGAATTGATTGCACGAATTTACGGTAGCAATGTTTCTATCCGGTGGAGCATTTATCTTGAATATACCTGAATACGGAGCCAGTTCACGTTGTAGTAAAATGAAAGATCAATTTTGCCTGTCTGTTTATCAGGTTTATCGCTTGATTAATTGTACATTATTCAATCTTCCGAAAGAATAAGATCTCTAAAAAAGCTGCACCGAATCATGAAAAACAATTTGGTCGTACGCTTAAGACTCAAAGCGTTATAATTCTTAGCACAATTTAATTACTTAACTAAAATTACAGTTTTAATACATAATAAATTATTGGCACAGAGCTGTTCCATACTTCAGTGTTCATTTGTCGAGTCTGGTGCTCTGAGCGTGTCTATGAATATTCCTGTTCTTGACGGTGTCGAAAGACACTGTCCTTGTTGGTGAGTGTCTATTTTTTGTATCTTTTAGATTTGTTGCAGTGAGTCGTTTCCAAATATTTGAATTAGTGTTTGTAATACATCTAGGTGTAGGCTTATTTCCTCTAACATTTATTTATATTCAATTTCGCCGTAATTGTTCGCTATAAGTTCGTTCAATTTCATTTTAATTTTACTATATGATTGTCTTTTCATTCAGTTTTAGTCTAATTTTAATCTGAATTAATTTTTCCGTTATATATCGATCTATGGGTTGAGTTAAACGTGTGAAAATTACCTTGTTTATTGTGTCACTTTAATATAGACTGTAAATGTATTAAAGTGTGGCGTCGTTATTATTTTGTCCCATATTGAACAGCTTTCCATGCGTGAAATGAGACTACCAAGTCTTCGAATAGCGTAGTCCACGCATCGAGCTTAGTGTATGGAGTTATATTGTGTCTAAGCTGATGGTATTTCATATAAGTTAAATGAATGAAACTGAGTAAAATTCATTCTCCATTGAAGAAAGGTTAATAGAGTTTCAGGAATGATTTTGGAGGCTGTAGAATGCCAAAATAGGAAACAACATTGATGAATCTGTTATTCAAAACAACCCGATGAATTTAAGGGTGTTATACATAATTTAAATATAGAAACGAAGCCAAAAATTGAAATTACTTTAACGAGCCATTTATTATTTACCAGGAACAGAAAATGGCTTAAGAGAGATAAAAATCAAAGCACATTTAAAGAACCATTTCGTTGTGTTGTTGGAACGAAAAATCGTCATTCATAGTTTAACTCTTTTTGAAAACATATATAGGAGATTCTATTCAGACAATACCATGGCAACACGAAGCTCTAACTGTTGCAGGGTTCGACAACTTGGCGGACTTCCACCGTTTTTGATTAGTTTTTATCGCAGACACAAAGCCTATTTCACTTTAGATTCATGCTGCTTAATTCTTCATTCATCAACGATACGTGCGGCTGAGTGGCTATGCAAGGATGTTAAAATGATTACATTTTCATTAGTTCATTTTTTCAACAGCGTGAAAAGAAGTGAAGCGTTATCAGATACGAATATAATATTCGTTTTCTCTCTATTCGTCCAATTTCGTTATGAACATTAACTTAAATCTTCTTCACGGTATAATAGAAAATTTTACGAGGATTGGTTTTCCGTGGGTTGAGATCTTTATAAGGAATTTTCAAATTATAAATACCCGCCCTGGCTTAGCGATACAATACCCTCATGAAATTATCGAGCAGGGAATAAGACTTCCGTACATTCATGGCCTTTTCTTCTGGTTGTTTTTCATGAGCAGATTTACAGGAGTACATGCAATGGCGTTTATCAAAGAGAATTTCCAACTATGAGTATTGAAGTACTTTTTTCGTTAATATATAGAATGATTTTGAGTGTATGTTGTTGTTAGCTGTTTGATTCACTTGTTAACTTTTGAAGATGGAAAAGTTTTGGACCAACTTCAGAACGCATTTTGACCGCACTGGTGACTATTTTAAGATTGTTAACTAATAAATTATTTATGTTTTCATAACTGCACGTTTTTCAAATATCTATATGTTGTCTCCAATACGTAGAAATACGACGTTTTCAAATACTTTCTGTGGGTTTCGAACCTAAATTTCTGTCAATCAAACCGAAGTACACTATTCATAACAAATTCAAAGTCAATTGTGGCGAGGAATTTTGAAGATAGTGAACTAGATTATGGCTTTCTTCAGCATCAATCAAGTGTTTATAAAATTGAGTTAGTGACTGCAGGTCTGTGAGCAGCATTATGGAAATTCCCTCTGGGGTCACCGGTGGCGCACGTTACGGTCAAACTATTTTGGGCGAAGCTATTTCGAACATCGTGCTCTTGAGGTTCGAGAATTGTCCACTTTTTTCACTATTCGAACCTTTACCCCTCCAAATTATACTTAGCCTAGGTTACCACACAGGCCCATTAGCATTCGGTTACTGTTACGGTGTACAAGAAATTACCAGAGGAGAGTGAAAGACTTCTCAACAAACCGATGTCACAAGTCTAAAGAGAATAGCCGCCGTCCAAGTTTTAGTCTACATTCTTATATATATATGTGAGTATTTTTTTTTATTTTAGGGTGTGTGAAATGAATGTATTGGAAACCGATTGCAAATGTATTACATATGAATAACATTTATGAGTGGCATTTTTTTCTATTATTTTTCTCCCTCAAACTCCTTCAAGAAAAGTAAATCCATTGATACTGTATGGACCATGAAAAAGTAACCCCAAATTAAAATTTTTACAGTGAGTGTAAATAATTTAAGTCATATTACAAATCATTTATAACAATTCTTTGAAAGGAGGATGATGACAATTTTGTAGCATTTCTTCATTTCGATACCGCTGTATTTTCAGTGATAACCTGATGATCACGTGTTGTTCAATGTTTTCGTTAGTTCTTTCACTTTGCAATAGTCCTGAATTTCCCTTTTTCGGAGTTAAAATAATACCACGTATTCTAAATTCATCGATAGTTTTCATGGTATTGTTTTTAATTAAAGAGCGTCTTTCAGGAACTCTCTGTTCGAATTTATTTCAAACTTCCTTTAAACTCTTTGTTCCTGCGTAGACGTTGTTGATAGACATGCGTTGTTCCTTTGTTAGCTGCATAACGATGGGTTTAGTCACTTGAAATTTTTGTTTAAAGATAAATTTTCAGACGACTTGGACCTCATTTATACCCAGACTTAAAGCTTTGTAGTCAGGGGACATATATCTTTGCGTAATGCAACAAATGCAAGTGAACAATTTTAATCCAAATGTATTAACAATAAAGTTGTGTTTACTTTTTTACGGTCCATACAATGTATAATTATTGAGTAATCATCACTATCACTATTATAAAAGGAGCCGCGTCCGTCCGTCCGTCTGTGTGTCACACTCTTCTGTAATCGATAGCTTTGACACCAACAAGGATAAAGCTTAAACGAAACAAGAAATAATTCTTTTGCATTATTTTTCTGTTTCAATTCCATTCCCTTTCACTAGCAATACGGAATCCAGAATACGGAATAGGCTTAATTTTTACAAGTTAAAATTTTCTTTTGAGCCTTATGTGTTGAAATTCATCATGTTGCTTTGATATTTTTAATTGATGATGCGAAAATAAATGTTCTAAATTCGTTTGACGAGTGACCTGGCTACCACTTAGTATAAGGCCCAAGATTTGGGAACTTGAGTTATTGTTTTCAAAATTTTGAATTTCTTGAAAAGCTTCGAAGAGATTATAGGCGACATTTCAGAATAAAATTTCGGCAAAAAGAGGCCACCATGGATAGAAATGTGCCCAACCGCAAGAGAGAAGTAGGAAGACTTCGACAGCAAGAAAGACGCCGAAGACGATCGGATGAACAACGCAAAATGACAAGACGAAGCAATGCTGCTCGCCAACGAGAAGCTAGAGCTAAATTTTCGTCCCTTGAACTGTGTTTGGAAATTCTACAGAATGATGCAGAGCAACACTGAGTAGCTAGAGAGAGCTGAACACAAGAAAGAAGCGAGGAAATTCTTGCATGTTCGAGTATTACTACATCGAGTGGCACGAGAGTATTTAACTCAAGAAAGGAGGGATGAAATTCTTCAGCAGAATGCATTCGCTCACAGTATAGGTAGACTAAATCGCTTAAGAAGAAATTTAAATATAGCCTATAGTACAATATTGACTCTCTTCTTGAAATTGACATCAGTATATTAAGACACAGTTGTGGCACTATGGAGGGGAAATATCGATTCTGTAATTCTCTCATGTTTATGGGGGAAAAGTCGGGCTGGACTCTGGCGAATCCCAATTTTGGCATGTGTTGTAAGTCTGGTCTGATTGAAATGCCTGGTATACCATAATTACATGAAAATTTGAACAACCTTTATTTGGGAGACACCGCTATTGCCAGGTATTTCATTAGGAATCCATATAGCCAACTCATTAAATGCTGGTAAATTGTAGCGGTAAAAACTAGAAAAACGTTTTCTCCCAGTACTAGCGAAACTTCCTTGATTATCTATCATAATATTATGTACCGTATATTAACGGGCATTGCACTAGACACTGTAAAAATAAGAGCCGCGTCCGTTCGTCCGTCCGTCCGAGTGACCCCTTCTCCTAATTGATAGCTTTTATAGCAACTTATTGTTTTTGAAATTGTGATTTTCTTGAAAGCTTCGAAGAGATAATAGACGACATTTCAGAATAAAATTCCGGTAAAAGATGCCACCATGGATAGCAACGTGCCCAACCGTGAGAGAGAAGCATTAAAAAAATACGCCGAAGGCTATCGGACGAACAACGCGAAAAGGCAAGACGAAGCAATACTGCTCTACAACGAAAATCAATTCTACCGAATTGTTTGACTTGCCGTGTGCACTACTTAATATAAAGTTCGAAGCAGTAAATTTTTCCCAGTTCGAGTCAGAAACATTCTATTGCTGTGTTTATTGTTTTCTTATTCTCTAGAGGGGGAAAATAAAATAATCATGTTCATTTTTGTACAAGTTCCAGGGAAAAGTCGGAACTGAGAGTGACCCGATGAGAAAGCGGTAAATCGGAAAATCCATCTGCAGAGTAGAGCTAAATTGCCCGAGTGACCAACACTATTGTAGTTGAGTAATCCTAACGAACATGCAATTTTCCATTTCAGAAAATGATACTGCTGGTATAAATTTTAGTCGTTTGTGAATGAATTAAATTACAAATGAGCACAATTTTTCCACCCTACACCTAAATTTGACTATGGAGTACACACTTAAATGTTATCCTGCAATTATATTATTCTTTCTTCTCAGAAAAGACAAAACGTTATCAAACAGTGAAGACGGGTTTTTTATTCTTTCATTTCTAAATAATTTAACCAAACCGACCGTAGCTACAACACAAAACGCAATTAACTTGTTAACCAATTATTGTATCATGTTCACGTTGTAACAACGGCACATGTGTAGCTTAGCTTTGGGATAAGTTTAAATTGTAACACTCTATGTGCCAACTTTTTTGGTTGAAGAAATGATTAAGCATTTTTCTAAGAACTACGTTGAGGTATAAGATTTTGCGCATAAAATTATAATTACTAAGTTATCCATTATCTACTGAAGAAATACACCATGGTTTTATTTCAATTAGTGAACTTACTTCGATGACTTCAAGAGGTTTCCAGCCACTGCGCTGTCCCGGCATCTGCGTCGGGAAATGCCAGCACCACGGCTCCCAACCCTACTGAAGCATGCGATCCTCTGCTTCTGTGGGGAGACTTTTGGTGCAGTCAATGCCTGGAGAATGCACGCACATCAGAAGGGAAATTAAGCGTTAATATGTGTGGCAGCGCAAGTTATAAAATAAGTTCTAGGTGATTATTATTCATGAATGAAATTCGAGGGAACTTGGAAAATTAGTGACAGTCACATTGGTGAAGAAAAAATTTTGTAGATTTTATTCACCATAGGCTTTGAATCATGTTCAGCTTTCATACCCACTCTGTTATTGAGTTGTGTTAGATTCGTGTGAAAGAATTTGAAATTACATTAATTGCACTTATCAGAATTATTCACTCATTTAACGGACCATGACGCAATTCACACTCTTAGATGTCACTGCAGTTGGGACACGTTCATTTTCTCATAGTTTTTCTTTCATTTCATAGTTCATTATATGTGTGAAAAATCTCCCGAGTTGATAAAAATGTTTCATCACTTTGAAATCGAGCGGTTGCTTGGGAAAGTCATACGCCCACTGAGAGAAATTTTGAAACACCTGTGGAGTGTGGGTGTCAAACGGTGATTTAAAAATATTTTGGTGCACAGTGGAGTATTTCCTTTGACCGCATACTAGAGTGGTTGAAAGAGTGAAATCACATATTCATGTTTCAAATGGCTCAAAATTTTTAGTGGAAAATCGATTTGTGTTCAAATTTTGTGAATAGAGTATAATTACCTTAATACCTTCGCTATTTTTTCTAATTTTTTAGCGTTGTCTGTATATTAGTGTAATCAGTTGCCAGTCTGAGAAAGTGTAACAATTATGTGATATAAAAGCGACTTAGGTTGTGTCAAGATTGGCACACTTGAGTGTGTCGTGAGAGCCCATGACACATATACATCAAATGATAATGTATATTGTTGACACACTTTAGTGTGCCAGTTTTGTGACAACTTGACACACAAAAGTGTGCCTTAGTACTCATGTTTGAAAACCGTGTGAATGTTCAGAATAAATGCTAACACCATCGATTATGTAAACTTGCTCCTGAACTTAATAACGTCTGTTTGAAAACAGACAGAAATGAAACAGAGAAACGTTTATCAAATCGATTATGAAGATATACCTACTCTTGTAGAAAATACTAACGTCTGATAGAAAACCATACGGATATTTAGGAAAATGCTTATGATATCTACTATGTATAGTTTTGTGAACTTACTCCTGTTCTATAAACATGCCAATGTTTGAAAAAAGGTTAGAATGTTCACGAGAAATCGTTATGATATCGATTATGACAATGTTGATGATGGTCACCAAGGTAGAGGTGCACGGTGCTAAGCAACCATCATCGACCAGCAGCTTTTCGTGTGGAACAGACTGCGGTCGTCCAGCATCCGTCAGTCATCGCCGACATCTCTGTCTCGCTTGAGGGCTCAGTCGTTCTCGCTTTCGGTGAATCGAGGGACACCAATGAAACGTAGGACCACAGTCGTCAAAATTAAAAAAAAAACAGTCCAAGAAAAAGTACAAAATATGATTTGTGTGAGATGAAAAGGAGAACCAATGTTAAATTGTTTATTATTTACTGGTAAACGTCTCGGAATAATGAAATTCCATCTGTCTTGGCCAAGCCGTAAAGAGCCACTCAGGCTCGGCCAAGCAGGGACATGGTGCGAGGATATTATCCGGTATAATGAAAACACGGTGGTGTGGGAGAATCCTCTCATGAAAATTTGTTTTAACTGCAAGAAAAAAACATTTTACAGCTAGTGAACTTTAACAATACAAACATCGCGTCAAACTATTTCACATAGTTCAAATTTTTATTTTCCTTCAAAAAAAAATACACAACCTTAAGAATTATAACACTTACATCCGTGGCGGCCTGGCCGCATTGAAAAATATATGCCCTAAAACGTCCACTCTGGAGGAGATAAACCAGAAAACAAGTTATTAATTACTATAAGCAGGCACACACGCTGAACCACGCAGGCACACACGCTGAACCACCCAGGCACACACGCTGAACCACCCAGGCACACACGCTGAACCACCCAGGCACACACGCTGAACCACCCAGGCACACACGCTGAACCACCCAGGCACACACGCTGAACCACCCAGGCACACACGCTGAACCACCCAGGCACACACGCTGAACCACCCAGGCACACACGCTGAACCACCCAGGCACACACGCTGAACCACCCAGGCACACACGCTGAACCACCCAGGCACACACGCTGAACCACCCAGGCACACACGCTGAACCACCCAGGCACACACGCTGAACCACCCAGGCACACACGCTGAACCACCCAGGCACACACGAACAATGCAGTGACAACTAGAAAAGCGCGGAACCTTAGTTTCTAAGTTCAACACACAGGAGCGCAGCTCCTTAAAACACTCACTGTCCTTAAAAGTGCGCTGGATTGACAAGTGCCTAGTGCGTGTTGTCACATTTATTCACAAAATTGTCTTTACATATCTTACTCCTAGTAATTTGACGAACGCATAGGTAAACAGTAACACGGACTGAACAGTTACACGGACTAAACAGTTACACGGACTAAACAGTTACACGGACTAAACAGTTACACGGACTAAACAGTTACACGGACTAAACAGTTACACGGACTAAACAGTTACACGGACTAAACAGTTACACGGACTAAACAGTTACACGGACTAAACAGTTACACGGACTAAACAGTTACACGGACTAAACAGTTACACGGACTAAACAGTTACACGGACTAAACAGTTACACGGACTAAACAGTTACACGGACTAAACAGTTACACGGACTAAACAGTTACACGGACTAAACAGTTACACGGACTAAACAGTTACACGGACTAAACAGTTACACGGACTAAACAGTTACACGGACTAAACAGTTACACGGACTAAACAGTTACACGGACTAAACAGTTACACGGACTAAACAGTTACACGGACTAAACAGTTACACGGACTAAACAGTTACACGGACTAAACAGTTACACGGACTAAACAGTTACACGGACTAAACAGTTACACGGACTAAACAGTTACACGGACTAAACAGTTACACGGACTAAACAGTTACACGGACTAAACAGTTACACGGACTAAACAGTTACACGGACTAAACAGTTACACGGACTAAACAGTTACACGGACTAAACAGTTACACGGACTAAACAGTTACACGGACTAAACAGTTACACGGACTAAACAGTTACACGGACTAAACAGTTACACGGACTAAACAGTTACACGGACTAAACAGTTACACGGACTAAACAGTTACACGGACTAAACAGTTACACGGACTAAACAGTTACACGGACTAAACAGTTACACGGACTAAACAGTTACACGGACTAAACAGTTACACGGACTAAACAGTTACACGGACTAAACAGTTACACGGACTAAACAGTTACACGGACTAAACAGTTACACGGACTAAACAGTTACACGGACTAAACAGTTACACGGACTAAACAGTTACACGGACTAAACAGTTACACGGACTAAACAGTTACACGGACTAAACAGTTACACGGACTAAACAGTTACACGGACTAAACAGTTACACGGACTAAACAGTTACACGGACTAAACAGTTACACGGACTAAACAGTTACACGGACTAAACAGTTACACGGACTAAACAGTTACACGGACTAAACAGTTACACGGACTAAACAGTTACACGGACTAAACAGTTACACGGACTAAACAGTTACACGGACTAAACAGTTACACGGACTAAACAGTTACACGGACTAAACAGTTACACGGACTAAACAGTTACACGGACTAAACAGTTACACGGACTAAACAGTTACACGGACTAAACAGTTACACGGACTAAACAGTTACACGGACTAAACAGTTACACGGACTAAACAGTTACACGGACTAAACAGTTACACGGACTAAACAGTTACACGGACTAAACAGTTACACGGACTAAACAGTTACACGGACTAAACAGTTACACGGACTAAACAGTTACACGGACTAAACAGTTACACGGACTAAACAGTTACACGGACTAAACAGTTACACGGACTAAACAGTTACACGGACTAAACAGTTACACGGACTAAACAGTTACACGGACTAAACAGTTACACGGACTAAACAGTTACACGGACTAAACAGTTACACGGACTAAACAGTTACACGGACTAAACAGTTACACGGACTAAACAGTTACACGGACTAAACAGTTACACGGACTAAACAGTTACACGGACTAAACAGTTACACGGACTAAACAGTTACACGGACTAAACAGTTACACGGACTAAACAGTTACACGGACTAAACAGTTACACGGACTAAACAGTTACACGGACTAAACAGTTACACGGACTAAACAGTTACACGGACTAAACAGTTACACGGACTAAACAGTTACACGGACTAAACAGTTACACGGACTAAACAGTTACACGGACTAAACAGTTACACGGACTAAACAGTTACACGGACTAAACAGTTACACGGACTAAACAGTTACACGGACTAAACAGTTACACGGACTATACAGTTACACGGACTATACAGTTACACGGACTATACAGTTACACGGACTATACAGTTACACGGACTATACAGTTACACGGACTAAACAGTTACACGGACTAAACAGTTACACGGACTAAACAGTTACACGGACTAAACAGTTACACGGACTAAACAGTTACACGGACTAAACAGTTACACGGACTAAACAGTTACACGGACTAAACAGTTACACGGACTAAACAGTTACACGGACTAAACAGTTACACGGACTAAACAGTTACACGGACTAAACAGTTACACGGACTAAACAGTTACACGGACTAAACAGTTACACGGACTAAACAGTTACACGGACTAAACAGTTACACGGACTAAACAGTTACACGGACTAAACAGTTACACGGACTAAACAGTTACACGGACTAAACAGTTACACGGACTAAACAGTTACACGGACTAAACAGTTACACGGACTAAACAGTTACACGGACTAAACAGTTACACGGACTAAACAGTTACACGGACTAAACAGTTACACGGACTAAACAGTTACACGGACTAAACAGTTACACGGACTAAACAGTTACACGGACTAAACAGTTACACGGACTAAACAGTTACACGGACTAAACAGTTACACGGACTAAACAGTTACACGGACTAAACAGTTACACGGACTAAACAGTTACACGGACTAAACAGTTACACGGACTAAACAGTTACACGGACTAAACAGTTACACGGACTAAACAGTTACACGGACTAAACAGTTACACGGACTAAACAGTTACACGGACTAAACAGTTACACGGACTAAACAGTTACACGGACTAAACAGTTACACGGACTAAACAGTTACACGGACTAAACAGTTACACGGACTAAACAGTTACACGGACTAAACAGTTACACGGACTAAACAGTTACACGGACTAAACAGTTACACGGACTAAACAGTTACACGGACTAAACAGTTACACGGACTAAACAGTTACACGGACTAAACAGTTACACGGACTAAACAGTTACACGGACTAAACAGTTACACGGACTAAACAGTTACACGGACTAAACAGTTACACGGACTAAACAGCTACACGGACTAAACAGTTACACGGACTAAACAGTTACACGGACTAAACAGTTACACGGACTAAACAGTTACACGGACTAAACAGTTACACGGACTATACAGTTACACGGACTATACAGTTACACGGACTATACAGTTACACGGACTATACAGTTACACGGACTAAACAGTTACACGGACTAAACAGTTACACGGACTAAACAGTTACACGGACTAAACAGTTACACGGACTAAACAGTTACACGGACTAAACAGTTACACGGACTAAACAGTTACACGGACTAAACAGTTACACGGACTAAACAGTTACACGGACTAAACAGTTACACGGACTAAACAGTTACACGGACTAAACAGTTACACGGACTAAACAGTTACACGGACTAAACAGTTACACGGACTAAACAGTTACACGGACTAAACAGTTACACGGACTAAACAGTTACACGGACTAAACAGTAACACGGATTGACCATAATCCCGATTACGGAATAGAAATTTCAGTAGTGACAGTTTCGCTTTATCAGAAAGAGAAATGCATTTAAATTTGGGAAGTGGGCTTCGGCTTCTAGGATGTTGCCACAAAGAAAGATTAAATTCACGGTGACCGTGACACTCCCCGCTTCAGCGCTTTATGCGTTGACGTCTTTTGCACTTTGTTAATTATTAGTATTTGCTTACTATTCACCATTTAACCCAAGCGGCCAGCGTCCGCCTCCTCCAACAAAACGAGGCTCGTTATAGGGCGCTGATAGACGTGGTGGCCCTTGCCGTCCTGAAGCACGGCTCGAACGAACAACTTGCGAACCTTGCCATCTGCGCTAGGAGTCACCCGCTCCACACGTCCTAAAGGCCATGTAAGGCGTTTAGTATTCTTGTCTTTTATGAGAACAATATCCCCTTCTTGAAAATTGCGCGACGGGGTCTTCCACTTCTGGCGTTTCAGTAGGTCGCTCAAGTAGTCGCGCTTAAATCTGACCCAAAACTGATCGGCAATATATTGAACCCTTCGCCATTGTTTGGCACCGCACGACACCAGGTCCGAGTGCGTGAAGTCGTCGTTCGAACAAATTCCCTCTTTCATGGTGAGGAGCATAGAAGGTGAGAGAGGAACAGGATCATTTGGGTCATCCGACACGGGCCACAAGGGTGTCGAATTTACTATCGACATAGCTTCGGACAGTAGAGTGTGCAATTCGTCTCTTGTTAGGGTTCTCTTTCCAAGCTGCAACATGGCGAAATCGAGAGCTCGTTTAATCTGGCCAATTTTTCTTTCGACCGTCCCTCCAAAATGAGACGCGTGGGGAGGATTCATCTCCCACCTGCAGCCGAGCGTAGCCAACTTGTCGCCGACTGCCACGCTCTGAGATTCATCGGCTTGATTCAGGGCACCGATGAAATTCCGTCCCTGATCTGAGCGGAGCAGCTTACAAGGCCCTCTGAGCGCAACAAATCTTCGAAATGCGTTGATAAATGAATTGGTGTCCATCGCGGTTAACAATTCCAGGTGTACGGCTCTAGTACTCAAACACGTAAATACGAGAGCCCACGCCTTTTTCAGGGCGCAATTGCGCCTGGTAGTATGACCCTCCCTCATCATCCAGTGGCCCATCACATCGCACCCCACGTTTACGAACGGAGGTGTGGTAGCGATTCTGTCGATCGGTAATTCTGCCATAATCTGTGTCTGGCACGCTGCTCTCAATCTTCTGCAACTGAAGCACCTGTTGATAAATTGCCTGACACGTCTGTTACCACTTTCAATGAAAAACCCCGCACTACGGATGGCACCAAGCGTAACGTGACGCCCTTGGTGTTTCGTTGCATCATGATAAAAATTAATGATAATTTCCGTAATGCGATGGTTTTTTGGGAGAATCATTGGATGCTTCATTTCTACGGGCAATTCGCTTCTAGCTAGTCTTCCACCTACTCTCAAAACACCGTGCTTATCAATGAAAGGAGAATATGACAATAACTTATATTTGATGGGTAAATCGATATGCTTAAGCGCTGCCTCGAAATATTCAGGATAGTATCTCTTTTGCACATCTGAAACTAGGGCAAAGACGCAAGTCTGGAAGTTAGGCTGAGGGCGTCGCTCAGCGAGGCACACACCTAGTCTCTGCCTCACACGGTCCAGCAAACATCTCACAAATAGAATTACGCCTACTACTGTAATGATTCGTAACCAAGAACTCTTGCGAGTCAGCAACTTTTCGAAAGCTGACTCTTGTGACCGCACAGCGGAGCACAGAACTGTGTTCTGGTTCATTTCCTCGGGTAGATCATGAACAACATCGATACGAGATTTTTCAGCCGAGTTGCTACCAATGAAGGACGGCCCCGTGAACCAGCAAGATCTTTGCAGTTCTGCGGGGGTGTGAGGCCGAGTGGCTATATCGGCGGGGTTGTCCTGGCTATTGATATAAAACCATTGCTCTGGCCGACAAATATTATGAATTATTTCCACCCTTCTTTCAACGTACCGAGAAAATCTTTTTGTTTTATTCGTCAGATAACCGATTACTACTCTGCTATCGGTAAAGAAGTGCACATTTTTTACAGGCACTGAGAGTTCAGAAATTAGTTGCTGACTGGCCACTGCGGCGTCTACGGACGCGCACAACTCTAATCTAGGAATAAAGGTTGCTCCTCGAGGGGAAACTTTACTTTCACCCTTGGCAAAGGCAACCGACACCTTACCACTACAGTCAGTGAATTTTAGGTACATGACATGGCCGATAGCATCTTTGGATGCATCAGAGAACACGAAAAGCTCCACGCTAGCAACTCTGCCGAACCCGCTAGGAGTGAAACTTCTCGGTAAGGACACCGTGTCCAAGTCTCCCAACGTTTTCAACCAGCGGTTCCAATTCTCTAGGTGAACCGTCGGTAACTCATCATCCCAGCCGAGAGCCTGCTCGCTTTGTTCAAATAGAATGCATCGTAAGATCAATCTACCCCCCAGGACAACTGGGGATACAAAGCCTAACGGGTCGAACAGAGAATTGATTATTGACAAAACCCCTCTCCGTGTGAATGATTTCTTTTCGATGTGGGTCTTTATCAAAAATTCATCGGTCCCAACACACCAAGCCACTCCAAGGGTTCTTTGAACAGCACAATCATTGAAATTCAACTCTGAAAAATCCTTCGCTCTCTCTGACTCTGGGAATGCTTTCATAACGGCACCGTCATTTGAAACTATTTTGTGCAACCGTATTTTGAACGACGATAAGATACTTCTTGACACTGACAGAACCGCCACCGCTTCCCGTACAGAGGACGCAGCTCCTAACCCATCGTCCACGTAAAAGTTTTTACTGACATACTGACGAGCCTGTGGCAGATAGGTGCTGGGCAGGTAATTCGGTGATTCACTACGCTCTGAATAGAAATCGACTGCCTTACGAAGACAAATGGTTGCTATTGCAGGGCTACAACAATTACCAAAAATGTGTACTCTGGATCGGTACTGCACCAATTCCTTACTAGGATCGTTATCATCAAACCAAAAGAACCTCATGTAATCTCTATGAGCAGGGACCACAGAGAAGGAGTGAAACATTGATTGAACATCTGCAACGAACCCAATTTCACCCTCCCTGAACCTGGTAAGAACTCCCCTCAGGCAGTTGTTTTGGTCCGGACCTGGCAGCAGTAGCGAATTTAAGCTAACCCCACCAAAGGTGGCAGCGCTGTCGAAAACAAGGCGAACTTTACCCTTTTTTGGATGAGTTACCGGAAACACTGGCAGAAACCATACTTTACCTTTTGTTTCTACCGCATCGCCTTTAACTCTCTCGACATGTCGAGATTCAATAGTTGCCCGCATTGACTCGAGGCATTGCTTCAGCTTTTCAGGCTCCCTTTTTAAGCGCTGCAGAGTGGTTATCTCGCGACGATAGACTGCTGCTTTGTTATCAGGCAGATCTTGGTCTTCGCGTCGAAACGGCAGAGGAGTTTCGATGTTACCGTCGTCGGTCACTTTAACGTTGTTGTGAATAATATCGAGGAACTTTTTATCGTCTACTGACAGCCCCCGTTGTTCATCGTTTGTTTGTCGCGTAAACACGTTGTCCAGTATTTTCGGAACGAAACTCCTTTCAGCCCTGAAATGCTCACCGCACTCGATGCTTGTTTTCAGCGTAGTGAATTTCCTGCGTTCATTCCTGCATCTGTCTGGACAGATTGACCCAACGATGGCAAATCCCAGAGGAGTGCGGCAGACAAACGGGGCCTTTAATTGTTCTGTATTTGCTGCCATGAGGTCTCCTCCGTCTCTTCCGATCAAAATAGTGACTTCTGCAGCGAGATCTTCTTCACAGAAATGTTGTGCGTACTACGACAGTGTAGGATGTTTGGCTACCATCTGTCGTGTAGCGACCTCATGTCTGGTGTCTGGAATCATTATTTTCGAAGAGGTCAGGTAAAGGGAAAGTCTCTTTCCTCTCAGCGGCCTGGATGACGAGCCCAGAGGCTACCCTTCCATCTTGAGTGCTCGACGTTCCGGACAACGTCGCTATTGAATACGATTCCACTGGCCAACCCGCTTCGAAAAAGTCGAATAACTTTGAAGTCGCAAAACTCTGGTCGGATTGATCGTCGAGGATCGCGTAGGTCCGCAATTTGGTCAATTGCCCGGGAAAAGTAATATCGACCAGCAGAGTTTTCCCGCAGCTTCTTCCTCTAACGTCACCACAAATCGAAGTACACAACGTGCTTGATTGGTTCGAGCGCAATCCCGCCGTAGGACGCACAAAGTTTTGTTGAGTACTCGTTTTTTCATGGATAAATTTTTTCTTTATGTTCAAATTCTTTCGTTTGTTGGCATGCAAAATTGTACAGTGGTGTTTTCACTGCCACACGTACAACACCTCACTTTCTCTGAACAATTCGCTGCGAAATGATCTCCTAGACAACGGAAACATAGGTTAAAATTGCTTACAAGCTGCTTCCTCATGCTCGGGTCTGCACGTTTGAACATGTCACAGTTGCTGATGTCATGCGTGTTGCTTTTGTGCAACGCGCACTTGAAAGTGATCGAAGACTTTTGCGGAGCAGGTGTAGTTTCCGAGTCAGTGCGAGAATGAGACGCGTTGGTGAGCAATGAAGTATAATCAGGTCGACGAGAAAGGGATTTCTAGCTTCCCTGATTGATATTAATTGCAGAACTGGCCTTCAAGTCGTCGCACAAAGTGTTCGACTTATCACTCAAGAAATTTACGAACACAGTGAATGGTACGCTTGAACCGCCCTGTGAAATTTGCGCCTTGTGTCTCCGCCACGCGTTATCGATGAACTCGGGCAATTTCTGACGGACAGGCGCTAATCCTAATGAGTAATTGAGAATATTGAGATCCGGCGCCGAGCTCATATAGTTAGAAATTGTAGAACACAAATCAGATAGGTGTCTCAACTTGCTTGCTACTACTATGTCGCTCTCCATTCCTCTGATGACAGGAAAATTCTGAAGTTGAGCGTACAGGCTCATGGCAACTTCAACCTCAGAACCAAACCTTCGATGCAGTTCTCTGTATATTGTTTTCAGAGCGCTGCTCGCATCTTCGCCCACTGTCGACCCAAAGGCCTGTATGAGCCTATGCGGGTCCGAGCCGGGGACAGTGTGAGCCTCGAGGATTTCTATTTCGTCTAATGGGTACAATTTTAATGGTTCCATTCTATGCTGCAGTGTTTTCAGCCAACGGTGGAACTTGTGACACTGCCCGTCGAAAGGATTGCTTGGCGGTTTCTTCAAGTCCGAGATGAGAAGGTATCTAGTCGTTGGTTCGGGAAGATGAGGTGTGGCGGGCAAGGATGGAGGGCCAGCCTGTGATACCAGAGCTTCCTCAGCTCGTGGTCTCCGGAGGTGCTCGCGACTTCCCTCGCGTCTCCCCGCTGTGATCTCTCCTCCCCTGTCGGCAAGTGTGTGCTGGGGTTCAGCACTGTCAATCCAAGATTGAATACTTCCGCTGCGACCTTCTCTCGTCTCCGCATAACTCCCCACGTCAGCGTTGGACTCGTCACACTCCAATTCACACCGAATTTCTGCAACTTGCTTCTCTCTCAGTATCGTCTTCCTTCGTTCCTCTATTTTTTGCTTTTCTTTCTGAAGCTCCAGTTCCAACATTTTCTCGGAAGTCTCCAATTTATCCAACTCTGCTTGAACATTTTTATTCAATTCAGCCTTCTTCAATTGGACCTCCAACCCCTTTCTTTCAGGGTCAGACAATCGCGAACGGTGGGAGAGAATTGACACGTTGCACAAGCTCACGGATAAGGCTGAAGACACTTCCATTTCCCACGTGTGAAGAGTGTCGTCAGCGAGCTTCGCCGTGCGAGAACTCTCGTTAAACCTAACTTGAATCTCTTCAGCTTCTTGAAGAGCGCCGGCATTACAAAGGTGGTTTTTAACTGCGTAGTAGTTGCTTTTGTGATCAGACCACATGGAACGAAGGGAGCACTTTGTTACCTTGACAAAGACTAACGTAAGTTCCTCACTTTGAGTCTTCAGAATCTTGTTTTTAAGCAAGTCTAAATTTTGATGTGACAAGTCGAAATTTTCCCTGAGGTTACGCTCCGTGGGTTGGACGTTTCTGCCGGAAAAGGTCTGTGAAAAGACCTGGCGACCTTCTCCGTGAGCCATCGGTACTGGTGAAGATTCCGTACAAGCAGCGAATCCAGGCGTCGCTCACGACCCACGGATTTAAAACTGTCTTGGCCAAGCCGTAAAGAGCCACTCAGGCTCGGCCAAGCAGGGACATGGTGCGAGGATATTATCCGGTATAATGAAAACACGGTGGTGTGGGAGAACCCTCATGAAAATTTGTTTTAACTGCAAGAAAAAAAACATTTTACAGCTAGTGAACTTTAACAATACGAACATCGCGTCAAACTATTTCACATAGTTCAAATTTTTATTTTCCTTCAAAAAAAATACACAACCTTAAGAATTATAACACTTACATTCGTGGCGGCCTGGCCGCATTGAAAAATATATGCCCTAAAACGTCCACTCTGGAGGAGATAAACCAGAAAACAAGTTATTAATTACTATAAGCAGGCACACACGCTGAACCACGCAGGCACACACGCTGAACCACGCAGGCACACACGCTGAACCACCCAGGCACACACGCTGAACCACCCAGGCACACACGCTGAACCACCCAGGCACACACGCTGAACCACCCAGGCACACACGCTGAACCACCCAGGCACACACGCTGAACCACCCAGGCACACACGCTGAACCACCCAGGCACACACGCTGAACCACCCAGGCACACACGCTGAACCACCCAGGCACACACGCTGAACCACCCAGGCACACACGCTGAACCACCCAGGCACACACGCTGAACCACCCAGGCACACACGAACAATGCAGTGACAACTAGAAAAGCGCGGAACCTTAGTTTCTAAGTTCAACACACAGGAGCGCAGCTCCTTAAAACACTCACTGTCCTTAAAAGTGCGCTGGATTGACAAGTGCCTAGTGCGTATTGTCACATTTATTCACAAAATTGTCTTTACATATCTCACTCCTAGTAATTTGACGAACGCATAGGTAAACAGTAACACGGACTAAGCAGTTGCACGGACTAAACAGTTGCACGGACTAAACAGTTGCACGGACTAAACAGTTGCACGGACTAAACAGTTGCACGGACTAAACAGTTGCACGGACTAAACAGTTGCACGGACTAAACAGTTGCACGGACTAAACAGTTGCACGGACTAAACAGTTGCACGGACTAGACAGTTGCACGGACTAGACAGTTGCACGGACTAGACAGTTGCACGGACTAGACAGTTGCACGGACTAGACAGTTGCACGGACTAGACAGTTGCACGGACTAGACAGTTGCACGGACTAGACAGTTGCACGGACTAGACAGTTGCACGGACTAGACAGTTGCACGGACTAGACAGTTGCACGGACTAGACAGTTGCACGGACTAGACAGTTGCACGGACTAGACAGTTGCACGGACTAGACAGTTGCACGGACTAGACAGTTGCACGGACTAGACAGTTGCACGGACTAGACAGTTGCACGGACTAGACAGTTGCACGGACTAGACAGTTGCACGGACTAGACAGTTGCACGGACTAGACAGTTGCACGGACTAGACAGTTGCACGGACTAGACAGTTGCACGGACTAGACAGTTGCACGGACTAGACAGTTGCACGGACTAGACAGTTGCACGGACTAGACAGTTGCACGGACTAGACAGTTGCACGGACTAGACAGTTGCACGGACTAGACAGTTGCACGGACTAGACAGTTGCACGGACTAGACAGTTGCACGGACTAGACAGTTGCACGGACTAGACAGTTGCACGGACTAGACAGTTGCACGGACTAGACAGTTGCACGGACTAGACAGTTGCACGGACTAGACAGTTGCACGGACTAGACAGTTGCACGGACTAGACAGTTGCACGGACTAGACAGTTGCACGGACTAGACAGTTGCACGGACTAGACAGTTGCACGGACTAGACAGTTGCACGGACTAGACAGTTGCACGGACTAGACAGTTGCACGGACTAGACAGTTGCACGGACTAGACAGTTGCACGGACTAGACAGTTGCACGGACTAGACAGTTGCACGGACTAGACAGTTGCACGGACTAGACAGTTGCACGGACTAGACAGTTGCACGGACTAGACAGTTGCACGGACTAGACAGTTGCACGGACTAGACAGTTGCACGGACTAGACAGTTGCACGGACTAGACAGTTGCACGGACTAGACAGTTGCACGGACTAGACAGTTGCACGGACTAGACAGTTGCACGGACTAGACAGTTGCACGGACTAGACAGTTGCACGGACTAGACAGTTGCACGGACTAGACAGTTGCACGGACTAGACAGTTGCACGGACTAGACAGTTGCACGGACTAGACAGTTGCACGGACTAGACAGTTGCACGGACTAGACAGTTGCACGGACTAGACAGTTGCACGGACTAGACAGTTGCACGGACTAGACAGTTGCACGGACTAGACAGTTGCACGGACTAGACAGTTGCACGGACTAGACAGTTGCACGGACTAGACAGTTGCACGGACTAGACAGTTGCACGGACTAGACAGTTGCACGGACTAGACAGTTGCACGGACTAGACAGTTGCACGGACTAGACAGTTGCACGGACTAGACAGTTGCACGGACTAGACAGTTGCACGGACTAGACAGTTGCACGGACTAGACAGTTGCACGGACTAGACAGTTGCACGGACTAGACAGTTGCACGGACTAGACAGTTGCACGGACTAGACAGTTGCACGGACTAGACAGTTGCACGGACTAGACAGTTGCACGGACTAGACAGTTGCACGGACTAGACAGTTGCACGGACTAGACAGTTGCACGGACTAGACAGTTGCACGGACTAGACAGTTGCACGGACTAGACAGTTGCACGGACTAGACAGTTGCACGGACTAGACAGTTGCACGGACTAGACAGTTGCACGGACTAGACAGTTGCACGGACTAGACAGTTGCACGGACTAGACAGTTGCACGGACTAGACAGTTGCACGGACTAGACAGTTGCACGGACTAGACAGTTGCACGGACTAGACAGTTGCACGGACTAGACAGTTGCACGGACTAGACAGTTGCACGGACTAGACAGTTGCACGGACTAGACAGTTGCACGGACTAGACAGTTGCACGGACTAGACAGTTGCACGGACTAGACAGTTGCACGGACTAGACAGTTGCACGGACTAGACAGTTGCACGGACTAGACAGTTGCACGGACTAGACAGTTGCACGGACTAGACAGTTGCACGGACTAGACAGTTGCACGGACTAGACAGTTGCACGGACTAGACAGTTGCACGGACTAGACAGTTGCACGGACTAGACAGTTGCACGGACTAGACAGTTGCACGGACTAGACAGTTGCACGGACTAGACAGTTGCACGGACTAGACAGTTGCACGGACTAGACAGTTGCACGGACTAGACAGTTGCACGGACTAGACAGTTGCACGGACTAGACAGTTGCACGGACTAGACAGTTGCACGGACTAGACAGTTGCACGGACTAGACAGTTGCACGGACTAGACAGTTGCACGGACTAGACAGTTGCACGGACTAGACAGTTGCACGGACTAGACAGTTGCACGGACTAGACAGTTGCACGGACTAGACAGTTGCACGGACTAGACAGTTGCACGGACTAGACAGTTGCACGGACTAGACAGTTGCACGGACTAGACAGTTGCACGGACTAGACAGTTGCACGGACTAGACAGTTGCACGGACTAGACAGTTGCACGGACTAGACAGTTGCACGGACTAGACAGTTGCACGGACTAGACAGTTGCGCGGACTAGACAGTTGCGCGGACTAGACAGTTGCGCGGACTAGACAGTTGCGCGGACTAGACAGTTGCGCGGACTAGACAGTTGCGCGGACTAGACAGTTGCGCGGACTAGACAGTTGCACGGACTAGACAGTTGCACGGACTAGACAGTTGCACGGACTAGACAGTTGCACGGACTAGACAGTTGCACGGACTAGACAGTTGCACGGACTAGACAGTTGCACGGACTAGACAGTTGCACGGACTAGACAGTTGCACGGACTAGACAGTTGCACGGACTAGACAGTTGCACGGACTAGACAGTTGCACGGACTAGACAGTTGCACGGACTAGACAGTTGCACGGACTAGACAGTTGCACGGACTAGACAGTTGCACGGACTAGACAGTTGCACGGACTAGACAGTTGCACGGACTAGACAGTTGCACGGACTAGACAGTTGCACGGACTAGACAGTTGCACGGACTAGACAGTTGCACGGACTAGACAGTTGCACGGACTAGACAGTTGCACGGACTAGACAGTTGCACGGACTAGACAGTTGCACGGACTAGACAGTTGCACGGACTAGACAGTTGCACGGACTAGACAGTTGCACGGACTTAGACAGTTAGACGGACTAAACAGTAACACGGATTGACCATAATCCCGATTACGGAATAGAAATTTCAGTAGTGACAGTTTCGCTTTATCAGAAAGAAATGCATTTAAATTAGGGCAGTGGGCTTCGGCTTCTAGGATGTTGCCACAAAGAAAGGTTAAATTCACGGTGACCGTGACACCATCCTAAGAGTTAAAATATGAAAAAGGAGAAAACTAAACTTCAAATTCGTAGAAAAGACAACAAATTGCACAACCACATATCTACAGAATAAGAATCTAACCCTCATTCAAACACGAGTACAACCGACACGTGCCTTCACTCGCTTCTTACACAACCAGCGCATGCAAATACAACCACACATTTTCCCATGGAAAGATTCTAACATACACAGACTAGTGCGCATTCGCTCATATACACACTCATAAATATGTCAGTAGGTTCAAGCAAAGTACAGTTCAACTGCACATAAGTTTTAATTTCCGTTAGTCGTATGTGCAGACATGAATAAATATTTCAAAATTCGAAGTTGTTCTTCATTATTTGCAGTGCAGAGAGTCGAGAAATTAGTTTTTTGAAAGAATGATTGAAATACTGACAATGATCTCGAATTGCTGAATGAGGAGAAAGAATATGCGATCGGTTTAGGGGGAAATTCCTGAATGTTTGCTGCGTCTAATAATGATTATCGTTGAAGTTTTGTACTGCAAACATGAGTCAACAGGCAGCATCACACTTCGAGAAATAGACTCATCCGCTACACAGGCATTCATCCAGTCGTTCTTTTCTTTTAAAAAGTCTAGTTATTTTAGGAAGATTTCTGCAAAAAATCCTGACGTCAAATGAAATAAAAACTTGCGGAGTAGAGGCAAGACTTCCTTTTCATTTCCGTGTTCAAGTAACCCAAGAAAGGAAATTTCATTTTAAACTACAAAGTTGTACTACATAGTCCACTTTGCGACGCTCAAGGCAGTAATCATGTTAGGTGGTTGAGTTTAGTCTTGGATTATGTCCAAACAGAACTGAAAAGGAAAATAGTATCTTTGGTACTTAGATTTTTACTTCGCTAAAGTGCTTCATGGAAATAGTTATGGAATAAAATGCGTGTTGGTTATCCAAGTGTTTGAGTAAGGAGTAGGATCTCGATTTTCAAAGATATATATTTATTTTACAAGCATTGCTGTGTTTTATAAGATTGAAATTCTTCTTTTTTTCATGTTTCAGCTTTGACGATGGAATTTTATCATTCTGAAAAGTTGGCAATAAACAATATATATTTTCCTTGTGTTCTCATATTAATTATTCGCATAAGATTCGCCAAGACTCAACCTATCGGATAGATAGAATAATTTTTGAATGTGTCCATGTCCTCACCCGCTTTATAAGTAAATGAATCCAATTCCAATGCACAATGATGAGACGACTGTAGAATATGACATGAATTCTAAGCGCTGACGGTTTTTCGTCGCACCGAAAACAAAGTCTATCATCTATTAGAGTTGAATTTTTTGTTGAATAGTTCCCCAACGATGTGCATGGATCAAATCTTTCATTAAATCTAAAACCATTGCAAGATTCAATTGAAAACAAAACAAAACATGTCAACTTATGTATTTTCATCACCGATTAAGATAAAAATGCTGTGTAACTCAGCAATGAATTATTCGATATTTTGAGAGTCTTCCGGTGGAACAGATGCTCCATAAGGCTAGAAGCTTCATTTGGTCAGAAGCTTTATTCGATTAAATTGTTTCAATTGAATTCAGCTGCAAAATGTGAGCATGAGCTTTCATTTTCAAGCTCTGAACTATAGTTACTGCGTTCACCATACTATGGATATCAATCTGAAAAGTTGAGAAAAACCTTTTAAAGCTTTTGACTAAATTCTCCCGGACATTTCCTTTCGTATATTTTGGCAAACAAGCGTACTATTGGATCATTTTATAGATTTAAAGATGCGCTCCCGACCGGCATGCGATCTTACCTCGTCTATAATTTTTGTTGTTAGCACTGCGCATCGCAGTATGTGGGTTCCACCCACCGAGCACTTTAAGTCAGAGTTGCTGAACAAATAGTTCGAAGTCATCGTACAGGCTGCTGGCTTACTTCCCTTACTCATTCAAGTATAAGACAGCATTGCTGTAATGGTCCGTGTGAACAGATTATTGACATTAGTAGATTTAAATATTAGATACTTGTTCTGTCAACTCAGACTTACGGATTTAAGAGTCATTACATATTCATGAACTCAAACCTTCTCTCAACGAAATGCAGAGTGCTTACCCTCTGAAAGTAGTCAACTGGTAAATTCAAGTTTTTCTTTTGTACTGTATTCTATATTTTCTGTACTGTTTGTATTTTATGTTTTTGTATTATTTTATATTCTTGTATACTGCGATTCTGTAATCATGACTGCATTGACATGTCCTTCATTGTATTGCAGACCTTTTGTTGAGAATGAGTCAAGGCTCGGAATGTTCAAAGCAAATATTTTCAAAGTAGTTCTTCTTTATTTCTCTATCTTTAGCCATGCAACTCATGAACAGATATCTTAATCATCATTTTTCCCCTGCCTCGAAAGTTCCATCGTTCTTTTGATAGTAGAGAGCACACAGATTGAATTTCTGAGTAATAAAGAAAATTTTCTTATTTTAAATACCGGTGCGGTTGACATGGACATCACAGTAATTTTTGAATTTATTGTATTTTCTTTCAACGCTTGCAGAAGGAAAAAGTAACATTTGTAAACAAAAACTTCACGGTTTTAAATAAAGTAAAATAATGAGCGATTACCTTTGTTTTAATAGTAAATGATTGATAACAAGGAATGTAAAATCTTACATTTTTTCTAAATTTGGGAAAGAACAGCTCAGCGTTACGTCAACTGAAGAGTAGCCAAATTAAATCTTCTTGCTTATACTGGTTAAGGAAAAAGAGAAGACGTATTCTGATCACTTTTACCTGCATCATTCATGGAATTTACGGGCCTTCTTCTCATGGGAAATTAACATTAATGTATCTTGGTACAATCTATATCTTTTTGTTCATAAATATCTGTTCTGAAAAAATTTTCCATGCTGTAAATTTTGAAAATATTTTTTTGAGTCTCACATCTAAATTTTCTAATGCTTTGTGCTGCTTTGGAGCTCATCATACTGATTTAAAAGCAACTGCATTTGAATAACTTGACTTTGAGATTGAAATAGTTTCTTAAAGTGAAAACACTATATAAAATTTAGAACGAAGTAGTTTCTTTGAAATAGACGACACTCAAAGTTTAGCAACTGTTATTTCACAAGAAAAATCGATGTATGTATTCGATGATATGTGATTATGAAGACTTATGAGAGAAAAAAATCTTTCCTTTAGCAAAAATGAGGTTGAGCTAGTTAAACTCAGTGAAGGAAGATTTTCAACATAATTTATTCACGTGAACGTCAATTAATTTGTTTTTCATGCTTCAGGCAGTAGTAGATTTGAATTAAATCTTCAACAGGAGCGAATGTATTTGCAGTTGGAAAACAAAACTAATGAAAGGAAAATAAGAAATTTAGTTACAAATCTTTGGATTTTACAGACATTTCCTTCATGAATTGATCTCTCACTAATATCAATCGCAAATTCAATATTCTAAGGTATTGGATCATAACCGACCACTCTAGTATTCCTTCAATTCCTTTTAATATTTTAAATAAACATTGATCTTATCATCTTTGCGATTGTTTTTGCAAATCACCGCACCCCATTTGTTCACGAACATTGATTGAAAACACGCACGAAACGGGAAAAAGCGAAACCTAGCATAGAAAATGGAATTTCATACTTCAATGAACCATCATATTGACTGTTCGAAAAAGGATTCACTTTGATATCTATTCACAATTAATTATAAACAGTGCATTTGATACATACGAGTACAGAAAACTGCAATTTTAAGTGTATTTTTTTTCACAGGCGACGCAGAAAGACATTTGAGACATGGCATTGGATGTTTTCGTGTGCAAAATATGCGTTGAAGATTATGATTCACAATCCCATAGGCCACTCTGCCTTGATTGCGGTCACAATTTCTGTGAATTGTGCATACGAAATTTAGGACATGGTAACAACAAAATTTGCCCAGCTTGCAGAAAACTGACTAAGAAATCGACTGACCAGCTGCCCGTCATATTTGCCCTCATTCCCTCTCAGGAAAGTACAACTGCGCGCTCTAATCTCATTGATGTTGTCGGTGACAAATGCAACGACCACGGATGTGTTCTCGACCGCTTTTGCGCGGAATGCGGGGAGATGGTGTGCAGAAAATGTGTCAAAAATTCTCATGCCACGCACTGTTATGAATTTATGGATGATATTCTTCACAAGGACCTTGATGCAGCTACTCTCACTAGAGAGTTGGAGAACAAAATCGAAGCCAATATTGATAATCTTTCAATATCAATGTCAGAGCCAATTGAAATATGTAAAATAATTGATGAAATTTCCAAATGTAAAAAAGGCATTGAAGATTGGAAAGATAAACTAAGCTCGCAGAAGAAACTTGCAGTGCAGCGTCTGAATGATTGGAATGATGCAAAAAATAAATGTACGAAAGAGAAGTATAAAATTTTCAAAAACTTATGTCATCAGTGGAAAGGAGTGGTTCTTCCACCTCGTCCTGTCGTAGAACTTACATCATTAAGTAAAAAACTAGAAGAACTCAACAAATGCGCCGCACATTTACAGGTCAGTGCAAATGTTGAAGCCATCAAAACTATCGTAAATATTATATTAGTTAAAACAAAGGGGTATTTTTAGTGATTTGTTTTTGCTAGTTATTCCATGTACGTACTTAGAAGCAGATTTTGAATTTTTTCAAAATAGATAATACATTATCCTGACCCAAGATTTCCAGCGAATACTTTCAATTTTGATCATTTAGTTTACTGTACCCACATCTAATTTTTATAATATCCTGATATTGCATTAAAATTTTGTACGGTAACGTTTGAAAACTTTCTTCCAGTTTGGAATCTCAAGTTGTTGGGGTTTCGTTGAGCAGGTGAATATCTCAATATTTTGAGTACGCAGTTATATTCGAGTACAAATTTAGCTGTCATGAGAAATCTCTTCAGAAATAACAAACTGCAATAATTTTGTAAACAAACAAACACAAAAATTACCTTCGAGGTTAAATTGATGTTCTCCAAGTTCTTTCTATTACAAAACTGGAAAAAAAGGACTACTGTAATGACAGGTTAATATGGAAAAGTGAATGGTTGGTTCAGTCGTGAGAAACATGATAGCAGACGCAAAACCGGGGCTACGGAAAAAAATCTTCTAATTGAATGTTCCATATTCTACCACTAACTTACTAAGTACACAACCACTGACTTACTAAGGTCATGTGCAGCACGAAGATCAGTACTCATGCTGATTAATGACTGACATTGAAGCCTTTGGTGTAAAAGTAAAAGACAGAACAATCAATGGAGTAGCATCAACAGTTCGTGAAGCTCCCGTGTTCATGGGGAGACACGGTTTAAATTGTAATAATTTTTCAAAATATAAGTGTTTTGGAAGACTGTTCGTTAGTCTGATGAAATAAAAATTGCATTGTTGGGATAAGACTCTGCTGGTGATATTTCAGGACGGAAGGGACAGCCCTTGCTTCTAAAAATACCCTACCAGCTATGTAGCTCAGAGGTGAAATCATAATGGTTTACGTTGAATCACCTAGCAGGGAACTGACGTGCACCCTACATTATCGACGGAAACATATATGGTACATTGTACTGCCATATTTTATTGAAGAATTTCACCCTTTGTGTAAAAAGTCCATTCAAAAACCGATAGTGGACATTCCCCAAAAATAATGATAAGCATTCTGAATATTTCCCCCGCTAATAATCAAAATAAGATAAAACAATGCTCTTCGAAGCCAAGCGAGAAAATTGCATTGAAATTTGGTTCAATATATCTCAAAACTTGCGAACACCTAATTTTATCATAAAGATATGATCTCCAAGTGGCAAGAAAAAGAAAAGGCTTCACAATTAGACATTAAAATTGAATTATTTGATTGCATACATGTGTTATGAACTATTCACAATTTTGCACCATGACCAAGACAAAGTCTAAGAGGAAAACAATGCAATAGGAAAGGTAAATAGGATTCAACACGTAAGCGAAGTTGACCCTATAGCCCAACGTTTTCTGTGTCATGTACATCCTTGCAAACTTCCAACCAAGCAGAGTTTCAGAGTCTGGTATGTTACTGTAGGCGCAATTGTGATTAGATACAATACCTACAATTCAATTTTCAATTCTTGGAGTATGATGTATGCGATGACTTATGCCCAGGACCTAAGCTCATGAGCTTGATTGATAAATTTAAGTTTTTTGCAAACATTTCCAGCAATTTTGTAACGTTATAATACTCAATGACATTACATGAAATGATACCTTCTGTAGAAATGTTGAAAGTTACCCGTTTAATTGAGATCGTTTAACTGATAACCAATTATAGCAATCATTACATAACACTCCAGTTCCTATTTTTTTGTAGGATTTGATGCAGAAACCTGAAGAATCTTCTGGAAGAAAAAAATCATTGAACGTGCCAAAAGATTTCCTTGACAGCGGAGTTTGGACAGTAGAAAGTAACGAGGATTTACAAGGCGCCATCTTAAGCGTGCGCAAGGGCAAAATACCAAAAGAAATTGAGGTTGTCTCTTCGCCCAGTGCACCGATACAGAATTTGCCTGGAGTTCTTAATTTCCTCGGCTCTGCATGTCCTGATAATGGTATATCAGTCATGATATTGAACACATTTTGGGCACCGTCAAGTACGACTGACTCTAGACACCTCCAAGCATTCATCGAAAAGTTTGGGTAAGGACTCCTTTTATATCTGGAAATTTCAGTGTAATAATCAATGGAGATATTAGCTCCATAAATATTTTTAGATAGTGCTTGATACTGTGTATGGTTGATAATATTTGATGCTTTAGAAGGTCTTGAAGAAAAGAATCTCAAACTTTTTTATGATTTATAGCAGCAATCGTTATACGAACAAATTGAGATTAAACTGGAAAATGATTTTGCCCATAATGTTTTCTATAACCCCAATTTTTCTCATCCAGCCACAAAATGCGTAAATTTTATGGCTCCCCTCACGAGGTGGTTACGCTCTGTCGAGTCAGTCCAGGGCTCTGCCTCGTAGGGGTCCGTCTTGCATCTATGAACGACGTCAACCAGTGCTCAAGTGTGTCAAAAAAACCCATCAGTAAGTATTTTAATCGCTGGATTTGTCAGAAGTTTTGAATTTACTCATTAAAAGTTTTATTTCATTTGATTGAAGTACGTTCATCAAGTGTCATAATTTTCAAGAATACTAAAAACAAATTTCACACTGTCTTTAATTTTATCTGTTAGTGCTTGGATACACAAAAAAACTATTGACCATCGTATGATAAAGTTTTCTAACAATCATATTCGATGAATTGCTGGCGGTTTTATTCATAATTTGACTCAATAAACAGTGAGTATAGATTCTTTTCAATGACAATTGCATTATCCCACCTCTATGAAAGGTGTCAGAGTCAATGCTACACCATCATCACTAAGTACCTTCACAATATATTAAGCAAATAAAATTACTACAAAATGAAAAAAAGGCGTTGAATTTTTGCATAATAATTTACGTGTCTTTACAAATGAGAGCAAATAATTCTATGAAGCACTGCAAGATGGTACACGATTTCATACTATGTTAGCTGCTGATGGTATGACCATCTCTACCATAGAAAATAAATCTCTGAAATTCTGTCTAGGACCTTTTAGGCCAGATATTTCACCAAGAAACGATAACTTTATCGTGATCTTCGTGCAATAGTAAATGTAATTAAAAAAATTATTCTTTAGCTCCAAAGCCTCTGATTAATACCTTTCATTTAGATAGCAATGAAAATCCTCGATTTATTCCCACGCACACATGCACAAGCAAAAATTACGATGGGTAATATCCTAAGACCTGAGCTTAAAAGTCTATGCTAAATGAATCACTCTTTCTTTTCTGCTTAAAATTGAAATTCAGAATAACATTACCGGTTCGCATGCTGCCAGTTCAATAAAAAATTCATTGATAAGGTTGGGGGAATATGTCAAGATTTCCATGAATACATTTTTTTTTAAATTTCAGATTCGAAAGCTAGCTGTTGAAAAAGAATTGAAAATTACACAACATTCCAATGTTCGTTGTACGCAAATTCTTCAAGCCAACAGCAAATAATTTCTAACGTTCAATTCCTAAATTCATCTTACAGTAGACTTCTTTCATTTGTTCCTGTTGTATCATGACATGAATGGCTTAGTTTTAGTGAATGGCTTAGTTTTAGATCCTTCTGTATCAATAATAGGTGGAAGATACTATCCCCTCAATTTTTATATGGGGAAAATATAATGGAAATTCATCGGAGCAGCAACTGCCCTAATATTCTTGCATTATATATATTTACCAACTGCAAGCTACCATATCGTTTTTTAAATGTTTTATCCTGCGAGTAAAATCTAAAAATTATTGACTATCGTTGCAAAACAAAACGAATTTTATTGAAAAGTAAAAAGAAAACATTTTCATGACGTGCCAATCCATTTGGGGTATGTTTATAACACATTATCTTAAAAAGCGTAAATTTTTAATGTGCTTGAAAATTTTCTTTTCTGTTTTCATCTTGGTTGTCATGTTTATAAGGATTGATCAATAAGTAAGTTTCAAGGTAAAAATAATGGGTTCAGTTTATGTTCCTAATTCAGTTTATGTACCAAATTTTGTGTTTATGTTCCTAATTTACACCTAATTTACACGTAATCCAGTTTATGTTACCTAATTTACTCAAATTTGTTCAGCCCACCGTTATACAATTACTTGTAATGAAGAACCCTTGTGAGAAAGTTACTGCTATTCTTCAATCTTGAATAACGCAAGACCACAGGAATACTGATACACTGTATTTCAGAAAATAAGTTCTAAATTATAGCGGAGAAATTTTAGTCCACCGAGATTAACGTTTCGCTGTTGAACCTCCCCTACAGTGCATTTGTGAACCACTTTTTGCGTACTTGATGAATCATTCTAAAATAAGTTGTAGTCTATCGTGTCTTCTGGAAGTATACATTACCTGATAAGCAAAAATTCCAAGAATTAAAAAGACATCGGTAGAAGAACGTGTTATTGTTGGAGTACGGAGTTTTATGTTGACATTAGGCGAGGAAATTCTGTTATTTGAATTGACAACAAGAGCTTTGCCTGAGTCAAATTTCTTCATAAATAATTTTTTAGAGATCATTCCTTTTTTAATACAATGATTCTGCTTCCGATTCAGGATGAGAACAACAATAATTTGAGTAAAAATGACTTTTCAGTGAAAAAAGAGAGGGCTTCGCAGTGTGCATATCAATCCCTTGGTGCAAATCAATCCCAGTGTGCATATCAATCCGCAGTGTGCATATCAAACCGTGCATATCAATCCCTAGAGTAGTCCTTGGGTAGGACAACCGTGGATGGGACTGACGCAGTTGGTCGAAATGCAGTCACGTCATTGACTGCGTCATTGACTCACGCGAGTGGGTTTTGCCCAATCCTTACTCTGTTTGTGAAGTATTTTCCGTAGAGAAAGTGCCTGTTTCTCGAGGCAGAGTGATGGTTTATTTCCTGTTCAGAGCAACCATTAGCAAACGGTGCACAGCTCTTTTATAAACCTCGATGTGATATAAATTCTATTAACTAGAAGAGTGATAACGTAATTCTTTCGCTCGTTACGCCTTCGACAATTACATTTTAAGAACAAGAAGGTAATTTGATCATGAAGCAGCGCTTTTGTTGCCATGGACTGTCGTTAGGGAACTGTTGTTATCGGGTTGATGGTCACAAGTAAATAAAAAATCCTGATCAGGTCAGACTGCGTTTGAGTATGTTACGTGAGCGAAGGATGTATCAAGAAAATTAAATTAAGGTAGATTGAGATATTAAGTTAAAATCAGATAAAGTGAGATCTTGTACCTCGAGTGAGAATGATATCGTTGAATATATCCAGGTTTTCAGCTATTTCTTGTTAACCCAAACTGAAGGGTCTGAATCACGCAATGGTGCTACTTATAATGAACCTTCAAACTAACATATAACAAGAGTATTTATTAATATATTATTTGAACAATTATTTTTAGGGGGTTTTGAAATTAATTTTCACCTGTTTGCGATTCTACTCCCCTATATTCAAACGAAAACAATGGGAACCAAAGTACTGAACGATTTTTTAAACGAATTAAGAATTTTCTTGAAAGTTATTCATACCTTTCTCAATTGGTAAAATCACGCTCATTCTGATTCCCGTTTGAACTTCAGCCGTTTGCTGCATCCAGGGCCTACCAGCAGCAGCTGGTGTTCGCATGCTAAATTTAGGATGGGCACCTTTCATCTGGCATTTCCCTGACGCTAAAGCTGGAAGTGTGGACTGGATGATGTCCCTCATGCAGCCTGTGATGTAAGTTCAGTAGGTGAGAACTGTAGATTGGATAATTTTTTTTTGAATAAGAACTACAGATTAGAGGACATCTATCGTGTTCAGCACCTCAGAAGTTTTGAGAAGTTTTGAGGGGCTCAGAAGTTTTCAAGGTGAGGACCATATTTAAAAGAACTGTTTTGTAGGTGAGAAACATTGATTAGAAATTTTTTGTTTCAATTCAAAAAATGCTACATGTTCAGACCTAATTTACACAAATAAATTGTTTTGTGTGACATATTCACCTATTGAGAAGTCATAACATGCAAGCCAAATCGTCCAGAGTTTACATAACGGATTTATGAAGAGTCATGAAATGCGTCACATTAAAATAAGGAAGCATATTCATGAAGATCAAATCGTATGTACTGAGTAGATTTTAGAAATGTTCAAGGAAGGTTGCTAATGTATTTCCCCAAATTCCTGGAAACAGTCACACAATTCATAATGCTCTAAATATAATGATACCACTCTAAACTGAAAAGTGAATCTAACTGCTTCTAATTTTGACGGCTCAATTATTTTTTACCTGATTGGATCCGTCCTGCGCCGCAAAGTTATCTTCATTGCACGTTGCTATTAAAATTTGAAAGTTCGTTTAAACAGAAAAAGGTTCAATGCAGATTACATTCAACACTATTTAGGAGTACTCTGTCGGGTGTTTTTCACCATCATTTTTTGAAATTTCTGCCTGTTTCTGAAAAGCTGTTCGCTTAGCAAGATACTGCTTATCTTATCAAGCACGCGGAGAAAACTGAGGTTAAGTTTGATTAACTTGCTTTGATCAAAAATGGGTGGTTATGATGAATGTTATTGTCGAGGAAAGCCCTAAGAAATGGGCAGAAAACAGTCCACGAAGTTCATTGCCAAAGTCAGTTACAACAACCTCAACTTCAGAAGTCAAATTTAAATTTAATAAAAAGTGTCCTTATAAATGATTTTAGATGGTGGTTACTAATTTCAGGATAGTCGGAAGACCCGGCTGAAGTCTCCAGCTGTCGGTTACATTCGACACAAAATTTCAACATAAGTGGTCATGATCCTTTTATTACTGGTACACTTCTCAGAAGAGCACCCTCTGTTCAATGTTGCAGCTAATCAGCCTAAATACTGTCATCATTTTGAATTTTCTGTTTTCTTTTTTATCAAGCCACACGCAGTTCAGCGATCTTTTCCAACTTCGAAACTCAAAGTTTGAGATTACTAGTTATATGAGGCCTTGCGAAAATTTTCGTACAAAATCATCACCAAAATATAAACATTTAACTGAGTGTCTGGAGTGCAAATTTTTTAGAACTGCTGCCTGTGACAATGTTACGTATCCAATAGTATTCAGTAGTGATCCTTAACATTGCTATTAATAAGTTATTTTGGTTAGGTGAAAATGCTGCATTTCTACCGCTAAAATAACTATCTTCAAAAGAATTTGAAAAATGATGCATAAAGATTTTTGGTTATATATGCGTTAACTCGTACACTTCGCACTCATACATTTTACTTCCATATGTGTGAAATAGTTATTTAACAAAAACTAAATGTTCCAAAATTGGTCTCTCTCGATCTTTAAAAATTTACCTTGAAGTCAACATGAAAAAGACTTCATAATCATTTCTTGTTGGAAAATGTTGTGAGGAACCAAGGTGTAAAATTTGGTGAGCAATACCATTTTTCCTCAGAATCAATGAAGATCAATGCGCCCACATTCTAGTGCTGTAAATAAATGAACTTCTCAAGTTTTCTTTCTCTGACAGTATTTGTGATAATAAAGAAACCTAGCAAAGAAAATTTTTCAACATAAATTGCAATAAATTGAAATCGAGCAGCTTCAATCGATTTATTTTCTTTCGAGAGCTGCGAGTGAGCAACAGCGGGGACCTTTCTAAACATTAGCGTGTTTTACAAGACGTCTAAAAAATAAACTCATTGTTTAACTGTCCAATACTATTTTTTTAGTTTTGATGTAGGGGTTTATTGTCATAGATGAAAGTGTAACGAGCCAAATCAAAGAAAATAACATCAAATTGAATAAATATGAATCCCATAATACCATTGTTGTACCTGACTCCAAAACAAACAATACATGAATAATCGTCATTGAAATGAGATGACTGCCTTTTTTGGGACACCCAGTGTGGTGTGACGCAACTGATGATATTATTTTCCTTTGCAGGGATGTTATAAACTACGGATCCATAATCTATGTTTTCCTACCACGTTGTACTCTGAGCAAAACGGACTTCCGAGTACTGATGAAGAAGTTCTCTAAATACCCTGTCAACATATACTGCGAGCATTTATCTCTACCTGCTAGCGTTAAATCTGATTTTGAATTAATGACAGAAAATTTCAACTGCGAAATTTTTATCCAGTGGAGCATTCCTCTCAGGTATACTTAAATACCGAGCCAGTTCACGTTATTCTAATACGACGCAACATCATTTTTACATCGATGTCAATCTTGTTCATGTCTTGATTGCTTATTCAATCTTTAGAAATAAAAAACACTCAAAAGAAGAGACCGCGAATAAAGAAAAATCAACCTGGTTATTGCATTAAGGACTCTTAAGGGCCTTTCAGACGTGATATGTCACTGCTACTGCCACCAGAGCTGACATTTGGAGTAGAGAACAAATGCTTGCTCTAATTAAAATCTGTGGAGCACACAGTTGTTTACGGGTAGTAAAAAGCCACGAATATAGAGATAACAAAGCAGCTCTTGCAAGTATTGGGACTGAAATAAAAAAGGATAATGAAGCCATAACTGCTGATATGATTAGAAAGAAATGGCATAACATGCGTTCGCCGTTTGCGAGAGAATGCAAGCTGGTGGAAACATAGAAAAGTCTGGCGCTGTCGTAGAGAATTTGAATAAACCATTTCTCTGGTGCGGTACTAAAGTTGCCTCGCACCACATACGCGACTAATAATTATTAAATATGCGCGTAATGTTTCAATATTGCCTTGACTGATAATTTAACAGTATTTGATCTTTTAAACTCTTAACATCCCAATTGAAAATCATGGACGGATCACCGGTGGGTTAAGGACGTGACGGTCGATTATGTGCGATATATAAGCTGGTCGGCCTACTCTACATTAACACTCCTTCAACGCGCTCTTAACTACCTGCGGTCGAGTTCGGACGTGAAATTCATAGTCGGCCATGGACGATTTGAAGGCGCAAAATTTTCAGTTGGGGAATGGCCGTAACATTTGAGAGCGGCCATCCGTGGTTTACAGCCTTACAAACGTATGCTGCCGGTAGTGTGCTGCAGGTGTCGCGATCTGTTCGACTTAGTCGTGGAGGGAGTATATATGGAGGGAGCATAGCCGTCTGTGAAGATAACCAGTTTTTGAGATTTCTCCTGTGTCTGTGGTAACCAATAGCCGTCTCGCGAGTGTGACGTCAGCACGGAAACCAGTTACCTACCAACTACGCTAGAGTGCGCACGCGCTTGCTGAATGCTCTTCCAGCTGTTTAGTTAATCATTCAGTCGTTAATGATTAATTTGGGATTCTAAGACTCCGAAAGATAACAAATTGTGTTTCCTCACTTGAGGACACTTAATAATATCAAAATTACTAGCAAAGATACATTAAGAGTTGAAAACTATAAAGATTACAGGCCCTTGATTATAACAAATTAGAGCGACGTGCACGCGCACCTCACCCTTTGACTTGTGGTGAGGTACTAATCTTGCTTTGGAAAATGAGAGCCATTGAGAGGAAGGGTTGTAGGGAAGGTGGGTGGAGCCAACTTCAGCCAAGCGTCTGTGGTTGGCTCAGAATCGGGCATGGACTGTGCCCGAGTGTTTCAACTTTTGCAGCCAAATTGAGCCCGATCGGAGTGCGCTATGCTCCCTCCATATATCCTAGCTCCATGGACTTAGTTCACGACTGTAAGTCATCGAGTGATGTACTGGGAGTTAACGCTTTTGCAATCGCGATTGCTGGTGTGAGTTTTCCTTGTGAATGTGTTTTTTGCAATTATTGCATTAGATAAACGGTGATTTAGTATTGCTAAACATGTTTGCTAAACATCATCATGCTAAAAACATGTTTTTTGATTGTTTATCGGGATGTTGAGGCCATCGACAGTTACGCTCATCTTTAGATTTTCGCGTTGGTCGACGAGCTCAAGCTGAGTTCAAATTTTTAAACACGTATTTTATTGTATTTTTTTCCAATGCAATGAATTTTGTGCCCATTTCGAATAATTTAGGTTTTTGAAAATCGTTTAGCAACCACTTTCCAGTGATCGATTTACTGAAACAGGTGGAAAACTAACCGTTGAAAGGAAAAGTTTTCAAGACAACACTGGTGTTCTTCATTTCTCAATACATGACTTACTTCCTTATTTCATCATTTGAAGGCACCTAAAATGTTGCTCACTAACGATCAAAGAATTTTCATCGTATTAGATTATGAAGCAACGGCAAACGGTGGAAAGTTAGAAAAGCGTTTAATTTTTTTTCTAATTTTCTAACTGTGCGATACACAGTTTTCTTATCGGACGAGTGCCTTTCTGAAGAACTTTTCATTAATTGCTCTTCGAACTTTTTCACACTTTTTCGTTGCTAAATATTCCAATACGATAAAAATTCTTTGATCGTTAGTGAACTGCATTTTAGTTGACTTCAAATAATGAAACAAGGGAGTAAATAACCTCTCAGAGGGTTTGAATATTTGGTGTTATGTAGGATACATCATTGTCAAATTATTTTCAACGGTAGGTATTTAGAAATGATAAACACCAGTGTTGTTTTTAAAATCTTTCGTTTGAACAATTAGTTGTTCTACCTCTTTTAGTAAATCTATCACTGTACAGTTGTTTATTAAACGATTTTTAAGAAATTAGACTATTCGAAACGGAAATAAAATTCCATACATTGTGAAAAAAAGACATTTCAAATATGTTAAGTCAAAGCGGAAATATAATCAATTAAAAACTCGCGGACGTTTTTGTGGGACACGCGACGTAATGTAGACGCTCCGCAGAAGGATACAACTATTGTTTCTATGGGAACTAGCGCTCCCAGGGAGGAAAATGACTTGAGCTTAGACTTGAGCTAAGAGTTAGGTAGGCCTTCTTTTTTTTGGAATAAAATGTATTCTGTTATGTTAAGGACCACCTATTTTCGGTTCACTGCTGTTCTGTTTTTTAGCACCTATTACTTTCTTCTTCAACTTTGATCTTGTTTAATGAACTTTTTTCTCAACTTTGTTTTTAAACCCTTTCCGCACAGATTCAGCGTTCCCTTTAAAACGTTGACTACGTTTGTGCGAATGCTACGGTTGGTTCGGTTAAGTTGTGAGTAGCAGAATTTAGAAACCAACTGTACTACTCAAAAGCACTCTTGTCCTTTATAGAAAGTGTGAAAAATTTAAGTGTACGATCATTTTAACTGGTATGCTGAAATCAATTCTGAAAAAGGAAGTGAAGTTATGGAAATGCTATTCAATTATGCTGGTATGCAAGTGAGCAATTTATTTAGTGGTACACATATGTCCCAAAGCGTAGTCCACGTGTTGCCTCCATACTAAATGGTGCCTCCCTTTTCCTCTCTTTGGATCGCATTTGTTGCGGATAGGGAGGCTTAAACTAATCAATAATCTAATTTATAATGTAAACGAGCGTTGAAAGGGAACTTTGTGGTATGGAAATTTCATTCCCATCCTTATGTTTATGTAGTTGATATTTGTTTGTTATATGCAGCATTTTGAACGTATTGTGATTTTATGTTTAATGCCTATATTATTTTGGTGTGTCATTGGTGTGAAGGCTGTGATTTAATGGAAGTAAGATATTCATGTAAATTTTTATTTAGGGATGGTTTAATTTTTGTGATAAAAGTTAAAGAAAGAGCGGGATTCCTTGTCCTTCCTAATGTATTGTCTTATGTATCTGAGCTCCCAGTTGCACGTGCATCGATCTCATTGGATGTACAATATTGTACTGAGCTTAATGGGTCAATACATTCACAATGCATTAAGTGTGAATGTATTGTAAGATCCAAAGTTTCCAGTGCAATATTGTACACCCCGTGAGGCGAGGCACGTGCAACCGGGAACGATTTTTTAACCTATAATCCATGGACGGCCAGCCGCGATTCGAATCTGGCTCTGAGGCGGTAAGCGACCGTTAAGGCCTGTTCACACGAGGAGTGAGCGAGCGCTCCACCACGAGCTCAGTAAAATGCTTGTTCGAGTCAGGGTGTCCACACGGACCATGGCAGAGGTGCAGACTGCTCCAAGTAAAATCCTCAGTCTGCTCCTAGCAGCGGTAGAGAGAGACGTACGAAGGTGGCTCTGCGACAGGCAATGGCGTTTTCAATTTCTATCAGTTGTCGCGGCTATGAAGAAGAAACAAAAACGAATGAGGAAAATGTGGGCGAAGCGTTGGCTTAAAAAAGTCCTTTTTTGGCAGCTAAACGCCACTTTTCCAAGAGAACGTGTAGGCAGGGAGCAGAGACGCACACCCTGCACGTTCAGCGTCTGAAATTGCAC
This sequence comes from Morinoia aosen, assembly GCA_030386875.1. Lineage (NCBI taxonomy): Eukaryota > Metazoa > Arthropoda > Malacostraca > Amphipoda > Talitridae > Morinoia > Morinoia aosen. The sequence continues at coordinate 102,142,873 of CM059576.1, read as the reverse complement.
TGGGAAGCATTGAGTCGCTCGACGAAGACCAAACATAGACAGACTGTTGTCTACTGCTCCATTGAGCCTGAAACGAGAGAAAATGGGCGTGGTTTAAGCCTCTCTTTCCCGGTGGAGCGCTCGCTCACCCCTCGTGTCAACAGGCCTTTAGGTAGGGTGGAACAACGGCGATTCGCGTGCAGTTTTGTGTCCGAAAAAGTGGACATTTGACCCTTAAACCGCGCGTAATACAACTAAAAAACGCCTAGGAACCGACGCGTACTCACCGGCGAAACGTCCTTGATTTTCAATTGGGATGTACATTAGGACCATGTTGAGTAACATGCGATGAGCACATGGAGTGAATCATAAATATTTGGATGTTTAATAAATCGTTGGCACAGAGGCTGCATACATCAATGTTCCATTTTACGAGTCTGGTGTTCTGGGCTTGCTTGTTTTTATTTCTGATCTTTACGGTGTTGAAAAACACATTCCGTGCGGGCGATTCTCTATTTTTCATATTGTATAGATTCGTGGTTGCTTATCATCTGCAAATGTTTGAATAGGTTGATTATCCTTCTGGATGTATACTTATTTCCTGTAAAATTAATTTACATCCAATATTACTATCATTTTTTCCTAGCATATTTTTTAAATTTTACGATATTTATTTGCCGAATTTAATTTTTTATTTAACTGTAGTCTAACTTTTCTCTAAGTTGATTTCTTCATTACTTATCGAACTCTGGCTATAGTTGATCGTATGAGGAAATGACCCCGTTTATTATGTCATTTGATAGATAAAATGTAATATTAGTTGACGTTTGGCTTTGCCATTATTTCGTTCCTTATTGAACAGCTTCCTTTGAATGAAGTGAGACTACAAAGTTGTCAAAAAGCTTTGTCGTCGGGTTATGTTTCTCGTGTGGAATACTATTGTATTTGAGCAAATAATACTTCAAATAAGTAAAGTAGATGAAACCGAACAAAGTTAGTTTTCCAATAGTTAGAGGAATCTAAAAATTTCAGAAATGATTTCAGAGTTTCTAGAAGGCCATTCATACCATAACTTGAGAGAAAAAACAATGCTGTCTTGGATATTGAAAAAATCTCGCTGAGTATACTAGGATTTGACAACTTATCGTTTTTTAGCATTTTTAATCACTGATCCAAAGCCAGTCATTTCAGTTAAGATTCATGATGCTTAATTCTTCATTCTCCAACGATATGTGCGGCCTAGTGACTATGTAGAGAAGAGTAAACACTTTTATCTCATTTACTTCATTTCTTCAACGGCTTGCAAAGAAGTGTAGCGCTATCGAACACGAATATTGTGGTTTTTTTTTCTATTCGTCCAATTTCGTCATGAGCATTAATCTAAATCTTCTTTTCGGTCAAATAGAAAATTTAACGTGTATCAGTTTTCAATAGGGTAAGGTCTTTATAAGGAATTTTCAAATTATAGGTGCCCGTCCTGTCTTTCCGCAAGTATGACTTCACAAGAATCGTTGCTATTATCTACTGTGTTAACAAGACCGAGAGATATATAACGATACAATCCCCTCACACAGGAAATACAGGAAATGTCTAGCAGGAAAAAGACTTCCGCGCATCCATGGCCTTCTCTCCTGATTGTTTTTCGTGAATATATTCACAGGAGTACATGCAATGGCGTTTATCAAAGAGAATTTCTAACTATGAGTATTGAAGTACTTTTTTCGTTGATATTTTCGAATGAATTTGAGTGTATGTTGTAGTTAGCTTTTTGATTCACTTGTTAACTTGAAGGTGAAAAAGTTTTGGACCAACTTCAGAACGCAGTTCGATCGCACTGGTCACTATTTTAAGTTAACTAATTAATTATTTGTGTTTTCATAACTGCACGTTTTACAAATATTTATTTGTTGTCTAAAATACACAGAAATACGTCGGTTTCAAATGCTCTCTGTGGGTTTCGAGCCTAAATTTAAGTCAATCTCAACACTTTCATCGCAATTGCTTAAACCGAAGTTCAATATTCATAACAAATGCAAAGTCAATTGTGGCGAGTAATTTTGAAAATATTGGACATAACTAGATTATGGCATACTTGAGCATCAATTAAGTGTTTATGAAATTTGAGTTAGTGACTGCAGGTCAGTAAGCAGCGATATGAAAATCCCTACCATGGTCACCGTTGGCGCACGTTGCGGCCAAAGTGTTATGGGCGCAGCTATTTCGATTAACCTACTTCTTTGGCTCGAGAACTGACCTGTTTTTTTTCTATTCGAAGCGTTACTCCTCCTACTTATACTTTGCCTAGGTTACCACAACGGCACATTAGCGTGTCATTACTGTAAACGTGTTCAGAAAATTACCAGTGGAGAGTGAAAGATTTCTTATCAAACCGATGTTACAGGTCTGAAAAGAATAGCCGCCGTCCTAGTTTTAGTCTATATTCTTATTTATCGTCGTCATTTTGATTATAGAATGTGTGCAATGAATGTAATGGAAACCGATTGAAAATGTATTACATATGAATAAAATGTATGAGTGACATTTTTTCTTTTATTTTTCTCCCTCAAACTTCATCGAGAAAAGAAATTTCCCTCCTACCGAATGAACATTAAAAAGGAAACCAAAATTTAAATTTTGATGACTTCAAATTGAATGAAGATAAGTTAAGTCATATTGCAAACCGTTACGAACAATTCTTTGATAGGAGGCTGATGACAATTCTGTACCATTTCTTCTTTTGGATACTTTTGGATACATTAGGATTTCCAGTTATTACCTGCCGAACACGTTCAATGTTTTTGTAGGTTCTTGCACTTCGCAATTGTCCTGAATTTCCCTTGTTCTTATTTAAAATAGTGCCACGTGTTCTAAATTTATTAAAGGTTTTCATTGTCGCGATACGTGAAAAAAGGGGGTTCTTATCACGTACGCATGAGAGGATTTTCAACCTCTGACCTAAATAAATATAATGTACACCTTTGTGCTCGCGTGAATACTACATAAAAGCATGGACAATAAAAGAATGAAGATTAAAATTGGTCTTATTTTTACGAACACATGGGTTAAAACACGAGCACACAAATTAACTCAATGCAATGATTAAAGCACAGGGAAGTGTTTGAATGAAGTGAAAAAATGCGCACAAGTGCACTAATGCAAGATGCTCATGATTTTAACGACAGGGCACTACCACACGATACAATGAGAAAACACACCTTGGCTACATAGAATCTCTTGGTTACTCTCAAACAGTGAATTTCGCACCATGAAGGACAGTTAGAAACATGAAATGAATATCCTGGCTAGCGCACACATGAAATAAAATGGATATGCCAAAACAGGAAAAACCTTGACTTACAGCAAGGTGCCATAATACAGAACGCTTCGCATTATGCAAGACACAAATTGAGGACCTCAGCTAAGAAAACACATCACACTAATCACATCGGACTGCGCGCCAATCTGTAAGCACTGTTCGAGGCGCTACTATGTATTTTACCTACTCCACAATTACCACTTGAGAGCTCTTACTATCATAAACACTCGCTCTCTCGATAATGCATGATTCACAGATTGATATTCACTGTCTATTCACTATTTCCACTGCTGGTGCGGCGCATCTCATATTCTCGGCGGTGGCCACTGCCGCGGCTATACGCTTCGGTCGCTGCTCCATGGCTCCGCTCCATCTTGCCGGCTCCACTGCTCCAGTCCCCCCCGTACACTTCGTTACTAGCACAGTTTTTTGGGAAGTCCTGTCCCACCTGTGATTCTTGAAGTGCTGAGGGGTTTGGTTATTGTTGTGCTTGCCCGTTGACCTCCGCATCGTTGGTGAACGCTTAGCTCCAAATTTTTATGCTGCAGCTGTTGGGAGCTCATGCTCAACGTGGAAATACTCCGAGTGTTTTCGTTGGGTTGTAAATGTGTCAGCCCTGGATTTTCCGAGCGGGTGCTTGTTGCAGGTTACTACTTCGGCGATACAGTCGCAGTCTCCTTGAGCGTTCGGAGAGATTATCCGCACACACTTCGAGCGGGTGTTTGTTGCACAACCTTGTCGTTTTCGAAGGAGTTAAACATCGGCTTCGATTTTTCGTGTGAAGTCAATCCTGAATTAACACTAGCCCGGGAAATTTCGGCCTATCGCCGAGATTTCCCGTTTTTTTTACTCCAAAGCCTGTCGTGTCTCCTTTGGCGTTACTGAGACCAGAATCCTCCCCAATGTACTTGTTCGCCGCTTATATCTTCTCGCTTGGTTTCTTTTCCAGAACCTTCGCGACTGTTCCTTTGCAAAGATCACGTGTTTCACTCACGATTGGTTGAGCCTTGCTTGTTTCAGGTGTTCTGAAATGTAATTGGTTCGCGCTCTCTTACACACCTCCTTGCTTCCTCTACTCCTTGATTCTCATTGGTCGCGGCAGACGCGGTCGACTCCATGAGGCAGCCCCTACCTCCTCGAAGCTAACCCTCGCTTGTTTGAAGTGGGCTCGTTCTCACGCCTACCCGTGTGTTGTATGTGTGAGCTCCCATGTGTTTTGTGTGTGTGTCTTGTGTTGTGTCTGAGATTTGTGTTTGTGTGCAAGACTGTGTGTTTGTGGAGCCTGAACCTTAGCAAGTTTGGACGAAGCGCCCACCGCCGAGTGACACTTTGATGAATGACATCCTGTTTCAAGCACTTGAGAACGCTGCCCACCATGCCGACCCTCACTCAACACATTCTAATGTTTGTAGCCCAGCACATTGTTAACATTTCTTTAAAATGTTATAGCTTCACGGGATTTAGCCAAAATAAAATGTGATATGAAAAAATATCACCTAATGCTTTACGCGATTTAGCTAAAAAATATCATGAAATATGAATGTACATATATATCGTCACATCATGGCAGACTCTTAAGTCTTTATTCTGACAGTCTTTAAGTTTTAGAGCTTCTTTCAGGAAATCTCTGTTCTAATTTACCTGAAACTTCCTTTAAACTCTTTTTTCCTGCGTAGACGCTGTTCAAGAAAATGCGTTGCTCCTTTGTACGTTGCATAACTATGAGTTTAGTCACTTGAAAACAAACATTTATATGTAAATTTTCAGACAACATTGTTCCTATTAATACTCTGACCTAAAGCACTGTAATCGGGATACATATTTCTGTGTGTAATGAAACAAATGAAACTGAAATATCTTGATCAGAGTGAATAACGTTTTAAGTTTGGTTTACTTTTTATGGTACATGAGGTTTTCAATTATCGCGTAATTCATGAGAAAATTGTTATTGCAGTTCAATGCTATTACATTTTTTGCCGTTGTAATTTTCTTCTAATTCTTCAGAGTGAAATATGGGGAGAGTGAAAGATCGAAACTGACAGTAAAAAAGTAACCTAAAAAATGTAAGATATGTATAAGATAACAAGTACTCCTACTGCCTGAGTGAACAACACCAGTGTAGTTGAATAATCATAACGAACGAGCATTTCTTCATTCATAGCTGCTTTTTACAAGAACCTGTCAAGTTTTACGACATCGGCCTTAGATTCGAGACGGACGCCCATGAGAATAAGAGTTGTGCTCACACAGCAAGGCATAGCTGCTTCTCACAAGAACCATTGATCTCATACACTATGTAGTTCCCCCACACATTCACTTCAAAAAGAGTTGATAGTATTTTTAATTTCTGCTCCTCACCACATGTTGTTGTAAAACCTATACATGTATGAGTGAAATGAGGTGGACCAGTTAATTGAGTGGCTACATTAGAATATAGATGGAAAATAAAAAAAGACCCACGCTCAATGAAAATGAATTAAGAAAACATTTATTTGAATCACTTGTTGCAAATTATTGCTTGCATCACGCATGGAACTAATATAAGTTACCGCACTTGTCCTTTAATGTAGTAAAATTATGCGATTATTTGGTGGTTTCCAACTCATACTCATCAAAAATAACTCCATCATTGATGCTTCTCAGGATGAGAATAAAAAGCAAGGCGAAAATCGCTACACGTAAACTCATTTTTATTAAAAATGATCAAATGCTAACACCTAATTCAGTTGCTCAGTTTTTCCTTTACCTTTTATATTTTTTTACCGTTCGTGTTTTTTCAAAGTTTAGATTTTTTATAGATACTACTTAAGTGTATTAATTCTTCTGCTTTTTGTCTCGTTTTACAGAGATTTCTTGCTGATGATGGACAGTTAGTCCGAAACGTTCAGTTTTATTTGATCATTTTTAGTAAAAATGAGTTTACGTGTAGCGATTTTCGCTATGCTTATCATACTCATTTGTAAAATACCAACTCGTTAATTTAGCTTCTGATGTGTTTGAGTAAACGATGAATATCATCCGGAAAATACTTCTTAATTTATTACTAAGGTTTCCAAACACTCCACATTCTCCTGACTATTTTGAAGGAGTTCAGTAAAATACCTAGCAGAAGGACTATTTAATACTATCGGATTTGAACGGTGCTATAATACATTAATAGGACAGAACCATAATGATAAAATGCTCAGGCTATATTGTAAAATGTGAAGTTCTCTTAGTGAAATTTAAAGTCTAACAAACTCAATACAAGAAAATACAACCTTAAAAGAAAAAATAGAAGAATCATTATGATATGATAAAATATCACGCTCTAAATAAAATAAATTTTAGCATATAACATTAAAAATATATACAAGCAAAGCAAAACTCCATATTGGATGGGAATTTAGTAGATCCACAGTTGGTACAGTTGGTAGTGACCAATAAAACCATTAATAATTCTGCCAAGAAATACTAAATGAGTTTTACCGAAAATCTTATTGACGGAAAGTGGAAGAAATGCAGTGCAATAGAAAATTATGCAATCGTTGAATAGTTTATACAAAAACAGCGAAATCAAGAAACACAATCACCAACGAACACGAAAAAAAAATTTAAAAGATTTTGTTAATAATCCATTGAACATAAAGAAATCATTAATACGGACGTGAACACGCAAAAAGTACTTAGACTCTTGCAAGCTGGACGTTCCTAGCAAACACGACACAATATTTGGGGTCACGTCTTCAACCTCTCCGAACGAACTTCTTGCATCTTATAAATAAGAAGATGCTTCCTATTTTGTGCATAAAATGTTAGACTACGGTCTTTGATCGCACTGTGAGTTGTTGCGGTGCAGCGAGCCAATCATTTTTTATTGACAACAATGACTCAATTTGATTGGCCGTGACGCTTCATTTGAGGTCGGCAGGGGTGAAGTTTACAAACTTAATCGAATATTCTTGTGAGGGTGGCTCTGTAATATTGTTCAGATTCATCTAAACGCTTAAAAACATTGTAAACTTCCTACTTAGAATCTAGAGGGATTTTGTAATCAACCTACAGAGCGTTCTGACTGCTCTATTGCATAACGCTCCTGCAACGAACTCTAAAGGATTATTGTTGGATTAATGGTTAGCGAGGCATAACTGACGCACTTTGGCGTTGATAACTTTCAGAATGAGAATAACCAACGCTTTGAAAGACTGTGTAAGTTTTAATTAGTTGATCGCATAATCTTTGTTCAAGTGAATTAGCTAAATTCTCTAAATGCATTTCGATTCCAGAAATAATATAATGGAGTCCTAGATAATTTCCATAGCTTTATAATGAATTCTTCCCATTTTGTTGATATCTTATCATAAGCTTGGGGACCAGTTGGAAATATTCCAAATGTTGTACCCGTGAATTTTAGAGCGGTAGTTTTAATTCCTCTGATTTGAAGTCAAAGTTTCTTGCTAAGCAATCGATAATTCAAAATTTTACGCATAGATAATGCTTTTCATTACTGGATTGCGAAACTTAAGGTCTTTGGTGATAATGACTTTAATATATTGCTTTACTGCTTTACTGGGAACATCATTCATTGTTTGCAAGAAGTACAGATTATCAGTCGAAATATGCACTATGGAACACTTGTCGATATTGAAGCTCGTTTGCCCGGTGTTGGTTCCTTGGAGAAGTCGATCGAGGTGTGTATTAGTCATTCAATCTATCTCGCTCGGTGAACGCTCTGTGGCTTGTTTGGTAAAATTTGCACAAATTTTTGATGTACCGATTCCGTGGTCCATATATCATTGATGTTTGAATATGGTGAGAAGTGAGCCCAGAACGCCCTTCTCTCATTATTTATTTCAATGATTAAGAAATTACTTGCGATCTTTGATGAAAAGTCTCGTGATTCGCTAGTTTTTCCTTGTGAAAGGTTAATAATTTTTATCAACCGAGAGTACTTTCCCCGTTTACCGTGTGGCTCTCTTGCTATAAGCCTATCGGCGAGGAACTTCGTCGTAGACGTTTTTGAAATTCGAGATTCATGAAATCTACAGGTTCCGATACAGAGTGGCTGGTGACTGAGTCATCAAAGTTGCCATTTCATCACGGTGGATCGTACCTGATATAAAAGGTCCAGAAACCTTACCGACACAGGTAGTCCATCAAATCAGCAGCTGATACAGTAATCGTGATAGCGACAATTATCTTTAAGGCCATCGAAAGAATTGCAACGCAGTGATCTTCTTTGCATGGTGCTATTAAGTCCAAAATGCATCTCGTGAGGGGTACAACATCAATGTATTTATGAATTTACTCTCAGAAAGTTGCAAGGTTTTAAAAAACATTCAAAGTTCTGTAACATTTTTAAGATCTCTAGATGTGTGTAAAATCTACTTGAATATTTAATAACGCTTTGTAATCATTATAATATTATTGATGATTGGTACAGTTGTCTCTGTCTGTAGCTAGATATCTCATGAGCAGATATCTTCATCATTAGTTTCCACCTAGCTTGAATGTTCAGTCATTTTTTTATTAGAGCAGACAGATTGAATTTCAGAGCAACTTTGAAAATAAGCTTTAAAGTTATAATTCGGATAAAGTTGACATGGACCCAAAATCAATCTTGAGTTTGATTGCACCTTCTCCATAAGCTCGAAGAAAACCAAAATGTTCATCGTAAAAATTAAAGTAAAAATTATTATCAAAGACATCAATTTTATTGGTTAGTACATGTTAACAATGAATGTAAATCAGCAATTTTCTCAACATTTGGGATAGAAAAGTACAGTGTAGAGTCGAATGTCAAGTAGCCAAATTAAATCTTCTTGCTTATACCTTCATTAGGAAAGAAAGAAGTTGTATTCTGATTATATTTTACTTAGCAACATCGATGAAAATTACTGAATTTCTTCTTTGGAAAATGAACATCCATGGGTCATCGAACAATTTTTATTTTTTTGCTGATAACCTTCCGTACGTGAATTCTTTTTTGCTGAGTCGAATTTTGTAAATACATTGCTTGGCCACTCATATACTTTTTTAGATGTTTTCTATGGCTTGGGAGCTCATCATACGGATTTCAATAATAGGATGAATGGGAATAACATGAGTTTGAGGTTGAAATCGTTTCTTAGGTCTGAAAGTTGCTCTACATAAAATTTTGACCTCACCATGTTCAAATTTCGATGTATTCGATGCATGTACTCGATGTTATGTCTGGATTAATATTTTTGGAAGATGAAATATATCTTTCCTCTTGCATAAATAACGTTGAGCTAGTTCAAGTATAGCTCAGCGAATGGAGGGTCATCTTATTAATTTTCTATGTAATTGTCGGCTAATCTGGTTTCCAATTGTTTTAAGCAGTAGTTGATTTGAATTATATTTACCACAGAGGAAACGTATTCTCAGTTGGTAAACATGAAATAAGGAAATAAAAATAAGCATCGTTGTCACTTCTCATCGGACCGTACTGGCATTTTCTGCATGAGTTGATTGCCGCGCTAACATCTAACACAAATTCAGAATTCTCATGATTCTGGCCACTCATGTATTTATTTCCTAACTGTGGAGATTCTGAATAAATATTGATCATACCGTCATTTCTATTGTCTCTACGACTCAAACCACTACATTTTCCATGCATATTGGTTGAAAACAAGAACTGAACAGGAAAAATTCATAAACAAATTGTTAAATTGTTTATGAACTTGGCTCAGAAAATAAAACATTTCTTCAATGTACAATAACTTCATTGTGACGGTTCGATGGAGGGATAACTTTAGTTACAACTAGTCCACCCGCTTTATTTAAAATCAGAAAGAAGATGAATTGAAATATAGGCTGGAATGAATAGAAATTATTTCTCTCTAGAGTTGTTGAGGCCGAGTGCACACGACCCGTCGAAAATGTATAAAATGTTCGGCAAATCACATGACACACGTTCCTGTTTCCTACCAATATACGAGAATTTCTTTCCGACTCTGAATCTGCTGGGTTAATATACCAAAAATTATTGTGGAGTTAATGAAGCTTGTATCGCAGATCCGCTCATCAACCACTTTCTGCTGGTGGGTGTGAAACACGGGCAGACGGAAGGACACGGTGCTTATTATAGTGTACAGATTTTTACTTATTCATAGAGAGTGTATTTTATACATATAGAAAACTGTAATTTTAAGTGTTTTCCGCAGGAGATGCGGAAAGATCTTTGAGACATGGCTTTTGAAGCATTCGAGTGCAAATTATGCTTTGAAGATTATGATTCACAAAACCATAGACCACTCAGCCTTGATTGCGGTCACACTTTCTGTGCATTGTGCATACAAAATTTAGAACATGCTAACAGCAAAATCTGCCCAACTTGTAAAAAACCGACAAACAAATCAACTGACCAGCTGCCCGTCATATTTGCCCTCATTCCCTCTCAGGAAAGTTCAACTGCGCGCTCAAATCTCATTGATGTTGTCGGTGACAAATGCAACGACCATGGATGTGTTCTCGACCGCTTTTGCGCGGAGTGCGGGGAGATGGTGTGCAGAAAATGTGTCAAAAATTCTCATGCCACGCACCGTTATGAATTTATGGATGATATTCTTCACAAGGACCCTGATGCAGCTGCTCTCACTAGAGAGTTGGAGAACTATATCAATGCCAATATCCAAAGTCTATTAAAAACAATGTCAGTGCCAATTAAAATATGTAAAATAACTGATGAACTTTCTAAATGTAAAAAGGGCATTGCAGACTGGAAAGATAAACTAAGCTCGCAGAAGAAACTAGCCGAGCAGCATCTGAAGGATTGGAATGATGCAAGAAATAAATCTACGAAAGAGAAGTATCAAATTTTCAAGAAATTATGTCATCAGTGGAAAAGAGTTGTTCTCCCACCTCGCCCTGTCGCAGAACTTGCATCATTTACTAAAAAACTTGAAGAACTCAACAAATGGGCCGCACATTTACAGGTCGGTGCAGATGTTGAAGCCATCAAAACTTTCGTAAATACCTGTTGATTTAAATAAAGGTTTATGATTAGGAATTTATCTCTACTAATTATGTTTAAACGTATTTATAAGCTGATTTTCCAAAAAAGATGATACATTAAACCGACCAGAGATTTATACTGACCCAAAAATTCAAGTAAAACCTTCAATTTCGATCATTTGGTTTACTCTACCCTTATCTAATTATTCTAATATCTAAATATTGTACTACAATTATGTACGGTAAGGTTTGAAAACTTGATTCGATTTTGGAATTTCAAATTGTTGGGGTTTCGTTGAGCAGGTGAATGTCTCCATATTTTGGGTACGAAGTCCTATTCGAGTATAAATTTAGCAGCAATGAGGAATCACCTCAGAGAAAACAAAATGGAATTATTTTATAAAAAAAAGTTTCGTCGAGGCTTTATTTCAAATTGATGTTCTCCAAGTAATTTCTATTGTAAAACTTGCAAAAATGAATACGGAACAGAGAGGTTGATTTGGAAAAGTGACTGGTTGGTCTAGCCGTGAGAAACATGATGGCAGACTCAAAATTGGAGCTTATAAGGTTTGAAGAAAAGTTGTTCTACAAAAGACAAACCTTTTAAGCGAAGTTTGTTTGTGTCGCTTATAGAACTAAACAGTACTCATTCGTGGAACGATAAATATTAGCATCAAACCCCAAAATTAAAATGGAAAAAATAGAGTATTGGAAAAAAATATTTGTAAACAAGAAATTTCACGTTTGCTCAAATGTTGGTCGTTGGGTAGGTAAAAATTACAGATATTTGTTTTTAATAGTTGAACTACTTATGTGAAATAAAACATGATAGTTATAGTTTAAGTATAGGGATTTAAATTTTATAAAACCATTAATGGTAAATGATAAAAGAATTGGGATCTTTTTCAGATAAGCCTCGCCACTAATGCAACACATAAGTTGACTCACTTGTAACTTTCAAAATAATACACCTATCGACTTCAGATTACTCTCAAACGAAAGATTGAAACATTTTTTCCTTCCATATCGTTTACGGTACGGAAAGTGTTTTCTGTAAACTACATCAATTTCTGGATAAACCTATACGACTTGCGCGCCGTCATAACACATGAGTTTACCCACGTGTACCGAAAGAATGTTTTCATCTTTCGTTTGAGAGTAATTTGAAGTCGATAGGTGCATTATTTCGAAAGTCACATGTGAGTGAATTTATGTGTTGTATTAGTGGCGAGGCTTATTTGGAAAAGATCAAAGAGTTGAACTACTCAAGTAAAATAATTTCAAACAATAATAACCGTTTTTAAAAGACTTTTGTGGACAGACTAATTATCTAGTACTCCTGACGTAACGGAAACGTGAAGCTAGAAGATTCGGTGGGCGGTTTTACGATCAGTTAATAGTAAGCTACAGTTGCGGACGGTCTCTAAAACTAAATCATACCAGAAATAAAAATATTCAGAATCATCGTGGGAGCAAATAATTTGTTTGTATTCCCGTAGGTTTTCACACAAAAAATTTTTGTTATTGAATGTGCCATATTGAACCGAAGACTAAATTATTCATGAATTGACGAAACATGACACCACCTCCAACTTGCCGAAGTCATATATACCACTTGTAATTTCAATGCTGGTTCAGAAAAATTTAAGATTGATATTGAAGCCTTTTACATTCAAGTAAAAAAACTGAAATATCAGTAGAGTAGCATCAAAAGTTCGTGAACTCCCCAGTTCATTGTTATAATTTTTCAAAGAAAACGCATTTTGGAAGACAGTTCTTTAGTCTGATGAAATTGAGATTGCATTGCTTGAATAATATGCTGCTGGTAATGTTTGAAGACGGAAGTGACCGCCCATGCAACTCAAAATATCGCACCAGCTGTGTAGCTCAGAGGTAGAAGCCTAATGGTTTGCGTTTCTTCATCTAGCACGAAACTGGTATACTTCATATCATGGAAGGAAAGATGGATGCTATTTTAAACTGCAACATTTTGGAGACAATCATCACCACGCGTGAGAAATTTTTTTCAACAATCACTAATGGACGTTACAAAAAGATCACGTTCCTTAGAACGCTGCAACTTTTCCATGCAAAGCAAACGCTTCACAACTAGACATTGAAATTGAAATATTTGATTGCCCACTTATGTGATGTACTATTCACATCAACGCACTAACACCAACGCAAAGTGTGCCCGGAAAACAATGTAATAGGAAAGATAAATAGGATTTGAAATGTAATCAAAGTTGACACTATGACCCAACACGTTTTCTATATCATATACTTACGTTTAAACTTCCAGCCAAGCAGAGTTTCAGTCTGGTATGTTATGTGCAATTGTGATTATATACAACAGCTACAACTCAATTTTAAATTCTTCGAGTATGATGTATGCGATGACTACTGATTGGCAAATTTAAGTTTTTTTGAAGATTTTCTGAAGGAAATGATACCTTCGACAAAACTGTTGATAAGTTACGTGTGTAGTTGAGAAAGTTTAATTGAGAACCTATTTTTGCAATCATTACACAACACACTATTTTCTGTTTTTTTGCAGGAGTTGATGCAGAAACCTGAAGATGCTCCTGAAAGAGAAGAATCATCAAACGCGCCAGAATATTTCCTTGACGGCGAATATTGGACGGTAGAGAGTAACGAGGATTCACAAGCCGCCATCTCTAGTGTGCGCGCGGGCAAAATACCCCGAGTACTTGCAGTTGTCTCTCGGCCCAGAGACCCGATACAGAATTTACCTGAAGTTCTGAATTTCCTTGGGTCTGCATGTGCTGATCTTAGCATATCAGTCAGGCCATGGGATTTCTTTTGGACACCACCGTCACGTTCGACTAACTCTGGACACCTTAAAGCATTCATCGAAAAGTTTGGGTAAGGACTTATTCAATATCTTAAAAACGCGATGTGATGATCACAAGTAAAATGAACTCCAGAAAATTTTTTATTTAGCGCTTGAAACTGTTTATGGTCGACCACATTTGGCACAAAAGTAATCTTCAAGAATCTAACTCTTTTTATGAAATGAAAAATCAATGTCTATACTTCAAATTTAGGCTGTACTAAAAGAGGACTGATACTCATAATACTTCGTCTAATCTAATTTTTTCTATAGCCGGAAAATATGGGAGTTTTACGGCTCCCCTCACGAGGTGGTTGCGCTCTGTCGAGTCAACCCAGGCCTCAATCACCTTGGAATCCGTCTTGCGTCTATGGCCGACGTCAACCAGTTTACAACGGTACCAATAGAGCCTTTGAGTGAGTATTTTAATATTTTAACTTATCAAAACTTGTGCATTAGGTTATTGAAAGTTCTATTTCACTTCATAAAAGTACGATGATCTAGTGAAGAAGTGTCATAACTTTCAAAAATATCAGAGCTAATTTTTAAATGAATTTTTCTTTTAGTATCTTATTGTTCGAAAAAAAATGTAAAAATATACCTACGAATATTTGGGTAACTTTTCTAACAAGCGTTTTTGTTTTATTGCTCTCGGATTTATTCATAATTTGCCTCGATAAACTGTGAAAATAGATTTCATTCAATAAAAATTGCATTATTCCTCCTCAATCACAATAAAAAGCGTCTTGGTCAATGTTACACGAACATCAGTACGTTGGTGAAACGTTCATAAAATTATAAGAAAATAAAATTACTACAAAATAAAGAACAGGTGTTGAATTTTTGCCGCAACATTTACGTTTCTAAACATATGAGTTCAATTACTTCTATGAAGCACTTCGAGATAGTACACGATTTCATCCTTTGTTAGTTGCAACTTGCATAAATAAATAATAATAATGGAGGCATCTACGGATCTACGGGCATAACCCTCTCTACTGTGGGAAATAAATTTCTGATTTTCTGCTTGAGACCGCTGAGGCAAAGTATTTTACCAGAAAACGTTAACCTCATCGTAATCTTCGTACAGAAGTAAACGTCGTTTCAGAAATTATGCTTTAGCTCCTGAGCCTCTGATTAAAACCTTTCATCTAGAAATGAATGAAAATCCTCTATTTATTCCCTCGTACACATGCCCTAGGCAAAATTATGATAAATCCAATCCTAAAAACCCAAGCTCTTATTTCTGTGTTAAATGCATCACTCTTTGTGTTCTGTTTAAAATTGAACTTTTGATTAAAATTACTTGTTCGAACGCAAGTAGTACAATAAAAGAATTAATTCAAAAGGTTGAGGGGTCCAAATGCCAAGATTTCCGTGAATACGTTTTTATTGAAATTGCGGATGCAAACGCTAGCTGTTCATAAACAATGGAAACTCAAAAAACATTGAAATGCTCGTTGTACACTAATTTTTCGAACAAATATGTAGCAAATCATTTTTACAGTTCACTTCCAACATGAATCTTACGCAGAACTTCTATCCATTGTTCCTGATATATCATTGTTATATCATTGTTCCTGTTATCTGTTATATCATGCCATGAAAACGAGTCGGTTAAAAAGACTTCTAGAGTGCTTTCGTTGCATATATAAATCCTGAGACCATTTTCACCTCCGGCGAGACACGGAACGTCTTTATCAAGACCGATTTGTACCGGGTTGAAATCAAGAGAAATGATTGGTAACGATTGTTAAAAATTTAGTCAGAATTTGGTAAGGATATGGATGAAAACCCAAAAGGCAGTTGATGGCACCAAAATGTGCTTCAATTGGAATACACCCAAAGCAAAAAATTGCAAAGAATTGAAGGAATCAGATGCAAATTTCTGCGTAGAATTTGGCTTAATTTGAAAATTCATGTGACACCATGACACCATGAATTGTCAGTTCGAGAACGACGAGTTTTGCTCCATAAGCCCTTATTTGACTTTGAATTTGACGTCACATGTGGTCATGATTCGCATCTCCTTTAATTATGTTGAACTAGTTCGCCCCTGTTTTTCAAAAGGGGGGAGGAAGGAGGCGGTGTGACGCTGCTGGCGCTGGGAGAAGGTCGAGGTGTAGGGTTTATTTGGTGTACGCGATCCGTCATAAATGACTGGAATCGATAATTTCCTAAAAAATATACTTCAGATGTGGATCAAAAACAAATATATCCAACCTAACTGAGCCCGCGATTAAAATACTCTGAATTTTGTGCACTGGTGAAACTCTTATCAAAAATAGTCATTAATAAAGGTTCCTGGACAGCATGATAAAGTGGCAGACCAACTTAGCTTTAAACATAGCTTTCCAACAATTTTCTATGCTATCTTATACCTTTCCTATACTTTCCTCAGTCTCAACTGCTGATATTCTATTCAACCTAATCTAACCTACCAATACACGTGATATTCATTCTGACTCCCAATTTGCTGGGTTAATGGGTGTGACGCACAGACACACAGACGCGGCTCCTTATATAATAGTGATGTCATTTTATGAGCATCCACATGTTCCCACAGAGTTTACACCGATTTGAAGTTTACGTTTCGGATCTTGCGTGTAGGGGTTATTTTAATTTATCCATTGCGAGTCGGAATTTCGGCTTTAACGGAATAGATTTAGACAGGTAAAAATACATGCGTCAGCTCCATTACCAATTTGGCAACAGACTTGGCAAAAAATAATTGATTTTATGTATATTAAAAGAATTACAACATTGGCAAACTAGCTGGTGCCCTAGCAGACTGTTAGTCATTGTGTACTGGGGTGGTTATGTCCCAGTAGACAGTCAATCGGTTTAATATCAATAGGTTCAAACAAAAAGGTTCAAACAAATATATATTTCCTTTACAATATTATAACAATAATTTTAGTCTTTACACAAATATGTAAGAAATCTGTTGAAAAAAACAGAAAAAAATTGCAAATAATATCTGTAATAATGGCTTTTTCAGCAGTGGCGGGTCAACTGAGTGCAATTACTCTCAGACATTAAGCAATAAATAGCATTAAAGTGGTGGGAATAGATGCTGAACCTGTAACTTTCTGTTTTGATGTACATAATAGGACATTTCTTTGGAACTTATATCTAGCACTCTGGACTTTTAAAATATCTGGTAGGACACAAATGTCCCGGCAGACTCGAAAGGGTTATCCATGGTTAGAAGAGGATGGTGCAGATTCCGTTTCATAGTGAAGACACATTGATTTAATGTTTAAATTTTCTACCCTGTGTTTCATAAAATTTTCAGGACGAATTTTCAGCTGTCAAATGCACAAGCTTGCGGTATTGTGATTTCTGAAGTAATTTACAATGTTCCTAGGTTTCGTAAAATAAGCATACCAAAAAATATCATAGAAGTACAGAAGTAAATGTTTAAGTTTTATTAACACGTTAAGTGCGGTGGGTTAAATTGAAGTTCAATATCCAACTCAAATTTAGAGTCAGTTGTAGTAAGAAATTTTGAAAATAGCAAACATTGACTGGATCAAGCCTTCATTTAACTTTCATTTAGTATTTATAAAAATTGAGTCAGTGACTACTGGTCGGCCAGCATTGTGAAAATCACCTAAATGACCACCGGTGGGTCACGCCGCGCTTAACGTGTTAATGTCCTGCCATTATACATAGTCACCAACTGTAAGCTGCCACTTCACCTTTAAAATGTTTGGAACCTGCAAGTAACAAAATTTGTCGACTTAAAATCATTGACTATCCTTGCATTAGAAAATAACCCATTTTATTTAGGGTGTTTTCTTGCAACAGAATCATAAAGAATGTAAATGTTTGAGTGCGCATAAAAATTCATTTTCTGTTTTCATCTTGGTTTAAATGTTTGTACAAAGGGATTAATAAATAAGTTTTAGTTTTTAGTTTTAAACACTGGATTCAGTTCATGCTCCCTACTCTTTGAGGTCATTTGTTCAGCGTATCGTTGTAAAATTACTTCTGATGATGAACCCTACTGAGAAAGGACCACTATTCTGCAATCTTGATATGTGCGAGGCAATAAGAAAGTTAACAAATTGAAATTTCTGAAAATCAGTTTGAAAATTTGGCTGAAAATTTTTAGTCCACCGAGATTAATATTTCGCTGTCGAGCCTCTCCCCACACTCCATTTGTTAACCACTTTGTGAGTACTTTATAACTCAATATTAAAGAAATTGTGGTCTATGGTGTCTTATGGAAGTGTACAAGGGCTGGTTATCAGAAATTCTTGGAAGTAATTTGATAACATGCGAGGAAATTCTGTTATTTAAATTTTAAAAAGCAGAACCATGGATCTCACTGAAACTTTTAATAAAAGATTTGGAATATATGAGCAAATAATAATTATGATACTTGAGGTTTGAAGCATGTTTTAATGTTAGTTGATACAAGATACGTAGAGATAATTTGATTTATAAACATGAGCTTGTAACGGTCGAATATGCTCATAAATTTTTTTTAGTGATGCTGAATCTTTGAATATAATTCTTCCTGAAATTCAGGGGCAAAACAATTATACTTCTAGCGAAAATAACTTTGCAACGAGAAAAGAGAGGGCTGCCACTGTTTAAGCCGGAAGATGTATTCTTCATATTATCCCAAGAGAAGTTCTTGGGTAGGACCACCGAGGGTTGGACTGACGCAGTTGATCAAAGGGCGGTCAACTCATAGATTTACATGTAAGAGAGTTTTACACTATCCCTACTCTGTTTGCTATGCGTGTTCCTAGGAGAAAGTGGCAGTTTTTAAGGCAGAGTGAAGGTTTATTTCCTGTTCAAAGCAACCAGGAGCAAGCGGGTGCATTGCTCTTTTCTAAACCTCGACCTGATAGCAGTTCTGTTAGCTAGTAAAGTGATACCATTATTCTTTCGCGTGTTACGCCTTCAACAATTACTAAGAACAAGAAGGTAATTTGAGCTTGAATCAGCGCTATAGCTACGATAGACTGTCGTTAGGGAACTTTTGTTACCGGGTTAAAGGTCAGAGATAAATAAAAAATCCTGATCAAGTCAGGCTGCACTCGAGTATGCAATGGTAACAAAGGATGCACCAAAAAATAGAATGAGATAGACTTTAAAGATAAAATAGAATCATGTGGGTTTCTGTTATCAGATGAGAAAAATATCAATGAAATTTTACAGGGTTCCAGCTAATTCTTATTAATGGGAACCTATACTGAAGGCTCTGAATGACAGACTAGTGCTACTGATAATGGACATTCAATTCAAAATAAGATCAGTATTTATTGAAATATTGTTTGACAATTATTCATTGATGGGCTTTGAAATAATTTTCAACTGGTTTCGATTTTACTCACTCATATCCATACGAAAATGACGGGAGAAAATTGCCGAACGATTTTATTGTCCAGAAATACTACTCTAACTGTTTTCTGGGAACTACAGAAATTCATCAATAAGCCTTTCCGACTCCGCTCAGTAAAAACTTGAGTTGACCCGGTTTTAACTTTTGAAAGAATGCACCCAACGACTTCAAATTACTCTCAAATGAAAGAATGAAACATTTCACTTTCCATATTGTACACACGACTCTAACTGTTTTCTGGGAACTACAGAAATTCATCAAAAAGCCTTTCCGACTCCGCTCAGTAAAAACTTAAGTTGACCCGGTTTTAACTTTTGAAAGAATGCACCCAACGACTTCAAATTACTCTCAAATGAAAGAATGTAACATTTCACTTTCCATATTGTACACACGACTCTAACTGTATTGTCCAGAGATACTACTCTCATATTAAGATTTTTGGGAATTATTAAGATTTTGGGTAAATGCTTCACTTTAGGAAAAGTCAAAAACCTGCAGTGAAATATCTTATATACTAGTAGTGAAATATTTTATATCTTATATAATACGATGTGTTGCGAGGCCAGTTATAGGTAAAAGCGCGAAAAACTGCGATAGACGTTGGAATGTATAAGCCGTTAAGCCGGCCGTCGCTTGGGCATGGGAACAGGCCTCGCACGAAGGCGCGATACGAGGGTTGGCCTTAAACAAAAGCCGCAACATCTGGGCCAATGAACAGGCCGCGCGTCGAAGGTGTGGCACAAGAAAGCGGGCACCTAGCCAATGAAATTTCGAGACGTCAGGACAAGGAAGAATTCCTCCAATCAGCTGTAAAATGCTGTCATTGTAACTGCGAATATTCGTGAACATTCGAGAAGGATCCGAGACGCGCATATATAAGGAGGGTAGATGAGGCCTCGAGAGGGATTTTTGAACGCACGAGAGAGCACTGCGCACGACGTCTGAGGGTGCACTACACAGTAGGTCGGCATAGCCGACTTGCCTTCTACCAAGCTGCAATTTGAAAGTTAATAATTCGAAGTGCAAGAAACAAAGTTGGACGTCGGCAACCGGTGAACACCGTCTCCCAAAAGAAACCTGATCGAAGTAAACCGGCCTCGCAGCGGTGATTCAAATACCTTTGCATCGGGGACCGAGCTCACAGGCAACTGCAGCATCAAGATTTGGAGCCACGCAAGCGCCAACATTGCGAGTATCAACAGTCAAGTTCGTTCACCAACGATGCGAAAATCAGCGCACAAAACTACAGTGAATTGGCTCACCAACGCCTCAAGGAATCCTGGGCTGAACGAAACTCTAAAGCGATTCCAGGCATCATGGCAGCAGTGAATACGAATTGTAATACTGGCATCCCAAGATGGAGCGGTGGAAGGTACCACTGCAGCACGTTAACGAGACATCAGCACAGGACAGCAGCCATTCTAAGCTACGACGTGGAACATCAGCAGTGAGCAATAGCATCGGCAGTGAATATCCATCAGTGAATCATTTATTATCAAAAGGGCGAGTGTTTTATAGTTGTGAGAGCTCTTTTAGGTGGTGATTGAAGTTCAATTTCAGATGTAGATCAGCACCCAGAAAAGTGCTTTTCAAAGTATCGCGAAGAATCATCTAATTTATAGGCAATCGATATCCTGTGTTTATTGAGTCGAGAATCGACTTCCCGTTGTGTGATGCGACACCGTGTCACAATTCCAGGTTAAATCGTGATGTGTTACTCTCGCAAATATCATGATTTGTGTTACTGTGGAGCCGGCTGTTTTGTGGATGCGTAATTTGTTGTCTACGATGGAGTATTGGTAACTTGAATTCTCGGTAAGCATCACATTATATCGTGTCATGTTTAGTCTTATAACGGTAGAAATGTGTGTGCCTTTCATTAATGCAGTTGTGCCCTTTCAAATCATTTCGTTTCAATGCCTTGTGTGATTTATCCCACGTGTTTCCCAAAAATAAATTCATGTAAATCTTCAATCCTTTTATTCTCCATGTCTGGTATGCAGGTGTACGCAAGCATGAAGGATAATACTATAACATGTGTGGGGGTTGCAATTCCCTCAGCGTATGGAAGGGGGGTCCTAAACCCACCCCGCGTCTCCGTATCGCAACAGGGAAAATTCTAATTATCCTGTGCAAGCGTACTGTCTGTATATCAGCTTGGAAATTTAAAGGAATTCATTTTCAGTTGTCCAAAATTTCTGTTTCTTTTAATTCAGTCAAACAGTCGCTCGATAATTAAGCAGAATTTTCTGCAAGTACAATTCACCCCGTGTCATTTTAAGTACGCTCCAATTCTTGGGGAGTTTTATAGCGTTGTCTTCTTGGAACATTTTATTCCTGGTGTGTTAATAAAAAAAAAATTCTTTTCTTTGAGTGCTGAATTTTTGGTTGAATTTTTCTATAATCTGTACAATCATTAGGTATAACTGAATTTAGGTGTGAAGCCTTGGCTGTGGAAAATAACGTATTAACTTCAGCAAACACCGCCTTATCTGAAATGAATCTTTGAAACAAGTTTACATTTTTCTGGGCTTTGAGACATTTAGTAATTAATCCAGTTGGAATTTTCATTTATAATGATACCTTACTCAAAACAATTTGCAGAATTTTTTTGGCCTCGCGTGTGTCAAGCTTCTTCAATCAGCTTTAGCAACATAATTCATATTTTCATTCGTTGATATTTGAGTGCTTCAATTATGTAAATTGACATCTGCTGAGAAGCAGTAATGGGAATTTTGAGAATCAATTTCCTTGCTATCAAAGGGGTGGCAAATTCTTGTTGCAAACTGTTGAATGAATTAAGTGGCGGTGCTTAGGATAAAAATTAAATGTAGTGTTTTAAAGTAAGTGATGATTTTCAACGATGCTGCGAATTTAGTTCGTGGTCTAATTTTATTCACTTAGATATAAATGACGCCTCTGCTCGTGTGTTAAGTAAAGTAAATTGATCCTCCTTTTTTTTATTCACTAGATCATTGTGCTAAGCTCCAGTACATCAGAGTGAGAATTTAAATAATTGCTTCAATAATAATACACTAAAATCATTAAATATTTTGGGTGGTTTTCCCATGTGCCAAGTATACAATCCATTTCGACACTGACATAAGTCAATCAATACCTTTATATCAAATTCACTGAGCATGAAAATTTTGCTTCCTTAACTTTTATAAATTCGTGATGTTTAAAAATTTCCTTTTGATGTGAATTCGACGGTAGAGCGTGGTAATTTAAGATTATTCAATCCTAGCTGCCTTCAGGTAGGAAGGAATTTTTATTATATTAAGCATCTGTAGATTTTAAAGGGAACACGTGGATTAAATGCAATTTTGTGTAGTCTAAACAGTTACATGTCACCGATGAATGAATTTTCATTTTTAAGTGTGCGTTAATTGGAAGATTGTGTATTTTTCTTCAAATCGTTCGTCGTCTAAGGGAATGTTCAAGTTATACTCATGTGAGAGGTGCAAATTATATCTTACTGAAACTGAATTCTACTACAGCGAAGGAGATAGAGTTGTGTAGATTTTGAAGAAATACTACGCCATTTCTCGAGTGGGATTCGACCTCGAATTTTATCGCAGAGTAAAGTATTGCCTCGTGTGAGAGATGAATATTCCTTGCGTACGTCGGGGAGTATCGTCTCGCTAAACAGAGAAATTTACTTGTACTGAAAGCGAAAATGACCTAACATTCGGTATTGAATTAAATCGGTGGAACGGAAGATCCATGAGAATTCTTCAGAATAATTTTTGGATTTTATAATGCATTCCTCGTATTTGTCTACGCATTCTCTCTCGTTCGTGCGCGGATTTTGGACAGGTTCGTTGGGGTCGGTTTTGCCTGATCAACAAAAGTAGCTCTGGCGTGCCTTCTAATGTTTGAGCGTAAGATGGGAGGAGCAGAAACATTCGACGATGCTTTGAATTTGACATGGTTTAGTTGTAACTTTAATCAAATTGTGTGAACCGTTTCGTCAATAATTGAAATTCTAGCGTTAATTGATGGCGATAGAGTGTTTGCATAATAACGATGTACTTATCAACTTCATCAGGATATGTTTATTTTCTAGTACGAAAATGCTCAATATTCAAGATGGAGTGTAATTTCTGCAAAGGAATTGATTTATGGCGTTAAAAAATTGAAAATGCATAGCGACTGGATTGTACAAGGGAAATCTTCATCGAGAATGTATGTGAGAGAGATGGACCGCGCAGCAGAGAGCCTTTGCCGGAATTTTATTGCTTAGTGGATAGCACTCGCAATTAAGAAATTTGTCGGTACGTTCAAGCTGATGTGGTTAAAACTCTAGTGTGGTAGTACGGAACGCAAGAATGTAGGATGTTGTGAGAACAAGAAAAGAATGTATATTAAATGTTATCAGTAGCATTGAATTAAATGCGTTGAAATTGAAGGACGACGAAGAAAATGACATAATTGAATAACAATTGTGCAATTTCTCAAAGGCTGAGAATTAGGTTAATAATCATGTTTTTTTCATTTTGTGTGTGTTATCAGGATGTTAGATCATCAGAACGGCTGTTCTCAGCAAAAGTATGATGTAAAGTCTAACAGAGTGATGACACACTGTGTATTCATGAGTACATTAAGTGCGTTAGGGATTTCAGCCTGTTTGGCAAATCTCCCGATTTGGTGTACAATATTTGTGTGAATGTTTATATAATCTTGTGGCAACGTGGAATCATTTAAATGTGCTGCACTGTCTCTGGGGCTGAGAATCGGATAAAATTTTGTGTCGTATCTATTTTTGCATTTTTGTGTCAGTGTTATCACAATGTCAAATCGTCTGTAGAGCCTTTCGGCGTAGTAAGATGTAAAGTTGACGGGTTGGTAACACTACATTTTGTCTATTTTTGCATTTCTTTGTATGTCGGTATTGTTAGAATGTCGGATCGCTAGAAAAGCCTTCGCGGCCAAGTATAACGTGAAGTCCGATGAGCTGATAGTACCCAATTCATGTGTAATTTTTCTCTTGTGTGTCGGTGTTGGCATAATGTCTGATCGTTAGAAAAGCCTTCGCGGCAGAGTATAATGTAAAGTTAGACGCCTTGACAATACCCAATGTATGTGTGCTTTTTTTATTGGTGCGTATTCAGGATTTCGGCCTACAAGGTAAATCTCCTGCGAGTTCGTACATCATGTGTAATAATGTTCATATAGTCTTGTGAGGTGATTTGACCAATTAGTGACACCGTCGAACGAATTTCGGCTTTTGTCTAGAGTTGGTTGAGGATACCGGAAAGTAACTATTTTATGTTTGTATGTAGGAATTCTTCGTGTAGCTCACGTCCGCCTCACTCAAGGCAGATTTTGAAGAAAACCGAGGAACAATTCTTACGTTGATCGACCATGTAATGCGCTGTCTCTCGATTACCAAGTAACCATGTTAGACAATCAAACGCGTACATTTACGGAAGGAGATCATTGGCAATTTAACGCGAACATCAGGGGTTAATGTCATACTAGTCGACGAGCAGACTGAGAACCAAAACCTGAAGGTCTTCGCAAATAAATGTGCTTCATTTTCTACAATTTTATGAAAGAGCTTATGAGCTCCAACGTGGGAGTCCTACGCGTATTGACGCAGTAATCTACAGGATTTGTCCGCGATTTGACGCAACGAGGATCTACGGAATTTTCCACGAGTTCACGTGACGCCAAGGATGAATTTTTTTTAATGGAAAAGCTTCAGTAACTTCGATTCTCAGCAGGGGGCCCTCCCCAGGATCAGTAGCAAGCCCAGGATCAGTAGCAAGCCCAGGATCAGTAGCAAGCCCAGGATCAGTAGCAAGCCCAGGATCAGTAGCAAGCCCAGGATCAGTAGCAAGCCCAGGATCAGTAGCAAGCCCAGGATCAGTAGCAAGCCCAGGATCAGTAGCAAGCCGAGGATCAGTAGCAAGCCGAGGAGTAGCACGTCACAGGAACAACAACAACAAGCTGTACCTAGGCTCGCAGGAGGAGCAACAGCGAGTTTTGTTGGAAGAAAAACGTCTACTTTGAATCACAGGATTAAATGATAATCATGAGGAAGAAAACTTGAGGTTGGAAAATCACCTCCACTTTGAGATTGTGTTTTTAGGTGGATTGCAACCGAGAAAGCTGAAAGGATGTCTCTGCTTGTAACAAATTCGCCGATTTTTCGATCTCTAATTTATATGTTTATCTATGTTGATGAATTTGCCGAGAGTAAGTCGAGAATAATATGTCGTGTGTGTTTTATTTATGCGTTCAAGTTGTTGGATATGTGCGGTATCTTTACTGTGTTCTTTGCTATTTGCGTACTACAATAATGTGTGTAAGAGATGCGTTTCAATTATTTAGTGTGTGTCAGGTATTAATGAATATTTTATAAATGCGTCAACATCGGCGTGTTGCAAGAAGGTAAATGACGAGGTGATATGTAGGGATATGTTGATGTCGGGAAAAGCTAAGAAATTGAAAAAGGGGGTGAATATTTTCTAACTCTTTAACGTAAGGGGTATGTAAAGGTCATAATTAAAATTAACGGGTGAAAATTTGAACCCACTTTGCAAGTTGGCTCAAATTTTTCTGGGGCGAAGAGGGTATTGTCCAGAAATACTACTCTAACTGTTTTCTGGGAACTACAGAAATTCATCAATAAGCCTTTCCGACTCCGCTCAGTAAAAACTTGAGTTGACCCGGTTTTAACTTTTGAAAGAATGCACCCAACGACTTCAAATTACTCTCAAATGAAAGAATGAAACATTTCACTTTCCATATTGTACACACGACTCTAACTGTTTTCTGGGAACTACAGAAATTCATCAAAAAGCCTTTCCGACTCCGCTCAGTAAAAACTTAAGTTGACCCGGTTTTAACTTTTGAAAAAATGCACCCAACGACTTCAAATTACTCTCAAATGAAAGAATGTAACATTTCACTTTCCATATTGTACACACGACTCTAACTGTATTGTCCAGAGATACTACTCTCATATTAAGATTTTTGGGAATTATTAAGATTTTGGGAAAATGCTTCACTTTAGGAAAAGTCAAAAACCTGCAGTGAAATATCTTATATACTAGTAGTGAAATATTTTATATCTTATATAATACGATGTGTTGCGAGGCCAGTTATAGGTAAAAGCGCGAAAAACTGCGATAGACGTTGGAATGTATAAGCCGTTAAGCCGGCCGTCGCTTGGGCATGGGAACAGGCCTCGCACGAAGGCGCGATACGAGGGTTGGCCTTAAACAAAAGCCGCAACATCTCGGCCAATGAACAGGCCGCGCGTCGAAGGTGTGGCACAAGAAAGCGGGCACCTAGCCAATGAAATTTCGAGACGTCAGGACAAGGAAGAATTCCTCCAATCAGCTGTAAAATGCTGTCATTGTAACTGCGAATATTCGTGAACATTCGAGAAGGATCCGAGACGCGCATATATAAGGAGGGTAGATGAGGCCTCGAGAGGGATTTTTGAACGCACGAGAGAGCACTGCGCACGACGTCTGAGGGTGCACTACACAGTAGGTCGGCATAGCCGACTTGCCTTCTACCAAGCTGCAATTTGAAAGTTAATAATTCGAAGTGCAAGAAACAAAGTTGGACGTCGGCAACCGGTGAACACCGTCTCCCAAAAGAAACCTGATCGAAGTAAACCGGCCTCGCAGCGGTGATTCAAATACCTTTGCATCGGGGACCGAGCTCACAGGCAACTGCAGCATCAAGATTTGGAGCCACGCAAGCGCCAACATTGCGAGTATCAACAGTCAAGTTCGTTCACCAACGATGCGAAAATCAGCGCACAAAACTACAGTGAATTGGCTCACCAACGCCTCAAGGAATCCTGGGCTGAACGAAACTCTAAAGCGATTCCAGGCATCATGGCAGCAGTGAATACGAATTGTAATACTGGCATCCCAAGATGGAGCGGTGGAAGGTACCACTGCAGCACGTTAACGAGACATCAGCACAGGACAGCAGCCATTCTAAGCTACGACGTGGAACATCAGCAGTAAGCAATAGCATCGGCAGTGAATATCCATCAGTGAATCATTTATTATCAAAAGGGCGAGTGTTTTATAGTTGTGAGAGCTCTTTTAGGTGGTGATTGAAGTTCAATTTCAGATGTAGATCAGCACCCAGAAAAGTGCTTTTCAAAGTATCGCGAAGAATCATCTAATTTATAGGCAATCGATTTCCTGTGTTTATTGAGTCGAGAATCGACTTCCCGTTGTGTGATGCGACACCGTGTCACAATTCCAGGTTAAATCGTGATGTGTTACTCTCGCAAATATCATGATTTGTGTTACTGTGGAGCCGGCTGTTTTGTGGATGCGTAATTTGTTGTCTACGATGGAGTATTGGTAACTTGAATTCTCGGTAAGCATCACATTATATCGTGTCATGTTTAGTCTTATAACGGTAGAAATGTGTGTGCCTTTCATTAATGCAGTTGTGCCCTTTCAAATCATTTCGTTTCAATGCCTTGTGTGATTTATCCCACGTGTTTCCCAAAAATAAATTCATGTAAATCTTCAATCCTTTTATTCTCCATGTCTGGTATGCAGGTGTACGCAAGCATGAAGGATAATACTATAACATGTGTGGGGGTTGCAATTCCCTCAGCGTATGGAAGGGGGGTCCTAAACCCACCCCGCGTCTCCGTATCGCAACATTATTAAGGAATTCAGAATTTTCTTGAAAGTGATCTATACTTTTCTCAATTGGTGATATGAAGCTTATTCTGATTCCCGTTTGAACTTCAGCCGTTTGCTGCCTCCAAAGTCTACCAGCAGCAGCTGGTGCTCGCATGAGGCAGTTGGGTTGGAAACCTGCGAAATGGCATTTCCCTGACGCCAAAGCCGGATGTGTGCACTGGATGATTTCACTCATGGTGCCTGTGATGTAAGTTCAGTAGGTGAGGACTGTTAATTGGAAGTTTTATATATCTGAATGAGACAACGGATTATAAGACTTCTGTTTGGCATAGCACCTCAGATAAGGGAACTTCTCTATCTGGGCGATGACCAAAGATTAGAGAACTTCTTTTTAGGTATGAGCATCGATTAGAGAACTCTTTTGTGGGTGAGGACCACTGATTGGAAAACTTTATTTTGATTCAAAATAGGTAACATTTTCAGATATAATTTGTACTAATAAACTGCTTTGTACGACATATTTGTATTTTGAGTAAGGTCATCACATGCCAGCCAATAAGTGTGGAGTTTAAGTGATTTATGATGAGCCGTTGACTGGGTCAAATCAAAATGGAATAGCAATATTCACGAAGAACAAATCGTAACAGCTCAGTAGGTTGAAGCCATGATAAATGAAGGTTGCCACTGTATTTCCTCAAAATCCTGGAAACAATCACAGAATTTATGATTCTTGTAATACCATTCCAGGCTGAGAAAAGAATCTTACTGCTAGTAATTTTGGATGCACATTTGTTTTTACCCAATAGGATCTGTCCTCCAATTTATCTTCTTTGCACGTGGCTGTAAAAATTTGAAAGTCCTTGTGAACGGTGAAATATTCAATACAGATTACACTGTACACTATTTGGAAGTACTCGGATAGGCGTTCATCACCAGCATTTTTGTGATATTTGCGAGTTTCCGCAAGGTTGTTCGCCTAAAAAGACGCTGCTCATCTTAAAATTTTCATGGAGAAAAATGAGCTTGAGTTTGATTAACTTGCGCTGATCAAAAACAGGCGGGTATGATGAATGTTTTTGTCGAGGAGAGCTCTAAGGAATGGCAGAATATCCTGCAGTAGTCCATAACCAAAAATAGTTTCAACAATTTCAACTACAGGGGTCAAATTTAAATGATCATTAAGTTTCCCTGAAATTACGTGGTGGTCACTAATTTAAGCACTATTCGGGAGACATTGCCGAAATATCCAGCACTTGGCGCAGTCGGTTACATTCAACACCGAATTTCAGTACAAGTGCTTATGACCCTGTCATTACGGGTACACTTCTCCGTTGATCACCATCTGTGCAATGCTGCGGCTTCTGAGTCTAAATATTATTATGATTTTCAATTCTCTTTTTCCTTCTTATTCTCATACGCGCAGTTCAGCGATCTTTTATACCGACAAAACTCAAACTGTAAAATGAGTTCTTAAGAGACCAAATCAAATTTTCGTACGAAATTATGACTGCAAAAAAAATATTTAATGAAATATCGCTGATAAAAGAAAAGTTTTCTTCCTTCTATCAGGAGCTGCTTTCCCTGATTATCTACTTAGTATCTACTAGTATTTAGTCTTTTTTCTCAACTTTGATATCAACAACCAAAGTTGATTAGATGAAATTGCTGCGTTTTTACTGCTAAAATGACTATAAACAGAAGAATTTAAAACATGGTTTCCGAAGATCTTTAGTTAAACGTTTATTAGCTTAAATAACACGTTGCACTTATACATTTTGTCTACATATGTTTGAGAAATAACTCTTAGGATAAAACGTCAATATTACCGTATCTCAGAACAGCAATGGAGTTTAAAAAATTAATGTTTATTTACCTCAAAGTCAATATGAAAATGACTTCATGGGCATTGCTTGTTGAAAAATGTTGTTACAGATCATAATACAAATTTAGAGAGCAATCTCGTTTTTCTTCGGAATCAATGATGATCAATGCGCAATACGTTTGAATTGTGAATAAATGAGCTTTAAAAGTTTTATTTATAAGTTTTATTTATCACAACTTAGCAAAAACCGTTTTATTACCATCGAAAACTGTCATAAGTTGAATTAAAAACCAGTTTCAATTGATTAACTTCCTCTTGAAAACTTAGTGTGTGTTGCAGTAGGGAACTTTTCAAACATTAGCGTGTTTACAGGGCATCTCAAAAAATATGCTCGGTGTTTGGTTGTCCGGACCGTATTTCAACCGTTTTGATATAAGAGTTTATCAACACATTTGCAAGTTTAACGAATTAAATCAAGCAAAAGAAAATCAAATTGAAGAGAATAAAACACCTTAAAATAAATCTTAATTACGCCTGAAGTTAAAGAATATGAATTATCGTCAATCATAGGATGATAACATATTGTGCACACTGTGTTGTGTGATGCAGCTGATGATGTTCTTTTCCTGTGCAGGAATGTTGAATACTGCTTCATTCCGCTCAATATTTTCTTGCCACGCTGCAGTCTGAGCCAAAATGACTTCCGTGTACTCTTTAAGAAGTGTTCCGAATTCAATGTTAACATTTTCTGCGAGCATTCGTCTCTACCTACTAGCGTTAAATCTGACCTTGAATTAATGGCAAAAAATCACGAAAGCCAAATTTCTATCCACTGGAGCATTCCTCTCGAATGTACCTAAATAACGAGCCAGTTTACCTTATTGTAAAACGACACATTATTTTTACGTGTCTGTAAGTCAGGTTCATCGCTTGATTGATTGTACATTATTCAATCTTTCGAAAGAATAAAATCTTAAAAAAAGATGCACTGAATCAAGAAAAGCAATCTGGTTATTGCGTTTAAGACTCTAAGTATTGTTGTTCTTAGCACGAGTTTAGTACTTGAATTGGTTGTTAAAAATGCTCGGTCACTGGAAATTATTTCCAGTGCGTTGCTGAGCTGCATACCGCTGAGATTCAAGTGGAAAACATTCTTTCTGTTGTTTCCGTATTGATGTTTATTGCATTACCAGATAAGTCAATGAGCTTCTTTTGATTCAATATTACATCGATTGAAAATTTAATGGATTCGTATTTATTCAACTGAGTTTACTGATATGTGCCATGTACTCGTATTTATTCAACGTTGAAACGACTGATAGTTATTAAATTGTGCTCGTATTGTTTCAATATTGCCTTGGTAAATAATTCGAGATCATTTGATCAGTAAACTCTTAAGATGAAGATCAGGACCATATTGAGCAACATACAACGAGCACGTGTCGTGAATCATAAATTTTTCATATACAATAAATCATTGGTACAGAGTTGCTGCATACCCTAACGTTCCATTTTCCGAGTCACGTGTTCTGAGGGTGCTTATGAATATAATACTGTTCTTTATCATGTCGAAAGACACTATCCTTGTGGGTGATTCTTTTTTGTATCTTCTAGATTAGTTCTTCAGAATTATTTTCAAACGTTTGCATTAATGTTTTGAATACGTCTAATGTAGACTTATTTCCTCTAAAATTTATTTACATCCAATTTAGTTGTCAAATTCAGTGAAATTAATTTTCTGTTCAATTTTATTCTAATTATTCGATCAGATTAATTCTTAATTCAATTTCAGTTTAGTTTTTCTCCAAGTTGATTTGTGTCACAGTGGCTTGATTTGAACGTGTTCGAAACTTGCCCTGTTTTGTGTCACTTTACTGACGTTTGTGAAATGAATTTAAGTGAGGCGTTCTTTATATTTCATTCCTCATTGAACAGCTTCCTTCATTCGAAATGAGACCAAAAAGAGTGTGAAAAGCTTTTGCCCCTGTCGTGTTTCATGTGTAGAATAGTATTGGGTTTGAGCTGATAATACTTCTTATAAGGTAAATGCATAGAATTGAATAAAATCTACTTTCTAGTATAGAAAGGATTTAAGAGTTTCCAGAAATGATTTCCGAGGCTCAAGAATGCCATTGAACCATAACTTGAAAGGAAAACAACATTGCTGACTCGGTAATTCAAAACATCCCGCAGAATATAAAGATAATGTACATAGTTTACTGAAGAAAATAGAGCATAAAAAATTAAAATTGATTTAAAAAACATTTCATTGCGTATTAACTAAATAAAATGATTGGTGGAACGTAAAAAACTCACAGCCGACTCAAAGAGCCACTTCATTGCGTAGTGGGAATCAAAATTTTCATTGGTAGTTTCCTCCTTATCATAACATGTATTAGATATTTTATTCGGACAATACCACGGCAGCATGGAGCTGTAACTGTGGCAGGGTTCGACTACTTGGCGGATGTAAATCGTTTTTTAGGAATTTTTATCGCGGACCTAAAGCCTGTCATTTTACCTTACATTCATACTGCTTAATTCTTTATTCATATGCGAAACGTGCAGGTGAGTGACTAATTAGAGAAGAGTAAACAATTTTATCTCGTTTACTTCTTTCTTCAACGGCTTGCAAAAGCTGTAGCAGGTATATCTTTCACAAATATAATATTATTTTCTTCTCTATTCGTTTGATTTCGTCATGAAAAAATCTATATCTCATCGACGGTCAAACAGAAAATTTTAAGAATATGAGTGTTCAGTGGGGTGATGTCATTTGAAGTAATTTTCAAATTATAAATACTTGCCCTGGCTCTCTGTAGGCCTGAATTCACAAGTATCAGTGCTATTATCTACTGTATTAAAGGCTCATTCAAATCAATTGGAGAGTTATAAGGCGTATGATTTTGTGAGAAAGTGTGAAGCAAGACGAACAGGATGAAAAAACAGAGAAGCGATAGAAAGAATTATAAGAAAATTGAGCGAAGCTAAGTGGGTTCGATTGTTCATTTGCTGTTTATATGCACATTGTATGCTGTGGGGCAGTGGTTCCCAAATTTTTCCAGCTTGCTACCCAATTTGATAGGCCACATTAGGCATGTTACCCTTTCGGCAAAGTGAGTTCAACTTCAATATATAAAAAATTATATATATATGTATATAAATCAAACACGAGTGGTTTTTTATATCATTTTTTGTACTTGACCTTTGTGCACCTCTAATGGCTATTGCCAAAAATGTCAAAATCATTGGGATGGTTGGAGTTGTATGCTTGAAGCCAGTTGGATAATTCATGTCTTCACAGTTGGAACAGCTAGTTTGACATCATTTGCAACATTCTAGCGATTTTTTGTTTTCATCCCCAGCACAACCGAGAGCCCCTTCTCGCAGAGAGACGTTGGTGGCAATCATACCAACAACATCTGGGCTCTCTTGAGATGACTTGGCTAGTCAGCTGGTCGTGAAATTTAAAATTTACCTGCCTTGGGGCTTTATTTACTGAGTCATCATTGTTACTGAGTGACTTATTACGTCCTAAAGCATACATGCCAAAATACTTTTAAACTTCAACATAGTTAAGGACATTGTTCTTCTTTTTTATTCGTGTTTTAGTCTCTGATGTTCATTATTACTTGGATTAACCATATTACTTGATTAATTTTTACTGGTTGATTTCAGAACATTTCATAATAGGATTAGGTAATCATCCATCCTCATGCTAAGTACAACAAAAGTCCTTGAAATTCAAAATTTTTGACTTGTTTTGTGTTCCCTCCATTACCCCCGAAAAATTGTAAATTACTCCCCAGATGGTAATTCATGCCTAGTTTGGGAACAACTGATTTAAAGGAACGAACCTGGTGTCTAGAGTTGACTTAGCCCAATCTTCAAATCGAATAGTCCCTTCTCTTCCCTGAATGAAAACGTCTCTGCAATGGGTAATTGCGGTTTGTCACTGAATTTCCACTAACTGAGTGGAATACTTGTGTCAGAAATACCTCAGAAGTCGAACACTATCTGCTCTACAAAAGTGGTCGAGTTTTGAACGGTTGTCAACCGAATGAATTTCCCAAGGAAGAAATAACTGAAACGTAATTAAAGTGTCCAAGCCTGGGGTATTCTTTAGTAAATCCTCGTATATTTGGAGCGCCTTCTCACAGATGAGCGCTAGTATCGCGAAACTGTTGCTCATCTTAGAAGATCAGCAATAATTTCCTTACTCCTCAAATATCTGAGGCCTCTTCTCCGTCAATAAGGTTACTCATTTTGCAACAATCGTTGATTTGAGCTCTTCTTTCTTCTTTAAAAAGTTGAAATCGTCGATTTAGCCTGGAGTAAGCCATACTGTACTGCGTAGCCAGATCTAATACACGCAATCTACTTTCAAATTTTGCAATAATTTCTTTCTTCAGTTTGATCGTTGTTCTAACATTTTCCCCCTTCTCTCTCCCATAACACTAACATACTTTTTCAGACCCATTTTTACCGGTTTAGAAACGCAAACTTACTAAATACGTAGGAAATGAATTAGCGTACAACGCTGCGCAAGTTCATGAGTGACCAGAACAACGGACGGCGCATGACTGACGACGCTCTACTTGGAGCGCTGTCCACTCGGCTTGGTTCGACTTCCGAAGGCTTGAATGGGCTTCCGGGCTGAAAATTGCTCGAATTCTTTGGTTGACTTTAAGTTTGCTCCACTTTTAAGTTATTCGACTTCAGAGGTATTATTGAATTGGGGCTGAAAAGTGATAGGTACAAATTCAGATAGCAGGCATGGACACGCAAAATGACCTATTTTTTTCACTTACTAAATATTTCAAAACTTTTTGGTTTTCTAAATACTGAGATTTAATGTTTTAACTTTCGGACTCAGTTTATCCTATTGTTGGCGTTCCGCCCCTAAAGGACCACACATCGTCCTTTACGCAAACATGGAAGCCTCAACGTAATTAGGGAGATTAGGGTCCGTGCATGGAGTAACGTGATTCGGTTTAGGATGACGCTGTACAATATTTTCGTAACAAGCTTCATGCAAGCACTCGAGCTGCAATAGGTGACCATGGAATAACAAACCACATCAACGTATGACATGTTGACAATAACAGTATTCTATATCCCTACCGTTTGAAGAAAGTTCCGGATCTACTCACAACGGATTGCATCTCTAGAGTGCAGCTTACACGCTAAGGCCTGAGACCAGAGCAAGACAATGAAAATTTCTTGAAGCAGTTTTACCACACCCACGAAGCCACTTTTACACTCAACGGGACGTTCAACACACATGCCTTGCACGACTTGAACGAGGATTGGGCCCTGGGTTCAACTACAAACATGGTTTAGTGTCGATGTGTGATGTGTGGGCTGGTATAGTCAGCGACTGTCTAATTGGGCCGTATTTGATGCTTCTCATGTAAATTCACCATTTTGCACCACATTTTGAGCGATCCGCTGCTTGATGTGGTTTTAGTTACTTGCCAAGCAAACACAAGTCTAATTTTTTCGCCACCTGCATGCATGTTTTTTGCCTGGTGTGATTTAATCGCTTAAATCGCTTAGGGGGCGAAAACCATGCATGCGGTGGATGAAAAGTTAGAGAGGGATGTTGTTCACACCCGATGCCCTATTCTTTCTACTGCAGTGTTATTCATTATTTTTTGCAAGAGAGCCCCTTCTGCTAAACGCATTGATTGAGAGAACCGCTGCTTCTGCAAGTTAGCGTATGTTTTATAAAGTATATAATAATTCATTAATTTATATATTTTTCGAGAGCCGTGAATTGAGTCATTTCGATGAAGGCCATTGTTCTACTGGATCCTCGCCAATCTCTCAACGATGTATTTCCGAACAAGTTTGTAGGGCGTAACGTACCAATGGCCCGGCCTTCTAAATTCCCTCATATGAGTCCTCTAAATATCTTTCTGTGTGGCTACATGATATCATTAACTTCTGAAACTCTGGTGAAGCCCGTGATGTATCTTGTCTCAAGGATAGCGGTAACAGCAGGGAACATTGCACTTGAATTAAAATTGTTTATCGTGTCCCGTAATCCATTCGGAACAGGTGCTGACTCAGAGGGCAGGCATTTCGGACAATTTGTTGAATAAAAGTTTGAGAAAGTTTGTTCGACAATACACCGTTTTCTCGGATATTCGTTTCCTTTTTCATGATGACATAACTCAGATATGGAAAGGTTAAAGGTTAACATCGGCATCTTTGGGATGCTTTATTTCCAATCAAGCCTGATACATATGATCTAAGCATTGGTTTTTCAAATGTCTTATAACTAACCCTATATATAGGACACCATGACGGTTCCCCCGTAAAGCCGGTACCCATTTTCGACACCTGGGTTGAGTGGGGTATTGTGCTTGAGCTTTTCCTTATACCCAACGGGGAAAATCTCCGCGCCAGCACCGGGATACGAACCCGCGACTCCAACATACGAGCCCGATCCCTTAACCACTGTACCACGGAGAGCACAAAGGTACAGTGGTTAGGAGAAGGAGAGCACAAAGGAAAGGTTATTTTCTGTGCCTTAAGGTTAACTTAAAACCTGTTTCAAAACTAAAGGGCTGTAAAATGTTTTTGATTTGTGAAATTTTTTATTTTTATGTCTCATTGACTACTTTCAAAGATTGTACATTTAATGTTTTCACCCTTTTATAGAATAAAACAATAAAAACTACCGTATTTCCAATCAAAGTGAAGAAGAAATCAAGAATTCAGAAAACATTGTATAGTTGCTTATTACAAACCTCCTAAAGTTTTGTGGCCCATGTCTAAATTAACACACACTAAGCAATGTTAGTTCTAATTTCCTTCATTCATGTATTAGTTCCAATATAACAAATTAGAACATAGTAAATTCTTCATGATGAAAAGATCGCTTTCGCTAACGAACATTTTGTAATTATGAATAAATACGCACACAGCATTCAAAATGTAAAACTGAGCGCCATCAGGTTTATTGCAGTTGGGCTTATTATTTAATTGCACTTACGAATATATTTCAGTAACTCTCAAAATTTTCAGATTCCGACACTCCTGTCTAATTGTGGTAATTATCTGTCAGTTATTCTACTTTGATAGTTCAATTTGATACAGTGTAAGAAGAGAGCGTTCAATAAAAGACATTTATTTTGATTGAATCATTGAAGGGGGATCAATCAAATGTAATGCTTTCATTTCAAATTAGCAGAGAGTTCCATAGTAAACTTCAGTTTTTTTGCCGATTGCTACTTTTCAGACAGAAGAATTCAGTAAGAAGAGTGGACTAAAGGAACGGTATGCCTACGGTACGCGGTGATAGCATAAGCTATCACTGAACTTTCTGCAAATAAAAATAAATTATGGAATAAACTTCTAAAACATATTTCGATACAATATCGAAATTTTTCAATGCCTGAAATTAGTGTCTAACCTTTCGGGAAGGAAATAACGAGTAATGCAAATTTAAATATTCAATTACCGCATATTATAATAGTTTTAATGTGAGCATCAGAAGTAACCGCTCTAAGGGGCTCACCCGGTCAGATGCGACTTACGGTCGGCGAATACGAATAGGCGGAAGCCCAATAAAGCTAGTTTTACAGAGATTCAATAGCGAGAATTTTCACGCTATACGAGCTAAGTTTGTAAATTCAAGAGTTGATTTCGATAGCCCACAGCCTCCTGAGTTAAATGTGAAGTTGAAGAGTTTTCTCGAACGGCAACAAAGCCTAAGTTAAATTTGAACGAGAGTTTAAATTTTAAGGCTTCCTCCAACAAGTTTTACTATCTCTCTCCACAAACCAAAGAATACTAGGTTCCTCGAGTTGATTTCGTTACATTTGAAACAGACCAAAGTCTGCAAGGAACACAGAAAACAGTGTAATGTGATAACAGTGTTCAACAAAAATTAATGTGGAGAGTGACAAGAGATCTTCCGTTCTCGAGTTATTCCAGGGTGCACGACGACATCAAGCCCTGCTCCTGCTGCCAGTGAGATCAACGAATGCAGCGCACGCTTCGAAGTGGCTGGCGCTACAACGAAAGTCTTGGCAAGAACTCAACGCGGTAGAATTCAAGGGGTCATAATAAACGACCAAGCCAGTCAGCTATACCAATGCTGCAGAACAAAAAACAAACGGTGAAACTTTGAAATAAACGCAAATAAGGATCTAAATTGTTACCAAATATATTAGGATATTTCGAACATTAACCCACCGACGGGAAACGGGTGGCTTTCCGAAGTAGAGGCTTCAACACGAAGCAAGATAGAATCGGAACAGAAACCGTCGCGACGTTAAATACTGTACGAGTATAGGCACAGTTAGATAACAGGAAGAAAAGGGACAAGACTATGGCAATAGTACAATGAACATTACAACTCTAACCCACCTACAGGAAGCTGAGGCCTTTTCGAGAAGTAGCAGACCCGAAGCGAGAAAACTGAACTGCAGTCTAAGGACATTGATATTACCCGTGATTAGAAAGACAGTTTAGAGCGCGAAATAGGGGGCGCGAGAGTTCAATATGCGATTTGCGAACAGATTAACTCTTAGATTTTAGCAAGGCGACTAACTCACCTAAAGAATGGTAGTCTTCAGTGGAAAACGTTCGGGAACAAGAAAAAGTATTTTGAGGGAAATATAGCGAGAGGAAGCAAATTCCATCTTAGAAAAGAAAAGTTCGAGGTTCATTTGATGGAAATTAGATAAGAATTTGATCAGCGCTGTGCTCTGATGAGAAGGTCAGATACGACCTCCACTTTTAGAAGAGCCAAGCACTTATACAATTTAATTTGATTTGATTGAATTCGAATTCATTCGATTTGATTTGATTCGAATTCATTCGATTTGATTTGATTCGAATTCATTCGATTTGATTTGATTCGAATTCATTCGATTTGATTTGATTCGAATTCATTCGATTTGATTTGATTCGAATTCATTCAATTTGTTTCAAATTCATTCGATTTGATTCGTATTCATTCGATTTGATTCGAATTCATTCGATTTGATTCGAATTCATTCGATTTGATTCGAATTCATTCGATTTGATTCGAATTCATTCGATTTGATTCGAATTCATTCGATTTGATTTGATTCGAATTCATTTGATTTGATTTGATTCGAATTCATTCGATTTGATTCGAATGCATTCGATTTGATTTGAATTCATTCCATTTGATTTGAATTCATTCGATTTGATTCGAATTCATTCGATTTGATTCGAATTCATTCGATTTGATTTGAATTCATTCGATTTGATTTGAATTCATTCGAATTCATTCGATTTGATTCGAATTCATTCGATTTGATTCGAATGCATTCGATTTGATTCGAATGCATTCGATTTGATTCGAATTCATTCGATTTGATTCGAATTCATTCGATTTGATTCCAATTCATTCGATTGGATTCGAATTCATTCGATTTGGTTCGAATTCATTCGATTTGATTCGAATTCATTCGATTTGTTTCAAATTCATTCGATTTGATTCGAATTCATTCGATTTGATTCGAATTCGTTCGATTTGATTCGAATTCATTCGATTTGATTCGAATTCGTTCGATTTGATTCGAATTCGTTCGATTTGATTCGAATTCGTTCGATTTGATTCGAATTCGATCGATTTGATTCGAATTCGTTCGATTTGATTCGAATTCGTTCGATTTGATTCGAATTCGTTCGATTTAATTCGAATTCGTTCGATTTGATTCGAATTCACTCGATTTGATTCGAATTCGTTCGATTTGATTCGAATTCATTCGATTTGATTCGAATTCATTCGATTTGATTCGAATTTATTCGATTTGATTAGACTTGTTTCGAATTCATTCGATTTGATCGATGGAGTACGCCAATATGAAAATTGGTGCGTAGAACACAACACAACAAAAATTGAAAGAAACGCTAATTACTGTAACTTAAAAGATAGAAAGAATGAAACAAATGAAGTTAAAGTTGCCAGAGGAACTGCGCCACGTAACAAGGCAACTTAGATCAAGACGTACACAACAGTCAACAGAACGATTGAAGAATAGGGGCGACACATTGGTTAGACCCTACCATTGTGAAAGTTACGTCACCCGACGTCGCCGAAGTTGGTTCGGAGCACAACCACAAGCAAGGATCGAAAGCTCGTGCAGAACAAGCTCTAACAGGGAACTGAAAGAATCTGCAGGCCGAGCCGCTGCACAACCCGAGGTCACCTCACTTAGAGAATAAAGGTTCAAATTAAATTCGAAATGATAAAAATTCAAGGTAATGCTTTCCAACTTTGATTTTAGGACTTGTCATTTAAATTCTAATTCGTTTCATTTAATTTATTTATTTTAATTTATTTATTCAATTTTTTTTTCATTTTAACTCGTAGAAAATGTCGAACAATTTTCGACAAAAACTGTGATCATTGAGAATTTAATTTTTTAAAGCTAAGTTCTCAAATTATTAGTGAGGAAAAAGTTTATTATTTCTGTTATGACACATACGTTCTCATATATGGAAAACGAACAAATGTTCAAAATAAATGCTTGTGATAACGGTTATGTTGGAACTTCTATACTACATCCATACGTTCGTTCCAAAATTGTTTAAATGTTCAGGAGAAATACTTCAAGGATCGATAATGTCACTATTTACTTCTGTCCTTAACACTCCTGTTTGAAAACCGTGTGAATGTTCAGGATAAATGCTAATAACATCGATTATGTAAACTTTGCTCATGAACTCAATAACGTCTGTTTGAAAACTATATAGATTTTCCAGAGAAATGTTTACAAAGTCGATTATGAAGGTATAGGGCCTACCTACTCTTGTAGAGAATACTAACTTCTGATTGAAAACCATATGGAAATTTAGGAAAAATGCTTATGATATCGACTATGTATAGTTGTGTGAACTTACTCCTGCACTATAAGCCTACTAATGTTTGAAAAACATTAGACTATTCTCGAGAAATGATAATGACATCGATTATGACAGTGTTGATGATGGTCACCAAGGTAGAGGTGCACGATGCTATGCCACCATCATCGACCAGCAGCTTTTCGTGTGAAGCTGACTGCGGTCGTCAAGCAACCATCAGTCAACAACATCTGTACCTCGCTTGTGGGCACATAGTCGTTCTTGCTGTCGGTGGATCGAGACACATCAATGATATGTTGTACAACAGTTGCAAAAATTGTGTGAAAAAACTGATCAAAAAATATAAGCCATGAACCTGTGTAAGATATGAATTAGAAACAATGTTAAAACGTACATTGTTTACTGGAAACGTTTCAGAATATTAGAATTCCATCTTCAATGCTGGAAAATGAAAGAGAAAAAAAAAACAAAACCTAAGGGGAGCATCCCCCCAAAATTGAGAAATTTGTAGGAATATTGATATAAGCTGCCATAGGAAATGTAAGAGGTCAGGTACATCCTGTGAAAAAATTAGGTTCGTACGTTTGCTCGTTCGCCCGCTACGGGGGTTTGAAGTATGGGAGGGGAGGGGAGGGGGGAAGTTGTTTTTGTCATATTGCACCCTACCTCTGCTGTTTCTTCACGGCGCGACATAGAACCCAGTAATACCTTGGTCTTTTCGCCCCCAATGACACCAAAATCCTCACTGTAACTGAACTGTAGGAGATGCATTTTGAAACCCGAAAATTCCGTCATCTATGAATATCTCATTTTCTTTGAAGAAAATTGTAGTTTTACACTAAGGCAAAGAGTTTCCTCTTTGCATTTTCTATCCGTATACCAAATTTCATTGCTCTAGATGCGATAACGAAAAAATTTGTCCGTATGAGTGACACTTCCCTCAAAATACGCAGAAAAGATTATAAAATGCAGAAAAATGCTTCAATAAAAACCTAGACCTAACTCTCAATCAAACATGAGTTGAACCGACACGACCCTCACTCGCTTACTTGCACAACTATGCACAATCACACATAACCACGCACAAGTAGACACAAACACGCACAAGTGTTCACAACTACATATTTTCACATGGAGACATCCTAACATACTCAGACCATCGTGCCCTCACACATTTACTCACTCATAAATATATCAGTAGGTTGAAGCATTGTACAGCTTACCTGCACTTTAGTTTTAATTTCGGTTAGTCTTATGAGTGGATATGAACAAACATTTCAAAACTCGATGTTGTTCATTATTTACACTGCAGAGAATCGAGAAATTGTTTTTTTTGAAGGATGATTGGAATGCTAAAAATGATCTCGAATTGTTAAATGAGGAGAAAGAATATGTGATAGGTTTAAT
Source organism: Morinoia aosen (assembly GCA_030386875.1). NCBI lineage: Eukaryota > Metazoa > Arthropoda > Malacostraca > Amphipoda > Talitridae > Morinoia > Morinoia aosen. The sequence continues at coordinate 102,100,681 of CM059576.1, read as the reverse complement.
GGGAAATTCCTGGATGTTGGTCACGTCTAATAATAATTATTGTTGATGTTGGGTACTACCAACATGAGTCAACCTGCAGCATCACACTTTCAAAATTGTACTCTTGCGCTACACAGGCATTTCTCCAGTCGCTTCTTTCTTTTAAGGGGAGGGTCACCCCAAAAATTAGGAAATACTTCGAAATATTGATCTTAGCTGCTTTGGGAGGTGTAAAAGGTCAGGTACATCCTGCGAAAAAAACGAGGTTTGCACGTGTTGTATAGTGACGCTCTTGTGATATTTATGGAGGTTCCGGCTGCGGAGATTTATGAGTCTCGCTCGCTCGGCACGGTCACATGTATAGATAGAGCATCCGGCGAACAGCCGATGCGCGCCTGGTATTTACGAGCGCCGGATAGGTCGGAAGCGCCCCTTCTGCCGGGCGGAAGCTCATTGTTCGAACTAGACTTAAGAGCAACCTGTGTGAACTAGAGATCAGTACAATACTAGTAGTCCTGCTGTTCGTTTTGCTATCCTCTTGCCTGGTTTACGGCTAGGCTAACCGATCTACAAGTGCTGTCCAGTAAACCTTATATCTTGCTGAAATTCCAAGATATTACAATTGACGACGAGGCTTCGAACTTGCGAAGTGAATTTGAACTTTAAAAGTGCTCTGAAATTAAGATGGCGTATTCTACAGTCAGCTGCCCTCCGTTCGACGTGGAAGTGGAAACAGTGAGTGAATTCTTGGAGCGCTGGAAAGTACAAAGTGCAGACGCTCTTCAGAAAGCAGGAAATAATGGCGGTAAAAAAGCTAGTATTTTAATCAAAGCTTTGCCTGTAAACATAATTACTGATCTACAACGAAGAATTAAACCTACGTTACTCACTGAGGCTACATATGAGGAACTTGAAGAAAAATTAACACAGCAATTTGAAATTAAAAAATCCATCGTCGGTGCATCGGTTACATTTCTAAATAGAAAACAAGGTGCTAATGAATCCATAGAAAGTTATGCTAAAACGTTAAATGACTTAGCATCTGCATGCAATTATGGTAATTGCTGTCGTGATCGTTTATTAAGAGATGCCTTCGTGGCTGGGCTACACTCAGCGCAAATTCTCAGCGCGGTTCTACAGAAGTGCGATAGCAAGTCCTTTAACGAATGCGTTGAACACGCAAAACTTATCGAACAATTAAGCTCCGACGCTCAAGATATCATTCGTGAGGATTCATCTTCATCGTATTTCACTACAGAAAAACTCCCGCCGAACTACATATGCATTCGCTGCGGAACCAAGCAAAAGCATCTTGCAAAGAATTGCTATGCTTTGAAATTGAAATGTCACACATGTGGAAAATTAGGCCACATCTCTAAGGTTTGCAAATCTACAACTGCAGCTCGGCCTCCTCCTGCAATGCCTACACGAAGGGGACATACACAAGGAGAATTTGACGCAGCTCGCACTTACACAGTGCAGTCGGGAAGAAGCGGTTGCTGTGGCAACGTTGGGAGAGAAGACGTGTTAATGAAGAATTCACGGATGCCTCTACAGAAGAACGAAGCTGTGTTGCAAAAACCTGGGAACGAAGGTGGTGACGGTAATCATCTACATGAGTGTTCTGATTATTCCCCAAATGATTCTAATTTTTTAGAGTAAACACCACTGTAATTCCCGTCACTAAAGAGCCCACTATGATTGCATGCAACTTAAATAGTAAACCTGTTGAATTCCTGTTGGATAACGGCAGTGCCGTGTCAACTATACGTAAAAGAGATGCAATCAAAGTTGGTGCTGTGGTAAATCCTACATGCATCAAAATTCTCGGGTACAGTGGTGTCTCGGTAAACCTGCTTGGTCAAGCTTCAGTAACTGTCATGTACCATAATGTTAGTTTTAATCATAAGTTTCTCATTGTGGAGAATGATAGAATCAACTTACTGGGCCGAGATATTTGTTCTAAACTAAACGTAAACATTGTCATTCCTGATAAATACGACTCCATAAATAAAACGGATTGTCATAGTTTGCCGAAAAGTTTGTCGTTAAAATATGACGAATATTTGTCATCTGATTCACAGTCTAACGTTAAAGAAACAGTTCATCTTGATGTGCTGCCTAATGCAGTTCCTGTATTTTGTAAAGCACGCCCGGTTCCTGTAAGACTAAGAGACTCTGTCAAAACCGAACTGGAACGCTTGCAGAGTATGGGCAAAATCACCAAAGTGTATGATAGCCAATGGGCATCTCCTACCGCTAATGTTCTAAAGTCTGACGGCAGTGTGAGAATCTGTGGAGATTTTTCAGCTTCCATTAATAATTTTCTGAATCCAGTTCAATCTGTACTACCTGTTATTGATGATGTCATTTCTCAAGTCGGAGACGCTAAGTTTTTCTCAAAAATTGATTTGTCTAATGCGTTTTTGCAAATTCCGTTGGACGAAGAATCAAAGAAAGTTACGACCATTAACACCTCTGAAGGTCTATTTATGTACAATTACTTACCCTATGGTCTACGTGCAAGCCCCGGCATTTTTCAAGCATTCATGAATAGGACTCTGTCTGGCATCGATAACATCATTGTGTACCAGGATGACCTCCTCATTTTGACCTCGTCATATGATGATCATTTGGAAGTTCTTGACAGGGTCCTGTCTGTCCTGAGAAACGCGGGAATTCGCTTAAATCTGTCTAAATGTGCCTTTCTAACTGATCGTGTGTCTTATCTAGGGTACGTTTTCGATAACAAGGGTGTTCACCCTAACTCTGAGAAAGTAGAAGCTATTCTCAATGCTCCTGTTCCTAAAAACCTCAAACAGTTGCAAGCTTTCATCGGATTGTGTAACTTCTATAGTCGTTTTGTACCCAACTTTTCTAATGTCATGCATCCTCTGTATTCGCTGCTTAAGAAAAATGTACAGTTCCGGTGGACTCCAGAACAGGACGAAAGTGTCCAGAAAATCAAGGACATCTTTCGTTCGCATAAACCTCTAAAGTTGTTTGATCCCAACCATGAAACTCTTCTTGAAACTGATAGTTCAGGTTATGGAGTTGCTGCCATACTCATGCAACGCGTTAGTCCTTCTCATGATTGGTGTCCGGTTCAATTTGCTTCGAGATCTCTAAATGGTGCGGAACAAAACTACTCTAACATTGAAAGGGAGAGGCTTAGTGTGGTTTTTGGCGTGGAGAAATTCAAGAAATTTCTACTTGGTGCTAAGTTCATTATCCATAATGATCAAAAACCTCCTTGTGAACTTTTTGCACATAACAAGGGTGTACCTCTCAACTGTTCCGCTCGAATTCAGAGATGGGCTCTTGGACTCTCCCAGTTTGACTATGTTTTCAGATATTCGAAAGGTAAATGTAACGTAAATAGCGATTGTCTCAGTAGGCTGCCACTACCTACGACTGTAAGGGAGCTAGAACCGTACGAAATGATTTTTGCTGTGAACACTCTTGATAAAACTCCTGTCACGTGTGAAAATATAAAAACTCATACTGATATGGATAGCGAACTATGCCAACTTGAACAATACATAAAGTTTGGCATGCCTCCTAAACCTGATCCCAATTTTTCAAAATTTAAGAACCTGCTACCTCAGATGACCATCATGAAAGGTTGCATACTTTATAAAGAACGGGTTTTTATTCCCAAGTCACTGCGTAGTTTAGTCCTTGAAACATTTCATGATGGACATCCTGGCATTTGTGGCATGAAATCGTTGGCCAGATCTGTTATTTGGTTTCCCGGAATGGACAAAAATATTGAAGACATCGTAAAATGTTGTCCCCAATGTCAATTAAATCGAGCAAAACCTAAGTCTAGAAATGTAGAATGGCCTACTCCTTCTCGTCCTTTTGAACGCATTCATGTTGATCACTTTTTCTACGAGAATAAAATTGTTTTCATTGCTGTAGATGCATTATCTAAATATATTGAATGTGAAGTGGTACCATCCACGAGTGTGTCAGATACTGTCGATGCGTTGAGAATGATTTTCAGCAGAAACGGGTTGTGTGATGTGCTCGTAAGTGATAATGCTTCTAACTTTTCATCTCAAGACTTCAAAGATTTTCTTATTTCCAACGGCATTGAGCACCTCACACCTCCGCCCTACTCTCCAGCAAGCAATGGTCAAGCTGAGAGGGGGGTAAGAGTCATTAAAGACTTGTTGAAAAAACTATCTGCTTCCGAATCGTTCCAATCCCGTCTAGCGAAAGTATTATTTCAATTGCATTGTATTCCGCATAGTGTTACAAAAATCGTTCCCTCTGTTGCGCTGAACAATCGTAAATTTATTACTTCCAAAGATAAAGTTCATCCTAAATTTTCTGTGTCCAGGTCTAAGCCTATGTATGTAACTCAATTTGATGTCGGGGATCATGTTCTCGCTCTGAATTTAAGAAATGGTCCCAAGTGGTTGAAGGGAATTATTGGTTGGAAGGGAAATTAAAGTTGCCGTTAATATCTTTCATGTTCAAATATTAGCATCAAATTTAATCTGAAAGAGACATTCAAATCAGCTGTTGCACAGTAGTTTGGAATCTACCGGGAGTGGAGCAGCATAGACTCCTGCTTTTCAGCCTGTTAACAGCTCTCCTGCGCAAAATGAACCTCGTAGATCAGGCAGAATTACCAAACCTGTAATACGAATAGGTTGTTGAGTTCCTCCTTCCCTTTGTCACATATTCATCTAAAGGGAGGGAAGTTGTTGTATAGTGACGCTCTTGGGATATTTATGGAGGTTCCGGCTGCAGAGATTTATGAGTCTCGCTCGCTCGGCACGGTCACATGTATAGAAAGAGCATCCGGCGGAACAGCCGATGCGCGCCTGGTATTTACGAGCGCCGGATAGGTCGGAAGCGCCCCTACTGCCGGGCGGAAGTTCATTGTTCGAACTAGACTTAAGAGCAAGCTGTGTGAACTAGAGATCAGTACAATACTAGTAGTCCTGCTGTTCGTTTTGCTATCCTCTTGCCTGGTTTACGGCTAGGCTAGCCGATCTACAAGTGCTGTCCAGTAAACCTTATATCTTGCTGAAATTCCAAGATATTACAACACGCTCGCTCGTTCGCCCGCTACAGGGGTTTGAAGACTGAGGGGGAGGGAAGGGGGAGGTGGTATTTCGTCATATTACACCCCACCTCTGCTGTTTCTTCAGGGCGCGACGTTGCAATGTCATCTCCTATGTTTCTCTATTACCGTATAAAGTTTTCAAGAGTCCAGGCTGACCCCACAAGTAATAATAATGCAAAAATGAGATTGTTTATTATTGTTTATTTTGTCTTTCTTCAAGAGTTTGAATTTTGGGTTTTCAAAATGTATCCCCTCCCACAGTTTAGAAGCTACAGTGATGATTTTGGTATCATTGGATGCGGAAAGACCTTGAAATAATGGGATGTAAATGGGAAATACAAAATTCGTTACGATTAAAAATTGTGATGTCACATGTACAAAATTTTACCAAAAAATGATGGTGGTTTTTAATATTTTTAATTTTGAAATATTAATTTGGAGAATGCCAGTTCACACTTTGTAATGCCCTAGTATTTCCGCATCCAATGACACATCAATCATCACTGTAACTTGAAAACTGCAGGAGAAGATGCATTTTGGAAGCTCTAAATTCCGTTTTCTATGAATATCTAATGTTTTATGAAGAAAATTGCAGTTTTAGACCCATGCAAAAAGTTTTCTTTTTAAATTTGCTATCAGTACACCAAATTTCACTGCTCTAGGCTTAATAACAAAAAAGTTTGTCCGTATGAGGGACGCTCCCCTCAACTATGTTCAGGTTCAAATACTGTACATAAATGTTATTTACCAAGGATGAAATTTTAACGAGCAAGTCGGCTGGTTCTTCAAAGAACCCATTTCATCACAGTGAACAGTATCAGAGAAAAAAGGACAAGAAGACCTTCACCATAGAGGCTGTTTATCAAATCAGAAGCTGATGCAGTTACTGTGATAGCGGTAATATCTCTGAGGGACACCGAAAGAACTGAAAAGCATCGTTCTTCTTTGCATGGTGTTATTAAGTTCAAAGTGTTTCTCGCGAGAACAGAAACAATTTATTGATAAATTTATGCGAAAATAAATAATTTTTTTCTAAATAATTTTACGCTCTGTGAATTTCCCATATTTCTAGATGTGTAAATTACACTTGAAATGTGTCAATGACTTTTCATTAGCGTATTATTATTGATGATAGGTACTATTATTCTATATCTGTACCTAAATAACTCATGAGCAAATATCCTAATCACTACTTTCCACCTACATAAAATGTTTAGTCAGTCCTTTCATAACCTAGAGCCGATGGGTTGAATTTCAAAGCAATAAGGGACTTTTAATTCTAATTTTGATTCCGGTTCTGTTAACATGGGCCTAACGTCAGGTTTTGAATTGATTACATTTTTATCAGAAGCTCTACAAACTCGAAGAGTAATATTTCTGAACACAAATCTTCATCATTACGAATTCTGTAAAATGCTGAATGGCATTTATGTTATTGATGAATACAGGATAAAAATGAACATTCATAATATTTTCAGACGTTGGGTAAAAAAGCGTTACGTTTCGTAGACTGAAGAGTAGCCAAAACATTTTTATAGTTTATACATGTCTTGAGAATAAGAGAAGACAGATTATGATCATGTTCTTTATTACTATATAAAGATTACTCACCATTGTTAGAATTTGATGAATTTTGTTTTAGAAAATTGTCATACATGAATCGTCGAATGATTTATAATTTCCTGCTTATTATTTTTCGCTACTGACAAAATTTTGAGAAGAACATTACCATGCCACTCATGTACCTCTTTTGGTGCTTCCTAAGGCCTTGGAGCTCGTCATACTGATTTGACTGCAAGTATGCTTCTGAATATGAATAACTTGACTTTCAGGTTGAAGTCTTTTCCAAGAGATAAATTCGCACTAAATAACATTTGGACAGAAGAATGTTCTTTGAAATAAACAACGCTCAAAACTTAGCAAGTGTTTTTGCATGAAAAAAATCGAGGAATGTATTCGATGATATGTGTACATAAACACTACAGGAAGAAATAAGAGCTTGCCTCTCTCTCGAAATTTATAGTTGAAATTGTTAGTTTAGCAAATGAATGGTCGTCCCTATAATTTTTAATGTAGTCATCGGCTCATTTATTTTTCATGTGTCAAGCAGTAGTGGATTAGAATTACATCTACAACTGAGCAAATACAGTTGCTATTGACAAACGTAAAATAAGGAAATAAAAATAAAAATTGCAGTTACTTATCGTTGTATCCTATTGGCATTTTCTTAATGAATCAATTTCTGCAATAATATTTCATACATATTCAAAATTGTAAAGGCTCTGGAACATATCTAATTACTTTCGTATTTTCTTCCTTCCTTTTGAGATCTAAGTAAATATTGGTCTCATCATCTTCGCGATTGTTTTCGCATCTCACAGCATCCTATTTTTCACGCATATTGGTTAAAAACACACACTAAAAATTAGCAAAACCTCGGGCAGAATACGGAAAGTTTCATTTCAATTTACCATCATTGTGACGGTTCGATGAAGAACAGCATTTAATTAGTATTACGAATTAATTATAGAGAGAGTATTTGCTACGCACTGAAATTGAAAATTGCACCTGTTTTCTATTCACAGGAGAAGCGGAAGGACATTTGTGACATGGCCTCGGTTCAAATCGGATGCAAAATTTGCTCTCAGGATTATGATTCACAAAATCATAGACCACTCTGCCTTGATTGCGGTCACACTTTTGGAGAATTGTGCATACAAAATTTAGGACATGGTAACAACAAGATCTGCCCAACTTGTAAAAAACTGACAAACAAACCAACTGACCAGCTGCCCGTCGTATTTGCCCTCATTCCCTCTCAGGAAAGTACAACTCGGCCCTCAGATCTCATTGATGTTGTCGGTGACAAATGCAACGACCACGGATGTGTCCTCGACCGCTTTTGCGCGGAATGCGGGGAGATGGTGTGCAGAAAATGTGTCAAAAGTTTTCATGCCACCCATCGTCATGAATTTATGGATGATATTCTTCACAAGGACCCTGATGCAGCTACTCTCACAAGAGAGTTGGCGAACAAAATTGAAGCCAATATTAACAGGCTTTCAATATCAATGTCAGGGCCAATTGAAATATGTAAAATAATTGATGAAATTCCAAAATGTAAAAAAGGCATTGAAGATTGGACAGATAAACTAAGCTCGCAGAAGAAACTAGCAGAGCAGCATCTGAAAGATTGGAATGATGCAAAAAATAAATGTACGAAAGAGAAATATCAAGTTTTCAAGAAATTATGTCATCAGTGGAAAGGAGTTGTTCTCCCACCCTGCCCTGAAAAAGAACTTGCATCATTATCTAAAAAACTTGAAGAACTCAACAAATGCGCCGCACATTTACAGGTCAGAGCAAATGTTGAAGCCATCCAAAACTTTCGTAAAAAATATTAAGCAAAACAATGTAACATTTTTAGTAATTTGTTTCTACTAATTATGCTTGGAACGTATTTATAAGGTGATTTTCCAAAATGGATAATTCATTATAACGATCAGAGATATATTGACTCAAAAATTCAAGTGAATTCCTTCAATTTTGATCATTTAATTTACTGTACCCACATCTAATAGTTATAATATTATGATATTGTACTAAAATTATGTACGGTAAGGTTTGAAAACTGGTATCTCAAGTGGTATCTCTCAAACTGGTATCTCTCAAAACTGGTACTTCCGATTTGGTATCTCAAGATCTTGGGGTTACGTTGAGCAGGTAAATGTCTCCACATTTTGAGTACGAAGTCATATTCGAGTATAAATTTAAATGCCATTAAAAATCATTTCATAGAGAACAAAATGGAATTATTTTGTTCTCAAACGAAAAATAGTTTTTTTTATCAAGGTTATATGTTAAATTGATGTTCTCCAATTTTTTTTATTACAAAACTTCCAAAAAGGACTAAGGAAAAGAGAGGTTGATTTGAAAAGTGACAGGTTGGTTCAGTCGTGAGAAACATGATAGCAGACCCAAAACAGGGGCTAGTAAGGTTGGGAGAAAAGTGGTTTTCCGAAAGACATGAACATTTTTAGCGAATTTTGCTGGTGTCTGTATAAGTAGTTCAGTACTCTTTTGTAGAACGGTAAATAATAGTACTAAACCCTCAAACTTAAATGAAAAGGAGAAAAAGCGGGGAAAAGTATTCTCACACAATAAATTTTACGTTTGGTTGAATGTTAGCTGTTGGCAACTTAAATATTCCGGATAATTGTTCTCAATAGTTTAACTGCTTTTATGAAATACAACACGTGATAATTTACACATTTGAATTCAAGTATTTCAAAGCTATTGATGATGGATGATAAAAGAACTGAACTATTTCAGTAAAATGAATTTCAAACATTAAACATACATTTTTTAAGGAGTTTGTGAACAAACTAATTCTCTATCGCTTTTGACGTTAGTGGAACATGAATCTAGGAGATTCGTTGAACAATCTCTCGCTCAGTTACTGTTAAGTCACAGTCGCGGACTGTCATCGAAATTAAGTTGTATTTGAAATAAATATTCCACAATCTTTTCGGAAGAAAATCACTTCTTTTTATTCTGATTGGCTTTCACAAAGAAAAATTTCTTTGTTACTTAATTATTCGTAAATTTACGTAATATGACACAACCACTAACTTGCTAAGGTCATGTGCAACACGAAGATCAATGCTCCTTCTGATTAAATGATTGATATTGAAGCCTTCTGTACAAAAGTAATAGACTAAACAATCAATAGAGTAACATCATAAGTACGCGAAACTCTTCTGTTCATGAGGAAATATAACACAAGTTGTTGAAATTTTGCTTAGTAAATGTTTTTTTAAAAACTATTCTTTTGTCTGACAAAATCAAAATTACAGTGTTTGGATAAGATATTCTTTTCTTTATGAGTGAGGACGGAAGGGGCAGCTCATGCATTCCAAAATACCCCACCATCTGTGTACCTCAGAGGTAAAAACATAATGATCTGCATTGCTTCATCTATCACGGAACTGGTGCACAGCACATTATCGAAGGAAAGATATATGGTACTTTGCACTGCCACATTTTAAAGAAAAATCTCATCCGTTGTGTAAAGCGTTTTTCAAAAATCGCAAGGGAACGTTCCTAAAAGATAACGATCCCAAGCATTCTGAAAATTTCACCCGCTAATGATTGAAATAAGAAAAAACAATGCTCTCCCGTAGCCAAGAAGGAAAATCACGTTGAAGATTATGTTGATATATCTGAAAACTTGTGAGCGCCTAATTTTATCACAAAGAAATCATCTCCAAGCTGCGAGAAAAAGCAAAGGCATCACAACTAAACATTATAATTGAATTATTTGACTGCATACGTGTGTTATGAACCATTCACATTTTCCCACTAAGATCAAGACATTATCTGCCAAGAGAACAATGCAATAGGAAAGGTAAATAGGATTTGAAACGAAATAAAAGTTGACACTAGGACCCAACGTTTTATGTGTCATGCATACCTGCATTGTTTCAACCAAAAAGAGTCTCAGAGTCTGGCATGTTACGCGTAATTTCGATTATATACAATACCTGCAAAATGAACTTTTATTTCGTGGAGTTCACAGTATGCGATGCCAACTGTCCAAGGCATCGCATGAGTCAGATTGAAAAATTTCAATTTGCGCTGTTTCTCCGAATATTTCCTTCAAGTTCACAATGCAATGTAACATAATTTTAGCGCAAATGATTTCTGCGACAAAAGTGTTCATACGTTAAGCGTTGAATTGTGAACAAATGACAGAAATCAATACATTACACTACCGTTTCTCTATTTTATTCTCCAGGAGTTCATGCATAAACCTGAAGATGCTTCTGAAAGAAAAGGATTATCAAATGCGTCAGAAGATTTTCTTGACGACGGTGTTTGGTGGGTAGAAGGTGACGAGCATTCACAAGCCGCCATCTCAAGTGTGCGCGCGGGTAAAATACCGAGAGAACTTATGGTTGTCTCTTCGCCCTGGGCACCGATACAGAATTTGCCCGAAGTTCTGAATGTCCTCGGCCCTGCATGTGCTGAATGTAGCATATCAGTCATGCCATTGGACACCTTTTGGGCACCGTCAAGTACGACTGACTCTGGACACCTTCAAGCATTCGTCGAAAAGTTTGGGTAAGGAGTTATTTAATATCTTGAAAACCCAGTGTAATAATCACAGGAAAAATGAACTTCATAGAAATATTTATTTAGCACCTGAAACTGTATATGGTCGATCATGTTATAGGTACTGTAGCAGATCTTCAAGAATCTAACCCTTTTTATGAAACAAAGAATCAATCATATAGTTTCAAATCGAGGTGAACTGAAATAAGACTTTTGCGCATAATGCTTTGTCTAATCTAAATTTTTATTTAGCCGTAAAATATGGCGGTTTTATGGCTCTCCTGACGAGATGGTTACGCTCTGTCGAGTCAATCCAGAGCTTGATTACGCAGGGGTCCGTCTTGCATCCACGGCCGACGTCAACCGGTGCTCAATTCTGTCAATAACACCCAGGAGTAAGTACATATTTTAATCGTTAGATTTATCAGAAGTGTTATCTCACTTATTGAAAGTACTTTCATCAAGTGTCATAATTATTAAAACTAATAGAACCAATTTCAAACCGAATTTTTCACTTAATCTTTTAATGCTCGGTAACGTAAAGAAAATGTACATACGTACATATCATTATGTTTTTTAACATACATGATTGTTTAGCGATTTTTCAATAATTTGGTTCTATAAACTGAAAAAATAGTTTTACTGCAATGGATTTTTGCAATATTCTGTTTCTATCGCAAAAAAATTGTCTAGGTCAATGACACATCAACATCTCTAAATAACTTCACAGTATAACAAGAAAATAAAATTGATTCAAAATGAGAAATAGATGTTGACTTTCTGCCTTGACAATGATACGCGTCTTCATATATGAGCGCAATGAATTCTAAAAAGCACTTTAAGATAGTTCATGATTTCATCTGATGTGTGCTGCAGCTACCATGACCTTTTTCACTGTGGGCGAGAAATCTCTGATTTTCTGCTTAATACCACCAAGGCACAGTACTACATCTCAAAACGATAGCTTTATCGTGATCTTTATCCAAAAGTAGAAGATGTGTCAATATTTATGCTGCAGCTCCTATGCCACTGATCTAAAACCTCTCATTTGGCTACCAACAGAAGTCCTAGATTCATTCTCACGTAAAGCTACATTTCCTGACAAAAAACATGATTGAACAAATTCTGAAACCCAAAGTCAAATCAATCAGCTAATTGCATCAACCTTTCTTTCCTGTTTGAAATTAAAATTTGCGATGAAATACCTTGTTCAAACGCTAGCAGTTCAAAAGAAAAGTTCATTCATGAAATCAATGGGTTCAAAGGCCTACGTAAGTTGCCGGGTCGAACGCTAGCTAATCAAAAACAAAGGAGCTCACTGATAAGGTTGATAGATCCCGATCCATATGTCAAGATTTCCCTGAATCAATTTTGATTCAAATTACCGGTTCGAACGCTAGGTGTAGAAAGGAAAAGAAGCTTACAAAACATGCCAAAGTTAGACTTAGACAAATTATCTCAGAAAATGAATTTTATTTTACACTTCCTATATTCATCTTACGCTGTTATTCTACCGTTTTGCTTTAGCTCCAAATCCTCTGACTTGAAACCTTTCATTTAAAACCAATAAAAATAATCAATTTAAACCCACGTACACATGCCATAGGAAATGTTATGATGGGACATATCCTAAAACCGGAGCTCAAATTTCTGTGCAAACGCATCACAATTTCTTCCCTGTTTGAAATTTCAATTCAGATAAAAATTTCTGGTCTAACCGCATGCTGTTCAATAAAATTACTCATTGATGAGGTTGCAGGGTCCATGTCTCAAGATTTCCTTGAATCCATTTTTATTGAAATTGGAGATTCAAACGCTATTTGTTCAAAAACAATAGAAACACACAAACATTTTAAAGTTCGCTGTGAACAATTTTTTCCAGCAAATAGCAAGTCATTTTGCCCGTTTATTCCCCACATTCATCTTAGGCTAAACTTCTATCATTTTTGCCTTTTATATCATTGCATGAGAATGAGTCAGTTCGAAAGACTTCCAGAGTACTTTCGTTGCGTTGTCAAATCCTAAGACCACTCCCAACACCGGCCATACACGGAATGCCTTTCTCATGACCGATTTGACAGCTCAATATGTACCGAGTTGAAACTAAGTGAAATGGTTGGTAAGAATATTAGTGGGCATTTGGTAAGGATTTGAACGGAAACCCGAAAGGATATTGATGGCATAAAAAGTCTTTCTCAAAGTAAGTTTCCAAAGTAAAGAATTGTGTTGCATTAATGTCAGGGGTAAATTTCTGCGTAATATCTTGGCTTAATTTGAAAATCCGTGTTACGCCCGGAATTGTCAGTTCGTGAGGGACGAGTTATGCTCCACGCAAACTATAACTTGAGCGTTGAATTCGACGTCACATGTGCTCATGAATCACGTTGCCTTCAATTATGTTGAATGTTATCTAATGAACATTGAAAAGTCCCTATAGAGTTTATACCGATTAGAATTTTACGTTTTGGATCTTGCATTTGCGGATTTTTTTAATTCGTCCTTTTCGAGCCGAATTTTTCAAAATTGATTAAGACAGGTAAAAATACATGCGTCAGCTTCACTACCAATTTGGAAACAGATTTAGTAAAAATTAATTGATTTCAATTATATTCTACAAATTTCATGTATATTATTAGAATTTTAGCAGTGGTACACTGGTGTCTCAGCAGACATGTTAGGTAGTGTGTAGTGGGATGATAATATCCCAGTAGGCAGTCAGGGACAATAGCGTTCGAAGAATCTTGATTGCATATTTCCGTTAACGTATTTCAACAATAATTTTAGTCTGGATGAAAATTTGTAAAACACTAGAAAATATCTGTAAAAAATGGCTTCTTCAGCAGTAGCGAGTCAACTGGGCGCTATTGCTCTCGTACATTGTGCAATAGATAGCATAAAAGGGGTCGAAATAGTTGCTGAACCTATAACAGCCTGTTTTGATCTAATGTAACACATTTCTGGAATATATATATAGCCCTCTGGACTTTTAAAATATCTGGTATGACACACCTGTCCCGGCAGACTCGAAAGTGTTATCCGTGGTAAGAAGAGGATGGTGCAGATTCAGTTTTATAGTGAAGACACATTGATATAATGTTTTAATTTTTACGCTGTGTTTCGTAAAATTTTCTGGAGGAATTTTCAGCTAACATATGCATAAAAGCTGCGGTACTGTGATATCTAAAGTCAATTTATAATGTTCCTAGGTTTCGCAAATTGAGCATACCAAAAAATGTTATAGAAGTACATAAATGAATGGTTAAGTTTTATCCTTCTGTATCATTAATCAGGGGGGAAATACTAGCCCGTTAATTTCCATATAGTGAAAATATCAGGGAAATCCATCGTATATCAGCAACTACCGTAATGTTCTTGCATTATACACATTTACAAGCTGTAAGCTACCACTTCGTTTTTAAAATGTTTGGAATCCGCAAGTGAAATATTTCTCGACGCAAAATCCTATCCTTGCATTAGAAAAATATTTTTTTTTAAGTAAGATGCATTTCCCTGGAGTGTCAAGCAATTTGGGGTATTTCCATAACACAGAATCTTAATGAATGTAAATGATTGAATGCAAATACATTTTTTATCTTGGTTTTTATGTTTGTAATAAGGAGCGATCAATAAGTCAGTTTAAAGTTCTAAACGTATCAGTTCATGTTATTAATTCTGTGAGGTTATTTGTTCAGCGCACCATTTTACAATCTCATGATGAACCCTAATGAGAAAGTTATTACTATTCTACAATCTTGAACCATGCAAGACTACAACAATGTTAATTAATTGTATTTTTTGAAAATTAGTTTGAAATCCTATTCGAGAAATTTTAGTCCGCCAAAGTTAATGTTTCGCTGTTGAGCCTCCCACTACAGTGCATTTGTGAACCTATTAGTGAGTACTTGATAACTCAATGTTAAAGAAATTGTAGTCTATCGTACCTTATGCAAGTGTAGATGAACTGGTGAACAAGAAATTCCAGGAAGTAAGAATATATCAGTAGATGGACGTGTTCCCGTTGAAGAATGGAGCTTTGATCTTAATATTAGGTGAACTAATTCTGTATTTAAGGTTTGAAAAAAAACGCACATGAATCTTATTGAAAACCTATTGAAAAGGTGTGGTGCATTTCAGCAAATAATATTCGTTCTTTTGAAAGTTTGAAGTATTTATTAATCTTTATTGATTTACTGCGTGCATTGAGGTAATTTGATTAACAAACAATAGATTTGGCAAATAATCGAAAATTTTCATGTGGAATATTATTTACTGAAGTTTTCTCGTTAAATACATGCTGCACGAGATTCATGGACAAAACTATTATAATTTTATCAAAAATGACTTTGCTATAAGAAATAAGAGGGCTTCCGCTGTCGAAGACAAGAAAATGAACCGTGTTCATCCGTCCTTTATTATTCCTTAGTTTGAACTGACGCTGTTGTCGAAACGCTGTCAGGTCATTAGAAAGGCTGTCAAGGGCGAGTTTCACCCAATCCTTGTTTCGTTTGTGCAGTGTGTTACTATGAGTGAGTGAGAGTGTTACTGAGAGTGTTACTAAGAGTGCTACTAAGAGTGTGTTACTAAAGAGTGTTACTAGGAGTGTTATTAAGTTTTACCAAGAGTAAGTCCCGATTTCAACAAAGTGACGGTTAGAATCCTGCTCCAAACTACGACGAACAAGCGGTGCGCTACTCTATTCTATTCCTCAACATGAAATCAAGTTTGTTATGTAATAGCCTGGTACAGTTATTTTTTCGAGTGTTACACCTTTAATAAATGCTAAGAAAAGCCCGAGAAGGTAATTCGAGCTTCAAGCGGCGCTATAGCTATGATGGACTGTCGTTAGGTAACTGTTGTTACCGGGTACGTGGAAGGTCACAAGTAAATAAAAAACCTCGGCAGCGTAGGGTGCGTTTGAATATGCTGTTAGTTAAGAATGTATCAAGAAAAACTAGATTTACATAGATTGAGATAAGTTAAAATCAGATCAAGTGGGTTCTGGTATCTCATGTGAGAAAAATTTCAGTGATTATTTTAACATTTTTTCAGCTAATTCTTATTAATGGAAACCGATCTGGAAGCTCTGAATGATGCGCTAGCGCTACTGATGTTGTGCCTTCAATCTGACATAAGAAAAGTATTTATTGAAATATAACATGAACAATTTTTCGATCGATTCCTTTCCTCTTTGATGAAATCACGCTTACTCTGATTCCCGTTTGAACTTCAGTTGTTTGCTGCATCCAAAGTCTACCAGCAGCAGCTGGTGCTCGCATGCGGCAGTTGGGTTGGGAACCTGAAGTTTGGCATTTCCCTGACGCCAAAGCAGGAAGTGTGGATTGGTTGATATCACTCATGGAGCCTGTGATGTAAGTTTAGTAGGTGATGACCGTATATTAGAGAACTTTTAACTAAATAAGAACTGCAAACTAGAAAACTTCCATGTAGCTAAGGATCTAAGATTAGGGAACTGTTTTCCTTGTGAACACCATAGATTAGAAAGTTTTCATCAATTTATGTTAGTAGTGTACATTGAGGTATTAACTTGCATAACTAAACTGCTTTGTACGACAGAGTTATATTTTGAGTTATGTTATCACATGCCAATACGCTTGAAGCTTAGGATATTTATGACGAGCCGTGGACAGTGTCAAATCAAAATGTGGCAGCAATATTCACGAACACCAAATCGTAACTGCTCAGTAAATTTAGGCC
Organism: Morinoia aosen; assembly: GCA_030386875.1. Taxonomy (NCBI): domain Eukaryota; kingdom Metazoa; phylum Arthropoda; class Malacostraca; order Amphipoda; family Talitridae; genus Morinoia; species Morinoia aosen. Next base: position 102,083,790 of record CM059576.1, on the reverse strand, counting down.
ACATTAAACGAAAGTTGCTTATGTATCTCGTTAAGTACCTGAAAACAGTCACAGAATTAATAATGCAAGTAATACCACTCCAAACTGAAAAGTGAATCTTACTGGTCCTAATTTTGGCTGCACATTCGTTTTTTACCTGATTGGATCTGTCTCCCGCCTGCAACATATCTTTCTATCCGTGTGGTCGTAAAATTTGCGAGTCATTATAAGCGGAAAAATGTTTTTTGAAGATTAAACTCTAAAGTGTTAGTGAGCACTCTAAAAAAATTTCATCGGCAGTATTTTTGTGATATTTGCGTGTTTCTGGAAGGCCTTTTGTTTGGCCACGTGCATCTTATCTTGCCAAGCTCATTGAGATGATTGTGTTCGAAATTGATCTACGTGCTTTGGTCTAGAATTGACAGTTACGAGGAAGGTTTTGTCGAGGCAAGTATTAGGTGATAGCAGAATATATTGCACGTAGTCTATTACCAATGACAGTTACAACAATGTCACCTACAGATGTCAAGTTTAAATGATATAAAAGCTAACATCTGAATGAAATTACATGGTGTTCAGTAATTTAAGCACAAGTTGGGAGACACTGTTGAGGTATCCAGGCACTTCGCGCTCACGTTTATACTCATTACAGAATCTTAGCGAAAGTGGTCATGACCCTGTCATTACGGGTCCACTTCTCAGCGGAGTACCATCTGTTCGATGCTGCAGCTACTCAGCCTAAATACAGTTATGATTTGTCATGTTGTTTCTCTTATTTTTTACTCACGCACAGTTCAGCAACCTTTTAAACCCTCAAAACCCTAATTGTAAATTTAGTTCATATTAGCGCCTATAAAATTTTCATACGGAATAATGTATAAAATTAAATATTTTATCAATTGCCGCTGAAAAAGGAAAATTTTCTTGCTTTCTTCACGAACTGTTGCCCATGATAATTTATGTTTTTAATATTATTTAGTCTTGTTGCTTAACTTTCATATCAATAACTCATAATGATTATCTGAAAATTTTACATTAATATTGCTAAAATGACTATCATCAAAAGAATTTTGATCAGGATTTATAAGAATTTCAGTTAAACGAGTGTTAGCTCGTATAACACTTTGTACTAATTACGCATTTTGTTTTCATTTGTTTGTGAAATTATTTTAAGGATGAAGCTTCCATATAACAGTCGTTTCAAAACTGTAAACCAATAACGAAAGTGAATGTTTCAAAATTGGTGTCTTTCGATCTCCTACGATTTACCTCAAAGTCAATATGAAAATGACTTCATGGGCATTGCTTGTTGAAAAATGTTGTAACAGATCATAGTGCAAAATTTAAAGAGCAATATCGTTTTTATTCGGAGTCAATGATGATCAAAGCGCTGTGTTCTAGAGTTGTTAAGAAATAAACTTGTTATAAGTTTCAAGTATCATTTGACATGTTTCGTTATAATTACCAAGCTTAGCAAAAACTTTTTCAATTTAAAAAAATGGCAAAAATGGATTAAAAAAGTTTCAATTTATTAACTTTTTTGAGAAATAAGTGTGAGCAACAATAGAGAACTTTTTAAACATCAGCGTGTCTAGAGGGTATCTCCAAAAATGTCCTCGGTATTTGATGGTCCAGAACGTATTATGACCGTTTTGATATTGGAATTCATTAACGCATATGCAAGTTCAATGAATTAAATCAAGCAAAAAGCTTCAAATCAAAAAAATTATATATCCCAAAATAAATCTTAGTTGCACCTGAAGTCAGAACAAGAAAAAACATGAATTATCGTCAGTAGGAGCATGATAAAATTTTTTGGCCCCCTTTGTTGTGTGATGCAACTGATGAAATTCTTTTCCTGTGCAGGAACATTGGGGTCGACTTTCTATTTCGTATTGCCCTACCACGCTGCACTCTAAGCCAAAAAGACTTCCGTGTTCTGTTGAAGAAGTACTCTAAATACGATGTCATCATTTACTGCGAGAATTCATCTCTACCTGCTTGCGTTAAATCTGATCTTGAATTGATTGCACGAAATTATGGTGGCAGTATTTTTATCCAGTGGAGCATTCCTCTCCTATATACATAAATACGGAGCCAGTCCACGTTATAGTAAAACGACACATCACTTCGACCTGGCTGTCAATGAAGTTCATCGTTTGATTATTTGTACAATATTTAATCTTTCGTATGAATAATATCTCTAAAAAAGCTGCACTGAATCATGAAAAACCATCTGGTCACACGTTTAGCACTCAAAGCGTTATCATTCATTTCACAATTTAATTACTCAAATAAAATAACGCTTTTGGTACATAATAAATCATTGGCTCAGAGCTGTTGCACACTTCAGTGTTCTATTTGTCGAGTCTGGTGCTCTGAGCGTGTCTATGAATATTCCAGTTCTTTACGGTGTTGAAAGACACTATCCTCGTGGTTGATTCTCTATTTATTGTATCTTCTAGATTCGTTGCCGCGAATCGTTTCCAAATGTTTGAATTAGTGTTTGGAATACATCTAGGTGTAGGCTTATTTCCTCCAACGTTGATTTATATTCAATTTCGCAATAATTGTTCGATTTGAGTTCGTTCAATTTTAATTTAATTTTAACATACGATTTACTTTTCATTCAGTTTTAGTCTGATTTTAATCTAAATTAATTTTTTCACCATATATATCTTTGGGTTGAGTTAAGCATGTGAGAAAATTGCCTTGTTTATGGTGTCACTTTATTAAGGACTGTAAAATGTATTAACGCGTAGGAGTCATTATTTTGTTCCATATTGAACAGCTTCCCATGCGTGGAATGAGACTACCAAGTCTCCGAATAGCGTAGTCCACGCATCGAGCTTAGTGTAGGGAGTAATATTGTGTTTAGGCAGATGATATTTCATACAAGTAAAATGAATGAAACTGAGCAGAATTCATTCTCTAATAAAGAAAGGATTCTAGAGTTTTCAGGAATGATTTCGGAGGCTGTAGAATGCCAAATGGGAAACAACATTGCTGACTCTGTTTTTCAAAACAACCACAGAGTTTAAGGGTGTTATACATAGTTTTAATATAGAAACGAAGCCAAAAAATTAAAATTAATCTTAAGAGCCATTTTATTGTTTACTAGGAACAGAAAATGGCTTACGAGAGAAAAAAAATCGAAGCTGATTCAAAGAACCACTTCATTGCGTAATAGGAACGAAAAATCTTCATTCATAGTTTGTACCCTTTATCATAACATATATCAGTTATTCTATTCAGACAATACCATGGCAACATGAAGCTCTAACTCAGTGGTTCATAACCAGGGGGTCATGACCCCCGGGAGGGTTGTTTGGGATTTCTGAAGGGGTTATAAAGGGTACTGGAGAATGATTTATTTTTTATATACATTTTACACGTGTTTGAAATAGCCAGTAGGGCTTTTACCAGTTTGATGAGTACAACACTGGTCACAAGTTGGGTGGTCTGCTGCACTTTAACCATAGCCACTGTGTGAGGAGTAGCCCACACTGGTTATGAGTGCTGTGTGTATTAGCCCAGTCTGTTCATTGCAACTGGACGGGTCAACGGATGTTGCTTCATGTTCCCAACTTATTGTTTATGTTCGTTATCTTGACGTGGAAGTTATGAAAGAGGAGTACCTGTTCTCTGAATCACTGCCCACAACCACTCGTGGAAAAGGTATTTTCAAAATCCTTGAAACCTATCTCCTTAAGCCCGAACCAGGTTGGGACGCACTTGTTGGAGTGTGAACAGATAGAGCTCCTTCTATGGCCGGCTGCAAATCAGGCTTCAAAGCCTTCGCGAAGAATGCCGCTCCACATGTCTCTTTCACTCACTGTATGCTTCATCGGTATGCTTTGGCAATGAAGACTCTCCCACCTGGACTTCAAGAAGTGCTTACTGACGTAAAGATTGTGAACCATATACGAGTAAGTGCAACAGCTTCAAGGATTTTTAAATTGCTGTATGAAGAAATGGGTGCTGAATTTTTATTTCTACTATTTCATACAGAGGTATGTTGGCTCTCACGCGGCAAAGTTTTAAATCGCGTGCTACAACTTCATGAAGAAATAACAATGCTGATCGAACGTGGTCATACAGCAAAAAAGAATCTTCTTCATGAAAAGATTCAGGATGATTGTTTTGTAACAAAGGTTGCCTACTTGGCAGATTTCTTCTCGGAAGTAAATTCTCTGAATACTTCAATCCAAGGAAACGTTACAATGATGCACACAGCTCGTGACAAAGTGGCAGCGTTCAAGCCTAAGACTCAACTTTTCCAGAAAAGAGTTCAGGACGGTGGCATCACTTTCTTCACGGAGATGATGATTCTCCTGGGTTCCATGCTAGATACTGAATATAGTTTCCGTGAGGAGATCTTCACTCATCTTTTGGCAGTAAATGAAGCCATCGAAAGTTACTTTCCAGGACTAAGCGACAGCTGTACTGATGCGTGGATTTATAGACCTTTTTCAGTAAAGGACAGTGCCGTCACTGATACTGATGTTGCTGCTAAGGTAGAATTTTATCAAATTCGTGAGGATTCTCAGCTTAAAGACGATTTTGCCGAACAAGAGCTCCCAACATTTTGGACAAAAGTGAAGGACTACTGTCCTATTCTCTCGATGCGTGCAATAACCATGTTGATTCAGTCCCCGTCAACCTACCGTGGTGCGAGGTTGGATTCTCAGCAATAGTTGCACTGAAAACGAAGGCACGCAATAGGCTTGTCATTGATGCTGACGTGAGGTATTGCCTATCGAACACTGGTCCTCGCTTTGATAGACTTATGGCTGCAAAACAATTTCAACAATCACACTGAGTGAATGAGAAGTAGGTGCTAGGTTTTGTATGGTGTTGAATAGTTCTTTGGAATTTATAATTTCATGGCATTTGTAGAGGCTAGGAAAGTGGAATTTTTCAAGTTTTTTGTTCTGTGGTGTTTCCAACAAAATTGTATAGGAGTAAACCATGGTCTTCCTGTATTTTTTTTACTTGACCCTTTGACAAGGTTCATTATTTCCAAATCTATAATAGGGAGTCATAATAATACTCTGATTAGTTCCGGGGGTCATGGGAGGAAAAAGGTTAAGAACCACTGTAATCTAGTTCATCGAATGTTTACAACCACACACTATTCTCTACGCGAGCATGGAAGTATCAGAGTGATGAGGAATATAATGGCGAGTGCACGGAGTTACGTGATGCGGCTTAGGATGACCTGCCTCAATATTTCCTTAACAAGCTTCATGCAAGCACCCAGTCTTCTGTAGTGACAAAGGAATAACAAATCAAATCAACGTATGACGTGTTGGCAATAACAATGATCGATTTCCTTACCATTCGAAGAAAGTTCAGGATCTACTTCCAACCGATTGCATCCCTCATGTACAGTTTTCCCGCTGGGGCCTGAGGTAAAAGGAAGACGATGGAAATTTCTTGAAGCATGTTCTCTACACCGACGGAGCCACTTTTACCCGCAACGCATTTAATTGGCACGACTACCCCGTGGATCGGGGAAGGGGTCAGCTACGTACATCGTTTAGTGTAGATGTGTGGGCAGATATAGTCTGCCTTTTTCTGATAGGAACGCATCTGATGTTATCTTCTATAAGAGGACAATAAAAGGTCGAACTGATAAAGGATGGGGCTGTGGTTATTTCTCAAGAAATGTGGTTCATGCACTATGGAGTCCCGGCTCATTCTACTGAATCCTCGAAAATATTTCAACGATGTATCTCCCAACAAGTGAGAAGGGCGCATAGACCAAAGGCCCGGTCTTCTTTATCTCCTGGCATGAGTTCATTAAATTTGTTTTCTGGGACTACATGAAAACGTAAATTTATGAAACGCTTTTGGAGCCTGCAATGGATCTTGTCTCAAAGATAGCGGTCACAGCAGATAACAGTGAGCAAGAACCAAAACTTTTGCATCGTGCCCAGCAATCCATTCTGAAGAGGTAAAAGACCTGTACTGACTCCGAGGGAAGGCATTGTGAAGAGTTTGTTGCATAAAGGTTTGATAAAGTTTGTTCGATAAAATAGGCTTTCTCTGATATTCATCTTTTTCATCATTTTTCTCAAATATAAAAAGGTTATTGCCTGTGCACTAAGTTTAGCTAAAAACTCTCTTCAAAACCAAAGGGATGCACGATATTTGGGATTTGCGAAAAAAAATTCATTTCTACGTATTCCTGTGCGCTTCCAAAGTTTGTACATTTAATGTGTACGCACTTTTCATAGAATAAAATATGCATAATACTCTATTTTCAATCAGAATGAAGAATCATTTTGTGATAACGGTTGTGTTAGATATTATCTATTCTAAATCCATATTTAGAATAGACATCTTTTTCGTAGCTGTTTTTATAAAATAATTTCAATAAATGCTCTAGATAAATACTTTTAGGATCGATAATGTCGCCATTTACTACTGTCCTTAACACTCCTGTATGAAAAGCGTATAAATGTTCAGGATAAAAGCTTATAATTTCAATTATGTAAACGTGCTCACTAACTTAATACAAATGTCTGTTTGAAAACCATGAATACTTTCAGAATAAATTGTTTACAATATCGAATATGTAGTTATTTTACTCTAGTAGAAAAACTAACTTCTAATGGAAAGCCATATGAATATTTGAGAAAAATGTTATGATATTGACTATGTATTGTTGTCTGTACTTACTCCTGCACTAGCACTATAAACCTACTCATGTTTGAAAAAGCATTAGACTATTCACGAGAAATGGTAATGACATCGATCATGACAGTGTTGATGATGGCCACCAAGGTAGAGGTGCACCCTGCTAAGCAACCATCATCGACCAGCAGCTTTTCGTGTGAAACTGACTGCGGTCGTCAAGCAACCATCAGTCAACAACATCTGTACCTCGCTTGTGGGCACATAGTCGTTCTTGCTGTCGGTGAATCGAGACACATCAATGATATGTTGTACAACAGTTGCAAAAATTGTGTGAAAAAAACTAACTAAAAAAATATAAGCTATGAAACTGTGTAAGATATAAATTAGAAACAATGTTATAACGTATATTGTTTACTTAAAACGTTTCAGAATATTAGAATTCCATCTTCAGTGCTGGAACATGAAAACGATAGAAAACACAAACTTAAGGGAGCATCCCTCCCAAAAATTGAGAAATTTGTAGGAATATTGATATAAACTGCTATAGGAAATGTAAGAGGTAAGGTACATCCTGTGAAAAAATGAAGTTCTTACGTTAGCTCGTTCGCCCGCTACGGGGGTCTGAAGTATGGGGGAAGGTGAGGGGGGGAGGTGGTTTTCGTCATATTACACCCCACCTCTGCTGTTTCTTCACGGCGCGACATAGAACCCAGTAATACCCTAGTCTTTTCGCCCCCAATGACACCAAAATACTCACTGTAGCTGAACTTTAGGAGATGCATTTTGAAACCCCCAAATTCCGTCTTCAACGAATATCTCATTTTCTTTGAAGAAAATCGTAGTTTTACACTAAGGCAAAGAGTTTCCTTTTTGCATTTTCTATCCGTATACCCAATTTCATTGCTCTAGATTCGATAACGAAAAAAATTGTCCGTATTAGTGACGCTTCCCTCAAAATACGCATAGAAGATAATAAAATGCAGAAACATGCTTCAATAAAAACCTAGACCTAACTCTCAATCAAACACGAGTAGAACCGACACGAACCCTAACTCGCTTACTTGCACAGCTATGCACAATCACATTTAACCACGCACAAGCACACAAAACTACGCACAAACACACACAACCACGCACAAGCACACACAACCATGCACAAGCAATCACAACCACACATTTTCACCTGGAGACATCCTAACATACACAGACCTTCGCTCCCTCACACATTTACCCACTCATAAATATGTCAGTAGGTAGGTTGAGGCAATGTAAAGTTTAACTGCACTTAAGTTTTAATATCGGTTAGTCTTATGAGTGGATATGAACAAACATTTCAGAACTCGAAGATGTTGTTCATTATTTGCAGTGCAGAGAATAGAGAAATCAGTATTTTTGAAAGGATGATAGGAATGCTAAAAATGATCTCGAATTGTAGAATGAGGAGAAAGAATATGTGATAGGTTTAATGGGAAATTCCTAGATGTTGGTCACGTCTAATAATAATTATTGTAGATGTTGGGTACTACCAACATGAGTCAACCTGCAGCATCACACTTTTAAAATTAGATTCTTGCACTACACAGGCATTCCTCCAGTCGTTTCTTTCTTTTACGGGGAGCGTCACCAAAAAAATTAGAAAATATTTCGAAATATTGATCTTAACTGCTACTGGAAGTGCAAAAGGTCAGGTACATGCTGTGAAAAAAATGAGGTTCGCACGCTCGCTCGTTCGCCCGCTACAGGGGTTTGAAGTACGGGGAAGGGGAGGGAATGTGGAGGTTATATTTCATCATATTACACCCCACCTCTTCTGCTTCTTCACGGCGCGACGTTGCAATGTCATCTCCTATGTTTCTGTATTACTGTATAAAGATTTCAAAGGTCCAGGCTGACCCCATAAATAATAATAAAGCAAAAATGAGATTGTTTATGATTGTTTAATGTTTATTTTGTCTTTCTTGCACGACTACCACGAGGATCGGAGAATGGGTTCAGCTACGTATATCGTTTAGTGTTGATGTGTGGGCTGGTATAGTCTGCGACTATCTGATAGGGATGAGATTGTTTATGGGATTAATTTTGGGTTTTCAAAATGTTTAAAAAGAAAATCTTCAAATTTGGGTTTTCAAAATGCATCCCCTCCCACAGTTTAGAAGCTACAGTGATGATTTTGGTATCATTGAATGCGGGAAGACCTGGAAATTATGGGATGTAAATGGGCAATACAAAATTCGTTACGATTAAAAATTGCGATGTAACAAGTACAAAATTTTACCGAAAAACAATGGAGCATTTTTTTTGATTTTAAAATATTATTTTATAGAATACCAGTTCACACTTTGTAATGCCCTAGTATTTCCACATCCAATGACACCAAAATCATCACTGTAACTTGAAAACTGCAGGAGAAGGTGCATTTTGAATCACCCAAATTTCGTTTTCTATGAATATCTCATTTTTTATCATGAAAATTGCAGTTTTACACCAAAGTAAAAAGTTTAATTTTTAATTTGCTATCTGTACACCAAATTTCATTGCTCTAGGCTTAATAACAAAAGAGTTTGTCCGTTTGAGGGACGTTCCCCTCATTTTTGTTTAGGTTTAAATACTGTACATTAATTTTATTTACCATGGACGAAATTTTAACGAGCAAGTCGGCTGGTTCTTCAAAGAACTCATTTCATCACAGTGAACAGTATCAGAGAAAAAGTTCGAGAAGACCTTTACCAGAAAGGCAGTTTATCAAATCAGCAGCTGATGCAGTTACTGTGATAGCGGCAATTATCTCTAAGGGTCATCGAAAGAACTGAAAAGCAGCGTTCTTCTTTGCATGGTGTTATTAAGTTCAAAGTGTTTCTCGCGAGAACAGAAACAATTTATTGATAAATTTTTGCGAAAAAAAGAATTTTTTTCCTAAAAACATTTTACGTTTTGTGAATTTCTCAAATTTCTAGATGTGTAGATTACACTTGGAATGTGTCAATGACTTTTCATTAGCGTATCATTATTGATGATAGGTACTATTATTCTACATTTGTACCTAAGTAACTCGTGAGCAAATTTTCTAATCACTACTTTCCACCTACATTAAATGTTTAGTCAGTCTTTTCATAACCTAGAGCCGATGGGTTGAATTTCAAAGCAATAAGGGACTTTTAATTTTAATTTTGATTCCGGTTCTGTTAACATGGGCCTAACGTCAGGTTTTGAATTGATTACATTTTTATCAGAAGCTCTACAAACTCGAAGAGTAATATTTCTGAACACAAATCTTCATCATTACGAATTCAGTAAAATGCTGAATGGCATTTATGTTATTGATGAATACAGGATAAAAATGAACATTCATAATATTTTCAGACGTTGGGTAAAAAAGCGTGACGTTTCGTAGACTGAAGAGTAGCCAAAACATTTTTATAGTTTATCCATGTCTTGAGAAAAAGAGAAGACAGATTATGATCATGTTCTTTATTACTATATAAAGCTTACTCACCATTGTTAGAATTTGATGAATTTTGTTTTAGAAAATTGTCATACATGAATCGTCGAATGATTTATAATTTCCTATTTATAATTTTTCGCTACTGACAAAATTTTGAGAAGAACATTACCATGCCACTCATGTACCTCTTTTGGTGCTTCCTAAAGCTTTGGAGCTCGTCATACTGATTTGACTGCAAGTATGCTTCTGAATATGAATAACTTGACTTTCAGGTTGAAGTCTTTTCCAAGAGATAAATTCGCACTAAATAACATTTGGACATAAGAATGTTCTTTGAAATAAACAACGCTCAAAACTTAGCAAGTGTTTTTGCATGAAAAAAAATCGAGGAATGTATTCGATGATATGTGTACATAAACACTACAGGAAGAAATAAGAGCTTGCCTCTCTCTCGAAATTTATAGTTGAAATTGTTGGTTTAGCAAATGAATGATCGTCCCTATAATTTTTAATGTAGTCATCGGCTCATTTATTTTTCATGTGTCAAGCAGTAGTGGATTAGAATTACATCTACAACTGAGCAAATACAGTTGCTATTGACAAACGTAAAATAAGGAAATAAAAATAAAAATTGCAGTGACTTATCGTTGTATCCTAATGGCATTTTCTTAATGAATCAATTTCTGCAATAATATTTCACACATATATATTCAAAATTGTAAAGGCTCTGGAACATACGAGTATCTAATTACTTTCGTATTTTCTTCCTTCCTTTTGAGATCTAAGTAAATATTGGTCGCATTATCTTCGCGATTGTTTTCGCATCTCACAGCATCCTATTTTTCACGCATATTGGTTAAAAACACGCACTAAAAATTAGCAAAACCTCGGGCAGAATACGGAAAGTTTCATTTCAATTTACCATCATTGTGACGGTTCGATGAAGAACAGCATTTAATTAGTATTACGAATTAATTATAGAGAGAGTATTTGCTACGCACTGAAATTGAAAATTGCACCTGTTTTCTATTCACAGGAAAAGCGGAAGGACATTTGTGACATGGCTTCGGTTCAAATCGAATGCAAAATTTGCTCTCAGGATTATGATTCACAAAATCATAGACCACTCTGCCTTGATTGCGGTCACACTTTTGGAGAATTGTGCATTCAAAATTTAGGACATGGTAACAACAAGATCTGCCCAACTTGTAAAAAACTGACAAACAAACCAACTGACCAGCTGCCCGTCGTATTTGCCCTCATTCCCTCTCAGGAAAGTAAAACTCGGCGCTCAGATCTCATTGATGTTGTCGGTGACAAATGCAACGACCACGGATGTGTCCTCGACCGCTTTTGCGCGGAATGCGGGGAGATGGTGTGCAGAAAATGTGTCAAAAATTTTCATGCCACCCATCGTCATGAATTTATGGATGATATTCTTCACAAGGACCCTGATGCAGCTACTCTCACTAGAGAGTTGGCGAACAAAATTGAAGCCAATATTAACAGGCTTTCAATATCAATGTCAGGGCCAATTGAAATATGTAAAATAATTGATGAAATTTCAAAATGTAAAAAAGGCATTGAAGATTGGACAGATAGACTAAGCTCGCAGGAGAAACTAGCAGAGCAGCATCTGAAAGATTGGAATGATGCAAAAAATAAATGTACGAAAGAGAAATATCAAGTTTTCAAGAAATTATGTCATCAGTGGAAAGGAGTTGTTCTCCCACCCTGCCCTGAAAAAGAACTTGCATCATTATCTAAAAAACTTGAAGAACTCAACAAATGCGCCGCACATTTACAGGTCAGTGCAAATTTTGAAGCCATCCAAAACTTTCGTAAAAAATATTAAACAAAACAATGTAATATTTTTAGTAATTTGTTTCTACTAATTATGCTTTGAACGTATTTATAAGGTGATTTTTCAAAATGGATAATTCATTATAACAATCAGAGATATATTGACTCAAAAATTCAAGTGAATTCCTTCAATTTTGATCATTTAATTTACTGTACCCACATCTAATAGTTATAATATTATGATATTGTACTAAAATTATGTACGGTAAGGTTTGAAAACTGGCTTCCGATTTGGTATCTCAAGATCTTGGGGTTACGTTGAGCAGGTGAATGTCTCCACATTTTGAGTACGAAGTCATATTCGAGTATAAATTTAAATGTCATTAAAAATCATTTCATAGAGAACAAAATGGAATTATTTTGTTCTCAAACGAAAAATAGTTTTTTTTATCAAGGTTATATGTTAAATTGATGTTCTCCAATTTTTTCTATTACAAAACTTCCAAAAAGGACTAAGGAAAAGAGAGGTTGATTTGAAAAGTGACAGGTTGGTTCAGTCGTGAGAAACATGATAGCAGACCCAAAACAGGGGCTAGTAAGGTTGGGAGAAAAGTGGTTTTCCGAAAGACATGAACATTTGTAGCGAATTTTGCTGGTGTCTGTATAAGTAGTTCAGTACTGTTTTGTAGAACGGTAAATAATAGTACTAAACCCTCAAACTTAAATGAAAAGGAGAAAAAGCGGGGAAAAGTATTCTCACACAATAAATTTTACGTTTGGTTGAATGTTAGCTGTTGGCAACTTAAATATCCCGGATAATTGTTCTCAATAGTTTAACTGCTTTTATGAAATACAACACGTGATAATTTACACATTTGAATTCAAGTATTTCAAAGCTATTAATGATGGATGATAAAAGAACTGAACTATTTCAGTAAAATGAATTTCAAACATTAAATATACATTTTTTAAGGAGTTTGTGAACAAACTAATTCTCTATCGCTTTTGACGTTAGTGGAACATGAATCTAGGAGATTCGTTGAACAATCTCTCGCTCAGTTACTGTTAAGTCACAGTCGCGGACTGTCACCGAAATTAAGTCGTATTTGAAATAAATATTCCACAATCTTTTCGGAAGAAAATCACTTCTTTTTATTCTGATAGGCTTTCACAAAGAAAAATTTCTTTGTTACCTAATTATTCGTAAATTTGCGCAATATGACACAACCACTAACTTGCTAAGGTCATGTGCAACACGAAGATCAATGCTCCTTCTGATTAATGATTGATATTGAAGCCTTCTGTACAAAAGTAATAGACTAAACAATCAATAGAGTAACATCATAAGTACGCGAAACTCTTCTGTTCATGAGGAAATATAACACAAGTTGTTGAAATTTTGCTTAGTAAATGTTTTTTTAAAAACTATTCTTTTGTCTGAAAAATCAAAATTACAGTGTTTGGATAAGATATTCTTTTCTTTATGAGTGAGGACGGAAGGGGCAGCTCATGCATTCCAAAATACCCCACCATCTGTGTACCTCAGAGGTAAAAACATAATGATCTGCATTGCTTCATTTATCACGGAACTGGTGCACAGCACATTATCGAAGGAAAGATATATGGTACTTTGCACTGCCACATTTTAAAGAAAAATCTCATCCGTTGTGTAAAGCGTTTTTCAAAAACCGCAAGGGAACGTTCCTAAAAGATAACGATCCCTAGCATTCTGAAAATTTCACCCGCTAATGATTGAAATAAGAAAAAACAATGCTCTCCCGTAGCCAAGAAGGAAAATCACGTTGAAGATTATGTTGATATATCTGAAAACTTGTGAGCGCCTAATTTTATCACAAAGAAATCATCTCCAAGCTGCGAGAAAAAGCAAAGGCATCACAACTAAACATTATAATCGAATTATTTGACTGCATACGTGTGTTATGAACCACTCACATTTTCCCACTAAGATCAAGACATTATCTGCCAGGAGAACAATGCAATAGGAAAGGTAAATGGGATTTGAAACGAAATAAAACTTGACACTATGACCCAACGTTTTCTGTGTCATGCATACCTGCAATGTTTCAACCAAAAAGAGTCTCAGAGTCTGGCATGTTACGCGTAATTTCGATTATATACAATACCTGCAAAATGAACTTTTATTTCGTGGAGTTCCCAGTATGCGATGCCAACTGTCCAAGGTCTAAGCTCATGAGTCAGATTGAAAAATTTCAATTTGTGCTGTTTCTCCGAACATTTCCTTCAAGTTCACAATGCAATGTAACATAATTTTACCGCAAATGATTTCTGCGACAAAAGTGTTCATACGTTAAGCGTTGAATTGTGAACAAATGACAGAAATCGATACATAACACTACCGTTTCTCTATTTTATTCTCCAGGAGTTCATGCATAAACCTGAAGATGCTTCTGAAAGAAAAGGATTATCAAATGCGTCAGAAGATTTTCTTGACGACGGTGTTTGGTGGGTAGAAGGTGACGAGCATTCACAAGCCGCCATCTCAAGTGTGCGCGCGGGTAAAATACCGAGAGAACTTATGGTTGTCTCTTCGTCCTGGGCACCGATACAGAATTTGCCTGAAGTTCTGAATGTCCTCGGCCCTGCATGTGCTGATCGTAGCATATCAGTCAAGCACTTGGACACCTTTTGGGCACCGTCAAGTACGACTGACTCTGGACACCTTCAAGCATTCATCGAAAAGTTTGGGTAAGGAGTTATTTAATATCTTGAAAACCCAGTGTAATAATCACCGGAAAAATAAACTTCATAGAAATATTTATTTAGCACCTGAAACTGTTCATGGTCGATCATGTTATAGGTACTGTAGCAGATCTTCAAGAATCTAACCCTTTTTATGAAACAAAGAATCAATGCATATAGTTTCAAATCGAGGTGAACTGAAATAAGACTTTTGCGCATAATGCTTTGTCTAATCCAAATTTTTATTTAGCCGTAAAATATGGCGGTTTTATGGCTCTCCTGACGAGATGGTTACGCTCTGTCGAGTCAATCCAGAGCTCGAATACGCAGGGGTCCGTCTTGCATCCACGGCCGACGTCAACCGGTGCTCAATTCTGTCAATAACACCCAGGAGTAAGTACATATTTTAATCGTTAGATTTATCAGAAGTGTTATCTCACTTAATGAACGTACTTTCATCAAGTGTCATAATTATTAAAACTAATAGAACAAATTTCAAACCGAATTTTTCACTTAATCTTTTAATACTCGGTAACGTAAAGAAAATGTACGTACGAACATATCATTATGTTTTTTAACATACATGATTGTTTAGCGATTTCTTAATAATTTGGTTCTATAAACTGAAAAAATAGTTTTACTGCAATGGCTTTTTGCAATATTCTGTTTCTATCGCAAAAAAAATTGTCTAGGTCAATGACACATCAACATCTCTAAATAACTTCACAGTATAACAAGAAAATTAAATTGATTCAAATTGAGAAATAGATGTTGACTTTCTGCCTTGACAATGATACGCGTCTTCATATATGAGCGCAATGAATTCTAAAAAACACTTCAAGATAGTTCATGATTTCATCTGATGTATGCTGCAGCTACTATGACCTTCTTCACTGTGGGAGAGAAATCTCTGATTTTCTGCCTAATACCACCAAGGCACAGTACTACATCTCAAAACGATAGCTTTATCGTGATCTTTCTCCAAAAGTAGAAGATGTGTCAATATTCATGCTGCAGCTCCTATGCCACTGATCTAAAACCTCTCATTTAGCTACCAACAGAAGTCCTGATTCATTCTCACGTAAAGCTACATTTCCTGACAAAAAACATGATTGAACAAATTCTGAAACCCAAAGTCAAATCAATCAGCTAATGGCATCAACCTTTCTTTCCTGTTTGAAATTAAAATTTGCAATGAAATACCTTGTTCAAACGCTAGCTGTTCAAAAGAAAAGTTCATTCATAAAATCAATGGGTTCAAAGGCCTACGTAAGTTGCCGGGTCGAACGCTAGCTAATCAAAAACAAAGGAGCTCACTGATAAGGTTGATAGATCCCGATCCATACGTCAAGATTTCCCTGAATCAATTTTGATTCAAATTACCTGTTCGAACGCTAGGTGTAGAAAGGAAAAGAAGCTTACAAAACATGCCAAAGTTAGACTTACACAAATTATCTCAGAAAATGAATTTTATTTTACACTTTCTATATTCATCTTACTCTGTTATTCTGCCGTTTTGCTTTAGCTCCAAAGCCTTTGACTTTAAACCATTCATTTAAAACCAATAAAAATAATCAATTTATACCCACGTACACATGCCATAGGAAATGTTATGATGGGACATATCCTAAAACCTGAGCTCAAATTTCTGTGCAAACGCATCACAATTTCTTCCCTGTTTGAAATTTCAATTCAAATAAAAATTTCTGGTCTAACCGCATGCTGTTCAATGAAATTACTCATTGATGAGGTTGAAGGGTCCATGTCTCAAGATTTCCTTGAATCTATTTTTATTGAAATTGGAGATTCAAATGCTATTTGTTCAAAAACAATAGAAACACACAAACATTTTAAAGTTCGCTGTGAACAATTTTTTCCAGCAAATAGCAAATCATTTTGCCCGTTTATTCCCCACATTCATCTTAGGCTATACTTCTATCATTTTTGCCTATTATATCATTACATGAGAATGAGTCAGTTCGAAAGAGTTCCAAAGTACTTTCGTTGCATTGTCAAATCCTAAGACCACTCCCAACACCGGCTATACACGGAATGCCTTTCTCATGACCGATTTGACAGCTCAATATGACCGAGTTGAAACTAAGGGTAATGATTGGTAAGATTTTTAGTAAGCATTTGGTAAGGATTTGAACGGAAACCCGAAAGGATATTGATGGCATAAAAAGTCTTTCTCATGGTATGTTTCCAAAGTAAAAAATTGTGTTGCATTAGTGTCAGGGGTAAATTTCTGCGTAATATCTTGGCTTAATTTGAAAATCCGTGTGACGCCCGGAATTTTCAGTTCGTGAGGGACGAGTTATGCTCCACGCAAACTATAATTTGAGCTTTGAATCCGACGTCGCACGTGCTCATGAATCACGATGCCTTCAATTATGTTGAATGTTATTCAATGAACATTGAAAAGTCCCTACAGAGCTTATCCTGATTAGAATTTTGCGTTTTGGATCTTGCATTTGCGAATTTTTTTAATTCGTCCTTTTCGGGCCGGCTTTTACAAATTTGATTAGGACAGGTAAAAATACATGCTTCAGCTCCATTACCAATTTGGAAACAGATTTAGTAAAAAATAATTTATTTCAATTAGGTTCTACAGATTTCATGTATATTATTCGAATTTCACAGTGCACATTGGTGTCTCAGCAGACGTGTTAGGTAGTGTGTACTGGGATGATTATGTCCCAGTAGGCAATCACGGGCAATTACGTTCAATGAATCTTGATTGTATATTTCCGTTAAAGTATTACAACAATAATTTTAGTCTGTACTAAAATCTGTAAAACACTAGGAAAAGTCTGTAAAAAATATCCGTAAAATGTGGTTTCTTCAGCAGTAGCGGGTCAACTGGGCGCTATTTCTCTCAGACATTGTGCAATAGATGGCATAAAAGGGGCGGAAATAGTTGCTGAACATATAACTGTCTTTTTTGATATAATAGAACACGTTTTTGGAACATATATATAGCCCTAAGGATTTTTATTATATCTAGTATGACACATATGTCTCGGCAAATTCGAAAGGGCTATTCTTGGTAAGAGGATGGTGCAGGGTCAGTTTCGTAGTGAAGACACATTGATGAATGTTTAAAATTTTACCTACATAGTGTTTCGTAAAATTTTCTGTAGGAATTTTGAACTAATATATTCGTAAAACCTACAGTATCGTGAATTTTGAAGTCACATAAAATATTCCTTGGTTTCGCAAATTCAGCACACCAATATGCGCCACAAAAGTACAAAAATGAATGGTTAAGTTCTTGATCCTTCTGGATCATTGATAGGGGGAAAATACTATCCCTTTAATATCCGTGTGGTGAAAATATCACGGAAATCTATCGTAGCAGCCATTGCCTTTATTGTCCTTGCATAATACATATTTACCAACTGTGATTTACCACTTCGTCTTTTAAATGTTTTGAACCTTCAAGTGAAATCTTTTTCGACAGAAAATCATTGACTATCCCTGCGTTAGAAAAGTAATTTTACAAAAAGTGTTAAGTATTTTCCTGGATTGGCAGCAATTTGTCTCTCATGTCTGTGAGGAGGGACCAATAAGTCGGTTTCTAGTTCCAAATAATGGATTCGAGTTATCTAAATTCTGTGGGGTTATTTGTTCAGCCCAGCATTATACAATTACTTCTAGTAATGAACCCCATTGAGAAAGTTACTATTACACTGCAATCATAAAATAAGCAAGAAAATACGGAAGTTAATGAATTGTAGTGTTTAAAAATCAGTTTAAAATCCTATACGAGAAAGTTCAGTCCGCCGAATTTAATGTTTCGCTGTGGAGCCTCCTCGTCCAGTGCATTTGTGAACCACTTCGTGAGTACTTGATAACCCAATATCAGAGAAATTGTAGCCTATCTTATTTTCTGGAAGTGTACATGAACTGGTGAACAAGAAATTCCAGGAAGTAAGAATTTATCAGTAGATGGAGTTTATATGCTGATATTAGGTGGAATAATTCTGTATATAAGGTTTGAAAAAGAATGAACATGAATCTTACTGAGAACTTATTAAATAGGTTTTGTGATTTTCAACAAATAATAATCATTCTATTTAAGGTTTAAGTGTATAATGATGTTTATTGACATACATGGTGCATTGAGGTAATTTTATTGACAAGAAAGAAAGAAAGAAAGAAAACAGTTTATTTCCAATAGAGATTGTACAATATTACAATCATTGGTTTTTAAATATCTTAAAATTAATATACTTAGATGATACACACACACGAGTATTGAAAAACTCGTGTCACTAGTCGAAAAGAAATTATTGAGGGCAATGAACTCCTAATCTAGCTTAATCTACATTTGATAATACATGTAATGATAATTATAAGAGATAACACAATTTCATGGACGATGCATTTTCATTGTGGGGTGAAAACACTTTTGACAGTTTACATGTACATGACATAAAACTTCGCAATTCTTGACGCCAGGAAATAATATATGAAATCGCTTGTTTCGGTCAATGTTCACAAGTGTCGTTTTAAGGAAGCATGAAAAAAAATATATATAAATATATATCCATATGCACACATATGTACATATACGTATGCATGTGTGTGCATATCCATACACACACTCACACACACACACATACACACACACACAAATACATATATACATATAAGCATGAGGACCAAGAAGATTATAAGTTTTGTATTTCTGATTCAACAATTTTAACATAACGGTCATTAGTTAACAAGCATTTTATTTAAATATAAATGGATGATCGCACAACAAAAGTATAGTTTTTACATGAATGCTTCACAATACTAAAGAGATGACGAGTTAGGTAATGTTACAAGTTGAGAGTGCACAGAAAAAAGACCATTATCTCTGGTAAAATGCTAGTTGTCAGTCTAGTATACACATATGTGCACGTATACATGTAAATATATACACATACACATGCACACATATACCCACGCACATACTTACACCAAACTCGTTAGCAAACACAAATGCATTTCTATGCATCGAGGCAATACATTCGCATTCTACAGAGTGTCATACGCGTAGCGTGGACACGTACACATATACACACGTAAGCATGTGCGCAAATATCAGCGTAAACTAGTCAGTATAAACCAGAATTCCAATCGAGGGAAACGGAGAAAATATCTTTTATTATAGCATGAATTTTATAAAATTTCGTACTAAAAATAGTGGCACAAAACAGTCCACTTGAGTCGGAAACATGAAAACGATTGTGGGACGTGAATAAGAAAGGAAACATTAATGTCCTATAAAGGTTTCATATTAGAAAAAAAAAATCACATTATCTTTGAAATATGGCGCAAATTGTCGGCAATTGATGAACAAAAGTAGGTATCACATTATTATTAGCATTTAACTATAAGCCGAATAAGTATATTACTGCAGTATAAATGGATGATCACACAACGAATTTATTTTTTTTACATGGTTGCTTTACAATTTCATATTAGAAAAAAAACACATTATTTTTTCAATATGGTGCAGAATGTCTGCAATTGATCAACACACACACACATAGGTACCATGTCGGTCTAGTTTGATGCTTGCACAGAAACGGAGAGGAATGACATAAAATGCACCTTCGACTGGTTGATCTACGCTAGTGCACACAGTTCTACGTGCACATATACACACCCGTATGCGCACATACACCTATATACGTACACACATATACAAGTAAGCATGTTTGCAAATGACAACGTATAGGCGGTCAAATCATAATACCTACGCATACTTCAAAACTGTTGTGGATGTCTTGAATTATAAAACAATGAGCGAGGGAGATTGTTCAGCAATGGAGATACCAGGTAAATGAGATTCGTCAGTACTCATTCAGTATGTTCTGTAATTAAGGATTATTATTGAGACACAAGATGACGAGTTATTTTGGCTTTAAATTCTCTCGGTCTTTGAGGGACTTTAATACTCAGGGGAAGTTTGTTCCACAGTAAGGCGCCTGATATGGACAGAGCCTTCTGCCCTAAGTGAGATGAACGATAGTTGACTAAGACATTATTGTTTCTGTTCGGTTTTTGATTGGTTACAGTGGATGGATGGAAACGCACTATCTCAGCATTGCTCTGAGGAAGATATAACGAGGAGAATACGTATTGGGCCTTCTGCATGAGGAGTCTTTCTTGGATAGGGATCCAGCCGAGTTTATTGAGGAGAGGGGTTACGTGATCACTTGTTTTGAAATTACCGTTGCATACCACCTTGGCTGCAAAATTCATGCATTTTTGTAAGTCCCTTTTAAGGTATTGAGGTAAGTCTCCCCATACTAGGCTGCAGTAGTCAATGCGCGATAACACAAGGGATTGAATGGCTAATAATCTGGATTTTTCGTCTAGCATACTTTTTATACGATGAAAAAACATTAAAGTTCCGTAGATTTTGTTGCAAGTAGTCTCAACGTGAGATTTGAAGGACATATTTCTATCGAACCAGATACCCAGATTTTTAACTTTTTCTGATGCATTAATTTTATCATTTCCAACTGTAAGAGTAAGATCTGAAGTTTTTCTAATTGCATCTTTGGATCCAAAAATAATGCATTGTGTTTTATTAGCATTTAATTTGAGACCATTTCGGTCGTACCATGATTTCAGGCTAGTCAGTAAAGTTTCGGCTTAAATTTGCGTCTGTGGTATTTCCGATACAGAACTTGTTATTGCAATTTGAACATCATCTGCATACATTGAGATCCGTGTGTTAGAAGGCATTGGAGGGAAATCATTAATGAAAATAGAAAACAGTAGTGGACCAAGAATGGATCCTTGGGGAACACCAAAATTGTTTTGAATGAATGGGGACAATTTGTTTTCTATGCGGACTGCATGAGATCGATTTGACAAGTAACTTTCAAACCATTGCGTGTCTATTCCCAAGTTCAGTATTTTACGTAGAAGTCTTTCATGTTGGACGCTATCGAACGCCTTAGAGAGATCGAGTAGCAGCAAGAGTGTTACATTCTTTTGATCAATGTCACTGTATATTTTTTCAGATATATTGAGCAGAGCGTCTTGAGTGCTAGTATTTCTTCTATAGGCATATTGATTTTGGTGGAGTAAATTTGACTCGTCCAGGTGAAATGACAGTTGATTTGTCACCACTTTCTCCAATAGTTTGGACATGACAGGCAAAAGACTGATGGGCCTGTAGTTTGATGCTGTATTTAAGTCACCACTTTTGTGCAACGGTCTAATAATGAAGTGTTTCCATTGGTTTGGAAATGTGTTGGTTACTATTGATGTATTAATTATCAGACGAATCCATGGTGCTGTAACAGGGAAACTGTCTTTGATATATTGAAGACTGATACCATCATGTCCAACTGCCTTTGTGTTTTTTAGTGAGTATAAGATGTTTCGTAACTCCGATAAATCGACAGGGCGTGGTCTCCACTTGACATCAGTCCTCGAGGGTGCAGTGGGGCATGAATTTTCAATTGTCGTTTCATCTGGATTGGTACACACCTCACTGAAAACTTGAGCCCCTACTTTTGAAAAGAATGTGTTGAAATCCGTGGCTGTTGCCAAGGGATTTTCAAAATTACTTATGCGATCTAAATTTTTATATGGGGCTACCTCACTAATGATTTCCCAAGTTCGCTTCGGGTTATTTTTAGCCGTTATCAGTGCCTGGTGGAAGTGAGTTTGTTTCGCTTCAGTGATTTTCTTTCGAAGAATTTTTTCATGTTCTTTATATCTCTTGTATAAGGTACTGTTTGATCTATTGTTTTTGTACTCTCGCAAGTTAGCTTTCTTTATTCTGCTCATCTCTTTAACTTCGTCAGTAATCCAGACAGTCCGTTTTGGCTTGGTTTTTTGGTGACGTAAGGTGCACATTCGTCGAGAGCTGCTGTGAAGTTCTCGTTGAAGATTGACACTTGTATGTCAACATCGTCAGATTGCATCATTTTCTGGAATTCGGTAGACCTATCGAGTAGTTTTTCTTGAAATAGTTCTGCTGAATAGTGCCTTTTCGAGCGATAGGTCATTAAGCGGTATTTTTGTCTTTCCTTCGCAATATTAATTTCACATTCTATAGAGTGGTGATCGGAAATAGAAGGTGATATTACTGTACTAAGTATTGCGGTGGGATTATTTGTGATTGCTAGATCGAGGAGAGTTGCAGAGACTTTAGTGATGCGAGTCGGTTCTTTGACCATTTGTGATAAGCTTAGTTTATACAATAGTTTGCTTAGCTGATTATTTTTGTCTGTTAGGTCAACATTGAAATCTCCGAAAGCAAAGAATGATTTTTTTGCCTGAAGGATTTCTTTGAAGGTTTCCTCAATGAAATCTAGTGTTAGATTTAGGGGAGACGATGGGTGCCGGTAAAGGCTGCCAATGATTATTGATTTGTGTTTATTTATTTGCACTTCTAACCAAACCATTTCAATGCCTTCGCAAACTTTATTAGCTAGTAGTGAAGATGTTGAGTACATTTCTTTCACAAAAATACAAGATCCACTGCCTCTGCTGGTTTTAGCGCCATCGTAGCGGTACAACACGTAATCAGGAATGTTAAAAAATGAACTTTGGGTTCGTGAATCAAACCATGTTTCTGAGACACACAAAATGTAAATTTTTTCAGTGACCAACATTACTCTGATTTCATCCAATTTACCATTCAGGCTTCGAGCATTTACATGCTTGATGTTGATTTTACCTATATTAGCACTCTTTTTAAAGGTAGTGAAGTTACTATCTCGATGGGATCGTTCAGGGGATTTATCGATTTTGTCTAAGTTGCCCAGGGTGTTTGGCCCAGCATCTGCTATGTAAGAAAGTCTACTTTTTGGCTGGGCAGCGGCACTCTGTCAAGATGAGGTAACCCCGGTCTGATTTTTGCCTTGTGTGACAAGAGCACTGTAGTGATCGTTTTTACGATGGAGCAGTAGTGGAGGGTTATTATTTGATAATTCTGAATTGTGAACGACTGATATTTTCCAAACACAATGATCCTGTTCATCCAGGACGAGAAGTTTTTGGCCTGTCACATTTGAAATGATTAGTGGTATAAGGTCTACAGCAGCTTGGTCAAAATGTTTTTCGTCAATGTAATTATCTATGAGGTTTTGCATGTCGCCACTGTTCTTGTCAAAAAACTTAGCATATGTGCTGTTGTTTGCTTTACTCTCTGTTTTGATTGCAGCCTTTAAGGAATTGTAATTCCATTTTGATGCTGGTTGTTTTGTAAGTAGATGAGCTACTGCGTGAAGGAGGCAGTGTCCATCGGCTTTGGTGGGAATCAGTTTTATGTTCCATGATCGTTTCAATTCATCCATTGTGGAATTCATGCGTTCACAAATGCGGCTGGAGACGTTTTTTTCGCACTTTTTACATCATTAAGAGGTTCTGAGAGGTGCGGGGAATTTACGTTTTTCTGGCTCTGAATTCCCGTTCTGTGGTGATTTCTTGTATGGGGATTTGCAGAGAACTGAGAAATGCTCGTGTCAATTATATTTTTGTGGTGATGATTGTGCACACAGTTGGGTAGTGGATTTTCCATCGATTGTCGACTGCAATTTTGCAGCGATTTCTCTCTTCCTGTTGATTTCACTGCTTCCGAGTATGTGATTGGATATTGATTTATACTCGTGTCTGAGAGGGGCTTTTCATCCTCTTCATTAGCATTGGACAGCAATGAAAACCTATTTTTTGTAGGCACTCCGCAATTGTTTGTGGCGGATGCCGGAGAGTGCTTGTTATATGAGGGCAAACATCGGGAGGAGAGGGGAGGAGAGGGTTTGTTATATGAAGGCAAACATCGGTTTATGCTGCTGGAGGTTTCACGTGGATAGGCGGTCAACTTAGAACAATCATTCAACTCATTTTGCTGTTTTGCATAATCATTAGAGTATTCAATTTCTTCATTCAGATCATGGGAGTTTCTGACACAGGAGATAAAATGTGAAGTTAGTCTCAAAGGTGATTTTAGAGCAATTTGTTGAAGAAAATGATGCGTGTCTTCTCGCGTAACGGGCCAAGTGCGGACATTGTTGTAAGCTTCATTAACAGGACCGGTTTTTACATTTGCTCGCAGCGGAATCAGTTTAAGACCAATTTTTCTGCACAGGCTCGATGCCATGTACAATTGCTGCCCACTGCAGGCGCTCACCACATAAATACAAGAAAAAAGATTCTTTGTCTTGATCAAATTTTTTAACTTGGTGAGATTATGGGACGAGAGGCTCAAACCTTTGAAACTAATTATATAGTTCCTGAAAGGAGGTGCGCGTTCAATCTCATCATAAAGATCATTAAGACGTTCCGAAGTTATGGTCTGAATCCTGCATGCGCTATCAATGTCATCTCTGTTAATTTTTGTGAGACTATTGTCTCCAACGAGAAAAGTGTCCAGAGGGGATTTCGCATAGTGATGGTTACTCGCAGCTACCACCGGCGTAAAATCATGAGCGCTGATACAATAATTTAAAGCAAAAAGCTGTTCTGTAATCATTTGAATATTCGATACAGTGGAAAAAATCGACGCTGGGCTTGGGGGACAATTTTGTCTCAAAGCTTTATTGAGAAATGCAGTTGTAAGAGACATCATGTTATTTATTTCGTGAATAGTTTGGGAGCTGGTCATTTGGAGAGGATGTAAGTACCCATCATAAGCTTTAGCAGGTCTGTTTGTATTGTTCTCCACTGAAAATTTTAAGTTATCCTCGCAGTTTACGCTCTGAGGTACTTTACTGCCAGTGTCAGCTGCCGCGCATGCATTTTCAAACCTAACTCCACCGCCTGAAAGGCCTACACACAATTTATCATTAAAATTATAATTAAAATTACCCATTTTAGTCTCTGAATGGTTCCTCACATCGAAAATTTTATCGCGTTCCAACGTTGATGTCGGTGTCGTCGTCGTTGGTGAACAATTTTGAGCTTTCTCAGTGACGCAGGACAGGGGAGATGCCGCCATGACGCAATCGTTGGGACGAGACGAAGGAGCTAGCGGTGGTGCTGTGGCAGCTGGCGCCAGTGATGAGGTACAAGCAGCGCTTGGGAGATTTTCGTCAAAGACGGGCGACTCTGCTGCTAGATTCTCTGTCGGGCACCTATCCGTCGATTCTCTGTCGGTCGGCACTGGTGATGTTTTGGGAATTGCGGTGCTTTCGTCGACGTCATACCGTTTCTCTGTCGGAGTTTTTGTAGTCATTGTGAGCGGCTTAGGCTTTTGAACGAGCGATTTTACACGCGAGAATTTTGGTGGATTTTGCTTTCGTTTTCTGAACGGTTTAGATATATTCCGCTTTTTGGGGTTTGAGTTTTCATGCGGCGCTGTTGTGAGGGATGTTATTTCTCCAGATAGAGCTGCTTTCCGAGTAGCTGAGCGAGTTTCGTAATGAGACATTGTGAAGTTGTATTGGATGAATGAATAAAGGCGAAGATAATTCAAAATTTTGTTTACTCTGTAGCTGTTACGGAGTGAATAACGATCGTCTTGGGTAGAAGGGTAATCGTTTACACATGAGTGAGGGCTAGCTTCTCATTTAGAATATGAAACACCCAAAAATATTGCCATAAAAACATCACCTAAAAAACATCACCCGAACATAAGAAGATAGAGTTGCCCTTAAATGCTGGAGAAAGGAGGCGAGAAACTGGGAGAGTGTTGGTCGGCCGTGAATAATGACGAAAATGACGTTCAGACCTTTGCAGGTTGACACATTTTACTCATTCAGTTTCTCAACGTTTCATAATTACAAAATTTGTAATCCCTCTTTCACTTTTTATGTCACTATTCACCAAAGTTAACTGGTGGGTCACTATTTCACCAAAAGAAAGTTAATTTTGTTTATTCAGAGGAGGTTGAAAATTGAGTGATTAACTTTTGGCAAGAAAGATAGCCATCATTGAAATATTTGCGAATGAGGGATTGCATTGCTTGTTCGCATTTGAAAACGAAAAAGACCGCCTTTTAATGCCAGACGAAGAGAAGCCGCCCGTAAGACAGAGGGGAGGAGTAGAGGAAAAGAGAAGGTGGAGTAGACAGAGACGGGGGGGGGGGGGGGGTGGGAGGGCGGGGAGCAGGATGCTTGCGGTGATCCAGCTTGGCGTTTCTCGCTCGTCTGCTTTTGAAGAAACCAATACTATTTTTTTCCATGTAAAGATTGCTATGGTGAGCTATCCAAAAGACGTCATATTGCTGAAAATTCGCCTTACGTTGTGGAATTATGTTCTAGCAGTGAACACAGATTTGAGTTAGCCACTATTACAGCGTGGCAATTCTCACAATGAGAGGGTAGGCTGGGGGGAGGAAGGGGTGCGGGCGCAGACTTGGTGTAGCTGAGCCCTCATAGAGCTCTATTGTTTCAGGGTTTCACATTTTATTCACTCATTTTGCGACCTTCAACCTTTACAGAAAATATTTTCTCTAAATCACTTTTTACGTCACTGTTTCACCAAAAGTTCTCAATAAAAGGACAGAATTACTTACTGGTAAAGTAATTTGAACACAATTTTGAGGATTAAAAGTAAAAATTGACCGTCATAGACACTCAACATAGTTTTTTTTTGCAATAACTGAAAAAAAAACAAAAAATGTCTCACTGTGTTTTATGTTTGTCTTCACAAATTCAAATTTGCTAGTGCATCGGGCCTTTTTTTGTTTTCATGCTGGTATTCGTGGTACGTTTGTTCTATATGCGGAAGAGGGAGGAGCAGGTGTTGCGGTTGACCAGGGAGGGAGGCTACACCGAGGGTCGCTACACAGACTTCGAGTGGAGACAAAGTTTACAGAAAGCACCAGTCTGTTTTTGCACGATTAAATTGGTCACAAATGATTGTACTTGATTACTGTTTTTCACTTTTGCGATTCAATGAGGTAGAAAGCACATTCACAGATACTCAGTTCGAGTTTGGGGTTTTGGGAAAGTTTTGTTCCCTTACATTTTGAAATGTTTGACGCCGCGTTTACGCGGAGCGTCAGTTCACCTCCGCACTCTCCGCACTCGAGAGCGAAGAAGCTTTGACTTTAGGTGCAACTAAGATTTAAAAAATGCTTTGACAAACAATCGAAAATGTTCATGTAGAATATTATTTACTGAAGCTTTCTCTTTAAATACACTCTTACACCCTGCACGAGATTCATGGATAAAATTAATTTAATTTTATCAAGAATACCTCTGCATAAAAAAATGAGATGGCTTCCGCTGTCGAAGGTAGGAAATAAATCGTGTATAGCCGTGCTTTATTAGTACTTAATCCTTAGTTTGAACTGCCGCTGTTAGTCGAAACGCAGTCAGGTCAGTGAAAAAGCAGTCAAAGGTGAGTTGGCCCAATTCTTCCTGCGTTTGTGCAGTGTGTTGCTAAGAGTTAGTGCCGGTTTCTTTAGGTAGAGTGACGTTTTGTCTCCATCTTGCTCAGGACTACCAGGAACAAGCGGAGCACTGTTCTGTTCTATTCCTCAACGTGATATATATTTTGTTGTGTAATAGACTGGTACAGTTATTTTATCGAGTGTTACACCTTTTTAATAAGTGCTAAGGAAAGCCCGAGAAGATAATTCGAGCCTCAAGAGGCGCTATAGCTATGATGGACTGTCGTTAGGTAACTGTTGTTATAAGAGGGAAGGTCACATGTAAATAAAAAAACCTGGGCAGCTTAGGGAGCGTTTGAATATGTTGTTAGTAAAGAATGTATCAAGAAAAACTAGTGTAAGGTAGGTTGAGATAAGTTAAAATCAGACCAGGTGAGTTCTGGTATCTCACCTGAGAAAAATATCAGTGATTATTTCCATAGTTTTTTAGTTAATTTTTATTAATGGAAACTGAACTGAAGGCTCTGAATGATACACTGGCGCTACTGATAATGGACCTTCAAACTGACATTAGAAAAGTATTGATTAAAGTATTACATGAACTATTCTTGATCAGTGCCTTTCTCAATGGGGGAAATCACGCTTATTCTGATTCCTGTTTGAACTTCAGCCGTTTGCTGTCTCCGAAGTCTACCAGCAGCAGCTGGTGCTCGCATGCTGAAGTTGGGTTGGGCACCTTACTTCTGGCACTTCCCTGACGCTAAAGCCGGAAGTGTGGACTGGATGATATCACTCATGCAACCTGTGAAGTAAGTTTAGTAGGTGTTGACCGTAGCTTAGAGAACTTTTAACTAAATGAGGACTGCAGACTAGATAACTTCTATGATGCTAAAGACTAAATATTAAGGAACTGTTTTCTGGTGTTAAGATCATAGATAAGAAAATTTTAATCCAATTCATATTAGTTTCCATTACCACATTAATTTGGAGAACTAAACTGCTTTGTACGACAGAGTTATATTTTGAGTTATGTTATCAGATGTCAATATGCGTTAGGTTATTTATGACGAGCCGTGGACTGTGTCAAATCAAATTAGAGTAGCAATATTCATGAACAACAAATCGTAACTGTTCAGTAGATTTAGGCCATATTAAACGAAAGTTGCTCATGTATCTCGTGATCGACCTGAAAACAGTCACAGAATTCATAATGCAAGTAATACCACACCAAACTGAAAAGTGAATCTTACTGCTCCTAGTTTTGGCTACAAATCCGTTTTTACCTGATAGGATCTGTCTTCCGCCGGCAACATATCTTTCTATCCGTGTGGTCGTAAAATTTGCGAGTCATTATAAGCGGAAAAATGTTCATTAAAGGTTAAACTCTACAATGTTAGGGAGCACTTTAAAAGGTGTTTATAAACAGCGTTTTTGTGATTTTTGCGTATTTCTGGAAGGCCTTTTGTTTAGCAAAAAGCATCTTATCCTGCCAAGCTCATTGAGATGAATGAGTTCAAAATTGAATTCCGCGCTTTGATCTAGAATTGGCAGTTATTGTCGAGGAAAGTCCTAGGGGATAGCAGAATATACTGCACGCAGTCCATTACCAATGTCAGTTACAACAAGGTCAACTACTGGGGTCGAATTTAAATGATCTAAAGTTCCCTTCTGAATGAAATTTCATTGCGCTTACTAATTTATGCACAATTTGAAAGACATTGTTGAGGTATCCAGCCACTTGGCGCAGACGGTTACATTCAACACAGAATTTCAGCAGAAGTGGTCATGACTCTGTCATTACGGGGACACTTCTCAGCTAAGCACCATCTGTTCGATGCTGCAGCTACTCAGCCTACATATTGTTTTGATTTGTCATTTTCTTTTTCTTCTTATTTACGCACGCACAGTTCAGCGGCCTTTTATACCCTCAAAACTCTGATTGTAAAATTAGTTCTTATTAGCGACTATAATATTTTCATACGGAATAATGTATAAAAATAAACATGTAATGAATTGCCGCTTCAAAAAATTTTTTTTCTTGCTTCCTTCAAGAACTGCTGCCCATGATGATGTATGTTTCTACTATTATTTAGTCTTGTTGCTTAACTTTCATATCAATAACTCATAATGATTTGATGAAAATTTTGCACTTTTACTGCTAAAATGACTATCATCAAAAGAATTTAAAACAAGGTGTATAAGAATTTTAGTTAAACGAGTGTTAGCTCGTATAACACTCGGTACTAATTACACAGTTTGTTTTCATTTGCTTGTGAAATTATTCTAAGGATGAAGCTTCCATATAACCGTCATTTCAAAACTGTAAACCAATAACAAAAGTGAATGTTTTAGAATTGGTCTCTCTCGATCTCCTACGGTTTACCTCAAAGTCAATATGAAAATGACTTCATGGGCATTTCTTGTTGAAAAGTGTTGTTGCAGATCATAGTGCAAAATTTAGAGAGCAATATCGTTTTTCTTCGGAGTCAATGATGATCAATGCTCAATATTCTAGAGTTTTGAAGAAATGAACTTGACATAAGTTTCAATTATCATATGACATGTTTCGTTATAATGAGAAAGCTTACGAAAAACTTTTTTTAATTTGAAAAAAAATTGCCAAAAATTGGATTTAAAAAGTTTCTATTGATGAACTTTCTTATGAGAAATAAGTTTGAGCAGCAATAGAGAGCTCTGTAAACCTTAGCGTGTTTAGAGGGTATATAGAAAAATTTTCTCGGCATTTGATGTTCCAGAACGCATTATCACCGTTTTGATATAGGAATTCATTGACGCTTATATAAGTTTAACGAATTAAAGCAAACAAAAAAGCTTCAAATAAAAGAAATTCAAATACGTGAAAATAAATCTTAGTTGCACCTAAAGTCAGAACAAAAAAACATGAATTATCGTCCGTCAGAGGATGATAATATTTTTTTTGGCCCCCTTTGTTGTGTGATGTTACTGATGATATTCTTTTGCTGTGCAGGGACATTGGGGTCAACTTCACATATCTTATTTACCTACCACGCTGCACTCTGAGCCAAGGTGACTTCAGTGTGCTGTTGAAGAAGTATTCGAAATACAATGTCAGCATTTACTGCGAGCATTCGTCTTTCCCTGCAAGCGTTAAACGTGCTCTTGAATTGATTGCACGAATTTACGGTAGCAATGTTTCTATCCGGTGGAGCATTTATCTTGAATATACCTGAATACGGAGCCAGTTCACGTTGTAGTAAAATGAGAGATCAGTTTTGCCTGTCTGTTTATCAGGTTTATCGCTTGATTAATTGTACATTATTCAATCTTCCGAAAGAATAAGATCTCTAAAAAAGCTGCACCGAATCATGAAAAACAATTTGGTCGTACGCTTAAGACTCAAAGCGTTATAATTCTTAGCACAATTTAATTACTCAACTAAAATTACAGTTTTAATACATAATTAATTATTGGCACAGAGCTGTTCCATACTTCAGTGTTCCATTTGTCGAGTCTGGTGCTCTGAGCGTGTCTATGAATGTTCCTGTTCTTGACGGTGTCGAAAGACACTGTCCTTGTTGGTGAGTCTCTATTTTTTGTATCTTTTAGATTTGTTGCAGTGAGTCGTTTCCAAATATTTGAATTAGTGTTTGAAATACATTTAGGTGCATGCTTATTCCCTCTAACATTTATTTATATTCAATTTCGCGATAATTGTTCGCTGTAAGATCGTTGAATTTTGTTCTAATTTTACCATGTGATTTACTTTTCATTCAGTTTTTGTCTAATTTTAATCTAAATTATATTTTCCGTTATATATCGATCTATTGGTTGAGTTAAACGTGTGAGAAAATTACCTTGTTTATTGTGTCACTTTATTACGGACGGTAAAATGTATTAACGTGTCGCGTCGTTATTATTTTGTTCCATATTGAACAGCTTCCCATGCGTGCAATGAGACTACCAAGTCTCCGAATAGCGTAGTCCACGCGTCGAGCTCAGTGTATGCAGTAATATTGTGTATAAGCAGATGATATTTCATATAAGTTAAATGAGTGAAACTTAGCAAAATTCATTCATCAATAAAGATAGGATAATAGAGTTTTCAGGAATGATTTCGGAGGCTGTAGAATTCCAAAATAGGAAATAACATTGCTGTATTAGTTATTCAAAACAACCCGATGAATTTAAGGGTGTTATACTAATTTTGAATATAGAAACGAAGCCAAAATTTCAAACTTACTTCAGAGAGCCATTTTATTGTTTACAATGAGAAAAAAATCAAAGCTGATTCAAAGAACCACTTCATTGCCAAGTAGGAGCGAAAAATCTTCATTAAAAGTTTTTACTCTTTATCATAACATATATCAGATATTCTATTCAGACAATACCATGGCAACATGTAGCTCCATCTGTTGCAGGGTTCGACAACTTGGCGGACGTCCATTGTTTTTAACAGTTTTTATCGCATACCCAAAGCCTGTCATTTCACTTCAGATTCATACTGCTTAATTCTTCATTCATCAACGATACGTGCGGTTGAGTGGCTATGTAAAGATGTTGAAATAATTTTATCTTCTTTACTTCATTTCTTCAACGGCCTGAAAAGAAGTGAAGTGTTATCAGATTCGAATATAATATTCCTTTTCTCTCTATTCGTCCAATTTCGTTATGAACATTAATTTAAATCTTCTTCTCAGTCTAATAGAAAATTTTACGAGTGTCAGTTTTCAATCAGGTGAGGTCGTAATAAGGAATATTTAAATTATAATACTCAGCCTG
Organism: Morinoia aosen; assembly: GCA_030386875.1. Lineage (NCBI taxonomy): Eukaryota > Metazoa > Arthropoda > Malacostraca > Amphipoda > Talitridae > Morinoia > Morinoia aosen. The sequence continues at coordinate 102,051,139 of CM059576.1, read as the reverse complement.
GCTTTCCTCAGCTATGACGTCACAGGAATCGTTGCTATTATCTAATATTATTAACTGACGAACTGGGAGAAATTTAGCGATACAATCCCTTCTTGAAATTGTCGAGCAGGAAATTAGATTGACGCACATCCATGGCCTTGTCCCCTAATGGTTTTTCATGAGTTGATTTTCAGGAGTACATGCAATGGCCTCTACCAGAGAAAAATTTTAACGCATATTATTAAAGTGACTTTTTTGTTAATATTTTTCAATGATTTTGAGTAACTGAAGTTTTTAACTTTTTGGTTCTCTGTTTAAATTTTGTATGTGGAAAGTTTTACACCAACTTCAGACCGCATTTTGACCGCACTGGTGACTATTTTATGATTGTTAGCTAATGAATTAGGTACGTTTTCATGACTGCTTGATCCTCGAATATCAATCTATTGCCTCTGATACACAGAAATAGGTCGTTTTCAAATGCTCTGTGTGGTCTTCGAGCTTAATTTTTTTCAATCGTAACACTTTGGTTGTTCTTGCTTAAACTAAATTTTATTATTTAACTCAAATTCAGAGTCAATTGTGAGGAGAAAATTTGAGAACAGTAAACACTCATTGGATTATGACTCCCTTTCGCTTCAATCAAGTGTACATATATGAAACGTGAGTTATTGACTGCAGGTCGGTCAGCATCATAATGAAAATTGCCTCCGTGGTCACCGGTGGCGCACGTTGCGATCAAAGTGCTAATGGTCGCAGATATTCCGAAAACCTACTCCTGAGGTTCGAGAGCTGTCCACTTTTTTACTATTCGAACCTCTACCCCTTCTACTTACACTTTGCCTAGGTTACATCGCCGGGAAATTAGCGTGTGATTGCTGTAACGGTGTTCAGTAAATTACCAGAGGAGAGTGAAAGACTTCTCAGCAAACCGGTGTCACAAGTCTTAAGATTATAGCCACCGTGTAGTGTTAGTCTACATTCTTATATTTATCTATGTGCTTTTTTGATTATCACCACAGTTGACTTTGACTTGAATATTGAACTTCAATTTGTGCAATTGCGATCGCAGTGTTGAGATCTAAAATAAATTTAGGTTCGAAGACCACCCAAAGTATTTGAAAACGGCGTATTTCTGTGTAGCAGAGACAAGAGATAAATATTCTGGAAACAAGCAGTCATGACAACAAACCATGCACTCAATTTATTAATTAATATCCCTGAAATAGTTAACACTTTAAAGATGGTACAAAACTTTAACACCTTCAAAACTAACCTGTGAACCAAAAAAGTTAAAAATTACATACACTCGAATCATTCGGAAATATTACCGAAAAAGTATTTCAACACTCATGGCTAGAATTTCTCTCTGATAAACGCCATTACATGTACATCTGAAAATCAACTAATGAAAAACAATCAGGAAACTAGGCACGGAGGAAAAAAACAAGGTTTTCTTTGGATCCACACGAAGTCCTTCCCGGGAATAACCTTGTAATTCTGATTTCTACTGTGGTAATAATAACACAAGGTGATGATAACACAGTCAATAATGGCAACGATTCTTGTGAAGTCATGCTTGCGGAAAGCCTGGACGAATACTTATAATTAGAAAATTTGTTATGAAGATCTCACCCCATTGAAAACTGATACACGTAAAAAATTTTATTTGACCATGGAGAAGATTAAGATTAATGCTCATGACGAAACTGTACGAATAAAGAGAAAACGCTACACTTCTTCGTACACCGTTAAAGAAAAGAAGTAAAGATGATAAAATTGCTTACCCCTTCTACATAGCCACTCAGCCGCACGTATCTTTGGTGAATGAAGAATTACGCAGCATGAATCCAAGGCTTTAGATCCGTGATTAAAACTGTTACAAAACGATAGACATCCTCGAAGTTGTCGAACCCTGCCACAGGTACAACTTCTTTCTGCCGTGGAATTGTTTAAAATTAGTCAATAAGTCTTATGACGGAGAGTAAAGAAATGAATATTTTTTGTCATTCCTGCTCAACGAAGAAATACTTTGAATCCGTTTACATTTTTATAAACAATTTTATGTCCCTTTTAAGCACTAAAACTGTTCATGAATAAATTTGTATGTTTCTGGTGTCGATGTAAATGTACAAATGGTCGTGCACGAATATTGAGAGCAAGGAATGGGATTGCTTGTTTTCCTTTTACTTCCACTCAGGTGTCAGGGGGGGATTAGTATCTGACGGCATTGAACTTTGGTATCAATCCGAGGTTGGGTCACGCGGTTGGTTCTTCTAGTCATATTGTATTCTATCAAGTTTCCGGGGAAAAATCTGCTCGTTCACGGCTTTCGAATGTTGTATCGATTTGAGAACGTTTTGGAAGATAATTTCATTTATAATTAAAACTTAATTTATAGTTCAATGCGAAGTAGCTCAATTAATTACGAACGGTATTTTAGTATGGTTACTTTTCACGGGTCAAAGTTATTTTTTAAAACTTAAAAAAGAACTTCTACACATTTTTTGTGCTCAAATTTTCCTTTTTCTGACTCTTGGATTTAAACCAGGGAACGAATTTCAAATAGTGCTTCTGATTCCAAGATAAACTAATTACCCTAAACTAAAATAATTATTCCCCAAGTAGGGTATGGTCTAGAAAAATGAAAATCTGTCTCAAATCTAAAGTAATTGGGGTTGCATTTGTGAGAACGAAATATTAGGAAAACAATCGACTGTGTTCAATTTTATTGCAATGCGTAAAGATTTTTTGTCATATTTTTGTTTTGATTTTTACAACTTTTCCTCTGAAGTTGATGATTTTATTGAACATTAAATTCTTCTGAAAATGAATGATGATCATTTATTTGCATATATTCCTATAAATTTAATTCAACTAACAACGTAGATTGAAATGAGAAGGGACACTGCCTGCTAACAGTCACGAATACCCCCTATGTTCGCAAATGTTAATCCCGTAGTTGAAAACACTTTGCCTCTTTATGTACATATTTAAATTCCAAAGAAAAAACACACGCACAAAAAAGTACATAAATACATACAAAAACTGAACAACAGGAATTGAACAAAATGCGCACAAAAAATTAAAACTTTTGAGTCTAGTGGGAGACATAGATGACCGGTGTGGGTATCCTTTTTATCTTTATATCAAAATCATTTATCCTTATTATATAAATATTATGTTTAAACTCATCAAATGTATTATATAGTGTAATAAAAGTACACACATTTACACATATATTAAATTCCCTTGCTTATATACTTTAAAGTGGAAAACGAAAGGTTCTAATATATGTAGATACCAGACATGGAGACGCGAAATGATCACTTTATCGCTTTTCAAAACTCTTCAGTTTTCAGAAGAATGAGGTTCCTATTTCTATCTTTTGGACTTTGTTTATTACACCTTGTATCACTAAAATTTGGACAATAAATTGGATGGGACTCCTTTATATGGCAACCCTCGAGTGTTTAGTGTATAAGAATCTGTTTACGCTGTGAAAAAGTGTTGACACCATGGCAAGCCTGTTAAATGGAGAAATGACAGATACTCCAAGGGCTTTCGGTGCGGCAAACATTAAGCATCAGAAGCGTTTTCAAAGGTGATATTTTCTAGAATAGATCATCGAATGTTTACAACCACACACTATTCTCTATGCGAGCATGGAAGTATCAGAGTAATGGGGAAAATTCTGGCGAGTGCACGGAGTTACGTGATGCGGATTAGCATGACCTGCCTCAATATTTCCTTAACAAGCTTCATGAAAGCACCCAGTCTTCTGTAGTGACAAAGGAATAACAAATCAAATCAACGTATGACGTGTTGGCAATAACAATGATCGATTTCCTTACCATTCGAAGAATGTTCAGGATCTACTTCCAACCGATTGCATCCCTCATGTACAGTTTTCCCGCTGGGGCCTAAGGTAAAAGTAAGACGATGGAAATTTCTTGAAGCATGTTCTCTACACCGACGAAGCCACTTTTACCCGCAACGGGACGTTCAACGCATTTAATTGGCACGACTACCACGTGGATCATGGAAGGGGTCAGCTACGTACATCGTTTAGTGTTGATGTGTGGGCTGGTATAGTCTGCCTCTTTCTGATAGGAACGCATCTGATGTTATCTTCTATAAGAGGACTATAAAAGGTCGAACTGATAAAGGATGGGGCTTTGGTTATTTCTCAAGGAATGTGGTTCATGCACTATGGAGTCCCGGCTCATTCTACTGAATCCTCGAAAATATATCAACGATGTATCTCCCAACAAGTGAGAAGGGCGCATAGACCAAAGGCCCGGTCTTCTTTATCTCCTGGCATGAGTTCATTAAATTTGTTTTCTGGGACTACATGAAAACATTAATTAATGAAACGCTTTTGGAACCTGTAATGGATCTTGTCTCAAAGATAGCGGCCACAGCAGATAACAGTGAGCAAGAACCAAAACTTTTGCATCGTGCCCAGCAATCCATTCTGAAGAGGTGAAAGACCTGTACTGACTCCGAGGGAAGGCATTGTGAAGAGTTTGTTGCATAAAAGTTTGATAAAGTTTGTTCGATAAAATAGGCTTTCTCTGATATTCGTCTTTTCATCATTTTTCTCAGATATAAAAAGGTTATTGCCTGTGCACTAAGGTCAGCTAAAAATTCTCTTCAAAACTAATGGGATGCACGATATTTGGGATTTGCAAAAAAAAATTTATTTTTACGTATTCCTGTGCGCTTCCAAAGTTTGTACATTTAATGTGTACGCACTTTTCATAGAATACAATATGCAAAATACTCTATTTTCAATCAGAATGAAGAATCATTTTGTGATAACGGTTGTGTTAGATATTATCTATTCTAAATCCATATTTAGAATAGATATCTTTTTCGTAGCTGTTTTTATAAAATAATTTCAATAAATGCTCTAGATAAATACTTTTAGGATCGGTAATGTCACCATTTACTACTGTCCTTAACACTCCTGTTTGAAAAGCGTATAAATGTTCAGGATAAAAGCTTATAATTTCAATTGTGTAAACGTGCTCAGTAACTTAATACAAATGTCTGTTTGAAAACCATGAATACTTTCAGAATAAATTGTTTACAATATCGAATATGTAGTTATTTTACTCTGATAGAAAAACTAACTTCCAATGGAAAACCATATGAATTTTTGAGAAAAATGTTATGATATTGACTATGTATTGTTGTCTGTACTTACTCTTGAACTAGTACTATAAACCTACTCATGTTTGAAAAAGCATTAAACTATTCACGAGAAATGGTAATGACATCGATTATGACAGTGTTGATGATGGTCACCAAGGTAGAGGTGCACAATGCTATGCCACCATCATCGACCAGCAGCTTTTCGTGTGAAGCTGACTGCGGTCGTCAAGCAACCATCAGTCAACAACATCTGTACCTCGCTTGTGGGCACATAGTCGTTCTTGCTGTCGGTGAATCGAGACACATCAATGATATGTTGTACAACAGTTGCAAAAATTGTGTGAAAAAACTGATCAAAAAATATAAGCCATGAACCTGTGTAAGATATAAATTAGAAACAATGTTAAAACGTACATTGTTTACTGGAAAAGTTTCAGAATATTAGAATTCCATCTTTAGTGCTGGAAAATGAAAGAGAAAAAAACAAAACCTAAGGGGAGCATCCCCCCAAAATTGAGAAATTTGTAGGAATATTGATATAACCTGCTATAGGAAATGTAAGAGGTCAGGTACATCCTGTGAAAAAATTAAGTTCGTACGTTTGCTCGTTCGCCCGCTATGGGGGTTTGAAGTATGGGAGGGGAGGGAAGGGGGGAAGTGGTTTTCGTCATATTGCACCCTACCTCTGCTGTTTCTTCACGGCGCGACATAGAACCCAGTAATACCTCGGTCTTTTCGCCCCCAATGACACCAAAATCCTCACTGTAACTGAACTGTAGGAGATGCAGAAACATGCAGAAACATGCTACCTAACTCTCAATCAAACATGAGTTGAACCGACACGACCCTCACTCGCTTACTTGCACAACTATGCACAATCACACATAACCACGCACAAGTAGACACAAACACGCACAATTAATCACAACTACATATTTTCACATGGAGACATCCTAACATACTCAGACCATCGTGCCCTCACACATTTACTCACTCATAAATATATCAGTAGGTTGAAGCATTGTACAGCTTACGTGCACTTAAGTTTTAATTTCGGTTAGTCTTATGAGTGGATATGAACAAACATTTCAAAACTCGATGTTGTTCATTATTTACAGTGCAGAGAATCGAGAAATTGTTTTTTTTGAAAGGATGATTGGAATGCTAAAAATGATCTCGAATTGTTAAATGAAGAGAAAGAATCTGTGATAGGTTTAATGGGAAATTCCTGGATGTTGGTCACGTCTAATAATAATTATTGTTGATGTTGGGTACTACCAACATGAGTCAACCTGCAGCATCACACTTTCAAAATTGTACTCTTGCGCTACACAGGCATTTCTCCAGTCGCTTCTTTCTTTTAAGGGGAGGGTCACCCCAAAAATTAGGAAATACTTCGAAATATTGATCTTAGCTGCTTTGGGAAGTGTAAAAGGTCAGGTACATCCTGCGAAAAAAACGAGGTTTGCACGCTCGCTCGTTCGCCCGCTACAGGGGTTTGAAGACTGAGGGGGAGGGAAGGGGGAGGTGGTATTTCGTCATATTACACCCCACCTCTGCTGTTTCTTCACGGCGCGACGTTGCAATGTCATCTCCTCTGTTTCTCTATTACCGTATAAAGTTTTCAAGAGTCCAGGCTGACCCCACAAGTAATAATAATGCAAAAATGAGATTGTTTATGATTGTTTATTTTGTCTTTCTTCAAGAGTTTGAATTTTGGGTTTTCAAAATGTATCCCCTCCCACATTTTAGAAGCTACAGTGATGATTTTGGTATCATTGGATGCGGAAAGACCTTGAAATAATGGGATGTGAATGGGCAATACAAAATTCGTTACGATTAAAAATTGTGATGTCACATGTACAAAATTTTACCAAAAAATGATGGTGGTTTTTAATATTTTTAATTTTGAAATATTAATTTGGAGAATGCCAGTTCACACTTCGTAATGCCCTAGTATTTCCGCATCCAATGACACATCAATCATCACTGTAACTTGAAAACTGCAGGAGAAGATGCATTTTGGAAGCTCTAAATTCCGTTTTCTATGAATATCTAATGTTTTATGAAGAAAATTGCAGTTTTAGACCCATGCAAAAAGTTTTCTTTTTAAATTTGCTATCAGTACACCAAATTTCACTGCTCTAGGCTTAATAACAAAAAAGTTTGTCCGTATGAGGGACGCTCCCCTCAACTATGTTCAGGTTTAAATACTGTACTTAAATGTTATTTACCAAGGCTGAAATTTTAACGAGCAAGTCGGCTGGTTCTTCAAAGAACCCATTTCATCACAGTGAACAGTATCAGAGAAAATAGGACAAGAAGACCTTCACCATAGAGGCTGTTTATCAGATCAGAAGCTGATGCAGTTACTGTGATAGCGGTAATATCTCTGAGGGACACCGAAAGAACTGAAAATCAGCGTTCTTCTTTGCATGGTGTTATTAAGTTCAAAGTGCTTCTCGCGAGAACAGAAACAATTTATTGATAAATTTATGCGAAAATAAATAATTTTTTTCTAAATAATTTTACGCTCTGTGAATTTCCCATATTTCTAGATGTGTAAATTACACTTGAAATATGTCAACGACTCTTCATTAGCGTATTATTATTGATGATAGGTACTATTATTCTATATCTGTACCTAAATAACTCATGAGCAAATATCCTAATCACTACTTTCCACCTACATAAAATGTTTAGTCAGTCCTTTCATAACCTAGAGCCGATGGGTTGAATTTCAAAGCAATAAGGGACTTTTAATTCTAATTTTGATTCCGGTTCTGTTAACATGGGCCTAACGTCAGGTTTTGAATTGATTTCATTTTTATCAGAAGCTCTACAAACTCGAAGAGTAATATTTCTGAACAAAAATCTTCATCATTACGAATTCAGTAAAATGCTGAATGGCATTTATGTTATTGATGAATACAGGATAAAAATGAGCATTCATAATATTTTCAGACGTTGGGTAAAAAAGCGTGACGTTTCGTAGACTGAAGAGTAGCCAAAACATTTTTATAGTTTATTCATGTCTTGAGAAAAAGAGAAGACAGATTATGATCATGTTCTTTATTACTATATAAAGATTACTCACCATTGTTAGAATTTGATGAATTTTGTTTTAGAAAATTGTCATACATGAATCGTCGAATGATTTATAATTTCCTGCTTATAATTTTTCGCAACTGACAAAATTTTGAGAAGAACATTACCATGCCACTCATGTACCTCTTTTGGTGCTTCCTAAGGCTTTGGAGCTCGTCATACTGATTTGACTGCAAGTATGCTTCTGAATATGAATAACTTGACTTTCAGGTTGAAGTCTTTTCCAAGAGATAACTTCGCACTAAATAACATTTGGACAGAAGAATGTTCTTTGAAATAATCAACGCTCAAAACTTAGCAAGTGTTTTTGCATGAAAAAAAATCGAGGAATGTATTCGATGATATGTGTACATCAACACTACAGGAAGAAATAAGATCTTGCCTCTCTCTCGAAATTTATAGTTGAAATTGTTGGTTTAGCAAATGAATGATCGTCCCTATAATTTTTAATGTAGTCATCGGCTCATTTATTTTTCATGTGTCAAGCAGTAGTGGATTAGAATTACATCTACAACTGAGCAAATACAGTTGCTATTGACAAACGTAAAATAAGGAAATAAAAATAAAAATTGCAGTTACTTATCGTTGTATCCTATTGGCATTTTCTTAATGAATCAATTTCTGCAATAATATTTCACACATATTCAAAATTGTAAAGGCTCTGGAACATATCTAATTACTTTCGTATTTTCTTCCTTCCTTTTGAGATCTAAGTAAATATTGGTCTCATCATCTTCGCGATTGTTTTCGCATCTCACAGCATCCTATTTTTCACGCATATTGGTTAAAAACACGCACTAAAAATTAGCACAACCTCGGGCAGAATACGGAAAGTTTCATTTCAATTGACCATCATTGTAACGGTTCGATGAAGAACAGCATTTAATTAGTATTACGAATTAATTTATTAGAGTATTTTTATTAGAGTATTTGCTACGCACTGAAATTGAAAATTGCACCTGTTTTCTATTCACAGGAAAAGCGGGAGGACATTTGTGACATGGCTTCGGTTCAAATCGAATGCAAAATTTGCTCTCAGGATTATGATTCACAAAATCATAGACCACTCTGCCTTGATTGCGGTCACACTTTTGGAGAATTGTGCATTCAAAATTTAGGACATGGTAACAACAAGATCTGCCCAACTTGTAAAAAACTGACAAACAAACCAACTGACCAGCTGCCCGTCGTATTTGCCCTCATTCCCTCTCAGGAAAGTACAACTCGGCGCTCAGATCTCATTGATGTTGTCGGTGACAAATGCAACGACCACGGATGTGTTCTCGACCGCTTTTGCGCGGAATGCGGGGAGATGGTGTGCAGAAAATGTGTCAACAATTTTCATGCCACCCATCGTCATGAATTTATGGATGATATTCTTCACAAGGACCCTGATGCAGCTACTCTCACTAGAGAGTTGGCGAACAAAATTGAAGCCAATATTAACAGGCTTTCAATATCAATGTCAGGGCCAATTGAAATATGTAAAATAATTGATGAAATTCCAAAATGTAAAAAAGGCATTGAAGATTGGACAGATAAACTAAGCTCGCAGAAGAAACTAGCAGAGCAGCATCTGAAAGATTGGAATGATGCAAAAAATAAATGTACGAAAGAGAAATATCAAGTTTTCAAGAAATTATGTCATCAGTGGAAAGGAGTTGTTCTCCCACCCTGCCCTGAAAAAGAACTTGCATCATTATCTAAAAACTTGAAGAACTCAACAAATGCGCCGCAAATTTACAGGTCAGTGCAAATGTTGAAGCCATCCAAAACTTTCGTAAAAAATATTAAGCAAAACAATGTAACATTTTTAGTAATTTGTCTCTACTAATTATGCTTTGAACGTATTTATAAGGTGATTTTTCAAAATGGATAATTCATTAAAACGATCAGAGATATATTGACTCAAAAATTCAAGTGAATTCCTTCAATTTTGATCATTTAATTTACTGTACCCACATCTAATAGTTATAATATTATGATATTGTACTAAAATTATGTACGGTAAGGTTTGAAAACTGGTATCTCAAGTGGTATCTCTCAAACTGGTATCTCTCAAAACTGGTACTTCCGATTTGGTATCTCAGAATCTTGGGGTTACGTTGAGCAGGTAAATGTCTCCACATTTTGAGTACGAAGTCATATTCGAGTATAAATTTAAATGTCATTAAAAATCATTTCATAGAGAACAAAATGGAATTATTTTGTTCTCAAACGAAAAATAGTTTTTTTTATCAAGGTTATATCTTAAATTGATGTTCTCCAATTTTTTTTATTACAAAACTTCCAAAAAGGACTAAGGAAAAGAGAGGTTGATTTGAAAAGTGACAGGTTGGTTCAGTCGTGAGAAACATGATAGCAGACCCAAAACAGGGGCTAGTAAGGTTGGGAGAAAAGTGGTTTTCCGAAAGACATGAACATTTTTAGCGAATTTTGCTGGTGTCTGTATAAGTAGTTCAGTACTCTTTTGTAGAACGGTAAATAATAGTACTAAACCCTCAAACTTAAATGAAAAGGAAAAAAAGCGGGGAAAAGTATTCTCACACAATAAATTTTACGTTTGGTTGAATGTTAGCTGTTGGCAACTTAAATATTCCGGATAATTGTTCTCAATAGTTTAACTGCTTTTATGAAATACAACACGTGATAATTTACACATTTGAATTCACGTATTTCAAAGCTATTAATGATGGATGATAGAAGAACTGAACTATTTCAGTAAAATGAATTTCAAACATTAAATATACATTTTTTAAGGAGTTTGTGAACAAACTAATTCTCTATCGCTTTTGACGTTAGTGGAACATCAATCTAGGAGATTCGTTGAACAATCTCTCGCTCAGTTACTGTTAAGTCACAGTCGCGGACTGTCACCGAAATGAAGTCGTATTTGAAATAAATATTCCACAATCTTTTCGGAAGAAAATCACTTCTTTTTATTCTGATAGGCTTTCATAAAGAAAAATTTTTTTGTTACTTAATTATTCGTAAATTTACGTAATATGACACAACCACTAACTTGCTAAGGTCATGTGCAACACGAAGATCAATGCTTCTTCTGATTAATGATTGATATTGAAGCCTTCTGTACAAAAGTAATAGACTAAACAATCAATAGAGTAACATCATAGGTACGCGAAACTCTTCTGTTCATGAGGAAATATGACACAAGTTGTTGAAATTTTGCTTAGTAAATGTTTTTTTAAAAACTATTCTTTTGTCTGACAAAATCAAAATTACAGTGTTTGGATAAGATATTCGTTTCTTAATGAGTGAGGACGGAAGGGGCAGCTCATGTATTCCAAAATACCCCACCATCTGTGTACCTCAGAGGTAAAAACATAATGATCTGCATTGCTTCATCTATCACGGAACTGGTGCACAGCACATTATCGAAGGAAAGATATATGGTACTTTGCACTGCCACATTTTAAAGAAAAATCTCATCCGTTGTGTAAAGCGTTTTTCAAAAATCGCAAGGGAACGTTCCTAAAAGATAACGATCGCAAGCATTCTGAAAATTTCACCCGCTAATGATTGAAATAAGAAAAAAACAATGCTCTCCCGTAGCCAAGAAGGAAAATCACGTTGAAGATTATGTTGATATATCTGAAAACTTGTGAGCGCCTAATTTTATCACAAAGAAATCATCTCCAAGCTGCGAGAAAAAGCAAAGGCATCACAACTAAACATTATAATCGAATTATTTGACTGCATACGTGTGTTATGAACCACTCACATTTTCCCACTAAGATCAAGACATTATCTGCCAGGAGAACAATGCAATAGAAAAGGTAAATGGGATTTGAAACGAAATAAAACTTGACACTATGACCCAACGTTTTCTGTGTCATGCATACCTGCAATGTTTCAACCAAAAAGAGTCTCAGAGTCTGGCATGTTACGCGTAATTTCGATTATATACAATACCTGCAAAATGAACTTTTATTTCGTGGAGTTCCCAGTATGCGATGCCAACTGTCCAAGGTCTAAGCTCATGAGTCAGATTGAAAAATTTCAATTTGCGCTGTTTCTCCGAACATTTCCTTCAAGTTTACAATGCAATGTAACATAATTTTAGCGCAAATGATTTCTGCGACAAAAGTGTTCATACGTTAAGCGTTGAATTGTGAACCAAAGACAGAAATCAATACATAACACTACCGTTTCTCTATTTTATTCTCCAGGAGTTCATGCATAAACCTGAAGATGCTTCTGAAAGAAAAGGATTATCAAATGCGTCAGAAGATTTTCTTGACGACGGAGTTTGGTGGGTAGAAGGTGACGAGCATTCACAAGCCGCCATCTCAAGTGTGCGCGCGTGTAAAATACCGAGAGAACTTATGGTTGTCTCTTCGCCCTGGGCACCGATACAGAATTTGCCTGAAGTTCTGAATGCCCTCGGCCCTGCATGTGCTGATCGTAGCATATCAGTCAAGCCATTGGACACCTTTTGGGCACCGTCAAGTACGACTGACTCTGGACACCTTCAAGCATTCATCGAAAAGTTTGGGTAAGGAGTTATTTAATATCTTGAAAACCCAGTGTAATAATCACCGGAAAAATAAACTTCATAGAAATATTTATTTAGCACCTGAAACTGTTCATGGTCGATCATGTTATAGGTACTGTAGCAGATCTTCAAGAATCTAACCCTTTTTATGAAACAAAGAATCAATGCATATAGTTTCAAATCGAGGTGAACTGAAATAAGACTTTTGCGCATAATGCTTTGTCTAATCCAAATTTTTATTTAGCCGTAAAACATGGCGGTTTTATGGCTCTCCTGACGAGATAGTTACGCTCTGTCGAGTCAATTCAGAGCTCGAATACGCAGGGGTCCGTCTTGCATCCACGGCCGACGTCAACCGGTGCTCAATTCTGTCAATAACACCCAGGAGTAAGTACATATTTTAATCGTTAGATTTATCAGAAGTGTTATCTCACTTAATGAACGTACTTTCATCAAGTGTCATAATTATTAAAACTAATAGAACAAATTTCAAACCGAATTTTTCACTTAATCTTTTAATACTCGGTAACTTAAAGAAAATGTACGTACGAACATATCATTATGTTTTTTAACATACATGATTGTTTAGCGATTTCTTAATAATTTGGTTCTATAAACTGAAAAAATAGTTTTACTGCAATGGCTTTTTGCAATATTCTGTTTCTATCGCAAAAAAAATTGTCTAGGTCAATGACACATCAACATCTCTAAATAACTTCACAGTATAACAAGAAAATTAAATTGATTCAAATTGAGAAATAGATGTTGACTTTCTGCCTTGACAATGATACGCGTCTTCATATATGAGCGCAATGAATTCTAAAAAGCACTTCAAGATAGTTCATGATTTCATCTGATGTATGCTGCAGCTACTATGACCTTCTTCACTGTGGGAGAGAAATCTCTGATTTTCTGCCTAATACCACCAAGGCACAGTACTACATCTCAAAACGATAGCTTTATCGTGATCTTTCTCCAAAAGTAGAAGATGTGTCAATATTTATGCTGCAGCTCCTATGCCACTGATCTAAAACCTCTCATTTAGCTACCAACAGAAGTCCTAGATTCATTCTCACTTAAAGCTACATTTCCTGACAAAAAACATGATTGAACAAATTCTGAAACCCAAAGTCAAATCAATCAGCTAATTGCATCAACCTTTCTTTCCTGTTTGAAATTAAAATTTGCAATGAAATACCTTGTTCAAACGCTAGCTGTTCAAAAGAAAAGTTCATTCATAAAATCAATGGGTTCAAAGGCCTACGTAAGTTGCCGGGTCGAACGCTAGCTAATCAAAAACAAAGGAGCTCACTGATAAAGTTGATAGATCCCGATCCATACGTCAAGATTACCCTGAATCAATTTTGATTCAAATTACCGGTTCGAACGCTAGGTGTAGAAAGGAAAAGAAGCTTACAAAACATGCCAAAGTTAGACTTACACAAATTATCTCAGAAAATGAATTTTATTTTACACTTTCTATATTCATCTTACTCTGTTATTCTGCCGTTTTGCTTTAGCTCCAAAGCCTCTGACTTTAAACCATTCATTTAAAACCAATAAAAATAATCAATTTATACCCACGTACACATGCCATAGGAAATGTTATGATGGGACATATCCTAAAACCTGAGCTCAAATTTCTGTGCAAACGCATCACAATTTCTTCCCTGTTTGAAATTTCAATTCAGATAAAAATTTCTGGTCTAACCGCATGCTGTTCAATAAAATTACTCATTGATGAGGTTGAAGGGTCCATGTCTCAAGATTTCCTTGAATCCATTTTTATTGAAATTGGAGATTCAAATGCTATTTGTTCAAAAACAATAGAAACACACAAACATTTTAAAGTTCGCTGTGAACAATTTTTTCCAGCAAATAGCAAATCATTTTGCCCGTTTATTCCCCACATTCATCTTAGGCTATACTTCTATCATTTTTGCCTTTTATATCATTACATGAGAATGAGTCAGTTCGAAAGAGTTCCAGAGTACTTTCGTTGCATTGTCAAATCCTAAGACCACTCCCAACACCGGCTATACACGGAATGCCTTTCTCATGACCGATTTGACAGCTCAATATGACCGAGTTGAAACTAAGGGTAATGATTGGTAAGATTTTTAGTAAGCATTTGGTAAGGATTTGAACGGAAACCCGAAAGGATATTGATGGCATAAAAAGTCTTTCTCAAGGTATGTTTCCAAAGTAAAAAATTGTGTTGCATTAGTGTCAGGGGTAAATTTCTGCGTAATATCTTGGCTTAATTTGAAAATCCGTGTGACGCCCGGAATTGTCAGTTCGTGAGGGACGAGTTATGCTCCACGCAAACTATAATTTGAGCTTTGAATCCGACGTCGCACGTGCTCATGAATCACGTTGCCTTCAATTATGTTGAATGTTATTCAATGAACATTGAAAAGTCCCTACAGAGCTTATTCTGATTAGAATTTTGCGTTTTGGATCTTGCATTTGCGAATTTTTTTAATTCGGCCTTTTCGGGCCGGCTTTAAAAAATTTGATTAGGACAGGTAAAAATACATGCTTCAGCTCCATTACCAATTTGGAAACAGATTTAGTAAAAAATAATTTATTTCAATTAGGTTCTACAGATTTCATGTATATTATTCGAATTTCACAGTGCACATTGGTGTCTCAGCAGACGTGTTAGGTAGTGTGTACTGGGATGATTATGTCCCAGTAGGCAATCACGGGCAATTACGTTCAATGAATCTTGATTGTATATTTCCGTTAAAGTATTACAACAATAATTTTAGTCTGTACTAAAATCTGTAAAACACTAGGAAAAGTCTGTAAAAAATATCCGTAAAATGTGATTTCTTCAGCAGTAGCGGGTCAACTGGGCGCTATTTCTCTCAGACATTGTGCAATAGATGGCATAAAAGGGGCGGAAATAGTTGCTGAACATATAACTGTCTTTTTTGATATAATAGAACACGTTTTTGGAACATATATATAGCCCTACGGATTTTTATTATATCTAGTATGACACATATGTCTCGGCAAACTCGAAAGGGCTATTCTTGGTAAGAGGATGGTGCAGGGTCAGTTTCGTAGTGAAGACACATTGATGAATGTTTAAAATTTTACCTACATAGTGTTTCGTAAAATTTTCTGTAGGAATTTTGAACTAATATATTCGTAAAACCTACAGTATCGTGAATTTTGAAGTCACATAAAATATTCCTTGGTTTCGCAAATTCAGCACACCAATATGCGCCACAAAAGTACAAAAATGAATGGTTAAGTTCTTGATCCTTCTGGATCATTGATAGGGGGAAAATACTATCCCTTTAATATCCGTGTGCTGAAAATATCACGGAAATCTATCGTAGCAGCCATTGCCTTTATTGTCCTTGCATAATACATATTTACCAACTGTGATTTACCACTTCGTCTTTTAAATGTTTTGAACCTTCAAGTGAAATCTTTTTCGACAGAAAATCATTGACTAACCCTGCGTTAGAAAAGTAATTTTACAAAAAGTGTAAAGTATTTTCCTGGATTGGCAGCAATTTGTCTCTCATGTCTGTGAGGAGGGACCAATAAGTCGGTTTCTAGTTCCAAATAATGGATTCGAGTTATCTAAATTCTGTGGGGTTATTTGTTCAGCCCAGCGTTATACAATTACTTCTAGTAATGAACCCCATTGAGAAAGTTACTATTACACTGCAATCATAAAATAAGCAAGAAAATACGGAAGTTAATGAATTGTAGTGTTTAAAAATCAGTTTAAAATCCTATACGAGAAAGTTCAGTCCGCCGAATTTAATGTTTCGCTGTGGAGCCTCCTCGTCCAGTGCATTTGTGAACCACTTTGTGAGTACTTGATAACCCAATATCAGAGAAATTGTAGCCTATCTTATTTTCTGGAAGTGTACATGAACTGGTGAACAAGAAATTCCAGGAAGTAAGAATTTATCAGTAGATGGAGTTTATATGCTGATATTAGGTGGAATAATTCTGTATATAAGGTTTGAAAAAGAATGAACATGAATCTTACTGAGAACTTATTAAATAGGTTTTGTGATTTTCAACAAATAATAATCATTCTATTTAAGGTTTAAGTGTATAATGATGTTTATTGACATACATGGTGCATTGAGGTAATTTTATTGACAAAAATGCTTTGACAAACAATCGAAAATGTTCATGTAGAATATTATTTACTGAAGCTTTCTCTTTAAATACACTCATACACCCTGCACGAGATTCATGGGTAAAATTAATTTTTTTTTATCAAGAATACCTCTGCATAAAAAAATGAGATGGCTTCCGCTGTCGAAGGTAGGAAATAAATCGTGTATAGCCGTGCTTTATTAGTACTTAATCCTTAGTTTGAACTGCCGCTGTTAGTCGAAACGCAGTCAGGTCAGTGAAAAAGCAGTCATAGGTGAGTTGGCCCAATTCTTCCTGCGTTTGTGCAGTGTGTTGCTAAGAGTTAGTGCCGGTTTCTTTAGGTAGAGTGACGTTTTGTCTCCATCTTGCTCAGGACTACCAGGAACAAGCGGAACACTGTTCTGTTCTATTCCTCAACGTGATATATATTTTGTTGTGTAATAGACTGGTACAGTTATTTTATCGAGTGTTACACCTTTTTAATAAGTGCTAAGGAAAGCCCGAGAAGATAATTCGAGCCTCAAGAGGCGCTATAGCTATGATGGACTGTCGTTAGGTAACTGTTGTTATAAGAGGGAAGGTCACATGTAAATAAAAAAACTTGGGCAGCTTAGGGAGCGTTTGAATATGTTGTTAGTAAAGAATGTATCAAGAAAAACTAGTGTAAGGTAGGTTGAGATAAGTTAAAATCAGACCAGGTGAGTTCTGGTATCTCACCTGAGAAAAATATCAGTGATTATTTCCACAGTTTTTCAGTTAATTTTTATTAATGGAAACTGAACTGAAGGCTCTGAATGATACACTGGCGCTACTGATAATGGACCTTCAAACTGACATTAGAAAAGTATTGATTAAAGTATTACATGAACTATTCTCGATTATTGCCTTTCTCAATGGGGGAAATCACGCTTATTCTGATTCCTGTTTGAACTTCAGCCGTTTGCTGTCTCCGAAGTCTACCAGCAGCAGCTGGTGCTCGCATGCTGAAGTTGGGTTGGGCACCTTACTGCTGGCACTTCCCTGACGCCAAAGCCGGAAGTGTGGACTGGATGATATCACTCATGCAACCTGTGAAGTAAGTTTAGTAGGTGTTGACCGTAGCTTAGAGAACTTTTAACTAAATGAGGACTGCAGACTAGATAACTTCTATGATGCTAAAGACTAAATATTAAGGAACTGTTTTCTGGTGAAGATCATAGATAAGAAAATTTTAATCCAATTCATATTAGTTTCCATTACCACATTAATCTGGAGAACTAAACTGCTTTGTACGACAGAGTTATATTTTGAGTTATGTTATCAGATGTCAATATGCGTTGGGTTATTTATGACGAGCCGTGGACTGTGTCAAATCAAAATAGAGTAGCAATATTCATGAACAACAAATCGTAACTGTTCAGTAGATTTAGGCCATATTAAACGAAAGTTGCTCATGTATCTCGTGAATGACCTGAAAACAGTCACAGAATTCATAATGCAAGTAATACCACACCAAACTGAAAAGTGAATCTTACTGCTCCTAGTTTTGGCTACAAATCCGTTTTTACCTGATAAGATCTGTCTTCCGCCGGCAACATATCTTTCTATCCGTGTGGTCGTAAAATTTGCGAGTCATTATAAGCGGAAAAATGTTCATTAAAGGTTAAATTCTACAATGTTAGGGAGCACTTTAAAAGGTGTTTATAAACAGCGTTTTTGTGATTTTTGCGTATTTCTGGAAGGCCTTTTGTTTAGCAAAATGCATCTTATCCCGCCAAGCTCATTGAGATGAATGAGTTCAAAATTGAATTCCGTGCTTTGATCTAGAATTGGCAGTTATTGTCGAGGAAAGTCCTAGGGGATAGCAGAATATACTGCACGCAGTCCATTACCAATGTCAGTTACAACAAGGTCAACTACTGGGGTCGAATTTAAATGATCTAAAGTTCCCTTCTGAATGAAATTTCATGGCGCTTACTAATTTATGCACAATTTGAAAGACATTGTTGAGGTATCCAGGCACTTGGCGCAGACGGTTACAATCAACACAGAATTTCAGCAGAAGTGGTCATGACTCTGTCATTACGGGGACACTTCTAAGCTAAGCACCATCTGTTCGATGCTGCAGCTACTCAGCCTACATATTGTTTTGATTTGTCATTTTCTTTTTCTTCTTATTTACGCACGCACAGTTCAGCGGCCTTTTATACCCTCAAAACTCTGATTGTAAAATTAGTTCTTATAACCGACTATAATATTTTCATACGGAATAATGTATAAAAATAAACATGTAATGAATTGCCGCTTCAAAAAATTTTTTTCTTGCTTCCTTCAAGAACTGCTGCCCATGATGATGTATGTTTCTACTATTATTTAGTCTTGTTGCTTAACTTTCATATCAATAACTCATAATGATTTGATGAAAATTTTGCACTTTTACTGCTAAAATGACTATCATCAAAAGAATTTAAAACAAGGTGTATAAGAATTTTAGTTCAACGAGTGTTAGCTCGTATAACACTTGGTACTAATTACACAGTTTGTTTTCATTTGCTTGTGAAATTATTCTAAGGATGAAGCTTCCATATAACCGTCATTTCAAAACTGTAAACCAATAACAAAAGTGAATGTTTCAGAATTGGTCTCTCTCGATCTCCTACGATTTACCTCAAAGTCAAAATGAAAATGACTTCATGGGCATTTCTTGTTGAAAAGTGTTGTTGCAGATCACAGTGCAAAATTTAGAGAGCAATATCGTTTTTCTTCGGAGTCAATGATGATCAATGCTCAATATTCTAGAGTTTTGAAGAAATGAACTTGACATAAGTTTCAATTATCATATGACATGTTTCGTTACAATGAGAAAGCTTAGGAAAAACTTTTTTTAATTAAAATAAAAATTGCCAAAAATTGGATTTAAAAAGTTTCTATTGATGAACTTCCTTATGAGAAATAAGTTTGAGCAGCAATAGAGAGCTCTGTAAACCTTAGCGTGTTTAGAGGGTATATAGAAAAATTTTCTCGGCATTTGATGTTCCAGAACGCATTATCACCGTTTTGATATAGGAATTCATTGACGCTTATATAAGTTTAACGAATTAAATCAAACAAAAAAGCTTCAAATAAATGAAATTCAAATACGTGAAAATAAATCTTAGTTGCACCTAAAGTCAGAACAAAAAAACATGAATTATCGTCCGTCAAAAGATGATAATATTTTTTTGGCCCCCTTTGTTGTGTGATGTAGCTGATGATATTCTTTTCCTGTGCAGGGACATTAGGGTCAACTTCACATATCTTATTTACCTACCACGCTGCACTCTGAGCCGAAATGACTTCAGTGTGCTGTTGAAGAAGTATTCTAAATACAATGTCAGCATTTACTGCGAGCATTCGTCTTTACCTGCAAGCGTTAAATCTGCTCTTGTATAGATTGCACGAAATTACGGTAGCAATATTTCTATCCGGTGGAGCATTTATCTTGAATATACCTGAATACGGAGCCAGTTCACGTTGTAGTAAAATGAGAGATCAGTTTTGCCTGTCTGTTTATCAGGTTTATCGCTTGATTAATTGTACATTATTCAATCTTCCGAAAGAATAAGATCTCTAAAAAAGCTGCACCGAATCATGAAAAACAATTTGGTCGTACGCTTAAGACTCAAAGCGTTATAATTCTTAGCACAATTCAATTACTCAACTAAAATTACAGTTTTAATACATAATAAATTATTGGCACAGAGCTGTTCCATACTTCAGTGTTCCATTTGTCGAGTCTGGTGCTCTGAGCGTGTCTATGAATGTTCCTGTTCTTGACGGTGTCGAAAGACACTGTCCTTGTTGGTGAGTCTCTATTTTTTGTATCTTTTAGATTTGTTGCAGTGAGTCGTTTCCAAATATTTGAATTAGTGTTTGAAATACATTTAGGTGCATGCTTATTCCCTCTAACATTTATTTATATTCAATTTCGCGATAATTGTTCGCTGTAAGATCGTTGAATTTTGTTCTAATTTTACCATGTGATTTACTTTTCATTCAGTTTTTGTCTAATTTTAATCTAAATTATATTTTCCGTTATATATCGATCTATTGGTTGAGTTAAACGTGTGAGAAAATTACCTTGTTTGTTGTGTCACTTTATTACGGACGGTAAAATGTATTAACGTGTCGCGTCGTTATTATTTTGTTCCATATTGAACAGCTTCCCATGCGTGCAATGAGACTACCAAGTCTCCGAATAGTGTAGTCCACGCGTCGAGCTCAGTGTATGCAGTAATATTGTGTATAAGCAGATGATATTTCATATAAGTTAAATGAGTGAAACTTAGCAAAATTCATTCATCAATAAAGATAGGATAATAGAGTTTTCAGGAATGATTTCGGAGGCTGTAGAATTCCAAAATAGGAAATAACATTGCTGTATTAGTTATTCGAAACAACCCGATGAATTTGAGGGTGTTATACTAATTTTGAATATAGAAACGAAGCCAAAATTTCAAACTTACTTCAGAGAGCCATTTTATTGTTTACAATGAGAAAAAAATCGAAGCTGATTCAAAGAACCACTTCATTGCCAAGTAGGAGCGAAAAATCTTCATTAAAAGTTTTTACTCTTTATCATAACATATATCAGATATTCTATTCAGACAATACCATGGCAACATGTAGCTCCATCTGTTGCAGGGTTCGACAACTTGGCGGACGTCCATTGTTTTTAACAGTTTTTATCGCATACCCAAAGCCTGTCATTTCACTTCAGATTCATACTGCTTAATTCTTCATTCATCAACGATACGTGCGGTTGAGTGGCTATGTAAAGATGTTGAAATAATTTTATCTTCTTTACTTCATTTCTTCAACGGCCTGAAAAGAAGTGAAGTGTTATCAGATTCGAATATAATATTCCTTTTCTCTCTATTCGTCCAATTTCGTTATGAACATTAATTTAAATCTTCTTCTCAGTCTAATAGAAAATTTTACGAGTGTCAGTTTTCAATCAGGTGAGGTCGTAATAAGGAATATTTAAATTATAATACTCAGCCTGGCTTTCCTCAGCTATGACGTCACAGGAATCGTTGCTATTATCTAATATGTTTAACTGACGGACTGGGAGAAATTTAGCGATACAATCCCTTCTTGAAATTGTCGAGCAGGAAATTAGATTGACGCACATCCATGGCCTTGTCCCCTAATGGTTTTTCATGAGTTGATTTTCAGGAGTACATGCAATGGCCTCTACCAGAGAAAAATTTTAACGCATATTATTAAAGTGACTTTTTTGTTAATATTTTTCAATGATTTTGAGTAACTGAAGTTTTTAACTTTTTGGTTCTCTGTTTAAATTTTGTATGTGGAAAGTTTTAGACCAACTTCAGACCGCATTTTGACCGCACTGGTGACTATTTTATGATTGTTAGCTAATGAATTAGGTACGTTTTCATGACTGCTTGATCCTCGAATATCAATCTATTGCCTCTGATACACAGAAATAGGTCGTTTTCAAATGCTCTGTGTGGTCTTCGAACCTAATTTTTTCCAATCGTAACACGTTGGTTGTTCTTGCCTAAACTAAATTTTATTATTTAACTCAAATTCAAAGTCAATTGTGTTGAGAAAATTTGAGAACAGTAAACACTAATTGGATTATGACTCCCTTTCGCTTCAATCAAGTGTACATATATGAAACGTGAGTTATTGACTGCAGGTCGGTCAGCATCATAATGAAAATTGCCTCCGTGGTCACCGGTGGCGCACGTTGCGATCAAAGTGCTAATGGTCGCAGATATTCCGAAAACCTACTCCTGAGGTTCGAGAGCTGTCCACTTTTTTACTATTCGAACCTCTACCCCTTCTACTTACACTTTGCCTAGGGGACCACACCGGGAAATTAGCGTGTGATTGCTGTAACGGTGTTCAGTAAATTACCAGAGGAGAGTGAAAGACTTCTCAGCAAACCGGTGTCACAAGTCTTAAGATTATAGCCACCGTGTAGTGTTAGTCTACATTCTTATATTTATCTATGTGCTTTTTTGATTATCACCACAGTTGACTTTGACTTGAATATTGAACTTCAATTTGTGCAATTGCGATCGCAGTGTTGAGATCTAGAATAAATTTAGGTTCGAAGACCACCCAAAGTATTTGAAAACGGCGTATTTCTGTGTAGCAGAGACAATAGATAAATATTCGGGAAACATGCAGTCATGACAACAAAACATGCACTCAATTTATTAATTAATATCCCTGAAATAGTTAACACTTTAAAGATGGTACAAAACTTTTACACCTTCAAAACTAACCTGTGAACCAAAAAAGTTGAAAATTACATACACTCGAATCATTCGGAAATATTCCCGAAAAAGTATTTCAACACTCATGGCTAGAATTTCTCTCTGATAAACGCCATTACATGTACATCTGAAAATCAACTAATGAAAAACAATCAGGAAACTAGGCACGGAGGAAAAAAACAAGGTTCTCTTTGGATCCACACGAAGTCCTTCCCGGGAATAACCTTGTAATTCTGATTTCTACTCTGGTAATAATAACACAAGGTGATGATAACACAGTCAATAATGGCAACGATTTTTGTGAAGTCATGCTTGCGGAAAGCCTGGACGAATACTTATAATTAGAAAATTTGTTATGAAGATCTCACCCCATTGAAAACTGATACACGTAAAAAAATTTATTTGACCATGGAGAAGATTAAGATTAATGCTCATGACGAAACTGTACGAATAAAGAGAAAACGCTACACTTCTTCGTACACCGTTAAAGAAAAGAAGTAAAGATGATAAAATTACTTACCCCTTCTACATAGCCACTCAGCCGCACGTATCTTTGGTGAATGAAGAATTGCGCAGCATGAATCCAAGGCTTTAGATCCGTGATTAAAACTGTTACAAAACGATAGACATCCTCGAAGTTGTCGAACCCTGCCACAGGTACAACTTCTTTCTGCCGTGCAATTGTTTAAAATTAGTCAATAAGTCTTATGACGGAGAGTAAAGAAATGAATATTTTTTGTCATTCCTGCTCAACTGCTTTTTAAAACTTAAAAAAGAACTTCTACACATTTTTTGTGCTCAAATTTTCCTTTTTCTGACTCTTGGATTTAAACCAGGGAACGAATTTCAAATAGTGCTTCTGATTCCAAGATAAACTAATTACCCTAAACTAAAATAATTATTCCCCAAGTAGGGTATGGTCTAGAAAAATGAAAATCTGTCTTATATCTAAAGTAATTGGGGTTGCATTTAAGAGAACGAAATATTAGGAAAACAATCGACTGTGTTCAATTTTATTGCAATGCGTAAAGATTTTTTGTCATATTTTTGTTTTGATTTTTACAACTTTTCCTCTGAAGTTGATGATTTTATTGAACATTAAATTCTTCTGAAAATGAATGATGATCATTTATTTGCATATATTTGTATAAATTTAATTCAACTAACAACGTAGATTGAAATGAGAAGGGACACTGCCTGCTAACAGTCACGAATACCCCCTATGTTCGCAAATGTTAATCCCGTAGTTGAAAACACTTTGCCTCTTTATGTACATATTTAAATTCCAAAGAAAAAACACACGCACAAAAAAGTACATAAATACATACAAAAACTGAACAACAGGAATTGAACAAAATGCGCACAAAAAATAAAAACTTTTGAGTCTAGTGGGAGACATAGGTGACCGGTGTGGGTATCCTTTTTATCTTTATATCAAAATCATTTATCCTTATTATATAAATATTATGTTTAAACTCATCAAATGTATTATATAGTGTAATAAAAGTACACACATTTACACATATATTAAATTCCCTTGCTTATATACTTTAAAGTGAAAAACGAAAGGTTCTAATATATGTAGATACCAGACATGGAGACGCGAAATGATCACTTTATCGCTTTTCAAAACTCTTCAGTTTTCAGAAGAATGAGGTTCCTATTTCTATCTTTTGGACTTTGTTTATTACACCTTGTGTCACTAAAATTTGGACAATAAATTGGATGGGACTCCTTTATATGGCAACCCTCGAGTGTTTAGTGTATAAGAATCTGTTTACGCTGTGAAAAAGTGTTGACACCATGGCAAGCCTGTTAAATGGAGAAATGACAGATACTCCAAGGGCTTTCGGTGCGGCAAACATTAAGCATCAGAAGCGTTTTCAAAGGTGATATTTTCTAGAATAGATCATCGAATGTTTACAACCACACACTATTCTCTATGCGAGCATGGAAGTATCAGAGTAATGGGGAAAATTCTGGCGAGTGCACGGAGTTACGTGATGCGGATTAGCATGACCTGCCTCAATATTTCCTTAATAAGCTTCATGAAAGCACCCAGTCTTCTGTAGTGACAAAGGAATAACAAATCAAATCAACGT
Organism: Morinoia aosen; assembly: GCA_030386875.1. Classification (NCBI taxonomy): domain Eukaryota; kingdom Metazoa; phylum Arthropoda; class Malacostraca; order Amphipoda; family Talitridae; genus Morinoia; species Morinoia aosen. The sequence goes on along the minus strand of CM059576.1, from coordinate 102,025,868 downwards.
ATGACGTGTTGGCAATAACAATGATCGATTTCCTTACCATTCGAAGAATGTTCAGGATCTACTTCCAACCGATTGCATCCCTCATGTACAGTTTTCCCGCTGGGGCCTAAGGTAAAAGTAAGACGATGGAAATTTCTTGAAGCATGTTCTCTACACCGACGAAGCCACTTTTACCCGCAACGGGACGTTCAACGCATTTAATTGGCACGACTACCACGTGGATCATGGAAGGGGTCAGCTACGTACATCGTTTAGTGTTGATGTGTGGGCTGGTATAGTCTGCCTCTTTCTGATAGGAACGCATCTGATGTTATCTTCTATAAGAGGACTATAAAAGGTCGAACTGATAAAGGATGGGGCTTTGGTTATTTCTCAAGGAATGTGGTTCATGCACTATGGAGTCCCGGCTCATTCTACTGAATCCTCGAAAATATATCAACGATGTATCTCCCAACAAGTGAGAAGGGCGCATAGACCAAAGGCCCGGTCTTCTTTATCTCCTGGCATGAGTTCATTAAATTTGTTTTCTGGGACTACATGAAAACATTAATTAATGAAACGCTTTTGGAACCTGTAATGGATCTTGTCTCAAAGATAGCGGCCACAGCAGATAACAGTGAGCAAGAACCAAAACTTTTGCATCGTGCCCAGCAATCCATTCTGAAGAGGTGAAAGACCTGTACTGACTCCGAGGGAAAACATTGTGAAGAGTTTGTTGCATAAAAGTTTGATAAAGTTTGTTCGATAAAATAGGCTTTCTCTGATATTCGTCTTTTCATCATTTTTCTCAGATATAAAAAGGTTATTGCCTGTGCACTAAGGTTAGCTAAAAATTCTCTTCAAAACTAATGGGATGCACGATATTTGGGATTTGCAAAAAAAATTTATTTTTACGTATTCCTGTGCGCTTCCAAAGTTTGTACATTTAATGTGTACGCACTTTTCATAGAATACAATATGCAAAATACTCTATTTTCAATCAGAATGAAGAATCATTTTGTGATAACGGTTGTGTTAGATATTATCTATTCTAAATCAATATTTAGAATAGATATCTTTTTCGTAGCTGTTTTTATAAAATAATTTCAATAAATGCTCTAGATAAATACTTTTAGGATCGGTAATGTCACCATTTACTACTGTCCTTAACACTCCTGTTTGAAAAGCGTATAAATGTTCAGGATAAAAGCTTATAATTTCAATTATGTAAACGTGCTCAGTAACTTAATACAAATGTCTGTTTGAAAACCATGAATACTTTCAGAATAAATTGTTTACAATATCGAATATGTAGTTATTTTACTCTGATAGAAAAACTAACTTCCAATGGAAAACCATATGAATTTTTGAGAAAAATGTTATGATATTGACTATGTATTGTTGTCTGTACTTACTCTTGAACTAGTACTATAAACCTACTCATGTTTGAAAAAGCATTAAACTATTCACGAGAAATGGGAATGACATCGATTATGACAGTGTTGATGATGGTCACCAAGGTAGAGGTGCACAATGCTATGCTACCATCATCGACCAGCAGCTTTTCGTGTGAAGCTGACTGCGGTCGTCAAGCAACCATCAGTCAACAACATCTGTACCTCGCTTGTGGGCACATAGTCGTTCTTGCTGTCGGTGGATCGAGACACATCAATGATATGTTGTACAACAGTTGCAAAAATTGTGTGAAAAAACTGATCAAAAAATATAAGCCATGAACCTGTGTAAGATATAAATTAGAAACAATGTTAAAACGTACATTGTTTACTGGAAAAGTTCCAGAATATTAGAATTCCATCTTCAGTGCTGGAAAATGAAAGAGAAAAAAACAAAACCTAAGGGGAGCATCCCCCCAAAATTGAGAAATTTGTAGGAATATTGATATAACCTGCTATAGGAAATGTAAGATGTCAGGTACATCCTGTGAAAAAATTAAGTTCGTACGTTTGCTCGTTCGCCCGCTATGGGGGTTTGAAGTATGGGAGGGGAGGGAAGGGGGGAAGTGGTTTTCGTCATATTGCACCCTACCTCTGCTGTTTCTTCACGGCGCGACATAGAACCCAGTAATACCTCGGTCTTTTCGCCCCCAATGACACCAAAATCCTCACTGTAACTGAACTGTAGGAGATGCAGAAACATGCAGAAACATGCTACCTAACTCTCAATCAAACATGAGTTGAACCGACACGACCCTCACTCGCTTACTTGCACAACTATGCACAATCACACATAACCACGCACAAGTAGACACAAACACGCACAAGTAATCACAACTACATATTTTCACATGGAGACATCCTAACATACTCAGACCATCGTGCCCTCACACATTTACTCACTCATAAATATATCAGTAGGTTGAAGCATTGTACAGCTTACGTGCACTTAAGTTTTAATTTCGGTTAGTCTTATGAGTGGATATGAACAAACATTTCAAAACTCGATGTTGTTCATTATTTACAGTGCAGAGAATCGAGAAATTGTTTTTTTTGAAAGGATGATTGGAATGCTAAAAATGATCTCGAATTGTTAAATGAGGAGAAAGAATATGTGATAGGTTTAATGGGAAATTCCTGGATGTTGGTCACGTCTGATAATAATTATTGTTGATGTTGGGTACTACCAACATGAGTCAACCTGCAGCATCACACTTTCAAAATTGTACTCTTGCGCTACACAGGCATTTCTCCAGTCGCTTCTTTCTTTTAAGGGGAGGGTCACCCCAAAAATTAGGAAATACTTCGAAATATTGATCTTAGCTGCTTTGGGAAGTGTAAAAGGTCAGGTACATCCAGCGAAAAAAACGAGGTTTGCACGCTCGCTCGTTCGCCCGCTACAGGGGTTTGAAGACTGAGGGGGAGGGAAGGGGGAGGTGGTATTTCGTCATATTACACCCCACCTCTGCTGTTTCTTCACGGCGCGACGTTGCAATGTCATCTCCTCTGTTTCTCTATTACCGTATAAAGTTTTCAAGAGTCCAGGCTGACCCCACAAGTAATAATAATGCAAAAATGAGATTGTTTATGATTGTTTATTTTGTCTTTCTTCAAGAGTTTGAATTTTGGGTTTTCAAAATGTATCCCCTCCCACATTTTAGAAGCTACAGTGATGATTTTGGTATCATTGGATGCGGAAAGACCTTGAAATAATGGGATGTGAATGGGCAATACAAAATTCGTTACGATTAAAAATTGTGATGTCACATGTACAAAATTTTACCAAAAAATGATGGTGGTTTTTAATATTTTTAATTTTGAAATATTAATTTGGAGAATGCCAGTTCACACTTCGTAATGCCCTAGTATTTCCGCATCCAATGACACATCAATCATCACTGTAACTTGAAAACTGCAGGAGAAGATGCATTTTGGAAGCTCTAAATTCCGTTTTCTATGAATATCTAATGTTTTATGAAGAAAATTGCAGTTTTAGACCCATGCAAAAAGTTTTCTTTTTAAATTTGCTATCAGTACACCAAATTTCACTGCTCTAGGCTTAATAACAAAAAAGTTTGTCCGTATGAGGGACGCTCCCCTCAACTATGTTCAGGTTTAAATACTGTACTTAAATGTTATTTACCAAGGCTGAAATTTTAACGAGCAAGTCGGCTGGTTCTTCAAAGAACCCATTTCCTCACAGTGAACAGTATCAGAAAAAAAAGGACAAGAAGACCTTCACCATAGAGGCTGTTTATGAAATCAGAAGCTGATGCAGTTACTGTGATAGCGGTAATATCTCTGAGGGACACCGAAAGAACTGAAAATCAGCGTTCTTCTTTGCATGGTGTTATTGAGTTCAAAGTGTTTCTCGCGTGAACCGAAACAATTTATTGATAAATTTATGCGAAAATAAATAATTTTTTTCTAAATAATTTTACGCTCTGTGAATTTCCCATATTTCTAGATGTGTAAATTACACTTGAAATGTGTCAATGACTTTTCAATTGCGTATTATTATTGATGATAGGTACTATTATTCTATATCTGTACCTAAATAACTCATGAGCAAATATCCTAATCACTACTTTCCACCTACAAAAAATGTTTAGTCAGTCCTTTCATAACCTAGAGCCGATGGGTTGAATTTCAACGTAATAAGGGACTTTTAATTCTAATTTTGATTCCGGTTCTGTTAACATGGGCCTAACGTCAGGTTTTGAATTGATTACATTTTTATCAGAAGCTCTACAAAATCGAAGAGTAATATTTCTGAACAAAAATCTTCATCATTACGAATTCAGTAAAATGCTAAATGGCATTTATGTTATTGATGAATACAGGATAAAAATGAACATTCATAATATTTTCAGACGTTGGGTAAAAAAGCGTGACGTTTCGTAGACTGAGGAGTAGCCAAAACATTTTTATAGTTTATACATGTCTTGAGAAAAAGAGAAGACTGATTATGATCATGTTCTTTATTACTATATAAAAATTACTCACCATTGTTAGAATTTGATGAATTTTGTTTTAGAAAATTGTCATACATGAATCGTCGAATGATTTATAATTTCCTGCTTATAATTTTTCGCCACTGACAAAATTTTGAGAAGAACATTACCATGCCACTCATGTACCTCTTTTGGTGCTTCCTAAGGCTTTGGAGCTCGTCATACTGATTTGACTGCAAGTATGCTTCTGAATATGAATAACTTGACTTTCAGGTTGAAGTCTTTTACAAGAGATAAATTCGCACTAAATAACATTTGGGCAGAAGAATGTTCTTTGAAATAAACAACGCTCAAAACTTAGCAAGTGTTTTTGCATGAAAAAAAATCGAGGAATGTATTCGATGATATGTGTACATAAACACTACAGGAAGAAATAAGAGCTTGCCTCTCTCTCGAAATTTATAGTTGAAATTGTTAGTTTAGCAAATGAATGATCGTCCCTATAATTTTTAATGTAGTCATCGGCTCATTTATTTTTCATGTGTCAAGCAGTAGTGGATTAGAATTACATCTACAACTGAGCAAATACAGTTGCTATTGACAAACGTAAAATAAGGAAATAAAAATAAAAATTGCAGTTACTTATCGTTGCATCCTATTGACATTTTCTTAATGAATCAATTTCTGCAATAATATTTCACACATATTCAAAATTGTAAAGGCTCTGGAACATATCTGATTACTTTCGTATTTTTTTTTCCTTCCTTTTGAGATCTAAGTAAATATTGGTCTCATCATCTTCGCGATTGTTTTCGCATCTCACAGCATCTCATTTTTCACGCATATTGGTTAAAAACACGCACTAAAAATTAGCAAAACCTCGGGCAGAATACGGAAAGTTTCATTACAATTTACCATCATTGTGATGGTTCGATGAAGAACAGCATTTAATTAGTATTACGAATTAATTATAGAGAGAGTATTTGCTACGCACTGAAATTGAAAATTGCACCTGTTTTCTATTCACAGGAAAAGCGGAAGGACATTTGTGACATGGCTTCGGTTCAAATCGAATGCAAAATTTGCTCTCAGGATTATGATTCACAAAATCATAGACCACTATGCCTTGATTGCGGTCACACTTTTGGAGAATTGTGCATTCAAAATTTAGGACATGGTAAGAACAAGATATGCCCAACTTGTAAAAAACTGACAAACAAACCAACTGACCAGCTGCCCGTCGTATTGGCCCTCATTCCCTCTCAGGAAAGTACAACTGCGCGCTCAAATCTCATTGATGTTGTCTGTGACAAATGCAACGACCACGGATGTGTCCTCGACCGCTTTTGCGCGGAATGCGGGGAGATGGTGTGCAGAAAATGTGTCAAAAATTTTCATGCCACCCATCGTCATGAATTTATGGATGATATTCTTCACAAGGGCCCTGATGCAGCTACTAGCACTAGAAAGTTGGCGATCAAAATTGAAGCCAATATTAACAGGCTTTCAATATCAATGTCAGGGCCAATTGAAATATGTAAAATAATTGATGAAATTTCAAAATGTAAAAAAGGCATTGAAGATTGGACAGATAAACTAAGCTCGCAGAAGAAACTAGCGGAGCAGCATCTGAAAGATTGGAATGATGCAAGAAATAAATGTACGAAAGAGAAATATCAAGTTTTCAAGAAATTATGTCATCAGTGGAAAGCGGTTGTTCTCCCACCCTGCCCTGAAAAAGAACTTGCATCATTATCTAAAAAACTTGAAGAACTCAACAAATGCGCCGCATATTTACAGGTCAGTGCAAATGTTGAAGCCTTCCAAGACGTTCGTAAAAAATATTAAGCAAAACAAAGGATATTTTTAGTAATTTGTTTCTACTAATTATGCTTTGAACGTATTTATAAGGTGATTTTTCAAAATGGATAATTCATTATAACGATCAGAGATATATTGACTCAAAAATTCAAGTGAATTCCTTCAATTTTGATCATTTAATTTACTGTACCCACATCTAATAGTTATAATATTATGATATTGTACTAAAATTATGTACGGTAAGGTTTGAAAACTGGCTTCCGATTTGGTATCTCAAGATCTTGGGGTTACGTTGAGCAGGTAAATGTCTCCACATTTTGAGTACGAAGTCATATTCGAGTATAAAATTAAATGTCATTAAAAATCATTTCATAGAGAACAAAATGGAATTATTTTGTTCTCAAACGAAAAATAGTTTTTTTTATCAAGGTTATATGTTAAATTGATGTTCTCCAATTTTTTTTATTACAAAACTTCCAAAAAAGACTAAGGAAAAGAGAGGTTGGTTTGAAAAGTGACAGGTTGGTTCAGTCGTGTGAAACATGATAGCAGACCCAAAACAGGGGCTAGTAAGGTTGGGAGAAAAGTGGTTTTCCGAAAGACATGAACATTTTTAGCGAATTTTGCTGGTGTCTGTGTAAGTATTTCAGTACTGTTTTGTAGAACGGTAAATAATAGTACTAAACCCTCAAACTTAAATGAAAAGGAGAAAAAGCGGGGAAAAGTATTCTCACACAATAAATTTTACGTTTGGTTGAATGTTAGCTGTTGGCAACTTAAATATTCTGGATAATTGTTCTCAATAGTTTAACTGCTTTTATGAAATACAACACGTGATAATTTACATATTTGAATTGAAGTATTTCAAAGCTATTAATGATGGATGATAAAAGAACTGAACTATTTCAGTAAAATGAATTTCAAACATTAAATATACATTTTTTAAGGAGTTTGTGAACAAACTAATTCTCTATCGCTTTTGACGTTAGTGGAACATGAATCTAGGAGATTCGTTGAACAATCTCTCGCTCAGTTACTGTTAAGTCACAGTCGCGGACTGTCACCGAAATTACGTCGTATTTGAAATAAATATTCCACAATCTTTTCGGAAGAAAATCACTTCATTTTATTCTGATAGGCTTTCACAAAGAAGAATTTCTTTGTTACTTAATTATTCGTAAATTTACGTAATATGACACGACCACTAACTTGCTAAGGTCATGTGCAACACGAAGATCAATGCTCCTTCTGATTAATGATTGATATTGAAGCCTTCTGTACAAAAGTAATAGACTAAACAATCAATAGAGTAACATCATAAGTACGCGAAACTCTTCTGTTCATCAGGAAATATAACACAAGTTGTTGAAATTTTGCTTAGTAAATGTTTTTTTAAAAACTATTCTTTTGTCTGACAAAATCAAAATTACAGTGTTTGGATAAGATATTCTTTTCTTTATGAGTGAGGACGGGAGAGGCAGCTCATGCATTCCAAAATACCCCACCATCTGTGTACCTCAGAGGTAAAAACATAATGATCTGCATTGCTTCATCTATCACGGAACTGGTGCACAGCACATTATCGAAGGAAAGATATATGGTACTTTGCACTGCCACATTTTAAAGAAAAATCTCATCCGTTGTGTAAAGCGTTTTTCAAAAATCGCAAGGGAACGTTCCTAAAAGATAACGATCCCAAGCATTCTGAAAATTTCACCCGCTAATGATTGAAATAAGAAAAAGCAATGCTCTCCCGTAGCCAAGAAGGAAAATCACGTTGAAGATTATGTTGATATATCTGAAAACTTGTTAGCGCCTAATTTTATCACAAAGAAACCATCTCCAAGCTGCGAGAAAAAGCAAAGGCATCACAACTAAACATTATAATTGAGTTATTTGACTGCATACGTGTGATATGAACCATTCACATTTTCCCACTAAGATCAAGACATTATCTGCCAGGAGAACAATGCAATAGGAAAGGTAAATAGGATTTGAAACGAAATAAAAGTTGACACTAGGACCCAACGTTTTCTGTGTCATGCATACCTGCAATGTTTCAACCAAAAAGAGTCTCAGAGTCTGGCATGTTACGCGTAATTTCGATTATATACAATACCTGCAAAATGAACTTTTATTTCGTGGAGTTCCCAGTATGCGATGCCAACTGCCCAAGGTCTAAGCTCATGAATCAGATTGAAAAATTTCAATTTGCGCTGTTTCTCCGAACATTTCCTTCAAGTATACAATGCAATGTAACATAATTTTAGCGCCAATGATTTCTGCGACAAAAGTGTTCATACTTTAAGCGTTGAATTGTGAACAAATGACAGAAATCAATACATAACACTACCGTTTCTCTATTTTATTCTCCAGGAGTTCATGCATAAACCTGAAGATGCTTCTGAAAGAAAAGGATTATTAAATGCGTCAGAAGATTTTCTTGACGACGGTGTTTGGTGGGTAGAAGGTGACGAGCATTCACAAGCCGCCATCTCAAGTGTGCGCGCGGGTAAAATACCGAGAGAACTTATGGTTGTCTCTTCGCCCTGGGCACCGATACAGAATTTGCCCGAAGTTCTGAATGTCCTCGGCCCTGCATGTGCTGAATGTAGCATAACAGTCAAGTCATTGGACACCTTTTGGGCACCGTCAAGTACGACTGACTCTAGACACATTCAAGCATTCATCGAAAGGTTTGGGTAAGGACTCATTCAATATCTTGAAAACCCAGTGTAATAATCACACGAAAAATAAACGCCAGAATTTTTTTAATTTAGCTCCGGAAACTGTTCATGGTCGATCATGTTATAGGTACTATGGTAGATCTTCAAGAATCTAACCCTTTTTTTGAAAAAAAGAATCAATGCCTATACTTTCCAATTGAGAATGAACTGAAATAGGACTTTTGCGTATAATGCTTTGTCTAATCCAAATTTTTATTTAGCGGTAAAATATGGGAGTTGTATGGCTCTCCTGAGGAGGTGGTTACGCTCTGTCGAGTCAATCCAAAACTCGGATTCCCTGCAGGGGTCCGTCTTGCATCTATGGCCGACATCAACAAGTGCTCAATTCCGTCAATAAAACCCTGGAGTAAGTACTTATTTTAATAGTTCGATTTATCAGGAGTGTTATCTCGCTTAATGAGAGTACTTTCATCAAGTGTCCTAATTTTCAAAACTAATAGAGCAAATTTCAAACTGAATTTTTCACTTAATCTCTTGATGCTCGGTAACGTAAAGAAAATGTACGTACGAACATATGATTAAGTTTTTAAACAAGCATGATTAATTAGCGATTTTTTGATAATTTGATTAAATAAACTGAAAAAATAGATTCACTACAATGACTTTTTTCAATATTCTGTTTCTATCGCAAAAAAATCGTCTAGGTCAATGTCGCATCAACATCACTAAATATCTTCACAGTATAACAAGAAAATAAAATTGGTTCAACTGAGACTTTCTGCCTTGACAATGATGTTGAATTTCTGCCTTCATATGTGTGTGCAGTTAATTCTATAGAGCACTTCAAGATAGTTCATGATTTCATCTGGTGTGTGCTGCAGCTACTATGACCTTCTTCACTGTGGGAGAGAAATCTCTGATCTTCTGCCTAATATCACCAAGGCTTTATCGTGATCTTTGTCCAGAAGTAGATAATGTGTCAATATTTATGCTGCAGCTCTTATGCCACTGATCTAAACTATCTCATTTAGCTCCTAACAAAAGTCCTAGATTTATTCCCACGTATAGCCACATTTCCTGACAAAAAAAACATGATTGAACACATTTGAAAACCCGAAATCAAATCATCAGTTAAATGCATCAAGCTTTCTTTCCTGTTAGAAATTGAAATTTGGAATGAAATACCTTGTTCAAATGCTAGCGGTTACAAAAAAGGTCATTCATAAAATCAACGGGTTCAAAGGCCTGCGTAAAAATTCCACTGAATGTTTTCTAGTAAAATGGCCGGGTCGAACGCTAGCTAATCAAAAACAGAGGAGCTCACTGATAAGGTTGATAGATCCCGGTCTATATGTCAAGATTTCCCTGAATCAATTTTGATTCAAATTAACGGTTCGAACGCTAGGTGTAAAAAGGAAAATAACCTTACAAAACATGCCAAAGTTAGACTTACACAAAAAATCTCAGGAAATACTTTGTATATTCCACTTCCTATATTCATCTTACGCTGTTATTCTACCGTTTTGCTTTAGCTCTAAAGCCTCTAACTTAAAACCTTTCATTTAAAACCAGTAAAAATCCTCAATTTATACCCACGTACTCATGCCATAGGAAAAATTATGATGGAACATATCCTAAAACCGGAGCTCAAATTTCTGTGCAAACGCATCACACTTTCTTTTCTGTTTGAACTTTAAATTCAGATGCAAATTTCTGGTCTGACCGCTGGCTGTTCAGTAAAATTACTCATTGATGAGGTTGAAGGGTCCAAATCTCAAGATTTCCGTGAATCCATTTTCATTGAAATTAGGGATTCAAATGCTATTTGTTCAAAAACTATTGAAATAATCAAACGTTTAAAAGTTCGTTGTAAACATTTTTTTCTAGCAAATGGCAAATAATTTTAACCGTTCATTTCCCACATTCATCTTAGGCTGCACTTCTATCATTTTTGTTTTTTATCATTACATGAGAATGAGTCAGTTCGAAAGACTTCCAGAGTACTTTCGTTGCATTGTCAAATCCTCAGACCACTCCCAACACCGGCTATACACGGAATGCCTTTCTCAAGACCGATTTGACAGCTCAATATGACCGAGTTGAAATTAAGTGAAATGATTGATAAGAATTTTAGAAAGTATTTGGTAAGGATATGAACAGAAGCCCGAAAGGATATTGATGGCATAAAAAGTCTTTCTCAAGGTATGTTTCCTAAGTAAAAAATTGTGATGAATTAATGTCAGGGGTAAATTTCTGCGTAATATCTTTGCTTAATTTGAAAATCCGTCTGACGCCTGGAATGATCAGTTCGTGAGCGACGCGTTATGCTCCACATGAACTATAATTTGAGCTTTGAATTCGACGTCGCATGTGCTCATGATTCACGTTGCCTTCAATTGTGTTGAATGTTGTTCAATGAACATCGAAAAGTCCCTACAGAGTTTATCCCGATTATAATTTTACGTTTTGGATCTTGCATTTGCGGATTTTATAATTCGTCTTTTTCGAGCCGGATTCCACAAAATTAATTAAGACAGGTAAAAATACACGCTTCAGATTCATCATCAATATGGAAACAGATGTAGTAAAAAACTAATTTATATTATATTTATTCTACAAATTATAGCATTGGCACACTGGTGTCTCAGAAGACATGTTAGGTAGAGTGTACTGGGATGATTGTGTTTCAGTATGCAGTCACGGACAATAGCGTTCAAAGAATCTTGAATGTATTGTGCAATAGATGGCATAAAAGTGGTGGGAATAGTTGCTGAACCTATGACAGTCTGTTTTGATATAATAGAACATGTTTCTGGGACATATTTATACAGCCCTTTGGACTTATAAAATATCTAGTATGACACATATGTCACGGACACTCGAAAGGGTTATCCATGGGGAAAGTATGATGCAGATTCAGTTTCATAGTGAAAATCCAATGATGTAATGTTTCAATTTTTGCCTAGTGTTTCGTAAAATTTTCAGGAGTAATTTTCAACTAAGATATTCATAAAACCTAAAGTATCGTGAATTTTGAAGTAATTGATAATATTCTTAGGGTTCGCAAATTTAGCATACCAAAAAGCGCCACAGAAGTACAAAATGAATGGTTAAGTTTTTGATCCTTCGGTATCATTTATAGAGGGAAAATATTATACCCAGGTAGCAAAATTTATGGAACTAATATTGAGCCAATATACTGTGTTAATATTGACTGGATATTCAGAATGAACATTGGGACAATACCTTATTTTGAAAAATTCGGTTGATATTAGAATAATATATTGGCCCAATAACAATATCATCATCAACCCAATATCAACTGGTAATTGTGTCAATATTGACTTGATAATGAAGTGTTCTCTACAATAACATTGGCTTAATACTCAATTCCTGATAGGTTGATATTTGTAAAACATATGGCCCCGATAATGATAATTTCACTTACCCAATATTAGCTAATTATTGTGTCACTATGGACTTGATATTGAGGTGTTCCTTAGAAAAATATTGCCCTGTAAGGCCTGGAGTTGTTCCTGCTTCAGCATTTGAGTTCCGCTTGCGACGAGTGAAGTAGCGATCATAGATATATGCTCGTACGTCACCTGGAGTTGGTAACGGTGATAGGATATCAAGTTTTTAGCACTTTGCACGTGGATAATTTTACATTCACACATATTAGTATTACTGATCACAAATAGACTAGAACTGAGTTTGAGGGGTAACTAAAGTAGGGTAGTACATGCCCAATACTTATTTTCTGATATCAAGTGGATATTGGTAGAATATATTGTCCCAATAATAATTCATTTTTAACCCAGTATCAGCTAATTACTGTGTCACTATTGACTTGATATTGAGGTGTTTCCTTAAACAACACTTTGGCTCAATAATTAATTTCTAATATCGCATCAATATTCAGAGGGGTTCAAAGACGAGAAATATATATAATTCTGAAAACTTTGTTATCCGATGTACATACCTACACACCTATAAGACTATGAATTAAACTGCATTAAAAATTTATCTAAAATCCATGATTACAAACCTCTTTGGCATCGTAGTCCAAATTTTGTGTTGCACGTACGTACCAGTGGTCGGGCAACCTGTACTAAGCAGCATGTACGTTCATCTAAGCAGCATATATATGCGTGATTGAAAAATTGCACGAAAGCGCTTTACTCTAAGAATGATGCATGCAAAATGGGTTATATGGTATGAATAGGCCTACTCAATACCTTCGTTATGAAATTAAGTGATTTATATCATCTATATAAATGACTTTATATCATCTTAATTCAATATATAGACATTTATTGCTATAGTAACATATGACAAACGATTTTAGCATATTTTTTGAAAAAATTAGACCTTCGAAACTCATTGGACGACTGAAAAAACAAGGACTGTGAACCTGTGATTACAGTAATTCTGAATATACATATTATTGTAACGTATTCACATTTCTTGACATCTGTCATATATATCTCCATTCATTAATGACTGCAATAACTATTCATTAACTTTATTGGTACATTTTAAACAAATTACTCCGTATTATTGGCGTACAATATCAACCCAATATTTGGGCAATAATAATTTATATATAAACAAATTTTATTAAATTGCGAGATTTTTAATTATTATGAGATAGTTTCTACTTATATGAATATCGTACATATATATACACACTGTTAGTTTAATATTAGAAATAAAACTATTTACTACATTGCCCGAATAACAAGTTGATATCATAAATAAATATATTTTTTTTTCGATATTGTCTTCTTATCAGCATATTATTGTAATCCAAGATTCCAATATCAGGTCAATAAATAATTATCAACCCAATATTGGCCTAATAATTTCTTTCTACCTAGGATATCCCTTTTTTTCCATATGGTGAACATTTCAGTGAAATCCATCGGAGCAGCAATTCCCTGAATGTCCAGGGCCTCCTACATGTTTACCAACTGTAAGCGACAATTTATTTTTTTAAATTTTTTGAAATCTGCAACTGAAATATTTCTCGACTGAAAAGCATTGACTATCCCTGCATTAGGAAAATAATTTTACCATTTCAATGACACAAAATCATAATGAATGTCGATGATTAAACGCAAATACATTTTTCTATTTTCATCTTGGTTTTTATGTTCAATAAGTAAGTTTCAAGTTCCAAACGGATTCATTTTATGTTTTTAATTCTGTGGGGTTATTTGTTCAGCCCAGCGTTATACAATTACTTCTAATAATGAATCCCACTGAGAAAGTTACTACTATTCTGTAATCTTGAAATAAGCGAAAAACAGAGAGGTTAATAAATTGTAATTTCAGAAAATCACTTTAAAATCCAATCCGAAAAATTTTTGTCCGCCGAGGTTAATGTTTCACTCTTGAGCCTCTTCATCCAGTGCATTCGGAACCACTTTGCGAGTACTTGATAACTCATGGTGAAAGAAATTGCAGCCGATCGTATTTTCTAGAAATGTAGATGAACAAGAAATTCCAGGAACTAAGTATATATCATGTTTACGATGAATATCATGTTATATATCATGTTAACATGTTATCGTTGAAGTATAGAGTTTAGATGTTTATAGTAAGTGAAATAATTCTGCATATACGGTTTGAAAAAGAATGAACATGAATCTTACTGAGAACTTGTTAAATAGGTATGGTGCTTTTCAGCAAATAATAATCATTCAACTTGAAGTTGAAGTGCATAATGATGATGTTTATTGATGTACAAGGTGCACTGAGGTAATTTTATTGACAAAAACACTTTGTCAAACAATCGAAAATGTTCATGTAGAATATTATTTACTGAAGCTTTCTCTTTAAATACATTCATTACGAGATTCATGGATAAAATTATTATTATTTTTCCCAAAATAAATTGCATAAAAAATGAGAGGGCTTCCGCTGTCGAAGATAAGAAATAAACCGTGTATATCCGTCCTTTATTAGTCCTCAACTAGCAAGATCCGTGGAAATCCTGCGGACAACATCATCAATGAGCTAGGTAGAGCCATGAAAAAATTCGGGCAACATAACCGAAAAAATTCTAACATAACATATTCTAACACAACCAATGCTAACTTAACGTATACTAACCTATCCTATCCTAACTATTGCTATCCTTATAATATGTCACACATAAAAAAATATAAACCGTAAAAATTTCATCTACAGTACCTAACCTATGGTAACCCAACCTGTCCTATCCTATATTATCCTATCCTAACCGATCCCATCCTAACCTATCCCAATCTATCCTATCTTTACCTATCCTATCCTAACCTAATCAACGGGTAATGAAAAAACAGGGGTCAATCTAATACTATACTATAATATTTTCAAACGGAATAATGTATAAAAATAAATATATAATGAATCATTTGAATTGTAGTAATCAATGAGTTAAATGAATGTCATCGTTCTGCTAGGGGACCCGTGAAAGGTTTCCGTCAACATTACCTAACAAATTCAAACATAACATATTCTATCCTAACTCATCCTAACCTAACATATCTTACTATCCTGTCTTAAGCAACGCTATCCTGATAATATGTCAAACATAAAAAACCCTGGACCCGTTAAAAAATTACACCAACTACCTTAACTATGCCAACCTGATAAAATGTCAAACGTATCAATGCATGTAAAGGCGATCTTTTAACGTTACACTCAGGAATTCAGTATCCGTGATACTGCAAACTAGGATGAGAGCGTAACGGACGGACTAACTAACTAAGGAAGGAGCAAGCAGAATATTATATAGATCCTTAGTTTGAACTGATGCTCTTGGTCGAAACACTGTCAGGTCATTGAAAAGACAGTCAAAGGTGAGTTTGCCTAATCCATCCTTCGTTTGTGCAGTGTGCTGCTTAGAGTTAGTGCCGGTTTCTTCAGTTAGAGTGACGGTTTGTATCCATCCTGCTCAGGACTACCAGGAGCAAGCGGTGCGCTGCTATATTCTATTCCTCAACCTGATATAAATTTTGTTAGGTAATTGACTGGTGCAGTTATTCTGTCGTATGTTACGCCTTAAATAAGTGATAAGAAAGTCCGAGAAGGTCATTCGGGCTTCAAGCAGCGCTACAGCTACGCCGTTGGGGAACGTTGTTACCTGACTGAAGGCCACAGGTCAATGAAAGATTATGGTCAGGGTAGGGTGCATTCGAATATGCTGTTATTAAAGAATGTATCAAGACGAGTTTGATAAACATAGATTAAGATAACATGTTAAAATCAAATCGGTTAGGTTCCGATCTCTAAGATGAGAAAAATATCAATGAATATTTTCACAGTTTTTCAGCTAATTCTTATTAATTGAAACCCAACTGAGGGCTCTGAATGATTCACTAGTGCTGCTAATAATGGACCTTCGCACTGACATAAGAACAGTATTTATTGAAGTATAACATGAACAATTCTCGATCGATACCTTTCTCAGTTGGTGAAATCACACTTATTCTGATTCCCGTTTGAACTTCAGCCGTTTGCTGCCTCCAAAGTCTACCAGCAGCAGCTGGTCCTCTCATCCGGCACTTGGGTTGGAAACCTCGGTGCTGGCATTTCCCTGACGCCAAGGCCGGAAGTGTGGACTGGATGATATCACTCATGGTGCCTGTGAAGTAAGTTTAGTAGGTGATGACCGTAGATTAGAGAACTTTTAACTAAATGAGGATTGTAGACTAGAAAACTTCTATGTAGCTAAGGATCAAAATTTAGGGAACTGTTTTCCTGGTGAAGACCGTTAGAAAATTTTCATCTAAGTCATGTTAGCGTACATTAACATATTAATTTGCAGAACTAAACTTCTTTGTTCGACAGAGTTATATTTTGAGTTATGTTATCACATACCAATACGCGTAGAGCTTGGGTTATTTATGACGGGCCATGGCCAGTGTCAAATCAAAATGTAGCAGCAATATTTATGAACAAAAAATCGTACCTGCTCAGTAGATTTAGGCCAAATTAAACGAAAGTTGCTTATGTATCTCGTGAATGACCTGAAAACAGTCACAGAATTCAAAATGCAAGTATTAAGTAATATTTAGTCCCAATTCTTAATCCACTCTGTGTTAATGAATATACTGTATCCAACTCTTCTGAATTCGTTGAATGCATTACCGCTCATGATAATGCTAACTGTTGCTACATGGCCTCTTTCGATATAGGAAATTTGTTCACCAATATCCCCCTAGCTAAAACCATTGAAATTTGCCTTAATGCCTTATTCTCAAGTCAATCTTTCTTAGTCCTAGGTTTAAGTAGAAAATATTTTAAATCACTGCTGGAAATTACCTTGTACAACTCGTTTTTTGTTGTTAACGGATCTCTCTACAAACAAATAGAAGGTCTAGGAATGGGCTTACCCCCTTGTCCTACATTTTCTAATATATTCATGTGTTTTTATGAAACTATTTGGCTAGAAAACTGTCTACCGAGTTTCCGTCCAATTTTTCACAAGCGTTATGTCGAAGATGCTTTTGTTCTTTTTAAACAAGCATCTGAAATGCAATTGTTCCTCCATTACCTAAATGCTCAACAACCTAATATTAAATGTTTTTAAAATACTTCTTTGCTGTATCATTCCTTTCAACTGATTCTAGTTTTGGCGGCACATCCGTTTTTGCCTGATAGGTTCTGTCTTCCGCCTGTAACATATCGTCCATATGCAAAATATCGTATCGTCGTAAAATATGAGAGTCATTTTAAGCGGAAAAATGTTCATTAAAGATTGAACACTACAATGTTAGGGAACAATCTAAAAGGTGTTTATCAGCAGTATTCATGTGATTTTTGCGTGTTTCTGGAAGACCATATATTTAGCAAAATGCATCTTATCTTGCCAAGCTCATTGAGATGATTGAGTTCAAAATTGATTTACGTGCTTTGATCTAGAATTGGCAGTTACGAGGAAAGTTTTATCGAGGAAAGTCCTAGGGGATAGCAGTATATACTGGACGTGGTCCATTACCAATGATAGTTACAACAAGGTCAACCACAGGGGTCAAATTTAAATGACCTAAAAGTTCCCCTCATAATGAAATTACACGGTGTTCACTAATTTAAGCACAATTTGGAAGACATTGTTGAGGTATCCAGGCACTTGGCGCAGACGGTTACATTCAACACAGAATCTTAGCAGAAGTGGTCATGAACCTGTCAATACGGGTCTACTTCTCAGCTGAGCACCATCTGCTCGATGCTGCAGCTACTCAGCCTAAATGCAGTTATGATTTGTCATTTTGTTTCTCTTTTTTTACTCACACACACAGTTCAGCGATCTTTCAAGCCCTCAAAACCCTAATTGTAAAATTAGTTCTTATTAGCGACTCTAACATTTTCATACGGAATAATGTACAAAAATAAATATTTTATGAATTGCCGCGAAATGAGAAAAATTTTCTCACTTCCTTCAAGAACTGCGGCCCATGATGATGTATGTTTCTACTATTATTATTTAGTCTTGTTGCTTAACTTTCATATCAATAACTCATAATGATTGAATGAAAATTTTTCATTTTTTCTGCTAAAATGACTCCCATCAAAAAAATTTAAAAGAGGATGTCTAAGAATTTCGGTTAAACGAGTGTTAGCTCGTATAACACTTGGTACTAATTACACATTTTGTTTTCATTTTATTGTGAAATTATTCTAAGGATGAAGCTTCTATATAACAGTCATTTCAAAACTGTAAACCAATAACTAAAGTGAATGTTTCAAAATTGGTCTCTCTCGATCTCCTACGATTTACCTCAAAGTCAATATGAAAATGACTTCATGGGCATTGCTTGTTGAAAAATGTTGTTACAGATCATAGTGCAAAATTTATAGAGCAATATCGTTTTTCTTTGGAGTCAATGATGATCACTGCGCAATATTCTAGAGTTGTGAATAAATGAACTTGATATAAGTTTCAATTGTCATATGGCATGTTTCGTTATAATTAACAAGCTTAGCATAAACTTTTTTGAATTTCAAAGCAAATCGCCAAAAATTGGGTTAAAAAAGTTCCAATTTATGAACTGTCTTATGAGAAATAAGTGTGAGCAACAATAAAGAAATTTTTTAACATCAGCGTGTTTAGAGGGTATTTCAAAAATGTGCTCGGTTTTTAATTGTCCAGAACGTATTTTTACCGTTTTTATATAGATGCGTATCAACACATGTGCAAGTTTAACGAATTAAATCAAGCAAAAGGGCTTCAAATGAAAGAAAATTAAATACGTCAAAATAAATCTTAGTTGCACCTGAATTCAAACAAAAAAAACATGAATTATCGTCAGTCAAAGGATGATAATATTTTTTTGGCACCCTATGTTGTGTGATGTAGCTGATGATATTCTTTGCTGTGCAGGGACATTGAAGTCTACTTTACATATCGTATCGTCCTACCACGCTGCACTCTGAGCCAAAATGACTTCCGTGTCCTGGTGAAAAAGTATTCTAAATACTATATCAGCATTTTTTGCGAGCACTCGTCTTTACCCGCCAGCGTTAAATCTGATCTTAAAAATTATGGTGGCAAAATTTCTTTCGAGTGGAGCATTGATTCCATACATACCTAAATACCGAACCAGTTCACGTTATCGTAAAACGACACATTAATTTGACATAGCTATCAATCAAGTTAATCGTTGATTAATTGTACATTATTCAATCTTTCGAAAGAATAAAATCTCTAAAAAAAATGCACCGAATCATGAAAAACTATCTGTTTATACGTTTAAGACTCAAAGCGGTGTTATTCTTAGCACAATTTAATTACTTAAATGAAATAACAAATTTAATACATAATAAATCATTGGCACAGAGCTGTTGAATACTTCAGTGTTCCATTTGTCGAGTCTGGTGCTCTGAGCGTGTCTATGAGTATTCCTGTTCTTTACGACACTATCCTTGCCAGTGTTTCTCTATTATTGTATCTTCTAGATTTGGTGCCGCGAAATGTTTCCAAATGTTTGAATTAGTTTTTGGAATACATCTAGGTGTAGGCTTATTTCCTCTAACATTTATTTATATTCAATTTCGCGATAGTTGTTGGCAATAAGCTCATTCAATTTTATTTTAATTTTACAATATGATTGTCTTTTCATTCAGTTCTAGTCAAATTTTAATCGAATTTTTTTTCCTTCAAATATCGATCTATGGGTTGAGTTAAACATGTGAGAAAATTACCTTGTTTATTGTGTCACTTTATTAAGGACTGTAAAATGTATTAACGTGTGGCGTCGTTGTTCTTTTGTTCCATATTGAACAGCTTCCCATGCGTGCAATGAGACTACCAAGTCTCCGAATAGCGTAGTCCACGCGTCGAGCTTAGTGTAGGGAGTAATATTGTGTTTAAGCAGATGATATTTCATATAAGTTAAATGAGTGAAACTGAGCAAAATTCATTCTCCAATAAAGAAAGGATAATAGAGTTTTCAGGAATGATTTCGGAGGTTGTAGAATGCCAAAATAGGAAACAACGTTTCTGAATCTGTTATTCAAAACAACCCGATGGTTTTAAGAGTGTTATACATAATTTATACATAGAAATGAAGCCAAAAATTATAATTCCTTCAAAGAGCCATTTTATTGCTAACTAAGAACAGAAAATGGCTTAAGAGAGAAAAAATCAAAGCTGATTCAAAGAACCACTTCATTGCGTAGTAGGAACGAAAAATCTTCATTCATAGTTTTAACTCTTTATCATAACATATATCAGATATTCTGTTCAGACAATACCATAGCAACATGAAGCTCTAACTGTTGCAGGGTTCGGCAACTTGGCAGACGTCCATCGTTTTTTAATAGTTTTTATCGGAGAACCAGAGCCTGTCATTTCTCTTTAGATGCATGCTGCTTAATTCTTCATTCATCAACGATACGTGCGGCTGAGTGGCTATGTAAAGATGTAAAAATAATTTTATCTTCTTTACTTCATTTCTTCAACGGCCTGAAAAGAAGTGAAGCGTTTTCAGATACGAATATAATATTCCTTTTCTATCTTTTCGTCCAATTTCGTTATGAAAATTAATTCAAATCTTCTTCACGGTCTAATAGAAAATTTTACGAGGATCAGTTTTCCATGGGGTGTGGTCTTTATAAGGAATTTTCAAATTTTGTAGTACTCGGCCTGGCTTTACGCAGGCATGACATCACAAGAATCGTCGCAATTATTGAACTGACGGAATGGTAGAAACCTAGCGATGCAATCCCCCATGAAATTGTTGAGAAGGAAAATAGGTGCCCGTGCAACCATGGCCTTGTCACCTGATTGTTTTTATATGAGTTGATTTACAGGAGTACATGCAATGGCGTTTATCAGAGAGGAATTCCTACTATTAGTATTGAAGTACTTTTTTCGTCAATATTTCCGAATAATTTTGGGTATATGTAGTTTTTAACTTTTTGATTAATTGGCTAACTCGTAATGGTGGATAAGGTTTCAACCAACTTCAGAACGCTTTTTTACAGCACTGGTCGCTATTTAAGGTTGTTAACTAAAAAATACGCAACGATTTCATAACTGCACGTTTCTCGAATATCTATCTAATGCCTCTGGTACTCAGAAATACGCCGTTTTCAAATACTATCTGGGGTCTTCGAACCTAAATTTATTTTCAATCTCAACCCTTTGATCGCAATTGCCTAAACTGATTTTCAATAATTATAATTATTGAAAATAATTATAATTATTGAAAACAAAAAAATATGTTTTGAAAATCGTCCAGGGCTTTACAACTGAATTAGACTAATTTTGAAGCTCTGAGTCCGAAAATGACTTAAGTTTTGCTCAATCAGGTCAGGATTTTTTGCTACAGAAATGTAAAAAAAATCGGTTTTTCGTAAAAAACAAATTTCTGCGGATCATCACGATCTTTTCCGTTTTCCTTAGAAAATAAAAGTCAACGCATCCAAATTAATTCAGTTTCCTTCGATTCCCGTGTGTGAGCAGCTGCTGGGTTGTCTCTCTCTTCAGCGGTTGTCTCTTTTCAGGTCTATGGCTGTATCTCAAAAAGTTGACCTGACAGAGCAAAATCAATGTGATATTCGGACTCAGAATACCATAATTAGTCGAGAACTGTCCAGTTTTTTACAATTCGAACCTTAATCCTTTTACTTATACCTGGCCTAGGTTACCACACCATCAAATTAGCGAGTGATAATTGTCACGGTGTACAGAAAATTGCATGCGAAGAGTGAAAGACTTATCAGCGAACCGGTGTCGCAAGCCTGTAGAGAATAGCGGCCGTTCTAGGTTTAGTCCATTTTTTACATATGCTTGTCCTTTTTTTATTGTAGAGTTTCTGCAATGAATGTAATGTGAGCCGATTTCAAATGTACTACATATAAATAAAAGTGATGAATGACATTTTTCTTTTCTTTCTCCCTCAAACTTCATCGAGAAAAGTATTTCTACTGATACCGTATAGACCAAGAAAAAGTAAACCTTAATTTTTAAATTTAAATAACTTTTCCGTGAATGAAGATAATTTAAGTCATATTAGAAAACATTACGAACAATTCTTTGAAAGGGAGAGGATGACAATTCTGATCCATTTCTCATTAGATATCTTTGGATTTTCAGTTATTACTTGAGCATTTTCGATATTTTCGTTCGTTCCTACACTTTGCAATCGTCCTGAATTTTTCTTGTTCCTATTTAAAATAGTACCATGTGTTCTAAAGTTATTAACAGCTTTCATGACAGTTTTTTTTAGTTGAAGAGCTTCTTTCAGGAAACTTCTGTTCAAATTTTTTTCGAACTCCCTTCAAATTCTATGTTGTTGCGTAGACGTTGTTAGTGAAAATGCTTCGCTCCTTTGTAAGTTGTACAACGATGGGCTTAGTCTCCTAAAAATTAACATTTAAGGGTAAATTGTCAGACGATTTGAAACTTATTTTTACTCAGACCAAAAGCTTTGAATACAGGTTACAAATTTTTGTGTGTAATGCAAGAAATGAAACTGAAATACCTAATCAAAAGTTATTAGCAATAAAATTAGGTTAAATTTTTACGGTCCATACGGCCTATAATTTTTGCGTAATTCAGATTTAGAAAACTCTTTGGAGTTCGATGCAGCAACATTTTGTCCGGTGGCATTTCTTTTCTAATTCTTTAGAGGCGGTAATGAAAATTATCACTTTCATTTTTGTAAAAGTTCCCGCGAAAGATCGGAACTGACAGTAACCTGATGAGAAAGGGGTAAAACAAATACTCATCTGCAGAGCACAGATAAATTGCCCCAGTGAACAACTCCATTGTAGTGGAATAATCCTAACAAACGACAATTTCTTCATTCCAGAAAATGATTCTGCTGGTATGAATTTTAAGCGTTTGTGAATGAATCAAATTATAAATTAGTACAATTTTTCATCCCTATACCTAAATTAGACTATGGCGTACAAGCTTAAATGTTATTCTGCAATTATATTATTCTCACCTCTCAGAAAATATGAAACGTTATCATGCAGTGAAGACGGCTTTTTCATTCTTCTACTTCTTACCCAACCAAACCGACCGTAGCAAAAAAAAATAAACAATTAACTTCCTAACTAATTATAGGGTCAGGTTCACTTTGTATCAACGGCACATTTACGGTCTAAGCTTCGTGACACGATTGAATAGAAACACTGTATTTGGCAACTTGTTTTGATTGAAGAAATGATTATGAATTGTTCTAAGAACTACGTTGAGGTTTGTGATTTTGCTCATAAAATTCCAATTAACATATTATTCATTATCTAATGAAGAAATAAACCATATTTTTCAATAGCTGAACTTACTTCGATGACTTCAAGATATATTCCAGCCACTGCGCTGCTCCGCATCTGCGTCTGGGAGATGCCAGCATGACGGCTCCCAACCCAACTGAAGCATGCGATCCCCAGCGTCTGTTGGGAGACTTTTGGTGCAGCCAATGTCTGGAGAATGCACGCACATCAGAAGTGAAATTACTTGATAACGCAGGTGGCAACGCAAGTTATTAAAGAAATTTAGGTGATCATTATTTACGAACGAAATTCTGTAGCATCATTCATCATACGCATCAAACCATCGTTAGGTTGGGATTTTGAAAAGTAGTATAAGATACGTTTCAGTAAATTCGATGTTACATTTATGCACTTATCAAAGTCATTCACTCATAAAATCCATCAGAATTAATGACAATTCACATATTCGGGTGGCACTTCAGTAGGAATACGCTCATTTTTTTCATAGTTGATTTTTGACGTGAAAAAAATTACTGTCTTTACAAAAATGTTCAACCAACTTACAAATCGAGTAGTTGCCCTGGAGAGTCGGACGCATAGCAAGGTTAAAATACGTCTTGGAGGAAATTAGTGTGGCTGAAAAAGGGTCATCTTTGGGATAAATCGCCTCGAAGAATCCCGTTATGATAAGTAAACTTCACATCTTGTGTCAAAGAATGACGGGGGAAATAAATCTCCCTCACCTAAACACCACAAATACCACCCATCCCAAATCTCGTCTCACCCCATTTCCCGCCTAATTCCAGATTGTTGTCAATCGGTCTCAGCCACCCTGTCTCTATGGCAATAGTAAACAAGTCCGCATAGCAGATTTGTTTTCTTGACGAACAATCAAGTAGGATGATGGGTTGCCTGAAATTATTTATACACGAACAGAAATTAGTTGCAAGATATTTTACAAACAGTACTCTTTCTTCAACGTAGAAGATGTGTTAGATTATTATTTTCATCGTTATTAATGATATTTTATTTGTTAGTTTTCAACCCCTTAGCCTGCTAAGCCCAAAATCCTAGCTCTTGCTCTTAAAACTTCAAAGGGATCTGAAGCGCAATAACTTTTACATAGAAACACAAAGATTGGAAGGAGGAGTAAAAATTACGAGGAAAACACATCGATGAAAAAGAAATGGTAGAAGCAAAGTTGGCTTGAAAGATGGTATCCCACGAAAGTGCCGGACCCGGAAGCATAGGACCTAACCTGACCTAACTAACCAAAGGTTCTCGTTTGTGCCTCCTTCTATTGTGTGCCTCCGGAAGGGAAACTTTCTCGAATATTCTGATCAATAAAGAACATGCAATCATTAAAAAATTAATTCAAAATGAGACATTTTCCCGAGTCTGGGAATCAATTCCTATCAAAGAAATATGTTTTATTGAACGAATCTTGATAACACGTAATCATACTTGTTGAATTGAAGTGGCTTTCTGAGACCTGAGGCCTGATTTAATCAAGCATGTTACACAAAATTTGTAATTAAGGGGGTCATCCAGATTATTAACTTTTTCGTCCGATTCGCTTGAAATTTGGATAGTAATGTATTTGTTGTAAGTAAACTTTTTTTTTCGTGTCACTTTTTCGATTTAGGCCTTATTTTTTTACGAAAAATTAGTTTTTTGGTAAATTTTTATGGATATTTCAAAAGAGGACTCGTCATTGAGTTTTGATGTTAGAACAAAACTAAACACAGTGTTAGAATCCTTGAAGCATTTCTAACAAACGTATTGAAGAAAATTGGAACATTCGAAAAGCAATTTTTTGTGATATGTGATATTTTATCATTACATCATTAATACATTATTTTTGGGTTTTGAGCTATATAACTTTTTTCCACTCAAATTTGGAAGATTGCTTCAATACGTTTGTTACAAATGTTCCAAGGATTCTAAAACTGTTTTTGGTTTTGTTCTTGCATCAAAACTCAATGACGAGTCCATTTTTGAATGTTGAAAGTTAGAGGTTTTGGGTACAAGCCATAAACAATATTCACACTGTGAATTGTTATTTCCCTAAATAAAAAAATAAATAATAAAATTATTTTTTTATAAAAATCATGAAATTTTTTATTTTCAGTTTGATTCTTATGAAATTTGACTATAATATGTAACTTTTGACAAGAAACATAATTTATTCCATTTATTTTTTTGATTCAGGCCTTAGTTCTTGAAAACTGTGGACAAATTGGTTTTATTATTCAGTTGTATTGATATTTCAAAAGAGGACTAGTCAATGAGCTTTTATGGTAGAACAAAACCAAAGACAGTTTAAAATTCTTGAAGCATTGCAAACAAATTTACGGTAGAAAATAATCCATTTCCCGTTTTTGCTTTCTTTTTATATGGGTCGAAATGGGGTCAAAAATTCAAAAATTTTTGTCCTCTTACCTCCCCTGGGGGGATCTAGTGTCCGTAGCGCCATAAAATTTTAGGACCGAATAGTCCACCACCTAAGGGTCCTTTTTCAACAAAAACACGAAAAATGCTCATCGGAGCGACAGGGGCCTGGGATGACCCCCTTAAAGAAGCCATGAATTTATAGTGGTGGTAAAGTTTAGAGCATTGATAGGTATTCGAATTATCCTGTTACCAGAAGAACATGTACAATGACCGAGGATGAATATTTCGATAGATACCTTATTTCATGAAAGTTTTCCCTAATTTATTCCTCATGTTCTTGTGAAATAAACTCAGTTCAAATTTACGGAAAATTATACAATCTCTTAATGAATTTGAATTTTTCCAGTTTAAAAAGTTTTGAATGATGTGTAAGAATTAGAAATCCATAATTTGGAGTTCACCTGGAAAGCAAAGCACATGAATAAAAGCAAAATGAACAGTTGAGAACATGCAGGACAAATATGATATGAATACTATCTTTCAGTGAACGATTATCAATGCGTAAAAAGAGATATATGAAAGTGAAACTTCAAGTATTTTCGAGAAAAACGAGCCTTTGGCTACAGGGAAAGTCTTCACAGTGATGAGCGTATTTTAGCCCAGGTAAATCTATGTTCTAGCGATGAAACTCGAATCCTCTTAAAGTTACACTATGACGAAATTCTCGCCGCTGGGATTTTCAGCCACAGCTGAACACTGATCGACACCGGCAATAGATGCGAGACAGACGCCCATGCGAATAAGAGTTGGGCTCACACAGCAAGGCATAGCTGCTTCTTACAAGAACCATCGAACTCATACACTTTGTGCTTTCCCCACACATACACTTGAAAAAGAGTTGATAGTATTTTCAATTTTTGCTCTCCACCACATGGGGTTGTAAAACATATACATGTATGAGTGAATATGAGGTAGACCATTTAATTGAGTGGCTACATTAGAATATGGCTGAAGAATAATAAAAGACCCACGCTCAATGGAAATGAATTAGGAGTGCATTTATTTGAAGCACTTGCTGCAAATTAATGCTTGCATGACGCATGGAGCTAATAAAAATTACCGCACGTGTCCTGTAATATAATAAAATTATGTGGTAATTTGGTGGTTTCCCAACTTACACTTATCTGTAAAATACCAACTCGTTCATTCAACTCCTGACGTAATTGCGTAAGCGATGAATGTCATCCAGTTAACATATTTTCATTTATTACTCAGGTTTTTGAACACTCCACATTCTCTTGGCTATTTTGATGGAATTCAGGAAAATACCTAGCAAAAGCGACTAATTAAATACTATCGGATATGAACGGTGCTATCATATACTAACCGCACAGAACTATAATAAAAAATGCACAGTTTATTATTGTAAAATTTGACGTTTTCTTCGTGATATTTCAAGCCTAGCAAAATCAAGAAAAGAAAAAAATCTTAAAAGAAAAAATAGAAGAATCATTTTGACACGATAAAATATCATGCTCTAAATAGAGTAAATCTTAGCATAAAACAACACAAATATATATAAGCAGAGCAAAACTCCATATTGGAGTGGCATTTACCAGATCCACAGTTGGTAGTGAGCAATAAAACCGTTAATGATTCTGCCAAGAAATACTACATGAATTTACCGTAAATCTTATTGACGGAAGGTGGAAGAAATGCAGTGCAATAGAAAATGATGCAATCGTTGAATAGTTATACAAAAACAGAGAAATCAAGAAGCAGTTTCACCGATGAACATGAAAAAATTTAAAAGATTTTGTTAATAATCCATTGAACCTAAATAAATCAATAATACGGACATGAACACACTAAAAGCACTTAGACTCATGCAAGCTGGACGTTCCTAGCAAACACGACACAATATTTGGGGTCACGTCTACAATCTCTCCAAACGAACTTCGTGCATCTTATAAGTAAGAAGATGCTTCCTATTTTGTGCATATAAGGTCAGGCTACGGTATTCGATCGCACTCTGAGTTGTGATGCTATGAGCCAATTCTAAAGCAATGTCAATAATGACTCGGTTTGATAGGCCTTGACGCTTCATTTGAGGTCGGCTGGAAAGGGAAGTTTACAAACTTTATCTATTAACAGCGAGTGAATGGCCGTGCGATTTTGGTCAAGTTCACGAAAAAGCTTACAAATGTTGTAAACTGGCTACTACTGACGATACTATGTATGTACTAGTGCAGGAATGGCTCAGTTATTTGAGTTGTCGTAATCTAAATAAAATGCGCAAGTCAGTGAAAATAGTAAGTGAAAGGATCCAGATTTTGTTTTCATTTTTATCAGGTAACTATTAGTTTTGCAAGAGATTAAACCATAAAGGAATAGATAATTACAACAACAAGTTTGTCCCCAGATGGGGGGGACTGCTCTCGCTGTGTTTCTCTCTCTCAGCAAAAAGCTCAGATGCCAGAATAAAATACATCGCAAGAGTTGCTGCAAGAAAATCTGAGACAGAAATCGAGTGCATGGACATGCCAAAACACTGAGAAACATTCGAAGAGTGCAAAATTTAATGTTGGCAGACGCATCGCAGGGGCGGGTGAACAGGCTGGCAGAGACTACGTCGTGCGAGTGATAAGGGCCAAAACGTTTTTAAGCTTCAGAAAGTAGGCTGTAAACAGTGAAAGAACTCGGCAGAATCAGCAACAACGCGAGTCAAATGCGAAGCGTAAAGTGAAATTGTTGTCTTGTTCTTCAGATGAGTTGAGAAAGGTGAATTTCCAAAGACTAGGCAGGAAATTTGCGGCCAACAAGTGTCAATTTTTGTATGCAGAAGATTCATTCCGCACACGGTACTAATAACGAACAGTGTTTCTTTGATAGAGGGTGGTTGTAAAATCCTTCTATTTTATGTTGCGCAGTGTTCATCTTTTTGTCTTAGGTATCGATATTATCATTGGCTTTTATTATGTCGTGCGCAACCTGACAGGTTTATACTCGCGTGTTTATTTTAAATACTTTAATAAAACAGTGAAATATTTTGGTAGTCGTTATTTTCCCATGTAGAACAGGTAAATGCACAGTAGGTAGAGTAGTGTTCATTTCTTATTTCTATCTCAATCATTTTTTTTCGGGATACCTTTCATTTCTAAATTTTAAACTTTCTTCTTCTTTTCTATCGAAGGTTTAATGAAATCCCCTATTCGCCGCCCTGTGCTCTTCTTGCTTCGGTAAGGAGGGCGCTTAGGGAGCCTTGACAATCGTTTCAGAGAAAAAAGGTCTTGAAAACCTCAACCACAGAGATAGCTTATCAAATCAGCAGCTGATGCATTTATCGTGATAGTGGCAATTATCTTGAAGGCCATCGGAGTAACTGGCTCGCAGTGATGTGCTTTCCATGGTGGTATTAAGGGGTACAACAGCAGTGAGGGGAAAAATGTTTAAAATAACCAAGGTTTTAGAAAAACATTCAACGTATTTTAAAATTTCCAAAATTTCTAGATGCGTGTAAATTACACTTGAATATGTATCAATGATTAGTCATTAAAATTGATGATAGGTACCATTATTCTTTATCTGCACTTATGCAACTGATGAGCAGATGTCTTAACTTTTATGTTTCACCAAGCTTGAATGTTCTGTCATTCATTTGATAACTTAGAGCTGATAGGTTAAATTTTAGAGCAGTTAAGGATAGAAAATTTCAATTTCGATTCCAGGCTACTGACATGGACTCTACATCAATATTTGAATTGATTATATTTTCATCAATAGCATTGTAAACTCGAGGAGTAACGTTTAAGAACAAAAATATTGATCGTCACGAATACTTAAAAGTATTCATTTTATTGATGACTACAAGATTACAATGAGTATAAAGCCACCAAATTTGCAAAAAAAATTGGAAAAAAGGGAGATTTTGGAAAAAAAAATCTTGCGCAGCAATCGTAATTGACGTAATTTTTTATAGCTTACACCTGTCTTAAGAAAAGGAGAAGACATATCTGATCATATTCTATCCAGTACCATCAGTAGAATTTACTGACGTTCATCTATATAAAATAATAATTTATGAATAGTCTTACAATCTATATTTCCTTGCTTGTAAGTTTTTGTTATTGAAGAAATTTTTCCTGAAATTTTTTTTAGAAATACATTACAAGCATCTTTCCTTTCTTTTGAGAGTGTGAGTAAATATAGGTCTTATCATCATTGCGATTGTTTTCCCATCTCACAGCACCCCATTTTTCATACTTATTGGTTGAGAACACGTACTTAACATGAAAATTAACAGAACTTAGGAAAGTAAATGGAGCATTTCATTCCAATGTACCTCTATTGAGAAGGTTCGATGGAGGGTAACCTTTGATTACTATTATCAATTATTTATCAAGAGTGTATTTGATACGCACGGAAAATTTGACTTTTACCAGTTTTTTATTCACAGGAAACGAAGGAGGACATTTGAGACATGGCCTTGGTTCAAATCGAATGCAAAATATGCTTTGAAGATTATGATGAACAAAACCATAGACCACTCAGCCTTGATTGCGGTCACACTTTCTGTGAATTGTGCATACGAAATTTGGGACATGGTAACAACAAAATCTGCCCAACTTGTAAAAAACTGACAAACAAATCAACTGACCAGCTGCCCGTCATATTTGCCCCCATTCCCTCTCAGGAAAGTACAACTGCGCGCTAAAATCTCATTGATGTTGTCGGTGACAAATGCAACGACCACGGATGTGTTCTCGACCGCTTTTGCGCGGAATGCGCGGAGATGGTGTGCAGAAAATGTGTCAAAAACTCTCACACCACGCACCGTTATGAATTTATGGATGATATTCTTCACAAGGACCCTGATGCAGCTACTCTCACTAGAGAGTTGGAGAACAAAATCGAAGCCAATATCAATAGTCTTTCAATATCAATGGCAATGCCAATTGAAATCTGTAAAATAATTAATGAAATTTCAAAATGTAAAACAGGCATTGAAGATTGGACAGATAAACTAAGCTCGCAGAAGAAACTAGTAGAGCAGCATCTGAAGGATTGGAATAATGCAAAAAATAAATGTACGAAAGGGAAATATAAAATTTTTAAAAACTTATGTCATCAGTGGAAAGAAGTTGTTCTCCCACCCTGCCCTGTCGTAGAACTTACATCACTAGCTAAGAAACTTGAAGAACTCAAAAAATTCGAATCACATTTACAGGTCAGTGCAAATGTTGAAGGCATCAAATTTTTCGTAAATATATATTAATTAAAACAAAAGATTATTATTATCGATTTTTTTCCACTAACTACTATTTTTACGTATTTGTAAGGTGATTCTTATAAAACAAATAATACATTACACCGACAAAAGAAATACTGACCCAAGAATTCAAGTAAATACCTTCAATTTAAATCCTTTAATTAACTGTACCCTCATCTAACAGCTATAATATCATGATATTGTATAAAAATTATTAACATCAATGCTCCTTCTTATTTGTAATTGATATTGAAGCCTTCGGTGTAAAAGTACAAGACTAAACAAACCGTTACATCATATGTACGCGAAACTCTTCTGTTCATGAGGAAATATGACACGAATTGTAAAATTTTGTAAAGTAAATGAGTTTTGGAAAACTGTTAATTAGTCTTATAAAATCAAAATTGCATTGTTTGGATAAGATATTCTTTTCTTTATGTGTGAGGACGGAAGGAAGAGCTCATGCATTCCTAAATACCCCACCATCTGTGTACCTCAGAGGTGAAAACATAATGATCTGCACTGCTTCATCTATCACGGAACTGGTGCACAGCACATTATCGAAGGAAAGATATATGGGACTATATACTGCCACATTTAAAAAAAATCTCACCCGTTTTGTGAAGCGTTTTTCAAAAATCTCTAGGGCACGTTCCCAAAAGATAACGATACTAAGCATTCCGAAAATTTCACCCGCTTATGATTAAAATAGGAATAAACAATGCTCTCCCGTAACAAAGCAGTGAAAGTGCATTGAAGATTGTGCCAATGTTTCTCGAAACTTGTGAGCGCCTGATGTTATGACAAAGAAATCACCTCCTAGTGGCAATAAAAAGCAAAGGCTTCAAATTAGATATTAAAATTGAATTTGATTTGATTGCTCACATGTGTTACGTAACATTCTCATTTTTGCACCAAGACCAAGACGTAGTCTGAAAGGATAACAATGCAATAGAAAAGGTAAATAGGATTTGAAACGGAATCAAAGTTGACACTATGACCCAACACGTTTTTTGTGTCATGTACATGCTTGCAATCTTCCAACCAAGCAGAGTTTCAGAGTCTGGTATGTTTTGCGCAATTGTGATTATTCACAAAACCTGCAGCTCAATTTTTAATTTTTGTAGCATGGTGTATGCGATGCCAACTGTCCAAGGCCTAAGCTCAAGATTATTATTGAAAAATTTAAAATTGCACTGTTTCTCCGAACATTTCCTACAAGTTTACAATGCAATGTATCTTAATATTAGCGTCTGTGATTTCTGCGACCAAAATGTTGAGACGTTACGCTGAATTGAGATGACAGCAACCAATGCAAAACACTTTCGTTTCTTTTTTTCTGCAGGAGATAATGCAAAAACCTGAAGATGCTTCTGGAAGAAAGACATTATCAAATGTGTCAGAAGATTTCCTTGACGGTGGCGTTTGGAGGGTAGCAAGTGAAGAGCATTCACGAGCCGCCATCTCAAGTGTGCGCGCGGGTAAAATACCGAGTGATCTTGAGGTTGTCTCCTCGCCCAGGGCACCGATACAGAATTTGCCTGAAGTTCTGAATGTCCTCGGGTCTGCATGTGTTGATCGTAGTATAACAGTCAAGCCATTGGACACCTTTTGGGCACCGTCAAGTACGACTATCTCTGGACACCTGCAAGAATTCATAACAAAGTTTGGGTAAGGACTTTTAAAATCCTGAAAACCCAGTGCAATAATTAGAGGAGAAATTATTTCCTAAAAAATTTTATGTGGCGCTAGAAACTGTTTATGGTAGATAAAATTTGGGACTATAGTAGATCTTGAAGAATCTGAAACTTTTTATGACATACAGAAGCAATCGCTAGACTTTCAAATTGAGGTTGAACTGAAAAAATGACTTTTGCCCATAATGTCTTTTCTAACCCCAACTTTTTTCATCTAGCCGCAAAGTAAAAGACTTTTTGGCTCTCCTGACGAGGTGGTGGCACTCTGTCGAGTCAGTCCAGAACTCAGACACGCAGAGGTCCGTCTAGCATCTCTGGCCGACGTCAAACAGTGCTCAATTCTGTCAATAAATCCTTGGGGTAAGTACATATTTTAATCGTTCGAATTTTGAGAAGTGTTACCTCACTTAATGAATGTACTTTCATCAAGTGTCATAATTTTTAAAACTAATAGAGTAAATTTCCAACAGGATTTTTCACTTAATCTCTTTATGCTCGAAAACGTAAAGAAAAATGTACGTACGAACATATGATATTTTAAAATGCATGATTGATTGGCGATTTTTTAATAATTTGGCTCAATACTGAAAAAACAGATTCACTACAATGACTTTTTGCAATATTCTGTTTCTATCACAACAAAAATCGTCTAGGTCAATGTCATGTCAACATCACTAAATATCTTCACAGTATAACAAGCAAATAAAACTGGTTCAAAATGAGAAATAGATGTTGCCTTTCTGCCTTGACGATTACACGCAACTTCATATATGAGTGTGATCAATTCTATAAAGCGCTTCAGGATAGCTCACGATTTCATCTTATGTGTGCTGCAGCTACCATGACCTTCTTCACTGTAGGAGGGAAATTTCTGATTTTCTGCCTAATACCACCAAGGCACAGTACTTCATCTCAAACGATAGCTTTATCGTGATCTTTATCCAAAAGTAGGAGATGAGTTAATATTTATCTTTTAACTCTTATGCCACTGATCTAAAACCTCTCATTTAGCTACCAATAAGAGTCCTAGATTTATTCCCACGTATAGGTACATTTCCTGACAAACAAAAACATGATTGAAGAAATTCTAAAAACCGAAGTCAAATCAATCAGCTAAATGCATCAAGCTTTCTTTCCAGTTTGAAATTGAAATTTGTAACGAAATACCTTAATCAAACGATAGCTGTTCAAAAAAAAAAATCATTCATGGAATCAACGGGTTCAAAGGCCTACGTAAAAATTGCATTAAATGTTTTCTAGTAAAATTGCCGGTTCGAACGCAAGCTAATCAAAAACAAAGGAGCTCACGGAAAGGTTGATAGATCCCGGTCCATATGTCAAGATTTCCTTGAACCAATTTTAATTCAAATTACCGGTTCGAACGCTAGGTGTAAAAAGGAAAAGAAGTTTACAAAACATGCCAAAGTTAGACTTACACAAATTATCCCAGCAAATAATTTTTTTCTTCCACCTCCTCTATTCATCTTACACTGTTATTCTACCATTTTGCTTTAGCTCTAAAGCCTCTGACTTGAAACCTTTCATTAAAAACCAATAAAAATCCTCAATTTATAGCCACGTACACACGTCATATGGAAATTTATAATGGAACATTTCCTAAAACCGGAGCTCAAATTTCTGTGCAAACGCATGACACTTTCTTTTCAGTTTGAAGTTTAAATTCAGATGCAAATTTCTGGTCTGTTCGCTTGCAGTTCAATAAAATTACTCATTGATGAGGTTGACGAGTCCATACCTCAAGATTTCCGTGAATTTATTTTTATTGAAATTGGAGAATCAAACGCTATTTGTTCAATAACAGTAGAAACATGCATACATTTCAAAGTTCGTCGTAAACAATTTTTTCCAGCAAATGACAAATAACTTTCACCGTTCATTTCCCACATTCATCTTAGGCTAAACTTCTATCATTTTTACCTTTTATATCATTACATGAGAATGAGTCAGGTCGAAAGACTTCCAGAGTACTTTCGTTGCAGTGCCAAATCCTCAGACCACTCCCAACACCGGCCATACACGGAATGCCTTTCTCATGACCGATTTGACAGCTCCATTACCCCGAGTTGAAACTAAGTGAAATGGTTGGTAAGATTTTTTGTAAGCATTTGGTAAGGATTTGAACGGAAACCCGAAAGGATATTGACGGCATAAAATGTCTTTCTCAAAGTATGTTTCCAAAGTAAAAAATTGTGATGAATTAATGTCAGGAGTAAATTTCTGCGTAATATTTTAGCTTAATTTAAAAATCCCTCTGACACCTGGGATTGTCAGTTCGTGAGCGACGAGTTATGCTTCACGTAAACCATGATTTGAACTTTGAATTCGACGTCACATGTGCTCATGATTCACGTTGCCTTCAATTATGTTGAATGTTATTTAATGAACATCGAAGAGTTCTTACAGAGCTTATACCGATTAAAATTTTACGTTTTGGATCTTGCATTAGCGGATTGTTTTAATTCGTCCGTTTCAAGTCGGCTTTCATAAAATTAATTAAGACAGGTAAAAAACACGCTTCAGCTTCATTACCAATATGGAAACAGATGTAGTAAAAAACTAATTTTTTTATTTATATGCTACATATTATAGCATTGGCACACCGGTGTCTTAGAAGACTTCTTAGGTAGAGTGTACTGGAGTCATTATGTTCCAATAGACAGCCATGGACAATAACGTTCAAAGAATCTTGTATGCATTTTGCAATAGATAGCATACAAGTGGTGGTAATAGTTGCTGAACCTATAACACCCTGTTTTGATATAATAGAACATGTTTCTGGGACTTGGACTTTTAAAATATCTTGAAAGACACGTATGTCTCGGCATACTCGAAAGGGTTATCCATGGTAAGAAGATGTTGCAGATTTAGTTTCATAGTGAAGATACAATGGTGAGTGTTTCAATTTGTACCCAGTGTTTCGTAAAATTTCATGGAGGAATTTTCAAGTAATACATTCATAAAACCTACAGTATCGTGAATTTTGAACTCATTGATAATATTCCCAGGTTTCGCAAATTTAGCATACCAAAAAGCGACACAGAAGTACAAAAATGAATAGTTAAGTTTTTGATACATCGTTGATAGGGGGAAAATACTATGCCTTCAATTTCCATATGGGGAAAATATCAGGGAAATCCCTCGGAGCAGCAATTCCCTGAATGTCCTTGCCTCTTGCATATATACCAACGGTAAGCGACTACTTCTTCTTTGAATTTTTTTGGAATCTTCAACTGAAACATTTCTCGACTGAAAATCATTGACTATCCTTGCGTTAGAAAAATAATTTTATCTTTTCCATGACGCTGAATCATTATGAACGTAAATGCTTGATTGCAAATGCTTGAATGCAAATGCATTTTTTCTATTTTCATCTTGGTTTTTATGTTTCTTGGTTTTTATTTTCAATAAGTAAGTTTCAAGTTCCAAACGGAATATGTTTATGTTTTTATTTCTGTGCGATTATTTGTTCAGCCCACCATTATACAATAACTTCTAATAATGAATCCCTTTGAGGAAGTTACTACTATCCTGTAGTCTTGAAAAAGGCAAAAACAGGAAGGTTAATAAATTGTAATTTAAGAAAACTAGTTTAAAATCCTGTCGGAAATATTTTTGTCCGCCAAGGTTATGTTTCGCTGTTGAGCCTCCTCGTACAGTGCATTTGGAACCACTTTGTGAGTACTTAATAACTCAAGGTAAAAGAAATTGTAGTCTGTCGTACCCTATGGAAGTGTACATGAAAATGGTGAACAAGATATTCCAGGAGGTAAGAATATTTCATGTTATCGTTGAATATCATGTTATAATGTTATATGTCATGTTAACGTGTTATCGTTGACGTATAGAGTTTAGATGTTGATATTAGGTGAAATAATTCTGTATGTAAGGTTTGAAAAAGAATGAACATGAATCTTCCTGAGAATTTATTAAATAGGTATGGTGCATTTCAGCATATAATAAGCATTCTACTTAAAGTTCAAGTGTATAATGATGTTTATTGATGCACATGGTGCATTGAGGTAATTTTATTGACAAAAAAGCTTTTACAACAATCGGAAATGTTCATGTAGAATATTTTTTATTGAAGCTTTCTCTTTAAATACATTCTGCTCGAGATTCATGGATAAAATTATTATAATTTTATCAAATATACCTTTGCATGAAAAAATAAGAGAGCTTCCGCAGTCGAAGATAGGAAATAAACCGTGTACATACGTCCCTTAATAGTCCTTAACTAGGAAGACCCGTGGAAATTCCACGGACAATATCATCAATAAGCTAGGTAGACCCGTGAAAAAATTCGGGTAACATAACCGAAGAAATTTTAACATAAAATATTTTAGCATAACCCATGCTAACTTAACATATACTAACCTATCCTATCCAAACTAAAGCTATCCTGATAATATGTCGCACATAAAAACTATAAACCGGTAAAAATTTCTTCTACATTCCCTAACCTATGCTAGCCTAACCTATCCTATCCTAAATAATCCTATCCTAACCAATCCCATCCTAACCTATCCCAACCTGTCCTATCCTTACATATCCTATACTAACCTAACCCAATTTAAACTATACTAACCTATCCTATCCTGAATCATTTGAATTGTTGTAATCAATGAGTTAAGCAATGTCATCGTTCAGCTAGGGGGACCCTTGAAAATTTTTTGTCAACATTACCTAACAAATTCTAACATAACTTATTCTATCCTAACTCATCCTAACCTAACATAACTTACTATCCTATCCTAAACAAAGCTATCCTGATAATAAGTAAAACATGAAAAACCATGGACCCGTGAAAAAACTCCATCTACATTACCTAAACTATGCAAACCTGATAAAATGTCAAACGTATCAATGCATGTGAAGGCGATCTTTAAACGTAACACTCAGGAATTCGGTATCCACGATACTGGAAACTCAGATGAGAGCGTAACGGACGGACTAACTAACTAACTAAGGAAGGAACAAGCAGAATATTATATAGATCCTTAATTTGAACTGCCGCTGTTGGTCGAAACGCTGTCTGGTAATTGAAAAGACAGTCAAAGGTGAGTTGGCCTAATCCTTCCTTCGTTTGTGCAGTGTGTTGCTAAGAGTAAGTGCCAATTTCTTTAGGTAGAGTGGCGGTTTGTATCCATCTTGCTCAGGACTACCAGGAGCAAGCGGTGCACTGCTCTATTCTATTCCTCAATCTGATTTCAATTTCGTAAGGTAATAGACTGGTGGAGTTATTCTTTGGTATGTTACGCCTTGAATAAGAGCTAAGAAAGTCCGAGAAGGTAATTCGAGCTTCAAGCAGCGCTACAGCTACGTCATTAGGAAACGTTGTTATCGGGCTGAAGGCCACAGGTAAATGAATAATTATGGTCAGGTTAGGGTGCGTTTGAATCTGGTGTAATTAAAGAATGTTTCAAGACGAAATTGATTAGGATAATTTGAGATGATAAGTTAAAATCGAATCGGTTACGTTCCGGTATCTAAGATGGGAAAAATATAAGGGAATATTTCACAGTTTTTCAGCTAATTGTTATTAATGGAAATGAAACTGAAGGCTCTGAATGATTATCTAGAGCTGCTGATAATGGACCTTCACACTGACATGAGAACAGTATTTATTGAAATATAACATGAACAATTTTCGATCGATACCTTTCTCAATTGGGGAAATCACGCTTATTCTGATTCCTGTTCGAATTTCAGGAGTTTGCTGCATCCAAAGTCTACCAGCAGCAGCTGGAGCTCGCATGCTGCAGTTGGGTTGGGAACCTCACTTCTGGCATTTCCCTGACGCCAAGGCCGGAAGTGTGGACTGGATGATATCACTCATGGAGCCTGTGAAGTAAGTTTAGTAGGTGTTGACCGTTGATTAGAGAACTTTCAACTAAATGAGGACTGCAGACTAGAGAACTTCTATGTAGCTAAGGATGAAAGATTAGGGAACTGTTTTCCTGGTGAAAACCATAGATTAGAAAATTTTCATCTAATTCATGTTAGTTTACATTAACATAATAATTTGAAGAACTAAGCTGCTCTGTACGACAGAGTTATATTTTGAGTTATGTTATCACATACCAATACGCGTGAAGCTTAGATTATTTATGACGAGCTGTGGACAGTGTCAAATCAAAATGTAGCAACAACAAATCGTAATTGCTCATTAGATTTGGGCCATATCAAACGAAAGATGCTTATGTATCTCGTGAATGACCTGAAAACAGTCATAGAATTCATAATGCAAGTAATACCACTCCAAACTTAAAAGTGAATCTAACTGCTTCTTGTTTTGGCTGCACATTCGTTTTTTGCCTAATAGGATCTGTCTTCCGCCTGCAACATATTTTCCTATCCGTGTGGTCGAAAAATTTGAGTCATTATAGGCGGAAATTGTTTCTTAAAGATTAAACTCTACAATGTTAGGGAGCACTCTAAAAGGTGTTTAGCAGTAGAATTTTTGCGATTTTTGCGTGTTTCTGGAAGACTTTATGTATAGCAAAATGCATTTTATCTTGCCAAGCTCATTGCGATGACTATGTTCAAAATTGATTTCCGTGCTTCGATCTAGAATTAGCAGTTACGAGGAAGGTTTTGTCAAGAAAAGTCCTATGGGATAGCAGTATATACTGGACGTTGACCATTACCAATGATAGTTACAACAAGGTCAACTACTGGGGTCAAATATAAATGACCTAAAAGTTCCGCTCTGAATGAAATTACATGGGGCTCACTAATTTAAGCTCTAGTCAGGTGACATTGCTGAAGCATCCAGCACTTGGCGCAGACGGTTACATTCAACGCAGAATTTCAGCAGAAGAGGTCATGACCCTGTCATTACGGGTACACTTCTCAGCTGAGCACCATCTGTTCGATGCTGCAGCTACTCAGCCCAAATATTGTTATGATTTTAATTCTATTTTTCTTCTTATTCACCCCCACGCAGTTCAGCGATATTTTATACTACCAAAACACACGGTGTCAAATTAATTCTGATTGGAGACCTAACGAAATTTTCATTTGAAATCAAGCATAAAATATATTTATTTTATGGAATATCGCTGAAAAAGAAATTTTTTCTGGCGTCCATCAGGAACTGCCGTGCCTTATGATCTATATATCTAGTAGTACTTATTTTTGTCACTTCATGAAGTTGATTGGAGGAAAAATCGGCATTTTTACCTCAAAAGTGACTTCGATTAAAAGAATTTACATCATGGTGTAGCTAAACTTGTTTTAGCTCTTATAAATACTATGCACTTATACATTTTGCCTTCATATGTATGTGAAATAACTCGTAGGCTAAAGCGTATATATTACCGTTCTTTCAAAACCCCAATCCAATTACAAATGTGAATGTTTTTATGGTTAAACACAAAAGTAGTCCACATTGTTAACATTGTATGTGGCCAATACTAAAACGAACGTTTCCGGCCTTGATCCATCATCAGCCATAAATCTGTAAATATAGACAGACTCGGTAATTGCACTCATTACACATATATATATAACTAGAGATGTTCAAACAACAGTAATTTTTATGGTAGTTGCTTACAAAGCAAAATTTATCTTATTTTTCGTAAAGGTTTCACAATCGGGCTCTTTCTATCTCTCACGATTTGCCCTAAAGTCAATAGGAAAAAGAATTCACAGTCATTGCTTGCTGAAAATTGTTAGAGATCATAGTGCAAAATATAGTGAGCAGCATCGTTTTTCATCGAAATCAATGATGATCAATGCACAATATTCTACAGTTGTGAGAAATGAACTTTATCAGTTTTATTTATCATTTGATATTGTTTGTTATAATGAAAAAGCTTAGCAAAAAACCTTTTTATTTTCAACGAAAATTTCCGAACATTGAAATTAAAAAACAGTTTCAATTGATTTACTTTCTTTTGAGAACTCAGTGTGAGCAACACTAGGGAGCTTTTGAAACCTTAGCGTGTTTACATGATATTTCAAAAATATGTGCTCAGTATTTGATTGTCCAGACGCCATTATGTCCGTTTTGATATTGGCGTTTATTAACATACATGCAAGTTCAACGAATTAAATCAAGCAAAAGAGCTTCAAATGAAAGAAAATTAAATACCTCAAAATAGATATTAGTTACACCTCAAGTCAGGACAGAAAAAACATAAATTATCGTCAGTCAAAGGATGATAAAATTTTTTTGGCACTTTGTTGCGTAAAGGAACTGATGATATTTTTTCCTGAACAGGGATGTTGGGGTCGACGTCACATTGCTTATTTTCCTACCGCGTTGCACTCTGAGCCAAAATGACTTCTGTGTACTGTTGAAGAGGTACTCTAAATACCGTGTCATCGTTTTCTGCGAGCATTCATCTTTACCTCCTAGCGTTAAATCTGCTCTTGAATTGATAGCAAAAAATTATCATAGCCAAATTTCTATCTTTTGGGGCATTCCTCTCTAATATACCTAAATGTGCGCCCGCCAGGCATATAAATACGATCGCCGAGAGATATCGTGGTTCATTGGTGGTTGTCTGCCGTAGAGGTCGCATTTCAACAGAGTCATCACTGTTCAGTAGCAGACGCGTTACCGTAGAGGAAGCACCTGTATAGATTACGGATGCATTGTAGAAGACTTGTACTAGCACCTATCGTCTGATCTCACTGATTTTGCCAACTACCAAGCGTGTATCAACTCAGAAGTACCAATAAATGATCATCACGTTGCTGATTCTTCACTCCCGAACCCCATTCGCGTTAGTTTCGGCCGGTACATAGAAAAGGTCGGAACATTTTTGGTGACCCATGTATGGGGATACCACATCAAAGATATCCACATTGCCCATTGAAGAAGAAAGATAGCAAGAATTGATCTTCGGTTCTGCTGATCCGTGATTTTAAGTGTGAAGAGTGTCAGCCTGTGGAGTAACGTCGCGTAGTTCTCACATTACTTCAGAGCATCGAGAAAAGGAAGAAGGACGTCAGCGCAGAAAATCGAAGTTCTTTCTAAGAAACTCTTCGAGAAAGGAACACTTCGAGGGAGATAAAATCGAAAATCTACAAAATGGGCTACTCAAAGGAGAAGATGAAGTGAGGGTCCAAACCAACAACCTGGTTTGTCGACGAGATCTACGCATCTACGCACCGTCATCTGCAACGAGAAGAACTACGAGATCTACGCATCGCCAAAATATTAAGTTAAGTGTACGCCGATAATGTTGCTTGCAAATTAAAAATAAGCATGCGCTCAAATTAATGATCATACATCATCATTATAAAATTAATGAGTAGGAAGCTAAGCAGCGAGCGGTGCAGTAAGCAGTAGGCATTGCAAGTGCTG
Organism: Morinoia aosen; assembly: GCA_030386875.1. Taxonomy (NCBI): domain Eukaryota; kingdom Metazoa; phylum Arthropoda; class Malacostraca; order Amphipoda; family Talitridae; genus Morinoia; species Morinoia aosen. Next base: position 101,983,558 of record CM059576.1, on the reverse strand, counting down.
ATTCTAGGAAGTTGGAAGTTGAGCGGCGGAGCAGCCTAGGCCTTGCGAAAGCGCAGTAAGCAAGCTAATTCTCGGGAGTGTGAGAGCGAGCGTCTAAGCGGGAAACGTTGTGTGGAGAGGTAGTCCATTGTTCTCTGAAACAGTTAAAGGAAGTTGTAGCCATTGTCTCTAGCACCCATTGTCCTCTGGCGCCCATTGTCTCTAGCATATAAAAGTAAGCTGAAGCAGCTTACCTCTATTCAGAGTGGTGCCAGCCTTCACGAGTAATTAGCAATTAGCCTGTTTTAAGTCCACGGAAGTTCACTGAAAATGTGAGTTGTGAGTTAAAATTTTATTGTGTGTAGAATATTATCATTTGCATGTAGAAAATTTTATTGTGTGTAGAACATTCTTCTTTTAATGGAAATTGGAGGTTTATGAATATAGGATTATTTTTGTTAGGAACTCTAGAAGTCCAAGCATTAGAGACAGCTGAAGCGAAGCGTTGCTCGAAGTGTTACAATCATGAGTGTGTCTGTCAAGGACAAGGCGAGTCGGCAACCACCGTGGCTAGGAAACCGACTGATTGGTACAAACCAGGTTCATCTCAGACAGTCACCGAGCATTCACTGCGTGATGTAGCTTGTTTTCGTTGTAATAAGTTAGGACACTACGCACGAGATTGTAGGTCCAAAAGAGACTATTTAAACAGACCAGGCAGACCGAATCGTGTCCGTGCGCGAGGACAGTATAAAACTAGTATGTCAGAAAAAGGCCAGGTAGAAACTTACCAAACTAACAGTGGAAATGATTTTTAGCAGAGTAAACAGCAGAGACGATTTCATTTCTGATAGAAATAATGTCAATGATAAAAATGAAACTACAATAACTAAGTATGACTCTACGGCGACAAATCCCTGTGAACCCGAGGAGAATTCTGGTGCTGAAGATTCCCTCGTTAAAAATGTCGAGAGAGTTGATGTGTTAAACATGTCTGGAGTATTTAATAGAGAATACTGTGTGTCTCATGGCAGACACGATTACGTCCAGAGCTAAGAAAAAAGTCCTAAATAAGCTAAGAGAGAAGAGGACGTGCATTGCTGAGAAAGCAAGTGAGGAAGTAAAAAGGGATGGTAAGAGAGAAAATCAGCCTGTCCGAGGCGTAGATGCAGTTACCAATTCCCTCACAAGGCCAAGGCCGTTAAAAGTGCATACTCGACAAGTGGAGATTGCTCCCAATGTAATTTTGAAACATGTTGGACATGTTGGAAAGTGTAAAAATGGAGAATACATAATAAAGAAAGCAACTTTAAAAGAAGGCATTTGTGTCGCAGAAGCAATTGTGAGAGTTAACAATAGGAGAAAGATTCCGTTGTTGTTAATTAATAGCTCCGACAGAGTGATTGTTTTACCAGAGAATGATATTATAAGTACCTTAGAAAAAGTGGAGAAGGATCATGTTGAATCCGAAGTTTACTTGTCAGACGTACAAGGAGAATTAAAAAGAGGAATGAGTACCTTTGTGCAGGCAACGAGTGTTGTTCAGGACAGTCATTTAGATGTCGAGAAGAAAGACACTAATAGTAAATCTGTCGGGATCACATGAGTTGTCGACAAAGGGTACGTTTCTAATTCCAAGGAAATAGCCCGTGGTCGGCGGAAATTAAATAATGATGATATTCTGATGATACCTGATGTGCACGGATAGCACGGTTAAAGTAAGAATGAAGTATTTTTGAATACCGTAAATAATGCAGAGTGTCTGATGACAGACGTGGTTGCCCAGAGGAGGCGTAAAAAGTAATATTTGCTACGGTATAGAGAGCCTAGAAAATGGCGGAAGGCAACTAGATAGCCTAGCGATAAATGCTGTGGGGCAGCGAATAACCCCGAGACAGAAATGCTGTGAGGTTATCTGGGAAAAGGCAAATTAGTACCAGGTAATTCTATCAGCGAGGTCAAAGTATTGAAGTAGAAATGAATTCGCGCAGACAATTAAGTGAGTAAGCTTTAGAGAAGCGAATTACGAATTAATTAACACGAACTTGGAATTAATGCCATTGATACCATGATGATCAGAGTTTAGCATTGTAGATTGCGGTTGTCATTGTGCTGGCGAATAATAATGAGAGGCGATAGATGCCGTTAATTCACCACACGTGGTTGTCTGGTAATAAGTTAAAGAGTAACAAGTATCGAGTATCAAGTATCACTGGTAAAGAGTATCGAGTAAAGTTACCAGTACAGCTGCACTGCAGCGCACACGAGTGAGTGTGATGTTTTTTTTTTGCTTGATGCAGAGGCAGATATTTTTTTGTACGCCGGCGCAAGGCCGAGAGCTGTGCTCAGCATTTCGTACGCGTTAGTATTGGCACGAGGCAGTAATGTTGGTAATACTGTGAAGGTAGTAATACTGTGAAGCAGTATATGACTAGGTAACTAGTTATGATAGTGACCATTAAAGATTATGGTAAAGTGCCACAAATGTCATTAATGTTGTTAAAACATTTTTAGTGACTGGTGTGACTGGTGGATAGTCATGAATTAGATGTGTTTTGGACGTGAGAGTCCACACTAATTCAGTGTGAGAGTAAAAATTAATTTACTTCATAGTCATTCGTCAATGAGAGAGGCTTCATTTAATAATCCTTCAGTTAATAATTTTTGAGCACGTTGAAACGATCTAGTGCGTCATAACAGTCATTTTGCAAGCCTACCCGAATTTCATACTCTGTATAGTTTTATGTTGTGTAATTTGAAATTAATCAAACGCAAAAGAATGTAAAATTTATCGTCAAGTCTCCCAAAGTTTCTACGGGATAATTAACAACTGATTGAACGATTAAAATTAACAATTGATTGAACGATTAAAATTTAGAGTATTTAACGTCAATATGGAAATTTGCATTGACAACTTTTTGTGTATGTACTGTAAAAGTATGTCCTTACGTGTTCAATCATTCTTTTTGTTGTATTTGCTTATGCTTCATGTTTAACCTCGTATATGCTTTAGTATTTAACCTTTTTGATTGAGGCATTAACGTAACGCGATAAGTGAAACGTAAAGTAACCGTTCACAGTGTAACAGTTCAACAAGTACAGTATAATAATACGTAATTTTCTTGTGCAAAAGCAGTACGTGATTATTGATTATGATCTGTCGTTGCAAGAAACATTGATGATCTTGCAGAAATTTATTTTTTCAATGTGCATCGAGGCTGAAAATGCCCCAGTTTAGCTCACAATAGAAACGGTTAATTAACAGTTTTTAGTTTTGAATTCCATATATTCGTTCTATGAGTTCTTAGCTTGTAAGTGCGTTCTTTGAGTTCTTAAGACTTTATGTGTGTCTTGCTCTAGGAAATATTTCTGTTGCGCAAACACCTTGTGAAGAGATGTTGAGCTTAGGATGTTGCCATACTGTTGTTGCGACATCAAGAGCTGTGCTCATCAAGCCGTCAGCTAAAGTTGATAAACTGAGCTGTAATCGTGGCGGTGTCGACACGAGAGTGCGAGTGTGCAACCGCGAGAACTGCCTCGAATCTGCCGCAGATTGTTTGACAACAATGCTAAGCAGTGTAGTTGGAATGAGAGTGTCTTAATGAGAATGTGTCTTAATGAGAATGTGTCTTAATGAGAATGTGTCTTAATGAGAAATTTGAATGTCTGCAACGAAGATTAAATGTAAATGCGAAATTTAGTCGTTTTATTAGTTTAGCAATTATGTTACTGGAAGATTCTTGGATGCTAATGAGGAAGCTACTTTTGTTTGTCATTTCACTTTATTTGTGCATTCATGTACGAAAGTTTGCGCTTTAGCCATGCTAATCGTTTTTGTATTGAATTCCAATTTCAGTTCGAGCGTGTGCGAGCGGTAACATGACATCTGTAACGCGATTCATGCTGCTGTGCCAGCAAGGAAGCACATCGATTACAGCCGAGTCACGCAGTCACACGTGACGGGGTACGCACTATGCAGTGCGGAGTCCGGCTGCGACAGGCTGGCGCCCCGCAACTGTCAACAAACATCGATGGCCTCGGCGGCAGCTAAGCTTCGCATACAGCGAAGAGATTACTGAAATTTACCTTCGCGCGCAGTCAAGAGATTACTGAAAGAGTTTACCTTCGCGCGCAGTGACTTGAAGAGAGTAACTCACTTTAAAGGTTTAATATGGTGTTAATACTTTATACTTTACCGTGGACATAGTGTTGAAAACGTGGTTTAATAAATTTAGTAACTTAAAATATGGTAATTATAAATTCAGAATAGTTCAAGAATTTTGGACTTTGTTCACATGTTATTACTATTGGATTACGATAAATTGAAATTTACGATAAATTGAAATTGATTAGAGATTTTCCTTTTATTTTTGCAGAGTGCGAAACCGATTTTCATATTCATATTCGATGTTTTAAACTAGTGTGTCTTCGATTTGTTACGTATTATCTTATATCTTAATCCACGTGCTATACCATTATGTTACCGATAGAATTACGTTTTACGAGTCTACGGCACTCTGTTTATTCTGATTGGTTGTTTTACTAATGGTGAAAAAGTTCCGTTCTAATTTGTGCGATGTTTGGCTATAACACTAACTTCTATTTTTAAGTCTACGGTAACGCAGACGATATTTTGAATGTTTCTTTTTGGTGAAAACTTTAATGATGCTTTATTTAATATCAACTCAACTTTTCTGTATCATTTTTCATTACCTACGAGGCAATAGTTTTGATTCTTATAAAACTTTCCGAAATTGCCTTGCCGAAGAACTCGTGTTTCGCTCGGTGTTACTGTTTCACCAGCGATGTAAGCGGATGTTTTTATATTTACTCATGAATTAATATTAAGTTGGTATTTCCAAGCTTGTGTTTTACGTATTTCATTTTAACCATGTTCGCGAAGATGCTCGAGTCGATGCAACGTTCAGGTATATAATTACGATTTGTTTCATTTTGGTTTATCGATAACTCAATTTATGCGAATACGTTGTTCACTTAAAATTTTAACGGCATTGTGTATTTAATTTCATGCGTGTTATTATTATCCTTAACGAATGTATTGATTTATTTAAATTTTATGGCGAGAATGATTTTTTATTGTCGAGGTATCTGCGTGCCCTATTTCTTATTTGTGTTTGATTAAAAACTTTTCAGTTGTTGTTTCAACGATGCGTTTTTATTTGCAATGCTTTTTGTTGAATTTAACTTGACGCGTTTGTTTTTACTGTTACTGGCGGTTGTTTTGCCACGAAAGGATTTATTCAGTACGCGTTTTGATGTTTGGTTTTGATATTCTGATATGTTAATAAAACTGTGTGGTGTATCCATATGTATCCGAAATATCTGGAGTATCCACGAATTCTAAGAATCAATTGATTAATAACTTTATAATAAATGAACAAATTGTTTGAGCTAAGTGCATAGAGTGATTATTTGGTTGATTATAGATAATAAATCTAGTATTGAATTGACACTAAAATTTAATATTGACACTAAATATAATGTTAACAAGATGTAGGATTACCGTTGTAATTTGTTTTTGATGACAGCAAAGGCCATACCTATCTACCTCCGTTCATAATTCGGAAGCATTTTGTCATCAGAATTATTGATCGTCAAAGGATAATCAATGTGATTGATTGACGTTTTAAAAATATTTTTATTGTAATAAAAAATTTTTGTGCGTGGGGGGTCCTAGATGTGCGCCCGCCAGGCATATAAATACGATCGCCGAGAGATATCGTGGTTCATTGGTGGTTGTCTGCCGTAGAGGTCGCATTTCAACAGAGTCATCACTGTTCAGTAGCAGACGCGTTACCGTAGAGGAAGCACCTGTATAGATTACGGATGCATTGTAGAAGACTTGTACTAGCACCTATCGTCTGATCTCACTGATTTTGCCAACTACCAAGCGTGTATCAACTCAGAAGTACCAATAAATGATCATCACGTTGCTGATTCTTCACTCCCGAACCCCATTCGCGTTAGTTTCGGCCGGTACGTAGATGCGTAGATCTCGTCGACAAACCAGGTTGTTGGTTTGGACCCTCACTTCATCTTCTCCTTTGAGTAGCCCATTTTGTAGATTTTCGATTTTTTCTCCCTCGAAGTGTTTCTTTCTCGAAGAGTTTCTTGGAAAGCACTTCGATTTTTTGCGCTGACGTCTTTCTTCCTTTTCTCGATGCTCTGAAGTAATGTGATGACTGTGCGACGTTACTCCAAACACGGATCAGCAGAACCGAAGATCAATTCTTGATATCTTTCTTCTTCAACGGGGCAATGTGGCAACGTGGATATCTTTAATGTGGCACTCCCCATACACGGGCACCAAAAATGTTCCGACCTTTTCAGTATCCGGTCGAGAACTTCGCGAATGGGGTTCGGGAGTGACTAGCAGCAACGTGATTTATAGTTTATTGGTACTTCAGAGTAGATACAGGCTTGGTAGTTGGCAAGAATCAGCGAGATCAGACGATAGGTGCTAGTACAAGTCTTCTACAATGCATCTGGATCTATACAGGTGCTTCCCTGACGGTAACGCGTCTGCTACTGGACAGTGATGACTCTTTCTAATGTGATCTCTACGGCAGCGCACCTCCAATGAACGTCGGTGTCGCTTGACGATCCTATTTATGTACTTGACGGGCGCACATTTGCTCCCCCCGACGGATAAAATTTTTTATTACCATAAAAATTTTAAAAACAATATTCGATTAACTTTAATTTTCCTGTGACTATCAATTAATCTTACAATCCATCAAGTTAATTCGAGACCAAGAGTTTCAATTCAATACCTGATTTGTTATCCAAAATCAACTAATTAATCTTTCCACGCACTTAGCTCAAACAATTTGTTCATTCATTTTCAAGTTATTTATCAATTGATTCTTAGAATTCATGGATACTCCAGATATTTCAGATACATATGGATACACCACACAATTTTATTAACATATCTAACTCAAAAATCAAATAACGTACATAATAAACCGTCTCAAAAAGGTACACTTATTGAACAAACTGGACACATACAATCGAAATATAGAATATACGTTATATATGCGAAACAGTTCATTACATTACTACAAACCGCAAGGTAAAAGTTGATCGTCCTACGATTAAGATTAACATATTTCAATTCAACTAAACTACAAGCGTGCAATTTGGTTTTTTATTCGCAATATAATACCTCGTCTCAATATTTTCACGTGAGTACATGAACAAAATGATCTATAAAGTAGAATACATAATCCGTATATAATAGAGATTAAATAGATAATAATTTAATAATAGAGAAAAATCTACGGATTTCAATACCAGAATTTAACTATCTCGTGTCACATTTCTCGTGGCACGCTGCTGGAAAATGCTTTGAATATGAAAACTCTCCGATGAATGCATTAATAAAATTAAATTCGCAAGTGATCGTTACATGGTGAGTATATAAATAGTTATTTTCTGCTTTTATGCTTTTCAATCATTACAATTAGAATGGTTCTTCGAATTATCAAAAAGCTCTTGCCCTTCGCGAACTACTGATGAACAAAACATTTCCATAGGGCGAGTAAAACGACCACAAGGATATATTAAACGGCATCAGAATAATAACAATAAACCGTATCACATAGTAGTAGACTAAGACATAGGATACTGCATAAATCAGAAGTATGCTAAGAAGGTATCTACTCTACGGAATTTTTCATTTTCCTGATCTGCAAAAAGTTTTTCTTTATAGTCAACTTGCACTGTGATTTCCTATATTTTTATTAAGTATGGTGCGGGTAGGATTTTGAATATATATTTTTTATAAATGAGACTAAAAACATTTTCTGTGTATCTTTTGCTTGAAAAGGATCCATCTTGTATGGATCCTTTTCAAGCAAAAGATTTAATGAACGTGATGATCTATACAGGTGCTTCCTCTACGGTAACGCGTCTGCTACTGCACAGTGATGACTCTTTCTAATGTGATCTCTACGGCAGCGCACCTCCAATGAACGTCGGTGTCGCTTGACGATCCTATTTATGTACTTGACGGGCGCACATTTGCTCCCCCCAATACTTAAAAATTCTTTATGACAATAAAAATTTTTAAACGTTATTCAATTAACTTTGATTTTCCCTTGGCTATCAATTAATCTTACAATCCGTCAAGTCAATTCGAGACCAAAAGTTTCAATTCAATACCTGATTTGTTATCCAAAATCAACTAATTAATCTTTCTACGCACTTAGCTCAAACAATTTGTTCAGTCATTATCAAGTTATTTATCAATTGATTCTTATACTTCATGGATACTCCAGATATTTCAGATACATATGGATACACCACACAATTTTATTAACATATCTAACTCAAAAATCAAATAACGTACATAATAAACCGTCTCAAAAAGGTACACTTATTGAACAAACTGGACACATACAATCGAAATATAGAATATACGTTATATATGCGAAACAGTTCATTACATTACTACAAATCGCAAGGTAAAAGTTGATCGTCCTACGATTAAGATTAACATATTTCAATTCAACTAAACTACAAGCGTGCAATTTGGTTTTTTATTCGCAATATAATACCTCGTCTCAATATTTTCACGTGAGTACATGAACAAAATGATCTATAAAGTAGAATACATAATCCGTATATAATAGAGATTAAATAGATAATAATTTAATAATAGAGAAAAATCTACGGATTTTAATACCAGAATTTAACTATCTCGTGTCACATTTCTCGTGGCACGCTGCTGGAAAATGCTTTAAATATGAAAACTCTCCGATGAATGCATTAATAAAATTAAATTCGCAAGTGATCGTTACATGGTGAGTATATAAATAGTTATTTTCTGCTTTTATGCTTTTCAATCATTACAATTAGAATGGTTCTTCGAATTTTCAAAAAGCTCTTGCCCTTCGCGAACTACTGATGAACAAAACATTTCCATAGGGCGAGTAAAACGACAACAAGGATATATTAAACGGCATCAGAATAATAACAATAAACCGTATCACATAGTAGTAGACTAAGACATAGGATACTGCATAAATCAGAAGTATGCTAAGAAGGTATCTACTCTACGGAATTTTTCATTTTCCTGATCTGCAAAAAGTTTTTCTTTATAGTCAACTTGCACTGTGATTTCCTATATTTTTATTAAGTATGGTGCGGGTACGATTTTGAATATATATTTTTTATAAATGAGACTAAAAACATTTTCTGTGTATCTTTTGCTTGAAAAAGATCCATCTTGTATGAATATTGTAGTTGTAATGTTATATGTTGACTTGAGGTGGGACTGCAAGTATTTGTTTTGGACTATTACATAACTCCTTCCAAGCGTTTCGACGCAAGGCTACGTCTTCTCCACTAAGTCTTCCAATGACTTTGTTTAGATCTCGTTTAATATAAATAATCATGACTGTGATAATAATCGTGATTAGTGTGTAAATGAGCAACATTATATCACTCAACTGATCAGGAATGAGATCTACCCTCGTTTCCTCAGTGTGTCGGATGAGTTCATCCGAGATCTGGCCATTATTGGCCTTTATTGCAGTTAATATGGCATCTACATTAATATTAGAGACTTTGTTTCCCATTTTAACGGGCCACAAAGCTACTAGCAGCGCAGGAATTAAAATGGTGCCGCTTGAAATTACGTAAGTAGTTATTATTGATTAATAGTGAATATTGTTTTTAGCAATTACAGATATAGAAAATTTATTTTATCACTGGATGGTTGCTGGGAATGCAGCGATTCTTATTTCAAATACTAGTTCGATATCGTTTCCGGATTCATATACCAAAATACGTGTACGTAAAGGGGAATCGAGGTTCAGGAACACGGTTAATTTGCAGTAGGCCTCTTGTAACAATTCTTTAGGTACCCTAATTCTGAAAACGATCGTCGATTCCTGTGGTTGCCAGAGTTGGTTGGTAGCCCCAGTACACATCAATACAAATTCAGCAGTGAATGCGTATGTTGTAAATCGGAATGGGTAATGTTCCGGAGTTGTTCAGGAATCGCTCCAGGAATCTGAAAAGAAACGATACAACTTATTAGCATGGCCCCAAGTTTAAAGTAAACAATTTACGTTTCATACTAAGATTTCATACTAAGAATTCATACTAAGATTTCATACTAAGATTTCATACTAAGGCACGCTTCCTTCCCTCTCATCAAGACACATACATTCCAACTACACTGCCTGGCATTGTTTTCAAACAATTCGCGGCAGGTGCGATACAGTTCTCGCAGGCTTCGCACTCGCGCTCTCGTGTCGACATCTCCACACGATTGCACCTAAGTTTATCAATTCTAGCTCACGACCTGATGAACACACTCTGATGTCGCAACGATAGTATGACAACATCCTCAGCTCATCATCTCGGCACAAGGTGTTTGCTCAACAGAATATTTCCTAACGCAAGACATACATACAGTCTTAAGAAACTCATAGAACACACTTACATGCTAAGAACTCATAGAACGAACTTACAAGCTAAAAACCATTTGAATACATATATTGAATGGCAATATTCAGAATATAAGGAATGAACAGTTACAAACTAGGTTGACACTTTTACCTTTTTATCCTATCTAAAGGCAGTACATGGTTTAAATTCGATCGGATAATCTTATTACCGATCTTAATATCTGCATAATTTTTACCTAGCCGTTCAATGATACAAGGGCCCAAAAAATTCAGCTGTAATTTATGTTTTTTGGCATGATTTTTTACTAGTACACGGTCCATCACTTTTAAATTTTTATCGCGACGTTTCATATTTCTATAGGCAGTTCTTTCAATTGTGGCGTTAATGATCGCATTTCTAATATTGTTCACTACAATAGATGACTCTTTAAATTTTTGTTTTTGAACATCTTCATATGAAGTCGCAACATTTAAATCTTCTAAATTAGTAGAACTGATGTGAACACACGTATCTCTACCGAAAACTGTGTATGCAGGGGTATCGCCTAATGTTTCATTAAAGCTATTATTCATCGAATTTTCCACAATATCCAGTAGTCTATCCCACTCATTATGAGTAAGAAAATTTAGATACAACTTGAGCAGGTGTCGAATTTTACCATTACATCGTTCAACAATGCCGTTTGAAAAAGGGGAATAAGCTAGAACTTCCTTTTTTAAGATAGAAAGTCCTTTTGCGAAATTTCTCACATTAGATGATTTAAATTCCAGAGCGTTGTCGGACAACAACACGTCTGGGGTACCGAACAAACAGCAAAAATTCCATAGACAATCTGTGACAGTCTCTGTACATCGGTCACTAGTCGAATATAATTTAACAAATCGTGAAAAGAGGTCGATGATAACAAGAATATATTTGTTACCATTGTCCGTCATTGGTAATGGACCGTAGAAATCCATGCTGACCGTTTGAAAGCATCGCGTTCCAATTGGAGCATTTAGAATTTTAATCGGCGTCGATATGCGTGATTTTAGAATTTTACAGATGTCACACGATTCAACAATTTTGCGTGTAATTGTCCGCTCGTACGGATGAAAATATTTTAATTTAAACTTAAACAAAGTATGATTTAGATCTGTGTGGGACAAATTGTGGATGAATAGAATTGTCTGGTGTAGCAAAGTATATGGCACCACAATAGTCAGAATGGTACTGGGTCTATTGTCAATTTTTCGTCTTTTATACAAAATGTCATTCATAATCAGAAATTCATTCATGTCAGTATTGGAAACTTTAGTTGCATTCTCTAGGGCATTCTTTAATTCAGAACAAAAGGGATCTTGATCTTGTTCACGTTTAAATTCGTCTAGCGACCAGTTGTCATTAATACTTGAATGGTCTGTAGTCGTATTAACTCTATCCAGTCTGCATAAGCTCGTTTTCTGTCTGCTATTAAAGTCACTGGGTTCACGTCTGGGGCTTTCAGCAGTACTGTTGTTGTTTCTTCCGTCATCACTTCCTGGTATTGTCTCCTCGAACTCTTCCTCAGTCACGGGCTTGTTACATTTGTTACCTGCAGCAGCGGCTTGCAGCCTGGTTACAACGGGAAAAGTCTCTACCTCTGGGGTTAAATCAGAACATGCTAACAGTTCTTTTTCTGTTAAAGGATTTTGGTCATGATTTAATCTACTTAATGCATCGGCGGCACTGTTCGCTTTCCCAGAAAAATATTTTAATTTGGCATCGAAAGCTTGAACATAAATACTCCATCTCGCAAGCGTGTTGTCTTCAGGCAATTTCTTTGAAAATAAAGGAACTAAAGGCTTATGATCGGTGTAAATGACCAAATCATAGCCCAAAACAAGATATTTAAAGTATTTCAAGGCTTCAACTATAGCGAACATTTCCTTTTTCGTAGTTGAGTATCTTCGTTGAGTGGAATTCAACGTTTTAGAGAAAAATGCAACAGGTCTCATGTTTCGAATTTTATCAGTAGATGACTGGAGTAAAACGGCTCCGATGCCAACATTTGATGCATCACAAAACAGATGAAATTTTTGATCGAAGTTTGGGTGACTCAAGACCGTGCTTTCACACAGTTCATCCTTTAGTTTTTCAAAAGCGTTTTGACAATCCTTTTCCCAATTGAATTCAACATTTTTCTTTAGAAGATTATAGAGCGGGCTTGCGATACTCGCAAAATTTTTTATGTACCTACGAAAGAAATTTACTAGTCCTAGAAATGACTGTAGTTGTTTAACATTCTTTGGAATTTCTAAATTCTTTACTTTGTCAGTACCGGTGCTTCTTGTTCCCATTCCACTAATGGAATGTCCGAGATATTCAATCTCGTTCCTAAAAAAGGCACATTTTTCCGCTTTTATGGACAATCTAGCGTTTCTTAATAGTTCAAGTACAACTTTTATATCGGCAAGATGCTGTGCCTTTTCTTTCGAGTATATTAGCACGTCGTCCATAAAGACGAAAGATAGTTTTCCTAGAACAGGAGATAGCGTTTGCGTCATTACTGACTGGAAATACGCAGGTGAAGTTTTTAAACCAAATGGTAATCTATTAAACTCGAATTTTCGACTACTAACTGTAAATGCTGTTATTTCTTTACTCTCATCGGTCAGTGTAATATTATGATATCCTGACCTAAGATCTAATTTCGAGAAGTATTTTTGACCATTTAAACTATAAAGAAGCTCGTCCACGCGCGGCAGCGGGAAGGATTCTTCATGAATTACCTCATTTACTTTGCGAAAGTCAACTACCGGACGTATAGTTCCATCTTTCTTATGAACTACAATTATCGGTGAATTATAAGCTGAAATCGATGGTCTAATGATTCCATCGTCTAACATTTTTTCGTTAACGACTTTCAAGTCTTCCATGTAACGGTGGGCAATACGATAGGGAGGGACATTTACAACATCCACGTTAGGTTTCAAACGTATTTTGTATGGTTTAATCGCAGCAGCTGAGATCGATTCATTGTCTATAGTAATAACATCTCTGAATTCATTCAACAAATTCAGCAATTCAGGCTTCATTTCGTCATCATTACACTTGATATCATCATTATTTAATTTCCGCCGACCACGGGCTATTTCTTTGGAATCAAAAACGTACCCTTTGTCGACAACTCCTGCGATCCCGACAGATTTGCTATTAGTGTCTTTCTTCTCGACATCTAAATGACTGTCCTGAACAACACTCGTTGCCTGCACAAAAGTACTCAATCCTCTTTTTAATTCTCCTTGTACATCTGACAAGTAAACTTCGGATTCAACATGATCCTTCTCCACTTTTTCTAAAGTACTTATAATTGCATTCTCTGGTAAAACAATCGCTCTGTCGGAGCTATTAATTAACAACAACGGAATCTTTCTCCTATTGTTAACTCTCACAATCGCTTCGGCGACACAAATGCCTTCTTTTAAAGTTGCTTTCTTTATTATATATTCTCCATTTTTACATTTTCCAACATGTCCAACATGTTTCAAAATTACATTAGGAGCAATTTCAATTCTTTGAGTATGCACTCTTAACGGCCTTGGCCTTGTGAGGGAATTGGTAACTGCAACTGCGCCTCGAACAGGCTGATTTTCTCTCTTACCATCCCTTTTTACTTCCTCACTTGCTTTCTCAGCAATGCACGTCCTCTTCTCTCTTAGCTTATTTAGGACTTTTTTCTTAGCTCTGGACGTAATCGTGTCTGCCATGAGACACTCAGTATTCTCTATTAAATACTCAAGACACTCTGTCTTTCTCTTTTTTCGTCTTTTTACCTCTGCAAAGGGAATTCTCTCTTCTTTGATAATTAAACATCTTTGTTTTAAGTCTACAACGGCGTTCTTGTCTAATAAATCACGTCCAATAATGACGTCATAATTGTAAATACCATCTTTAATTATTAGAGCATTTGTCTTTAAACTTACTCCGTTTTTTAACTTTAGGACAAGCTCTACCTCGCCTTCCACATTACTTTTAGCGTTAACGCCTTTTATGGTCAGAGAACTTGGCTTCACGTCATTACTTATCTCATTAATTCTGTGGTAGCTGATTAGGCACTTCTCTGATCCTGAATCAATCAATGCATTCCACAGGTCTGCATCTTTTCTAAGCACAATCATTGGCTTATGACTTTTTCTTATTACAAATAATTCATTCTGGCCTGTTACTTCTACCTCTTCATCTTCTTCGTATTTACAAACGTTCGTTGTGAAATGGCTTTCAAAACTATTGCCATGAGCATTCAAATCATCGCTTAAATCCACCTCTCCCAGCGATTCATATCTATTCTGACATTTTATCAGTGGATCAACTCTCTCAACATTTTTAACGAGGGAACCTTCAGCACCAGAATTCTCCTCGGGTTCATAGGGGTTTGTCGCCGTAGAGTCATACTTAGTTATTGTAGTTTCATTTTTACCATCGACGTTGTTTCTATCGAAAATGAAATCTTCTCCGCTGCTTACGCTAAAAAATCATTTCCACTGTTAGTTTGGTAAGTTTCTACCTGGCCTTTTTCTGACATACTAGTTTTATACTGTCCTCGCGCACGGACACGATCCGGTCTGCCTGGTCTGTTTAAATAGTCTCTTCTGGACCTACAATCTCTTGCGTAGTGTCCTAACTTATTACAACGAAAACAAACTACATCACGCAGTGAATGCTCGGTGGCTGTCTGAGATGAACCTGGTTTGTACCAATCAGTCGGTTTCCTAGCCACAACGGTTCCCAACACACTTTGTTCTTGACAGACACACGCACGGTTGTAACACTTCGAGCAACGCTTCGCTTCAGCTGTCTCTAATGCTTGGACTTCTAGAGTTCCTAACAAAAATAATCCTATATTCATAAACCTCCAATTTCCATTAAAAGAAGAATGTTCTACACACAATAAAATTTTCTACATGCAAATGATAATATTCTACACACAATAAAATTTTAACTCACAACTCACATTTTCAGTGAACTTCCGTGGACTTAAAACAGGCTAATTGCTAATTACTCGTGAAGGCTGGCACCACTCTGAATAGAGGTAAGCTGCTTCAGCTTACTTTTATATGCTAGAGACAATGGGCGCCAGAGGACAATGGGTGCTAGAGACAATGGCTACAACTTCCTTTAACTGTTTCAGAGAACAATGGACTACCTCTCCACACAACGTTTCCCGCTTAGACGCTCGCTCTCACACTCCCGAGAATTAGCTTGCTTACTGCGCTTTCGCAAGGCCTAGGCTGCTCCGCCGCTCAACTTCCAACTTCCTAGAATCAGCACTTGCAATGCCTACTGCTTACTGCACCGCTCGCTGCTTAGCTTCCTACTCATTAATTTTATAATGATGATGTATGATCATTAATTTGAGCGCATGCTTATTTTTAATTTGCAAGCAACATTATCGGCGTACACTTAACTTAATATTTTGGCGATGCGTAGATCTCGTAGTTCTTCTCGTTGCAGATGACGGTGGGTAGATGCGTAGATCTCGTCGACAAACCAGGTTGTTGGTTTGGACCCTCACATCATCTTCTCCTTTGAGTAGCCCATTTTGTAGATTTTCGATTTTTTCTCCCTCGAAGTGTTTCTTTCTCGAAGAGTTTCTTGGAAAGCACTTCGATTTTTTGCGCTGACGTCTTTCTTCCTTTTCTCGATGCTCTGAAGTAATGTGATGACTGTGCGACGTTACTCCAAACACGGATCAGCAGAACCGAAGATCAATTCTTGATATCTTTCTTCTTCAACGGGGCAATGTGGCAACGTGGATATCTTTAATGTGGCACTCCCCATACACGGGCACCAAAAATGTTCCGATCTTTTCTATGTACCGGCCGAAACTAACGCGAATGGGGTTCGGGAGTGAAGAATCAGCAACGTGATGATCATTTATTACTTTTATATGCTAGAGACAATGGGTGCCAGAGGACAATGGGTGCTAGAGACAATGGCTACAACTTCCTTTAACTGTTTCAGAGAACAATGGACTACCTCTCCACACAACGTTTGGGGTTCATTTGAGGTGCGCTGCCGTAGAGATCACATTAGAAAGAGTCATCACTGTCCAGTAGCAGACGCGTTACCGTCAGGGAAGCACCTGTATAGATCCAGATGCATTGTAGAAGACTTGTACTAGCACCTATCGTCTGATCTCTCTGATTCTTGCCAACTACCAAGCCTGTATCTACTCTGAAGTACCAATAAACTATAAATCACGTTGCTGCTCGTCCCTCCCGAACCCCATTCGCGTAGTTTTCGACCGGATACTGAAAAGGTCGGAACATTTTTGGTTCATTTGAGGTGCGCTGCCGTAGAGATCACATTAGAAAAAGTCATCACTGTCCAGTAGCAGACGCGTTACCGTCAGGGAAGCACCTGTATAGATCCAGATGCATTGTAGAAGACTTGTACTAGCACCTATCGTCTGATCTCTCTGATTCTTGCCAACTACCAAGCCTGTATCTACTCTGAAGTACCAATAAACTATAAATCACGTTGCTGCTCGTCCCTCCCGAACCCCATTCGCGTAGTTTTCGACCGGATACTGAAAAGGTCGGAACATTTTTGGTTATTTTTGTTAGGAACTCTCGAAGTCCATAGAAAAGGTCGGAACATAAATACGGGGTCAGTTCACGTTAATGTGAGACGACACATCACTTTTACCAAGCTCTCAATCAAGTTCATCGCATGATTGATGGTACATTATTCAATCTTTCGAAGGAATAATATCTATAGAAAAGATGCACCGAATCATGAAAAACAATCTGGTCTGGTCAAACGCTAAAGACTCATAACGTTGTTATCCTTAGCACAATTTAAGTACTTTTAAATTACATTTTTGTTACTTAATAAATTATTGGCATAGAGTTGTTGCACACTTCAGTTTTCCATTTTTCGAGTGTGGGGCTCTGAGCGTGTCAATGAATATTCCTGTTCTTTTCGGTGTTGAAAGACACTATCCTCGTGGGTGATTTTCTATTTATTGTATCTTCTAGATTTGTGGTCGCGAATCGTTCCCAAATGTTTGAATTAGTGTTTGGAATACATTTATGTAGGTGTAGGCTAATGTCCTCTAGCATTTATTTATATTCAATTTCGCGATAATTGTTCGCTATAAGTTCGTTGAATTTTATTCTACTTTTACCATATGATTTGTGTTTCATTCAGTTTTAGTCTAATTTTTACCTAAATTAATTTTTCCGTTATATATCGATCTATAGGTTGAGTTAAACGTGTGAGAAAATTACCTTGTTTATTGTGTTACTTTATTAAGGACCGTAAAGTGTATTAACGTGTGGAGTCGTTATTATTTTGTTCCATAGTGAACAGCTTCCCATGCGTAAAATGAGACTACCAAGCCTCCGAATAGCGTAGTCCACGCATCGAGCTTAGTGTATGGAGTAATATTGTGTTTAAGCAGATGGTATTTCATACAAGTAAAATGAATGAAACTTAACAGAATTCATCCTTAAATAAAGAAAGGAAAATAATGTTTTCAGGGATAATTTCGGAGGCTGTAGAATGCCAAAATAGGAAACAACGCTGCTGAATCTGTTATTAGAAAAAAGCGATGAATTTAAGGGTGTTATATAGTTTAAATATAGAAATGAAGCCATAAATTAAAATTTCTTCAAAAAGCCATTCATTGTTTACAAGGAACAGAAAATGGCTTAAGAGAAAAAAAAATCAAAGGTGATTCAGAGAACCACTTCATTTCGAAGTAGGAAAGTAAAATCTTCATTCAAAGTTTTTACCCTTTATCATAACATAAATCAGATATTCTATTCAGACGATACCATGGCAACGTGAAGCTCCATCTGTTGCAGGGTTCGACAACTTGACGGACTTCCATTGTTTTTTTGATAGTTTTTATCGCAGACCCAAATCCTATCATTTCACCTTAGATTCACACTGCTTGATTCTTCATTCATCAACGATACGTGCGGCTGAGTGGTTATGTAAAGATGTTTAAACAATTTTATCTTCTTTACTTCATTTCTTCAACGGCCTGAAAAGAAGTGAAGCGTTTTCAGATACGAATATAACATTCCTTTTCTCTCTATTCGTCGAATTTCGTTATGAACGTTAATTCAAATCTTATTCACGGTCTAATGGAAGATTTTACGAGGATCAGTTTTCCGTGGGGTGAGGTTTTTGTGTGGAATTTTCAAGTTATAAATACCCGCTCTGGCTTTCGCACTGACTAGGAGAAATTTAGCGATAGAATCTCCTCATGGAAATGTCTAGCAGGAAATAAGACTTCCATACATCCATGACGTTCTCTCCTGATTGTTTTTTATTGAGTATTGAAGTATTTTTTTCGTGAGTATTTTCGAATGCTTTTGAGTAGATCTTGTTGTTAGCTGTTTGGTTTACTGGTTAACTTTTGAATGTGTTAAAGTTTTGCACCAATTTCAAAACTCATTTTGACCGCACTGGTCGCTATTTATGGTCGTTAACTGATAAATTTGGTACGATTTCACAACTGCCCATTTCTATTGCTTCTGCGTCACAGAAAAATGATGTCTTCAAATACTTTCTATGAACTTCGAAGCTGAATTTATTTTCAACCTCAACACTTTGATTGTAATTTCTCAAACTGAAGTTCAATATTCATCTCAAATTCAAAGTCAACTGTAGCAACCAATTTTGAAAAAACAAACATATACTGGATTATGGCTTCCTTTACTTGCAATAAGTGTTTATAAAAATTGAATTAGTGACTGCAGGTCGGTCAGCACTATTATGAAAATCCCCCGTGGTCACCGGTGACGCACGTTGTAGTCAAAGTGTTGTGGACACAGCTATTCCGTACAACCTGCTCTTGAGGTTCGAGAACGGTCCTGCGTGTGATTACTGTAACTTAACAGCGTGTGATTACTATTACAGCGTGTGATTACTGTAACGTAACAGCGTGTGATTACTGTAACGTAACAGCGTGTGATTACTATTACAGCGTGTGATTACTGTAACGTAACAGCGTGTGATTACTGTAACGTAACAGGGTGTGATTACTATTACAGCGTGTGATTACTGTGACGTGACAGGGTGTAATTACTATTACAGCGTGTGATTACTGTAACGTAACAGGGTGTGATTACTATTACAGCGTGTGACTACTGTAACGTAACAGCCTGTGATTACTATTGCAGCGTGTGATTACTGTAACGTAACAGCCTGTGATTACTATTGCAGCGTGTGATTACTGTAACGTAACAGCCTGTGATTAATATTGCAGCTTGTGATTACTGTAACGTAACAGCCTGTGATTACTATTGTAGCGTGTGATTACTGTAACGTAACATCGTGTGATTACTACTACAGCGTGTGATTACTATTACAGCGTGTGATTACTATTACAGCGTGTGATTACTATTACAGCGTGTGATTACTGTAACGTAACAGCGTGTGATTACTGTAACGTAACAGCGTGTGATTACTATTACATCGTGTGATTACTATTACAGCGTGTGATTACTATTACAGCGTGTGATTACTATTACAGCGTGTGATTACTATTACAGCGTGTGATTACTATTACAGCGTGTGATAACTGTAACGGTGTACAGAAAATTACCCGAGGAGAGTGAATGACTTCTCAGCAAACCGATGTCACAAGTCTGAAGAGAATAGCCGCCGTCTTAGTTCTAGCGTATATTCTTATATTTATGTCTGTCCATTTTTGATTGTCGAGTGTGTGCAATGAATGTAATGGAAACCGATTGTAAATGTGTAACACATGAATAAAATTTATTAACGACATGTTTCTTTTTTGTTTTGCTCCCTAAAATTCCATCGAGAAAAGTATTTCCACTGATGCCGGATGGAACATGAAAAAGTAAATCTAAATTTTAATTTTAAGAACTTTACAGGGAATTAAGATAATTTATGATAATTTAAAGATAATTTATAGATAATCAAAAATTAAGATAATTTTTGTAGTAATAGTTAAGTTTAAAGCATTGGTAGGTATTCGAATTATTTGTCACAGCAGACGTCGTACAATGATCGCGGATGAATATTTCCATAGATACTTATTTCATGAAAGTTTTCCCTAACTCATTCCTCACGTTCTCTTGAAATCAACTCAGCTCTTGTTTACAGAAAAATTTATAAATTTAAATTTTTATAGTTTAAAAAGTTCTGAATGATGTGTAAGAATTAGAAATATATAATTTTTATAGTTCACCGGGAAAGCAAAGCACATGAATAAAAGCAAAAGCGACAATTGAGAACACACAGGACATATATGATATAAATACTATCGTTTAGTGAACGATTATTGACACGCGAAAAGAGATATATGAAAGTGAAACTTCAAGCATTTTCGAGAAAAAACAAGCCTTCGGTTACAACGGAAGTTTTCACAGTGATGACCGTATTTTAGCCCAGGTAAGTCTATGTTCCACCGATGAAACTCGAATCCTCTTAAAGTTACACTTTGACGAAATTCTAACTGCTGGGATTTTCAGTCACAACTGAACACAGATCGACATCGCCCATAGATGCGAGACAGACGCCCATGACAATAATAGTTGGGCTCACACAGCAAGGCATAGCTGCTTCTTACAAAAACCATAGAACTCATACACTTTGTGGTTCCCCCACACATTTACTTCTGAAAGAGTTGATAGCATTTTCAATTGTTGCTCTTCACCACATGTAGTAAAACAAATAAATGTATGAGTGAATATGAGGTAGACCATTAAAATGAGGGGCGAAATTAGAATATGGCTGAAAAATAATAAAATACCCACGCTATATGAAAAATAATTAGGAAAGCATTCATTTGAAACAAGTGTTGTAAATTAATGCCTGCATGACGCATTGAATTGATATAAATTGCTGCAGGTGTCCTCTAATGTAGTATAATTATGTGGTAATTTGGCGGTTTCTCAACTTATACTCATCTGTAAAATACTAACTAGTTCATTGAACTCCTGATGCGTTTAAGTAAACGATGAATGTCATCCAGATCACATTTTTTCATTTATTACTCAGGTTTTTAAACACTCCACATTCTCCTGGCTATTTTGAAGGAGTTCAGCACAATACCTAGCAAAGCGACTATTCAATACTAACGGAACGGTGTTATGATATGTTAATAGCACAGAACTATATTAATAAAAAGCACAGTCCATACTGTAAAATTTTAAGGACACCGTCTGGGGACCGTCTAGATAGAAATCGGGATATGTGTTGATTTCCTGTTTTTATATGCATCTTATAGAGGATTTTCTTGCGCTTCCATTGGTACTTTCAGTTTACGTCTCTTCCGAAAAATGCGCCCACCAGAGGGGGGGAAAACAATGGGGGTGGCGTGACCTTGAACCCTCCCCCCCTCATTATTGGGGTCAATTGAGGATGTTTCTCTAAGGGAATGGCAATATAGTTCGTTCATGGGCTACTCAAAGTGCTTCCATTATACAAACGAAACATTTTAATATTTTTTTTTTAATTTTTGACAATTTCAGAATTTAGCTGCTCTGCCGTATTTATGGTAGCTTTCATTCATAGCTCGATGACAGCTGCAGTATCATAGCTACGGCTATGGCGAGCACACCAATTCAAAGGGCTTGAAAAGAGCTACAAAACAGAGGAGTTGACTTGGAATAAAAACGTATTTTGGTAAAAAAATGAAAAAATAAAAAAGTGGTTGTTTTGAAGAATTACACGTATTGTCTTTTGTGGTATATTTTTTCCCAGAGTTACAGAGATACAGCAATGTATATTATATCAATCGAAAGGGCTTGAAAAGAGCTACAAACGCTCAAGAGTTCATAGTAGAAAATCTTGTAGTTCAAAAGATAAAGAGAAAAACAACTTTTTTTTGTGAAAAACACGTTTTTCTGGAAACATGATAATTGGTTTCTCAAATGTATCTTCTTCCACAATTTTAGAGCTACAAGAATGGTTTATATACCATTCGATAGGGCTTAGCAAGGTGTATCCATAAGGGGTAGCATTTTTCTATACATCTATTATTTTGAAAATTACACGACATAAAAAAATGAAAAAAAGGTCACATTTAAAAAAAAAAAAATTCCCAAAATCCACAAAAAAAAGTTATCGAAATTCCCTACCCCTTATGGTTATGCAGACATATAAGCAATCTAAAAACGAAGTACTGGTTCTGTAACTTCAAAATTGTAGAAGAAGATAGATTTAAAAAAAACCTATTTTATCATATTTTTCGAAAATAAAAAATAAAAAAAGTGCAGTTAAAAAAATTTTGTCGAAATAACAATTGATCATTGCATCATTTCACACCTACTGTGGAAATTTCAGAGAAATCCATCCATAAATAACGGCATTTTTTTTTACCCAGACGGTGTCCTTAAGCTCTCTTCGTGATATTTCAAGCCTAGCAAACTCAATATAAGAAAAAAACAATCTTAAAAGAAAAAGTATAAGAATCAATATGACAGGATGAAATATCACGCTCTACATAAAATAAATCTTATCATAAAATAACAAAAATATATATAAGCAAAACAAAGCTCTATATTAGAATAACATTTATTAGATCCACAGTTGGTAGTGACCAATAAAACAATTAATTATTCTGCTAAGAAATTCTACTAGAGTTTTACAGTGAATATTATTGACGGAAAGTGGAAGAAATACAGTGCAATAGAAAATCATGCAATCGTTAAATAGTTTACACAAAAACAGCAAATCAAGAAACCCTATAACTAATTAACACGAATATTTTTCAAGATTTTGTTAACAATCCATTGAACATTGAAAAATCAGTTATAGGGACATGAACACACAAAAAGTACTTAGACTATTGCAAGCTGGACGTTCCTAGCAAACACGAAACGTTGTATGGGGTCACGTCTACAACCTCTCCAAACGAACTTCTTGCACCTTATAAATAAGAAGATGCTTCCTATTTTGTGCATAAATGGTTAAGCTACGGTCTTTGATCGCACTGTGAGTTGCTGCGGTGCTGCGAGCCATTTATTTTTTATTGCCAACAATGACTCAATTTGATTGGCCGTGACGCTTCATTTGAGGTCGGCAGGGGTGAAGTTTACAAACTTAATCGAATATTGTTGTGTGGGTGGCTCTGCAATATTGTTCAGATTCATCTAAACTCTTAAAAACATTGTAAACTTCCTACTTAGAATCTAGAGGGATTTTGTAATCAACCTACAGAGCGTTCTGACTGCTCTATTGCAGAACGCTCCTGCAACGAACTCTAAAGGATTATTTTTGGATTAATGGTTAGCGAGGCATAACTAACGCACTTTGGCGATGATAACTTTCAGAATGAGAATAACCAACGCTTTGAAAGACTGTGTAAGTTTTAATTAGTTGATCGCATATTCTTTGTTCAAGTGAATTAGCTAAATTCTCTAAATGCATTTCGACGGCAGAAATAATATAATGGAATCCTAGATAATTTCCGTAGCTTTATAATGAATTCTTCCCACTTTGTTGATATCTTATCATAAGCTTGGGGACCAGTTCGAACTATTCCAAATGTTGTCGTACCCGTGAATTTTAGAGCGGTAGTATTAATTCCTCTGATTTGAAGTTAAAGTTTCTTGCTAAGCAATCGATAATTCAAATTTTTACGCATGGATAATGCTTTTCATTACTTGATTGCGAAACTTAAGGTCTTTGGTGATAATGACTTTAAGATATTGCTTTACTGCTTCATTGGTCATTCATTGTTTGCAAGAAGTTCAGATTATCAGTCAAAATATGTGCACTATGGAACACTTGTCGATAATGAAGCTCGTTTGACTGGTGTTGGTTCCTTGGAGGAGTCGATCGAGGTGTTTATTAGTCCTTCAATCTTTCTCGCTCGGTGAACGCTCTGTGGCTTGTTTTGTGGAATTTGCACAAAGTTTTGATGTACCGATTCCGTGGTCCATATATCATTGATGTTTTAATATGGTGAGAAATGAGCCCAGAACGCCCTTCTCTCGTTATTTATTTCAATGATTAAGAAATTACTTGCGATCTTTGATGAAAAGTCTCGTGATTCGCTAGTTTTTCCTTGTGAAAAGTTAATCATTTTTATCAACCGAGAGTACTTTCCCGTTTACCGTGTGGCTCTCTTGCTATAAGCCTAGCGGCGAGGAACTTCGTAGTAGACGTTTTTGACATTCGAGATTCATGAAATCTACAGGTTCCGATACAGAGTGGCTGGTGACTGAGTCATCAAAGTTGCCATTTCATCACGGTGAATCGTACCTGATATAAAAGGTCCAGAAACCTTACCGACACAGGTAGTCCATCAAATCAGCAGCTGATACAGTAATCGTAATAGCGACAATTATCTTTAAGGCCATCGAACGAATTGCAACGCAGTGATCTTCTTTGCATGGTGGTATTAAGTCCAATATGCATCTCGTGAGGGGTACAACATCAATGTATTTATGAATTTACTCTCAGAAAGTTGCAAGGTTTTAAAAAACATTCAAAGTTCTGTAACATTTTTAAGATCTCTAGATGTGTGTGAAATCTACTTGAATATTTAATAACGCTTTTTAATCATTATAATATTATTGATGATTGGTACAGTTGTCTCTGTCTGTAGCTAGATATCTCATGAGCAGATATCTTTATCATTAGTTTCCACCTAGCTTGAATGTTCAGTCATTTTTTTATTAGAGCAGACAGATTGAATTTCAGAGCAACTTTGAAAATAAGCTTTAAAGTTATAATTCGGATAAAGTTGACATGGACCCAAAATCAATCTTGAGTTTGATTGCATCTTCTCCAAAAGCTCGAAGAAAACCAAAATGTTCATCGTAAAAAATAAAGTTAAAATTATTATCAAAGAATGCAATTTTATTGGTTAGTACATGTTAACAATGAATGTAAATCAGCAATTTTCTCAACATTTGGGATAGAAAAGTACAGTGTAGAGTCGAATGTCATGTAGCCAAATTAAATCTTCTTGCTTATACCTTTATTAGGAAAGAAAGAAGTTGTATTCTGATCATATTTTACTTAGCAACATCGATGAAAATTACTGAATTTCTTCTTTGGAAAATGAACATCCATGGGTCATCGAACAATTTTTATATTTTTGCTGATAACCTTCCGTACGTGAATTCTTTTTTGCTGAGTCGAATTTTGTAAATACATTGCTTGGCCACTCATATCCTTTTTTAGATGTTTTCTATGGCTTGGGAGCTCATCATACGGATTTCAATAATAGGATGAATGGGAATAACATGAGTTTGAGGTTGAAATCGTTTCTTAGGTCTGAAAGTTGCTCTACATAAAATTTTGACCTCACCATGTTCAAATTTCGATGTATTCGATGCATGTACTCGATGTTATGTCTGGATTAATATTTTTGGAAGATGAAATAAATCTTTCCTCTTGCATAAATGACGTTGAGCTAGTTCAAGTATAGCTCAGCGAATGGAGGGTCATCTTATTAATTTTCTATGTAATTGTCGGCTAATCTGGTTTCCAATTGTTTTAAGCAGTAGTTGATTTGAATTATATTTACCACAGAGGAAATGTATTCTCAGTTGGTAAGCATGAAATAAGGAAATAAAAATAAGCATCGTTGTCACTTCTCATCGGACCGTACTGGCATTTTCTGCATGAGTTGATTGCCGCGCTAACATCTAACACAAATTCAGAATTCTCATGATTCTGGCCACTAATGTATTTATTCCCTAACTGTGGAGATTCTGAATAAATATGTCTCAAGCATTGATATTGTCTTTATTCGTCATTGATATTGTCTCTACGACTCAAAACACCACATTTTCCATGCATATTGGTTGAAAACAAGAACTAAACTGGAAAAATTGAAAAACAAATTGTTTAATTGTTTGTTAACTTGGCTCAGAAAATAAAACATTTCTTCAATGTACAATAACTTCATTGTGACGGTTCGATAGAGGGATAACTTTAGTTACAACTAGTCCAACCGCTTTATTTAAAATCAGAAAGCAGATGAATTGAAATTAAGGCTGAAATAAATAGAAATAATTTCTCTCTAGAGTTGTTGAGCCCGGGTGCACACGACCTGTCGAAAATGTATAAAATGTTCGGCAAATCACATGACACACGTTCCTGTTTCCTACCAATACACGTGATTTTCTTTCCGACTCTGAATCTGCTGGGTTAAATTTTGGAGTTAATGAAGCTTGTATCACAGATCCGCTCATCAACCACTTTCTGCTGGTGGGTGTGAAACACGGGCAGACGGAAGGACACGGTGCTTATTATAGTGTACAGATTTTTACTTATTCATAGAGAGTGTATTTTATACATATAGAAAACTGTAACTTTAAGTGTTTTCCACAGGAGACGCGGAAAGATCTTTGAGACATGGCTTTTGAAGCATTCGAGTGGAAAATATGCTTTGAAGATTATGATTCACAAAACCATAGACCACTCAGCCTTGATTGCGGTCACACTTTCTGTGAATTGTGCATACAAAATTAAGAACATGCTAACAGCAAAATCTGCCCAACTTGTAAAAAACTGACAAACAAATCAACTGACCAGCTGCCCGTCATATTTGCCCTCATTCCCTCTCAGGAAAGTACAACTGCGCTCTCAAATCTTATTGATGTTGTCGGTGACAAATGCAACGACCATGGATGTTTTCTCGACCGCTTTTGCGCGGAGTGCGGGGAGATGGTGTGCAGAAAATGTGTCAAAAATTCTCATGCCACGCACCGCTATGAATTTATGAATGATATTCTTCACAAGGACCCTGATGCAGCTGCTCTCACTAGAGAGTTGGAGAACTATATCAATGCAAATATCCAAAGTCTTTTAAAAACAATGTCAGTGCCAATTAAAATATGTAAAATAATTGATGAACTTTCTAAATGTAAAAAAAGGCATTGCAGACTGGAAAGGTAAACTAAGCTCGCAGAAGAAACTAGCCGAGCAGCATCTGAAGGATTGGAATGATGCAAGAAATAAATGTACGAAAGAGAAGTATCAAATTTTCAAGAAATTATGTCATCAGTGGAAAAGAGTTGTTCTCCAACCTCGCCCTGTCGCAGAACTTGCATCATTTACTAAAAAACTTGAAGAACTCAACAAATGGGCCGCACATTTACAGGTTAGTGCTGATGTTGAAGCCATCAAAACTTTCGTAAACACCTGTTGATTTAAATAAAGGTTTATGTTTAGGAATTTATCTCTACTAATTATGCTTAAACGTATTTATAAGCTGATTTTCCAAAAAAGATAATACATTAAACCGACCAGAGATATACTGACCCAAAAATTCAAGTAAAACCTTCAATTTTGATCATTTGGATTACTCTACCCATATCTAATTATTCTAATATCTAAATATTGTACTGAAATTATGTAAGGTAAGGTTTGAAAACTTGATTCCATTTTGGAATTTCAAATTGATGGGGTTTCGTTGAGCAAGTGAATGTCTCCATATTTTGGGTACGAAGTCCTATTCGAGTATAAATTTAGCAGCAATGAGGAATCACCTCAGAGAAAACAAAATGGAATTATTTTATAAAAAAAAAGTTTCTCGAGGCTTTATTTTAAATTGATGTTCTCCAAGTCATTTCTATTGTAAAACTTGCAAAAAGGACTACGGAACAGAGAGGTTGATTTGGAAAAGTGACTGATTGGTCTAGCCGTGAGAAACATGATGGCAGACTCAAAATTGGAGCTTATAAGGTTTGGAGAAAAGTTGTTCTACAAAAGACATAAACCTTTTAAGCGAAGTTTGTTTGTGTCACTTATAGAACTAAACAGTACTCATTTGTAGAACGATAAATATTAGCATCAAACCCCAAAAGTAAAATGGAAAAAATAGAGTGTTGGAAAAAAATATTTGTAAACAAGAAATTTCACGTTTGCTCAAATGTTGGTCGTTGGGTAGTTAAAAATTACAGACATTTGTTTTTAATAGTTACACTACTTATGTGAAATAAAACATAATAGTTATAGTTTATGTATAGGGATTTAAATTTTATCAAACCATTAATGGTAAATGATAAAAGAATTGGGATCTTTTCCAGATAAGCCCCGCCACTAATGCAACACATAAGTTGACTCACTTGTTACTTTCAAAATAATACACCTGTCGACTTCAGATTACTCTCAAACGAAAGATTGAAACATTTTTTCCTTCCATATCGTTTACGGTACGGAAAGTGTTTTCTGTAAACTACATCAATTTCTGGATAAACCTATACGACTTGCGCGCCGTCATAACACATGAGTTTACCCACGTGTACCGAAAGAATGTTTTCATCTTTCGTTTGAGAGTAATTTGAAGTCGATAGGTGCATTATTTCGAAAGTCACATGTGAGTGAATTTATGTGTTGTATTAGTGGCGAGGCTTATCTGGAAAAGATCAAAGAGTTGAACTACTCAAGTAAAATTAATTTCAAACAATAATAACCGTTTTTAAAAGACTTTTGTGGACAGACTAATTATCTAGTACTCCTGACGTAAGTGAAACGTGAAGCTAGAAGATTCGGTGGGCAATTTTACGATCAGTTAATAATAAGCTACAGTTGCGGACAGTCTCTAGAATTAAATCATACCAGAAATAAAAATATTCAGAATCATCGTGGAAGCAAATAATTTGTTTGTATTCCCGTAGGTTTTCACACAAAAAATTTTTGTTATTGAATGTGCCATATTGAACCGAAGACTAAATTATTCATGAATTGACGAAACATGACACCACCTCCAACTTGCCGAAGTCATATATACCACTTGTAATTTCAATGCTGGTTCAGAAAAATTTAAGATTGATATTGAAGCCTTTTACATTCAAGTAAAAAAACTGAAATATCAGTAGAGTAGCATCAAAAGTTCGTGAACTCCCCAGTTCATTGTTATAATTTTTCAAAGAAAACGCATTTTGGAAGACAGTTCTTTAGTCTGATGAAATTGAGATTGCATTGTTTGAATAATATGCTGCTGGTAATGTTTGAAGACGGAAGTGACCGCCCATGCAACTCAAAATATCGCACCAGCTGTGTAGCTCAGAGGTAGAAGCCTAATGGTTTGCGTTTCTTCATCTAGCACGAAACTGGTATACTTCATATCATGGAAGGAAAGATGGATGCTATTTTAAACTGCAATATTTTGGAGACAATCATCACCACGCGTGAGAAATTTTTTTCAACAATCACTAATGGACGTTACAAAAAGATCACGTTCCTTAGCACGCTGCAACTTTTCCATGCAAAGCAAACGCTTCACAACTAGACATTGAAATTGAAATATTTGATTGCCCACTTATGTGATGTACTATTCACATCAACGCACTAACACCAACGCAAAGTGTGCCCGGAAAACAATGTAATAGGAAAGATAAATAGGATTTGAAATGTAATCAAAGTTGACACTATGACCCAACACGTTTTCTATATCATATACTTACATTTAAACTTCCAGCCAAGCAGAGTTTCAGTCTGGTATGTTATGTGCAATTGTGATTATATACAACAGCTACAACTCAATTTTAAATTCTTCGAGTATGATGTATGCGATGACTACTGTCCAGGACCTAAGCTCATGAGTTGATTGGCAAATTTAAGTTTTTTTGAAGATTTTCTCGGAAGGAAATGATACCTTCGACAAAACTGTTGATAAGTTACGTGTGTAGTTGAGAAAGTTTAATTGAGAACCTATTTGTGCAATCATTACACAACACTCTATTATCTGTTTTTTTGCAGGAGTTGATGCAGAAACCTGAAGATGCTCCTGAAAGAGAAGAATCATCAAACGCGCCAGAATATTTCCTTGACGGCGAATATTGGACGGTAGAGAGTAACGAGGATTCACAAGCCGCCATCTCTAGTGTGCGCGCGGGCAAAATACCCCGAGCACTTGCAGTTGTCTCTCGGCCCAGAGACCCGATACAGAATTTACCTGAAGTTCTGAATTTCCTTGGGTCTGCATGTGCTGATCTTAGCATATCAGTCAGGCCATGGGATTTCTTTTGGACACCACCGTCACGTTCGACTAACTCTGGACACCTTAAAGCATTCATCGAAAAGTTTGGGTAAGGACTTATTCAATATCTTAAAAACGCGATGTGATGATCATAAGTAAAATGAACTCCAGAAAACTTTTTATTTAGCGCTTGAAACTGTTTATGGTCGACCACATTTGGCACATAAGTAATCTTCAAGAATCTAACTCTTTTTATGAAATGAAAAATCAATGTCTATACTTTCAAATTTAGGCTGTACTAAAAGAGGACTGATACTCATAATACTTCGTCTAATCTAATTTTTTCTATAGCCGGAAAATATGGGAGTTTTACGGCTCCCCTCACGAGGTGGTTGCGCTCTGTCGAGTCAACTCAATCACCTTGGAATCCGTCTTGCGTCTATGGCCGACGTCAACCAGCTTACAGCGGTACCAATAGAGCCTTTGAGTGAGTATTTTAATATTTTAACTTATCAAAACTTGTGCATTAGGTTATTGAAAGTTCTATTTCACTTCATAAAAGTACGATGATCTAGTGAAGAAGTGTCATAACTTTCAAAAATATCAGAGCTAATTTTTAACTGAATTTTTCTTTTGGTATCTTATTGTTCAAAAAAAATGTAAAAATATACCTACGAATATTTGGGTAACTTTTCTAACAAGCGTTTTTGTTTTATTGCTCTCGGATTTATTCATAATTTGCCTCGATAAACTGTGAACATAGATTTCATTCAATAAAAATTGCATTATTCCTCCTCAATCACAATGAAAAGCGTCTTGGTCAATGTTACACGAACATCAGCACGTTGGTGTAACGTTCATAAAACAATAAGCAAATAAAATTACTACAAATAAAGAATAGGTGTTGAATTCTTGCCTCAAGATTTACGTGTCTAAACATTTGAGTTCAATTACTTCGATGAAGCACTTCGAGATAGTACACGATTTCATCCTTAGTTAGCTGCAGCTTGCATAACCCTCTCTACTGTGGGAAATAAATCTCTGATTTTCTGCTTGAGACCGCTGAGGCAAGTATTTTCCCATAAACGTTTACCTCATCGTAATCTTCGTACAGAATTGAACGTCGTTTCAGAAATTAGGCTTTAGCTCCTAAGCCTCTGAGTAAAACCTTTCATCCAGAAATGAATGAAAATCCTCTATTTATTCCCTCGAAAACATGGCCTAGGCAAAATTATGATAAATCCTATCCTAAAAACACAAGCTCTAATTTCTGTGCTAAATGCATCACTCTTTGTATTCTGTTTAAAATTGAATTTTTGAATAAAATTGCTTGTTCGAACGCGAGTAGTTCAATGAAAGAATTAATTCATGAGGTTGAGAGGTCCATTTGTCAAGATTTCCATGAATCAGTTTTTAATGAAATTGCGTATGCGAACGCTAGCTGTTCAATAATAATAGAAACTCATAAAACATTCCAATGTTCGTTGTACACAAATTTTTCGAACAAATAGCAAATCATTTTTACAGTTCATTTCCAGCATTCATCTTACGCAGAACTTCTATCCATTGTTCTTGTTATATCATTGTTATATCATTGTTCCTGTTATATCCTGTTATATCATGCCATGAAAACGAGTCAGTTAAAAAGACTTCTAGAGTGCTTTCGTTACATGAACAAATCCTGAGACCATTTTCACCTCCGGCGAGACACGGAATGTCTTTATCAAGACCGATTTGTACCGGGTTAAAATCAAGAGAAATGATTGGTAACGATTGTTAAATTGTTAAAAATTTAGTCAGAATTTGGTAAGGATATGAATGAAAACCCAAAAGGCAATTGATGGCACAAAATGTGCTTCCCTAGGAATGCATTCAAAGCAAAAAATTGCAAAGAATTGAA
The DNA here is from genome assembly GCA_030386875.1 of Morinoia aosen. Taxonomy (NCBI): domain Eukaryota; kingdom Metazoa; phylum Arthropoda; class Malacostraca; order Amphipoda; family Talitridae; genus Morinoia; species Morinoia aosen. The sequence goes on along the minus strand of CM059576.1, from coordinate 101,951,342 downwards.
GGAATCAGATGTTAATTTCTGAGTAGAATTTGGCTTAATTTGAAAATTCATGTGACACCATGACAACATGAATTGTCAGTTCGAGAACGACGAATTATGCTTTATAAATCCTAATTTGAACTTTGAATTCGACGTCGCATGTGCTCATGATTCGCATCTCCTTTAATTATGTTGAACTAGTACGCCCCTGTTTTTTTAAAGGGGGGGGGGGGGAAGAAGGCGATGTTACGCTGCTGGCGCGGCGAGAAGGTCGAGGTGTTGGGCTCTTTGGTGTACGCGATCCGTCATAAATGACGGGAATCGATAATTTCCTAAAAAATATACTTCAGATGTGGATCAAGACAAATACATCAAACCCAACAGAACCCGCGATTAAAATACTCTTAATCTTGTGCACTGGCGAAACTCTTATCAAAAATAGTCATTAAGCTTCCCTGACAACGTGATATAGGGACAGACCAACTGAGCTTTAACATAGCTTTTCCACGATTTACTATGCTTTCTTATACCTTTCCTATACTTTCCTTAGTCTCAACTGCTGATATTCTATACAACCTAACCTAATCTAACTTACCAATACACGTGAAATTCATTCCAACTCCCAATCAGCTGGGTTAAGGTACCGGAAATTGTGGAGTTGAAGACGCTTGTATCACAGATACGCTCATCTCACACTGCAGGCTGGTGGGTGTGACACACAGACGGACGGACGGACGCGGCTCCTTAATTTTACAATAGTGATGTTATTTTCTGAGCATCTACATGTTTCCACAGAGTTTACACCGATTTGAAGTTTACGTTATGGATCTTGCAGGTAGGGGTTATTTTAATTTATCCATTTCGAGTCGGCTTTAACGGAATAGATTTAGACTGGTAAAAATACATGCGTCAGCTCCATTACCAATTTGGAAACAGACTGGGCAAAAAATTATTGACTTTGCGTATATTATAAGAACTAGTCCACCCCCCTTTATATGAAATAAAAAAGAGGACGAAATGAGAGAAAGGCCGTAAGAAAAAAAAATATAGTCTCTCGAGAGTTGATGAGGCCGCGTGAACACGGCCCGTCAAAATATATAGGGCTGGAGCTTGTATCACAGATACGCTCATCACACACTGCAGGCTGGCTTCGGACGGACGGACGGACGCGGCTCTTATTATAGTATAGATTACAACATTGGCAAACTAGCTGGTGCCCTAGCAGACATGTTATTTATTGTGTACTGGGGTGATTATGTCCCAGTAGATAGTCAATAGGTGTAGTATCAATAGGTTCAAACAAAGTTAAATGTATATTTCCTTTACAATATTATAACGATAATTTCAGTCTGTAGAAAAATAAGTAAGAAATCTGTGAAAAAACAACAGTAAATTTGTAAATAATGTCGGAAATAATGGCTTCTTCAGCAGTGGCGGATCAACTGGATGCTGTTGCTCTCAGACATTAAGCAATAAATAGCATTAAAGTGGTGGGTAGATGCTGAACCTGTAACTTTCTGTTTTGGTGTACATAATAGGACATTTCTTTAGAACTTATATCTAGCACTCTGGACTTTTAAAATACCTGGTAGGACACAAATGTCCCGGCAGACTCGAAAGGGTTATCCATGGTTAACAGAGGATGGTGCAGATTCTGTTTCATAGTGAAGACACATTGATGAAATGTTTCAATTTTCTACCCTGTGTTTCGTAAAATTTTCTCTAGGAATTTTCAACTATCATATGCAGAAGCTTGCTGTATTGTGATTTCTGAAGTAATTTACCATGTTCCTAGTTTTCGTGAAATAAGCATACCAAAAAATATCATAGAAGTACAGAAGTAAATGGTTCAGTTTTATTAATGTTCTTACATTATACATATTTACTAGCTGTAAGCTACCACTTCACCTTTAAAATGTTTGGAACATGTAAGTAAAAAAATGTTGTCGACAGAAAATCATTGACTGTCCTTGCATTAGAAACTACCCCATTTTATTTAGGGTGTTTTCTTGCAACAGGATCATAAAGAATGTAAATGATTGAGTGCGCATAAAAATTCATTTTCTGTTTTCATCTTGGTTTAAAGGTTTGTACGGAGAGATTAATAAACAATTTTTAGTTTTAAACATTGGATTCAGTTCATGGTCCCTACTCTTTGAGGTCATTTGTTCAGAGTATCGTTATCAAATTACTTCTGATGATGAACCCTACTGAGAAAGTTACTACTATTCGGCAATCTTGAAATGTGCGAGGCAATAGGAAAGTTGACAAATTGAAATTTCTGAAAGTTAGTTTGAAATTTTGGCTGAAAATTTGGTCCGCCGAGATTTTTCTTTTGCTATTGAGCCTCTCCCCACATTCCATTTGTTAACCACTTTGTGAGTACTTGATAACTCATTATTAAATAAATTGTGGTCTATCGTATCTTCTGGAAGTGTACAATGGCTGGTTATCAAAAATCCTTGGAAGTAATACATAACATGCGAGGAAATTCTGTTATTTAAATTTTAAAAAGCAGAACCATGGATCTCACTGAAACTTTTAATAAAAGATTTGGAATATTTGAGCAAATAATAATTATGTTACTTGTAGTTTGAAGCATATTTCAATGTTAGTTGATCCTAGATACGTAGAGATAATTTGATTTATAAACATGAGCTTGTTGAAACGGTCGAATATATACATAAACATTTTTTTAGTGATGCTCAATCTATGAATATAATTCTGCGTGAAATTCAGGGACAAAACAATTATACTTCTACCGAAAATGACTTTGCAACGAGAAAAGAGAGGGCTACCACAATTTAATTGAGCCGGGAGATGAATCCTTCATATCATCCCTAGAGTAGTTCTTGGGTAGGACCACCGAGGGTTGGACTGACGCAGTTGATCAAAGGGCGGTCAACTCATTAGTTCACACGTGGGAGAGTTTTACACTATCCCTACTCTGTTTGCCTTGTGTGTTCCTTGGAGAAAGTGCCAGTTTCTAAGGCAGAGTGAAGGTTTATTTCCTGATCAAAGCAACCAGGATCAAGCGGGGTACTGTTCTTTTCTAAACCTCGACCTGATAGCAATTCTGTTAGCTAGTAAAGTGATACCATTATTCTTTCGCGTGTTACGCCTTCAACAATTACTAAGAACAAGAAGCTAATTTGAGCTTGAATCAGCGCTATAGCTACGATAGACTGTCGTTAGGGAACTGTTGTTAACGGGTTGAAGGTCAGAGAAAAATAAAAAATCCTGATCAGGTTAGGCTGCATTTGAGTATGCAATGGTAACAAATGATGCACCAAAAAATAGAATGAGATAGATTTTCAAGTTGAAATAGAATCAGGTGGTTTTTGATATCAGGCTAGAAAAATATCAATGATATTTTACAGTGTTTCAGCTAATTCTTTTTAATGGGAACCTAACTGAGAGCTCTGAATGACGCACTAGTGCTACTGATAACGGACATTCAAATCAAAATAAGATCAGTATTTATTGAAATATTGTTTGACAATTATTCATTGATGGGCTTTGAAATAATTTTCAACTGGTTTCGATTTTACTCACTCATATCCATACGAAAATGACGGGAGAAAATTGCCGAACGATTTTATTAAGGAATTCAGAATTTTCTTGAAAGTGATCTATACTTTTCTCAATTGGTGATATGACGCTTATTCTGATTCCCGTTTGAACTTCAGCCGTTTGCTGCCTCCAAAATCTACCAGCAGCAGCTGGTGCTCGCATGCGGCAGTTTGGTTGGAAACCTGCGAAATGGCATTTCCCTGACGCCAAAGCCGGATGTGTGCACTGGATGATTTCACTCATGGTGCCTGTGATGTAAGTTCAGTAGGTGAGGACTGTTAATTGGAAGTTTTATATATCTGAATGAGACAACGGATTATAAGACTTCTGTTTGGCATAGCACCTCAGATAAGGGAACTTTTCTATCTGGGCGATGACCAAAGATTAGAGAACTTCTTTTTAGGTATGAGCATCGATTAGAGAACTCTTTTGTGGGTGAGGACCACTGATTGGAAAACTTTATTTTGATTCAAAATAGGTAACATTTTCAGATATAATTTGTACTAATAAACTGCTTTGTACGACATATTTGTATTTTGAGTAAGGTCATCACATGCCAGCCAATAAGTGTGGAGTTTAAGTGATTTATGATGAGCCGTTGACTGTATCAAATCAAAATGGAATAGCAATATTCACGAAGAACAAATCGTAACAGCTCAGTAGGTTGAAGCCATGATAAATGAAGGTTGCCACTGTATTTCCTCAAAATCCTGGAAACAATCACAGAATTTATGATTCTTGTAATACCATTCCAGGCTAAGAAAAGAATCTTACTGCTAGTAATTTTGGATGCACATTTGTTTTTACCCAATAGGATCTGTCTGATGCCTCCAATTTATCTTCTTTGCACGTGGCTGTAAAAATTGGAAAGTCCTTGTGAACGGTGAAATATTCAATACAGATTACACTGTACACTATTTGGAAGTACTCGGATAGGCGTTCATCACCAGCATTTTTGTGATATTTGCGAGCTTCCGCAAGGTTGTTCGCCTAAAAAGACGCTGCTCATCTTAAAATTTTCATGGAGAAAAATGAGCTTGAGTTTGATTAACTTGCGCTGATCAAAAACAGGCGGGTATGATGCATGTTTTTGTCGAGGAGAGCTCTAAGGAATGGCAGAATATCCAGCAGTAGTCCATAACCAAAAATAGTTTCAACAATTTCAACTACAGGGGTCAAATTTAAATGATCATTAAGTTTCCTTGAAATTACGTGGTGGTCACTAATTTAAGCACTATACGGGAGACATTGCCGAAATATCCAGCACTTGGCGCAGTCGGTTACATTCAACACCGAATTTCAGTACAAGTGCTTATGACCCTGTCATTACGGGTACACTTCTCCGTTGATCACCATCTGTGCAATGCTGCGGCTTCTCAGTCTAAATATTATGATTTTCAATTCTCTTTTTCCTTCTTATTCTCATACGCGCAGTTCAGCGATCTTTTATACCGACAAAACTCAAACTGTAAAATGAGTTCTTAAGAGACCAAATCAAATTTTCGTACGAAATTATGACTGCAAAAAAAATATTTAATGAAATATCGCTGATAAAAGAAAAGTTTTCTTCCTTCTATCAGGAGCTGCTTTCCCTGATTATCTACTTAGTATCTACTAGTATTTAGTCTTTTTTCTCAACTTTGATATCAACAACCAAAGTTGATTAGATGAAATTGCTGCGTTTTTACTGCTAAAATGACTATAAACAGAAGAATTTAAAACATGGTTTCCGAAGATCTTTAGTTAAACGTTTATTAGCTTAAATAACACGTTGCACTTATACATTTTGTCTACATATGTTTGAGAAATAACTCTTAGGATAAAACGTCAATATTACCGTATCTCAGAACAGCAATGGAGTTTAAAAAATTAATGTTTATTTACCTCAAAGTCAATATGATAATGACTTCATGGGCATTGCTTGTTGAAAAATGTTGTTACAGATCATAATACAAATTTAGAGAGCAATATCGTTTTTCTTCGGAATCAATGATGATCAATGCGCAATACGTTTGAATTGTGAATAAATGAACTTTAAAAGTTTTATTTATAAGTTTTATTTATCACAACTTAGCAAAAACCGTTTTATTACCATCGAAAACTGTCATAAGTTGAATTAATAACCAGTTTCAATTGATCAACTTCCTCTTGAAAACTTAGTGTGTGTTGCAGTAGGGAACTTTTCAAACATTAGCGTGTTTACAGGGCATCTCAAAAAATATGCTCGGTGTTTGATTGTCCGGACCGTATTTCAACCGTTTTGATATAAGAGTTTATCAACACATTTGCAAGTTTAACGAATTAAATCAAGCAAAAGAAAATCAAATTGAAGAGAATAAAACACCTTAAAATAAATCTTAATTACGCCTGAAGTTCAAGAATATGAATTATCGTCAATCATAGGACATATTGTGCACACTGTGTTGTGTGATGCAGCTGATGATGTTCTTTTCCTGTGCAGGAATGTTGAATACTGCTTCATTCCGCTCAATATTTTCTTGCCACGCTGCAGTCTGAGCCAAAATGACTTCCGTGTACTCATGAAGAAGTGTTCCGAATTCAATGTCAACATTTTCTGCGAGCATTCGTCTCTACCTACTAGCGTTAAATCTGACGTTGCAGTAATGGCAAAAAATCACGAAAGCCAAATTTCTATCCACTGGAGCATTCCTCTCGAATGTACCTAAATAACGAGCCAGTTTACCTTATTGTAAAACGACACATTATTTTTACGTGTCTGTAAGTCAGGTTCATCGCTTGATTGATTGTACATTATTCAATCTTCCGAAAGAATAAAATCTTAAAAAAACGATGCACTGAATCAAGAAAAAACAGCCTGGTTATTGCGTTCAAGACTTTAAGCATTGCTGTTCTTAGCACGAGTTTATTACTTGAATTGGTTAGTAAAAATACTCGGTCACTGTAGATTATGCGTTGCTGAGCTGCATACCGCTGAGATTCAAGTGGAAAACATTCTTTCAGTTGTTTTCGTATTGATGTTTATTGCATTACCAGATAAGTCAATGTGCTTCTTTTGATTCAATATTACATCAACTGAAAATTTAATGGATTCGTATTTATTCATCTGAATTTACTGATTTGTGCCATGTACTCGTATTTATTCAACGTTGAAACGACTGATAATTATTAAATTGTGCTCGTATTGTTTCAATATTGCCATGGTAAATAATTCGAGATCATTTGATCAGTAAATTCTTAAGATGAAGATCAAGACCATGTTGACCAACATACAACGAGCACGTGTCGTGAATCATAAATTTTTCATATACAATTAATCATTGGCACAGCGTTGCTGCATACCCTAACGTTCCATTTTCCGAGTGATGTGTTCTGAGGGTGCTTATGAATATAATACTGTTCTTTATCATGTCTAAAGACACTATCCTAGTGGGTGAATCTTTTTTGTATCTTCAAGATTAGTTCTTCAGAATTATTTTCAAACGTTTGCATTAATGTTTTGAATACGTCTAATGTAGACTTATTTCCTCTAAAATTTATTTACATCCAATTGAGTGGTCAAATTCAGTGAATTAAATTTTCTGTTCAATGTTATTTTAATTATTCGATCAGATTAATTCTTAATTCAAATTCAGTTTAGTTTTTCTCCGAGTTGATTTGTGTCACAGTGGCTTGATTTGACCGGGAGCGAAACTTTCCCTGTTTTGTGTCACTTTACTGACGTTTGTGAAATGAATTTAAGTGAGGCGTTCTTTATATTTCATTCCTCATTGATCAGCTTCCTTCATTCGAAATGAGACCAAAAAGAGTGTGAAAAGCTTTTGCCCCTGTCGTGTTTCATGTGTAGAATAGTATTGGGTTTGAGCTGATAATACTTCTTATAAGGTAAATGCATAGAATTGAATAAAATCTACTTTCTAGTATAGAAAGGATTTCAGAGTTTCCAGAAATGATTTCCGAGGCTCAAGAATGCCATTGAACCATAACTTGAAAGGAAAACAATATTGCTGACTCGGTAATTCAAAACATCCCGCAGAATATAAAGATAATGTACATAGTTTACTGAAGAAAATAGAGCATAAAAAATTAAAATTGATTTAAAAAACATTTCATTGCGTATTAACTAAATACAATGATTGGTGGAACGTGAAAAACTCACAGCCGACTCAAAGAGCCACTTCATTGCGTAGTGGGAATCAAAATCTTCATTGGTAGTTTCCTCCTTATCATAACATGTATTAGATATTTTATTCGGACAATACCACGGCAGCATGGAGCTGTAACTGTGGCAGGGTTCGACTACTTGGCGGCTGTAAATCGTTTTTTAGGAATTTTTATCGCGGACCTAAAGCCTGTCATTTTACCTTACATTCATACTGCTTAATTCTTTATTCAAATGCGAAACGTGCTGGTGAGTGACTAATTAGAGAAGAGTAATCAATTTTATCTCGTTTACTTTTTTCTTCAACGGCTTGCAAAAGCTGTAGCAGGTATATCTTTCACAAATATAATATTATTTTCTTCTCTATTCGTTTGATTTCGTCATGAAAAAATCTATATCTTATCGACGGTCAAATAGAAATTTTAAGAATATGAGTGTTCAGTGGGGTGATGTCATTTGAAGTAATTTTCAAATTATAAATACTTGCCCTGGCTCTCCGTAGGCCTGAATTCACAAGTATCATTGCTATTATCTACTGTATTAAAGGCTCATTCAAATAAATTGGAGAGTTATAAGGCGTATGATTTTGTGAGAAAGTGTGAAGCAAGATGAACAGGATGAAAAAACAGAGAAGCGATAGAAAGAATTATAAGAAAATTGAGCGAAGCTAAGTGGGTTCGATTGTTCATTTGCTGTTTATATGCACATTGTATGCTGTGGGGCAGTGGTTCCCAAATTTTTCCAGCTTGCTACCCAATTTGATAGGCCACATTAGGCATGTTACCCTTTCGGCAAAGTGAGTTCAACTTCAATATATAAAAAATTATATATATATGTATATAAATCAAACACGAGTGGTTTTTTCTATCATTTTTTGTACTTGACCTTTGTGCACCTCTAATGGCTATTGCCAAAAATGTCAACATCATTGGGATGGTTGGAGTTGTATGCTTGAAGCCATTTGAATAATTCTTGTCTTCATAGTTGGAACAGCTAGCTTGACATCATTTGCAACATTCTAGCGATTTTTTGTTTTCATCCCCAGCACAACCGAGAGCCCCTTCTCGCAGAGAGACGTTGGTGGCAATCATACCAACAACATCTGGGCTCTCTTGAGATGACTTGGCTAGTCAGCTGGTCGTGAAATTTAAAATTTATCTGCCTTGGGGCTTTATTTACTGAGTCATCATTGTTACTGAGTGACTTATTACGTCTTAAAGCATACATGCCAAAATAATTTTAAATTTCAACATAGTTAAGGACATAGTTCTTCTTTTTTATTCGTGTTTTAGTCTCTGATGTTCATTATTACTTGGATTAACCATATTACTTGATTAATTTTTACTGGTTAATTTCAGAACATTTCATAATAGGATTAGGTAATCATCCATCCTCATGCTAAGTACAACAAAAGTCCTTGAAATTCAAAATTTTTGACTTATTTTGTCTTCCCTCCATTACCCCCGAAAAATTGTAAATTACTCCCCAGATGGTAATTCAAGCCTAGTTTGGGAACCACTGATGTAAAGGAACGAACCTGGTGTCTAGATTTGACTTAGCCCGATCTTCAAATCGAATAGTCCCTTCTCTTCCCTCAATGAAAACGTCTCTGCAATGGGTAATTGCGGTTTGTCACTGAATTTCCACCAACTGAGTGGAATACTTGTGTCAGAAATACCTCAGAAGTCGAACACTATCTGCTCTACAAAAGTGGTCGAGTTTTGAACGGTTGTCAACCGAATGAATTTCCCAAGGAAGAAATAACTGAAACGTAATTGAAGTGTCCAAGCCTGGGGTATTCTTTAGTAAATCCTCGTATATTTGGAGCGCCTTCTCACAGATGAGCGCTAGTATCGCGAAACTGTTGCTCATCTTAGAAGATCAGCAATAATTTCTTTACTCCTCAAATATCTGAGGCCTCTTCTCCGTCAATAAGGTTACTCATTTTGCAACAATCGTTGATTTGAGCTCTTCTTTCTTCTTTAAAAAGTTGAAATCGTCGATTTAGCCTGGAGTAAGCCATACTGTACTGCGTAGCCAGATCTAACACGCAATCTACTTTCAAATTTTGCAATAATTTCTTTCTTCAGTTCGATCGTTGTTCTAACATTTTCCCCCTTCTCTCTCCCAAAACACTAACATACTTTTTCAGACCCATTTTTACCGGTTTAGAAACGCAAACTTACTAAATACGTAGGAAATGAATTAGCGTACAACGCTGCGCAAGTTCATGAGTGACCAGAACAACGGACGGCGCATGACTGACGACGCTCTACTTGGAGCGCTGTCCACTCGGCTTGGTTCGACTTCCGAAGGCTTGAATGGGCTTCCGGGCTGAAAATTGCTCGAATTCTTTGGTTGACTTTAGGTTTGCTCCACTTTTAAGTTATTCGACTTCAGAGGTATTATTGAATTGGGGCTGAAAAGTGATAGGTACAAATTCAGATAGCAGGCATGGATACGCAAAATGACCTATTTTTTTCACTTACTAAATATTTCAAAACTTTTTGGTTTTCTAAATACTGAGATTTAATGTTTTAACTTTCGGACTCAGTTTATCCTATTTTCTGCGTTCCGCCCTTAAAGGACCACACATCGTCCTTTACGCAAACATGGAAGACTCAACGTAATTAGGGAGATTAGGGTCCGTGCATGGAGTAACGTGATTCGGTTTAGGATGACGCTGTACAATATTTTCGTAACAAGCTTCATGCAAGCACTCGAGCTGCAATAGGTGACCATGGAATAACAAACCACATCAACGTATGACATGTTGACAATAACAGTATTCTATATCCCTACCGTTTGAAGAAAGTTCCGGATCTACTCCCAACGGATTGCATCTCTAGAGTGCAGCTTACACGCTAAGGCCTGAGACCAGAGCAAGACAATGAAAATTTCTTGAAGCAGTTTTACCACACCCACGAAGCCACTTTTACACTCAACGGGACGTTCAACACACATGCCTTGCACGACTTGTACGAGGATTGGGCCCTGGGTTCAACTACAAACGTGGTTTAGTGTCGATGTGTGTGTGTGGGCTGGTATAGTCAGCGACTGTCTAATTGGGCCGTATTTGATGCTATTCATGTAAATTCACCATTTTGCACCACATTTTGAGCGATGCGCTGCTTGATGTGGTTTTAGTTACTTGCCAAGCAAACACCAGTCTAATTTTTTCGCCACCTGCATGCATGTTTTTTGCCTGCTGTGATTTAATCGCTTAAATCGCTTAGGGGGCGAAAACCATGCATGCGGTGGACGAAAAGTTAGAGAGGGATGTTGTTCACACCCGATGCCCTATTCATTCTACTGCAGTGTTATTCATTATTTTTTGCAAGAGAGCCTCTTCTGCTAAACGCATTGATTGAGAGAACCGCTGCTTCTGCAAGTTAGCGTATGTTTTATAAAGTGTATTATAATTCATTAATTTATATATTTTTAGAGAGCCGTGAATTGAGTCATTTCTATGAAGGCCACTGTTCTACTGGATCCTCGCCAATCTCTCAACGATGTATTTCCGAACAAGTTTGTAGGGCGTAACGTACCAATGGCCCGGCCTTCTAAATTCCCTCACATGAGTCCTCTAAATTTCTTTCTGTGTGGCTACATGATATCATTAACTTCTGAAACTCTGGTGAAGCCCGTGATGTATCTTGTCTCAAGGATAGCGGTAACAGCAGGGAACATTGCACTTGAATTAAAATTGTTTATCGTGTCCCGTAATCCATTCGGAAGAGGTGCTGACTCAGAGGGCAGGCATTTCGGACAATTTGTTGAATAAAAGTTTGAGAAAGTTTGTTCGACAATACACCGTTTTCTCGGATATTCGTTTCCTTTTTCATGATGACATAACTCAGATATGGAAAGGTTAAAGGTTAACATCGGCATCTTTGGGATGCTTTATTTCCAATCAAGCCTGATACATATGATCTAAGCATTGGTTTTTCAAATGTCTTATAACTAACCCTATATATAGGACACCATGACGGTTCCCCCGTAAAGCCGGTACCCATTTCCGACACCTGGGTTGAGTGGGGTATTGTGCTTGAGCTTTCCCTTATACCCAACGGGGAAAATCTCCGCGCCAGCACCGGGATACGAACCCGCAACTCCAACATACGAGCCCGATCCCTTAACCACTGTACCACGGAGAGCACAAAGGTACAGTGGTTAGGAGAAGGAGAGCACAAAGGAAAGGTTATTTTCGGTGCCTTAAGGTTAACTTAAAACCTGTTTCAAAACTAAAGGGCTGTAAAATGATTTTGATTTGTGAAATTTTTTTTTTTATGTGTCATTGACTACTTTCAAAGGTTGTACATTTAATGTTTTCACCCTTTTATAGAATAAAAAAATACAAACTACCGTATTTCCAATCAAAGTGAAGAAGAAATCAATAATTCAGAAAACATTGTATAGTTGCTTATTACAAACCTCCTAAAGTTTTGTGGCCCATGTCTAAATTAACACACACTAAGCAATGTTAGTTCTAATTTCCTTCATTCATGTATTAGTTCCAACATAACAAATTAGAACATAGTAAATTCTTCATGATGAAAAGATCGCTTTCGCTAACGAACATTTTGTAATTATGAATAAATACGCACACAGCATTCAAAATGTAAAACTGAGCGCCATCAGGTTTATTGCAGTTGGGCTTATTATATAATTGCACTTACGAATATATTGCAGTAACTCTCTAAATTTTCAGAATCCGACACTCCTGTCTAATTGTGGTAATTATCTGTCAGTTATTCTACTTTGATAGTTCAGTTTGATACAGTGTAAGAAGAGAGCGTTCAATAAAAGACATTTATTTTGATTGAATCATTGAAGGGGGGTCAATCAAATGTAATGCTTTCATTTCAAATTAGAAGAGAGTTCCATAGTAAACTTCAGTTTTTTTTTGCGGATTGCTACTTTTCAGACAGAAGAATTCAGTAAGAAGAGTGGACTAAAGGAACGGTATGCCTACGGTACGCGGTGATAGCATAAGCTATCACTGAACTTTCTGCAAATAAAAATAAATTATGGAATAAACTTCTAAAACATATTTCGATACAATATCGAAATTTTTCAATGCCTAAAATTAGTGTCTAACCTTTCGGGAAGGAAATAATGAGTAATGCAAATTTAAATATTCAATTACCGCATATAATAATAGTTTTAATGTGAACATCAGAAGTAACCGCTCTAAGGGGCTCACCCGGTCAGATGCGACTTACGGTCGGCGAATACGAATAGGCGGAAGCCCAATAAAGCTAGTTTTACAGAGATTCAATAGCGAGAATTTTCACGCTATACGAGCTAAGTTTGGAAATTCAAGAGTTGATTTCGATAGCCCCCACAGCCTCCTGAGTTAAATGTGAAGTTGAAGAGTTTTTTCGAACGGCAACAAAGCCTAAGTTAAAATTTGAACGAGAGTTTAAATTTTAAGGCTTCCTCCAACAAGTTTTACTATCTCTCTCCACAAACAAAAGAATACTAGGTTCCTCGAGTTGATTTCGTTACATTTGAAACAGACCAAAGTCTGCAAGGAACACAGAAAACAGTGTAATGTGATAACAGTGTTCAACAAAAATTAATATGGAGGGTGACATGAGATCTTCCGTTCTCGAGTTATTCCAAGGTGCACGACGACATCAAGCCCTGCTCCCGCTGCCAGTGAGATCAACGAATGCAGCGCACGCTTCGAAGTGGCTGGCGCTACAACGAAAGTCTTGGCAAGAACTCAACGCGGTAGAATTCAAGGGGTCATAATAAACGACCAAGCCAGTCAGCTATACCAATGCTGCAGAACAAAAAACAAACGGTGAAACTTTGAAATAAACGCAAATAAGGATCTAAAATGTTACCAAATATATTAGGATATTTCGAACATTAGCCCACCGACGGGAAACGGGTGGCTTTCCGAAGTAGAGGCTTAAACACGAAGCAAGATAGAATCGGAACAGAAACCGTCGCGACGTTAAATACTGTACGAGTATAGGCACAGTTAGATAACAGGAAGAAAAGGGACAAGACTATGGCAATAGTACAATGAACATTACAACTCTAACCCACCTACAGGAAGCTGAGGGCTTTTCGAGAAGTAGCAGACCCGAAGCGAGAAAACTGAACTGCAGTCTAAGGACATTGATATTACCCGTGATTAGAAGGACAGTTTAGAGCGCGAAAAAGGGGGCGCGAGAGTTCAATATGCGATTTGCGAACAGATTAACACTTAGATTTTAGCAAGGCGACTAACTCACCTAAAGAATGGTAGTCTTCAGTGGAAAACGTTCGGGCACAACAAAAAGTATTTTGAGGGCAATATAGCGAGAGGAAGCAAATTCCATCTTAGAAAAGAAAAGTTCGAGGTTCATTTGATGGAAATTAGATAAGAATTTGATCAGCGCTGTGCTCTGATGAGAAGGTCAGATACGACCTCCACTTTTAGAAGAGCCAAGCACTTATACAATTTAATTTGATTTGATTGAATTCGAATTCATTCGATTTGATTTGAATCGAATTCATTCGATTTGATGTGATTCGAATACATTCGATTTGATTTGATTCGAATTCATTCGATTTGATGTGATTCGAATTCATTCGATTTGATTTGATTCGAATTCATTCGATTTGATTTGATTCGAATTCATTCGATTTGATTTGATTCGAATTCATTCGATTTGATTCGAATTTATTCGATTTGATTCGAATTCATTCGATTTGATTCGAATTCATTCGATTTGATTTGATTCGAATTCATTCGATTTGATTCGAATTCATTCGATTTGATTCGAATTCATTCGATTTGATTTGATTCGAATTCATTCGATTTGATTCGAATTCATTCGATTTGATTCGAATTCATTCGATTTGATTTGAATTCATTCGATTTGATTTGAATTCATTCCATTTGATTTGAATTCATTCGATTTGATTCGAATTCATTCGATTTGATTTGAATTCATTCGTTTTGATTTGAATTCATTCGAATTCATTCGATTTGATTCGAATTCATTCGATTTGATTCGAATGCATTCGATTTGATTCGAATTCATTCGATTTGATTCGAATTCATTCGATTTGATTCGAATTCATTCGATTTGATTCGAATTCATTCGATTTGGTTCGAATTCATTCGATTTGGTTCGAATTCATTCGATTTGATTCGAATTCATTCGATTTGTTTCAAATTCATTCGATTTGATTCGAATTCATTCGATTTGATTCGAATTCGTTCGATTTGATTCGAATTCATTCGATTTGATTCGAATTCGTTCGATTTGATTCGAATTCGTTCGATTTGATTCGAATTCGTTCGATTTGATTCGAATTCGATTGATTTGATTCGAATTTGTTCGATTTGATTCGAATTCGTTCGATTTGATTCGAATTCGTTCGATTTGATTCGAATTCGTTCGATTTGATTCGAATTCACTCGATTTGATTCGAATTCGTTCGATTTGATTCGAATTCATTCGATTTGATTCGAATTCATTCGATTTGATTCGAATTTATTCGATTTGATTAGACTTGTTTCGAATTCATTCGTTTTGATCGATGGAGTACGCCAATATGAAAATTGGTGCGTAGAACACAACACAACAAAAATTGAAAAAAAATGCTAATTACTGTAACTTAAAAGATAGAAAGAATGAAACACATGAAGTTAAAGTTGCCAGAGGAACTGCGTCACGTAACAAGGCAACTTAGATCAAGACGTAGACAGCAGTCAACAGAACGGTTGAAGAATAGGGGCGACACATTGGTTAGACCCTACCATTGTGAAAGTTACGTCACCCGACGTCGCCGAAGTTGGTTCGGAGCACAACCACAAGCAAGGATCGAAAGCTCGTGCAGAACAAGCTCTAACAGGGAACTGAAAGAATCTGCAGGCCGAGCCGCTGCACAACCCGAGGTCACCTCACTTAGAGAATAAAGGTTCAAATTAAATTCGAAATGATAAAAATTCAAGGTAATGCTTTCCAACTTTGAGTTTAGGACTTGTCATTTAAATTCTAATTCGTTTCATTTAATTTATTTATTTTAATTTATTTATTTATTTATTCAATTTACTTTTTTTATTTTAACTCCTAGAAAATGTCGAACAATTTTGACAAAAACTGTGATCATTGAGAATTTAATTTTTTAAAGCTAAGTTCTCAAATTATTAGTGAGGAAAAAGTTTATTATTTCTGTTATGACACATACGTACTCATATTTGGAAAACGAACAAATGTTCAAAATAAATGCTTGTGAAAACGGTTATGTTGGAACTTCTATACTACATCCATACGTTCGTTCCAAAATTGTTTAAATGTTCAGGAGAAATACTTCAAGGATCGATAATGTCACTATTTACTTCTTTCCTTAACACTCCTGTTTGAAAACCGTGTGAATGTTCAGGATAAATGCTAATAACATCGATTATGTAAACTTTGCTCATGAACTCAATAACGTCTGTTTGAAAACTATATAGATTTTCCAGAGAAATGTTTACAAAGTCGATTATGAAGGTATAGGGCCTACCTACTCTTGTAGAGAATACTAACTTCTGATTGAAAACCATATGGAAATTTAGGAAAAATGCTTATGATATCGACTATGTATAGTTGTATGAACTTACTCCTGCACTATAAGCCTACTAATGTTTGAAAAAACATTAGACTATTCTCGAGAAATGATAATGACATCGATTATGACAGTGTTGATGATGGTCACCAAGGTAGAGGTGCACGATGCTATGCCACCATCATCGGCCAGCAGCTTTTCGTGTGAAGCTGACTGCGGTCGTCAAGCAACCATCAGTCAACAACATCTGTACCTCGCTTGTGGGCACATAGTCGTTCTTGCTGTCGGTGGATCGAGACACATCAATGATATGTTGTACAACAGTTACAAAAATTTTGTGAAAAAACTGATCAAAAAATATAAGCCATGAACCTGTGTAAGATATAAATTAGAAACAATGTTAAAACGTACATTGTTTACTGGAAACGTTTCAGAATATTAGAATTCAGTCTTCAGTGCTGGAAAATGAAAGAGAAAAAAAATAAAACCTAAGGGGAGCATCCCCCCAAAATTGAGAAATTTGTAGGAATATTGATATAAGCTGCCATAGGAAATGTAAGAGGTCAGGTACATCCTGTGAAAAAATTAAGTTCGTACGTTTGCTCGTTCGCCCGCTACGGGGGTTTGAAGTATGGGAGGGGAGGGGAGGGGGGAAGTGGTTTTCGTCATATTGCACCCTACCTCTGCTGTTTCTTCACGGCGCGACATAGAACCCAGTAATATCTCGGTCTTTTCGCCCCCAATGACACCAAAATCCTCACTGTAACTGAACTGTAGGATATGCATTTTGAAACCCCCAAATTCCGTCTTCTATGAATGTCTCATTTTCTTTGAAGAAAATTGTAGTTTTACACTAAGGCAAAGAGTTTCCTCTTTGCATTTTCTATTCGTATACCAAATTTCATTGCTCTAGATGCGATAACGAAAAAATTTGTCCGTATGAGTGACACTTCCCTCAAAATACGCAGAAAAGATTATAAAATGGAGAAACATGCTTCAATAAAAACCTAGACCTAACTCTCAATCAAACATGAGTTGAACCGACACGACCCTCACTCGCTTACTTGCACAACTATGCACAATCACACATAACCACGCACAAGTAGACACAAACACGCACAAGTAATCACAACTACATATTTTCACATGGAGACATCCTAACATACTCAGACCATCGTGCCCTCACACATTTACTCACTCATAAATATATCAGTAGGTTGAAGCATTGTACAGCTTACCTGCACTTAAGTTTTAATTTCGGTTAGTCTTATGAGTGGATATGAACAAACATTTCAAAACTCGATGTTTTTCATTATTTACAGTGCAGAGAATCGAGAAATTGTTTTTTTTGAAAGGATGATTGGAATGCTAAAAATGATCTCGAATTGTTAAATGAGGAGAAAGAATATGTGATTGGTTTAATGGGAAATTCCTGGATGTTGGTCACGTCTAATAATAATTATTGTTGATGTTGGGTACCCAATTGAAATTCTGAGCCTCTTACAGATCGTTTTCAGGCAGTTATAAGCCAAGAGTTTAGTCGTTTTCGAGCAGTAAATTAGCCTTTTTCGGAGCAAATGTCTAGTATTTTTAGCCCATTTAAACGGCTATTTCTGGGCATCGAAACGGCTAATGCAACGGCCATTTTGGGCTTCTCTACTACTTGAACGAGGCTATTCACGACAATTTTTGTCTTTTCCATCGCTTGGTCGAGTCTCGTCCTGGCCTTTTTGGGCTTCCTTACTGCTTGATCAAGGCTAATACCGGCCCTTTTGGGCTTCCTTACTGCTTGATCAAGGCTAATACCGGCCCTTTTGGGCTTCCTTACGCCCGGCCTTGAAAACAAAAAGACATATGGGATCAAAAGTCCCAAATTGAAATATTATACCAATAAAAATTTTTATTTATTAACGAAATAAATATGAAAATTACTAAGTATTGATTTACACCAGTGGCATAATGGAGCAGATCAGATCGCTCCAACATCAGATTTTCTATACGATATAAAGAGTTTCTAAGGCCGGGTCTTGTGGCTGCTTCGCCGAGTGAGTTCCGATTTGAGGCGAGTGAAGCAGCGGCCATACTTTTATACTTCTCCGGCTGTAGGTATCGGTGATACGCGGCGGAGAAGTGGGAACTTTTTCTTAAATAAATATACATTGGGATATATTAAGATTACTGAACATAGAAGGACTAGAATCGAGGTTTGAGGGGTAACTAAGGTAAAGCACTACAAGTTGAGTGCTCAGCGATGAAGTAGTGAGACAGAGAGAATTAAAAGAAAATCATCTAGTATCTAGATACATTTTGAAGTATCTATGACCAGCTCTGGATATCTACATGAGCATAATATTTTTTTAATTACTAAACCGAAATCTATAGTAATAATTAATTGATGAAACTAATCGAAACTAACTTTGGCCACCCTTACCTAATCTAACTTAACTAAGTTAGGTTAGTTGAAATTCATTTAGTTCTTTACATTTACTGAAGTAATACGACTTGTACAACATTTACGATTACGAGTCTTTTTACAATCTATTACGCGTCCAAATAGAGGTCGTCGAAAAGGCTTGAAAACGACTTTAGACGACCCGAATGAGCCCGCAAACAGCCATTGACTAGACCTATGAAAGGCCAGTTGAATGGAGAGCCCTTTTCAAGCCCTAATAGGCCAAGTATGGGTAGGAGTCGGTTTGAAGTCGTGATTTTTGGCCCTTTTGGGCCGTTTTCGACCTTTTACGACTAATTTACTACCTGAAAAGGGCGATAATTTTCAATTGGGTACTACCAACATGAGTCAACCTGCAGCATCACACTTTCAAAATTGTACTCTTGCGCTACACAGGCATTTCTCCAGTCGCTTCTTTCTTTTAAGGGGAGGGTCACCCCAAAAATTAGGAAATACTTCGAAATATTGATCTTAGCTGCTTTGGGAAGTGTAAAAGGTCAGGTACATCCTGCGAAAAAAACGAGGTTTGCACGCTCGCTCGTTCGCCCGCTACAGGTGTTTGAAGACTGAGGGGGAGGGAAGGGGGAGGTGGTATTTCGTCATATTACACCCCACCTCTGCTGTTTCTTCACGGCGCGACGTTGCAATGTCATCTCCTATGTTTCTCTATTACCGTATAAAGTTTTCAAGAGTCCAGGCTGACCCCACAAGTAATATTAATGCAAAAATGAGATTGTTTATGATTGTTTATTTTGTCTTTCTTCAAGAGTTTGAATTTTGGGCTTTCAAAATGTATCCCCTCCCACAGTTTAGAAGCTACAGTGATGATTTTGGTATCATTGGATGCGGAAAGACCTTGAAATAATGGGATGTAAATGGGCAATGCAAAATTCGTTACGATTAAAAATTGTGATGTCACATGTACAAAATTTTACCAAAAAATGATGGTGGTTTTTAATATTTTTAATTTTGAAATATTAATTTGGAGAATGCCAGTTCACACTTTGTAATGCCCTAGTATTTCCGCATCCAATGACACATCAATCATCACTGTAACTTGAAAACTGCCGGAGAAGATGCATTTTGGAAGCTCTAAATTCCGTTTTCTATGAATATCTAATGTTTTATGAAGAAAATTGCAGTTTTAGACCCATGCAAAAAGTTTTCTTTTTGAATTTGCTATCAGTACACCAAATTTCACTGCTCTAGGCTTAATAACAAAAAAGTTTGTCCGTATGAGGGACGCTCCCCTCAACTATGTTCAGGTTTAAATACTGTACTTAAATGTTATTTACCAAGGATGAAATTTTAACGAGCAAGTCGGCTGGTTCTTCAAAGAACCCATTTCCTCACAGTGAACAGTATCAGAGAAAAAAGGACAAGAAGACCTTCACCATAGAGGCTGTTTATCAAATCAGAAGCTGATGCAGTTACTGTGATAGCGGTAATATCTCTGAGGGACACCGAAAGAACTGAAAATCAGCGTTCTTCTTTGCATGGTGTTATTAAGTTCAAAGTGCTTCTCGCGTGAACCGAAACAATTTATTGATAAATTTATGCGAAAATAAAGAATTTTTTTCTAAATAATTGTACGCTTTGTGAATTTCCCATATTTCTAGATGTGTAAATTACACTTGAAATGTGTCAATGACTTTTCATTAGCGTATTATTATTGATGATAGGTCCTATTATTCTATATCTGTACCTAAATAACTCATGAGCAAATATCCTAATCACTACTTTCCACCTACATTAAATGTTTAGTCAGTCCTTTCATAACCTAGAGCCGATGGGTTGAATTTCAAAGCAATAAGGGACTTTTAATTATAATTTTGATTCCGGTTCTGTTAACATGGGCCTAACGTCAGGTTTTGAATTGATTACATTTTTATCAGAAGCTCTACAAACTCGAAGAGTAATATTTCTGAACAAAAATCTTCATCATTACGAATTCAGTAAAATCCTGAATGGCATTTATGTTATTGATGAATACAGGATAAAAATGAACATTCATAATATTTTCAGACGTTGGGTAAAAATGCGTGACGTTTCGTAGACTGAAGAGTAGCCAAAACATTTTTATAGTTTATACATGTCTTGAGAAAAAGAGAAGACAGATTATGATCATGTTCTTTATTGCTATATAAAGATTACTCACCATTGTTAGAATTTGATGAATTTTGTTTTAGAAAATTGTCATACATGAATCGTCGAATGATTTATAATTTCCTACTTATAATTTTTCGCTACTGACAAAATTTTGAGAAGAACATTACCATGCCACTCATGTACCTCTTTTGGTGCTTCCTAAGGCTTTGGAGCTCGTCATACTGATTTGACTGCAAGTATGCTTCTGAATATGAATAACTTGACTTTCAGGGTGAAGTCTTTTCCAAGAGATAAATTCGCACTCAATAACATTTGGACAGAAGAATGTTCTTTGAAATAAACAACGCTCAAAACTTAGCAGGTGTTTTTGCATGAAAAAAAAATCGAGGAATGTATTCGATGATATGTGTACATAAACACTACAGGAAGAAATAAGAGCTTGCCTCTCTCTCGAAATTTATAGTTGAAATTGTTGGTTTAGCAAATGAATGATCGTCCCTATAATTTTTAATGTAATCATCGGCTCATTCATTTTTCATGTGTCAAGCAGTAGTGGATTAGAATTACATCTACAACTGAGCAAATACAGTTGCTATTGACAAACGTAAAATAAGGAAATAAAAATAAAAATTGCAGTTACTTATCGTTGTATCCTATTGGCATTTTCTTAATGAATCAATTTCTGCAATAATATTTCACACATATTCAAAATTGTAAAGGCTCTGGAACATATCTAATTACTTTCGTATTTTCTTCCTTCCTTTTGAGATCTAAGTAAATATTGGTCTCATCATCTTCGCGATTGTTTTCGCATCTCACAGCATCCTATTTTTCACGCATATTGGTTAAAAACACGCACTAAAAATTAGCAAAACCTCGGGCAGAATACGGAAAGTTTCATTTCAATTTACCATCATTGTGACGGTTCGATGAAGAACAGCATTTAATTAGTATTACGAATTAATTATACAGAGAGTATTTGCTACGCACTGAAATTGAAAATTGCACCTGTTTTCTATTCACAGGAAAAGCGGAAGGACATTTGTGACATGGCTTCGGTTCAAATCGAATGCAAAATTTGCTCTCAGGATTATGATTCACAAAATCATAGACCACTCTGCCTTGATTGCGGTCACACTTTTGGAGAATTGTGCATTCAAAATTTAGGACATGGTAACAACAAGATCTGCCCAACTTGTGAAAAACTGACAAACAAACCAACTGACCAGCTGCCCGTCGTATTTGCCCTCATTCCCTCTCAGGAAAGTACAACTGCGCGCTCAAATCTCATTGATGTTGTCGGTGACAAATGCAACGACCACGGATGTGTCCTCGACCGCTTTTGCGCGGAATGCGGGGAGATGGTGTGCAGAAAATGTGTCAAAAATTTTCATGCCACCCATCGTCATGAATTTATGGATGATATTCTTCACAAGGACCCTGATGCAGCTACTCTCACTAGAGAGTTGGCGAACAAAATTGAAGCCAATATCAACAGGCTTTCAATATCAATGTCAGGGCCAATTGAAATATGTAAAATAATTGATGATATTTCAAAATGTAAAAAAGGCATTGAAGATTGGACAGATAAACTAAGCTCGCAGAAGAAACTAGCAGAACAGTATCTGAAGGATTGGAATGATGCAGGAAATAAATGTACGAAAGAGAAGTATACAATTTTCAAAAACTTATGTCATCAGTGGAAAGGAGTTCTTCTCCCACCCCGCCCTGAAGTAGAATTTTCATCATTAGCTAAAAAACTAGAAGAACTCGACGATTGCGACGCACATTTACAGGTCAGTGAGAATGTAAAAGCCGTCAAAACTTTCGTAAAAAGATATTAATTAAAACAAAGGATCATTTCTATTGATTTTTATCTACTTACTATTTCTTGTACGTAATTGTAAGCCGGTTTTTATAAAAAAAATACACTACACCGACCAATGATATACTGACCCAAAAATTGAAGTAAATACCTTAAATTTTGATAATTTAATTCAATGTACCATCATCTAATTGTTATAATATCCTAATAATGTAATAAAATTATGAACATCAATGCTCCTTCTTATTAATAATTGATATTGAAGCCTTCGGTGAATAAGTAAAAAACTAAACAATCAATAGAGTAACATCATAAGTACGCGAAACTCTTCTGTTCATGATGAAATATGAAACAAATCGTTAAAATTTTGCATAGTAAATGTGTTTTGGAAAACTGCACATTAGTCTTAAGCCAAGTACAGACCTTGCATTACCATAGTGCTTCATGCCGCTTTAGACGAGCTGCAGATGGTTCTCCGACCATTTGGGAAGACGATTTTTCATGCTTACCAAGAAGTCGAGCGTCCCCGATTGCTGCCATATAGCGTGGTGAGTCAGTGTCGTGGAGGGAGTATACATATATGGAGGGAGCATAGCCGTCTGGGAAGAGAACCAGTTTTGAGATTTCTCCTATGTCTGTGGTAACCAATAGCCGTCTCGCGAGTGTGACGTCAGCACGGAAGCCAGTTACCTACTGACTACATTAGAGTGCGCACACGCTCGCTGAATGCTCTTTCAGCTGTTTAGTTAATCATTCAATCGTTAATGATTAATTTGGGATTCTAAGACTCCGAAAGACAATAAATTGTGTTTCCTAACTTGAGGACACTTAATAATATCAAAATTACTAGCAAAGATACATTAAGAGTTGAAAACTATAAAGATTACAGGCCCTTGATTATAACAAATTAGAGCGACTTGCACGCACACCTCACCTTTTGACTTGTGGTGAGGTACTAATCTTGCTTTGGAAAATGAGGAGGGGTTGTAGGGAAGCTGGGTGGAACCAACTTCAGCCAAGCGTCTGTGGTTGGCTCAGAGTTGTGACGTGTCGGGCATTGAGAGTGCCCGAGTCTTTCAACTTTTGCAGCCAAATTGAGCCCGATCGGAGTGCGCTATGCTCCCTCCATATATCCTAGCTCCATGATCAGTGTTATAGTATCAGTCGTTGAGGAAGGTTGTAGCGCTCCGCGATCTGTCCGCGGCTATAGTCTCTGCGGCTTCGCATAGCGCATGGTCGTTATTGAGCATCCTTCCCCTCTCACAGCTCATGGGCAACTGACTGCCCGTGGAGGGAGTATATGGAGGGAGCATAGCCGTCTGTGAAGAGAACCAGATTTTGATATTTCTCGTATGTCTGTAGTAACAAATAACCGTTCGCAAGTGTGACATCAGCACGGAAGTCAGAAACCTACTGACTATGATAGAGTGCGCACACGCTCGCTGAATGCTCTTCTAGCTGTTGAGTCAATCGCATAATCGTTAATCGTTAATTTGGGATTCTAAGGCTCCGAAAGATAATAAATTGTGTTTCCTCACTTGAGGACACTTAATAATATCAAAATTACTAGCATAGATACATTAAGGGTTGAAAACTATAAAGATTACAAGCCCTTGACTATAATAAATTAGAGCGACTTGCACGCACACCTTACCCTTTGACTTGTGGTGAGGTACTAATCTTGCTTTGAAAAATGAGAGGAGGAGTTGTAGAGAAGGTGGGTGGAGCAACTTCAGCCAAGCGTCGGTGGTTGGCTCAGAATTGTGACGTGTCGGGCCTTGACAGTGCCCGAGTCTTTCAACCTTCACAGCCAAATTGAGCCCGATCGGAATCAGCTATGCTCCCTCCATATATCCTAGCTCCATGTGACTGCCATTGCATTGACAAGCAGGTCTGGTCAGCCGCGGTTCTTTTGCAACGCCGCTGCGACGACCACAGGCACTAATGTAATGCATGGTCTGTACTAGGCCTTATAAAATCAAAATTGCATTGCTTGGATAAGATATTTTTTTCTTATGGGTGAGGACGGAAGGGACAGCTGATGCGTTTCCATGTACCCCACCATCTGTGTACCTATGAAGTGAAAACATAACAGTCTTGTTATGCCACTGCTTCAGCTTTGGGTTTCATTTTTGGGGCGTGTGAAACAGCGGCCGTACTTAAAGTCCTCCTGCGGTTTGTATCGGTGATACGCAGAGAAGAACTGGGAACTTTTTCTTGTATAAATTTACATCAAGATATATTAAGATTACTGAACACGAACAGACTAGAATAAGATTTTGAGGGTTAACCAAGGTAGGGCACTACAGTCTTCATTGCATCATCACTCTCACCCGTTGTGTAAAGCGTTTTTCAAAAATCTCTAGGGGACGTTCTCAAAAGGTAACGATCCAAAGCATTCTGAAAATGTCACCCGCTAATGATTAAAATAAGGAAAAAGCATGCTCTCCTGTAACCAAGCAGGAAAAGTGCATTGAAGATTGAGTCAATGTTTCTCGAAACTTGTGAACGCCTAATTTTATGACAAATAAATCATCTCCAAATTGGCAATAAAAAGCAAAGGCTTCAAACTAGACATTAAAATTGAATCATTTGATTGCACACATGTGTTATGTACCATGCTCATTTTCGCACCAAGACCAAGACGTAGTCTGTCAAAAAAAAAATGCAGTAGGAGAGGTAAATAGGATTTGAAACATAATTAAAGTTAACACTATGACCCAACACTTTTTCTGTGTCATGTACATGCTTGCAATCTTCCAACCAAGCAGAGTTTCAGAGTCTGGTATGTTATGCGCAATTGTGATTATTCACAGAACCTGCGGCTCAATTTTTAATTCTTGTAGCATGATGAATGCGATGCCAACTGTCCAAGGACTAAACTCAAGATTATTATTTAAAAATTTAAAATTGCGCTGTTTCTCCGAACATTTCCTACAAGTTTACAATGCAATGTATCCTAATATTAGCGCCAGTGATTTCTGCGACCAAAATGTTGAGACGTTACGCTGAATTGAGATGACAGCAATCAATGCAATAACACTTCCGTTTCTTTTTTTCTGCAGGAGATAATGCAAAAACCGGAAGATGCTTCTGAACCGGAAGATGCTTCTGAACCGGAAGATGCTTCTGAACCGGAAGATGCCTTTGAACCAGAAGATGCTTCTGAACCGGAAGATGCTTCTGAAAGAGAAGGATTATCAAATCTGTCAGAATATTTCCGTGACAACGGAAGCTGGTGGGTATACAGTGACGAGCATTCACAAGCCGCCTTCGCAAGTGTGTGCGCGGGTGAAATACCGAGTGATCTTGTGATTGTCTCTCCGCCCACGGCACCGATACAGAATTTACCTGAAGTTCTGAATGTCCTCGGGCCTGCATGTGATGATCGTAGCATATCAGTCAGGCCATTGAACACCTTTTGGGCACCGTCAAGTACGACTAACTCTGGACACCTGCAAGAATTCATAAGAAAGTTTGGGTAAGGACTCTTCTAAAATCCTGAAAACCCAGTGTAATAACTACAGGAGAAATTAGGTCCCTAAAAATTTTATTTGGCGCTTGAAACTATTTATGGTAGATAAAATTTGGGACTATAGCAGATCTTGAAGAATCTGAAACTTTTTATGACATATAGAAGCAATCGCTACACTTTCAAATTGAGCGTGAACTGAAAAATGACTTTTGCCCACAATGTCTTCTCTAACCTCAACTTTTTCCATCTAGCCGCAAAATAAAAGAGTTTTATGGCTCCCCTGACGAAGTGGTTACGCTCTGTCGAGTCAATCCAGAACTCGATTTCTTAGGGGTCCGTCTTTCATCTATGGCCGACGTCAACCAGTCCTCAATTCTGTCAATAAAACCATGGAGTAAGTACATATCTGAATCGTTCGATTTATCATAAGTGTTATTTCACTAAATGACATATACTTTCATCAAGTATCCTAATTTTCAAAACTAATAGAGTAAATTTCAAACTGAATTTTCCACTTAATCTCTTTGTGCTCGAAAACGTTAAGGAAAATGTACGTACGAACATATGATTTTTAACATGCGTGGTTGATTAGCGATTTTCTAATAATTTGGCTCAATACTGAAAAAATAGATTCACTACATTGACTTTTTGCAATATTCTGTTTCTATCACAATAAAAATCGTCTAGGGTCAATGTCACATCAACATCACTAAATACCTTCACAGTATAACAAGAAAATAAAATTGATTCAAAATTGAAAATAGAAGTTGACTTTCTGCCTTAACAATGATACGCGTCTTCATATATGAGTGCAATGAATTCTATAAAGTACTTTAGGAAATTTTACGATTTCATATGTGTGCTTCAGGAGACCGTCTGGGTAGAAATCGGGATACGTGTTGATTTTCTGTTTTTAAAGCATCTTATAGAGGATTTTCTTGCGCTTCCATTGGTACTTTCCGTTTACGTCTACTCCGAATAGTGCGCCCACCAGAGGGGGAGGAAAACGATGGGGGTGGAGTGACCTTGAAACCTCCCCCCTCATTATTGGGAGTCAATTGAGCGTGTTTCTCTGCAGGAATGGCATTATAGTTCGTTAATGGGCTACTCAAAGTGCTTCCATTATTCAAACGAAACATTCTAACGCTGAATAAATATTTTTTATAAAATTTTGACAATTTCAGAATTTAGCTGTTCTGCCGTATCTATGATACCGCAGCTTTCATTCATAGCGCGATGACAGCTGCAGTATCATAGCTACAGCTATGGCGAGCACACCAATCCAAAGGGCTTGAAAAGAGATATAAAAAAAGGACTTGACTTGACAAAAAAACGTATTTTGGTCGAAAAAATGATGAAATAAAAAAAGTGGTTGTTTTCAAGAATTACAAGTATTATCTTTTGTTGTATATTTTTTCCCAGAGTTACAGAGCTACAACAATGTAAATTATATCAATCGAATGGGCTTGAAAAGAGCTACAAACGGTCAAGAGTTCATTCTAGCAAATCTTTTAGTTCAAAAGATAAAAAAAAAAACAATTTTTTTCTGAAAAACACGTTTTTATGGAAACTTGATAATTGGATTCTCAAATGTATCTCCTTCCACAATTTTAGAGCTACAAGAATGGTTTATATACCATTCGATAGGGCTTAGCAAGGTGTATCAATAAGAGGAAGCATTTTTTGATACAGCTATTATTTTGAAAATTACACGACATAAACAAAAAAAAAATGAAAAAAGGTCACATTTAAAAAAAAAATTCCAGAAATCCCAAAAAAAGTTATCAAAATTCCCTTCCCCTCAATGTTTTGCAGACATATAAGCAATCTAAAAACAAAGTACTGGTTCTGTAACTTCAAAATTGTAGAAGGAGATAGATTTTACAAAAACCCCTATTTTATCATATTCTTCGAAAAAAAAGTGCAGCTAAAAAATTTTGGTCGAATTAACAAATTATCTATGCATCATTTCACACCTACTGTGAAAATTTCAGATAAATCCATCCATAAATAACGGACTTATTTTTTCACTCAGACGGTCTCCTTCAGCTACCATGACCTTCTTCACTGTGGGAGAGAATTTCTGATTTTCTGCCTAATACCACCAAGGATCAGTACTTCATCTCAAACTATAGCTTTAGCGTGATCTTTATACAAAAGTTGAGGATGCGTCAATATTTATGCTGCAGCTCATATGCCACTGATCTAAAACCTCTCATTTAGCTAACAACAAAAATCCTATATTTATTCCCAAGTATAGCTGCACTTCCTGGCAAAAAACATGATTGAACAAATTCTATAGCCGAAGCCAAATCAATCAGTTAAATGCATCAGGCTTTCTTTCCTGATTGAAATTGAAATTTGGAATGAATTACCTTGTTCAAACGCCAGCTATTAAAAAAGAATTAATTCATAAAATCTACGGGTTCAAAGGCCTATGTTAAAATTCATCTGAATGTTTTCTAGTAAAATTGCCGGTTCGAACGCTAGCTAATCAAAAACAAAAGAGCTCACTGATAAGATTGATAGATCCCGGTCCATATGTCAAGATTTCCCCGAATCAATTTTGATTCAAATTACCGGTTCTAACGCTAGGTGTAAAAAGGAAAAGAAGCTTACAAAACATGCCAAATTTGAACTTACACAAATTATCTCAGTAAATAATTTTTATCTTCCACTTCCTATATTCATCTTACGCTGTTATTCTACCGCTTTGCTTAAGCTCCAAAGCCTCTGACTCGAAACCTTTCATTTAAAACCAATAAAAATCCTCAATTTATACCCACGTACACATGCCATAGGAAAAATTATGATGGTACATATCCTAAAACCGGAGCTTAAATTTTTATTCAAACGCATCACACTCTCTTTTCTGTTCGAAATTTAAATTCAGATAAAATTTCCTCGTCTGACCGCTAGTTCTTCAATAAAATTAATCATTGATGAGGTTAAAGGGTCCATATCTCAAGATTTCCGTGAATCCATTTATATTGAAATTGGGGATTCAAATGCAGTTTGTTCAAAAAGAATAGAAACATACTAAGCTTTCAAATTTCGTTGTAAACATTTTTTTTCTAGCGCATAGCAAATAATTTTGACCGTTTATTCCCCACGTTCATCTTAGGCTAAACTTCTATCACTTTTACCTTTTATATCATTACATGAGAATGAGTCAGTTCGAAAGACGTCCAGAGTACTTTCGTTGCGTTGTCAAATCCTCAGACCACTCCCAACACCGGCTATACACGGAATGCCTTTCTCAAGACCGATTTGACAGCTCAATATGTACCGAGTTGAAACTAAGTGAAATGGTTGCTAAGAATATTAGTAAGCATTTGGTAAGGATTTGAACGGAAGCCCGAAAGGATATTGGTGGCATAAAATGTTTTTCTGAATGTATGATTCCAAAGTGAAAAATTGTGATGAATTAATGGAATTAATGTCAGGGGTAAATTTTGGCGTAATATCTTGGCTTAATTTGGAAATCCGTGTGGCGCCTGGAATGGTCAGTTCGTGAGCGACGAGTTATGCTCCACATAAACTATAATTTGATCTTTAAATTCGTC
The DNA here is from genome assembly GCA_030386875.1 of Morinoia aosen. Classification (NCBI taxonomy): domain Eukaryota; kingdom Metazoa; phylum Arthropoda; class Malacostraca; order Amphipoda; family Talitridae; genus Morinoia; species Morinoia aosen. The sequence continues at coordinate 101,921,663 of CM059576.1, read as the reverse complement.
GTCGCATGTGCTCATGACTCACGCTGCAAACAGTTATGTTGAATGTTATTTAATGAACATTGAAAAGTCCCTACAGAGTTTATACCGATTAGAATTTTACGTTTGGATCTTGCACATGCGGATTTTTTTAATTCGTTCTTTGCAAGCCGGCTTTCACCTAATTAGCTAAGACAGGTAAAAATACATGCTTCAGCTTCATGACCAATATGGAAACAGATAAAGTAAAAAAATAATATGTCCCAGTAGACAGTCACGGAAAACAGAGTTCAAAGAAATTTGAACGTATATTTCCGTTAAAGTATTACAAAAGCAATTTTAGTTTGTGCAAAAATCTGAAAAACACTTGAAAAAATCTGTAAAGAATGTCTTCTTTAGCAGTAGCGGGTCAACTGGGCGCTATTGCCCTCAGACATTGTGCAATAGAAAGCATAAAAGTGGTGGAAATTGTTCCTGAACCTATAACAGTCTTTTGATACAATAGAACACGTTTCTGGGACACAAATATATCCCTCTAGACTTTTAAAATATCTAGTAAGACAAATATGTCTCGGTAAACTCAAATGGGTAATCAATGTTAAGAGGATGGTGCAGATTTAGTATCATAGTGACGACACATTGATGAATGTTCCAATTTTTAACCGGTGTTGCGTAAAATTTTCAGGAGGAATTCTCTACTAATACATGCATAATACCTACGGTATTATGAATTCTAAAGCCATTTGCAATGTTCCTATGTTTCTAAAATTAAGTACTCCTGGAAAAATGCTATAGAAGTACAAAATTGACTCGTTAAGCTTTAGATCCTTTTGTATCATTAATAGGGTGAAAATACCAGCCCATTAATTTCCATCTGGTTAAAATATCACAGAAATCCACCGTAGCAGTAACTGCCCTAATGTCCTTGCACTATACATATTTACCCACTCACTTCGTCTTCTAAATGTTTTGAACCTGGAAGTGTAATATTTCTCGACAGAAAATCACTGACTATCCGTACGTTAGAAAAGGAATTCCACAAAGAAGTAAAAAATATTCCTCTGGAGTGTCAGCAATTTGACTTCTATGCCTGTAAGGAGGGATCAATAAGTCAGTTTCTAATTCCAAATGATGGATTCAGGTTGTGATCAAAATTCTGTGGGGTTACTTGTTCACCCCAGCGTTATACAATTACTTCTAGTAATGAACCCCACTTAGAAAGTTACTATTATTCTGCAACCTTAAAATAAGCAAGAAAACAGGAAAGTTAATAAATTGTAGCGTTTAAAAATCAGTTTAAAATCCTATACGAGAAAGTTCAGTCCGCCGAGAAAGATCAGACACTGAAAGTCCGAGCTTCCTCGTCCAGTGCGTTTGTGAACCACTTGACAACTCATTATAAAAGAAATTGTAGTCTATCGTATCTTATGGAAGTGTACATGAACTGGTGAACAAGAAATTCCAGGAAGTGAGAATAGATCATGTTATCGTTGAATATCATGTTACCATGTAGTGTATCATGTTAACATGTTATATATCATGTTAACGTGTTATCGTTGAAGTGTAGAGGTTAAATGTTGATATTAGGTGAAATAATTCTGTTTGAAAAAGAATGAACAGCAATCTTAGTGGGAATTTATTAAATAGGTGTGGGTCATTTCAGCGAATAAAAATCCATCAAGTTAAAGTTTAAGTGTATAATGAAGTTTATTGATGTACAAGGTGCACCGAGGTTATTTTATTGACAAAAAAGCTTGGACAAACAATCGAAAATGTTCATGTAGAATATTATTTACTGAAGCTTTCTCTTTAAATACATTCTCTACTAGATTCATGGATAAAACTATTACAATTTATCAAAAATACCTTTGCATAAAAAATGAGAGTGCTTCCGCTGTCGAAGATAGGAAATAAACTATGTATATCTATCCTTTATTAGTCCTTAATCCTTAGTTTGAACTGAGACTGTTGGTCGAAACGCAGTCAGGTCATTGAAAAGACAGTCAAAGGTGAGTTGGCCCAATTCTTCCTTCGTTTGTGCAGTGTGTTGCTAAGAGTCAGTGCGGTTTTCTTTAGGTAGAATGACGTTTTGTATCCATCTTGCTCAGGACTACCAGGAGCAAGCGGTGCACTGCTCTATTCTATTCCTCAACCTGATATCAATTTTGTTAGGTAATAGACTGGTGCAGTTATTCTCTCGTATGTTACGCCTTAAATAAGTGCTAAGAAAGTCCGAAAAGGTAATTTGAGCTTCAAGTAGCGATATAGCTATGATGGACTGTCGTTAGGTAACTGTTGTTACCGGGGGAAGGTCACAAGTAAATAAAAAATGTAGGCATCTTAGGGTGCCTTCGAACATGCTGTTAGTAAAGAATGTATCAAGAAAAATGAGATTAAGGTAGATTAAGATAAGTTAAATTTAGATCAAGTGGGTTCTGGTGTCTGACGTGAGAAAAATATCAGTGATTATTTTCACAGTTTTTCAGCTAATTCTTATTAATGGTAAACGATTTGAAGGCTCTGAATGATGCACTAGCGCTACTGATAATGGACCTTCACACTGTCATACGAACAGTATTTTTTGAAATATTACATGAACAATTTTCGATCGATTCCTTTCTCAATTGGTGAAATCACGCTCATTCTGATTCCCGTTTGAACTTCAGCCGTTAGCTGCCTTCAAAGTCTACCAGCAGCAGCTGGTGCTCGCATGCTAGAGTTGGGTTGGAAACCTCAAGATTGGCATTTCCCTGACGCCAAAGCCGGTAGTGTGGACTGGATGATATCACTCATGGAACCTTTGAAGTAAGTTTAGTAGGTGATGACCATAGATTAGAGGATTTTCAACTAAATGAGGACTGCAGACTAGAGAACTTCTATGTAGATAAGGAGCAAAGATAACGGGAACTGCTTTCCTTGTGAAGACCATAGATTACAAAATTTTCATATAATTCATATTAGTTTACATTAACATATTAATTTGCAGAACTAAACTGCTTTGAATGACAGAATTATATTTTGAGTTATGTTGTCACACGCCAATACGCGTGGAGATTAGGTTGTTTATGACGAGCCGTGGACAGTGTCAAAACTAAATGTACCAGCAATATTCACGAACAACAAATCGTAACTTCTCTGTAAATTGAGGCCATATTAAACGAAAGCTGCTTATGTATCTCGTGAATGACCTGAAAACCTTCACGGAATTAATAATGCAATTAATACAACTCCAAACTGAAAAGTGAATCTCACTGCTCCTAATTTCGGCAACATATCCGTTTTTTACCAGATAGGATCTGTCTTCCGCCTGCAACATATATTCCTATCCGTGTGGTCGTAATATTTGAGAGTCATTATAAGCGGAAAAATGTTTATTGAACTCTACAATGTTAGGAAGCACTCTGAAAGGTTTTTATCAGCAGCATTTTTGTGATTGTTGCGTGATTCTGGGAGACCTTTTGTTCAGCAAAATGCATCTTATCTTGCTAATCTCATTGAGATGAATGCAATCAAAATTGATATCCGTGCTTTGATCTAGAATTAGCTGTTACGAGTAAGGTTTTGTCGAGGAAAGTCCTAGAGGAAAGCAGAATATACTGGACGTAGTTCATTACAAATAGCAGTTACAAGAAGGTCAACTACTGAGGTCATATATAAATGATCTAAAAGTTACCCTCTGAATGAAATTATGTAGGGCTCACTAATTTAAGCACAAGCTGTAGGACATTGTTGAGGTATCCAGGCACTTCGCGTGACGTTTACATTCATTACAGAATTTCAGCAGAAGTGGTCATGACCCTGTCATTACGGGTCCACTTCTCAGCTGAGCACCTTCTGTTCGATGCTGCAGCTACTCAGCCTAAATATTGTTGTGATTTGTCATTTTGTTTTTCTTCTTATTTACGCACGCACCGTTCAGCGATCTTTTATACCCTCGAAACTCTAATTGTAAAATTAGTTCTTATTAGCGACTATAATATTTTCATTCGGAATAATGTATAAAAAGAAATATTTAATGAGTTGCCGCTGAAAAAGAAAAAAATTCTTGTTTCCTTCAAGAACTGCTGCCCATGATGATTATGTTTCTTCTATTATTTAGTCTTGTTGCTTTGCTTTCATATCAATAACTTATAATGATTAGATGAAAATTTTGCATTTTCACTGCTAAAATGACTATCATCAAAAGAATTTAAAACAGAATGTATAAGAATTTCACTTAAACGAGTGTTTGCTCGTTTAACATTTGGTACTAATTACACATTTTGTTATCATTTGTTTGTTAAATTATTCTAAGGATGAAGCTTTTATATAACTTCATTTCAAAACTGCAAACCAATAACAAAGGTAAATGTTGCAAAATTGGTCTCTCTCGATCTCCTACGATTTTCCTCAAAGTCAATTTGAAAATGACTTCATGGGCATTGCTTGTTGAAAAATGTTGTTGCAGATCATAGTGCAAAATTTAGAGAGCAATATCGTTTTCCTTCAGAGTCAATGGTGATCAATGCGCAATACTCTAGAGTTGTGAAGAAATGCACATGATATAAGTTTCAATTATAATTTGACGTGTTCCGTTATAGTGAACAAGCTTAGCAAGAACGTTTTTGAATTTCAAAGAAATTGCCAAAAATTGAATTAAAAATGTTTCAATTGATTTAATTTCTTTTGAGAAATAAGTGTGACCAACAATAGAGAACTTTTTGAACATCAGCGTGTTTAGAGGGTATATCAAAAAATGTTCATGAGATTTGATGGTCCAGAACGTATTATGACCGTTTTGATATCGGAATTCATTAACACATATGCAAGTTTAATGAATTAAATTAAACAGAAGAGCAACAATTTGAAGAAAACAAAATACCTTAAAATAAATCTGAGCTACATCTGAGGCCCCAAAAATAGGAATTATCGTGAAAGGATGATAAAATTTTTTTGAGCTCTCTGTGTTGTGTGATGCCACTGATGATGTTCTTTTCCTGTGCAGGAAAAATCGGGTCTACATAAAATTATTTATTTTCCTACCACGTTGCGCTCTGACCCAAAATGACTTCCGTGTGCTGTTGAAGAAGTGCCCTAAATACCGTCTCAGCATTTGCTGCGAGCATTCGTCTCTTCCTGCTAGCGTTAAATCTGATCTTGAATTACTGATAAAAAGACACGATAGCAATAATTCTATCGAGTGGTACATTCCTCTCGAACGTACCTAAGTACCGGACCAGTTTACGTTAATATAAAACGTCACATCATTTTTACCTGGCTGTCAGTCAAGTTCATCGCTTGATTGATAGTACATTATTCAATCTTTCGAAAGGAAGAAAATCTCAAAAAAAAGGTGAATCGAATCAGCAAAAAATAATCTGGTAATTGCGCTTAGATTCAGAGCGACGCTATTTCTAGCATTAGTTAACAAGTTAATTAGTTCTTAGTACAAGTTGATTACCTAAATATATGTATTGATTTTTATTTGTAACCTGCTAGGTCAGTGTGCTTCTTTTGATTCAATATTACATCTACTGATAATTTAATATGCTCGTATTTATTCAATTGAATTTACTGATAATGTGCGTCCTGTGCTCATATTTATTCAACATTGAAATGACCGATATGTATTAAATGAAGATCGTACTGTTTCAATATTGACTTGGTTAGTAATTCGAGATAATTTATTAACACGAAGATCAGGACCATGTTGAGTAACATACGACGAGTATATGTCATGAATCATAATTTTTTATATCTAATGAATCATTGGCACAGAGCTGTTGCATACTTTAATGTTCCAGTTTTCTATTTTGGTGCTCTGAGCGTTGAATATGAATATCCCTGTTTTTTATAGTGTCGAAAGATACTATCCTTGTGGGTGATTAATTTTGTATTTTCTATATTTTTTGTTGCGAATAATTTTCAAATCTGCGAATTAGTGTTTTGAATACCGTCTAAATGTAGGCTTATTTCTTGCAAAATTTATTTGTATCCAATTTCATTGCAATTTATTTTTTAATGAATTTGCAGTATAAATTTATCTATTAATAACTTTAGGCTAATTATTAACTAAAATAAATCTTTTACTTGATTTTACCCAAATTTTTTTATGAGTTGATTTCGTCATTATATACCGAACTGTGGCTTGATATGAACGTGTGAGATACTTGCCCTGTTTTTGTGTCCCGTTACTGAAAACTGAAATGTATTAAAGTGAGGAGTGGTAATTATTTCGTTCAATATTGGACAGTTTCCTTTGCTGGAAATGAGACTACAAAGTCATCGTGGAGCTTTTTCCTCACAGTGTCTTGAGCAGAAAATATCACAAACAAGTTAAATAAATAGAAGTGAGCGAAATTGATTTTATAATACAGAAAGAATTTTTGAGTTTCCAGAAATAATTTCGGAGAAATCATTTCTGAACCATAAACCATAACTTGAAAGAAAACAATGTTGCTGACTCGGTTTTTTCAACGTTCCGTAGAGTATATAGACGCTAGACATAGTTTAAAGAAAAAAAACAAAGCATAAGGAATTAAAAAATTTAAAAAACACTTTATTGGGTAATAACGACATAAAATGATTTGAACATGAAAAAACAAAACTGATTCAAATAATTGCTTCATTGCGCAGTGGAAATAAACATCTTAATTGATAGCTTAACTCTTTATCATAACATATATTTTATATTTTACTTCGACAATACTAAGGCAGCATGGAGCATTAATTGTGGCAGGGTTCGACAACTTGAAGGATGTATATCCTTTTTAACAGTTTTTGTCGCGGATCCAAAGCCAGTGATTTTACTATAGATTCTTACTCCTCAATTCTTCATTCGTTTGCGATACGTGCCGAAGAGTAACTAATTAGAGAAGAGTAAACAATTTTATCCTGTTTTTCTAATTTCTTCAACGGCTTGCAAAAAGTGTAGCACGTATATCTCTCACAAATATTATTTTCTTCTCTGTTCGTTATTTCGTCATGAAAAAAATCTATATCTTCTTGACGGTCAAATAGAAAAATTTGAAAGTAGGAGTGTTCAGTGGGGTGATAACGTATGAAGGAATTCTCAAATTATAAATACTTGTCCTGCTTCTCTGCAGGCCTGAATTCACAAGTATCTTTGCTATTATCTACTGTATTAAACTTACGGACAGGGCTTTCATTGCATTCAAAGTTTGGTAAGGCTCGTTCAAATCAATCGGAGAGTTATAAGGCATGTGAGTTTGTGAGAAAGTGTGAAGCAAGATGAACAGGAGAAAAAAACAGAGAATCGATAGAAACGAATGTGAGACAACTGAACGAAGCCAAGTCGGTTCGACTCTTCATTTGCTGTGTCTAAGCACATCGTATCCTGTGGGGCGGTGGCTCCCAAACTTTTCCAGCTTGTTACCCAATTTGACAGGCTACGTTAAGCATGTTATTGTTCTTGAAAAATGTGTTCAACTCTTATGTTTATGGGTATATTAAGACTCTAGCAACATTTTATTTCATGTTATTGTTATCGACTTTGGGCATCTTTAATGAATGTTGGGAAAAGTGTCTACATCTTTGGGATGGATTGAGTTGCATGCTTAGTGCTGGTTGTGGAATTCTTGGGTTCATGGTTGGAAGTGCCGGTCAAGTATCGTTTACAACATTCTAGTGATTCCTTTCTTGTTTTCATCCCAAGCACAGCCGAGAGCCCCTTCACCCCGAGATAAGTTGTTGGGAATGATACCAACAGTTTCAAGGCTCTCTTGGGCGAATTCAGCAAGTCAGCTAGTCGTGAAATCGGAAATAAATCTACATGTAAGCTTCATTCACTGAGTCATCAAGGTTACTGAGTGACATAGTTTCGTAAAGCAAACCCGGCAAAATACTATTGTATTGCCTCACACGTGAAGACTTTTCTTTCCAAATACTATATATTAGTTTTTGGATGTCCATTGTTACTCGGTTTACCTGCAATACCTTATTATTATAAGTTAACACGTTTCCTGAGAAGGAACCCGCCTGTGGTCACTATGGGGATTTCCATTGTGCTATTGCTTGATTTTCACTGTTCATTGCTCGACCTCAATTTTCTTATGTACCCAATGAAAACCAATGGTGGCACGAAGCAATGGAAGCATTTTGTTCATATTATTTCCGAATGATTTTGAGTGATTTTAGTTTTTAACTTTTTGGTCCACTGGTAACTTTAGAAAGTGGAAACCTTTAGTCAAACTTCAAGACGCATTTTGACTGCATTGATTACTATCTTAAATTTGTTAACTACTTATGTAAGTTTTCCTGCATGTTTTTTGTGATCTTCCACTACAGGCCCACAAAAATAAGCCAATTTCAATAACTTTTTGCGTTGGATTATTTTCTTTGAGCCTCAGTTTATCTTCCTTCTTCATGGGCGGAGTCATTTCTCACAACCTGCTCTGAGTATTCAAGAGCGGTCCAGTTTTTACTTCTTGAACATTCACCCTATTTATTTTTTCTTTGCTTAGGTTAACATACCAGTAAGTTAGCATGTGATTACTGTAACGGTGTACACAAAATTATTGGAGGATAGTGAAAGACTTCTCAGCAAACCGGTGTCACAAGTCTGAAGAGAATAGCCGCTGCCCTAATTTTATTCTACATTCTGTTATTGATGTTCGTCCGTTTTTGATTGTTGAGTATATGCAATAAATGCAACAGATAAAAATTATGAATGAATGGCATGTTATTCAATTTGTAGTTGACTTTTTATTCGCGTTTGTTCTCTCACACTTCATGAAGAAAAATAATTCTGATATCCTAACGCTGATTACTAAATATTAATTAATACCTCCATGTGAGCACTTAGGAAACTATCATTCAATACGCAACTAACTGAACCTATCAAAAATGAAACTTCCGAATCTATCTTTTGTCAACCGTTCAAAACGATAGTTACAGAAAACCACACCGGATAAATAGTCATGTACACGGTTGGCTCAAAATAATACAGCGGCTTTTGAACGACAGCGGTGAAAAGTGAAATTGTTGACTCGATGATGCGTGTATTAAAATCTCTCACTACTGTCCTACCACGTTGTAGTCTGTGCCAAAATGACTTTCGTGTGCTGTTGAAGAAGTACTCTATATACAATGTCAGCATTTACTGCGAGCGTTCGTCTCTACCCGCCAGCGTTAAATCTACTCTTGAATTGATTACACGAAGTTATGGTAGCAAAATTTCTCGCGAGTGAAGCATTGATTCCATACATACCTAAATAACAAACCAGTTCATGTTATCGCAAAACGACACATCACTTTGACCTCGCTGTCAATCAGGTTCATCGCTGATTAGTTGTAAATTATTTAATCTTTCGTATGAATAAAATCACTGAAAAAAACTGCACCGAATCATGAAAAACAATCTGGCCATAAGTTTAAGACTCAAAGCGTTGTTATTCTTACCACAATTTAATTACATAAATAAAATTACATTTTTAATACATAATTAATCATTAGCACAGAGCTGTTGCACACTTCAGTGTTCCATTTGTCGAGTCTGGAGCTCCGAGCGTGTCTATGAATAATTTTGTTCTTTACGGTGTTGAAAGACACTATCCTCGTGGGTGATTCTCTATTTACTGTTTCTTCTAGATTTGGTGCCGCGAATCGTTCACAATGTTCAAATTAGTGTTTTGAATACATCTAGGTGTAGGCTTCTTTCCTCTAACATATATTTATATTCAATTTCGCGATCATTGTTCCCTATAAGTTTGTTCAATTTCATTTTAATTTTACCATATAAATTACTTTTCATTCAGTGGTAGTCAAATTCTAATCTAAATTTAATTTCCCGTTATATATCGATCTATGGGTTGAGTTAAACGTGTGAGAAAGTTACCTTGTTTATTTTGTCACTTTATTGAGGACTGTAAAATGTATTAACGTGAGGCGTCGTTATTATTTTGTTTCGTATTGAACAGCTTCCCATGCGTGAAATGAGACTACCAAGTCTCCGAATAGCGTAGTCCACGCGTCGAGCTTAGTGTATGGAGTAATATTGTGTTTCAACAGATGATATTTCATATGAGGTAAAAGAATGAAACTGAACAAAATTCATTCTCAAATAAATAAAGGATAATAGAATTTTCAGGAATGATTTCGGAGGCTGTAGAATGCCCAAATAGGAAACAACATTGCTGAATCTGTTATTCAAAACAACCGCAGAGTTTAAGAATATTATACATAATTTAAATATAGAAACGAAGCCAAAAAGTAAAATTACTTTAAACAGCCATTTCATTGTTTACAAGGAACAGAAAATGGCTAAAGAGAGAAAAAAATCAATGCTGTTTCAAAGAATTTTCAACTGTGAATATTGAAAGACTTCTTTCATGTGTATTTTCGAATAATTTTGAGTAAATGTTGATGTTAGCTGTTTGGTTCACTGGTTAACTTTTGAATATGTAAAAGTTTTGCACCAATTTCAGAACTCATTTTGACCGCACTGGTCCCTAGTTATGGTCGTTAACTAATAAATAATGTACGATTTCACAACTGCACGTATCTATTGCATCTGCTTCACAGAAATACCTGCTCCCGCTCTTGAGGTTCGAGAACGGTCCTGCGTATGATTACTGTAACTTAACAGCGTGTGATTACTGTAATGTAACAGCGTGTGATTAATATTACAGCGTGTGATTACTGTAACGTAACAGAGTGTGATTACTATTACAGTGTGTGATTACTGTAACGTAACAGCGTGTGATTACTGTAAAGTAACAGCGTGTGATTACTATTACAGCGTGTGATTACTATTACAGCGCGTGATTGCTGTAATGTAACAGCGTGTGATTAATATTACAGCGTGTGATTACTGTAACGTAACAGAGTGTGATTAATATTACAGCGTGTGATTACTGTAACGTAACAGCGTGTGAATACCATTACAGCGTGTGCTTACTGTAACGTAACAGCGTGCGATTACTATTACAGCGTGTGATTACTGTAACGTAACAGCGTCTGATTACTATTACAGTGTGTGATTACTGTAACGTAACAGCGTGTGATTACTATTACAGCGTGTGATTACTGTAACGGTGTACATAAAATTACCAGATGAGAGTGAATGACTTCTCAGCAAACCGATGTCGCAAGTTTGAAGAGAATAGCCGCCGTCTTAGTTCTAGCGTATATTCTTATATTTATGTTTTTCCATTTTTGATTGTCGAGTGTGTGCAATGAATGTAATGGAAACCGATTGCAAATGTATAACACATGAATAAAATTTATTAATGACATGTATTTTTTTTGTTTTGCTCCATCAAATTCCATCGAGAAAAGTAGTTCCACTGATGCCGTATGGACCATGAAAAAGTAAATCTAAATTAAAATTTTAAGAACTTGACAGTGAATGAAGATAATTTAAGTCATATTACAAATCATTACGAACAATTCTTTGAAAGGAGGATGATGACAGTTCTGTTTCATTTCTTCTTAGATATCTTTGGATTTTTAGTTATTACTTGACGAACATGTTCGATGTTTTCGTTCGTTCTTACACTTTGCAATTGTCCTGAATTTCCGTTGTTCCTATTTAAAATCGCACCATGTTTTCTAAATTTATTAACAGTTTGTATGACAGTCTTTTTAGTTGGAGAGATTCTTTGAGGAAATCACTGTTCGTATTAATTTCGAACTTCCGTCAAATTCTTTCTTCCTGCGTAGACGTTGCTAGTGAAAATGCATTGTTCCTTTGTAAGTTGTACAACGATGGGCTTAGTCACTCAAAAATTAACATTTGCAGGTAAATTGTCAGACGATTTAGACCTCATTTGTACTCAAACCTAAAGCTTTGTATTCAGGATACATATTTTTGTGCGTAATGCGGCACATGAAACTGAAATATCTTAATCTAAAGGTATTTAAAGGTACGGTTGGGTTTTCTTTTTTTTGATCCATACGGTATATATTTATTTCATAATCCAAATTAAGATAACTCGTTTTCTGGTTCAACTGAGTAACGTATTATGTGGAGGTAATCATTTTCTAATTCTTTAGAGAGGAGAAAAAATAATCATTTCCGGTTTTGCACAAGCTCCTAGGAAAGATAGGAACTGACTGGAACATGATGAGCAAAGGGGATGCTCATCATGCAAAGGGGACTGACTGGAACATGCTAACAGATGCTCATATGTACAGCACAGCTAAATTGCCCCAGTGAACAACACCGTTGTAGTCGAAAAATTCTAACGAACATGCGTTTCTTCATTCTAGAAAATGATTCTGCCGGTATAAATTTTAAACGTCTGTGAATGAATCAAATTACATATGAGCACAATTTTTCAACCCTATACCTAAATTAGACTATGGCGTACAAGCCCAAATGTTATTCTGAAATTATATCATCCTCACTTCTCAGAAAAGACGAAACTTTATCAATTAGTGAAGACGGGTTTTTAACATCACAAAATGCAATAAACTTGCTAACCAACTTTAGTGTCAGGTTCACATTGTAACAACGACGCATTTGCTGTCTAAGTTTGGTGACAAGATTGAATAGAAATACTGCATGTGGCAACTTGTTTTGGTTGAGGAAATGATTGAGCGTTGTTCTAAGAACTGCGTTGAGGTTGGTGATTTTGCTCATAAAATTCTAATTTCTAAGTTATCCATAATCTATTGAAGAAATAAACCATGGTTTTATTTCAATTGTTGGACTTACTTCGATGACTTCAAGAGATATTTCAGCCACTGCGCTGTCCCGGCATCTGAGTCTGGGAAATGCCAGCACCGCGGCTCCCAACCCAACTGAAGCATCCGATCCCCAGCTTCTGTTGGGAGGCTTCTGGTGCAGCCAATGCCGGGAGAATGCACGTACATCAGAAGTGAAATTACTCGATAATGTGTGTGGCAACGCAAGTTATTAAAGAAGTTTAGGTGATCATTATTAACCAACGAAATTTGGTAGCGTCATTTATCATACGCATCAAACCATCGTCAGGTTGAGTTTTTGAAGAGTAGTATTAGATACGTTTCAGTAAATTCGATGTTACATTTATGCACTTATCAAAGTTAATCACTCATGAATCCCACAACAATCAACGACAATTCACATTCTGCTATGTCGCTTCAGATGGAATACGCTCATTTTTTTCCTAGTTTATTTTTTATGTGGGAAAACTTACTGTGTTTACAAAAATGTTCAACCAACTTACAAATCGAGCAGCTGCTCGGGAGAGACGCACGCAGATAAAGGTTAAAATATGTCTTGACGGCAATGAGTTTGGCTGCAAAACGATCATCATTATGAAAAATCGCCTAGAAAAATCGCTGTATGATTAGTAAATTTCACATCTTGTGTCAAAGAAGGACGGGGGAAATAACTCTCTCTCACCTACACACCCCAAATCCTGCCCCATCCCAAATCTCGTCCCACCTCATTTCCTGCCTAATTCCCGATTGTTGTCAACCGGTCTCCGCCACCCTGTATCTACGAGTATAGCAATAGTAAGCAAGTCCGAATAGCTGATTTGTTCTTTTGACGAACAATCAAGTAGGATGATGGGTTGTCCGAAATTATTTATACGCGAACAGAAATTAGTTGCAAGATATTGTACATTTCTTCAGCGTAGAAGATGCGATAGATCATTATTATTATTATCATCTTCATTATTATTGATATTTTATTTGTTAGTTTTAACCTCTTTGCCTGATTAACCAAAAATCGTAGCTCTTGCTTTGAAACTTCAAAGCGATCTGAAAAAGCGCACAGGAGAAACCATCAACAATAGGCTGTAAAAACGTGAAATTCATAGACTACATGTGCTCCCACGCACAATAACTGTTGTACAGAAACAGCAAGATTGAAAGGAAGTGTTAAAATTATGAGGAAACCATAGCTAAGAAATAGAACTGAGCGAATCAAAGGGGGCTTGTAAGGTGGTATCCCTTGAAGATGCCAGCCCCGGAAGCGCAAGACCTAACCTAATCTAACCTGATCTAACAAACCCAAGGTTCTTTCCAATTGTGTGGTCCCTGAGGTTAAAAGGTTATAGGTTAACATCGGCATCTTTGGGATGCTTTATTTCCAATCAAGCCTGATACATATGATCTAAGCATTGGTTTTTCAAATGTCTTATAACTAACCCTATATATAGGACACCATGATGGTTCCCCCGTAAAGCCGGTACCCATTTCCGACACCTGGGTTGAGTGGGGTATTGTGCTTGAGCTTTCCCTTATACCCAAGGGGGAAAATCTCCGCGCCAGCGCCGGGAAACGAACCCGCGACTCCAACATACGAGCCCAATCCCTAAACCACTGTACCACGGAGAGCACCGTGAAAGTTTCACTTTCATATATCTCTTTTTACGCATTAATAATCATGCTCTGAAAAATAGTATTTATTTCATATGTGTTCTGTTTGTTCTCAATTGTTGATTTTGCTTTTATTCATGTGCTTGCTTTCCAGGTGAACTTCAAATTATAGATTTCTAATTCCTACAAATCATTCAAAACTTTTTAAAGTGGAAAAATTTAAATTCATAAAGAGACTGTATAATTTTCAGTATATATGAACTGAGTTTATTTCAAAAGAAGGGGAAACTGTCTCGAATAATCTGGTCAAAAACATCATGCATGTCATTAAAAATTTAAGGGGACCCAACGTTTTTTTTCAAGAAACTTCAAAAATTAATAAAAAATACTTCAGGAGCGAAATAAGCTCGAAGGGATTCACAACATGTTTAGAACATTCGAATGGACGTTCAGAGCAAATTTGAAAAAATTCAGGGCTGTGAACGTCCATTCGAATGTTCTAAACATGTTGTGAATCCCTTCGAGCTTATTTCGCTCCTGAGGCATTTTTTATTAATTTTTTAAGCTTCAAGAGAAAAAACCGTTCGGTCTCCTTAATTCAAAATGAGACCCCTTCACGAGTCTGGGAACCAATCTCTATTTAAGAAATATGTTGTTGGTTACGACGAAAAATCATGCTTGTTGAATTGAAGCGGTTTTTCTGATACCTAAGGCCTGATTTTCCGAGCACGTTATACAAAATTTAAAAGTTTGAAATTAAAGAAGCCATGAATTTGTAGTCATGGTAAAGTTTAAACCGTTGATGGGTATATGAATTATTTGTCACAGCTGACGTTGTACAATGATCGCGGATGAATACTTCGATAGATACCTTATTTCATGAAAGTTTTCCCTAACTTATTCCTCACGTTCTTTTGGAATAAACTCAGTTCATATATACTGAAAATTATACAGTCTCTTTATGAATTTGAATTTTTCCACTTTAAAAAGTTTTGAATGATTTGTAAGAATTAGAAATCTATAATTTGAAGTTCACCTGGAAAGCAAGCACATGAATAAAAGCAAAATCAACAATTGAGAACAAACAGGACACATTTGAAATAATTACCATTTTTCAGAGCATGATTATTATTGCGTAAAAAGAGATATATGAAAGTGAAACTTCAAGCATTTTCGATAAAAAACAAGCCTTCTGTTACAACGGAAGTTTTCACAGTGATGAGCTTATTTTAGCCCAGGTAAAAAATTTATGTTCCAGCGATGAAACTCGAATCCTCTTAAAGTTACACTTAGACGAAATTCTAACAGCTGGGATTTTCAGCCACGGCTGACCACTGATCGACATCGGCCATAGATGCGAGACGGACGCCCCATGACAATAAGAGTTGGACTCACACAGCAAGGCATAGCTGCTTCTTACAAGAACCCCAGAACTCATACACTTTGTGGTTTCCCCGCACATACACTTCAAAAAGAGTTGATATTATTTCGATTGCTGCTCTTCACCACATGTTGTTGTAAAACATGTACATGTATGAGTGAATCGGTAGACAATTGAATTGAGTGGCTACAGTAGAATATGGCTAAAAAAAAAGACCCACGCTCTATGAAAATGAATTAGGAAAGCATTCATTTGAAGCCCGTGTTGCAAATTAATGCCTGCATGACGCATTGAATTAATATAAATTACCGCACGTGTCCTGTATTGTGGTAAAATTATGTGGTAATTTGGTGGTTTCTCAACTTATACTCACCTGTAAAATACCAGCTCGTTCATTGAACTCCTGATGTGTTTGAGTAAACGATGAATATCATCCGGAGAATACTTTTTCATTTATTTCAGATTTTTAAACAGTCCACATTCTCGCTTCTATTTTTGGAGGAGTTCAGCAAAATACTTGGCAAAAGCGACTATTTAATACTATCGGATTTGAACGGTAATGTAATTCGTACTTAACTTAGAACTATATTAATCAAATGCACAGTCTATACTGTAAAATTTGAAGTTCTCTTCGTGATATTTGAAGCCTAGCAAAATCAAGGGAAGTAAAAAATATCTTAAAAGAAAAAATAGAAGAATCATTATGACACGATAAAATATCACGCTCTAAATAAAGTAAATCTTAGCATAAAACAACACAAATATATATAAGTAAAGCAAAATTCCACATCGGAGTCGCATTTACCAGATCCACAGTTGGTAGTGAGCAATAAAACCGTTAATGATTCTACCAAGAAATACTACATGAATTTACCGTAAATCTTATTGACGGAAAGTGGAAGAAATGCAGTGCAATAGAAAATGATGCAATCGTTGAATAGTTATACAAAAACAGCGAAATCAAGAAGCAGTTTCACCGATGAACATGAAAAAATTTAAAAGATTTTGTTAATAATCCATTGAACCTAAATAAATCAATAATACGGACATGAACACACTAAAAGCACTTAGACTCATGCAAGCTGGACGTTCCTAGCAAACACGACACAATATTTGGGGTCACGTCTACAATCTCTCCAAACGAACTTCGTGCATCTTATAAGTAAGAAGATGCTTCCTATTTTGTGCATATAAGGTCAGGCTACGGTATTCGATCTCACTCTGAGTTGTGATGCTATGAGCCAATTCTAAAGCAATGTCAATAATGACTCGGTTTGATAGGCCTTGACGCTTCATTTGAGGTCGGCTGGAAAGTGAAGTTTACAAACTTTATCTATTAACAGCGAGTGAATGGCCGTGCGATCTTGGTCAAGTTCACGAAAAAGCTTACAAATGTTGTAAACTGGCTACTACTGACGATACTATGTATGTACTAGTGCAGGAATGGCTCAGTTATTTGAGTTGTCGTAATCTAAATAAAATGCGTAAGTCAGTGAAAATAGTAAGTGAAAGGATCCAGATTTTGTTTTCATTTTTATCAGTTAACTATTAATTATGCAAGAGATAAAACCATTAAGGAATAGATAATTACAACAACAAGTTTGTCCCCAGATGGGGGGGACTGCTCTCGCTGTGTTTCTCTCTCTCAGCAAAAAGCTCAGATGCCAGAATAAAATACATCGCAAGAGTTTCTGCAAGAAAATCTGAGACAGAAATCGAGTGCATGGACATGCCAATACATTGAGAAGCATTCGAAGAGTGCAAATGTTGGCAGACGCATCGCAGGGGCGGGTGAACAGGCTGGCACAGACTACGTCGTGCGAGCGATAAGGGCCAAAACGTTTTTAAGCTTCAGAAAGTAGGATGTAAACAGTGAAAGAACTCGGCAGAATCAGCAACAACGCGAGTCAAATGCGAAGCGTAAAGTGAAATTGTTGTGTTGTTCTTCAAATGAGTTGAGAAAGGGGATTTTCCAAAGACTAGGCAGGAAATATGCGGACAAGTGTCAATTTTTGTATGCAGAAGATTCACCCCGCACACGGTACTAATAACGAACAGTGTTTCTTTGATAGAGGGTGGTTGTAAAATCCTTCTATTTTATGTTGCGCAGTGTTCATCTTTTTGTCTTAGGTATCGATATTATCATTGACTTTTATTATGTAGTGCGCAACCTGACCGTTTTATACTCGCGTGCTTATTTCAAATACCTTAAATAAACAGAGAAATATTTTGGTAGTCGTTATTTTCCCTTGTAGAACAGGTAAATGCAAAGTAGGTAGAGTGGTGTTCAATTCTTATTTCTATCTCAATCAGTTTTTTACGGGATACCTTACATTTCTAAATTTTAAACTTCCTTCTCTTTTTCTATCGAAGGTTTAATGAAATCCCCTATTCGCCACCCTGTGCTCTTCTTGCTTCGGTAAGGAGGGCGCTTAGGGAGCCTTGACAATCGTTTCAGAGGAAAAAGGTCCAGAAAACCTCAACCACCGAGATAGCTTATCAAATCAGCAGCTGATGCAGTTATCATGATAAAGGCAATTATCTTGAAGGCCATCGGAGGAACTGGCACGCAGTTATGTGCTTTCCATGGTGGTATTAAGGGGTACAACAGCAGTGAGGGGAAAAATGCTAAAATAACCAGGGTTTCAAAAAACATTCAACGTCTTGTAAAATTTCCAAATTTCTAGATGCGTGTAAATTACACTTGAATATGTATCAATGTTTAGTCATTAATATTGATGATAGGTACCATTATTCTTTATCTGCACTGATGCAACTGATGTGCAGATATGTTTCACCAAGCTTGAATGTTCTGTCACTCTTTTGATAACTTAGAGCTGATAGGTTAAATTTTAGAGCAGTTAAGGATAGAAAATTTCAATTTCGATTCCAGGCTACTGACATGGACTCTACATCAATATTTAAATTGATTATATTTTCATCAATAACATTGTAAACTCGAGGAGTAACGTTTAAGAACAAAAATATTGATCGTCACGAATACTTAAAAGTATTCATTTTATTGATGATTACAAGATTACAATGAGTATAAAGCCACCAAATTTGCAAAAAAAATTGGAAAAAAGGGAGATTTTGGAAAAAAAAAATCTTGCGCAGCAATCGTAATTGACGTAATTTTTTATAGCTTACACCTGTCTTAAGAAAAGGAGAAGACATATCTGATCATATTCTATCCAGTACCATCAGTAGAATTTACTGACGTTCATCTATAGAAAATAATAATTTATGAATAGTCTTACAATCTATATTTCCTTGCTTGTAAGTTTTTGTTATTGAAGAAATTTTTCCTGAAATTTTTTTTAGAAATACATTACAAGCATCTTTCCTTTCTTTTGAGAGTGTGAGTAAATATTGGTCGTATCATCATTGCGATTGTTTTCCCATCTCACAGCACCCCATTTTTCATACTTATTGGTTGAAAACACGCACTTAACGTGAAAATTAACAGAACTTAGCACAGGAAATGGAGCATTTCATTCCAATGTCCCTCTATTGAGAAGGTTCGATGGAGGGTAACCTTTGATTACTATTATGAATTATTTATCAAGAGTGTATTTGATACGCACGGAAAATTTGATTTTTACCAGTTTTTTATTCACAGGAAACGAAGGAGGACATTTGAGACATGGCCTTGGTTCAAATCGAATGCAAAATATGCTTTGAAGATTATGATGAACAAATCCATAGACCACTCAGCCTAAATTGCGGTCACACTTTTTGTGAATTGTGCATACGAAATTTGGGACGTGGTAACAAAAAAATCTGCCCAATTTGTAAAAAAATTACAAACAAACCAACTGACAAGCTGCCTGTCATATTTGCCCTCATTCCCTCTCAGGAAAGTCAAACTGCGAGCACAAATCTCATTGATGTTGTCGGTGACAGATGCAACGACCACGGATGTGTTCTCAACCGCTTTTGTGCGGAATGTGGGGAGATGGTGTGCAGAAAATGTGTCAAAAACTCTCACGCCACGCACCGTTATGAATTTATGGATGATATTCTTCGCAAGGACCCTGATGCAGTTACTCTCACTAGAGAGTTGGAGAATAAAATCGAAGCCAATATTGATGGTCTTTCAATATCAATGTCAGTGCCAATTGAAATATGTAAATTAATTGAAGAAATATCAAAATGCATAAAAGCCTTTGAAGTTTGGAAAGATAAACTAAGCTCTCAGAAGAAACTTGCAGTGCAGCGTCTGAAGGATTGGAATAATGCAAAAAATAAATCTACGAAAGAGAAGTATAAAATTTTCAAAGACTTATGTCATCAGTGGAAAGGAGTTATTCCCCCACCCTGCCCTGACGTAGAACTTACATCACTAACTGAGAAACTAGAAGAACTCAACAAATGTGCCGCACATTTACAGGTCAGTGCAAATCTTGAAGCCATCAAAACTTTCGTAAATAGATATTAATTAAAACAAAGGAAAATTTTTATTTATTCTTTCCTTCTAACTATTCCTTGTACGTATCTGTGAGCTGATTTTTATAAAACAAATAATACATTACACAGACCATAGATATACTGACCCAAGAATTCACGTACGTACCTTCAATTTTGATCATTTAATATAATGTACCCCCACCTAATTGTTATAATATCCTGATGATGTATAAAAATGATGAACATCAATCATCCTTTTGATCAATAATTGATTTTGAAGCCTTCGGTATAAAAGTGAAAGATTAAACAATTAGTAGAGTAACGTCATACGTACGCGAAACTCTTCTGTGCATGAGAAAATATGACACAAATTGCTAAAATTTCGCATAGTAAATGTGATTTGGAAAACTGTTCTTTAGTCTGACAAAATCAAAATTGCATTGTTTGGATAAGATATTCTTTTCTTTATGTGTGAGGACGGAAGGAAGAGCTCATGCATTCCAAAATACCCCACCATTTCTGTACCTCAGTGGTGAAAACATAATGGTCTGCATTGCTTCATCTATCACGGAACTGGTGCACACCACATTATCGGAGGGAAGATATATGGTACTTAGCACTGCCACATTTTAAAGAAAAATCTCACCCGTTGTGTAAAGCGTTTATCAAATATTGCTAAGGGACGTTCCTGAAAGATGACGATACTAAGCATTCTGAAAATTTCACCCGATAATGATTAAAATAAGAAAAAAACAATACTCTCCCGTAGCTAGGAAGAAAAATTATATTGAAAATTGTGTTAATATATCTGAAAACTGGTGAACGCCTAATTTTATCACTAAGAAATCATCTCCAAGTGGCGAGAAAAAGCAAAGGTATCACACCTTAACATTAAAATTGAATTATTTGACTGCATACTTGTGTTATGTCTCATTCACATTTTCTCACATAGACCAAGACGTTGCCTGTCAAGAAAACAATGCAATAGGAAAGTTAAATAGGATTTGAAACGTAATCAAAGTTGGCACTAGTGTCACGAGACTTAGTCCTGCCCCTCACTAATTTGTATTAATGAGGAAACCGGATACTCGTAATGAAACATTGACATCCCTCCACGAATAATGAAATTCATAAAGAAAACACATACGATAATACCTTCAATGAAACACAATGGACATATGAAATTCGCCCACCAAGGTAATTACGAGTGATTACAAAACATATGTTAGGTTCTCACCGATGCGAAGGGACCCACTTACACAGCGCGTTTTTCTGGGCGCATCTGCCTCGTCGAGGGGTGCTGCTTGCGTAGGTGGGTATTTCATACGCAGAATATAGTTGCATAATTTTTTTGACTACGTAAGGACATCCTATTACACATTTGTGAGGCGATCATACATTACACATATCCCAAGGTATTGGGCCTCTACGACTATCTCAATTACCACACCCTATCACAAGCACATTAACGAGATTTCATAATATTGTGAATTACACGAGTGCTATCCCGACGATTTGGCCGGCCAAAGCTCCCTCTAACGTTACCTACTCACAGAACCATGACAAAAATTGCATCTATCCTGAATTACGTTTTCCAACAGCACAGGACCTGAGACATGAGCATGCCTCATTTTATAAGCACATTCACACTGTTATAAGTCCCGGTTCTCTGGATATCATCAGTTCATGAAATATGCTTTTAACGACCGCTTACGGATCATTCCGCCCCTGAATCTTCGCACGTCAACCCTTCCATTCAAGGAAGAGTTCGATCCGCCCTGCCTGCAAAAGCCAATTTATCACCTCGTAACTTTTAATCGCACAAATTATGCTCGTTCAAAATACTTAATTTTTTACTTTTACACTTATTTCAAAAGCATTTCTTCCAATGACATACTATATCTCTCACCCTCTCAATCGACGTTTGATCCCTGTTTTTTCGACCACCGTTGTCTCGTACGAAACTTCTTTTCTGTGCAATAGATTGAGAAAATATAAATTATCAGTACGAAAACATTAACAAGTATACTGTTGTATATAAACACATTTCAATGCTACTTCCACGCATTATTTTCAGTCAACACTTGGTTAAAACGCACTTTCTCAACGCTTCTCTGCGTAAGATTGAACTTATCCTATGAGCTACATCTAAGTGTGCTTGAGGGCTGCCCTCTACTTTTCCATGCGACCAATCGTGATTCTCCGAATCTCCAGAAGTGTACGCCTACCCCTTTTCTATAGAGTGCTGTATAATCCGCCTTCTTTCGAGTCCGCCCTCAAATATCTCTCTACAAGTTCGACATCCAATCTTTTCTTGTGCGCCAATTGTTATAATATCCTTCAGAACCTGGGAAAAACAAAATCTTCACGTTCAAGTGTCGGCAATTTATCACTGTCGCCCTCTGTGGTTTGGCGTCAACCCGCTCTGCCCGCAACGTTGGCTTTCTTACCCAGGTCTCTCTAAAAATCCCTTGCAAATCAAAACATGTTTCCCACCACTTCAAAACACGACCGATGGGTTAGTAGTAAATTTTCGCCGCATGTGGTTGACGCGTATACCAAAAACAACGACTCTCTTGTTCAGACTTCCCCAAGTCGCTTACCCACAAAATTCTTACATTTATTACACAACACATCGCTCACACAATACACCCAGACACATGTCCAACAACAACCCCTCAGGCATACTCATGTTGAAGCAACACGCCTGTACTGTTGGAATTCGCAATTTTCTATGTGAACTAACATACAAACGAATCTTCATAACTTGCTACAGATACATACCAAAAAGAATCAAAAGACGAAGAACTGCACGATTTAGCAAGAAACTTTTTAGTCATAAAAACACAACCTAGTGGAATATTCTCAAAAATTCACAAAATTAAAATGTTTCCTAACACTTGGACCCAACGTTTTCTGTGTCATGCATACCTGCAATCTTCCAACCAGAAAGAATTTCAGAGTCTGGTATGTTATGCGCAATTGTGATTATATACAATGCCTGCAAGATCAATTTTTATTTCACGGAGTATCGTGCATGCGAAGCCAACTGTCCAAGGCCTAAGCTCATGAGTATTATTGAATAATTTAAAATTGCGCTGTTCCTCCGAACATTTCCTACAAGTTTACAATGCAAAGTAACTTATGTTAGCGTAAATGATTTCTGCAGCAAAAATGTTTATACACGTTGAATTGTGAACGAATGACAGTAATCAATATATAATACTGCCGTTTTTCTTCCTTATTTTGCAGGAGTTCATGCAAAAACCTGAAAATGCATCAGAAAGAAAAGGATTTTCAAATGCGTCAGAAGATTTCCTTAACGGAGGTGATTGGAGGGTAAAAAGTGACGCGCATTCACAAGCCGCCATCTCAAGTGTGCGCGCGGGTAAAATACCGAGTGCACTTGTGATTGTCTCTCGGCCGAGGGCACCGATACAGAATTTGCCTGAAGTTCTGAATTTTCTCGGCTCTGCGTGTGCTGATCGTATTATATCAGTCAAGCCATTGGACACCTTCTGGGCACCGTCACGTACGACTGACTCTGGACACTTCCAAGCATTCATCGAAAAGTTTGGGTAAGGAGTCATTTAAAATCTTGAAAACCCAGTGTTATAATCACAGGAAAGATGAACCCCAGAAATTTTTTTATTTAGTGTTTGAAACTGTTTATGGTCGATCATATTCGGTTCTTTAGTATGTTTTCAAGAATCTAACCTTTTTTATGAAATAAAGAATCAATGTCTATACTGTACTTTCAAATTGAGGTTGAACTGAAATAGGGCTTTTGCGCACAATGCTTTGTTTAATCCAAATTTTCATTTAGCCGTACAATATGGGAGTTTTATGGCTCCCCTGCCGAGGTGGTTACGCTCTGTCGAGTCAATCCAGAACTCGGATTCGTAGGGGTCCGTCTTGCATCTATGGCCGACGTCAACCAGTGTTCAACTCTGCCTAAAAAGCCAAATAGTAAGTATTTTCATCGTTAGATTTGTCAGAAGTCACGAATCCACTTGGTGAAAGTTCTATTTCACTTAATTGAAGTACGTTCACCAAGTATAAAAGCAAATTTCTTACTGAACGCGAACATACATCAATACAAGAAAAAAATAAGAATAAGAACGCGAACATACATCAATATACTTATTACATTTTATCGTTAAACTTGTATGTTCACTATGGGCACTTATTCCCGTCATTTCTTTAAACACGCATGTCACCACTAACACACCTGTGCTTATTCGTACTTCACTTCACGGCCTTGTCGGTAGTACTGCCTTCCCTCACACGCTAGGTCTTTCTTGTGGTTCTGTTCTTTTTTCCACACCCTTTTTGAAGGAACCAATGATGTTAGAGGTGTTCGTTCAGCTCCACCTTATTCATACGCAAAGTGAACACTATTGGCTGCTCTGATGCTTGAATTCCCTCCTCTTAAGTGTTCCCAGCCTCAAGTCTAATTCGAAAGTTTTTCGACAATATATCCTCTCGGCTTATTTTTGTAACAAATTTGTGCCCCGCGGTACGAGGTTCGCTTATCGGGTTCCTAAACACACGGCCAGCGTCCCACGCACCCTAATCTAACCTTTTGCCCTCGTGTTCTTTCGGTCCTCAGAATGCCAGCCTTCTCACCGCTAAAACAACACACAGCTTCCTAGGTTTCTAAAATTAAGTATTCCTGGAAAAATACTATGGAAGGACAAAATTCACTGGTTAAGTTTTAGATCCATTTGTATCATTAACAGGGGGAAAATACTATCCCATTAATTCCAATATGATTAAAATATCAGGGAAATCGATCGTGGCAGTAACTGCCCTATTGTCCTTGCATTATACATATTTACCCACTGTAAGCTACCACTTCGTCTTTCCAATGTATTGAACCTATAAGTGTAACATTTCTAGACAGAAAATCATTGACTATCCTTGCGTTAGAAAAGGAATCTTACAAAAAGTAAAAATATTTCCCTGGAGTTCCAGCAATTTGGCTTTTATGTTTGTGAGGAGGGATCAATAAGTCAGTTTCTAGTTCCCAATAATTTGTTCAGGTTATGATCCAAATTTTGTGCGGTATTTGTTCAGACCAGCGTTATATAATTGAATCCCTCTGAGAAGGTTACTATTATTCTGCAATCTTAGAATGAGCAAAAAAACACGAAAGTTGATAAATTGTAGTGTTTAAAAATCAGTTTAAAATCCTATACAAGAAAGTTCAGTCCGCCGAGTTTAATGTTTCGCTGTTGAGCCTCCTCGTACAGTGCATTTTTAACCACTTTGCAAGTACTTGATAAATCAATATAAAAGAAATTGTAGCCTATCGTATTTCCGGAAGTGTTGATGAACTGGTGAACAAGAAATTCGAGGAAGTAAGAATATATCAGTTGATGGACGTGTTATAGTCTGAGTATAGAGTTTATATGTTGATATTAGGTGAAATAATTCTGCATATAAGGTTTCAGAAAGAATGAACATGAATCTTACTGAGAACATGTTAAATAGGTATGATGCATTTCAGCAAATAATAATCATTCTACTTAAAGTATAATGATGCTAATGATGTATAATGATGTTAATTGATGTACAAGGTGCACTGAGGTAATTTTATCGAGCACAAAAGCTTTGCCAAAAACAATCGAAAATGTTCATGTAGAATATTATTTACTGAAGCTTTCTCTTTAAATACATTCTGCACGAGATTCATGGATAAAACTATAATAATTTTATCGAAAAAACCTTTGCATAAAAAATGAGAGGGCTTCCGCTGTCGAAGATAGGAAATAAAACATGCATATCTGTTCTCTATTAGTCCTTAATCCTTAGTTTGAACTGGCGCTGTAGGTCGAAACGCAGTCAGGTCATTGAAAAGGCAGTGAAAGGTGAGTTGGCCAACTCCTTCCTTCGTTTGTGCATTGTGTTGCTAAGAGTTAGTGCCGGTTTCTTTAGGTAGAGTGACCGTTTGCATCCATCCTGCTCAGGACTACCAGGAGCTAGCGGTGCACTACTCTATTCTATTCTTCAACCTGATATCAACTTTGTTAGGTAATTGACTGGTGCAGTTATTCTTTCGTATGTTACGCCTTAAATAAGTGCTAAGAAAGTCCGAGAAGGTAATTTGAGCTTCAAGCAACGCTACAACTACGTCGTTAGGGAACGTTGTTACTGGGCTGAAGGTCTCAGGTACGAGTATATGAAAAATTATGGTCAGGTTAAGGTACGTTTGAATATACTGTTATTGAAGAATGCATCAATACGAATTTGATGAAGATAGATTAAGATAATAAGTTAAAATCGAATCGGTTAGGTTCCGGTATCTAAGGTGAAAAAATATCAGTGAATATTTTCCCAGTTTTTCAGGTAATTCTTATTAATGGAAATGAAAATGAAGGCTCTGAATGATTCACAAGTGCTGCTAATAATGGACCTTCGCACTGACTTAAGAACAGTATTTATTGAAATATAACAAGAAAAATTATTCATGATCGATACCTTTCTCAATTGGTGAAATCACGCTTATTCTGATTCCCGTTTGAACTTCAGCCGTTTGCTGCCTCCAAAGTCTACCAGCAGCAGCTGGTGCTCGCATGCTGCAGTTGGGTTGGCAACCTTGGAGCTGGCATTTCCCTGACGCCAAAGCCGGAAGTGTGCCCTGGATGATGTCACTCATGAAGCCAGTGCTGTAAGTTTAGTAGGTGATGACCGTAGATTAGAGAAATTCTAACTAAATGAGAACTGCAGCCTAGAGAACTTCTATGTAGCCAAGGATAAAAGATTAGGAAACTGTTTTCCTGGTGAAGACCATAGAATAAAATTTTTTCATCTAATTCATGTTAGTTTGCATTAACATATTAATTTGCAGAACTAAACAGCTTTGCACTACAGAGATATATTTTGAATTATGTTATCACATGCCAATACGCGTGGAGCTTAGGTTATTTATGACGAGCCGTGGACTGTGTCAAATCGAATGTAGCAGCAATATTCACGAACAACAAATCGTAACTGCTCAGTAGATTTAGCCCATACTAAACGAAAGTAGCTTATATGTCCCGTCAATGACCTGAAAACAGTCACAGAATTCATAATGCAAGTAATTCAACTCCAAACTGAAAAGTGAATTTTAATGCTCCTAATTTTGCCTACATATCTGTTTTTTTACCATATAGGATCTGTCTTCCGCATGCAACATATCTTCCTATCAGTGTGGTCGTGAAATATGAGTCATTATAACCGGAAAAATGTTCATTAAAGATAAAACTCTACAATGTTTGGGAGCACTCTAAAAGGTGTTGATCAGCCGAATTTTTGTAATTTTTGCTTGTTTCTGGAAAGCCTTTTGTTCAGTGAAATACATCTTATCTTGCCAAGCTCATTGGGATGAATGATTTCAAAATTTATTTCCGTGCTTTGATCTAGAATTGGTAGTTACGAGGAAGGTTTTGTTGAGAAAAGTCTTGAGGGAAATCAGAATGTACTGCACGTAGTCCATTACCAATGACAGTTACAGCAAGGTCAACTAGAGATCTCAAATTTAAATGACCCAAAAGTTCCACTCTGAATGAAATTTTAAATGGTGCTTACTAATTTAAGCACAAGTCAGACAACATTGCTGAAGTATCCAGCACTTGGCGCACACAGTTACATTCAACACAGAATTTCAGCAGAAGTGGTCGTGACGCTGTCAATACGGGTCCACTTCTCAGTTGAGCATCATCTGTTTGATGCTGCAGCTACTCAGCCCAAATGTTGCTATGATTTGTCATTTTGTTTTCATTCTTGTTTACTCAAGCAAAGTTCAGCGACCTTTTAAACCCCCAAAATTCTAATTGTAAAATTAGTTCTTATCAGCGACTATACTATTTTCATACGGAATGATGTATAAAAATAAATATTTAATGAATTGCCGCTGAGAAAAGAAAAATTTTCTAGCTTCCTTCAAGAACTGCTGATCATGATGATTTATGGTTGTACTATTATTTGGTCTAAAATGCAAGGCGAAAATCGCTACACGTAAACTCACTTTTCTTGATAATGATCAAATAAAACTGACCGTTTCTGACTAACTGTCCATCATCAGCAAGAAATCTCTGTAAAACGAAACAAAAAGAAGGAAAATTAAAACACTAAAGTAGTATCTATAAAAATCTAAACTTCGAAAAAACACGAACTACGGTAAAAAAAGGTCAAGGAAAAACCGAGCAACTGAATTAGGTGTTGGCAACATGAAGCGGGAAAGCACTTTGGGTGTCATTCAGACCAGGTTCTATTTTGTAAATATGCAATGATTCGAGAAGGCGCAGATCTGTTCTGTAAGAGGTACTGGCTAAGATTTTAAAATCATTTAGGGAGACAGGAACATTGCACTCTTCCGCATGAGATCTAACAGAGTACAGTGGGGGGGACCCAAGAGGAAGACCAGTTCTGCAACTACGCTCAGCATGCTCAAAAACTCTAGTCATCAGGGTACGGCAGGTAGAACCAACGTAACGCGATTCACAACGTGAACAACTATATTGGTACACCAGAGACGAGCACAGTGCACAGTATGTCTTTGAAACGAAAAAGAGAACCAATTGTAAAATTATTCACGAGGATCATTTGAACTTTTAGGTGCGGGAAAAACTTGTTAATAAGGGATTTAACATCCTTGCTTAGCTTCAATGACTGATCCCCAAAATACAGCAACTTCACAAAGAAAGCTTGTTGTGCACAAGATTGAACAGATTGAGAGTTATCATAAATTTTCGACAACAATCTATTGATATGCCTGTCAACAACAGAAGAAGGAAATCCGTTCTTGGCAAAATATCGTCACAAAAAATCGGACTTTTTGGGTAAGCATTGAAAGTTAGAACACACTTTAAACGCTCTATGGACGAGCGTACGGATGCCGCAAACCTTAAAATTGTTTGAACATAAGCTAAAAAAGCTAGTCCTGAGCCCAGAAAAAGTTTTCTTTCGGAAAACTGAGCACTGAAAAGTTTCACCAACTCTCTCTACACAAACATCAAGAAACGATAACCTATCATTGTCTTCGTTTTCCCTAGTAAATGTAATATTGCTATGACGAGAATTTAAATATTGGAGGATGGGGTCAGCATGAGCCTTATCTCTGAACAAAACAAAGGTGTCATCAACATACCGCTTGTAAAATACCGGCCTAAACACAGGAGGACATTCTTTTAACCAGTTTTGTTCATGGTGGCACAAAAATATATTAGCAAACATTGGGCCTAAAGGTAAACCCATGCCCAACCCATCAACTTGCTTATTATATTTACCATTGAAAATGAAAAAAGAATTACAGAATGCTAATTTTAGTAACTTTTCGACAATACTGTGAGAAAGCCCCATAAAAGTTTGACGATTTGCGAATAATTTTGATAAACAAATTTCTATAGTTTCCAGTAAAGGTACATTGGTAAACAAATTTTCCACTTCAAAGGACGCCATGAACAACCCATCAGCATTATTGACACTACTCATACTATCTAAAAATGCTTTAGAGTTGTCTACAGTAAACAATTGGTTGTAAAAGGTTTAAGAATTGGAACAAAAAATTTGGCAGATTAAAACTGGGAGTATTAAAAGAGGCAAAAATCAAATTACCACCCTCACTGTGCTCGTCTCTGGTGTACCAATATAGTTGTTCAAGTTGTGAATCGCGGTACGTTGGTTCTACCTGCCGTACCCAGATGACTAGAGTTTTCGAGCATGCTGGGCGTAGTTGCAGAACTGGTCTTCCTCTTGGGTCCCCCCCACTGTCCTCTGTTAATCCTCATGCTGAAGAGTTCAATGTTCCTGTCTCCCTAAATGATTTCTCCCTAAATGATTTTAATGCCTCTTACAGAACAGATCTGCGCCTTCTTGAATCATAGCACATTTACAAAATGAAACCTGCTCTCCATGACACCCAAAGTGCTTTCCCGCTTCATGTTGCCAACACCTAATTCAGTTGCTCAGTTTTTCCTTTACCTTTTTTTACCGTTGTTCGTGTTTTTCCAAAGTTTAGATTTTTTATATATACTACTTTATTGTATTAATTCTTCTTCTTTTTGTTTCGTTTTAGAAAGATTTCTTGCTGATGATGTACAGAGTCCGAAGCGTTCAATTTTATTTGATCATTTTTAATAAAAATGAATTTACGTGTAGCGATTTTCCCCTTGCTTTGTATTCTCAAGCTGAGAAGCATCAATGATGGAGTTATTTTATATTATTTCGTCTTGTTGCTTAAATTTCATATCAATAACTCATAATGATTAGACTAAAATTTTGCATTTGTACTGCTAAAATGACTATCATCAAAAGAATTTAAAACATGATGTATAAGAATTTCAGTTAAGCGAGTGTTATCTCTATAATACTTGGTATTAATTACATCTTTTGTTATCAGTTGTTTGTGAAATCATTTTAAGGACGAAGTTTCTATGTAACCGTCATTTCAAAGCTGTAAACCAATAACAAAAGTGAATGTTTCAAAATTGGTCTCTCTCGATCTCCTACGATTTACCTCAAAGTCAGTATGAAAATTATTTCATGGGCTTTGTTTGTTGAAAAATGTTGTTACAGATCAGAGTGCAAAATTTAGAGAGCAATATCGTTTTTCTTCGGAGTCAATGATGACCAATGCGCAGTATTCTAGAGTTGCGAGGAAATGAACTTGATATAAGTTTCAATTATCAATTTATCATTTTACGTGTTTCGTTATAATGAACAAGCTTTGCAGAACATTTTTTCACTTGAGAGAAGATTGCCAAAATTTGCTTGAAAAATTTCAAGTGATGAACTTTCTTATGAGAAATAAGTGTGAGCAACAATACAGAACTTTTTAAACAATGGTGTGTTTAGAGGGTATCTCAAAAAATGTTCTTGGTGTTTAACAGTCCAGATCGTATTTTTACCGTTTTTACATAAGATTTTATTAACACATATGCAATTTTAACGAATTAAATCGAGCAAAATAGCTTCAAATAAAAGAAAATAGAATTCTTCAAATAAATCTTAGTTGCACCTGAAGTCAGAACAAAAAAAAAACATGAATTATCGTCAGTCGAAGCATGATAACATTTTTTGACACCCTTCGTTGTGTGAAGCAACTGATGATATTCTTTTCCTGTGCAGGGACATTGAGGTCCACTTTACATTTCTTATCGTCCTACCACGCTGCACTCTGAGCCAAAATGACTTCCGTGTACTGATGGAGAAGTACTCTAAATACAAGGTCTGCATTTACTGCGAGCATTCATCACTACCAGCCAGCGTTACTCGTAAATCAGCTCTTGGATTGATTTCACAAAATTATGGTAGCAAAATTTCTATCAAGTGGAGCATTCCTCTCGAATATACATAAATACTGAGCCAGTTCAAGATATCGTAAAACAACAAATCATTTTTGCACGTCAGTCAATCAGTTCATCGCTTGATTGACGGTACATTCGAAATTAATTCGAAAGAAATTATTCGAAAGAATAATTTCTCTAAAAAAGCTGCATCGAATAATGAAAAACAATCTGGTCAGCCGTTTAAGACTCAAAGCGTTGTTATTCTTAGCACAATTTGATTACTTAAATAAAATTCCATTTTTAATACATAATAAATCATTGTCACAGAGCTGTTGCACACTTCAATGTTCCATTGTCGAGCCTGGTGCTCTGAGCGTGTCTATGAATATTCCTGTTCTTTACGGTGTTGAAAGACACTATCCTCGTGGGTGATTTTCTATTTATTGTATCTTTTAGATTCGGTGCCGCGAATCGTTCCCAAATGTTTGAATTAGTGTGTGGAATACATCTAGGTGTAGGCTTATTTCCTCTAGCATGTATTTATATTCAATTTCGCTATAATTGTTCGCTATAAGTTCATTGAATTTTATTTTAATTTTACCACATGATTTACTTTTCATTCAGTTTAGTCTAATTTTAATCTAAATTAGTTTTCCCATTATATATCGATCTATTGGTTGAGATAAACGTATGAGAAAATTACCTTGTTTATTGTGTCACTTTATTAAGGACTGTAAAATGTATTAACGTGTGGCGTCATTATCATTTTGTTCCATATTGAACAGCTTCCAATGCGTAAAATAAGATTGCTAAGTCTCCGAATTGCGTAGTCCACGCATCGAGCTTAGTTTAGGGAGTAATATTGTGTTTAAGCAGATGATATTTCATTCAAAATAAATGAATGAAACTGAGTAAAATTCATTCTTCAATAAAGAAGGGATAATAGAGTTTTCAGAAATAATTTCGGAAGCTTTAGAATGCCAAAATAAAAAAACAACATTGCCGAATCTGGTATTCAAAACAGCTCGATGAATTTAAGGATGTTATACATAATTTAAGAAAAGAAACGAAGCCAAAAATTTAAATTACTTCAAAGAGCCATTTCATTAATTACGAGGAAGAGAAAATGGCTTAAGAGAAAAATAAATCAAAGCTGATTCAAAGAACCACTTCATTGCGTAGTAGGAACGAAAAATCTTCATTCACAGTTTTAACTCTTTATCATAGCATATATCAGATATTCTATTCAGACAATACCTTGGCAAGATGAAGCTCTAACTGTTGCAGGGTTCGACCACTTGGCGGACATCCATCGTTTTTTAGTGGTTTTCATCGCAGATCAAAAGCATGCTATTTCACTTTTGATTCATACTGCTTAATTCTTCATTCATCAACGATACGTGCGGCTGAGTGGCTATGCAAAGAGGTTAAAATAATTTTATCTTCTTTACTTCATTTCTTCAACGGCCTGAAAAGAAGTGAAGCGTTATCAGATTCGAATGTAATATTCCTTTTCTCTCTATTCGTCCAATTTCATTATGAACATTAATTTAAATTTTTTTCACGATCTTATAGAAAATTATACGAGGATCTAGCAGTACATATAAAATTTTTTACAGGAGTACATGTAATGGCGTTTATCATAGAGGAACTCTACCTATTAGTATTGAAGTACTTCTTTCGTTAATATTTACAAATGATTTTGAGTGTGTTTAGTTTTAGGTACACTGATTAACTTTTGAAGGTGGTAATGTTTTGGACCGAATTCAGAAAGCATTTTGACCACACTGGTGACTATGTTAAGGTTGTTAACTTATATATTAGGAACATTTTCATAACTGCACTTTTCTGCGATATATCAAATGCCTCTACCATACTGACATACGTCGTTCTCAAACACTCTCTGTGGTCTTTGAACCTAAATTTATTTTCAATCTTAACACTTTGATCGCAATTGCTTAAACTGAAGTTCAATAATCATGACAAATTCAAAATCAATTGTGGTGAGCAATTTATAGAAGTAGCAAACATAACTGGATTGTGGTTTCCTTTAACTTTAATCAAAATTGTGTTAATAACTGCAAGTCTGTCAGCAGCGTTATGAAATCCAATCCGTGGTCACCGGTGGTGCACGTTGCTGTCAAAGTGTCATGGGCGCAGCTATTTCGAACAACCTACTCCTGAGGTTCGAAAACTGTCCAGGTTTTTTACAATTCGAACCTTAATCCTTCTACTTATCCTTTGCCTAGGTTGCCACTACCGCAAATCAGTGTGTGATTACTGTACCGGTGTACAGAAAATTACCAGTGGAGAGTGGAAGACTTTTCAGCAAACCGATGTCACAAGTCTGAAGAGAATTGCAGGATAACATTTAACGGATAACAGGATAACATTTGTGTTAGTCTATATTATATGTTTGTTTGTCCTTTTT
Organism: Morinoia aosen; assembly: GCA_030386875.1. Classification (NCBI taxonomy): domain Eukaryota; kingdom Metazoa; phylum Arthropoda; class Malacostraca; order Amphipoda; family Talitridae; genus Morinoia; species Morinoia aosen. Next base: position 101,887,936 of record CM059576.1, on the reverse strand, counting down.
TGATTGTTGGGTGCGTGCAATGAATGTAATGGAAACCGATTGCGAATGTATTACATATGAATAAAATTTATTAGTGGCATTTTATCATTTATTTTTCTCCCTCAAACTCCTTCAAGATAAGTAAGCCACTTATACCGTATGAACCATAAAGAGTAAACCCAACTATAAATCTCAATCACTTTACAGCGAATGAAATAAATTTAAAGTCATATTGCAAATCGTTACTTACATTCCTTTGGTAGGAGGCTGATGACAATTCTATATCACTTCTTCTTTTGGTTACCTTAGGATTTTCAATTATTACCTATCGAACACATTCAATGTTTTCGTTGGTTCTTACACTTTGCAATCGTCCTGAATTTCCTCTGTTCCTATTTAAAATAAAGCCATGTGTTCTATATTTATTGACCATTTTTACGACGGGCTTTTTGGTTGTCGAGCTTCTTTCCGGAAATCTCTGTTCGAATTTATTTCGAGCTTCTTTTAAACTCTTCGTTCCCGCGTAGACGTTGTTGGCGAAAATGCGTTGTTCTTCGTACGTTGCATAACGATGGGCTTGGTTGCTTAAAAATTAATAAATGTTGGAAAATTTTATGACAACTAGAATCTTATATATTTTCAGATTTAAAACTTTGTAGTCAGGATACATATCTCTGTGTGTAATGCAACAAATGGAAGTGAAAAATCTCAATCCAAAATCATTACTCTTCAAGTTGGGTTTACTTTTTTATGGCCCATAAGGTAGATAATTATTTTGTAATTCAGATTAAGAAAACTCTTTTTGCAGGTCGATGCAGTAACACTTCTTGCGGTGGTTATTATTTTTTAAATCTGTACAGAGGGAAAAGGTAATAATCACTTCCATTTTTGTACAAGTTCTCGGGAATGGTCGGAACAGACAGTGATTTGATGAGGAAGGGGAAAACAAATACTCAGCTCCAGAGCACAGCAAAATTGCCCCAGTGAACAACTCCATTGTAGTTTATTAATAAAAAAAAACGCGCATTTCTTCATTCAAGAAAATGATTCTGCTGGTGTAAATTTTAAGCGTTTGTGAATGAATCAAATTAAAAATTAGAACAAGTTTTCCTCCCTATGCCTAAATTAGACTATGGCGCACAAGCTTCAATGTTATCCTGCAGTTATATTATCCCCTCTTCTCATATAGATAAAACATTATCAAGCAGTGAAGACGGCTTTTTAACACTTATAACCTAACCAAACCGACCGTAGCAACAGCACAAAATGCAATAATCTTGTCAACCAATTATAGCATCACGTTGACATTATAACAACGACACATTTGTGGTCTTAGCTTTTTGATAAGATCAAATAAAAACACTTCATTTGTCAACTTGTTTTGGTTAAAGAAATGATTAAGCATTTTTCAAAGAACTACGTTGAGGTTTGGGATTTTGCTCATAAAATTCTAATTACCATGTTATCCGTTATTTATTGAGGAAATAAACAAAATTTTGTGTTTTAAATTGCTGAATTTACTTCGATGATTTCAAGAGATATTTCAGCCGCTGCCCGGTCCCGATGTCTGCGTCTGGGAGATGCCAGCACCACGGCTCCCAACCCAGCTGAAGCATGCGATCCCCAGCTTTTGTTGGGAGACTTCTGGTGCAGCCAATGCCTGGAGAATGCACGCCGCACATCAGAAGTGAAATTGCTCGGTAATGCGTGTGGCAGAGTAAGTCATTCAAGAAGTTCTATGTGATCATCATTTACGAACAAAATTTGGTAGGGCCATTCATCACAAGCCTCAAATCTCTGTCAGGTTGGGTTTCCTCTGCATTGAAGATGTTGCGATACGAGAAGAGGGTGGGTTTAGGACCCCCTTCCCAGACGCTGAGGGACTCTCAACTCCCGCACATTTTAAAGTATCGTCCTTCATGCTTGCGTACACCTGCATACCAGACATGGAGAATAAAAGAATTTGAAGATTTACATGAATTTATTTTAGGTAACACGTGGATAAAGTACACAAGGCATTGGAACGGAATGATTTGAAAGGGCACAATTGCGTTAACGAAAGGCACACACATATCTACCGTCATAAGACTTTGAACACGACATGATATAAATGTGATGCTTACCGAGAATTCAAGTTACCAATACTCCATCGCTGACAACAATTTACGCATCCACAAAATTGCAGGTTCCACAAGCAACACAAAGCATCATATTTGCGAGAATAGCATATCACGATTTAACCTGAACTTGTAACATGGTGTCGAATTATATGAAGCGCCGCACCATTCACAACGGGAATTCGATCCTCGGCTAAATAAACACAGGAAACCGATTGCCTATAATTTAGATGATTTTGCGCGATACTTTGAAAAGCACTTTTCTGGGTGCTGTTCTACATTTTGAAATTGAACTTCTATCACCACCTCAAAGAGCTCTCACAACCATAAAACACTCGCCATTTCTGATAATAAGTGATTCACTGATAGATATTCACTGCCGATGTGCTATCGTTCACTCGCTGATCTCCTTCGTCGTTGCTGAGAATAGCTGCTGTCCTGTGCTGATGTCTCGCTAACGTGCTGCAGCGGCACCTTCCACCGCTCCATCTTCGTGCTGCCGGTATTACAACTCGTATTCGCTGCTGCCCTGGTGCTTGGAATCTCTTAAGAGTTTCGTTCAGCCCAGGATTCCTTGAAGCGTTGGTGAGCGCATTCACTGTAGTTTTGTGCGCTGATCTTCGCATCGTTGGTGAACGAACTTGACTGTTGATACTCGCAACGTTGGCAATTGCGTGGCTCCAAATCTTGACGCTGAAGTTGCCTGTGAGTTCGACCCCGATGCAAAGATATTTGAATGCTCTCGGTCGAATCTCCGACGTGTTTACACATGACGACCACCGATGCGAGGCTGGTTTGCTTCGATCAGGCTTTTTTTGTAAGACGGTGCTTCAACGGTTGCCGACGTTCAACGTTGTTTCTTGTACTTCGAATTGTTAACTTTACTCCAACCTTCCGATTGCAGTTTGGTAGAAGGCAAGCCGGCCTAGCCGACCTGCTGTGTAGTGCACCCTCAGACCTCGTGCGCAGTGCTCTCTCGTGTGTTCAAAAATCCCTCTCTAGGCTTCATCTACCCTCCTTATAAGCGTTTCGCTTCCTTCCTTCGAGATTGATCCAGATCATTCCATTGTACAGAGGCAGCATCTGCATCCTGATTGGCGGAATCCTTGTTTGTTCTGACGTCTGGGACTCCCATTGGTGTGTGCTCAGACACACCTTCTCGCGTGATCGCTAGGCAAGCGTTCATTGGTGTAGCACAATTGGTTCTCTGCTAACGTCTTCCCCTTTCCCCTCGAAGTAGCCCCGCTTGGCGCGCCGCCGCCTGTGTCACCGGCCTAACCGTCAAATTCCAACCCTTGCCGCCAACAACGTAAAATCTTTCACAAAATAAAGTACAGCATCTTTGAACCATATATTGCCTATCCTGAATTGATTCCTAACAATACCAGTGATAACGGTTTTTGACTTTTCCTAAAGTGAAGTATTTTCCCAAAGAACATTTTACGAGCCTGTTTCCCCAAAAAAATATTTTACGAGAGTATTTTTCAATAATTCCCAAAAACATTTTATGAGAGTAGTATTTCCTCACAACACCCGCTTCGCCCCAGAAAAATTTGTGCCAACTTGCAAAGTTTGTACAAATTTTCACCCGTTAATTTCAATTGTAACCGTGACGTACCCCTTACGTTAAAAATTAAGAAAATATTCGCCCCCCTTATTTAATCCCTTCGCTTTTCCCGACATCAAAATATCCTTACATATCACCTCATGATTTACCTTCTTGCAACACACCGATGTTGACGCATTTTTAAAAAGTTCATTAATACCTGACACACTAAATAATTGAAACGCACATTTTTCATACACATTATTATAGAACGCAAGGAGAAAAAGAACACATTAAAGATAACGCATAAATCGGACAACATGAACGCACAAAATAAAACGCACCCGTTATCTTATTATTTCCGCTTTGTTCTCGACAAATTCATCGACATAAATAACCATCTAAATTAGAGATCGTAAAGTAGGCGAATGTGGTACAAGCAGAGACATCCTTTCAGCTTTCTCGGTTGAAATCCACCTAAAAACAAAATCTCAAAATGGAGGTGATTTTCCAACCTCAAGTTTTCTTTTTTCTTCATCATTATTATTTCATCCTGTGTCGCAAAATTTGTCGTCTTCTCCTGGACAAAACTTGCTGTTGCTCCTCCAATGTGCGTCTAGCTACAGCTTGTTGTTGTTGTTCTTGTGACGTGCTACTGCTCTTCGGCTTGCTACTGATCCTGGGGAGGGCCCCCTGATGAGAATCGAAGTTACTGAAGCTCTTCCATTAAAAAAATTCATCCTTGGCGTCACGTGAACTCGTGAAAAATTCCGTAGATCCTCGTTGCATCAATTCGCGGACAAATTCTGTAGATTACTGCGTCAAATGCGCGTTGGACTCCCACGTAGGAGCTCATCAGCTCTTTCATCATAATTGTAGAAAATGAAGCACATTTATTTGCGAAGACCTTCAGGTTTTGGTTCTCAGTCTGCTCGTCGACTGGCATAACGTAAACCCCTGAGGTTCGCATTAAATTGCTAAGGATCTCCTTCCGTAAAATACGCGTTTGTTTGTCTAACATGGTTACTTTGTAATCGAGAGACAGCGCATTACATGGTCGATCAACGTAAGAATTGTTTCTTCGGTTTCCTTCAAAATCTGCCCTGAGTGAGGCGGAAGTGATATCATCCAGGACTTTCCTACATTCCTACATAAAATAGTTAATTTCCGGTATCCTCAACCAACTCTAGACAAAAGCCGAAATTCGTTCGACGGTGTCACTAATCAGTTGAATCACCTAAATATTTCGAAGAAAATAATACATCTCATTCCAGTAACTTACGACCATCCCCGGTTTTTTAATCGTAGGCGTCGATTACCTTGGCACAAGACTATATGAACATTCTTACACATGATGTACTAAATAGCAGGAGATTTACCCGTTAGGCCGAAATCATGAATACGCACCAATAAAAAAAAACACATATAAATTGGGTATTGTCAAGGCGTCGAATTTACGTCATACTCTGCCGCGAAGGCTTTTCTAACGATCCGACATTCTGACAACACCGACACACAAACAAAATGCAGAAATAGACAAAATGTAGTGTTAACAACCCGTCAGACTTCACGTCGTACTATGCCGATAAGGCTTTTCTGACGATCTGGCTTTGCGTTAACACTAACACACAAAATGTAAAAAAAATAGACATGACATAAAATTCTATCTGATTCTCAGCCCCAGAGTCAGTGCAGCACATTTAAATGATTCCACGTTGCTCGACGACATCGTTCGTACACACGATATGTATATATTCATTTTGTTGCCAAAGTTTTGACTAACATCGTTACACAACGGATTAAGGGAATTATCACCCTAATAATTATCATGCCTACAGAACAATCAACTAAAAAATGAAATTAATGACGCATACCAATGATGTTTGAGAATAACCAGCGTCAGCGTCAACAACATTATGGGGAAAGAGTGATCAAGAAATTCCCACACAACGGCGCTGAAACACCTTCACTAGCTTGACTCAAAAAACCAACTCGTCATTTTTGATACAACACATTTATAAATCAATGTTACTGACCATACTCTCTCAGACACTTCCTGCTTTCATATCCTACATTATGACTTCACGTAATACCACACTTAACTTGACGCACAAGAAAATTTTTATCGCCTCGGCTCAGAACAGCAATAAAATTACATAGTTTCGCTGCACCGCAGACTGTCACGCTGATCCGTATTGTTAAAGATAAATTCCATGTATTCACTGCAATGCCTTTCATCTCTATTCTCACGCTGTATTAAATCCATCTAACAGAAAATAAAGACTCCATCTCGAATATTGTACATTTCCGAAAATGTGAAACGCACATATTTCAGTGAAGCTAACTCGTTAACTTTGCCTAAGCAAGAACACTCTCTCAGTATTACACAATAATTCTGTTTGAATTACCGACGAGAATGGACAGCATCATTTTAAGTGTCAATAAAATATTGAATGGAGAACGCTTGCAATTTCAAAACGAAATTCATACATCGAGTATTGTAGCTGACTTCATGAAATTCTCAATTTGACATAGAAAATTCTTCCCTTAATCATCCTTAACACCTTAGTAATAAACTCCACCTGGGTTGCATATTCCAGCGTTAACAAAATTATTAAAAGTTTCAATTTATCATGGTGAGTATTAACTTGAAACTTCCTATTTTGGGAAATCAACGATTAAAGAAAAAAACAAGCTCAAAATTCAATGTGCGCTCAAACTGATAAAGAAAAATTATTTTATTGGCGACATGTAACCGTTTAGACTACAAAAAAAAAATTGCATTTAATCCACGTGTTCCCTTAAAATCTACAGATACTTAATGTAATACAGTTCCCCCCAGCTGAAGGTAGCTGGGATTGAATAATCTTAAATTCATAATAAGCCTTGCACAGTCGAATCCACTTAAAAATTTTAATTATCATGTAAATCTTAAAAGTTTCAGTGTGAGGCAGCACAGATTTTATGCTCAACTAAATTTAGCATAAAGGCACTGATTGACTTCTGTCAGGGGCGGAACCGGTTGGTTACTACATACATGAGAAAGTTTACTCAGAGTACTAGATTGTAGTGGATTATTACTGAAAATTATTTAAATTCTCACTCTGATGTACTGGTGCTTTAGCATCATCCTGATGTGAATAGAAAAACGAATTCACTTTAATTAACACACGAGCAGAGGCATCATTAATATCTAAGCAAATAGAATTAGACCACGAACTAAATTTGCAGCATCTTTGAAATTACAACTTACTCTAAAAATTCTGTAAATTATTTTAAGTGAGGCGTCACAAAATGAAAATTTCAACCGAATTAATTACTCAATGCCTCAAACCTTGGTAAACTTTAACTTGCTTCAAAGATTCACTTGAGGTAAGGCGGTGTTTGCTAAAGTTAAGGCGTCATTTTCCACAGCCAATGTTTCACACCTAAATTCAGTTAAACCTAATAATTGTACAGATCATAGAAAAATTCAACCAAAAATTCAGCACTCAAGAAAAAATTTTTTTTATCGAACACACTGTCAAGAAAATAGAGTATTTTCCTCGCAAGAGGCGCAGAGGCTGTTGTTCAGAGCATACCGACAAACTCCTAATCACAAGGGCACTGAAATATAAATCTCCTATGAAGAAGGAAATTCTTTTTAATAATGATGGCAGTACTTCAGAACGTGACTAAATTATGCTGGCTCTCGGATGCACCAAAAATAAAATGTGCCAAGAAGACAACGCTATTAATTGAACTTTGATGTAATATTCACTCAAACAACATTAACTGAATCAACTCAGCGGCACGAGAAAAATGAGCAAAGATCCCGGAAAATATCAATTTCTCATAGCATTTCGAAATTAATGGCCATGGATTACACTCAGTCAAGTACACTTCAAATTAGGCGCTCAGAAATGGTCCGACTGCAGCTGCAAGAATTTCAAATTTTATTGCTCCACACTCTCACGCATTTATGACTCAAAGCAGTGAAATGCCATTACACAACGCAGGGCAGTTCCCGAAGGCAAGACCAATCGCCGCCACAAGAAACTACACAGAGCAAGCGAAATACAATGCCGGACAAATCCTTGTAAAACGACTGGACTATTATTTGAATTCTTTCTGAGGGACCGTTATAAAACTTATATAAAAAAAATTTTTAAGCAACTGAAAATGATTAAAGAAAATTTTCCATGCCAATATACAGACAGTACGCTTGCATAGGACAATTAATATTTTCCCTGTTGCGATACGAGAAGAGGGTGGGTTTAGGACCCCCTTCCCAGACGCTGAGGGACTCCCAACCCCCGCACATTTTAAAGTATCGTCCTTCATGCTTGCGTACACCTGCATACCAGACATGGAGAATAAAAGAATTTGAAGATTTACATGAATTTATTTTAGGTAACACGTGGATAAAGTACACAAGGCATTGGAACGGAATGATTTGAAAGGGCACAATTGCGTTAACGAAAGGCACACACATATCTACCGTCATAAGACTTTGAACACGACATGATATAAATGTGATGCTTACCGAGAATTCAAGTTACCAATACTCCATCGCTGACAACAATTTACGCATCCACAAAATTGCAGGTTCCACAAGCAACACAAAGCATCATATTTGCGAGAATAGCATATCACGATTTAACCTGAACTTGTAACATGGTGTCGAATTATATGAAGCGCCGCACCATTCACAACATGAATTCGATCCTCGGCTAAATAAACACAGGAAACCGATTGCCTATAACTTAGATGATTTTGCGCGATACTTTGAAAAGCACTTTTCTGGGTGCTGTTCTACATTTTGAAATTGAACTTCTATCACCACCGTAAAGAGCTCTCACAACCATAAAACACTCGCCATTTCTGATAATAAGTGATTCACTGATAGATATTCACTGCCGATGTGCTATCGTTCACTCGCTGATCTCCTTCGTCGTTGCTGAGAATAGCTGCTGTCCTGTGCTGATGTCTCGCTAACGTGCTGCAGCGGCACCTTCCACCGCTCCATCTTCGTGCTGCCGGTATTACAACTCGTATTCGCTGCTGCCCTGGTGCTTGGAATCTCTTAAGAGTTTCGTTCAGCCCAGGATTCCTTGAAGCGTTGGTGAGCCAATTCACTGTAGTTTTGTGCGCTGATCTTCGCATCGTTGGTGAACGAACTTGACTGTTGATACTCGCAACGTTGGCAATTGCGTGGCTCCAAATCTTGACGCTGAAGTTGCCTGTGAGTTCGACCCCGATGCAAAGATATTTGAATGCTCTCGGTTGAATCTCCGACGTGTTTACACATGACGATCACCGATGCGAGGCTGGTTTGCTTCGATCAGGCTTTTTTTGTAAGACGGTGCTTCAACGGTTGCCGACGTTCAACGTTGTTTCTTGTACTTCGAATTGTTAACTTTACTCCAACCTTCCGATTGCAGTTTGGTAGAAGGCAAGCCGGCCTAGCCGACCTGCTGTGTAGTGCACCCTCAGACCTCGTGCGCAGTGCTCTCTCGTGCGTTCAAAAATCCCTCTCTAGGCTTCATCTACCCTCCTTATAAGCGTTTCGCTTCCTTCCTTCGAGATTGATCCAGATCATTTCATTGTACAGAGGCAGCATCTGCATCCTGATTGGCGGAATCCTTGTTTGTTCTGACGTCTGGGACTCCCATTGGTGTGTGCTCAGACACACCTTCTCGCGTGATCGCTAGGCAAGCGTTCATTGGTGTAGCACAATTGGTTCTCTGCTAACGTCTTCCCCTTTCCCCTCGAAGTAGCCCCGCTTGGCGCGCCGCCGCCTGTGTCACCGGCCTAACCGTCAAATTCCAATTCTTGCCGCCAACAACGTAAAATCTCTCACAAAATAAAGTACAGCATCTTTGAACCATATATAGACTATCCTGAATTGATTCCTAACAATACCAGTGATAACGGTTTTTGACTTTTCCTAAAGTGAAATATTTTCCCAAAGAACATTTTACGAGCCTGTTTCCCCAAAAAAATATTTTACGAGAGTATTTCTCAATAATTCCCAAAAAAACATTTTATGAGAGTAGTATTTCCTCACAAAGAGTTGTATTAGATACGCTTCAGCAAATTTGATGTGACGTTCATTCACTTATCAAAACTAATCACTCATAAATGACACAACAAACAATGACACAATTCACATTCTCGGGTGTCACTTCATTTGGAATACGCTCATTTTTTCATAGCCTTATTTTTATGTGGAGAAATTACTGTTTTAACAAAAGTGTTCAACCCGCTTACAAATCAAGTAGTGGCTCGGGAGAGTCGCTCAAATAGCGAGGTTAAAATATGCCTTGGGGCAATAAGTGTGGCTGCAAAAGACTCATCATGATGAAACACTGCCTCGAATATTCGCGGTATGGTAACTTCACTTCATTTCATTGGCCATAAAATGAGGGGTGAAATAACTCTTTTTCATTTATCCATTCCGAATTCCACCCTTGCCCAAATCCCACACCGTATCATGCCCAGTTTCCGTTTGTTGTTGGTCAGTTTCCGCCCCCCTGTCTTGAAGTCATTAGTAAGCAAGTCCGCAAGGCTGATCTGTTCTTTTGATGAGTAACTATGTATGATGGTGGGTGGGAAGAAATTATTTATACCCAAACAGAAATAGATGGAAGGTGTCGTAAAAATTGAATTCATCATCCTGCAGAGAAGATGCTTTGGATTATTATCGTTGTTAATATTACGATTGCATTTGTTATTTTAAAACCATACAACCCAATTAGTAAAATATTTCAGCCTTAGCTCTCACAATGCCCAAGCGATCTTGAAGAAGCGCAAGTTAGAGACCATCAAGAAAAGGATAAAAAAAGAAGAATTTAGGCACTATAATTGCTCCCACCACGCACAATAAACTGCGAATAAAAAGAGCAGGGTTGGAAGGAAGAATAAAAAAACAGAAAGATAATATTGCTTTATAGAAAGATAGCTAAAGAACTAAACGAAGCAAAGTGAGGTTGAGAAGACGGCCAGGAGCATAGAACAGACAGTCATAACTAACCTTAACCTTTTGCCTATTGTGTGCCCCGAGAAGGGGAACTTTCTCGAATGATCTTATAAGCCAGGAGTTCTTGCTGCCTCAGCCGTTAATTAAATTTACATTGGGATATATTACGATTACTGAACATAGAAGGACTAGAATCGAGGTTTGAGGGGTAACTAGGGTAGAGCACTACAATCTTATCAATAAATATCATGCAAATAATTTTAAATATAATTGAAAATGAGACTGTCTGCAAATGAGACTTTTCTGTGAGATGATCTTGATAACTTGTTAAATTGGAGCGGCTTTTCTGATACCAAAGGTCAGAATTTTCGGATCAAACAGTTGAGAAATTTTGAATTGAAGAAGCCATGTATTCCTAGCAATGGTAAGGTTTAAACCATTGGTAGGTACTCAAATTATTTCGTCAACTGCTGAAGATGTGCTATGGAGGAAAAATAATTCATAAGATAATTTTTTCTTGTATTTTCTATTAATTTATCGTTCATGTTCTTTGGAAATTAATTCGTTCTATTGTACCAGAAATTGTACAATTTCTTTTTAGATTCAAACCCTTCCGGTTTGAAACATGGCTGGATGTACAAGACTTAGAAATCTATTATTAGATTTCACCCCGAAAACACATAAATAAATCACAATGAATAATCCGGAGCATAATGAAAAATCTGATATTAATACAATCTTTCAATACACGATAAACTGTGCATCAAAAGAAAAATATGAGAGAGAAACTTCGAGCATTTTTGAGAGAATACTCGCCTTCGATTACAACGGCAATCTTCACAGTGATGAGCGTGTTTTTGCCCAGGTAAATACATCTTTTAACTACAAAAATCGAATAATAGCGAATTTTTACTCCGACCAAATACTTACCGCAGTGTTTTTTCAGACAGAGCTAATCACTGATCGACATCGGCCATACATTCAAGACCAACGGCCTAGAAACTGTGAGCTGGGCTTACACATCAAAGTGTAGCTACCTCTTCAGAGGAACCATAGAACTCATACATTTTCTGGTAGGAATGGAAATGAAAAATTATAAGTGAAACGTGAAAAATAAAATTTGTTTTAGGAATTTCTGTTGAGTAAGTAAACTTATTTGATGAAAGCTTATTGATATTAAATCCAGAATACTTATAGATATTTAAATGTTCAAGGACAGCGTTCCCATACGGACTTTTTTTTTGAACCGAAAGCAATGAAATTTGGTATACTAATAGGAAATGCAATTGGGAACCGTTTATCATCAATGAAAAAATGCGATTTTCTTCAAAGAAAACGAGATATTCATAGAACACTAAATTTTTGGATGGGTTTTTCAAAATACTTCTTGTCCGACAGTTTTTGAGCTACAGTGATAATTTTGGTATCATTGGATGCGGAAAGACGTGGACATTCCAAAAGGTTCAAAACTTTTCCCCAAATTTCCAGTTTTAAATAAAAAAATGAAAAAATTCGAGAGAAAATTCTGTCATCGAAAAAATGCGGATGTATGACGTCATAACTTATCAATAAAAAGTAAATGTGAAACAAATTAGAACGTTGATAAAAACCCTCGTTTTCCGCATCCAATGATATCAAATCATCACTGTAGCTCAAAAACTGTAGGAGAAGAAGCATTTTGAAACCCCAAGGTCCGAAGTATTCAGTGTGGGCGGAACAAAGATATGTAAACAATTTTTTTTAAATTTGTTTTTAAAATTTTTGGTTGAGGTTAGACCCCTGAAATCATTACAGAGTAATACAGAGACATAGGAGATGACATAGCAACGTCAAGCCGTGAAGAAAGTGCCATAGGGGAGGTGTAACATGATAAAATACCCATTCCCCCTCCCCTCCCCTCCCCCCGTCATTCTTCAAACCCCCGTTGTAGGCAAACGAGTAAACGTACGAGTCTCATTTTTTCACAGGATGTACCTGACCTCTTACACTTCCTGATGCAGCAATAATCCCAATTTCACCCGTTGTCTCAAGATCCTGGAATCCTATGGGGGACGCTGTCCTTGAACAAATTAAGTCATCCAAAAACAGTTGGCGACGTTTTTTATCATCAAAGAAAATTTGCATTCTTCTCCTTACGAATATTCTATGTACATTATTCAGTACGCATCAAATCAGTCCTTAAATTTGAAGCTTAGCAAAATTAAGAAAAGGAAACATCTCTTCCATAAACAGAATAAATAGTTGTATCAATATGACAAAGCAAAATATAACGCGCTACATAAAATGAATTTTAGAAAAAGAACAACTAATTACATACATGAACTAAGCAAAACCGCATAATGGAGTAACATTTACCAGATCCACAGTAGGAAGCTATCAATGAAATAATTTACAATTCTGCCAAGAAATATTACTTTAGTTTCACCGTAAATCTTACTGACTGAAGAAGAAGAAACGCAGCGCCATAGAAAATCATACAATCCTTGATAAGTTTATAGAAAAACAACAGAATTAAGAAACACCTATAGCCCATGAGCCCCAAAAATATACGCAAAAGCTTTTTTTATTAATTCATTGAACACTAAAAAAATCTTTTAAAGGGATATGAATACACACAAAGTACTTAGACCCATGCAAGATGTACTTTCCAAGCAAACACGACACATTTATATATAGGTCACGTCTACGACCTCTCCAAACGAACTCCTTCCTTCTTATAAGTCAGAAGATTCTTAATATTTTTTCATAAATGCATGTCAGGGTCTTTGATCGCACAGTGAATTGTCGTGATGCTACGAGCAATAATGACTCGGTTTGATTGGCCTTCACGCTTCATTTGAGGTTGGCAGAAAAGCGAGTTTGCAGACTTTATCTATTATTGGTGAGTTTGTGGCTCTGCAATATCGGTCAGATTAATCAAAACGCTTCCAAACATTGTAATGTGTGTATTTATGATATTGGAGAGATTTTCCAGTGAAGGTCGGGCTTCTCGCGCAAACGACAAAATTCACAGAATACTGAACGTTTTGACCGCTCCATGACATAATGTTCATGGTACGATCTCTATAGGATAATTATTGGATTCATGATTAGCGAAGCATAGCAGTGGAAAACTGTGTAAGACTTAATTAACTGACCTTGGAAACTTCTTCGCTCAAAGAAAATCAGGTTGGTTCTCTAAAGACGAGTTTCGCAGCTGAAATAATGAAGTCCTGGAGTCATTTAAGTCGCTTAATAATGAATTCCTTCCATTTTGTTGATAACCTTACGTTATGTTGATATCTTGTCATAGGTTTGGGAGCCGTAGTTGATTTGAGTACTCCAAATATAGTTGTTCCTTTGCCTTCTAGAACGTTAGCATAAAGTTTTTTGATTTTTAGTCAAAGTTTCCAGCTCAGTAATCAAGAATTATATTTTATTCGCTTTCATTAGGTTTTTTCTACTTGATTGTGTTATTTGAGGTCTATGGTGTTAGTGACTCTAAAATATTTCTTCACTGCTCCAATGGGAACATTATTCATTATTTACACGAAGTGCAGATTGTTAGTTTTAATATGCGCTATTGAACACTTGTTGATATTGAAGCTCATTTTCCATGAGTCGGTTCTACGGAGAAGTCGGTCGAGGTTGTATTTGAATCGTTTAATCATACTGGCTCTGCAGCTGCGTTTTGTGTCATCTACACAACTTTTTGACATCCCGATTCCGTGGTCCACATACTATTGATGTTTGAATAAGGTGAGGAGAAGCAAGGCTAGAACGTTCTTTTTTCGTTAATTCTTATGATGTTTCAGAAATTACTTGCTACCAATGATGATAAGGCTCCTGAACTGCTAGTTCTTCCTTGCGGAAAGTGAGGCATTTTTATATACCGAGAGCTCATCCACGTTTACCGTGTGCCTATTTTACTATGAGCCTTTCACGAGGAACTTCGTCGAAGGCTCTCTAACATTAGAGATAAATGAAACCTAGAGCTTCAGTTTCATGATCTTACGGCTGTGCTGTTGCTACGACTGTCAAGCGAAAAGGGGGGAGCTTAGAGTAAAGTTGCTCGGCAGAGAATACGTCTCATACAATCCTTGGTCCGGAGAAGAGAGCTGCGTAGTCGGTTGCTTTGAAGACGTGTTATTGTCTGGCCCGGGGTGTCAGCTTGTTGCACGGCATTCGTACTAGCAACACGGACTCACGGATTCGAGTGCAGGCTACTCAAGGCGGTCCGAGCTCGAGGTTTCACACACGGTGGCATCGAGGCTTCGCTCAGCCGATATATGAAATTCGTACGGATAGCTGGAAGTCGGGTCGAAGGGGAAAGTAATCGAGTTACTAGTAGTATCACCGGTTACTGGTAGACCTTTAAGGTAAATTTAAGTGTCACGAGAAGGCTGTCTGCCTCGTCTCTCATTAATTTACACTAATGAGAAGACCAATGCTCGCTTGAGGGGTTGGCATACCTCAATGAAATGCACAGGAAACACAAGGAAAATTTATGGGCAAGCCCAAACAAATCAACACTACTACAAAATGTGTATACTAAAATTGGGCAGTACTCACCGATGTACGTGGAACTCGACTTACTCAAT
Source organism: Morinoia aosen (assembly GCA_030386875.1). Lineage (NCBI taxonomy): Eukaryota > Metazoa > Arthropoda > Malacostraca > Amphipoda > Talitridae > Morinoia > Morinoia aosen. The sequence goes on along the minus strand of CM059576.1, from coordinate 101,872,753 downwards.
GCGCGTTTTCCAGAGCGCATCAATTATGATGAGGGCTGCTTGCTACTAAATTTGGGGGGAATTTTATACACGTGAAAATTCACTTAATTTATAATTTACGGCAATACATCATACAGAATACCGAGAAGCACACGCAATGTACGGCATTAGAACTGGTGTAGATTGAGTAACGGAATTCTAGAAATTTCATGTGTTAACAGCTTACATAACAGAATGACAATAAGTGCTACCGCTGGCCAGCTTCCCCATATATTGCTCCTACATAAAATGCCACAAATGAGGCCTGCCAACATTTGCGTTCCCGCAGCACAGAAGGTGGTCTCACTTCAAACCACAGAATTGTTCTTTTACAAACAGCTTCAGTTCAAAATTCTGTCTTGTGCACAGTACACAGAAAGTCTGTTGCGAAATGCTGATCCCGGCACTCCCGAGAATCTTCTCGCCTTGTAGTACGTTTTATCCAGTTAATCCAGTTAATCCAGGTTTACCTTCCCACCTGAAATTTGAATTATGACTTGTTACTCATTATAGCGTCAATCACGTTTCCTCAAATATATTCATCTTTCATTCAATAAAGGGGCATTAATTTTGTATTACATCTACCTCACTCATATTCACAATATTTTCTTGCCATATTTAATTGAACGGCGCAAATTTATCATCATATGTATACATCCTTTTAACAGCATTTATCGCGAATGAGTAACATGAGTCTTACCCGGCCCATCGACGTTTAAACTTTCTTATAACTTTCTACATCTCATCCACAGTGGTCTTGTGTGAGATTTCTTCTCTGCAAAAATGGAAAGAGAAAATTTTGGATTAGCAAATTCCCCAAAAACGATTTTACCAAATTAACTACGTATTGCTCATTTTTTTTTTTTTAAATTATATTTCCAGTATTGCACTTGATAAAAGAAACGCACTTCTCACGACGCTCGTCGACGCAGACTGAATTCACTCCCTCAGTAATGACGCTGTGCTCAAGAGCGCGGTTCTCTCCTTTTCCGTATCGACCAATCGACTTTTGAAAGGGTATTCAGGGTCGTTTGTATTGGCTTAGAGTCTTTCGGCGTGAACTTCTGACTCCGCCCTTATGAGGTTTCCCGGGATTCTCGCTGAGAGCCGTTGGCCCTTCTACATCTTTCCCCTGTATTTTTTTTTTTTGACAACACTTCTCGTGGAAACTGTATCGCTCTAAGGGTTCTCATGCTCAAGTGTTTGGACCCTTAAATCTGTCGACCACTGTGTTTGTAGTTTCGAGGCCTGTGCAATTAACCCTCACAACAGGCGGTTCTGCCGAGGCCTAGAGGACTGCTTACACCGTCAAATTCTTGATAGCGTAATCTACCCACCTCGCCTGAAACAACACACATCTAATGGTCGCCTACCCCTAACATTTATTTTAACCAAACATTTGGTGAAGAGACCCCTTCTGTGCCGCTGGGATTTGCAAAGACATTTTACCGAACAAAATTTTAGGTAAGCATTGAGTGAGCACCAAAATTTATAACACACAATTACAAAAAAAGGACATAAATTAGTTAAATTTCCAAAATTAAATCTTTCCCAACATCCCCGCTCCTTTACATAAAAAAAAAATTGACTCGACAATTTTTTTTTTTGTATTAGCGTTATGTTATTCATTTGAACAATTTGAACTGAATTATTAGCCAATTTAAGACACAAATGGTACACATCTACTTAAGCCAATTATGTTCTAAATTAATTCCGCAGAAACATGGTACATTACATTTAACAATCTTATTTATTACAATACAATCAGCCACAGCGTAATATATTGTGTCATCTTCATCTAACCGATGTGTCTGTTTTTCCCCCCAACTGAAGTGCGTACTAAACACTTGAGTACTAAATCCTAATAACATTCACAAAATTTAGTGTACACATTTCCTACATTCTCAAATATCCTCAAGTGTCGATGTTTTTGTCTTCCAGATCTCTCTAGCCGTTGGCATCTTCTGTTCTATAATTCCTTGACGCTGCTTTTGACGATTCGCTGTTCACTCCTTGGGTATCGTTGACGGAGTTTGCTGTCCTTCCATTTTTCTCTTCTGGCATTCCAATGCCATCACACACGCGTTAAAGATAGGTACTCATTTTCAGAAGGAAGGATTGTGATCCCAATATCCAGCCTCATATAAAATTTCTATACACCACATTACTTGCACGATTTCATTCGGTAACACGGATCATAATCACGATTCAAGTTACCACTAAATCATCTTAAGTACAATCTTTCACATACATTTTAGGACGTATATTCGAACTCAAATTTTAATCGTCAGACTACTCGAGAATGCCGCTTCGTTGATCAGACGAATTGGCGAATCAGGAACTTATGTTGGTCTGTCGAAGAGTACGAGTTGAAGCGTCGATAACTCTTTTTTTTTTTTTTCATTCGATTAAGTCTCCCCTCGCGATGGGTTCCAATCCCACGAAGTAATGCTGAAGTGTTCCGAGGCATAATCCTGCGTAGTGCACACTGGTATCCTGTAGAATCCCCCTCAGTATCCCTTGACGTCACGTGGAATCTGGTAGACACTAGATGCTGTTTTATTTTATTCGAGTGAACACTCTTATTTATGCGAGAATTCCGTGGTTAATATTCTCTGAAGACCGTCCGCTTCATTCAAAGCCTATCCGACGAAATCTCTTTTACATTTTTATTTCACGTATAAATAGAGATGCCTCAATGCGGCTTCAATATTCCAAGTGATTATTTGCCTAGTAAAAATTCACAGGAAAATTGCATGCGAGTTTCAGGAATGCCTTTCCAAGCGTTCATGTCACAATGCAAATTCTAAATAAATCAAGTTAGATTCCATACTCAATAATATAAAAGCATTATCATTGGTTCATTTGGGTACCCATTTATAAAAGCATTTTTGAACACTATTACATTACGGCGCCCTAGAACATTATCTGCTTTATTTTCGTATTCTCTTCCTTCCTTCCTCACGCTGTTGCTGTGTCGTTCTGTGGTGTTTTCCACTTCGATGCATGGGCACCAATTACTTGAGATGCCCTTTCCTGGCTCTGCTTGTTAGCGACCCATGTCTACAGCCACAGCTCGACCGCGAGTGGCTCTGAGGCAATTACTTGTGCTCTCCGCATTCTTCTGAGCTTGCTCCAAGTTTCCAGCTATACATTCGTCTTTGTTGCTTCTCACTGCAACGCTTGAATTTGGGCAATCCTTTAAACATCTCCAATACAGGTGCAATGTGTCCCCTATGTTGTGTTGTTGTTCTATCTTCTTCGTTCTTGTAAATAATTACTTGTATTCCACGTGATTCTTCCTTAATTGCTGCTTACACGAGACGCATTCGTGTTATGTAATTGTTCTGACCTGTTTTGGGCTGAAGTACATACTACGCTAATCTACCAAAAAATTAATTCCTTAAGTCTGAAAAGAAATGTACTACACTCTACAGAGTAAGATCAGAATAATTCCTTCCGGAATACCGTGTTTACGATATTCTTTCAGGGCAAGAGAAAGACACAAAGTCAGAAAATTCAACACTACAGCACGCAAGAATTCGCAAATTTTAATCCGACACTAAACATATTTTCCCCGTTATGAAATGAACGGTCTAACGGTATTGATAAAATTAGCAAGCCTGAGATAGCCTCAGCCTAAGAACTTCAGATTAAACTTAATTCATTCGCTAGAGCTACGTGCGCTTCACGAGAAGCTGGCGAAAAATATAAGCATCCTACAAATGAAACAAAGTACTCCTCTTGAGAAACACACGAAGTTGACCTAATAAACTCTCAATCTCCCTTCACTTAGCAAGAAAGAACATGAGAATTAAGCATAGGGCAAACTAGATCACTCGAACAAGAGTCTTGTTATGCACGAGATTTCTTGTGAGCACAGAAAGTTGGAGTGATATAACCTGGAACACATTCTTACTGAACGAAGCATTTCACTCTAGTGAGTGCGACTAATTTTAATTCACAACTAGAATAGTACAATTCTACTAAAGAACACATTTAGATTAAAGCATACAGCGAAAAACTCACTCCCACGTAAGAGCTCTGCTAAAATTGAACGCACAAGAACACAGTTCACACAGTTAATGCGACGCATGATCTCAGTCCACTGCAGCTCGCTTCCAAGTGGCAATTCACCTACATCTTGAACGCAAATTGTAGCTTCGCCGCTCCTTGAACGCATCTCTCGCGCTTACGTGGTTCTCTGTCCTCAGGTCTTCATCTTCTCTCTCAATAGTTTCATATCCGTTTCCATTCCCTGGTTCAGCTGCGACGTCCGACGTGCCGGGAAACGCCTCACCCCGTAGGAAAGCAACTTTCAATCTATCCAAATGAACCCTTTCTTGTCGGTTACTATATAGTGCTTTAATGGTCGCATTTGTGGCATTCCTTTCAAGGACACGGTACGGGCCCAACCAGTCGGTAGGCCACGCGTGTGCAGCTTCAGCATTTCCTGTCGGATTGTGCAATAAAACAATATCTCCGCTCTCCACCTGGTTGTTTTTCACACCTCTTTCCTTCATTTGCACCGACTTGTCGTGTGAAGCCTTGGACTTGGCCTTCACTACTTTGAACGCATTGTGAAGTCGGGCGCTCACCTCGGCACTGTAATTGTCCCCAAGAGAATAATCCATGCGAGGGGTTTTTAACCAGTCAACAACAGGAATTTCTGCATCCCTACCAAAGAATAAATAATACGGTATTTCTTCAATAACACTTTGATAACTTGTGTTCAGTGCCAAGCATGTCCACGGCAAAGCATCATGCCACGATGGTTGATCGCTGGCTGCGAGGTGAGACAGAACTGTTTTGATGTTCTTGTTCTGACGTTCCGTCATCCCATTTGATTGCGGATGATACGCAGATGTGTTGTAGTATTTTATTTTCAATTTTTCACACACATTTCTGAACAAAGCTGACGTGAACTCGGTACCTCTGTCTGAGACGAGCGCTTTCGCAGGGCCATACGTGGTTACGAATTTAGTTAACGCTCGAGTCACTTCCTCAGTTGTCTTGCTTCTGAGTGGGAAAGCAGCGACATATCTACTGAAGTGATCAACCACGGTTAAGATGTATTTGTGGCCCTCATTCGACACTGGCATTTCGATTAAATCTACGCCTATTCTGTCCAGAGGCTTGTCAATTTCAGGGAATGAACCCATGCTAACACAAATGCGATTGTTGATCTTACGTTTCTGGCACTGCATGCACGAATCGATGTATTTGTTAACGTCGCGCGACATGTTAATCCAGTACCCAAATTCCATGAGCTTCTTCCACGTTTTAGCACGACCTTGATGAGCACCGATGGTACTATCATGCGCTAACGTTATTGCTGCTTCCCTCAGAGCGTCTGGCACAACGATTAAGTGCCTTGTTCTATTAGGCTTTCGTTGTGTTTTTCTGAAATACAATATGCCTTCGTCGGTGAAGATTTCGGGTTTTAGAGCAAGACTTGGAGCGTCCCCTGATTTGTTACCTTCAAGATACCTGAGCACTGGCCCCCAAACGGGATCCTTCAACTGTTCTGCTCGCACATTTTCTTGCCGCAAGCTGCTTTCCGCCTCTTGTACGCTGGGAGTTTCATCTAACATCGTCGTGACGAACACTGTTTTAGGTGCTTCGTCGTCTGGATTTTCTTCTTTGTTGTCGTTCGCAATATTTCTCGACAATGCGTCGGGCACCACGTTCTGAGTTCCTGGCCGATAAATCACCTCAAAATCATACTGTGAGAGAGTTAGTGCCCACCTCATAATTCTATTGTTCTTGGTGTTCTTACCTTTGAACAAATATTTGAGGGCAGTGTGATCTGTGATCACAACAAATTTATTGCCGTACAGATAAGGTGAGAAGTGATTTACAGCGGCAACCACTGCCAACCCTTCACGCTCCGTAATTGAATAACGTTTTTCAGCATCATTGAATCTTTTGCTGAAGTATCCAATCGGTTGTTCCTTGCCCTCACATTTCTGAGCAAGCACTGCGCCCGAGCCCTCGTTTGAGGCATCACAGCTCAAGTAATACGTCTCATTTAGAGAAGGTTTCTTCAGAACTGGAGCTTCTATCATGAGCTGCTTAAGTTTACAGAAGGCTTGTTCGTGTTGTTCATTCCACTTGAATTTTTGGCCCTTCTTAGTCAGTGCATTAAGAGGTGCAGCGGTTGTGGCAAAGTGCGGGATGAACCGCCGATAGAAGTTGAGCGCTGCTACAAACGAGCGGACTTTGCGTGCAGTCGTCGGCCTAGGGTAATTTTGCATGGCCTCAACATTTTTGGGGTCCGGAATGAGTCCCTCACAACTGATGTAACATCCTAGGTACTTCACTTGTTTTTGCGCAAACTTGCACTTGTCCAAGCCTATTTTGACTCCAGCACATTGAAATTCGTGCAACACTTCCCTCAAATTTTCTAGGTGCTTCTCAAAAGTCATAGAGCTAACGCACACATCGTCCAAATAAATAGCGGCGAATTTTCCAAGCTGCCTTTTCAGAACATGACAAATTACTCTCTGGTACACTGATGTTGAGCACTTGAGTCCCATAGGCAGCCGAGCGTACTCGAAGTTGCCTTGTCGAGTCTGAAATGCCGTGTATTGCTTACTTTCTTCATCTAGCTCAATTTGATGGAAGGCTGATTTTGCGTCGACAATGGAATAGTATTCTTTGCCAGCCACCTCCTCCAGTGTCCCTACAATGTGTGGAATAGGATAATGTTCGTTGATCACCCGCATGTTTACAGCTCGCAAATCAAGGCAAACTCTGTGGCCTCCTCCTGGCTTCTTTACGAGTACGAGCGGGTTTTTCCAAGCACTTGTACTCTCTTGCACAATTCCACCTTCGATCATCTCCGAGACCTTTTTATCAATAATTTCTTGGCTGGAGTATGGAATACGCCACCCTTTCGTTTGAATTGGCCTGTAATCACTCAGCAAAATTTTGTATTTCACTCCTTTCACATGGCCAATATCCATCTCGTCTGCACTAATCGTCTTGTGATATTCCTTCAACAGGTTCCTGACTTGTTCTTGTTTTTCAGCATCCAAGTAACTGAGGTCAAGCTCATCAATTTGCTGAAAGCGCTTCTCTCTGCGGCGATTTTCTGCTTCGCTATTTTCCGCATTGTTTTCTTCTGCAGTTGCAGCTTCATTCGAGATTTCGTGGCATGTTGCAATTATTGCTCCTTCAGTCAGAGCGATTTCTTCGGCAAAAGGGTTAAGTACAGGCATCAAAACATACCCGTTTTGTACCTTTGCAGCGGTGGCTCCGACGTACGGCGCCCACTTAATTCTAGGCTCTAAAATTACTTCCTTCCCATTAAACTTGCCATCTGCTCGGCACTTCACCATGGTTTGCACGCGAGGCTTTACTGTAATATCCTCAGCCAGAGTGATTGATGTTTCTTCCCGCGTTACACACTGAATTTTCGGAGAAGCGTGTCCTGGTGCTGAAAACATGTTCACGTAAGTGCCAAAGAATGATGCCCTACATTTTCCGAAGTCTAGCTTTGCGTTGACTTTGTTCATTACTTCCACTCCTATTAGCAGGTCTCCTGGGAATGCATTTTCCCGCACAACAAAACATCTCTGTACAATTTTCTGACCGTTAACTTTGATTGGCACATTAATCTTTCCCAGCACCGGCACGGGTTCATCTCCAATTGTTTTTAATGCAGTTGATGTACCTTTAACACTAGCATTTTTAATTCCCGCAACCACACGCTCTTTTACCAAGCATATATTTGCTCCGGTATCAAGAAGCGCGGTAACGGGTGTGCCATTCACTTGGAGTGTCACGCTGGGATTTATTAGTGGAGCTAACGGTCTCCTATCCCGTTTTTTGGCTGTCCTGCAAAATGTTGCACTCTGCAATCAGCTCTTAGGTGCCCAAATTTTCCACAGTTTACGCACGGCGGTGGCACCGCTTTATACTGTGCCAAGTCCATTGCAGGTGCAGGTGGCACTTCCCGATGCGGCTGTGGCTCCCTTGCGTGGTATATTTGGTGCTGATGACTCCTAAGTCTGCCTTTTTCGCTCCAGTGGGGTGCTTCATAATTTCCTCTTCGATGATAAGGAGAGTGTCTTATCTGTCTGTTCCTTTCTCTCCAGGGTGGCACTTCATGGCGGTACCCTCTAGGCCGTGGTGGTGAATGCCGCATCGTATGGCCGACACGTGCAGTCTCATGCTGTGGCCTCCTCTCGCTTCGCTGCGCTCTCTCTCTCTCCGGTTCCCTCTTCTCTGTCGTTTCCCTTGGTACTGGTACTATCCGTCGATTTTCCACTTCGATTGCCATGTCTCTCAGTTCTTGTACTGTCGTAGGTCGCGCATCACTTCGAAATGGTCTTGTGATGTTCTCCCTTAATCCGAGCCACATCAAATCTACAAGGATTCGTTCCGGATTTTCTAGATAATTCTCGTTGTACAGCCTTTCCAGGCGCGTCAGGTATTCTGAAACTCCTTCTCGGCTTGTTTGCTTCTTGGTCACTATTTCAAACAGCGCTTGCGTCGGATGTTCAACTTGATCGGCGTAAGAGCGCAGCCATGTTTCTGCTTCTCGCAGGTTCGTTAGTGTATCAATTATTAGATTGCACTCCTTTGCCTCTTGTTGACCTAGGCATAGGAAGAAGGCTTTCACCTGCTCGCTGTTATTCAGATTGCCCGTCAAAAACTTCAATCTTGCCATATGTTCCCCAACATCGTCGCCTCTCCTAAACTTGGCCCCAATGGCACCCACGCAACTCGTTACCACGGGCATGTTAACTACTTCTTCCTCTTCAGGTTGTGGTGGCGCCACTCGTCCGTTCCCCCTTGCGTTGTTCCTTCTCCCCCGTGCAGGCATGGTGGCTATTTTCTCCAATTCACCTTTTCCAAAACTCAAAATTTTGCGATCACTCAAATATTTTCAAACCTACTCACTGTAAAATCTTTTACTGAAACTTTGAAATTATCGTGTGAACACACCAGAATTTTCTTACTGAATCTTATCACTTTTATAAACACTTTCACTTTCTTTATCTATATGGCAGCGTGCTTGTTGGCTTCTCACACCGGAACACAGAAATAATCACTACGAATTATGTACCTCTACTGAATTTCTGTACGTTTTTGCACATGAAATAATCACGCAAATAAAAATACAATGCACTTGTTATACTACACTCACAAAAATCAAAATATTACAAAGCGATCGTGTTGATCTCAGCCAAATGGTGATGTCACGAGAAGGCTGTCTGCCTCGTCTCTCATTAATTTACACTAATGAGAAGAACAATGCTCGCTTGAGGGGTTGGCATACCTCAATGAAATGCACAGGAAACACAAGGAAAATTTATGGGCAAGCCCAAACAAATCAACACTACTACAAAATGTGTATACTAAAATTGGGCAGTACTCACCGATGTACGTGGAACTCGACTTACTCAATGCGCGTTTTCCAGAGCGCATCAATTATGATGAGGGCTGCTTGCTACTAAATTTGGGGGGAATTTTATACACGTGAAAATTCACTTAATTTATAATTTACGGCAATACATCATACAGAATACCGAGAAGCACACGCAATGTACGGCATTAGAACTGGTGTAGATTGAGTAACGGAATTCTAGAAATTTCATGTGTTAACAGCTTACATAACAGAATGACAATAAGTGCTACCGCTGGCCAGCTTCCCCATATATTGCTCCTACATAAAATGCCACAAATGAGGCCTGCCAACATTTGCGTTCCCGCAGCACAGAAGGTGGTCTCACTTCAAACCACAGAATTGTTCTTTTACAAACAGCTTCAGTTCAAAATTCTGTCTTGTGCACAGTACACAGAAAGTCTGTTGCGAAATGCTGATCCCGGCACTCCCGAGAATCTTCTCGCCTTGTAGTACGTTTTATCCAGTTAATCCAGTTAATCCAGGTTTACCTTCCCACCTGAAATTTGAATTATGACTTGTTACTCATTATAGCGTCAATCACGTTTCCTCAAATATATTCATCTTTCATTCAATGCTTCATAATGCTTCATTTTGTATTACATCTACCTCACTCATATTCACAATATTTTCTTGCCATATTTAATTGAACGGCGCAAATTAATCATCATATGTATACATCCTTTTAACAGCATTTATCGCGAATGAGTAACATGAGTCTTACCCGGCCCATCGACGTTTAAACTTTCTTATAACTTTCTACATCTCATCCACAGTGGTCTTGTGTGAGATTTCTTCTCTGCAAAAATGGAAAGAGAAAATTTTGGATTAGCAAATTCCCCAAAAACGATTTTACCAAATTAACTACGTATTGCTCATTTTTTTTTTTTTAAATTATATTTCCAGTATTGCACTTGATAAAAGAAACGCACTTCTCACGACGCTCGTCGACGCAGACTGAATTCACTCCCTCAGTAATGACGCTGTGCTCAAGAGCGCGGTTCTCTCCTTTTCCGTATCGACCAATCGACTTTTGAAAGGGTATTCAGGGTCGTTTGTATTGGCTTAGAGTCTTTCGGCGTGAACTTCTGACTCCGCCCTTATGAGGTTTCCCGGGATTCTCGCTGAGAGCCGTTGGCCCTTCGACATCTTTCCCCTGTATTTTTTTTTTTTTGACAACACTTCTCGTGGAAACTGTATCGCTCTAAGGGTTCTCATGCTCAAGTGTTTGGACCCTTAAATCTGTCGACCACTGTGTTTGTAGTTTCGAGGCCTGTGCAATTAACCCTCACAACAGGCGGTTCTGCCGAGGCCTAGAGGACTGCTTACACCGTCAAATTCTTGATAGCGTAATCTACCCACCTCGCCTGAAACAACACACATCTAATGGTCGCCTACCCCTAACATTTATTTTAACCAAACATTTGGTGAAGAGACCCCTTCTGTGCCGCTGGGATTTGCAAAGACATTTTACCGAACAAAATTTTAGGTAAGCATTGAGTGAGCACCAAAATTTATAACACACAATTACAAAAAAAGGACATAAATTAGTTAAATTTCCAAAATTAAATCTTTCCCAACATAAGGGTTTAATTCAAAGTTCTACTCCTTTAACTATGTTCGGAATCGAGTAAATTATTTCAACACGGAAGAGACCATTAACACATTCCGAGCAGGGCGACAGGTTATCTAATCAGCAGCTGATACAGTTATCGTCATCACGAAGATTTTCACGCAGGCGAGGACAGAACTGCAACATCGTCATCTTCTTCACCTGGCGCTATAATGTTCGAAGAGCTTCCGGTAAGGGCTACATCAGTAATTCATTCATAAATTTACTCTCAGAAAAAATCGAGGTTGAAAAAATATTCAGTATCGGGTAAGATTATCTAATCTCTAGATATTTGGAAATTATGCTTGAGTACGAAAGGATGATTTGTCATCAGTATAGTAATATTGATGATAGATACCCTTACTCTTCTTCCGTCGTTTTTCCGTCATTTTTACATTACATATAAGTGACGGATTGAATTTCAGATAAATTAGGAAAATATAATTCAAATTTTAAACCCAACGCTGATGATATGGACTTTACATCATTTTTTGAATTTATTATATTTCCTTCATAAGCTTTGCAAAATAAAAATTGCCTCACAATCACAGGTCAGTGCAAATGTTGAAATCATCAAAACTTTCGTAAATAGCTGTTCAAAGAGAGGGCATTTTTAGTAATTTGTATCGATTAATAAAACCTTCTTCATATATATATATATATAAGCAAATTTTTACAGAATAGAAAATACATTTTACTAATCAAAGATATACTCTCATGAATTAAAATGAAAACCTTCATTATTGCTCAATGAGATTTCTGTACCCTCATCTAATTGTTACAATCTCATTGTCTTGTATTATAATTACGTGCGGTAAAGTTTGAAAGTTTGCATCTATATTAGAATCTTAAGTGGTTTATGTGATCATAATTGCCTTTGGTCGTTGAGTAGGTGAATGTCTTCATGTTTCGAGTATGAAGTGATATTGGAGCATAAATTAAGCTGGCACGAAAAAACACTTTAGATTTAAGAAAATGAAATACTTGTGTCGGAAAAAGGACATATTTTAAATTGAGGCTTGTGCCCTAAATTCTGTTTATTACGAAACACACAAAAACGGCCACGGAAGCCAGAGGTTGATTAGGAAAAGTGATGAGCTGGTGCAGTCGTGAGAAATATGTGCGCAAACTTAAAACTGAAGCTAATAAGTGTCAGGCTATTGTCGAAGATACCGACTAGTGCTTCGTAACTTAACAAAAAAAAAATAATTCTCCTCGCATAACTAAACTCTCGTATCACAGATACTTGAGAAGCAGATATCCGTCTCAGATCCTTCCGGGATAAGAAGACTCTGAAATTTCGGCCCTCAGAATCCGAAAGCAAAGACGATCTACAATTCCGCTCCCAAGAAGGACCAATCTAGTTTTCCATCGGGCTGAAACAGGACTAGCCCACCTAAATAATCAATTCGCTGGCTCCCAAGAAGGACTAGCAAAAATTGCATAATCTAAAACTGGCACCCAACGTGGATCTGCCTAAACAACAATCTACAATTTGGCACCCAAAGAGGATACTGCCAAAACCAAATAACCAACAATTTGGCGACCGAACAAGGGACTGCCACAACCTACTATTCAACAATAAGGTTATGAGAAAATTTGCTCTCAGAAAGATATGAATCTTTTCAGAGAAGTTTGTTGGTGGCTGGAAAATTACTAACAAGAAATTTCCTGTTCTGTTCTGTAGAACGGTGAATAGTCGCCTCAAATTCCAAATTTCAAATCTTTTTAAAAGGTCTTTTGGGTGCAAAAAAGTCCACTAGCAATCTTGATCCTTGTGAAACATGAATCTAGGAGATTCCGTGAACAATCGCACAGTCAGTTACTAATGAGTCACAGTTATGGCAAGCCACCGAAATTAAATGCTACCTGAATTAAAAAAAAAATAGAATCTTCGCGGAAGCAAATTATTTATCTGCAATGCGAAGGATTTTTATACGGTATAATTTCTTCGCAATTAGAGTATCATATGCTACTGTAGACTTGATTTTTTGTAATTTAGGAGAAATGACAGCCACAGACATGCTGAGCTCATGTGCAACAAAGATGATAAATGTTCGGTTAAAATAGTTAATGATTGATATCGAAGGCCTCAGTTTAGAAGTAAATGACAGAACAATCAGTCAAGAACTACGAGGATTGGACCAAATAATGGAAACACATAAGATTTTGGCATCAAAAATTTGAACATGTTTTCAACAATCAAAACGAGGCATACTTTAATTTTAGTTTTTTTATGTTTGTTATTTGAAATGGTTATTTAACATGATTGTCTTTTACAGATATTTAAAAAGCATTGGTTATAGTTTATTAAAATAGCAGACGTCTCTGACTTTCAATGAGAGCAATTTGTTGGTGCTCGTTTGGCAAGTGCTAGTGTTACAAAAACTGCCCGAATGTTTGGCGTTTTAACAAGTGCTGTCTCAAAGTAATGACTGACTTTGAAAAAGAAGAAAAACGGCCTCAGGAAAGCACAGGTCCGGCCGAAAGGTGAAGTTGTCTAAGAGAGACCTTAGAACTCTACATTCAATTGTTAGAAAAAATAGCAAGCCCACGCCCCTTAAAATTACTGCAAACTCAATGAACACCTACAGAACCCAGTTTCCAAAAAAACTGCTCGTCTGGAGCTGCACCAACTTTATTCCACGAAAGAGGTACATTTAAACAACATCAGCTCTTAAAGACAAACGTTTCAAAGCGTTTAGAGTGGTGTAGAAACCTCCAGAATTGGTGCCTTGCGCAGTGGAAAAATTAAATTTTCTCTGACGAATCGTTCTCCTTATTTCCGATCTCCGGCCGAGTGTGCGTTTGAAGACAGATGGAAGAAGCATTTAATCCACAGTGCCTTCTTCCTGCCGTAAAACTTGACATGGTGTTAAGCCGTCGCCAAGATAAGTCGACTAGTGTTTTTGTAATTCAACAGAGGGAAAATAAATCCTCCCTCAGATAACTGAGCTCGCGTATCACAGATACTTGCGAAACATACTTCCGGCACGAACTTGAAATTTTAGTTAGCTTGTTTTAGCTCCGCTCAAATTCGAAGCTTGTTTTAGCTCCGCTCAAATTCGAAGCTTGTTTTAGCTTCGCTCAAATTCAAAGCTTGTTTTAGCTCTGCTCAAATTCGAAGCTTGTTTTAGCTCCGCTCAAATTCGAAGCTTGTTTTAGCTCCGCTCAAATTCGAAGCTTGTTTTAGCTCCGCTCAAATTCAAAGCTTGTTTTAGCTCCGCTCAAATTCGAAGCTTGTTTTAGCTCCGCTCAAATTCGAAGCTTGTTTTAGCTCCGCTCAAATTCAAAGCTTGTTTTAGCTCTGCTCAAATTCGAAGCTTTTTTTAGCTCCGCTCAAATTCGAAGCTTGTTTAAGCTCCTCTCAAATTCGAAGCTTGTAATCAGCTCAAAAGCTTGTCAGCTCGAAAACTCCGAAGCTTGAAATCAGCTCAAAGCTCGTTTTAGCTTAGCTCGAAATTTCACTATTTAAGCCGCGGTCACCTGCAACCTGAAGAAAATTGGAAGTTATCTCCCGAACAGAAGAACTATTGAAAGAACCTCGCCTTAATAAATTATCAGCCAGCAACTGACTTCTCTCTTATTCCTGGAGTATCAAGAAGATTCCTAAGGAATAACGAACCTAAGGAATACGGCCTCTCTGAAATCAACCGACGGCCCTCAGAAACCTCTAAGACAGGGACGTTATAAAAAGGGTGACGCCCGAACAGGACTTGCCAAAATAACTACCAACTGGCGTCCGAGTATATACTCGCCAAAATATCTACCAATTGGGGCCCAAACAGGGACTCGCATACAAAATACTTAACAAATGGGTTCTGGGACGATCTGGGGTGTTATTTCGTAGAAATTTGCCGGGCTAATAATTTCCTAACGTGTAATATTAACACCCGAGACTATTTATGAATTTTGGGAGACCAGGTTAATTCTATGGTTCGGGAACTGTTTCCGAAGGGAAACACCATCTTTCACGATGATTATTCTCCAATCAATGAAGTTATAATTGTTAAAAAATAGCACGAGGAACATTCTAATAAAGTTCAGCATTCCATCTGGCCATCAGAATCCCCAGATTTAAACATTATTGAACATTTATGGTCGATTTCAGAGACTCAAATAAGAAGTCGATTTTCACCGCCGTCGTTTCTAAAAAAACTCGTGGGTGTTTTAACTGAAGAATGAGCTAAAATTCTTTCGGAAAAAGTTAAAAATTGTTACGAATCAATTCATCGGAGAGTTGAGGCCGCAATTGCGGTAAAAGGTGGACCTACACCATGTTAAAATATATTTTGTTGATTTGTCAAGGTGTTTCCATTGTTTTGTGCAACCCCTGTAGATCGATGTAGTATCAAAAGTCCGTGTTAGGTAAAATTTGGAAAGCGAATGTGCTTTGGATGACTATTCAATAGTCTGATGGAACAAAAATTTAGCTATATGTTAAAATATTTTGGTCTTTATGTTTAAGGCGAGAGGGACAGCCTATGAACTAAAAAAAACTCCACCAGCTGTGGAGTTCGCAGTTGAAAACAATGATTTGCGTAGGGTCACCTAGCAAAAAACTGATACACTCCACCTTATCAAAGGAAGGACAAATGTTGCCATGTATTGCTGCATTTTTTAGAAGATTCTCATAAATGCGCAAAACGTTTATTCAAAAATTACGAGTGAGCGTTCCAACCGGAGACCGTTTCTAAAGATCACTGCTAATTCCCCATGCAAACATTTTAATCATAAAACCAATGCTTTTTTATGACGAAGCAAACGAAGGTACATTGAAGATTGCGTGAATGGAAAAACCTATGAAAGTTTAATTCGATCTTAAACATCTCCAAATTGTAAAGCAAGCCAAAGCTTTGCAACTAAGCATTAACAATTGAGTTACTTGGTTGAAAACTAATGTTAAGTACCATTCATGTTTTAAAACATGTGAATACGTGTTGAAAAATTTAATGTTATTTAGGCATTGACTGAATCACTGAGAAGAAACATTTGTCAGTACTTCTTGTTATATTGGCTTAATAACCCCTTATCGATTATCGTCCTTTCTGAAAGGTATTTATTTTCTAAAGCTTAAGTGAAATTTTCACACCACACAGGGATCAATGAATTATAATTAAAAGAAAATTACCGCTACATCTCATCCAGCAGCAAAACAATATGGCACTTGAGGGGTTAACAGTTCAATCATTGCGATTGTTCGACGTGTGTATACACTTTTGTTCCTTCAAATGTAGATGGTTTTCAAAAATAGGAAATGGGAGCACTGTAGCGAAGTCTGTTGGGAAAAACAATATAAGATATATGGTGAATTGGATTTAGAAGGTAATCAAAGCTTACACCAAGTCCCACCACGCAAATTTCAGGACCTAAGCTAATAAGTTCGAGTTAAAAATTTGAAATTCTGCTGATTCTTCAAACATTTCCTAAAAGTTCAAAATGTATAGTAACTTTACAATAACAGCGAAAATTATTTCTTTAGCAGAAATGTTGATACGTTACGCACACTGTTTCTGGTGTATGTTGCATTGAGAACCCATTTTGAAATAGATGGATGAAAATCCCGTCCATATTTTTTGCAGGAGTTGATGCAGAAGCCTGACTATGGCTTCTGACAATGAACCTTGGATACACTCAAACTGTATTTATTGAAATATCACATAAACCTTCATCTTGAGGTTTACACTAAATTATCATCAGTTTGCGATTTTACGTACTTGTATTCGTATTGAAAAATAACGGGGTAAGATGCTTCTGAAAGAAAGGAAGTATCAAACGCGTCAAAGCTTTTCCTCGACGGCGAAATGTGGCCGGTTGAAAGTGATGATGATTCACAAAGTGCTATCTCAAGTGTACGTGCGTGCAAAATGCCTAGTGAACTTGAGATTTTCTCTCTGCCCAGGGCACCGATACAGAATTTGCCTGAAGTCCTGAATTTCTTCGGATCTGCATGTGCTGATCATAGTATATCAGTCAAGCTATTGGACACCTTTTGGGCACCGTCAAGAACGACTGATTCTAGCAACCTCCAAGCCTTCATCAAAAAGTTTGGATTAGGATTAATTTAAAATCATGAAATATCAATGTCATAATAACGGAGAAATGAATTCTAGAAAAATCTTCTGTAGAGCTAAAAACTGTTTATGGTAGATCTTATTTATTACTATAACACATCTTAACAGATCTTACAGAATTTTAAACTTTTTATGAAATATAGAAGGAAAATGAAGTATAGAAGGTTATACTTTCAAATTGAGGTTGAACTGAAAAATTACTTTTGTTCGTAATGCTTCCCCTAACCCTAATTTTTTATCTAGCCATAAAATGTTTGAGTTTTATGGCTCCCCTCACGAGGTTGTGCGCCCTGTCGCGTCAATCCAGAGCTCAATGACGCTGGGGTTCGTCTTGCATCTATGGCCGACGTCTACGAGTGTTCAACTCATTCAATAATACCCGGTAGTAAGTCTTGTAACCGTTCGGTTTCTCAGAAGTGGTCAATTTACTAATAGGAAGTTCTAGTTCAATTATTAAAAGTGCGTTCATTAAGTAAAGGAGTGTCATAATTTTCAAAAATAATACATCACATTTCATCTTGAACTTTTGACTTAATTTCATACTGCTCGGAAAAACTTTGAAAAAAGTAGCAAATATTTTTTGCAACTTGTGATTGAGTTTTCTAACAAGCATGATATTGTCATTGTGGGATTCTATTCATAATTTGACTCGATAATCTGTGAAAATGGGTTCACTACAATGCCTTTGATATTCTTCAGCCTCTAGCAAATTTAAAGCGTCTAGGCCAGTGTCATATCAGCATCACAAAGTACCATCACGGTATTACGAGTAAATAAAATAGTTACAAAATGAGAAATAAATTTTGATTTTTTGCCTAGACATTTATGCATACTCACGTGACTGTCTTCCGCCTTTAGGTAGAAATGAAAAGAAATTTCATATTTTCTGCATAAGACCGCTGAGGCACGGTATGTTACCAAGAAAAGGTAGCTTAATCGCGAACTTTGTAAACGAGGTTGAGAACAAGCCGTAATGGTTTTGCGCTGCTGTGTTGCAACGGTCGATCTCTCTACCCCAAAATTGATTAAATACAATGTGCTATTGCTGAGCTTAATTGCAACTTTGTCGTTCTCACGAGTAGCTTCGCCGACAGCTGACTAGATGACTCAAATGAAGACATGATTCAATGCAAAGGTATTATAGCCACCACTCGCTACGCAATAATAATAAGCGCATCGAAGGCGTCAGTATGTACATATCTAAACACATAGATTCGAGAATCAGAGCAAGTGCAACAATGAATCGTAATCATATAAAATGCTTTTTATTAAGCTGACGAAAAATGGTAAACGGATTGCGCTGGGAAGTGCGTATACGAGTAGGTCTTCGACAGCCTGTTCGGTATCTTTAATGAATGAGCTCCATCGTATTATGTCGCAGTTTAACAAGTCTTTCTAGAATGACATAATAATCTGCAGACTTACAGTGACATCAATTATGATTTTCTGAAACATGCGAACAAATATCGAATTTCATAAATGCCTTTCAGTCTAAGTCTTTCCTTCCAATTATCACGAAGCCTACCATTACATCATCAAAATCTGCTAAGCTGCTCGACAATATCTTCATGAAAGATCCAACTGATTTTCTTACTATAATAATTAATTCCCACTATCAAATCACTTTTCGATTTTTTTATTTAGAAAAATGATGTCTGTGTCACTTATATCGCTGCGTAAATGGATCTAATTTAGGAGCATTGTGAGTCCCTACGAAATCTTTTGACGATAAAAAGTTATTCTTTTAGTCTCGCGAGTACAGAAAAAATCACGGTCAGGTTAGGATGCGCTTGAGTATGTTATGTTACCATGGATGCTTAAAAAACATATTAGATCAAGATAGTTGAGTTAAAATCAGAGCGAGTGTGTTCTTGTATCATAGGTGGGAAAAATAACAATGAATATTTTTCAAAGTTTTCCAACTATTTCTTATTAATGGGAATAGATGTGAAGGCTGTAAATGTTGTACCATTGCTTCCGACAATGAACCTTAGATACATTCAAAACGTGATTATTGACATATCACATAAACCATCATCTTGGGGGTTTGACCTAAATTATCACCAGTTTGCGATTTTACTTACTTGTATTGGTATTGAAAAATAAAGCGGTGAAAGTGCTCAAGGAACTTTTACACGAATTCAGAATTTTCTTGGGAGCGATCGATAACTTTCATGATGGTTGGAATCATGCTCTTTCAGAATATCGTTGGAACTTCACCTGTTTGCTGCAGCCAAAGTCTACCAGCAACAGCTGGTGCTCGCATGCTACAGTTGGGTTGGGCACCTCAGCTCTGGCATTTCCCTGACGCCAAATCCGGAAGTGTGGACTGGATGATATCACTCATGGAGCCTGTGACTTCGTTCCTGAAGTGATGACCGTATGTTAGAGAATTATTTTTCTAAATGAGAACTATAGATTACACTACTTTTGTTTGGCTGAGGACCATAGAATTGAGAACTTCGTTGTAGGTGAGGACCATAGATTAGAGAAATTCTTTCTAGCTAACGACCATAGATTAGAGGAATTTTCTGGGTGAGAACCAAAGATTAGAAAAAAATTTTAATTCATAATAGACCATGTTAACAGACTTAATTTCCAGAACATAACTGTTCTGTACAACATGGTTATACAAGGTGACGCATTAGTCACTTTATCATTCAAAAGTAAAGTATCATTTTTGTAAATGAGTTTACCTTATTTATTATTTTTTATTACATTGTTTAAAGATTGAAATTTCATTATATACTTTGAAGATTGGAGTTGTATTACATAAATTGAAGATTGAAATTTTATTTTCATTTGTGTATGAAAAATAATATCACATAAATGGCTTCCATTTTCAGCTTCGCAAACACGAGTTCTATGTGAGGCATTTTCCATGACAGTGCTCATGTAACATCTGAGGCTGTGTGGAATGAATTTTTTCTTATATGTTTTCCCTACGTTGTTGGATAGTTCGAGGTTAATTTACGTACACCTTTCCTCCTAGGTACGAACAAAGTTACTAAAATATCTCTACCCACTTTCAAAACAAAATATAGTTATCTTCATTCTCTCTTCGGTTGTGAATAAATTCATATTAAAATTTCCAATGAGAAAACTATAATTCCACAAAGAAAAATCGAAATAATTATTCCGAAAAAATATACTGTGATTTAATATGTTTAAGGGACTTATGTTCCACTCTGCATTTCAGTAAGGTTATAACATACCAACATGTCTGGAGGTCAAATTGTTTATAATTAGTCGTGACCAGTGTCAAATCAAAATGGGGTAATGCATCATCTACTCATTTACCTGGAGACAGTCACAGAATACATAACAAGTAATACCACTCCAAGCTGAAAAGCGAATCTTACTGCTCTTAATTTTGACTGTTCGTTCGTTTTCACCCTGATAAGATCTGTCTTGCGCCTGAAACTTATCTTCCTGTTCACGTGGTTGCAAAATTTTGTGTCGTTGCAAACGTAAAATTGTTCATTAATGACAACACTCGACATTATTAGGGAGCACTTTGAGAGGTGTTCATCGGTAGCATATTTGTGATTTTTGCGTAATTCTGAAGGACCGTTTGTTTAGCAAGGTGAGGCTCACCTTGCCAAGCTGACAGTTCGAGAAGAAATAGTACCTCTTTTCTAAAATATTTTTTATTATCGAACCTAGAACAGTGAAATTTGGCTTGGGTATAGAAAATGCAAAAACTTTCATTTAAATGCGAACAATTCAATTTTATCATAGAAAAAAATACGTACAGGAAGTGAAATTAGGGGTGTTTCAAAATGCTTCTCCTCAGTGAGTTTTTGAGCTACAGTGATGATATGGATATCATTGGATGCGAAAAGACTCGGGCAATAAAATGATTATTCAAGTTATTCAAAATCTTAGTTTGGACTTGGAACTTTTTCAAAGCATTTACTTTTTCGTAAAATTTCGTACGTGTGACGTCACAACTTTTTATCGGTGACGAAATTCGAAACATTTGAATAACCATATTATTGCCAGTGTCTACGCATCTAATGATACCCATATAATCACTGTAGCTCAAAAAATGACGGAAAAAAAGTATCGTGAAACCCTAAAATTAGTACCTCTGAAAAGAAGACAAAATAAAGAAAGATAAAAATCTTTATTTATTATTTATTTGTGGGGCCAGCCAGGCCCCATGAAATCATTATACAATTATATATAGACAAAGGAGCACATGGTTACTTCGCGCCGTGATGTATCAGCTAACGTGCTGATTGCCCCCATACCATCCCTGCTTGAGACCCCCGTAACGGGCGAACAAGAGAACGTGCAAACCTCATTTCTCCGCAGGTTTTGCGTGACATCTTGAACTTCCTATAGCTTCTAATATCGAAGTTTTGAAAAGTTTGACAATTATTACCAAATCAAGGGAAACTATTTCCTTAATTGCTCAGATCATGAATCGACAGCTTTGATGGAGCTTTTGTCGGAGGAAACTCTAAGGGATGGCGTAATATACTGCACGTTAGTCTATTTATCTTCATTGGGAAATCATCTTCATTGGGAGAGTTCCTTTTTGATTTGGTATAAATCATTATATGCATCAAAACTTCGATATTACCTGCTATAGGAAGTGTAAAGTGTCAGGTAATGCCTATGAAGAAATAAGGTTCGTACGTTCGCTCGTTCGCCTGGGTTAGGTGGGGGGGGGGGGGCTTCGTAATAGTCGCCTCAAACTCCAAATTTTGAAACTTTTTAAAAGGTCTTTTGGGTGCAAAAAATCCACTAGCACAGCACTCTTGATCCTTGTGGAACATGAATCTAGGAGATTCCGTGAACAATCGTGGGGGATTACCATGTCAACAGAGCACATCAGCTGATACGTCACGTTGTGACGTTGATATGTAAGCTCCTTTGTCTCTTTATTACTGTATTATAACTGCATGGGCCCTAACTGACCCCAGAAATAAATTAAAAAAAATATGAATGTTTACGTTTCCTGACTTTTCTCTTCAGAAAAGTTTGATCTTTGGGATTTCAAAATGCAGCTTCTGCATCATTTTTTAAGCTACAGCAATGATATGAGCATCATTAGATGCGGAAAACACTCTGACAATACAGTGACGGTTTAAGGTTACAAAATTTTGTCTGCAATCAAATGCTGTGATGCCACATGTACAAAATTTTACAGAAAAAAGTTAAAGATTTCGAATTTTTTTAAATTTTATGGGGAAAATTTAAAATTATGAGGCCATCACCGTATTGCCAAAGTTTTTTCGCTTCCAAAAGTATTCATACGATTACTGTAGCTCCAAAACTGACGGAAAAGATGGATTTCACCCCCTTATCAAAAATTTCGTTTGCTGTACGTATCTCGTTTTCTATGAGGAAATCAAGTTTTTCACACGACACCAAAAGTATTTTTTTATATTTTATATACAGTTAGCGAGGAAATTATTCGTACACCCTTCGTTTTTCAAAACTTTCTCTGCAGAAGGCGGGCTGAGTAGGCTGGCGGCTTGCTCGAGGTGGCAGCCAGCTTAGTGTTATGTACTCGCACTAGCAGCACGCTCACAAGTCGTAGTGCAGGCTACCTGAGGAGTTTCGAGCTCGGCCCAAACTTGAGGCTATTGTCCGCACTGGTGACAAGTGAATACGTGTAATTCGTGCAGATAGCTTGAAGTCAGGTTGAAGGGGAGAGTCATTGAGTCACTACAGTATCACTAGTTACTGGTTTATCTAACGTAAATTTAAGGGTTTAATTTAAAGTTCTACTCCATTAATTATGTTCGGATTTGAATAAATATTTTAATTTAACATGGAAGAGATCTTTCACGAGTAGGGAGACAGGTTATCTAATCAGCAGCTGATACACTTATCGTGATAGCGACGATTATCACATAGGCCATGTTGAAACTGCAACTCAGTTATCTTCTTCACTTGGTATTCTTAAGTGTGAAGTGCTTCCTGAGTGGAGTCCAGCAGTAATTCATTCATAAAATGTACGCTTCAGAAAACTCAGGCTTATAAAAACATTCAACATTGGGTAAGATCATTTCATTTCAAGATATGTGCAAATTATACTGAAATTTGAAACCATGATTTCTTTTAATACTTGTATTGACGATAGGTACTATAATTCAGGAAATTAATAGTGGTGATAGGTGCTATTATTCTTTATCTGTAGCTGTGCAACTCATGAGTAGATAACTTTCATCACAAATTTCTACCGAGCTTGAATGTTCCGTGGTTTTTCCGATTGCATAAAGATGACAGATCGAATTTCTGATGTATAAGGAAAATATAATACAATTTTTAATTCCGGTGCTGTAGACATGGACCCTGCATAAATCTTTTAATTTATTCTCTTTCTTTCAATAACTTTGCATAAGCGAAGAGTCACTTTTAGAAGAACATTTGTGAAAGAAAACCTTCATCTTAACTAGCAAATAAAATAAGAATAAATAACAATCATTTCATTGATGAATACATGATAAGAATAATAAAGACAAAATTTTTTCAATATTTGGGAAAGAACAGGGCAGTGTTACAACGACGGATGAGTACCCAAATTAAATCTTTTTGCTTACACCTCCATCAGGAAAAAAAGAAGACGCATTCTGATTATATTTTACTCAGCACCAATAATGGACTTTCCCGACTTTCTACGTTAGAAAATAATTTTTCATCAGCCGTCGTATAATCTATAATTTCTTTGTCGAAATTTTCCGTTACTTATTTTTTTTAAAGAATTTTATAAATACATTACTGGGCCACACATATCAATTTTTTTGATGGTTTCTGAGGCTGTGAAGCTCGCCTGACCGATTTGAATGTGAGGATGCTGAATGTGAATAACTTGTTTTTACGGTTGAAATCGTTTCTTAGAGTAAAGTCGTTCTAAATAAAATTTTACCAACAACAGGTTTTTTTAATAAACGAAGCTAATCTCGTTTCATATTTGAAGCAGTCGTAGATTTGAATTACATCTACAAGAAACATAGGTTGGTAAAATTAAGATAAGAAAATAAAAATTAGCAATGCAGGAACTTACGTTGGATGTTAATGACATCTCCTTATGAATTGATTTCTGCACCAATATCTAACACCAATCACTAATAAATAAATACCAGCGTTGCTTTGACTCATCATTGGATCCTACAGCCATTTTCTTCACAATTGAATTTTCGCTATAACATCTCACACAAGTTCAAAATTCTAAAGAACTGGAACATAACCAACCGTTCTCGTTTTTTTTTCCCTCCTCTCGATATTCTTAGTAAAAATTGGTCTTATCATCTTTGTGGTTGTTTTTGAATCTCACTGCACACCATTTTTTATGCATATTGGTTGAAAACATGCACTTAACGAGAAAATTAACAAAACCTAGGACAGAAAATGACAAAACCTAGGACAGAAAATGAAACATTTCATTCCAATGTACATTCCTCATCACGGTTTGGTATAGGGTAACACATAATTACTATGACCAATTATTTACAGAAAGTGTATTTGAGACGCACGGAAAATATAAATTTTGCGTGTGTTTTATTCACAGGGAACGAAGGAGGACGTTTGAGACATGGCCGCGGTTCTGCTCGAATGCAAAATATGCTTCGAAGATTATGATTCACAAAACCATAGACCTCTCAGCCTTGATTGTGGTCACACCTTCTGCAAATTGTGCTTACAAAATTTAGGACAAGGGAACAAAAAAATCTGCCCAACTTGCCGAAAGCTGACTAACAAATCAACAGACCAGCTGCCCTTTATATTTGCCCTCATTCCCTCCCAGGAAAGTACAACTGCGCGCTCAAATGTCATTGATGTGGTCGGTGACAAATGCAACGACCACGGATGTGTTCTCGACCGCTTTTGCGTGGAATGCGGGGAGATGGTGTGCAGAAATTGTGTCAAAAACTCTCACGCAACGCACCGTAGTGAATTTTTGGATGATATTCTTTACAAGGACCCTGATGCAGCTACTCTCACTAGTGAGTTGGAGAACAAAATCGAAGCTAATATTGATAGTCTTTCAATATCAATGTTAATGTCGATTGAAATATGTAACGCAATTGAAGAACTGTCGTTTTGTAAAAAAGCCTTTGCAGATTGGAGAAATAAACTATGCTCGCACAAGAAAGTAGCAGAGCAGCATCTGAAGGATTGGAATGATGTAAGAAATAAATGTTCGACTGAAAAGCAACAAATTATCCAAAATTTATGTCATCAGTGGAAAGGAGTTGTTCTCCCACCCCTCCCTGACTTAGAACTTACATCATTAACTAAGAAACTTGAAGAACTCAAGAAATGTGCCGCACATTTAAAGGTCAGTACAAATGTTGAAACCATCGAAACTTTCATAAATTGATATTGATTAAAGCAATGGGGTATATATAGTAATTATCGTCTACTAATTGTCCCTCACGCGTGCTTATGGGTTCATTTTTCCAAAATAGACAATACCTTACACCGACCAACGATACACTGACCCAAGAATTCAAGTGAAGACCTTCAATCTTGATCATTTAGTTCACTGTACCCACATATAAATTGTCATAATATCCTGATATCGTATTGAAATTATGTAGTGTAAGGTTTGAAAACTTATTTCCAGTTTGGTATCTCATGTTGTTGGGGTTTCGTTGAGCAGGCGAATGTCTCCATATTTTGAGTGCGAAATGACATTCGAGTACAAATTTAGCGGTCATGAGAAATCACCTCATAGAAGACAAAATAGAATAATTTTGTTCGCAAGCGAAAAATATTATTTTTTCATCGAAGCTATATTGTAAATTGATGTTCTCCAAGTTCTATTTATTATGAAACTTGTAAAAAAGACTACGGAAAAGAGAGGTTGATTTGAAAAGTGACAGGTTGATTTGGTCGTGAGAAACATGATAGCAGACCCAAAACAGGAGCTAATAAGGTTGGGAGAAAAGTTGTTTTTTGAAAGACATGAACTTTTTAAACGAGATTTGTTGGTGTCTGTAAAAGTAATAATCAGTACTGTTTTGTAGCACGGTAAATTATAGCATCAAACCCGCAGACTTAAATGGAAATGAGATACAGTATGGCAAAGTTTTCTCACGCAATAAATTTCACGTTTGGTTAAATGTTAGCTGATAGCAGTTTAAATATTCCACATAATTGTTCTCAATAGTTTAAGTGCTTTTGTGAACTACAACATGTGATGATTTACCTATTTGAATTTAAGTATTTCATAGCCGTTGATGGTGGACGGTAAAAGGATGGAACTATTTCAGTGAAATGAATGTCAAATAACAATTGCGGTTTTTTAAAAGACTTTCTGTACAAACTAATTCTCTATAGCGCTCTTGACGTTAGTGGAACATGAATATAGAAGATTTGGTGAACAATCTCCCGCTCAGTTACTAATAAGCCACAGCTGCGGACTGTCATCGAAATTAAGTCGTATTTGAAATAAAATATAGCACAATATTTCCGGAAGAAAATCACTTCTTTTTACTCTGATAGGTCTTCACAAAGAAAAATTTCTTCTTACTGCATGAGCCATGTTCTACTGTAGACTTAATTATTCGTAAATTTGCGCAATATGACACAACCACTACCTTGCTAAGGTCATGTGCAACACGAAGATCAATGCTCCTCTTGGTTAATGATTAATATTGAAGCCTTCGGTACTATAGTAATAGACTAAACAATCAATAGAGTAACATCATAAGTACACGAAACTCTTCTGTTCGTGAGGAAATATGACACAAATTGTTAAAATTTTGCTTAGTAATTGTGTTTTGTAAAACTATTTAGTCTGACTGAATCAAAATTACATTGTTTGGATCAGATATTTTTTTTCCTATTTTTTTTCCTATGTGAGGACGGAAGGGACAGCTCATGTATTCCAAAATGCCCCACGATCTGTGTGCCTCGAGGTGAAAACATAATGGTCTGCATTGCTTCATCTATCACGGAACTGGTGCACAGCTCATTATCGAAGGATAGATATATGGTACATTGTACTGCCACATTTTTAAGAAAAATCTCACCCGTTGTGTAAAGCGTTTTTCAAAAATCGCTAGGGGACGTTCCCGAAAAATGACGATACTAAGCATTCAGGAAATTTCACCCGCTAATGATAAAAATTAGAAAAACAAGGCTCTCTAGTTGCCAAGAAGGAAAATTACGTTGAAAATTGTGTTAATATATCTGAAAACTTATGAACGCCTAATTTTATCCCCAAAAAATCATCTCCAAGGGTCGAGAAAAAGTAACGGCATCACAACGAAACATTAAAATTAAATTATTTGACTGCATACTTGTGTTTTGTACTATTCAAATTTTCCCACCAAGACCAAGACATTGTCTGCCAGGAAAACAATGCAATAGGAAGGGTAAATAGGATTTGAAACGTAATCAAAGATGACAATATGACCCAACACGTTTTCTTTTTCACGTACACACTTGTAATCTACCTATCAAGAAGAGTTTCAGAGTCTGGTATATTATGCGCAACTGTGATTATATACAATACTTGCAAATTCAGTTTTTATTTCATGGGGTATCCGGTATGCGATGCCAACTGTCCAAGGCCTATGCTAATGAGCCAGATTGAAAAATTAGAATTTGCGCTGTTTCTCCGAACATTTCCTACAAGTTTACAACGCAATGTAACTTAATATTAGCGTAAATGATTTCTACGACGAAAATGTTTATACGTTACACGTTTAATTGTGAACGAATGACAGAAATCAATGCATAACACTGTCTTTTTTGTAGGAGTTCATGCAAAAACCTGAAGATGCTTCTGATGGAAAAGGATTCTCAAATGTGTCAGAAGATTTCCGTGACAGTGACGTTTGGAAGGTAGAAAGTGACGAGCATTCACAAGCCGCCATCGCAAGTGTGCGCGCGGGTGAAATACCGAGTGATCTTGTGATTGTCTCTTCGCCCAGGGCACCCATTCAGAATTTACCTAAAGTTCTCAATTTCCTCGGGTCTGCATGTGCTGATCGTAGCATATCTGTCAAGCCATTGGACACCTTTTGGGCACCGTCAAGAACGACTGACTCTGGACACCTAAAAGCATTCATCGAAAAGTTTGGGTAAGGAGGTATTTAATATCTTGAAAACCCAGAGTAATAATCACAGGAAAAATGAACTCTGGGAAAATTATTATTTAGCACCTGAAACCGTTTATGGTCGATCATGTTATAGGTTCTGTGGTAGATCTTCAAGAATCTATACATTTTATGAAATAAAGAATAAATGTCTTTGCTTTCAAATTGAAGTTGAACTGAAAAATGACTCCTTCTCAAAATTTTTTGCCTAATCCATTTTTTTTATATAGCCGTCAAATACGTCAGTTTTATGGCTCCCCTGACGAGGTGGTTACGCTCTGTCGAGTCAATCCGATGTTAAGATTCGCAGGGGTCTGTCTTGCATCTATGGCTGACATCAACCTGTGTTCAACTTTGTCAAAAAATCCAATTAGTAAGTATTTTAAATGTTCGAATCGTTAGAAGTTGTGATTTTACTCATTGAAAGTTCTATTCCACTTTTTTCAAGCACGTTCATCGAGTATTATATCAAATTTCATATGATTTTTTTGTTTAATCTCCTAGTGCTCGGATACGAAAAGTACAATTCATTGAGGAACATATGATTAAGTTTTCTGGTAAGTATATTCGTTTCATAACTTGCGATTTTATTCATAATTAGACTCATTAAACTATGAATATAGTTTCCGTTCAATGACTATTGCATTATTCCGCCTCTAACAAAGGCGTCTTGGTCAATGTTACACCTACATCGCTGAGCACCTTCACAATATAATGAGCAAATAGAATTACTGCAGAATGAAGAATAGGTGCGTAATTTTGCCTTATCTTTTACGCGTTTTTGTATGTGAGTACAATTAATTCCATGAAACGCTTCAATATGGAACACGTTTTCATCCAATTTTATCTGCACTTAGCATGACCTTCTAAACTGTGGGGAATAAATCTTTGATTTTTTGCCTAAGACCGCTGAGGCAAGGAATCTCAAGATAAAAGATAACATACACATGCCCTAGGAAAAATTTTGATGGAATATATCTTATAAGCAGAGCTCAAATTTCTGTGTCAAATGCTTCACGTCTTTTTTTTCTGTTTGAAATTGAAAATCGGATACTGATTCGAACGCTAGCAGTTCAATAAAAATAGTCATTGGAAACTTTGAAGGGTCCATTTTCTAGATTTCTCTGAATCTATTTTCATTAGTATTGTGGGCTCGAACTCTAGGTGTTCAAAAGCAATAAAAACTTACAAAACATTCCGAAGTTTGTTGTGCACGAATTCTTCCAGTAAATAGCAAATAATGTTTACCGTTGCCTTCATCTACTCGTTTTATGCTATTGTCCTATCATTTTAAGAATGTTATATCATTACATTAAAATAAGTCAGTTCAAAAGACTTCCAGAGTGCTTTCAACGCATAATCAAATCCTAAGACAAATTTAATCTTCGACGAGACTCTGAGTGCCTTCCTCAAGACCGATTAGAGAGCTCAACAAGTACCAGGTTAAAACCAAGGGCAATGCTTCGTAATCATTGTTAAGAATTTTGAAAGCATTTGGTTTCGATTTCATTGGAAATCCGAAAGGATATTGATAGTACAAAATGCCAGTCTCGAGGTTATTTCCAAAGTAGAAAATTGTGATGAAAAAACGAAAAATGTCAGGCGTAAATTTCTGCATAAAATATTGGCCGAAGTTGAAAATATGTCTGACTCCTGGAATTGTCAGTTCTTGAGAGACTTATACTTCACGTAAAGAATAATTTGAACTTTGAATATGGCGTCGCATGTGCTCAGGATTCGCGTTGTCTTCAGTTATGTTAAATATTATTTAATGAGCTAGGACAAGGCCCTATAGAGTTTATACCAAATAGAGTTTTACGTTTTTGATCTTGTATATACGGATTATTTCAATTCATTCCTTTCTAGTCTGACTTCAAGAAATTGACTTAGACGGGTACATGCTTGAGTTTCATCTCCCGAAGGGAAAAATGAAGCAAAGAAAAACTAATTTGTTTTATTTATGTTATAAAAAAATTAGCATTGTCACACTAGTGTCCCAGCAGACATGTTAGTTATTGTGTACTGGGATGATTATGTCCCAGTAGACATTCAAGAACAAAAGAAATAAAGAAAAAAAGGAAAGCAAAACATTTTATTTCCAATAGAGATGGTTCACAAGTATCATCATCGGTTTTTAAAATATCTTGGAGTTAATACACCAAGATGACACACATACGAGTATTGTAATACCCATGTCACTAGTTAAGGGAACCATGTTGGGGGCATCTGCAGTCCAAAAGTCGATTCTCCCGATTTTTTTTACTGCTTTAAATGAGTTTGAGATATGTCCCCGAATGTCTGTAAAAATATCAGGAACGTATCCCAGAGCTAACGTCCCCCCCGGGAGGGGGAGAGCATCCCCCTTACGGACCTTTTTTTATTTTTGAACCTAGAGCAATGAAATTTGGTATACTGATAGGAAATGCAATTTAGAATCATTTATCATTCATGACAAAATGAGATTTTCTTGAAAAGAAAATGGGAAATCATAGAAAACGACATTTGTGGGGTGTTTTCTAAATGCTTCTTCTCCTACAGTTTTGAGCTACAGTAATGATTTTGGTATCATTAGATGCAGAATAACGTGGACATTCAAAAAAAAAAAAAATCTCAAATTTTCAATTTTATTTTATTTTTTTCATATATTTCATCATTCATATTCCTCAAGGTAAGCATCCCCCATCCGAATATTTTTATTATTATTGAATTTAGAGAAATGAAATTTGGTATACTGATAGGAAATGCAATTTAGAAACATTCATCATTCATGACATAATGCGATTTTCTTGAAAAGAAAATAAGAAATCATGGAAAACGACATTTTGGGGGGGGGGGGTTCTAAATGCTTCTTCTCTGATAGTTTTTGAGCTACAGTAATGATTTTGGTATCATTGGATGCAGAATAACGTGGATATTCCAAAAGCTGGAGTGCTTTTCCTCAAATTTCCAATATTAAAAAAAATAAATAAATAAAAATATTCTCAAGAAAATTCAACTGTATGACGTTATAACTTTGAAACAAAAATGAATTTTGAAAAACTTTCTAATCCATTGTGAAGCCCTTGTTTTTCTGCATCCAATGATACCAAAATGATCACTGAAGCTCAAAAACTGTAGGAGGAGAAGCATTTTTTCTTAAAATAGGTCTTATAAAACGAGTAAGTTTTTCAAGACGTTTGTCGTTATAACTCCAACGTTTACAAAGCTAGAGCAATGTGGTTTGCTGTATTTGGAAGTCTAATGTGTACTCTAAAATTGTTGGTGTTATGATTTTCAAAAATTTTTACGTGAAATTTTTTCCGTAGACTTTTTACCCTAAATTTAAACTCTGACTATAGCTTTTTCAAAAAAAAATTCTATAAATTCAAAATAAATTCAAATTCAAAAACCGGTCGCCAGCATTTTTGGAACACACGTTGTACTTTCGCATGCAACAAACCGCATTGCTCTAGCTTTCTAAATTTCGGCCCCATTATAACGAATGATATATATATATTTTTATTTATTTATCATGAATAACTCATTTTCTATGTCCCAATGCAAAAAAACTTGTGGATGAAAAGTTGTTGGGAATCTAGAGATCTAGTAGTCTGCAAATTTTCATAGACGCAAGTCCGATAGAAAAAATCTACAGATGGAAATTCAAGTTATGGGCCGACCGGTGAGCATGGTTCCCTTAAAAAGAAATGATTAAGGGGAATGTACTCCTAATCTTGCTTAATCTACATTTGATGATACATGTAATGATAATTATAAGAGATAACACAATTTCATCCACGATGCATTTTCATTGTGGGGTAAAAACACTTTTGACAGTTTACAAATACATGACTTAAAACTTCGCAATTCTTGGGGCCAGGAAATAACATTTGAAACGCTTGTTTCGGCCAAAGTTCAAAATGTAATTTCAACGAAGCATGAAAAAAATATATATATAAGCATGAGGACCACGAATATTACAAGTTTTGTATTTTTAATTAAACAATTTTAACATAACGGTCATTCGTTGATACGCATTTTATTTAGATGCTAATGAATGATCACACAACAAATGTATACTTTTTTAAATGAATACTTTACAATAATGAAGAGATAACGAGTTGGGTAATGTTTCAAGTTGAGAGTGAACAGAAAAAAAAATATTATTTTTAGTTAAAATGCTAGTTATCAGTTTAGTCCACACATATGTGCATATATACATGTAAATATATACACATATACATGCATTTTACTCCCTATTTTTATCGAGAGTTCACAGTCTAGTAAACTCCCAGAAACAGATAATGATTCTGGTACGAGAAGCTGCTGCTTCCACAAGTTGAAACGAAATAAATGTACACAAGGAGTTCCAAGACTCGAACTCAGGACTTAGAAATTACCGCGCCGGCATGCTACCGAATGCGCTATCAATCACCCTAAAAAGGTGACCGAAGCCCAACGATAGCAATGCTTGGCCCAGTGCAGGTACGTGCTGTCCCGACATATATTTTACTCCCTATTTATTTCGTTTCAACTTGTGGAAGCAGCAGCTTCTCGTACCAGAATCATTATCTGTTTCTGGGAGTTTACTAGACTGTGAACTCTCGATAAAAATAGGGAGTAAAATATATGTCGGGACAGCACGTACCTGCACTGGGCCAAGCATTGCTATCGTTGGGCTTCGGTCACCTTTTTAGGGTGATTGATAGCGCATTCGGTAGCATGCCGGCGCGGTAATTTCTAAGTCCTGAGTTCGAGTCTCGGAACTCCTTGTGTACATATACATGCACATACATACATCAACTTAACACGTAAACATACACAAATACATTTCTATGCAACGAGGCAATCACAACACATACGCGTTCTATAAAAATGCTGTGCAATGTTCTGAAATATAGGATAATGAGCAAAGGATGTTCATGACAACTTTTTCAGTTGCTGCTTACAATTTCTAATGAAATATTGTAACAATGTTTAATTAAATGCTGTATCGTAAACATCATTGGTTGATAAGTGTCTTAAGCCCATATTAGACGGTGGCAAAAAGTGGCACTCTTGGGTGCGAGAGATGCGCTCTCTTCTCCGAAGTCAAGGTGGCCGCTGTCACCAACACACTGAATGTTATTACACGAGACGGTGTTGGCCGGCCACAGACACAGCGCGCAGAAGCGCATGGTAGTCGGACGTGGGTGGTTACGTCATAATGGTGCTCTCTAAGAATGCAAAGGACCTACAAAGCAAACGAATAAAACTGCAAATACCCGGAATGGTTTTCAATATTGTAAATACCAATACATGTCTTTCAAGTCATGTTCGTTTTCTACGGTTAATTCACAGTAACTCAAAATTAAAAAATGATCATATAAGTGCATTGATATTATTTTAGGGGTTCTGATACCTGCAAAATATATATACCATCTAGAAAGAACAATGAAATTAATATGGCTTAATATCAACGTCCAATATATGATTAACAACTGGTTTGGAATGCGTTGCGCCCGTGAATGCAACTACGCTTGATTGCAATTAAAGTTTTTTTGCACGATGGAATGCAGATTGATTATAATAAATATGAAAAACATCCAATACTGGTAATACTGAGACACTTGTAAACGTAATTTCAGCACGTGCGTTGGTACAAATAATTCTAATTTTAAGAGCAGGTACCATCATATATAATATTTCATCTTACACTGAAATAACACTGATATTAGTGAAGAAATGTTTATCACGACGTTACTTCATATTTAGTTTGATTATTTAATGCTTTGTTTAGTCGTCAGGCTGACATACAAACTGTAACACTGTACTGATTGTATTTTGAACAATAATAAATATAAGTATTAGACAAAAAAAATTAAAAAATTTTACATAGCGGTATAGTATAAATCTATACATGAACACTTACTCTCCTGAAAAGGTATAAATACCGTAAACTATGCTACTTTCCGTCATTTTGTACTTCTGCAACTTAGGGCTTTGCAAATTCATGTAACTTAAATCGCGCTGCTGTGCATAATTTCGAACTTCCAAAAAAAATCATAATAGTAATTTGTATGCAGGAAACAAGAGTAGAAATTATACATGTGTAAGAATTAATTTGTTACCTACAGCGGGCTGAAAAAAAGGTATTTCATGCAATGATTAAGAAGAGGCGCAATGAATGACACCTTTGTTTGAGAATGGGAATACTATTGGGAATGGAAATCACAAATTTGGAATACTATTTCTTCAGTTCCTGTACCTAATATCTGGGAATCTTTTTAGTTTTGTTTTCCTGCCTGAACTGCGACTGAAACGTATTTATTTATTCTTTGTTTAATCAGGAGTTAATTCAATCTCTGACTTCATTTCTTTAAATATCTTGTTCAGTGCTATTTTTCGTAGAGATCTAACTCTATGCTCGCTACTTATCTCTCTCCATAAACATGGGTGCATTCTAAGAACTTCTATGAATAATGTGGTCGACCGCTTGCACCAGTCATTGAGCGGCTTAGGTGAAGGGAGAGGACAACTAATAGCAGACATCCTTCAAATACTAAGTCTGATCGACTACTGAGCAGAAGCGTCTGCAGGCATGTTCACGTTATCGTGCGGAGAGCGAACACAAAAGTTGACACTTTTGTACGTTGCAACAACGCCAAAAAGAGCTGAGTCGCGACAGAAAGAGAGGAAATGGGTAGAGCTAGCGATGCCGCGAGCAAATGTTCACACTTTTTGCCACCGTCTAATATGGGCTTTCTTTACCATACGTGGGTGATCGCGCAACAAATATATATATATATTATAGATGCTTTACAATAACGAAGTGAAATGAAGTAATACGTAGTGACACATTCACCCATCTAAGCACGCATAGCGTGCACACGTACACATATACACAAGTAAGCATGTGCGCATATATCAGCGTAAACTAGTCAGTATGAACTAGCATTCCAATCGAGGGACTTGGAGAAAACATATTTTATAACGGGATGAATTTTATTAAATTTCCGCACTAAAATAGTGGCACATAACAGTCTACCTGAGTCAGAAACATGAAAACGATTGTTCTACAACGGTTTCCAAGTACAGAATATTTCCAAAAATATGTGAGGCTTAGGTGCAGTTGTTTTAATATACTCTAGCACGCAGAAGATGATATGATAATTTGCACTACACGAGACTATTATGATCATTTTTGGACTTGAATATGAAAGAAAACTTGAATGTCCCATATTTGTTTCAAATTAGAAAAAAAACACATTATCTTTGAGATATGGCTCAAAATGTCTGCAATTAATTAACATACATAGGTTCAAATTTTACATATACAAGACATTCAAGATTTTGATTGCTTTACAATAATAAAATGAAATGATGCGTTGGGTAGTGTTAGAAGTTGGGAGTGAGAAAAAAGGCTGGTATTTATAGTTTATATACCAGTTGCTAGTCCAGTACACACAGGTGTATGTGCACATATGTACACCCATATGCGCACATACACCCATATACGTGCACACATATACAAGTAAGCATGTTTGCAAATCCCAGCGTTCAGCGATCAAATCATAATACCTGCGCAAAAGGGTTCAAACAATCTTGAGTGTATATTTCCTTTACAGTATTACTACAATAATTTTACCCAGCAACAAATCGGTAAAAAACCTAGAAAATATCCTTAAAAAATGGCTTCTTCAGCAGTAACTCGTCAACTGGCGCTTTTGCTCTCAGACATTGTGCAATAGATAGCATGGAAGTGGCGATAATAGTTGCTGAACCTGTAACTGTCTTTTCTGATATAGCAGAACACGTTTCTGGGAACCATACATATCCCTCTGGACTTTTAAAATATCTATTTTAACACATATGTCTCGGCAAACTCAAATGGGTTATCGAAGGTAAGAGGATGGTGCAGATTCAGTTTCATAGTGACGACACATTAATGGGTGTTTCAATTTTTACCTAGTGTTTCGGTAAATCTTCAGGAGAAATTCTCAACTAATATATGCACAATATCTGCGGTATTGTGAATTCTAAAGTCATTTAAATGTTTCTAAGTTTCATAAATTTAGTATTTCAAGAAAAATACTACAGAAGTACAAAATTGAATGGTTAAATTTTATATCCTAGATCATGAATAGGGTAAAAATAGTATCTCTTACATTTCCATATGGTTAAAATGTCAGGGAAATCCATCGTAGCAGCAACTGCCTTTATGTCCCTGTGTCACGCTACGATTGTGGGGTCGGCTGCCACCGCCCGTCACGTAACGATTGGGGAATTTAAACCCCTATAGTTAGAGAAAGAAAAGGGAACTTTACAGTGATGAAACACACAGGGAAAGGATGGATAGAAACGATAGAAAATAGGAATAGCAGTCCTAGCATAGTGTACGCTTCGCGTGTACCTAGTTAACTTGCATGGGAAAATGACAAAATTTTGAAAATTTAAACATATTTTATTTCAATGTCGAACACCTGGATAAAGCACACAAAGATGTCTGAACTAAATGTTAAAAAAGAGCAAAAATGGCAATAATAAAGTGTACGAATGACATTACCGACATCAAAATTCAATACGACATGGTATTCAAAATACGTGTGTTATGCTCACCGAACCGAGAATCAAATTATCAATTGTCAAACGTTAGCAAATGATTTACGGTTCCACAAAATTTAACGCAATTCTAAACAACTTAAGAGCACGAAATAATTAGGACAATACATAACAGAGTACTACCTTCCTCACCACAAGGTATCAAGAAGAATTATAAAACGCTTCACACTTTGCATAATGCGAACTCTTGCTTTATAACCGAACTGCACCTTTTTCTAAGTGCACCACATCACAATTAACACAAAATTAACTTTCTAAATAGCGCGCCATTTTACAGCACTGTTCAATGTGTGACTTTATTTGCAATTTTTCACTTTAAAGCAGGGTTTCTGAGTTCTCAACCAGTAATTATACATTCACTCTCCTGTAATATGTGGATGACGTCGCCTAATGCCGCTTTCAATGTTGCTTGAAAGATGCACGTAGAGCTGATCATACCGTACCGTGATTCCTTCGAGCGTCTGCTCTGCCGGTGATGCTGTGGGGCTGTCCGGTAGCATGCCGGGCCATCTTCGACTGTTGCTGACCGTGGTAATGCTGCCCTCATTGTGTTGGTGACATTTTTGTGATGCGTTCAATGCACTGCCTCTTCGCTCCACGTTGCCCGTTGAAAATTTTGGAATCATGCATAGGCTGTCGGTGTTCGGTTAGCACTGGAGGAATTTATGTACTTCGTCGCATGGCGTCTGGTTAGCCTCGATGGTTGTCGCTTCGTTGTCTGGCGTCTGATCAGCCTCGATGGTTTTAGCTTTGTTGGGGCTGCACTCGCTGGTACTAAGACGTGGCGGTTTGTCCCTGTTGTTTCACGTTGCTCTCTTTCTTAGAAACTTGCCTTTCTTGACTTCCTCGGCGTGTATTTTCACAGGTCGATTAGTGCATCTCATCGTTAAGTTACATTGCTTTTATTCAATTAACGAACTCTGTCGGGGAGGTCGGCGGCAGTGCCGGCCCTCCCCGCAAAGACACCTCTCTCGTACCAACTGTCCCAAAAAGACCTCGCGATTCTTTCCGTGAACTCCTTATATGTGCTTGACTTGGTTTCTTCCCGAAAGTTCCAGAGGGTTCGTAGTTACAGAAACAGTGTTTCACTCCTGATTAGTGTATCTCTTCCTTGTCCTCACGCTTTGAATTCCAATTGGCTATGTGCCCATGCTCGATTACTCCTCGCTAACCCAATTTGTCTCTATCGTGGGCGGCTTCGATACCCACGCGAAGACTGGCTGTGATTCGGCGTCTTCACGGTGACCACGCCTTCCATCTTCCGTGGAGCTGTCGTTGGAGGTTTTTTGCATGTGTGCACTTGCTCGATGCTCGAAGGATCCTTGAGTTTGTGTGCGTGTGTGTTTGTGTTGCGTGTATGTTTGTGCTGCGTGTGTGTTTGTGTTGTGTGTGAGATCTGTATTACGCCTGAGCAAGCAGTCTGGTCCAAGTGTCGACCACATGCTTAACGTTGATGGATGGCAAGCTATTGAGATCGCGACCGTACGATCGTTGCTTGTTTCGACTTTGGATGTCTCTCCCACGCTTCTACGCTCTTGTAACGGCTTTTCTTAGTACAGTGGAAAAATCGCCCCTGAGGCACTTGCCAGGCAACTTTTCCAAACACTCCTATGCCCAACAATTAATGTTGTTTCCTAACAATTGCGCTATACACATATACCCACTGTAAGCTACCACTTCGTCTTTCAAATGTTTTGAACCTGCAAGTGTCATATTTCTCGACAGAAAATCATTGACTATCCTTGCGTTAAAAAAGGAATTTCACAAAGAAGTAAAAAAATATTCCTCTGGAGTGTCAGCAATTTGGCTCTCATGTCTGTGAGGAGGGATCAATAAGTCAGTTTCTAGTTCCAAATGATGGATTCAGGTTATTATTCCAATTCTGTGAAGCTATTTGTTCAGCCCAGCGTTATACAATTACTTCTGATATTGAACTTCACATAGTAAGTTACTATTTTTCTGAAATTTTAAAATAAGCAAGGAAATATGAAAGTTATTAAATTGTAGTGTTTTAAGTTAGTTTAAAATTATGTACGAAAATTTTAGGAATGCTGAGGTTTATGATTCGCTGCTGAGCCTCCTTTTACAGTGCATTCGTGAGTAACTTTATGAGTTCTCGATGATTCAACATAAAAAATGGTATCTTATCGTATCTTCTGGTAGATGAACTAGTGAACAATAAATTCGAGGAAGTAAGAATATATCAGTTGATGGACGTGTTATCGTCTGAGTATAGAGTTTATTTGTTGATATTAGGTGGAATAATTCTGTATATAAGGTTTGAAAAAGAATGAACATGAATCTTACTGCGAACTTATTAAATAGGTAAGGTGCATTTCAGCAAATAATTATCATTCTACTCAAAGTATAAGTGTATAATTATGTTTATTGATATACATGGTGCACCGAAGTAATTTTATCGAGAAAAAAGCTTTGTCAATCAAAAATTTTCCTGTAGAATATTATTTACTGTAGTTTTCTCTTTAAATACATTCTGCACGAGATTCATAGATAATATGAAAAAAATACCTCTGCATAAAAAATGAGAGGGCTTCCGCTGTCGAAGATAGGAAATAAACCGTATATAGCCGTCCTTAATTAGTCCTTAATCCTTAGTTTGAACTGAGGCTGTTGGTCGAAACGCAGTCAGGTCATTGAAAAGGCAGTCAAAGTTGAGTTGCCCAATCCTTCCTTCGTTTGTGCAATGTGTTGCTAAGAGTTAGTGCCGTTTTGTTTAGATAGATTGATGGTTTGTACCCATCCTGCTCAGGACTAATAGGAGCTACCGGTGCATCACTATATTCTATACCTCAACCTGATTGCAATTTTGTTAAGTAAAATACTATTGCAGTTATTCTTTCGGATGATACGCCTTTAATAAGTCCTAAGAAAGTTCGAGAAGGTAATTTGAGCTTCAAGCAGCGCTATAGCTACGTCATTAGGGAACAAACTGTCGTTACCGAGTTGAAGGCCGCAGGTAAATGAAAAATAATGGACAGGTAAGGGTGCGTTAGAATATGCTGTTATTAAAGAATGTATCAATACGAATTTGATTAAGTTAGATTAAGATAATAAGCTAAAATCGAATCGGTTAGGTTCCGGTATCTAAGATGAGAAAAATATTAGTGAATATTTTCACAGTTTTTACTAAATATTGTTAATGGAAACGAAACTGAAGGCTCTGAAAGATTCACAAATGAATGTGATAATGGACCTTCGCACTGACATAAGAACAGTATTTATTGAAATGTAACATGAACAATTCTCGATTGCTACCTTTTCTCAATTGGTGAAATCACACTTTTTATGATTCTCATTTGAACTTCAGCCGTTTGCTGCCTCCAAAGTCTACCAGCAGCAGCTGGTGCTCGCATGCTGCAGTTGGGTTGGCAACTTTGGAAATGGCATTTCCCTGACGCCAAAGCCGGAAGTGTGGACTGGATGATATCACTCATGGCACCTGATGGGTAAGTTTAGTAGCTGAAGACCGAAGATTAGAGGACTTTTAACTAAATGATAACTGCAGACTAGAGAACTTCTATGTAGTTAAGGATCAAAGATTATGGAATTTTTTCCTGGTGAAGACCATAGATTAGATAGTTATCATCAATTCATGTTAGTTAACATTAACTAATTAATTTGCAGAACTAAACTGCTTAGTGCGACAGAGTTAGATTTTGAAATATGTTATCACATTCCAATACGCGTGGAGCTTAGATTATTTATGACGAGCTGTGGGCATTGTCAAATCAAAATAGAGTAGCAATATTTACGAACAACAAATCGTAACTTCTCAGTAGATTTAGGCCATATCAAACGAAAGTTGCTTATGTATCTCATGAATTAACTGAAAACAGTCACAGAATTCATAATGCAAGTAATACCACTCCAAACTGAAAACTTAATCTAACTGCTTCTAGTTTTGGCTGCCCATTCTTTTTTTTACCTGATAGGATCTGTCTTCCACCTGCTACATATCTTCCTATCCGTGTGGTCGTAAAATTTGAGAGTCATAATAAGCGGAAAAATGTTTATTAAAGATTAAACGCTACAATGTTAGGGAGCACTCTAATTAATGTTCATCAGCAGGATTTATGTGATTTTTACGTGTTTCTGGAAGGCCAGATGTTTAGCAAAATGCATCCTATCTTGCCAAGCTCATTGAGATGAATGTGTTCGAAATTGATTTACGTGCTTTGATCTAGAATTGGTAGTTATGAGGAAGGTTTGATCGAGGAAAGTCCCAGAGAATAGCAGAATATACTGGACGCAGTCCATGACCAATGACAGTTACAACAAGGTCAACTACTGTATTGAAATTTAAATGATCTAAAAGTTCCCCTCTGAATGAAATTACATGGAGGTCACTAATTTAAGCAGAGGCTAGAAGATTTGCTGAAGTACCCAGGCACTTGGCGAACACGTTCACATTCATTACAGAATCTTAGCAAAAGTGGTCATGACCCTGTCATTACGGGTCCACTTCTTAGCTGAGCACCATCTGTTCGATGCTACAGCCACTCAGCCCAAACATTGTTACGATTTGTCATTTTGTTTTTCTTCTTATATACCCACATCCTACGATTTACCTCAAAGTCAATATGAAAATGACTTCATGGGCATTGCTTGTTGAAAAATGTTGTTACAGATAATCGTGCAAAATTTAGAGAGGAATAACGTTTTCCTTCGGATTCAATGATGATCAATGCGCAATACTCTAGAGTTATGAAGAAATGAACTTGATGTAAGTTTCAATTATCATTTGACGAGTTCATTATAATGAACAAGCTTAGCAAAAACTTTTTTGAATTTCAAAGAAATTTCCAAAAATTGGATTAAAAAAGTTTCTATTGATTTAATTTCTTTTGCGAAATAAGTGTGAGCAACAATAGAGAACTTTTTAAACATCAGCGTCTTAGAGGGTATATCAAAAAATGTTCTCGGTATTTGATGGTCCAGAACGTAACATGACCGTTTTGATATAGGAATTCACTAAAACATATGCAAGTTTAATGAATTAAATCAAACAGAAGAATATCAATTTGAAGAAAACAAAATACTTTAAAATAAATCTTAGCTACACCTGAAGCACCAAAAATAGGAATTATTGTGAAAGGATGAAAAAAATTTTTGAGCTCCCTGTGTTGTGTGATACTACTGATGATGTTCTTTTCCTGTGCAGGGTTATTCGGGTCTACATGAAATTATTTATTTTCCTACCGCGTTGCGCTATGAGCCAAAATGACTTATGTGTACTGTTGAAGAAGTGCCCTAAATACCCTGTCAGCATTTACTGCGAGCATTCGTCTCTACCTGCTAGCGTTAAATGTGATCTTGAAATAATGACAAAAAGACATTATAGGAATATTTCTATTGAGTGGTGCATTCCTCTTAAATATACCTAAATACCAAACCAGTTTACGTTAATATAAAACGTCACATCATTTTTCCCTGGCTGTCAGTCAAGTTCATCGTTTGATTGATAGGACATCATTCAATTTTTCGAAGGAATAAAATGTCTAAAAAAATGCATCGGGTCAGGAAAAATGTCGAGAATCTGTTCAGAATGATCAAATTTTGCGAATTAAAAATGAAAATTCTTGTAATTGTGTGTAATGTAACAAATTTTGTGCTTACGTAAAAAGTTGTGTGTTGAAATGTCTCAGTAAATCCCAGCAGCGCAGAGGGGTCGCTTCAACATGAATGTTTTATGTCGCTTAAACATGTATGTTTTCTTTTATGCCTGTGTGTTTAGGGGGAGCGATAAGAGTTAATGGCTCGAACGACGGCTGTTGACATTGGGTCTTGTTTCTGGAGGGGCCTATGTTGTGGTTATAGCAAATTTTTCATGCGAGCGAGCCCTTGGGAAACTCGAGACGGTCGAAAAATGCCTACCCATTCGCAAACAAAGTCGCTTTCTCAACGCACATAAATCGCGACCCTTGAGCTGCGAGGGTGAACGGAGTAACGGTTTCGAAGGAGCCTGGGCGTGGGAAAAGAGTGAAACCAACATATAACCAGGGAAGCAGTAGGCGGGCACTGTCGACCATTGGAAGGACCAGATTGGTCGGACAGGAGGAAGGGCACAACCCTCAAAATATACGATCGACATCGTGATGAACAGGAGGGCAGTTCGACAGTCGACGCCGCGACGCGAAGTATAAAGATAAAACGCGGGTGTGTTCACAATAATAAACGTGCTTAATGCAATAATAAGAAAAGTGGCTATATTGAAAATGATACTAAGTTTCGCGCTATAATGTAATCCAGAAATTAATACAGTTCTCGTTTTACTTGCAGAAAATTTACGTGTTCCCGTTACCACGTTCACTAAGGGGAAATTTATCAAAACATAACACACCGTGGGAGTTATTGATGGAACATGGAGATGCTGCACTAGAAGGGAGGGTAAGACATGCATTTCTTAAAAAGAAAGAGTAAAGATAGTGCTGAGATAAATATTGCGATAATTCATTGTCATTCAGTCATTGATGCGCTTAAAAAGTAACGAGTTAAATTTTTATCTTTGACAGGCGGGACGGTTATTCAGTCATACATCTGAGGATTGATCAGCTCGAATGAAGGGAATCGACGTGTGAACATGCTG
The DNA here is from genome assembly GCA_030386875.1 of Morinoia aosen. Taxonomy (NCBI): domain Eukaryota; kingdom Metazoa; phylum Arthropoda; class Malacostraca; order Amphipoda; family Talitridae; genus Morinoia; species Morinoia aosen. The sequence goes on along the minus strand of CM059576.1, from coordinate 101,829,378 downwards.
AAACGTAATGAGCAAGATGACGTCATCACTAGACATTTCTGAACAGTGCATAAGATAGGCCTTTGAACTGAAGCGAGTCGCGGACGAATTTTGTGGTTGAAGTGACCTTCGCCTGCTGGGCTGCTGGGAATGCGCTGAGATATTGTAGGAATGATTTGTGTTATGTTTGGGTGCATAAGCAATCTGCGGTTAAAGGCTGGCCAGCCAATATTCGGTATAATTGTGTGATGTAAGTCATTTTTTTAGCGTACGCCAGTTTGTTTAGATGCCATCAACTAGTTGCATTATTCTTAAATACCATTCATTGCGCGTATGCCCATTGATGTTTGTATGACGTTCAGCTGGAAATCATAAATGTTGAGCGAATTCACCTGTGTATCATGCCCACTCTATTAGAAGAGCCAGATTATGACATCACGGGCGCTCGATTACAACATCTCACCGAGGATAATTAGCGCTCAGAAAAATGCGCTGAGTAAGTGGGTCAGCTTTCGTCGGTGAGTACCACTATGTTTTAGTATATGTACTGTATGAGGTTGATTATGATTCATTATTTGTTGTGTTGTTTAGGTAATGTTTGGAGGTGTGCCATTCCCTCAATTCCGAGAACCTGATCTTCTTGTTAATGAAATGTTAACAAGGAGGAGGGCCCTTTTCTCGTGACAACACAATTTGGCAAGATCAACGCGATCGCTTTGTAATTTTTGTGAATTTGTGAGTGTAGTATAACAGTTGCATTGTATCTTTTTTTTGCTTGGATTATTTTCATGTGCAAAACGTACAATTTTCAGTAGAGGTACATAACTCGTGGTATAAAATTTTCTGTATTCCGGGGTGAGAAGCCAGCAAGCGCACTACCATACAACTAAAGAAAGTGAAAGTGTTTATAAAAGTGATAAGAGTCAGTGAGAAAATTCTAGTGTGTTTACACGATTAATTCAAAGTGTCAGTGAAATTTCACAGTGAGTAAGTTTTAAAAATTATTTGAGTGATCGCAAAATTTTGAGTTTTGGGAAAAGTAAATTGAAGAAGATCGACACTATGCCTGCGCGTGGGAGAAGGAACAACGACCGCAGAAATGCGCCAGCAACACCACCACAGCCCGAAGAGGAAGCCGTTAACATGCCCGTGGTAACCAGCCGCGTGGAAGCCATAGGGGCCAAATTTCGAAGGGGCGACGATGTAGGGGAACATATGGCAAGGTTGAAGTTTTTAACTGGCGATCTGAATAACAGCGAGCAGGTGAATGCCTTCTTCTTATGCCTAGGTCCGCAAGAGGCAAAGGAATGCAATAAAATAATTGATACACTAACGAACCTGCGAGAAGCAGAAACATGGCTGCGCTCTTACGCCGATCAAGTAGAACATCCGACGCAAGCGCTGTTTGAAATGGTGACCAAGAAGCAAACAAGCCGAGAGGGAGTTTCAGAGTACCTGACGCGCCTGGAAAGGCTGTACAACGAGAATTATCTAGAAAATCCGGAACGAATCCTTGTAGATTTGATGAGGCTCGGATTAAGGGATAACATCACGAGACCCTTTCGAAGTGATGCGCGACCTACGACAGTACAAGAATTGAGGGACATGACAATCGAAGTGGAAAATCGACGGATAGTACCAGTACCAAGGGAAACGACAGAGAGGAGGGAACCGGAAAGAGAGAGAGCGCAGCGAAGCGAGAGGAGGCCACAGCATGAGACTGCACGTGTCGGCCATACGATGCGGCATTCACCACAACGGCCAAGAGGCTACCGCCATGAAGTGCCACCCTGGAGAGAAAGGAACAGACAGATACGACACTCTCCTTATCATCGAAGAGGAAATTATGAAGCACCCCACTGGAGCGAAAAAGGCAGATTTAGGAGTCATCAGCACCAAATTTTCCACGCAAGAGAACCACAGCCGCATCCGGAAGTGCCACCTGCACCTGCGGTGGACTTAGCCCAGTATAGAGCAGTGCCACCGCCGTGCGTCAACTGTGCACAATTTGGGCACCTAAGAGCTGATTGCAGAGTGCAACATTTTGCAGGACAGCCAAAAAACGGGATAGGAGACCGTTAGCTCCACTAATAAATCCCAGCGTAATACTCCAAGTGAATGGTACACCTGTTACCGCACTTCTTTATACCGGAGCAAATATATGCTTGGTAAAAGAGCGTGGGGTTGCGGGAATTAAAAATGCTAGTGTGAAAGGTACATCGACTGCATTAAAAACAATTGGAGAAGAACCCGTACCGGTGCTGGGAAAGATTAATGTGCCAATCAAAGTTAACGGTCAGAAAATTGTACAGAGATGATTTGTTGTGAAGGAAAATGCATTTCCAGGAGACCTGCTAATAGGAGTGGAAGTAATGAACAAAGTCGACGCAAAGCTAGACTTCGGAAAACGTAGGGTATCATTCTTTGGCACTCACGTGAACATGTTTTCAGCACCAGGAAACGCTTCTCCGAAAATTCTGTGTGTAACGCGGGAAAATACATCAGTCACTCTGGCTGAGGATATTACAGTAGAGCCTCGCACGCAGACCATGGTGAAGTGTCGAGCAGATGGCAAGTTTAATGGGAAGGAAGTAATTTTAGAGCCTAGAATTAAGTGGGCGCCGTACGTCGGAGCCACCGCTGCAAAGGTACAAAACGGGTATGTTTTGATGCCTGTACTTAACCCTTTTGCCGAAGAAATCGCTCTGACTGAAGGAGCAATAATTGCAACATGCCACGAAATCTCGAGTGAAGATGCAACTGCAGAAGAAACCAATGCGGAAAATAGCGAAGCAGAAAATCGCCGCAGAGAGAAGCGCTTTCAGCAAATTGATGAGCTTGACCTCAGTCACTTGGATGCTGGAAAACAAGGACAAGTCAGAGGCCTGCTGAAGGAATATCACAAGACGATTAGTGCAGACGAGATGGATATTGGCCACGTTAAAGGAGTGAAATACAAAATTTTGCTGAGTGATTACAGGCCAATTCAAACGAAAGGATGGCGTATTCCGTACACCAGCCAAGAAATTATTGATAAAAAGGTCTCGGAGATGATCGAAAGTGGAGTTGTGCAAGAGAGTACAAGTGCTTGGAAGAACCCCCTCGTACTCGTGAAGAAACCTGGAGGAGGCCACAGAGTTTGCCTTGATTTGCGAGCTGTAAACATGCGGGTAATAAACGAACATTATCCGATTCCCCACATTGTAGGGACACTGGAAGAGGTGGCTGGCAAAGAATACTACTCCATTGTCGATGCAAAATCAGCCTTCCATCAAATTGAGCTAGATGAGGAAAGTAAGCAGTACACGGCATTTCAGACTCGACAGGGCAACTTCGAGTACTCTATACTACCTATGGGACTCAAGTGCTCAACATCAGTGTACCAGAGAGTAATTTGTCATGTTCTGAAAAGGCAGCTTGGAAAATTCGCCGCTATTTTTTTGGACGATGTGTGCGTCAGCTCTATGACGTTTGAGAATCACCTAGAAAATTTGAGGGAAGTGTTACACGAATTTCAATGTGCCGGAGTAAAAATAGGCTTAGACAAGTGCAAATTTGCGCAAAAACAAGTGAAGTACCTAGGATGTTACATCAGTCGTGAGGGACTGATTCCAGATCCCAAGAACGTGGATGCGATGCAGAATTACCCTAGGCCGACTACCGCACGTAAAGTGCGCTCGTTCGTGGCAGCGCTTAATTTCTACCGGCGCTTCATTCCGCACTTTGCCACAACAGCTGCACCCCTTAATGCTCTGACTAAGAAGGGCCAAAAATTCCAGTGGAAGGAGGAACACGAGCAAGCCTTCTGTAAACTTAAACAGCTCATGATAGAAGCTCCAGTTCTGAAGAAGCCTTCTCTAAATGAGACGTATTACTTGAGCTGTGATGCCTCAAATGAGGGCTCTGGCGCGGTCCTTGCACAGAAATGTAATGGTAAGGAACAACCGATTGGATACTTCAGCAAAAGATTCAATGATGCTGAAAAACGTTATTCCATTACGGAGCGGGAAGGATTAGCAGTGGTCGCCGCTGTAAACCACTTTTCACCTTACCTGTACGGCAATAAATTTGTTGTAATTACTGATCACACGGCTCTCAAATATTTGTTCAAAGGTAAAAACACCAAGAACAACAGAATTATGAGATGGGCCCTAACACTCTCTCAATATGATTTTGAGGTGATTTACCGGCCAGGAGCTCAGAACGTGGTGCCCGACGCATTGTCGAGAAACATTGCGAACAACAACGGAGAAGAAAATCCAGACGACGAAGCACCTAAAACAGTGTTCGTCACGACGATGATAAATGAAGCGCCCAATGTACAAGAGGCGGAAAGTAGTTTGCAGAAAGAGAACGTGAGAGCAGAGCAATTGAAGGATCCGGTTTGGGGGCCAGTGCTGAGGTATCTTGAAGGTGACAAATTAGGGGACGCTCCAAGTCTCGCTCTGAAATCCGAAGTCTTCACCGATGGAGGCATATTGTATTTCAAAAAGACGCAACGAAAGCCTAACAGAACAAGGCACTTGATCGTTGTGCCAGACGCCCTGAGAGAAGCAGCAATAACGTTAGCGCATGATAGCACAATTGGTGCACACCAAGGTCGTGCTAAAACGTGGAAAAAGCTCACGGAGTTCGGGTACTGGATTAACATGGCGCGTGACGTTAACAAGTACGTCGATTCGTGCATGCACTGTCAAAAACGTAAGATCAACAATCGCATTTGTGTTAGCATGGGTTCATTCCCTGAAATTGACAAGCCTCTGGACAGAATAGGCGTTGATTTAATCGAAATGCCAGTGTCGAATGAGGGCCACAAATATATCTTGACAGTGGTCGATCACTTCAGTAGATATGTTGCAGCGTTTCCGCTCAGAAGCAAGACAACTGAGGAAGTAACGAAAGCGTTGACTAAATTCGTTACTACGTACGGCCCTCCAAGACGCTCATCTCAGACAGGGGCACCGAGTTCACGTCAGCCTTGTTCAGAAATGTGTGTGAAAAATTGAAAATAAAATACTACAATACATCAGCATATCATCCCCAATCAAACGGGATAACTGAACGGCAAAATCAGAATATCAAGACTATTTTATCACACCTTGCAGCCAGCGATCAATCTTCGTGGCCTGATGCACTTCCTTGGACGTGCCTGGCACTGAACACCAGCTACCAGAGCGTCATTGAAGAAATTCCATTCTATTTGTTCTTTGGTAGAGATGCTGACATTCCAATCGTTGAATGGCTAAAAACCCCGCGAATAGATTACTCGCTGGGAGAAAACTACGCGGCAGAAGTAACTGAACGTCTTCACAACGCCTTCAAGGCTGTTAAAACAAAATCAAAAGCGTCACACGACAAGTCGGTACAATTAAAAGAGCGAGGAGTCAAGAACAACAAAGTCCAGGTGGGCGACATTGTGCTGCTCCATAACCCGACTGGAAGGCCTGAAACTGACGGCGCATGGCCAACGGACTGGTTAGGCCCATACAGAATAATTGGAAAAAGTGAGTTCAATGCAACTATTAAAGCACTTTATAATGAACGTGTGGAGAGAGTGCATCTAGATAGGCTTAAGGTGGCGTTTCTCAGAGGGGAGGCTTACCCTTGCCATGAGGGTGACGCGGCTGTGCCAGCAGGGGCTGGCAATACAGGCGAAAGCGGAGAACAAGACATGAGGACGAGAGGCGCGCGAAACACACGTCGGGCTGCGTCCAGGACACAGCGAAGCTACAATCTGCGTTCTCGGTGTAGGCGAACCGCCGACTAGAAGCAAACTGCAGAGGACTGAAATCATGCATCACCTTGACTTTGCGGGATGTGTTCTTGTGTGTTTAATTTTAGAAAACTCTTGCGTAGGAGTGAGTTTTTTTTAGCGTTGTGTTGCTTTAATCTAAGTGTGTTCTTTAGTAGAATTGTGTTATTCTAGCTTTGAATTAAATATAATCTCACTCACTAGAGTGTGATGCTTCGATCAATAGGAATATGCTCTAGGTTATGTAACTCCAACTTTCTTTGCTCACAAGAAATTTCGTCTGGACGAAAATCTTGTTGAGTAATCTAATCTTGTACTATGCTTAATTTTCATTTTTCTCTCTTTCTAAGTAAAGGGAAATTGAGCGTTCATTAGGTTAACTTCATATGTTTCTCGAGAGGAGTACTTTGTTTCCTTTGTAGTATGCTCATATATTTCCTCGCCAGCATTTCGTAAAGCGCACGAAATACGAAATAACTCTAGTGAATTAACTAGTTTGATCTGAAGTTCTTAGGCTGAGGCTATCTCAGACTTGCTGATTTTATCTATACCTTTAGACCGTTCATTTTCGTAACGGGGAAAATGTGTTTGGCATTATATTAAAAGTAGCGTATTCATTCTTACTGTAGACAATAGTGTGTTTCTTTTCTTCAGACTTAAGTAATTGATTTTCTCGGTAGAATAGCGTAGTAAGTACTTCAGCAAAAACCAGGCCAGAACATTGCATAACACGAATGCGGCTCATATAAGCAGCAAAACCAAGGAAATTCAAGTGGAACACTAGCAATTATTTTACAAGAACGAAGAAGATAGAACAACAACACAACATAGGGGACACATTGCACCTGTATTGGAGATGTTTAAAAGGATTGCCCAAATTCAAGCGTTGCAGTGAGAGGCGACAAAGACGAATGTATAGCTGGAAATTTCACATCATGCTTAAGAAGGACGCCGGACGCACAAGTAATTGCCTCGGAGTCGCTTGTGGTTGAGCTGTAGCTGAGCCAACTGGCCACTAACAAGCTAGAGCAGGAAGGAGTTCTCGACTAATTAGCACTCATGCTTCGAAGTGGAAGGCACCACAGAGCGACAAAGCACCACATGAGGAAGGAAGGAAATACGAAAATAAAGAAGAAAATAGTCTGAGGGGCCTAGAAGTACTAGCGTTCAAAAAATGGTTTTATAAAATGGGCTCTCCAATAACACAGTTATAATGCTTTATATTATTGAGTGTTGAAACGAACTTGAGTTCTGTGGAATTTGCATTGTGACATGAACGCTTGGAAAGGCATTCCTGAAACTCGCATGCAAGTGTCCTGTGAATTTTTACTAGGCAAATTATCACATTGGAATATTGAAGCCACATTTTAGGCATCTCTATTTATACGTGAAATAAAAATTTAAAAGAGATTACGTCGGATAGCCTTTGAATGATACGTACGGTCTTCAAAGGATATTAACCCATGAAATTCTCGCATAAATAAGAATGTTCACTCGGAGAAAATAAAATATTATTTCGTGTCTATTAGATTCCACGTCGAAATCAAGGAGTACTGAGAGGAAGTCTACAGGATTCCACCGCGCACACAGGATACCATCGCCAGATATACCTCGGATTCTCCAGGATTACCTCGTGGGATTAAGGACCTTATTGTGAAGGGAAACTGTAGTGAATGAAATTTATTGACGCTTCTACTCGTATTTTCGACAGATCAATGTGACTTACTGACGTACTGATTTGCCTGATCAACGAATCGACGTTCATGAGTAATCTGCCGATCAAAAGTTTGAGTTTGAATAAACGTCATAAAATATATGTGAAACATTGCACTTAACATGATTTGGTGGTAATTTGAATCGTAATAATGATCCATCTTACAGAACGCAATCGTATAGTAAATTGTGTATAGAAATGTTATACGAGTCTGCATATTGGGCTCGCAATATTTCCTCCCGAAATTAAGTACTCATCTTCAACGCGCGTGTGAAGCTATTGAAATGCCAGAAGAGAGGCATGGAAGAAAATCAAATTCGTCAGCTATAACAAAGGAGGCTATATCGAAACGTCGAAAAGAGCGTCAAGGATTTGGACAACAGAACACGCAAGCGTAAATTGAAAATACGACATATAAAGTCATCAATACTGTAGGATGTTTGAGAATGTAGGGGATGTAACCGTAATACTTTGTGAATGCTAATAGGGGTGAAGACTCAAAAGATTTATGACGTACTTCAATTCGGTGGAATACAACAGAATACATCAGGCCGTGCTAATTGTAATGAATAGGATTATTAATTGTAACGAACCCTGTTTCTGCGGATTAATATTAGAATGTAATAGGCTTAAGTAGAAGTTACCATGTGTCTTATGTTGGCTTCAGACTGCAGTGATCAATATTCAATAAATAGCTGAGAGCTAATTAAAAAAAAAAAAATTGTCAGGCCAATTTTTCAACTCTAGGAGGGCCGTCTGTCGAGAATCTGTTCAGAATGATCAAATTTTGCGAATTAAAAATGAAAATTCTTGTAATTGTGTGTAATGTAACAAATTTTGTGCTTACGTAAAAAGTTGTGTGTTGAAATGTCTCAGTAAATCCCAGCAGCGCAGAGGGGTCGCTTCAACATGAATGTTTTATGTCGCTTAAACATGTATGTTTTCTTTTATGCCTGTGTGTTTAGGGGGAGCGATAAGAGTTAATGGCTCGAATGACGGCTGTTGACATTGGGTCTTGTTTCTGGAGGGGCCTATGTTGTGGTTATAGCAAATTTTTCATGCGAGCGAGCCCTTGGGAAACTCGAGACGGTCGAAAAATGCCTACCCATTCGCAAACAAAGTCGCTTTCTCAACGCACATAAATCGCGACCCTTGAGCTGCGAGGGTGAACGGAGTAACGGTTTCGAAGGAGCCTGGGCGTGGGAAAAGAGTGAAACCAACATATAACCAGGGAAGCAGTAGGCGGGCACTGTCGACCATTGGAAGGACCAGATTGGTCGGACAGGAGGAAGGGCACAACCCTCAAAATATACGATAGACATCGTGATGAACAGGAGGGCAGTTCGACAGTCGACGCCGCGACGCGAAGTATAAAGATAAAACGCGGGTGTGTTCACAATAATAAACGTGCTTAATGCAATAATAAGAAAAGTGGCTATATTGAAAATGATACTAAGTTTCGCGCTATAATGTAATCCAGAAATTAATACAGTTCTCGTTTTACTTGCAGAAAATTTACGTGTTCCCGTTACCACGTTCACTAAGGGGAAATTTATCAAAACATAACACACCGTGGGAGTAATTGATGGAACATGGAGATGCTGCACTAGAAGGGAGGGTAAGACATGCATTTCTTAAAAAGAAAGAGTAAAGATAGTGCTGAGATAAATATTGCGATAATTCATTGTCATTCAGTCATTGATGCGCTTAAAAAGTAACGAGTTAAATTTTTATCTTTGACAGGCGGGACGGTTATTCAGTCATACATCTGAGGATTGATCAGCTCGAATGAAGGGAATCGACGTGTGAACATGCTGAAACGTAATGAGCAAGATGACGTCATCACTAGACATTTCTGAACAGTGCATAAGATAGGCCTTTGAACTGAAGCGAGTCGCGGACGAATTTTGTGGTTGAAGTGACCTTCGCCTGCTGGGCTGCTGGGAATGCGCTGAGATATTGTAGGAATGATTTGTGTTATGTTTGGGTGCATAAGCAATCTGCGGTTAAAGGCTGGCCAGCCAATATTCGGTATAATTGTGTGATGTAAGTCATTTTTTTAGCGTACGCCAGTTTGTTTAGATGCCATCAACTAGTTGCATTATTCTTAAATACCATTCATTGCGCGTATGCCCATTGATGTTTGTATGACGTTCAGCTGGAAATCATAAATGTTGAGCGAATTCACCTGTGTATCATGCCCACTCTATTAGAAGAGCCAGATTATGACATCACGGGCGCTCAATTACAACATCTCACCGAGGATAATTAGCGCTCAGAAAAATGCGCTGAGTAAGTGGGTCAGCTTTCGTCGGTGAGTACCACTCTGTTTTAGTATATGTACTGTATGAGGTTGATTATGATTCATTATTTGTTGTGTTGTTTAGGTAATGTTTGGAGGTGTGCCATTCCCTCAATTCCGAGAACCTGATCTTCTTGTTAATGAAATGTTAACAAGGAGGAGGGCCCTTTTCTCGTGACAAAAATTAATTCGGTTATTGCGCTTAGACTCTAATAGTTGTGATTCCTAGCATCAGTTAACTAGTTAATTACTTTTTAGTACAAGTTAATTACTTAAATATATGTATTGATTTTTATTTCATAACCTGATAAGTCAATGTGCTTTTTTTGATTCAACATTACATCGACTGATAATTTATTATGCTTGTATTTATTCAATTAAATTTACTGATAATATGTTTCCTGTGCTCATATTTATTCAACATTGAAATGACTGATAGGTATTAAATAAGGATCGTACTGTTTCAATATTGACTTGGTTAGTAATTCGAGATAATTCATTTACACGAAGATCAGGACCATGTTGAGTAGCATAGGACGAGTACATGTCATGAATCATAATTTTTTATATCTAATGAATCATTGGCACAGAGCTGTTGCATACTTCAATGTTCCAGTTTTCGATTTTAGTGCTCTGAGCGTTGAATATGAATATCCCTGTTTTTTATAGTGTCGAAAGATACTATCCTTGTGGGTAATTAATTTTTTATTTTCTATATTTGTTGTTGCGAATAATTTTCAAATCTGTGATTTGGTGTTTTGAATACCGTCTTAATGTAGGCTAATTTCTTGCTAAATTTATTTGTATCCATTTTCACTATAATTTTTAGGTGAAATTAATTTTTTAATGACTTTAGGCTAATTGTTTGCTAAGATTAATCTTTTACTTGATTTTACCCAAATTTTTCAATAAGTTGATTTCATCATAATATACCGAACTGTGTCTAGATTTGAACGTGCGAGATACTTGCCTTGTTTTTGTGTCACTTTACTGAAAACTGTAAAATGTATTAAAGTGAGGAGTGGTAATTATTTCGTTCCTTATTGGACAGTTTCCTTTGCTGGAAATGAGACTACAAAGTCTTCGAGGAGCTTTTTCCTCGTGTTGTGTCGAGCTGGTAATATCACAAACAAGTTAAATGAATAGAAGTGATCAAAATTCATTTTTTAAAATAGAAAGAATTTTTAAATTTCCAGAAATAATTTCGGAGGAATCATTTCTTAAAAAATATATATTGAAACCATAACTTGAAAGAAAACAAATAATACTGACTCGTTTATTTAAAACTTTCCGCAGAGTATTTAAATGCTAGACATAGTTTGAAGAAGAAAACAAAACACAAGGATTTAAAACTGATATAAAAAAACTCTTTATTGCGTAATAACGACATAAAATGATTTGAACGGGAAAAAACAAAACTGATTCAAAATCCCGCTTTATTGCGTAGTGGAAATAAACATCTTAATTGATAGTTTTACTCTTTATCATAACAAAAATTAGGTATTTTACTTCGACAATATGAGGGCAGCATGGAGCATTAACTGTGGCAGAGTTCGACAACTTGGAGGATGTATATCCTTTTTTAACAGTTTTTGTCGCGGATCCAAAGCCAGTCATTTTACTATAGAGTATTACTCCTCAATATTATTCTTCATTCGTTTGCGATACGTCCCGAAGAGTGACTAATTAGAGAAGATTAAACAATTTTATCTCGTTTTGCTAATTTCTTCAACGGCTTGCAAAAAGTGTAGCACGTATATCTCTCACAAATATTATATTTGTTTTCTTTATTCGTATTCCGTCATGAAAAAAATCTATATCTTCTGGACGGTCAAATAGAAAAATTTGAAAGTATGAGTGTTCAGTGGGGTGATGTCGTATGAAGGAATTTTCAAATTATAAATACTTGTCCTGTCTCTCAGCAGGCCTGAATTCACAAGTATCATTGCTATTATCTACTGTATTAAACTGACAGACTGGGGTTGCATTGCATTCAAAGTTTGGTAAGGCTCGTTCAAATCAATTGGAGAGTTATAAGGCATGTGAGTTTGTGAGAAAGTGTGAAGCAAGATGAACAGGAGAAAAAAACAGAGAATCGATAGAAACGAATATAAGAAAACTGAATGAAGCTAAGTGGGTTTGACTGTTCATTTGCTGTGTCTAAGCACATCGTATCCTGTGGGGCGGTGGCTCCCAAACTTTTCCAGCTTGTTACCCAATTTGACAGGCTACGTTAAGCATGTTATTGTTCCTGCAAAATGTGTTCAACTCCTATGTTTATGGGTATATAAGACTCTAGCAATATATCATTTCATGTTATTGTTATCGACTTTAGGGCATCTCTAATGAATGTTGCCAAAAGTGTCAACATCTTCGGGAAGGATTGAGTTGCATGCTTAGTGCTGGTGGAGAAATTCTTGGGTTCATGGTTGGAAGTGCCGGTCAGGTATCGTTTGCAACATTCTAGTGATTCCTTTCTTGTTTTTATCCCAAGCACAGCCGCGAGCCTCTTCACCCCGAGATAAGTTGTTGGGAATGATACCAACAGTTTCAAGGCTCTCTTGGGCGCAGTCAGCAAGTCAGCTAGTCGTGAAATAAAAAATAAATCTACATGTAAGCTTCATTCACTGAGTCATCAAGGTTACTAAGTGACATTGTTTCGTAAAGCAAACCCGGCAAAATACTTTTGTATTGCCTCACATTTGAATACTTTTCTTTTCAAATACTATATATTAGTTTTTGATGTCCATTGTTACTCGGTTTAATTGCAATACTTTATTATTATAAGTTAACACGTTTCCTGCGAAGGAACTCGTACCTGTGGTCACTGTGGGGATTTCCATGGTGCTATTGTTTGATTTTCGCTGTCCATTGCTCGACCTCAATTTTCTTATGTACTCAATGAAAACTAAAGGTGGCACGAAGTAGTGGAAGCATTTTGTTCATATTATTTCCGAATGATTTTGAGTGATTTTAGTTTTTAACTTTTTGGTTCACTGGTAACTTTAGAAAGTGGAAACCTTTAGTCAAACTTCAAGACGCATTTTGACTGCATTGATTCCTATCTTAAATTTGTTAACTACTTATGTAAGTATTCATGCGTGTTTTTTGTGATCTTCCATCTCAGCCACACAAAAATAAGCCAATTTCAATAACTTTTTGCGTAAAATTATTTTCTTTGAGCCTAAGTTTATATTCCTTCTTCATGGGTGGAGTCATTTCTCAAAACCTGCTCTGAATATTCAAGAGCGGTCCAGTTTTTACTTCGTGAACCTTCACCCCGTCTACTTTTACTTGCGTAGGTAAATTAGCATGTGATCACTGTAAATTAGCACATAAATTAGCATGTGATCACTGTAAATTAGCACATAAATTAGCATGTGATTACTGTAACGGTGTACACAAAGTTATTGGAGGATAGTGAAAGACTTCTCAGCAAACCGGAGTCACAAGTCTGACAAGAATAGCCGCTGCCCTAATTTTATTATACATTCTGTTATTATTGCTCGTCCGTTTACGATTGTTGAGTATATGCGATAAATGTAATAAATGCAAATTATGAATGAATGGCATGTTATTCAATATGTAGTTGAATTTTTCTTCCCGGTTTTTTTCTCACACTTCATGAAGAAAAATTATTCTGATATCCTAATGCAGATTATTAAATATTAATTAATACCTCCATGTGAGCACTTAGGAAACTATCATTCAATACGCAACTAACTGAACCTATCAAAAATGAAACTTCCGAATCTATCTTTTATCAACCGTTCAAAACGATAGTTACAGAAAACTACACCGGATAAGTAGTCATGTACACGGTTGGCTCAAAATAATACAGCGGCTTTTGAACGACAGCGGTAAGAAGTGAAATTGTTGACTCGATGATGCGTGTATTAAAGTCTCTCACTGTTTTCTTACCACGTCTGAGTCAAAATAACTTCCGTGTGCTGTTGAAGAAGTACTCGAAATATCCCAAGCACCTTTCAGCATTTACTGCGAGCGTTTGTCTCTACCAGATAGCGTTAAATCTGCTCTTGAATTGATTACACGAAATTATGGTAGCGAAATTTCTTGCGAGTGGAGCATTGATTCCATACATACCTAAATACCGAACCGGTTCACGTTATCGTAAAACGACACATCACTTTGACCTGGCTGTCAATCACGTTCATCGCTTATTAATTGCACATTATTCAACCTTTCGAAAAACTAAAATCTCTAAAAAAGATACCCCAAATCATGAAAAATAATCTGGTCATACGTCTAAGACTCATATCGTTGTTATTTTTAACACATTTTAAATACTTGCACAAAATTAGATTTTTTATACGTAATAAATCATTGGCAGAGAACTGTTGAATACTTCAGTGTTCCATTTGTCGAGTCTGGTGCTCTGAGCGTGTCTATGAATATTCCTGTTCTTTACGGTGTTGAAAGACACTATCCTCGTGGGTGATTCTCTATTTATTGTATCTTCCAGAATTGTTGCCGCGAATCATTTCCAAATGTTTGAATTAGTGTTTGGAATACCTTTCGGTGTAAGCTTATTTCCTCTAACATTTATTCATATTCAATTTCGCGATAGTTGTTCACTATAAGTTCGTTCAAATTTATTTTAATTTCATCAGGTGATTTACTTTATATTCAGTTTTAGTATAATTTTCATTTCAATCTATTTTTTCGTTATATATCGATCTATGGGTTGAGTTAAAAGTGTGATAAAATTATCTTGTTTAATGTGCCACTTTATTAAGGACCGTAAAATGTATTAACGTGTGGCGTCATTATTATTTTGTTCCATATTGAGCAGCTTCCCATGTGTGAAATGAGACTACCAAGTCTCCGAGTAGCGTAGTCCACGCATCGAGCTTAGTGTATGGAGTAATATTGTGTTTAAGTAGATGATATTTCAGATAAGTTAAATGAATAAAGCCGAGCAAAGTCATTCTCCAATACAGAAGAAGAATAGAGTTTTCAGGTATGATTTCGAAGGCTGTAGAATGCCAAAATAGGAAACAACGTTGCTGAATCTGTAATTCAAAATAACCCGATGAATTCAAGGGTTTCATACATAGTTTAAATGTAGAAACTAAGGCACAAATCAAAATTACTTATAAGAGCCATTTTATTGTTTACTAAGAGCAGAAAATTACTCAGGAGAGAAAAAACCAAAGCTGTTTCAAGGAACCATTTCATTGCGTAGTAGGAACGAAAAATCTTCATTCATAGTTTAAACTTTTTATCATAATATATATCAGATATTCTATTCAGACAATTCCATAGCAACAAGAAGCTCTAACTGTTGCAGGGTTCGACAACTTGGCGGACGTCCATTATTTTTTAATAGTTTTATCGTAGACCAAAGCCTGTCATTTCATCTTAGATTCATTCTGCTTAATTCTTCATTCATCAACTATACGTGCGGCCGAGTGGCTATGTAAACTAGGTTACAACACTGGAACATCAGCATTCGGTATCTGTATTGGTGTACAAAAAATTACTAGAGGACAGTGAGACTTCTTTGCATTCCGATGTCACAAATCTAAAGAGAATAGCCGCCGTCCTAGTTTTAGTCTATATTCTTATATATATGTTAGTCCTCTTTTTAATGCAGGTTGGTGTTATGAATGTATTAGAAACCGATTGCAAATGTATTCCATGAAAATTAATATTATGAGTGGCTTTTTTTATTTTATTTTTCTCCCTCAAACTTCTTCAAGAAAATTAAATCCATTGGTACCGTATGGACCATAAAAAAGTAACACCAAATATAAATTTTAATAACTTTACAGTGTATGAAAATAATTCAATTCATATTACCAATTATTACGATCAATTATTTGAAAGGAGGATTATGACAATTCTGTAACAAGTCTTCTTTTCGATTCCGCTGGATTTTCAGTAATTACTTGACGAACACGTTCAATGTTTTCGTTGGTTCTTACACTTTGCAATCGTCTTTAATTTTCCTTGATCTTATTCAAACTATTGCCATGTGTTCGAAATTCATTAACAGTTTTCATGACAGTCTTTTTAGTGCATGAGCTTCTCTCAAGGAATTTCAATTCCAATTTATTTTGAATTTCCTTTAAACTCTTTTTTCACTAGTAGACGTTGTTGATGAAATTGCGTTGCTCCTTTGTACCTTGTATAACGATGGGATAGTTACTAAAAAATAAACGTTTAAATTTAAATTGTCAGACGATTCGGACCTTATTTGTACTAAGACCTAAAGCTTTGTATTTATGATACATGTCTCTGTGCGTAATGCAACAAATGAAAGTGAAAATATTCATCCAAAGTTATTAAAATTAAAGTTGTGTTTACTTTTTTACGGTCCTTACGGTATATAATTATTGCGTAATTCCGATTAATTAAGTTCGATGCTGTAACTCGTTTTACAGTTCGATGCAGTAACATTTTATTGTTGTGTCAATTGTTTTCTTTTTATTTAGGGGGGAAAATAAAATAATCACGTCCATTTTTGTACAAGTTCCAGTGAAAATTCGGAAATGAGAGTAACCCGATGAGAAAGCTGGAAAACTAGAACTCCATCTACAGGGTACAGCTAAATTGTCCGAGTGACCAAAACTATTGTAGTTGAGTAATCTTAACGAACACGCAATTTTTCATTCCAGAAAATGATTCTGCAGGTATTAATTCTAGGCTCTTGTGAATGAATCAATTCATCAATGAGCACAATTTTCAACCCTATACCTAAATTAGACTACAGCGTACATGCTAAAATGTTATCATGCAATTATATTATTTCCTCTTCTCAGAAAAGACAAAAAGTTATCAAACAGTGAAGACGGGTTTTTAATTCTTTTCCTTCTAATTAACTGAACCGACCGTAGCTACAACACAAAACGCAATTAACTTTTTAACCGATTATTGTATCATGTTCATGTTATAACAACGGCACATTTGCGGCTTAGCTTTGTGATAAGTTTAAATAGAAACACTGTATTTGTGAACTTTTTTGGTTAAAGAAATGATTAAGCATTTTTCAAAGAACTACGCTGAGGTTTGGGATTTTGATCATAAAATTCTAATTACTAAGTTATCCATAATCTATTGAAGATATATACGATGGTTTTATTTCAATTACTGAACTTTCTTCGATGACTTCAAGAGATATTTCAGCTACTGCGCTGTCCCGGTGTCTGCGTCTGGGAGATGCCAGCACCACGGCTCCCAACCCAACTGACGCATGCGATCCCCAGCTTCTGTTGGGAGACTTTTGATGCAGCCAATGCCTGGAGAATGCACGCACATCAGAAGTGAAATTAATCGATAACGCGTGTGGCAGCCCACGCTACAAAAAAGTTCTAGGTGATTATTATTAATTAATGAAATTTGAGTGAACTATACAAATTAAAGGCAGTCACATTGGTGCTGAAATAATTTTGTAATTTTATTCACCATACGCTTTGAATCATGTTCAGCTTTCATACCCACTCTGTTATTGAGTTGTGTTAGATTCGTATGAAAGAATTTGAAATTTTATTAATTGCACTTATCAGAATTATTCACTCATTTAACGGACCATGACGCAATTCACACTCTTAGATGTCACTGCAGTTGGGACACGTTCAATTTCTCATAGTTTGTCTTTCATTTCATAGTTCATTATATGTGTGAAAAATCTCCCGAGTTGATAAAAATGTTCCATCACTTTGAAATCGAGCGGTTGCTTGGGAGAGTCATACGCCCACTGAGAGAAATTTTGAAACACCCGTGGAGTGTGGGTGTCAAACGATGATTTAAAAATATTTTGGTGCACAGTAGAGTATTTCCTTTGACCGCATACTAGAGTGGTTGAAAGAATGAAATCACATATTCATGTTTCAAATGGCCAAAAATTTTTAGTGGAAAATCGATTTGTGTTCAAATTTTGTGAATAGAGTATAATTACCTTAATACCTTCGCTTTTTTTTCTAATTTTTTAGCGTTGTCTGTATATTAGTGTAATCAGTTGCCAGTCTGAGAAAGTGTAACAATTATGTGATATAAAAGCGACTTAGGTTGTGTCAAGATTGGCACACTTGAGTGTGTCGTGAGAGCCCGTGACACATATAAATCAAATGATAATGTATATTGTTGACACACTTTTGTGTACCAGTTTTGTGACAACTTGGCACACAAAAGTGCGCCTTAGTACCCATGTTTGAAAACCGTGTGAATGTTCAGAATAAATGCTAACAACATCGATTATGTAAACTTGCTCCTGAACTTAATAACGTCTGTTTGAAAACAGACAGAAATGAAACAGAGAAACGTTTATCAAATAAATTATGAAGATATACCTACTCTTGTAGAAAATACTAACGTCTGATAGAAAACCATACGGAAATTTAGGAAAAATGCTTATGATATCTACTATGTATAGTTTTGTGAACTTACTCCTGTTCTATAAACATGCCAATGTTCGAAAAAAGATTAGAATATTCACGAGAAATCGTTATGATATCGATTATGACAATGTTGATGATGGTCACCAAGGTAAAGGTGTACGATGCTAAGCAACCATCATCGACCAGCAGCTTTTCGTGTGGAACAAACTGCGGTCGTCCAGCATCCGTCAGTCATCGCCGACATCTCTGTCTCGCTTCAGGGCTCAGTCGTTCTCGCTTTCGGTGAATCGAGGGACACCAATGAAACGTCGGACCACAGTCGTCAAAATTAAAAAAAAAATAGTCCAATAAAAAGTACAAAATATGATATTGTGTGAGATGAAAAGGAGAACCAATGTTAAATTGTTTATTATTTACTGGTAAACGTCCCGGAATAATGAAATTCCGTCCTCAATGTTAAAATACGGAAAAGGAGAAAACTAAACTTCAAATTCGTAGATAAGACAACAAATTGCACAACCACATATCTACAGAATACAAATCTAACCCTCATTCAAACACGAGTACAACCGACACGTGCCTTCACTCGCTTCTTACACAACCAGCGCATGCAGATACCACCTCACATTTTCCCATGGAAAGATTCTAACATACACAGACTTGTGCGCATTCGCTCATATACACACTCATAAATATGTCAGTAGGTTGAAGAAAAGTACAGTTCAACTGCACATAAGTTTTAATTCCGGTTAGTCGTTTGGGCGGACATGAATAAATATTTCAAAATTTGAAGTTGTTCTTCATTATTTGCAGTGCAGAGAGTCGAGAAATTAGTTTTTTGAAAGAATGATTGAAATACTGACAATGATCTCGAATTGCTAAATGAGGAGAAAGAATATGTGATCGGTTTAAGGGGAAATTCCTGAATGTTTGCTGCGTCTAATAATGATTTTCGTTGAAGTTCTGTACTGCAAACATGAGTCAACGGGCAGCATCACACTTCTAGAAATAGACTCATCCGCTACACAGGCATTCCTCCAGACGTTCTTTTCTTTTAAAAAGTCTAGTAATCTTAGGAAGATTTCTGCAAAAAATCCTGACGTCAAATGAAATAAAAATTTGCGGACTAGAGGCAAGACTTCCTTCTTATTTCCGTGTTCAAGTAACCCAAGAAAGGAAATTTCATTTTGAACTACAAAGTTGTACTACATAGTCCACTTTGCGACGCTCAAGGGGACAGGAAAAGGACAGTAATCATGTTAGGTGTTTGAGTTTAGTCTTGGATTATGTCCAAACAGAACTGAAAAGGGAAATAGTATCTTTGGTGCTAAGATTTTTACTTCGCTAGACGTCAAAGTGCTTCATGGAAATAGTTACTGTAAAAAATGCGTGTTGGGTATACCAATGTTTGAGTGAGGAGTAGGATCTCGATTTTCAAAGATGTATATTTATTTTACAAGCATTGCTGTGTTTTCTAAGATTGAAATTCTTCTTTTTTTCATGTTTCAGCTTTGACGATGGAATTTTATCATTCTTAAAATTTGGCAATAAACAACATATATTTTCCTTGTGTTCTCATATTAATTATTCGCATAAGATTCGCCAAGACTCAACCGATCGGATAGATAGAATAATTTTTGAATGTGTCCATGTCCTCACCCGCTTTATAAGTAAATGAATCCAATTCCAATGCACAATGATGAGACGACGGTAGAATATGAAATGAATTCTAAGCGCTGACGTTTTTTCGTCGCAGCGAAAACAAAGTCTATCATCTATTAGAGTTGAATTTTTCGTTGAATAGTTCCCCAACGATGTGCATGGATCAAATCTTTCATTAAATATAAAACCATTGCAAGATTCAATTGAAAACAAAAACAAACATGTCAACTTATGTATTTCATCACCGATTATGATAAAAATGCTGTGTAACTCAGCAATGAATTATTCGATATTTTGAGAGTCTTCCGGCGGAACAGATGCTCCATAAGGCTAGAAGCTTCAGTTGGTCAGAAGCTTTATTCGATTAAATTGTTTCAATTGAATTCAGCTGCAAAATGTGAGCATGAGCTTTCATGTTCAAGCTCTGAACTGTAGTTACTGCGTTCACCATACTATGGATATCAATCTGAAAAGTTGAGAAAAACCTTTTAAAGCTTTTGACTAAATTCTCCCGGACATTTCCTTTCGTATTATTTCGGCAAACAAGCGTACTATTGGATCATTTTATAGATTTAAAGATGCGCTCCCGATCGGCATGCGATCTTCCCTCGTCTATAATTTTTTGTTGTTAGCACTGCGCATCGCAGTATGTGGGTTCCACCCACCGAGCACTTTAAGTCAGAGTTGCTGAACAAATAGTTCGAAGTCATCGTACAGGCTGCTGGCTTACTTCCCTTACTCATTCTAGTATAAGACAGCATTGCTGTAATGGTTATTGACATTAGCTAATGGTTATTGGTTATTGAACAGATTATTGACATTAGTAGATTTAAATATTATATACTTGTTCTGTCAACTCAGACTTACGGATTTAAGAGTCATTACATATTCATGAACTCAAACCGTCTCTCAACGAAATGCAGAGTGCTTACCCTCTGAAAGTAGTCAACCGGTAAATTCAAGTTTTTGTTTTGTACTGTATTCTATATTTTCTGTATTGTTTGCATTTTATGTTTTTTGTATTCTTTTATATTCTTGTATACTGCGATTCTGTAATCATGACTGCATTGATATGTCCTTCATTGTATTGCAGACCTTTTGTTGAGAATGAGTCAAGGCTCGGAATGTTCAAAGCAAATATTTTCAAAGTAGTTCTTCTCTATTTCTCTATCTTTAGCTATGCAACTCATGAACAGATATCTTAATCATCATTTTTCCCCTGCCTCGAAAGTTCCATCGTTCTTTTGATAGTAGAGAGCACACAGATTGAATTTCCGAGTAATTAAGAAAATTTTTTTATTTTAAATACCGGTGCGGTTGACATGGACATCACAGTAATTTTTGAATTTATTGTATTTTCTTTAAACGCTTGCAGAAGGAAAAAGTAACATTTGTGAACAAAAACTCCACGGTTTTAAATAAAGTAAAATAATGAGCGATTACCTTTGTTTTAATAGTAAATGATTGATAACAAGGAATGTAAAATCTTACATTTTTCCTAAATTTGGGAAAGAACAGCTCAGCGTTACGTCAACTGAAGAGTAGCCAAATTAAATCTTCTTGCTTATACATACTGGTTTAGGAAAAGAGAAGACGTATTCTGATCACTTTTACCTGCATCATTCATGGAATTTACGGGCCTTCTTCTGATGGGAAATAATCATTTATGTATCTTGGTACAATCTATATCTTTTTGTTCATAAATATCTGTTCTGAACAAATTTTCCTTGCTGTAAATTTTGAAAATATATTTTTGAGTCTCACATCTAAATTTTCTAATGCTTTGTGCTGATTTGGAGCTCATCATACTGATTTAAAAGCAACTGCATTTTAATCACTTGACTTTTAGATTGAAATAGTTTCTTACAGTGAAAAGTGCACTATATAAAATTTAGAACGAAGTAGTTTCTTTGAAATAGACGACACTCAAAGTTTAGCAACTGTTATTTCACAAGAAAAATCGATGTATGTATTCGATGATATGTGATTATTAAGACTTATGAGAGAAAAAAATCTTTCCTTTAGCAAAAATGAGGTTGAGCTAGTTAAACTCAGTGAAGGAAGATTTTCAACATGATTTATTCACGTGAACGTCAATTAATATTTTTTCATGCTTCA